>CM051523.1:14161250-15446666 GCA_028017165.1 Herpetospermum pedunculosum
CCCAGCTATAATTACGAACGACCTGTAAAGGATCGACTTACTGATGATGACTATATTAAGAGAACATAAATATATTTACGGTGAGGAGAGTACAACCCTTGGACTTTAGTGGAGTCTCCGGGGGTTAACGAATGTTGGTTAACTTGACTAAAGAGTTTGGCCGGTTAATCTCGTATCGTTGGAACTCATGATCTGTAGGTCCTTTAGGTTCTTCTGGCTAGCTCGGATTAAGCCGTGAAACAATATGAGAGAAAAATAATTTGAATTTATTCAAATTCATTTTTGGAAGAATGATAAACATAATTAAATATGATTTAAATATGAGATCGGTCTAAAACATGAATAGGGATTCATGTGTGATGATTCGGTTTAAGAAACTGAGATTAGTCTTATTATTTAATTAATATTTTATATTAAATTAAATAATAATATTAATTAATTAAAATTTATTTTGTTTATTAAAATTAATTTTAAAATGACAAAATATTACCAGTGGGATTATCCAAGTTGAGTGAGTTTATCCTAGTTGTGAAGTGGATTGTGAATCACCAACCACATGCATAAACTTATCAATTGTGAAACACTTGATTGAAGACTAATCCGTCAAATTTGATGTGTCATGCTAAACAAAGAGTTTGTTGCATGTGAATAACCTATAAATTGGATGAAGTTCAAATGGTTTGAGGTTAATGAATTTTCAAAGAGTTTGAATATATAGAGATGAGGTTGATAAAGAGTTCATGTTACTTGATAAATTAGAAATCTAAGTGTTAGATATTTCTCACAAAACCCTTACCACTTTCACATTCTCATCTTTATCTTCCAAAGTTTTTCTCTTGTAAAGGAGTCTCACCACTCCGTTGCTCGGTCCGAGGATAGCGGGACTACCAGAGGTGGTTTTCGAAGAGTTCGAGAGAAGTTTCGAAGAGTTCGTGAGGAGATTTGAGCATTGGAATAAAAAAAATTTGAACTACAATAGGTTTGTGTTCTAATTTCTTTAATTTTCAAGCTTTCAACATGTTTCTAGTTTAACTAAATTGATGAAATTAGAGTGTCAATGATCTGACTCGCTTTTGCTGCGCTACGTGCGCTCCATCACCAATATATTTAACATCATCTTTATTGGAAGTACTTATAATTTATAAAATTAGAGTAAAAAGCATATGGATTTAATATTATTTAGATGACATGATTAAAAACGCTAATATGGTTATGTGGGGATGGGCTAAAGTGGTTGTGGTTATCCTAAACAATAATAACAATTATATAGCATAATACAAATGATTTTTTTTTTTTTTTTAATACAAAACATAGCAAAACAAAAATTAAAAAATTCAAGAATCCTTTCGAAGAGCTTCAGACAGCCATTCAGGTGTGTTCTTTTCCTACTCCTTCGAAAAATCCTTAGCACTAAACAGACAAGCTAAAAAATGCGCAGCTCCATTTTGGGAGCGCAGAACATGAACAAAAGAAACAATATGACGTCGAGATGCTTGACGAGTGATTTCGGCAACTATCAAACCCATTCCAATAAGATCTTTTTTTTTCCTCTGATAAACTTAATAACCTGTCAATTTGAACTGAAAAAGACTTCATTGATGGTCTGAACCTCCAGCATACTAGTTGTCCAATCTTCGAAAGATCGACACTCAACCGAAATAAGAGATTCAACGAAAATGGAATAAAAAATTATGATGACGAACAAAATATTTATAATCTTTTTTGAGGTAAATAATAAATTTTATGAAGGGCAAGACTGTAATGTGGGAAATGGGTCCCATTACTATTTTAGGGCTATAATTTGGCCAAGTTGGACTGCAGGATAGTACCCATTAATTTCATTTCAAAATGGCTATTCTATTTCTGCCCATCTTGAAAGTATGGGATATGGGTTATTAACTTATGCTCCACAGCCTGTCAATTTAATTTATTTATTTATTTATATTTTTATAGGGAAAGGCTAAGAAGTTAATTTAAAGTATTTTTTTTTTTTGGATAATTTTTTAGATTTCAGACTTCCAAGTTGCATATATATAATTTTTTTATTTACCTAATTGGATCTTGATTTAAATTTTTAATTCGATCAATTATTTATCTTAAAAAAACAATTATTATGTCAAAGGTATAAAATCTTTGCAATAAAAATGTCTTACAAACATTATGTGATTAAAGTTAGTATTTACAATTATAATTAATAACACCATAACTCAAATAGTTATAATATATATCACGATTAAGAAATCAGAAGTTGAAATTACTTTAAAACAAGAGAAATTGTAATAGATGTCAATTTAGAATAAGATAATTAAAAATATAGTATGTTTTTAAAAAATTTGCGGATATGACAATTTCTATCGCTGATATCTTATGGCTGATAGAAGTCTATCGCTGATCACATCAATTTTTTATAGATTTTTGTCGGTGATAATAGTCTATCAGTGATAATAGTCTATTACTGATAGAAGTCTATCAATGATATGATAAAGTCTATCAGTGATAAAAACGGAATTTTTTACCATATTTGCAAAACATTTTAAAGTTTACTAAATTTACAATTAGTTTGGGCTTGAATACTATTTGTGCAACCCGCCGTTAAAACAAAATTGTGTTATATTGCTAACAATTTAAAAAATCTGCAAACCATGTTTGATTAGAAAAAAACAATTATTTACATCTTAGATCTTTAACCATTCTCAAGCAGAAGATGTAGTTACAATAATGTCCGCAAGCTTAAGAAATTATTGTAGCAATTAAAAAGTAATGCTAACAATTATGACATGGTTTGATTGCAATAATTTATTTAATTATTTTTTGTAGCGTGAAAAGTAAAAATTAAAGTTATGATCAGGCAAGGATGAAAATATCCGTGGATATGTCGATATATCCGTGGATATGTCGATATATCCGTAAATCGAAAGGTTGGATATAGATATTAAGGATAAATGGATATCTCCAATATCTTTTATAAATACCTGTAAAACATAAAAAAATATCAATTATTAATTTCATTAGGGATATAGATACTAATAACAAGATCTATAACTTAATTTGAAAGTAAAATGAAATTAATTATTAATTTAAATAACTTTTTTAAAAAAAATTGATTTACAGAATTTTTCGTGGATATATTTCACCGATATATCCATGGATATATCCGTAAAATTGAACTACCGATATGGATATCGATATCCAAAGTAATTATACATCACTTTTATAAGTTTAAGGATTGTTTAATTGTAGTCGAAAGTAAAGATGGTTTTTATAGTTCTCCTTTAGATTTCAGACTTTCCAATTCTTTTTTGACAATATGCAGGTGGAGATTCAACCTTCGACATTTTGGTCATTAGTTCATATGTTATGTCAGAGTTATGCTCATGTTGACTCCAAATTTCATATTTATTATTACTAAATGAGGCTATTTACAAAGATCTCATCAAAGTTGCTACAGAAAATCTAATATTTTTTGCTTATTAATTTTCATTAATCTATCTTTTAATTTATATAAACTTAAAAATTATTATGAAAAATTGCACAAGGTGTCAATTTAGGGTTTCTATAGGGTTTCTATGTAAGGAATATAACAAATTTTGAAAAGATTTACAAATATGATAATTTTTATTCGTATAGTCATTAATTTTTGTCATATTTACAAAATATTTTATATTTTATTATATTTTTCATTATTTTAGATATGATTCTATTTGTGCAATCAGCCCAAATATTATTTGTACTATAACTAAGTAAAGTTGATGTAAATACGATTTAGATTTGATAAAAAGTTTAAGAAGTTAAATATGATGATGAGAAAAAGTGTGGTAGATAATTTTTTTTTTTTTTTGAAATGAAAAGAAGGTAGATAATATTTGAAGAACCTTTATGTGATAGAATGAATATGCATTTAGGTTTAAGATGAGAAAAAGGAAGAAAAAAACATAAATTAAAGGTTGCATCGCTTTATAGTGGAAGACAAAAGAAAGGATAATAAAGTTTAAGAATGGAAACAAAATGTATCAACTTTGGGAATCTCTTCCCCATACACAATGCCCTCTTCATTATTGCATACATGTTTATAGAATTTTAAAAAGTATTGGAAATAAACCAAAAAAAAAAAAAAAACATATAGTCTATATGTAAATATTTATTGGTTGGTGTAATACTAAAGAGCATTGAAGGATAGACGAGAGATTACCTGACCAATTTTGAGATGGACGGGCTACCTAATAGTTTTGTTCATCGGATTACTCTAAACACAATTTCTTAATTAAAAGTCTAATCGACTTAATTGGAACAACCATAAAAACATCTCCTAATACAATTAATCCAACCCAACATCGAATTAATTTTAAACTAACCAATTAGCTAAGCATGATAGCATTCCATGTTTTTTTTATTTTTAAGAAATGATTTCATAGCGTTCCATGATTTGATGACTGGTTCAACGACTAGATTTTCTTCATTTTTAAATTAATTTCAGACACTTGTTGGGTAGTCTTTTGGGGTTTCAGCTTCATTCTTTAGGGGGCGTTTGGCACCCCGTAATGGGTTCAGAACCCTAGGAATCAAAATACGGTGGGTTTGTTTGGGAGAGTTTTGAACCTTGAGAATCAGAAAACGATGTTTGGGGTCTAGTGTTGGGAAGCCTAGGAATCAAAAAATAATGTTTGGGGCGCAGTGTTGGAAAGCCTCGGAATCAGAAGTCAGTGTTTCGGGTGCAGTGTTTTGAAATCCGGGTTTGGACAAAAAAAAAATTCATTTTTTCCTTTCGCTACTTTTTTCTTTTCTTTTCTTATTCTTATTTTTTAGTGGATGTTTTGTGAATTGTAGAATTTTTTATGCAGCATGTGACTTTTTTTTCTAGACGTTTGAATGAAACATTTAATTTATGCTAGTTTAAGAATAATAAAATTATTTCCAACAATCGAAACATTGCTTACCAGAATCAAATATATATTTGGATAAGGAATTAAAAAATTAAATGTTTCATTCAAACGTCTCAAAAAACATGACATGTCAGGATTTTTTTTTTAAATATATATTTAGATAAAGAATTAAAAAAAATGAAATGAAAAACACAAAAGGAAGAAAACAATAATTAAACAACAATCTACTATTATATTTGTCTAATATTCTCAAGTATGTATACCTTAAATACAAACTGAAATTTACACTCAAGAACTTGAAGAGCTGACATTGGAAGAAAATCTTGATTCAAATCATAATCTTTGAGAAGCTATTTCAAACATTTCATAAGATTAAGCTTGGATTATAAAATCAGAAGAAAAAAAAAATCTAATTTTGTAATTAAAGAAAAATCACATTCTATTTTAAAATCAATTGAATATTGTTAATAATTATTATTTTTTAATTTTTAATTTGTTAACTTAAAAATTAAATATTAACCTGACGCCTCAAATATTTTATTTTATCTTACAACTAAAAAATTAAACATATTTTGAACTATTGTAAATTAGATTAAATATAAATAAATTAAAAAATATAATTTTATTTAGATAAATATAATTAGAAAATTATATAATTTTATTGTGGAGAGAAAAATGATGGATCCATGCTAATCTTCTCTGTATCGATTCGAGACAAAATTATAATTCCACTTTACAATATATAAAGGATATTTCATGGATGTTGTTGAGCGATGTGGGATTTCTCTAGGATTAAAGTTATGAAATTGCTAAAAACACAACAGATAACCTCAACAACTCCAATAGAGAAGTTGGGTGAGATTTCTCTAAATTCATCTGAATATTGATTTTAATTGTGCAGCTGCAGGACCTCAACATCAGCAAATGGAAACAGTCGCACCATCACAATGTTCAAAATGGGTCTCTCTCTCAAATAGAAATGAAATGTTGAGCTGGACACTTCAATATATCAAGAAATGGTTTTGAAGGTAATCTTCTTCCATCTATGGAACAAATGAAGAGCCCTAAATTGGTTGGATCTATCACAATTCACATCACATTACAAATTTTCTGAACTACGATTTTTGCTTCTAGCAAGCAACAACTTTAGTGGAAGACGGATTGAAACAGCCAACAATATGACATCGCCCAAAATTCCTAGTTGGATTGGTAGTTTAGAACGTCTTCAATACGTCCTCCGACGTCTACGCCCCAAGCCTTCGTGTCGCCCACAATTGTCAGAGAGATATTTGTAAATGCATAATGGTAAGGTAATTAGCTAGGAGTGTCTTCGCTATAAATAGATGGTATTAGAGACCTTAGAATGTATGAATCATTTTGGTGTATTATCCATAGGACTCTAAGAAAAGATTTAATCGTCTCGAAAAACTATTGAAATTGTAATGTTTTCATGATATTGCAATATAATTCTATCCTTGTGTTTAGTATGATTTTTTGTTAGGTAACTGGTCGGTCACTGAACAAATTTATAGTCAAGACTTGGTAAGTAATTTCTTAACGTCAAGTTACACAAATCTAATATCTCATTCAAACAACTTTTTAATATTGATTTTAGTATTCTTTTTTAAAACATTTCTCCTTTTCAAGCAATTGATATCTTCCACATTAAATTGAAATCATTTTGGAAAAGTAAACAAACAGAGAGAAAAAATCTAAAAAGATAGTTACTCAAACATAAAATGTTCACTGAATTCTAAAAAAAACATAAATTTTGTTTTGGAAACAGTCTTCCAAACAACTATGATTTTCTTATTCAGAACAACAAAAAATCTTTAAATCTAATTTTCATCTATGCCCCTCAAGTCCAAGTTTTTACTTTCTCAGACCTTCCACCTATAACTGGTGTTGATAAACAACAACTAGAAAAGCACATCCTAACAGAGTTAGATGAATAACAAGAGATAAGAATGTTAAAAATAATAAACTTGAGGTAGGAAGTGAATTTTACATAGTAAGCATTCGTGTACCTCCCCTTCCACACATCATCTGAAAGCAAAAAAAGTTCAACTCAAAGCCCCTCCAACACACTGAATATCAAACTGCAATCAGTACGTTGAGGACTCGGAGGGGCTTCGGACGGTGGGATTCATCAGTTGACGAAACCGTATGTCATACCTTGTCGATTTCACCTACTTGATATATTGAGACATCCACTTGAAACCGTCGCCATAGCCCATTTTGCGAACAATACTGCACATGAATACCTCTAATGGGCGTACGTTTGAATCAGCCAGACTTACTTTTCCCTTGCCAGTGGTGAAGTTGGTCAAACCGAGGTGGTAGCGCAATTCGTCCTCTGAGGCAGCATATGGAATGTCAATCTTGTTGCCCAATATAAGGAATGGCACAGTAGCAAGAGACTCATCAGAGAGAAGAGCATCGAGTTCCTTTTTAGATTCTGCAAACCTCTCTTTGTCGAAGGCGTCAACCAGGTACACGACAGAATCTACCTGTGATATCAATTTTCATTTAAAATTAGAAGCCATGTCTAAGCACCATAGTATTGGAGAATGCTGAAAATATATTTTTTTTTTTTGGAGAAGAGAGGAGAATGCTGAAAATATAAGCAAACCCATCCACCATATAGCACTTTTGACTTCAAACTCAACGTAATTGTCTAAAACCATAAGGACGACCAAGATCCATGGAAATCCATTACGGTACAAACTGGAGAAAATCAAACACCACACCAGGCTACAAAACCGACACTGCAAAATGCTCTCTTGCTTCAAAAAGAAAAAACAGAAAATCAACCAGGCTGACCATAACTCTAAGAACTTAGCTGACTTTATTTCAAAAGTTCTGTGCTAAGATACATATATTTTTTTTTTTTGATAAGAAACAATCCATTCAGCAGCAGAGTTTGGTAAATCATATATAATGTCTTTTAGGGTAAAATATAATTGTTGTCCCTAGGATTTGAACTTAGATTCTATTTGATCCTTGAGTTTTCAAAACCAACACTTTTGGTCCTTCAAATTTATATTTAGTTTCTATGATCCTTTGAGGTTTAAAAAATGGCATATTTGGTACTTGAAATTTGAATTTGATTTCTAATTGGTACCTGAAATTTGAAAATGACTACTAAATGAGGCATGAGTAGAGTTCACAGTTAGTTGATCTAGCGGAATGATGACATAGGGACCAAAGATGTCACTTTTGAAATCCAAAAGTCCAAATATAAATTAAATTTAAATCTCAACGAAAGTGTTAGTTTTGAAAAGCCAACATAAACATAGCTCAACTGACATAAAGTATGTACCTTGACCAAGAGGTCAAAGGTTCGAAACTTCCACCCCACATGTTGTCAAGAAAGTGGAAATTTAAAAAACTAAAAGACCAAATAGAAACTAAGTTCCAAACTCAGGGACCAATGCTTACACTAAACTATGGGAAATATCACTCCCCTGCAAAGCAATTACTATGGGCCAATGGCAGATGAGCAAATTATAAATAACAAGAGACTGAGACAAATTCTTCCATTAAAGCTGATTGGCTGGGAATCACAAAACAAGAAGATAAACAACAGATGGAAGAGAGCCAAAAGAAACTGAGCGAGTAATATGCAGCTCAAGAAGGAATCTGATTTTGTACAACAGAAATACAATAACGAAACTTTGATAATTATACAAAATATAACAAACTAATCTCCTACCATATATCAGCTTGCAGATTTGGACAAGAAACAAAGAAACACTGTTATAATTATACAAAATATATCAAATATTATGTTCATGAAACTTCACGCAAGGATTACTAGCTATCAGTTGGGAATCAAACATAAAATAATTGGTAAAGAGTACAAGCTTCCAGAGATAGTTCTTCTTCATTTTCATTTCATAGGAAAGTGCTCCTCAACAGAGCCTAATGCCCAAGAAATTCACCAGAAAAGCAAATAAAACAAACGAAAATGGAAATACAATAAGCTTGACTTTCATCAGGACTACGTTTTGTTACCTTAGCATAATAATCCTTCCAGACTCTACGAGCAATTTGATGTCCACCCAAATCAAAGGCTTTGAATTTGATTTTCCCAATACTCAACTCCTCGGACGTCGGGTACTGCGTAGGCTGGTGCTGAACTAACCTCTAGAAGAAACAAAGCAAGAAAAAACAAAGAAACAAAGAAAAATAACCAAGCTACACCATGACAAACAAATCAAAATCAACAACCATTTCGTTTCCTCCGTCAAATCCAAATTCTTCGCGATTAACAAACAAAACACATCGTTTTCCCCCAAATTGCAAAAACTGAAATCGAATAACAGGGAAGGAAGGGAAGAAAACAAACCTCGTCTTTCAACATATGGAGAAGGGTGGTTTTTCCGGCATTATCGAGGCCGAGAAAGAGGATCTTGGCCTCCTTCTGCCAGAGACCGAGGGAGGCCAAGACGCCATAGAACCAGTCAATGAGGAACATTGGTGGAGCCGATTGAAAGCAGATCGGAGGGGAATTGGATGGGATCTAGGTCGCCGATGAGAATGAAAATGAATGGAGAGGGAAGATTGAGGAATCTGAAAGCTTGTGGTGTTGGATCCGCAGAAGAGAGGAATTGGGAATTGGGAATTGGGAATTTGGATGGAGAAGATGAGAATACGAAAGGGATCGAAAATACAGCTTTTTGTTGGGTTTGAACTTGTAATGTAAAATCAGACACCCCTCTCGTTTCTGAATTTCGGCTGCATTTACTTTTCGGTTAAATTATAAACAAAATACACTAATTTTCTCGACTTTAAAAAATAGGCAAGAAGTGTGAAACACAGTTTTTTTTTGATTCAATCTCCGTATTAATTAAATATCTTTACAAAAAAAAAAAATTCTAAATTGTACTCGTGTGACATAAAAAAAAAAAAAATATATATATATATATAAAACTCTATTTTGGAGAATAGATCAAGTGTCCACGTTTTCATTATTTTTGTAATTCCTCAAACGTTTACATTTTTCATTTTTTTTCATGTCACACATGCGAGTTAGAATTTAATCGTTCACATAAAAAAAAATCGTGTTTTTTTTTGTTGATGGTGATGACATTTTTTAAACATTTTTCATAGTTCATGGACATTTTTGAAACGTTTTCCATAGTTCAAGAATATTTTTGAAACTGGACTCATAGTTCATGTGTATTTTTTATAATTTAACCTTTTCTTTTTCTTTAAATCAAATTGAGAAAAAACACCCCTTCTTTTTTATGTGTGTCTAAAAATTGTGAAAACAGAAATTTGAAAACAAGTCATTTAATGAAAAAAAAAATTGTAATTCAAGTTTCACGTTTTCAGAATTGTAATTCAGGTTTTCAGATATGTGTTTGGTAGCAGATTTAGAAATTTGATTTCAAATAAGATGTTTATAATTATAAACCATAAAACTAGTTGTTTTTAGGTTGAATATAAATTATTATTAATTAATCTATGAAGATATTTTATGTTATAAATTTTGTATAATTATTATTTTACAATATCATATAATTTGTAATTTATTATGTTTGTACATATTATAATTTAACAAAATAAATGAGGTTTATAATATGAAATACTATATTTCTTAAAGTTTTTATCCTTTTAAATATAATTTTACGGCTTCAAAATTTTAAATTCAAAATATGGATACACGGACAAAATATATATTTTTTTCAAAATTTTCATTATTTGAATAAAAAATTCAAAAACAATTTTCAAAAACAGAATCCAAGGTGAATACCAATGCATATTCCATAAACTCAATCAATCTACAAAACATAAAATAAAACATAATTTAGATCGCATAACAAACAGATCCTAATATTTTTCCAATAAAATTATTTAAAGCCAAATCGAGCATAGTTCAATTGGTATAATTACTTAACCACATGTATTTTTGTAGTCTAATAGTTTAATCAAACTCTCTCCAACGAAATGATAAATGCATAAATTAGAGATGAATAACAAAATTAATAACTAGATCAAAGATATCATTGCATTGAAAAGTAACTTTGATTTGCTTTCTTTTTTTACATATTGTTACGGATTCTAACAATTTCACATTCACTTTTACTTTTCTTAGTGGTTTGTGAACACAATCACTTGGAGCTAAAGTGTCTCTCTTAAGCTAATGAAACTAAATCTTTTCGTCCTCCTAAGGTAATTTAGATGCAATTATAATGAAAATCAATCATAATAAAAAAGGTCTCAACCGAAATATGTTTTCGTTTAATAGTGTTTACTTATCTATCAATTTTTGTAAGTTTACCATAATATTGTTTCATTTTAATCTTATTCAGATTCTTGTACATATTCTTTGTCTAGACCTAGTGCTTTAACATACTCTGGTCTACTATTAAAGGCTATTTAATTATTTATGTTTTCTTTCACAACTTTCTTCTTTTTTCTCTTCCTAAATCTTCATTTTCTCTCCCTATCTTTTCTGTTTCCCCTCTAATTCTTCTTCTTCCATGATTTTAATTGTTTTCATAATTTGACCTTCCAACTTATTTAATCGGTCAAATCAAACCAACTTGTTAGATCGATCTTGCTATTATTTTATTTTGTGTTAGTTCTGCATCTTTTTTCTTCATTCTCTAATTTTCTAAGCGTACTTAAATCATTGCACAAATCTAGTTCCTACAAGGTTTTTATAACTCTGAATATTATTTAATGACAAACTCATTTCAAAAACTCCAGAATAAGGGAGAAAAACATATCTAAAACGTTGTACTAATTCTGAAGATTAGTTCAAGAATTAGAGAAAAAAAATAAAGAAGATAAAGTTGAAGATGAGGAAGAGGAATGGAAAAACATGGAAGAAAAACAAAAAATAAAGGTGGGTTCATGTAATGTACCATGGGAAGAGCAAAACTTTGTTGAGGCTGGGCTACAAGTATTTTTGGAGCTCAACCATGTGTCACGATTTAATTGACAAAATTAGAAAAAAAAAAAAAAAAAAATTAAAGATTCATTAGTTTTTCACGATTCATTAGTTTTTCACGACGTTTTAATGTTTGGTAGGGAAATTTTGAAGTTCACCCTTCGAGTCCAATTCCGCCAAAATAAAATTTATAACTGATATCACTAAGCTAACTTGTAGCTAGTGGTAACCAGGTCAATCCACAGAGAACTGACGTCAAGCTCAATTAAGCTCAATTAAACTAAATTTGTGCTAACGGAAAAATGAGGGATTTGGTTGGTAAAATGGTGATTGCACATGCAACATCGCTAACAGAAAATTAAACAGTAAATTGACAATTTAAACGAACATACTTAATTCTGAGTAATGGAATTGATCACTATGGAAATTAAGATCATCAATAACAAAGGAATTTAACTACGAAATTCATGCACGCAATTCGAATGGCCATGTTCTAGCTCAAACAACCCAATGATATAATTAGATAAGTGCAATTCTAAGTATACTTGGTCAATAATCAACTTGAAGTGATCAATCCCAAATTAATTAAAGGTCAGTAACGGGAACCATGCGACGAATTAGCCCGGAGATTAATTCGATTTCTCTTCTACCCAAAGCCCAACATGAAGACAATAATTAATTCAAACTTCCAACCGTCACTTGGATTCAAATTAATTAGCCATGCTTAAGCCCTTGCTACTTAGCGATTTAGGCAATTATACGTCATAATCTCTAGCGTTCTAGCATGCATAGGAACTAGAGTGTCAATTCTAATTAAGCTACACATGCTAATTAAAAACAATTATGGGAAGAAGATGCAAGAAATAGCCAAATCGAGCATAGCTCAATTGGCATAAGGTTGTGCCTTTGACTAAGAGGTCATAGCCTCGCATTAATTAAAATACCGTTGCAAAAAAAAGAAGATGCAAGAAATTCTAGAAGCTAAACATATACAAAAATGGGCAAATCTCCCTTCAATCCATAGTTTACAATCTCAACTCAAAATCAAGCACTATACCTCTAAGTTTCCATGGAGAAGAAGCTCATAGAAAATCCAGAAAAGTGGGAGAAAAACGACAATTTCAATTTCGAAGAAGAAGATGAACAGTGAATGACTTTATACTTGTCGTAGCGTCGAGACGCTACAGACGCTGATTTCAACGCTTTTCCTCTCGGTCCATTTTTGAAGCTCCTCTTCTCCCGAAGCGTCTAAAACATTCGTCTAAGCTCCGGAACGCTGTTTTGGACTCATTTAGCTCCCAACCATGAATTCACCTACAACAAATCATTTTAATCAATAATAAGCATGATTCTAGCCAGTATTAAGGACATAATAATAGCTTTATTTTAGAGCGTTTAAGCGTTTTTTTAAGGACATAATAATAGCTTTATTTTAGAGCGTTTAAGCGTTTTTTTATTTCTATTTTTATTTCTATTTTTATTTCTTCTTTTTTATTTCTATTTCTATTTCTATTGCTTCTTTTTCGAAGATTCACGGTTGAATTTGAAGCGTCTTTCTTTTCAATCTTTTTTTTAAGCGTGTTTTAGTTAGTTATGATTTTATTTAAATATAAAAATCATTGTTATTTTAAGCAGCTTCAATTTATAATTGACAAGTTATGAAAGGTATGGTAATTCAGGAGTATGAAATCAAATCTCTAATTTTTGTAGAGTAGATTTGGCCTAGATTTTGAATAACTAATGCTAAATTTGAGGTATTAATGATGTACCATATCATTTGTGATTTAAAATCCATATTTACAAAACCAAAATAAAGTCTTATTTATGCTCGGAAAAAAAAATCACGATTGAATATTTTTTGAAAAATCATCAATGTTAACTAAGTATACTATAACAGGAGAACAACAATTTTAAGTTCTCGAGTTATTAAGTGATTTAATAACATGTTCGTATTCTTCGTACAAAGGTTCGGAAGAAACGCCCTTTTATGATCCAAAACCTCTGTTTCCAACTCAGAATCACTTTCGCTCTTCGAATATGAAATTATCCACACTCCCATCATTAGTCATAGAAAGAAAAAGAAAAAACAATTTTTATCACTTTGGCTCTACCAATATGAAATTATCCAAACTTCCATTATTAGTCATTTAAAAAAAAATTAAAAAAAAAATCGTATTCACCCAGATCCGGTTTCGATTTGAGTTTTTTTTTTTAAAGATGAACGACCTGGGAGATTAGCTTCGAAAAAAAAAAGTACTTCAAATTTAAACTTCTTGAGGGAGAATTTCGAAAAAGAAAAGAAAGAAGAGAGAAAAATAAAAAGACGCTTCAAATTTAAACTGAGGTGAATCTTCGAAAAAGAAAAGAATATATATAAATAAAAAATACCTTTTTTTAAAAAAAAATGAACCACCTGAAAGATTAGCTTCCAAAAAAAAAAGTACTCCAAATTCAAACTTGTTTAGGAAGAATTTCGAAAAAAGAAAAGAAGGGAGAAAAAGGAAAATAAAAACACGCTTCAAATTTAAACTGTATGAAGGTGAATCTTCCAAAAAGAAAAGAAAATATTATATATATATATATATAATAAAAAATATGCTTAACAATTGAAACCGCTTGAAAGAATAAATTGAGTAAAACTTGCTTGCAGGCCATGTTAGAAGCATTTTTTGCCGCTCAGCCACGTGTCACATTATGATTGGATAAATATTTCTATCATAATTATTTTTTAAAAAAAAATCTCCCTCACAACGTCGTTACTATTTTTTTTGTTGCCCATTTTCTCTCTCTCCTCCCCATTCTCCTCACTCTTCCAACTGCCATTCCCCTCACTCATCCTTCAACCCCTCCTACCTCCTTTGTCGACAATAGAATCGAACTTCAATTTCATTAGATTAAAAAGAAAAATAATTTTCTCTCTCCTTCGAGATTTCGATTTCAGAGAGGAACTGAGAGCGTTAATGGTGAGGAAAGAGGTGAAAATTCCAAACAATTTTTGTGAAAATGAGGCAGATCGGAGTGGGAGGAAAAAAATTGGAGGTGCTTTTCAACAGGATCCCAACGGCGTCCAGTGGCGCAGCTTGAGATTTGTGATGTGTGTGGATTGTAATGGAAGTTTTTTTAGGGAGTGAACAAAAAAAATCATTTTTTATTTTTTAAATTTAATTTTAGTGTTGGACATAAATTAGTGAGAAAAACGAAGAAAGGGGTTGGAAATCGATTTCATTGCATAAGAGAAGAGATTGAAGGACGCGAGAGAGGGGAATGACCATTGAAAGAGGATGGAGAAGGTGAGAGGAGAGAGAGAGGGAATGGAGCAAAAAAAATTCAAATAACGGCATTAGAAAAGTAGGGAGATTTCTTTTAAAAATAATAATATAAAAATTTAGTCATTCACAATGTGCCACATGGTTGGACACTTGTAGCCCAGCCTGCAAGCAAGTTTTACTCATCTTTTATGACCCATGGCTGACATGCAAAAGATGCTTGTAGCCTAGGCAACTAAATTTTGCTTCCATTGAAACTAGAAATTGTAGATTATGCCCTAGTGTCCACATATTATTATGAAAATGACAGTCGGACCCACAATCAAAATTGCGTTTGATATTTATTAAGTTTGAGGAGATGCAAACGCGACCTAAGAGCATTTACTTACGTGACATCGAAATCAATTCATGGGAATAAAAATTGTGGGACCCACTCCAACTTTCGCAATTTCACTCTCATTCCTCCGATGATGAATTTCATTCTATTTTTTTTTTTGCAAAGGTATTTTAATTAATGCGAGCATATATGACTAGATGTGGGACCCACTCCAATTTTCGCAATTTCACCCCATTCTTTAGAAACTCATTATAATTTCTTATTAGAATGAGTGACATCTAGCAAATATGACTAATTATCAATCTTATGTCAATTTCACCCTCATTCCTCGTTTGGCAACTCACTCTCAATCTTGAGTGGATAATTGAATATATGATCTCTTGATTATTAGTTCTTTCAATAATGCAGCCAATGCTAAATCTAGCAAATATGTATAAAGTAAAACTTGAGGTGATGACGACATTGTTTTAGAGTTCGAATTGATTGTACTTTGACCAACTTGAAGACGCAACTCAATTGGCCATTGTCTTTTGTCATGGTGGAATCAGATCAAAAAAAAAAAAAAAAAAATTGTAATGAATGTATATTTGTTTCTTTTTCTTCTTTATTTGTTTCTTAATTTTTGCTTATATGCTAATACTAATCAATCAAATGGACTTAGTTTAAATAATTAACTTTCTTAGGTAAAAAATCAAATTATATACTTAAATTTTAGAGGTTATATCAATTAAATGCTAAACTAATATTGTATCAATTTAGATCCTAAACTTTTAAAAATGTATCAATTTACATCTTTTATTAGGATTTGTTTTAAAAAAATGTTAATTTTAGCAATTAAACTATTAAACTCTTAAACTTTTAATCAATTGTACGAAAGTTTAGAAGTTTAATGGATAAATTACAAGTCTTTACTGGAATTAATATTTTTAATCAATTGTATGAAAGTTTAGAAGTTTAAAGGGCATTTTATGTCAATTAGATTTAAATTAGACATTTAGACCTTTTTTTTTTACAAGTCCATGGGTTCGGTCCTGCAAGCAATTTAATTAATTTTCATTAAGTTCCACTTGGTTCCTTTTAAATTATTTTTCATCCTTAGATTGAATAACTTTGGAGGATCAAAACTCTTGAGAATCAAAATTCTAAAAGGTTTGTTGGGAAAGTTCTGAATCCTGAAAATCAAAAAACGGTTTGGGGTGCAATATTAGAAAGCTTGAAAATCAGAAGTCAGTGTTGTTTGGGGTGCAGTATTAGCTTGAAAATCAGAAGTCCGTGTTAGAAAGCTTGAAAATCAGAAGTCCGTGTTTGGAGTGCAGTGTTTTGAAATTCGGGTTTAAACATTTTTTTTCTTTTCTTTTCTTTCTTCTACTTTCTTTTTTATTTGCTAATCTAATTTCAAGGATTTGAAAAGAAATTGAAGCTTTCCTTCATCTTCCATGAAACTTGGAGATTACTCCTAACTTTCATTAAGCTATATATACTACACAATATTACATTTGAATTTAAGCCTAAGGATGCTTCACAATAACCACTGGACATTTCGCATATTTGGCACAGTAATCACTCACGCTCCCCAGCAACGCCCTGCAAACACACCATAATTTAAATACATCTCAATCTAACTCAATACAGACCATATATTAACATTCAACTCTCCAATCGTATTTCATACCACATATACCCGACCCAACAAATCATAGCTCAATCGGTTAAAACATATATTTTCATCTCTGTCAAAGGTAGTATACCCGACACAACAAATCAAATCATATCTCAATCGGTTAAAACATATATTATCATCTATCTCAAAGGAGAGTGAGAATGAGATAACCAAAAGTAAACGCACCTCTGGAAGAAGCCATAACCATGACATCCCATAACCAATGTATCGGCTCGAAGCTTCTCCACTGTGCGACATATGACGTTCTTCGCATCTCCCGTCCCCACAGCTCTCTCCAAAATTACCTGCAACAACACCCACCAGGTGTTCGACAAAATGCCTCTCACAAAATTCAACACATAAATCACAAATTAAATCACAGATTCTTTATCAATTACATTGGTGCTTAAATTCGCATAAACCATCTCCGCTCTCTTCATCACCGCACTAACCAAATCCTTGCTCTGCTTTTCCATCGCCGAAATCACTTCGCTCGAAAACACATACCCTACAATTTGAATTTACAATCAAATTATCAAAATCAGAATCTCCGATCATGTCTGAATTGAAATTGCTTTTTTAGTTTTTTACCAGGAGCATCGAAGGAGGAGATTGAGATGGCCGGCGGCGGCTTGACGTAGAGGAGAATCAGAGTGTTTTTGGTATCTTGAGAAGTGAGATTTGAGAGACACCATTTCAAGGCGTACATACTCTCCTCGCTCTCGTCCACTGCAACCACGATCCTCTGTTCGTTCGCCGCCTTCAACGATTTCGCACCTTCCATTCTCGATCGTCTTCTTCCCTCCTAATTTCTAATTTCTAATTTGTTGTTGAGATACTTCAGCCCTAATGTGCGTGTGTGTTTATATATGGCGTCCAGAAGTCTATTGTCCACAGGAACTAGATGAGATTGCAGAATCCAATAATTGTTGATGTATAAAATGTTAAATAATTCATGTAAATTATTGAATTTTGATTTTAACAAATATATATTGTCAACATCATTGTTTACAAGTTGATTTCACCTGTCAATTGAATTATCAAATGATGTAACATGGTGTAAATAATATGTTATTATCGTTTTTAACTTAATTCTACATTTTTTTTATTTTAAATTCAAAGTAAGGAGTCAAAATACTCTTAAAAAAACACACAAATATTATTATTAGAAGTTTCCCTATTTTGATTTCAAAATTCAAAAATTTAAAAACAAATATTTGTTGAATCCATTTAATTTAGTAAATATAATACCACACCATCCTAAAAAAATAGGATTTTTTATATTAATAATGTACTTTAAATAACTTATTATAGAAATAGAGTAGTTTTGAAAGTATTTACAAAATTAGAGTACCTAAATCGTGTACCATGGACACAAATAGTACACAATTTAGGGGGTAACTCGTGTCCATGGTACACGATTTAGGGAGTAACTCGTGTACCATAGACACGATTTACATGACGTGTCAACCTAAATTGTGTAACATGTACAGGAGTTACTCCTAAGTCGTGTATCATGGACACGAGTTACATGTGACGTGGCAGATCA
The DNA here is from genome assembly GCA_028017165.1 of Herpetospermum pedunculosum. Classification (NCBI taxonomy): domain Eukaryota; kingdom Viridiplantae; phylum Streptophyta; class Magnoliopsida; order Cucurbitales; family Cucurbitaceae; genus Herpetospermum; species Herpetospermum pedunculosum. Next base: position 14,179,847 of record CM051523.1, read on the forward strand.
TAACTCGTGTCCATGGTACACAAGTTACCCCTAAATCGTGTACCACGGACACGAGTTACCCTTAAATCATGTACACGATACCCTAGTTTTGTAAATACTTTGAAAACTACCATATTTTTGTAATAATTTATTTAAAGTACATTATTAATAAAAAAAATCCTAAAAAATATATGAACAACTTTTAGAAGTAAACCAATTAAATAGACACCAGATTTAAAAGTTTAAGATGATCAAATGTTACTGAAATACAAATTTTTTTTTCGTCATCGTCTAGCGTTTTGAATAATCATATATAATAAGTATAGTTAAATATAAACTATAAAAAATTGAAAACATTTTAATTTGTGAAATTATGTCAAAAAAAAAGGAAACTGGAAAATCTCCCTACCAAGAAAAATCGGTCTCTATTTTTTAGTTAACAATTGTAGAATAATCGAATTATGTACTTTTAAGATGATAATTTATGTCCTCTCTACTAAATTATATGCTCAAATTGATAGAAGAAAAAATAGTTAGCTTCTACAATGATAAAATCGTAATGAAAACAAAACGACTTAATTTGTTGATCTTAATACATACAAGCTAAAAAGAAAACGAAAAAAAAAAATTAAAGTCCTACCATGACATGTGTCACGTATCATATATCTCATTCAAATAGCTTTTAATTAATTTCCTTTCATCAATTACCATTACCTACAACTACAAGTTGTCCAAAGAAAATAATAATAATAAACTTAGGACATAAAAATAATTTTGATGTGAAATGATTAAATAGTGTCACCTGCAACAATTTATTGATAAACTATACCCAAGTTGTTAGAAAATATAATTAATTATGTATTAATATCGTAAAAAATATTCAGTTTTGAGAAATTAAAAGTTACTTATTGAGCTAAATACAATTTTTTTCCGCCTACTTGACACTTATTTTTAAAATTAAAAAGAAATTAAACACGCTTTATGTATTAAAAAGAGAAAAGTATATCTTGGAATATTTTATATTTTACGTCATGGATGAGGCGAGTGAAACGTCATAATCAAATAAATATTTTCAACGAATAATAATTGATGAGTGCACAAATCATAAATTAGAGAAAATTGAGTGACCAAAAAGTTCAAATTGGATGAGATAATGATTGGGACAGTAGTGCTATCAAATCCTTCGAGAGGATATATATATAATTATTATTATTATTTTTTATGAATCGAGAGGAGATATTATTGTAGAGATAAGATTAAAAAAAATCATCAGTTCTTTAATAAATACTATAAAAAAAATAAATTTTAGAATGAAAAATTGTAACAAAGGTGAATTTAGAGTAAAATAATAAAAATATAGCATTATTTTAAATTTTTTACAAATATGACAATTTTTATCACTAATAGTATGGTTTATTGTCGATAGTAATATGTCGCCTCAGTTTTCTATAGAATTTTGTCAATGTATATCAATGATAGTAGTCTATCAGTGATAGTCACTAATATTTTGCTATATTTGCAAAATGTTTTAAATTTTGCTATTTTTGCCATTATTTTGAGTCTGATGTTGTTTATGCAACCAATCCTTTTAGATGACACCCTTCAGAAAATATATATATAATGAAGCATAAATATGGTATTAAATTTTTGTCGACATGTCGATATTTCTATCGACATTTCCACACATATTCATAGGTTCGACATCGACATGAGGGGTGAATCGACATTTTCATCATACCGTACAAAATCGATGAAATATTAAAAAAAAAACAACAAAATATAACTTAACGTGAATATAATATTATAATAAGTGTATTTTAACTTATTTAAAAATGTATAATATTTATTTATTAATTTTAATATATTTGTTTTTAAATTAATTTTAAAAAACTTCTAGGAATATTCATCGACATCGACATTTACATAAAATTGAGACTTCCATATTTTCGTGGACATCGACATTTAAATTGTTACGATAAATCAATAACTTCGATATTTTCGTGGACATTGACATTTAAATTGTTACGATAAATCAATAACAAATAATAAGTAAGCGCAGAAGAACAACGACACAAATTTACGTGGTTCACTAATGTCGTGTTTAGCTACGTCCACGGGCAGAAGGAAAACAGTATTATTACGAAGTTGGAGAGAATTACAAATGAACATATAGGGGCGGCTGAAGTCATTAGAAAGTTTATATATGACACTCTTCTAATGACCTAATACAAGATGGGTCAAAGCCCAAAACAAATAAGTAAAAATCCAAATCCTTGAGCAGGGTTTAAAATCTCGTTTTCAATTTTAAAAAATAATCATATTCTAATTTCAATAGTTGAACATTTGTGACATTAGGCCAACATGAGCTTTGGGCATAAATAAATAAATAAATATATATATATTGACAACAAGTGAAGATGGAGATTTAACTCATGACCTCTTGATCACTAATTTATATAATATAACTTCAGTTGAGTTATCCTGATGTTGGCATAAAAACATGTACCTCCACCAAGAAGTATGAGATTCGAATTTCAACTCCAACAATCGTTGAACTAAAAAAAGAAAAAGAAAATATTTGTGACCTTTAGAATAGATGCATAAATCAATTAAATGTGCTACATTAATGACCTATACAAGTATTTCGTAAGTGAATATAACTAAAATAATTGTCAAACTGAATCTACCTCAATTGATATAATGTATAGTTCTTCCCTAATTTAAAAAAAAACTAAAATAGTTATTTTTAAATTAATAAATATACGTTTCAAAACTAGTTATTTAACACTGACCAAGATAATGTTTTTTAAAAGTTAAAGAATTAAAATATATATTTTATAAATTCAAAGATTAATATTGAATAAACTTAAAATAATTGATGTGTTTGATTATTTGAGAGGCTAAATTACTTTCATTCGCATATAAAAATTAAATTAAGTTGTCAAAATAATTATATAGTTCAGGAGGTATAAAAATATGTCGTAGATCTAGAAGTCATTCAATCTCCTCCAATAAAGAAAATCAAATTCAACTCCAACACTATTTGCATAACTTTCTCTTTTCTTGACTCTTTGGTATTTGTTTTCATCAAAATTAAATAAATAAATAAAATTGTGGAGCAGCCACTTTTGAAAGGGGACAAAAATCAAAATATATTCCGTCTTAAATTCTAATAAAGAACTGGTTTGATGATATTTTGAATCAATTGGGAATAATTGTCTTATTTTAAAAACAAGGGACGAAATAAATATCTAATATTCTCTTTGATAATATCTAATATCTTAGAGAAAATATCTAAGAAAACGAAATATCTAAGTAGAAAGTTCAATTATTTGGCTAAAGAATAATTGAAGTTGATTGAGATATATATTTTAAAATCAAAACATAAGACAGCAATCTTATCTAGCTCAACATTTAATTGTTGAACTATATATATTTTGAAGGTTAAAAAATAATTGAATACGATGATTATCAAATATATTTTAAAATAAACACATAAGACTAATTTCATCTAGCTTAACGTGGAAACTGTTGTACTTTTTTTGGTTTGGTCCTTAAATTTTTAAAATTAATTACGTAAAAAACAGATTAATTTGATATTATTTTATTTTGATTGATTAACTTTTAAAACGTTTATTTTAGTTTATAAACTTAACGTAAGTAATTACAAGTATGCATATTAATATGTTAATGTAAAAACGTATTTACAATCACATAGGTATCAAACAAATATTAAGTTATAAAATAGTATAACAAGTATTAAAATAATTATTTTTTTAAAATTCATAACTTAAACGTTTAAAGATCTAAATAGACTTCTAAAAAATTAACAGTATAGAATTAGACATAAACTAATAATTTTTATACAAAGTGTAAAGACTAGGACAAAAATGTTTAAATACGTAAAAAGAGATTAAATATTTCAGATTTGAGAGATTAAAATAGGATAAATATGAAATTTGGGATAGAAAATAAAATAAAAACAAGGGTCAATAATGCAATGGGGTCCAAGATTTGATTTATAGGTCAGGGGAGTATTAAAGTGAAAGACCTAGTAATGGCGACATGTCGTTTAGGTCCAACTTGATTACTCTTTTATCAAGTTTCATCAACCAAGGCATAATTCAATTAATATGATGTATGAATTAATGATTATGAGATCTTAAATTCGATTCCTCACCTCCACATATATTATAAAAAAAAAAAAATAATAATAATAACGTCTCATTCATATTTTAAGTCGTGTTTAGATTGACATATAAGAAAAATCATTAATCTTATAATCACAATATATCTCCTACAATTAATTTTTCGGATATTCTTAATATTGGATTCTGATTGATTTGAAATTTTATTTTACTATATTTTTACAATAATTTTTTAAAATTATTATTTTTGTGTAATTGAATCTCAATTACACTTCTCAAACAAGAATATAAATTTATAATAGCTCAATTCGCTAGGGTAAATAGGTTAAAAAAATCACACTAAATTTTATTTTAGTTCAAAACCTTCCAATTTACATCTATCTATACTATATAAAAAGTATGAAGGTTGGAAAAAAAAAATTGGACAATAATATTCTTTTTTTTTTACTTAATACCTATATTGTCCCTCATTTAGCATTTTAATTCAATTATGTGCTAAAAATTCACTTCACTCGTAGATAGCGTTGGATCCCACTTCCCACTCATAGTTATATGTCGGATAATTAATTGCTAAAAAAAAAAAAAAAAAAAAAAAAAAAGAAAAAGAAGAAGAGGTTGGTTTCATAACATTTCCGTTTTTTGTTTTCTGTTCTCGTTTTCCATTTTTTTGTAGAAACAGACTTGTTTGATAACTATTCTCATTTCTTGTTTTTAAATTTTGAGAAACGTTCCTAAAAAAATGGCAAAATTTGAGAAACACCTAAAAAATGTTTCTTGTGTTTCATTTCCTTTTATAAGATGTCGTTCCTATTAAATCCAAAAAAGTGTAGTTGGCTCGTTGACAAGGGTCTCGGTTTTTTTTTTCTTTCTTTCTAATTTTGCGATATTTTTTTTATATATTATTTAATTTTAAATTTTGCCACTTTCTATTTTTGTTTTGTTTGAGAATCTATTAATATTAAGGGGAGTTGCAAAAATAGCAAAAACATAGCAACTATGTTTAGTCTTTGCATATATAACCAAAAATCAGAATAATCGCGTGTTAATCATTAGCCTAAAAGTTGAAAAAGTCGAAAATACTCTATCCTAACACTTTAAATAATCACATGTTAATCACTAACCTAAATGATTGCATGTTGATACATCTCTGCTCATACACATCTTATATACTTTTCCATTATTTTTACCTTCAAAATATTTATGCCCAACCCAAATGAAAAAAATTGAACCCCGTTTATAATGGAAATGTCGAAAATACTCTCTCCCTCAAAGTAATCAACTTGTATAATCATGTGTTAAACATATAAGTAACTTTTCAAAACTTTTACGATTTCTCTGATCATTGCGATTTTCCTCTCCCTTCAACATCGATTGATTCACTCTTATTGTTGCGTTCTACTCACCATGTACAAGATAATAATTCTTTGAAATTACCTCTACTTTAGATTCACTCTTGTTTTGAACGAAGGTGAAGCCGGTTTGTTTTTCACCTTTTTTTAGGTGTATCACTCTTATTTTAATTTACTATTTGTCTAGAAATTGAATGAAGGTGAAACCTGATTACTGTTTGTTTTTCTTCCTGTATTGTTTCCCTTTTTCACTTATTACATTATATTGATAATTTAGATTACATCATGATATCTATCAGTAGCTCTCGATTATTTGGATGATAAACTATGTAACTTTTCACTTAACTTATACAACACATATAAAGTGAATCAGTTGTATAACTGATACACCAAATCTAGGGTTTATCAGTTGTACAACTGATACACCAAATATAAGGTATATCAAGTGTCACTGATACACCCAATAGAAAGTAAATCAGATCAACGAATACACTAAATATAAGGTAAATCAGTTGTACAAGTGATACACCAAATATAAGGTAAATCAGTTGTACAACTGATACACTAAATATAAGGTATATCAAGTGTCATTGATACACCGAATAGAAGGTAAATCAATTGTATAACTGATACAAGCAATAAAATGTAAATCAGATGTACAACTGATACACCAAATATAAGGTAAATCAGTTATGCAACAAATACACCAAATATAAGGTATATCATGAGTCACTGATACACCAAATATAAGATAAATCAGTTGTACAACTGATAATATAAGGTATATATCAGGTGTCACTAATACACCAAATAGAAGGTAAATCTGTTGTATAACTAATACACGACTGATACACATATAAGGTAAATCAGATATACAATACACCAAATATAAGGTAAATCAGTTGTACAACTGATACACCAAATATAAATATAAAGTAAATCAATTATACAATTGATACACCAAATATAAAGTAAATCAGTTTTATAACTGATACACCAAATATAAAGTAAATCAGTTGTATAATTGATATCAAATAAAAGGTAAATCAGTTGTATAATTGATATAAAATAAATAAAAGGTAAATCAATTGTATAATTGATACACCAAATAGAAGGTAAATCAGTTATAGAACTCAACTGATACACCAAATAAAATGATAAGAACGGTAAATTAGGAATATAAAAAAATGAAAAATCAACCTTTAGAAATTTTGTTATATATTTGCAAACTCAAAAAGGTGTAGTTAAATTTTTAATTAACCAAATTTATTTTGCTATCCTTTATAATTTCTCTAATATTAATAATAAGTTTTTTATCTTATTTAACTACGTTAAAATGTTTATTTATTAATTAAAAAAATGTTTATTTATTAATTTAAGTATATTTTTTAAAAAAAAATTATGTTATTTTTTTTCATAAATATTTATCTACATTGACATTTTTATCATATTTTCATCAACATTTTCATAAAATTAAGACCTCATAATTTTCATAAAAGTGAGACAGTGATATTGTCCACATTTTAAACTTTGCAAATAAGCATTTTACGGCTTTTAAATAAGTTTAAATTTCTTACTATTAAATATTAGATTCACAATAATGATATTTTAGTTATATAACGTCAATTTATCTAAAATATAATTGAAATGCGATATTGAGCTCGTTGACATGTGAAAATGTCGATGAAGATGTATACACGTCAACGAAAATTTAAAACACGGTCGATAACAAACAACGACAAATTAACAATGGCTTTCGAGATTTTTGAGAAAAGAGACATCATCCATAAGTGTTTAACTATCGACATTTAAGGTTTAACGTGCTTCTCTCTCTCAGCGCCGCCAGGGGTACTTCTTCTTCGCGTGGTTTGGCTGGGCAGCAGCGTCGCCGGCGGGGGGGTGTCTTCTAGGGCTGGTTCAGGTGGGTCGTAGGTGAGGGTGGAGTCAGGTCTGATGGGGAAGAAGGGTAGGTCCAAGGATAGGCCGTTGGAGGGGACTCATGAAGCTATTTCGGGTGGGCTATCGAAGAAGGTTGTCCCCGGTAAACGGCTGACGGAAGTGAAGAACCATCTGAGGGCTCGGGGTGGCGCTGATCTGGGGTTGGATGGTTTCCCGGAGCTCGGCGGTAGGCGGGGGGTGCAGACGGCGGGGTGGGGCTTGGTCTCGGAGAGAGGTGGGTCTGTTGAGGAGGTGCAGATAATAGCCGCTCGGGGTGGCGACGGGGGGGGTTATGTTGCTGCGGATGTTGGGTCTGTTGAGGAGGTGCAGCCGGAGGTGTGGGGGGTGGGTTCGGAGGGAGGGGGCGGGAGTGTTGGATTCGCCGGTGGTGGTGGAGGAGGGGGGGGCACGGGGGTGCTAGCTGGGATGGATGGTGGGGATTTTGTTGCCAGTCAGTTGAGGACTGGGCCATCTGTTGAGAGGTCACTTCAGGCCGATATTGGGGCAATCCGAGCTGACCAATTGTGTGTTATAGATGGGCGGACTGAATGTACTATTCTACCTGACTCGGGTATTGGGATGTCTAGTCCTTCGAGAACTGATAATATGCTTCTTGGTGTTGGCCAGTCTCGTGGTAGTGTGTTGGGGCCCATTGGACCCAACGGGTCTGCGGGTGGTGGAGATGGTACAGTAAGGGGGTCGGGCAATCCCTCGTGGGTGTCGCTTTTTGGCTCTACAAAGGCTTCTGAGGAACCTATGGTCTACACTCCCCTGCAGGTTATTGATGGGGTGCGTGTTGTCGTTCCCCCAGCTGGTGTCTGTGAAGAAGGCATTGCGTTCTGGCAGTATTCGATAGTGGGGCAGTTTGTGGAAGGGCGTATGCCGTATGCTGTTCTCTCTCGGTTAGTTAGCCGCATTTGGGGTCGAATTGAGGAACCGACCATTTCTATGCTGGATAATGGTCTTATTATGTTTCGGTTTCGTTCTGCGACGTCCCGCGACTGGGTGTTGTCTAACGGGCCGTGGCATATAGGAGGTCGACCCATTTTGCTTCGTCAATGGTCACCAGGTATTGCTCCTGAAAATTTTGTGTTCGATTCTGTTCCTGTTTGGGTTAAGCTTTTTAATGTGCCGTTTGAGTTATGGTCCCGTAAAGGGTTGGGCACTATTGCTTCAGCTGCTGGCAAACCTGTTTGTTTGGATCGGGCTACTGCAGAATGCTCCCGTCTTTCCTTTGCCAGAGTACTGGTGGAGGTCGGAGTGAATAATGAGTTGCCTTCGTCGGTTCCTGTTAAGTTGGATGAGGGGGTTGTTGTGGTTAGATTGGAGTACGCCTGGAAGCCGAAGCGGTGTGTTCATTGCCAAGTTTTTGGTCATTCTAGTTCTAATTGTAGTAGCCAAGTGGTTCAAAAGGTGTGTGAGCTCCCACCTGTGGTCCTAGATGGTGTCCCTAGTGGTTCCCTCGGCGGCAACTCTGTTGTCTCCCCGTCTATGCCTGAGGCGGGTATGGCTCGAGATCCGGTGGATCGGGGTGTGTTTTCGAGAGTTGCTAAAAACTGCAGAGTGGGTCGGGTTGCGGCCTCGTCGAGTCCCCCTCGAATGTCTGCTCCTCGTCTAGTGCTTCCCTCCGTAAGGAACCCGTTAGTATCTAATTCTTTTGCTGTTATTGCACCTAGCGATACTGATGCGATGGTTGAGTCGGGTATGGTTCTTCCGTTGCCTTTGCGTGGGGAGCACAGAGTGGGTAATGTGGCTATTATGCAGGATGGTCTGAATGGTATGCTCTCGAACGTTTCAGCTGTTGTGGCGAATGAGGAGTGTGGTGATCCCCTAATGGATCAGGGTATTGGTTTGTCTTCTAACCCTGTGGTTTATGAATAGGTGGTGTTCTTGGAACGTGCGGGGTTTAGGGAGTCCTGTAAAGGGTCGTGTTGTGCGATCCTTCCTTAAGTCGGCTAAAGTGGGCTTCTGTGGTCTTTTGGAAACTAAGGTTAAAGCGCCTCAGTTTCAGTCAGTTTTTCGTAGATTTGGTGAAGACTGGCAGTGTGTTTGTGGTTATGGAGTTAATGGGTTGAGCCGTATTTGGGTGTTGTGGCGATCTTCTCAGTTCTCCTTTATCCCTACTGTTATTGGTTCCCAGATGATCTGGGGTACTCTGGTGGAGCGCTCTTCTCAGCAGTCTTTCCATGTTGCGTGTGTGTATGCAGCTAATTCTGAGGTTGAGAGAAGATTGGTGTGGAATGAGATTATCTCTATGTGTCAGTCTTGGACTCTCCCTGGGGTAGTGATGGGTGATTTCAACGCGATTCGGGCTTCTTCTGAGAGCTTTGGGGGTACATTGGTTGATTCGGAAATGAATGCTTTTGATGGTATGATTGCCCAAGCGGATCTGGTTGAGCTTCCCGTTACGGGCAGTTGGTACACTTGGACTAATTCGCCTCAGGGGCCGGCTGACATTATGAAGCGTTTGGATAGGGTGTTAGTCAATTCTGAGTGGATGTCCTCTCAGCCGGTTGGTGAGGTGCGCGCCCATAGCTGGGGTATTTCAGATCATTCACCGTTGGTGTTTAATGTTGGGTTGCACGTCCCTCGACGGCCGCCCCCTTTTCGGTTCTTTTGCCATTGGGCGGAGGATCCCCGTTTCTTGGACATTGTTGCTGGCAGTTGGGTTAAGTATTCGGGGGTTTCTCCTTTGGTTAGCTTAACGAGGAACCTTAAGGCTCTTAAGCTTGCCCTTCGTCAAACGTTTGGATGCTCTTTGTCGTCTCTTAGTATGCAGGTTTCTATGGCTCGTGTTCGTATGGAGGAAGCCCAGTTAGCTTATGCCGAGAATCCTCTTTCCCCTACTCTTCAGGCCCGAGTAAGTAGCGCGTCTCAGGATTTCTGGGCTAGCGCTCGAAAGGAGGAGTCTTCTCTCAGGCAGAAATCCAGGGTGCAATGGCTGGCTCTTGGGGACCGAAATTCTACTTTCTTCCATCGTAGTGTCAAGGCCCGTCTTTTCTGTAATGGCATTCATTCTCTGACTAGTGGGGATGGGCGTAACCTTTCTTCTCAGGCTGATATTGCTCAGGAAGTGGTAGGCTATTTTCGCAATATCTTTGGCACCCAGTCGGTTGGTTATCGGGACCTTACTAACCAGCTGGCTTCGATTGTTGATTTTCGCTGGCCGGTGGAAAGTGGAATGGATATGGTTAGGCCTATCTCGCGTGAGGAGGTCAAGGGAGCTTTGTTTGCCATGAGTAGTAGTAAGGCCCCTGGTCCTGATGGCTTCTCGGTTGGGTTCTTCAAATCTGCTTGGAGTGTTATTGGAGATGACTTTTGTGCTGCGGTCCTGCACTTCTTTGACTCTTGCTACCTTCCTCCTGGTGTGAATGATACAACGATTACTCTGGTGAAGAAAAAGGAGCTCCCTACGGGGCCTGGTGATTTTCGCCCCATCTCGTGTTGTAATGTGGTGTACAAGTGCATCTCGAAGATTCTTGCCAATCGCTTAGGTACCTTTCTACCTGCTTTTGTAGGCCCTAATCAGTCTGCTTTTGTTAAAGGTCGGAGTATTGTGGATAATATCCTCTTATGCCAAGAGTTGGTAGGGGGTACCACCTTAATAAGGGGCCTCCGCGGTGTGTTTTGAAGGTCGATCTCCAGAAGGCTTATGACTCTGTCCATTGGGATTTCTTGTTCAGCCTTTTGTTGGCCGTTGGGACCCCTCTCCAGTTCGTGAGTTGGATTCGGGCTTGTATTACGTCCCCTACGTTCTCTTTCCTTATAAATGGTTCTCTGGAAGGGTTTTTCCCGGGCCGGCGTGGTCTTCGTCAAGGTGACCCCTTGTCTCCTTACTTGTTTGTGATGGCTATGGAGGTGTTGTCCCGGCTGTTGAATACTCCGCCTAGAGAGTTCTCGTTTCATCATCGGTGTGCTAAGATTTGCCTTACTCACCTCTGTTTTGCTGATGACTTGATGATTTTTTGCGGAGGTGATTGTGCCTCCCTTGCTTTTGTTCAGTCTACTCTTCTTGAGTTTCAGGGGTTATCTGGTCTTTGTGCTAATTCAGCTAAGAGCTCGTTGTTTTGTGCTGGGGTCTCCCCTCCGGAGGCAGTGGTGTTGGCTGGTTTGATGAACTTTTCCCTTGGGACCTTGCCAGTTCGTTATTTAGGTCTCCCGCTCGTGTCGGGTCGGCTAACTTATGCGGATTGTAAGCCTCTCTTGGAAAAAATGTTGGAGCGAGTCAAGAGTTGGTCTGCACGTGCTCTCTCTTATGCTGGTCGTCTGCAGCTTATTCGGTCTGTGCTGCAGAGCTTCCAGGTTTACTGGGCGAGTGTGTTTATTCTACCTGCTCGTGTAGCGAATGAGATCGATCGCATTCTCCGAGCTTATTTATGGCGGGGCAGCTCTTCTGGTGGTGGTGGAGCTAAGGTGGCCTGGGAGGATGTCTGTGTCCCTAGAAGTGAGGGTGGTCTGGGTATTCGCCATGTTCGTTCTTGGAATGTGGCAGCTGTCATGAAGCTGCTTTGGCTTCTCTTTACTCGCTCTGGATCATTATGGGTTGCCTGGATTGATGCTTATGTCCTTCGTGGTGGCTCTCTTTGGTCCGTTCGAGTGTCAGCTAGGTGGTCGTGGTGTACTCGGGCCATCTTACGTCTCCGTGAGCAGTTCCGTCCTCTTGTACGGATGGCCATCGGGGATGGACGGCGTTGTCATGTTTGGGATGACTCTTGGCTTCCAGGGGGCCCTATTGCGTTACGGTTTGAGGAGGGGTTGGCTAGTGTTGCAGGGAGCACTAATGCTGCTCTGGTGTCTGACTTCCTCCTCCCCGATGGGTCTTGGCAGTGGCCTTGTATGACTTGGGAAATGGAAGAATTGCTTCCTCTGGTACTTGCAGTCGTCCCCAATTTGGATCAGCCTGATCGAGTTATTTGGGACCCGGGTAGGTCTGACGTCTTCTCAGTGGCTAGTGCCTGGGAGACCCTTCGTCCCCGTCGGGATGTGGTGAGGTGGGCGTATTTGTTATGGTTCGAAGGTAACGTTCCGCGCCATTCTTTTATTGCATGGTTGGCGGTCAGGGACCGGTTATATACTAGGGTCCGGCTCCATTCCTGGGATTCTTCGATTCCAGCTAGTTGCGTTTTGTGCGCTGATGCCGTAGAGACGAGAGATCATCTTTTCTTCGATTGTCCTTTCAGTAAGCAGCTTTGGTCGGGGCTTCTTCGGTGGGGGCGCTCCTCACATCGTGTAGCCGTTTGGTCTACGGAGTTGTCCTGGATTTGTTGCATGGGTCGGGGAGTCTCTCGTAGGCGTCATGTTTGGAGGCTTGCTTGGTGTGCTGCTATCTACCATATCTGGAGAGAGCGTAACTGTCGTGTTCATGGTGCTAATCCTAGGTCTTCTCAGGCTGTGCTTATTAGTGCCCAAGTTGATTTGGCTTATAGGTGTGCCTCTTGGTTAAGGGTGCCAATGGCCCCGGTGTCTATTAGTGTTCCTCCTTGGGATTTGTTTCCTTGATGTGATCTCTTGGTTTTCCTTTTAGTGTTCTTGTGTGCCTTGTCCCCGGGCTGTGGGGTCCCCTGCTTGCTTTTAGTTTATATACCTATTCAAAAAAAAAAAACTATCGACATTTTTCACTAAAAAATGTTATTGAATGTTGTTTTGGTGTGTAGAAGGTTCAATTCTCTATTCTTAAACAAATGTCTCCTTGCCGTGTCAACACACAAAAACATATATCAAATCAAATCAAATTTGGGTAACATTTAAAGTATAAATATTGTTCACACGATGCATAAATTTAATTCGTGGAAATAATTTGATTTTATTGATTTATATAAGTGTTACCGTCTCTAATCTTTATCCTCTGATGCTTTCTTTCGAATGTAGACGTTTGCTTTGGGCGGTTGATTTCCTAGATTTGCCTGTCGGCGAGTTGATCTTTGGAGCGACCTTTTGTCTTATTGTTGACTTATTGATCTTGAAGTTGTTGATCTTTGGAGTAGCCTGACTCGTTGATCTTGAAGTTGTTGATCTTTGGAACGGCCTGTTGACTTGTTGATGTTGAGAATCTTATGAGCCCTTGAATCTTTTGAACTCGGGGTCTATGACTCTCTAGCCTTTGAATCTTCTGAAATCTTCTGAACTCGGGGTCTATACTATAACTCTGATTGCTGGAGCTTCTGATTTCTATAGATTCTCGCTGAACGTCCAGAATGAATGGGGGACTTCTCTAGATTCTCGCTGAGTGTCTAGAATGAATGGCGACCTCCTCTATTTATAGAGTTTGATGTACTTAGTATGGACTTGAACCTCATTTACTTTTGGCTCAATTTTTGGACTTTTATTTATTTAGGCTTAATTCATTTATTTTTAAAATAAATCATTTCATATTAACTCCTATATATATATTAATTTATTTTAGAATTCTCTCTGATTTTCATACTATATTAAAATTATCAAAATATCCTCACAATACCTTCTAACTTTTCTTCACTCATGGTTGTTGTCGGCGACCTCCTCTGAAAACTTTCGTGCCCACTTCCGTCGATCTTCGGAGACCACCGCCAGCGATTTTTGGTGGCCACTTTCCGCCCGCGATTTTTAGTCTAGAGCAAACCAAACAAACTTATAGATAAAAAATACTTCTGAAAAAATGTAACCAAACATAACCAAACATATGAGTGTTTTAATTATAAATATTTCTTATAAATTTTACAAAACTGCATTCTCGAAAAACATTTGTTATTAGTCCATCCAAATATTCACTCAATCTATAAATTTATGTTTGGTTTTTTATCTAATAAAAAAAAGTTGTATTATTCTAAAATCCCTCTGATTGTACACTCTGGCCTGGGCCATATTATACCTAAGCCCAGTTTCAATATGGGTTTCATTAGAGATGAAACCAGCCTCCATTGTTTTTGGGTTGGGCTTTTCATGACCAAACATTTTTTCTCTCGAAAAGTTTTTATCTTTTTTTTTTTAAATATTTATGATCATATATATTTCATAAAAATCAAGTTAAATTACCATTTTTAGTTTCCTATTTTAATTTTTGTTTTAATCCATTTCCAAGGCGTTCTAATTTCGAAAGTTTTTTTTTCGTCCTTATACTTTTATTAGATAGTATAGTGTTGTATTTCTACTAAATATAGTAGTAGAAACTCAACACTACTAACAAAAATAAATTATTTGCAAGCCGTGACTTAGATATGTCAAATTAATGAACTAAAAAAAAAATATGTCAAATTAATGTTTAAACTTAAAATCATGTTAAGTTTTCAAATACTATTTTAATTGAAGGGATATTTGTCATTTTTTTTTTAATTTATTTAAAAATTTCTTCCTTGCTAAATTGTTTGTACAACTTAATTCAATAGTTAAATGTCTTGAATTTAAGTATAATTCAATTGTGATTAGATATTATAACCTCATTTCATAAGTTGTAGGTTTAAATTTGTCCTCCATTATTTAGAATATATATAAAATTATTGAAATTTAATAAGACATTCAAACTAATAATAATACATACCAAACTATTTATATATCAAATCGAGCCCTTGTTTTTCTCAATAATAATAATAAATTTAAAAGAAAAATAAAAAAAATTGAGCCCTTGTTAGCCTTTGGGCTCTTTAATAAAATTCCTCTTAAAAAAATAGATTTGATTATATATATATATATATTTATTTTGAAGATAAATTAAATAATTTGTTCATGATTTACTTTGAAGGAAAGATTTTGAATTGCTACAAAATTTACACCAGTTTGGGTCCAATCTACAAAGCTGCAATTAGTTTGAAAACTTTAGGTATTGAGTAAAATTGTTGGCCTGTTTTTGTTGATTTTTGATGGGTCCACTATTAAATGCTCCCACAAAATTTGTTAAATCACTTTGATAATAATTTTAAAGTGTTTGGTATGCCCTCTCCTCCACATTCCTACAAATAAAGATTTAAAACAAGAACCGAGATCAAAGAAATTCCTAGGCCACGTCTGTTTCTTGAGTCAAATTCTTCCCTTCTTTTTCCATCCCGGTAAGTGATTAGGTTATGTAAAGTTAACTGTATACCAAGAAGGGATATGTGAATTTGTATACATGGTTCTATGATAGTTGGTTTTCAAATTTTGCTCGATTAAAAAAAATTCCTACAAAAATAAGTTGATGTTTTCGAAATCCAAAACAAAATCCCTAAATTTGAATCTCTAACCCCTCTAAACACAACACGGATATGAAGAGCTCTTCCCATCAATTTCGACCCAATTTTCGGTCGCTCCGTCAACCGATCGTTCGACATGACTACTGCGTCGAACAGAGTCCGCGAGGTGTTCGTCGTCAAAAGAGATGACGCGACGACCTGCACCACCGTGGGATTTCGGCCGTTGATGACGTCGTCGAAGTAGAAGTGGAGGTGGCTTAGCTTCTCCTGTCGTCGGAGGCCGAGCTTTTTCGGTGATAGGACGAGCTCCGCCAAAGCGAGGGTGAGGGTGAAGAATAGGGAGAAGGAAATGGTCGTCGCGACGACGATGACGGTGACATAGGGTCGTTTTGGGATGAGGGTTGGAGCTAGGGAAACTTCAAATCTCTACAAATTTCAAGTTGTAGAGGCAGATGTCTGTTTAGACAAGTATAGAGAGCCCAGTCGGTTGCCCTGGAGGTATTCAAGAGAGCTGCTGGAAGACGTTAGGCCATAACCTTTTTGTTGGAAGGGTAGATATTTTCGAATCCCAAAAGTATCATCATGACATGGTTTCTTTTTACTTGATTTAATCATTTTTCATCGGTTCAATCAACATGTAACAACCAAAATTTCATGCCTCTGTCACTCCAACATCGGTGGTTGGCAAACACAGGGGGAGTGGTATGAGTTTAGGGTATATAAACCCATATACATGATGGGTAGACTTTGTTGTGGTTCATAATAATTTTCTGTACATACACCTTCATTCTATGCAATTTTCTATCAGACCACTTAACTGTTGAGTATAGGTATAACCATTGATGAACGTCATTTAGGTAGTATTTTTCACTCATTAATCATGCTTATTATTTAACTTTTTTATTTAAAATTGAATGTAAACGTGCATATAATTGATTAAAAAAGAGTAAAAATATAAAAATCACATGCTCAAGGTCGTTTTTTAAATATGAAGGAATTTTGAGAATAAAATAGCCATTTTTTTTTTAATAAAAATTGACGGTAGAAAATCTGTCTTTTTACTGAAGATTGTAGCCACAGAGTGACCCCATAGTGCCGTTGACGGGTCAAAACGAGATTTTCGGGTTGTTCAACAACTTGAGGAAAATAAGCAACCAACTTCTCATTTGACTCCAACAACCTTGATCAAGGGTAAATGTCCCATTTTTGGCAACCTTCAACAACCCTAGAGGCTATAAAAGGCGCCTCAAGCTCTCATCTTCAATCATCGATTCTTCACACCTTTCGATCATCCAGTTTCTTTCTCAAAAAACTCTCCAATTTCGAAAACTCCAACAAGAGGTAACCCTCATCTGAAAAACATTCTACTTCAGCCATTTCCAGAAGGAAGATGCTGCGATGATTTGATTCACATTGACACCGTGAATCGAGCGAGTAGAGACCATTTGTCCATTATCCACAAGTTCGAAAGAGAGAGTTGGAAGATTTCATATTTACTTTTCTATTTTAATCTGAACTTTTGCTATTTGAATTATATTTTTTAATTATCATTTACATTATGTTTTGTTTCCATTTTCCCTTCTTCTTCATTTTCAAGAGAAATTATCATTTTACTCTTTACTTTGTTTTTGTACTTATGATTTATTTATCAAAGAAGTCTTTGAATATATTTTTTATTATGGGCTAATTTTCTTAAGAGATTCAATTATGTGAATGTCCATTAAGAAATGAGCTAGCTTGACGGTTAAAAATTACGATTTTACCCTTATGTCTTGTGTGGTTTGTCCTTTACTGGATATATCTAAATGTTAGATTAATTTGATCACTTAATTTAGCATGAAATGTTAATGTCGATACTTAACCGGTCGGGCAATTAACGACTCTCGTAAAGATGATATAACAGAAATGCCTAGAAATAGGATTTCGTCGATTGTCCTTGATGATTGAGGCAAAAGACTATAAGATCATAGGATTGCATGCTTAAACACCTAAGATCACATTATCCCACAAGGTTTAATGGCTTAGACTTCTAAAGGTACTTGCAAACAGGCTGAATAGAAGATAAATCTGATCCGGAAGCACAAGGTATGTATGTGGTCACAGGTTGTCAAGTAAACTCTTCTTAGGGTTGAATAATGATTGGATCCCCGCTTTTATTATTGTTTTTAAACCAAAATCAATCAACCATCATTCAACTTATTTCTTGTTACCTTGATTGGATCTCTGCTTTTATTATTGTTTTTAAACCAAAATCAATCAACCATCATTCAACTTATTTCTTGTTACCTTACCTTGCATTCGAAAAATAATTTCTTTCTAAAACTAAATTTCACAACAGTCTCTTGGGATTCGATACTTGGAATATTTTCCAAATTATTACTTGATTGATAGTGTATACTTGCACTTGACCATATATTTCTTAGAAGGTTATTGAACCAAATTACACACCCACATTTTGGGCATCAACCATGTAAATATTGCTCATTAGATGTCAATTAGTTCAATTTAACCGTGTCTCTTATCTTTTCATTTGTTAGCTATCTCTCTCTTCATCAACAACTCCCTATTTTAAAAGCATCATTTTCATTTATCGTTAAATTGAAAAATATATTAGGAGAGTAATTTAGTGTTGTCACAATTAAAATCTCTAACAAAAAAATAAATTTTAGCCATTTTTCTAAACACAAAGTTGTTCCGACATTTTTCAAACTGACCTATTTATTTTTAGACATTTATCTGGTTGGAGTTAGTATATTGATATAGATATATATACAACCATATGTAGACAAAATTGGTTGCTTTTCCTTTTGATTAAAAGTCTTACGACGGTGTGAGAACTTGGCTGTTTTTTAATAATATTGTATTTTTTAAAACTTATTATAAAAATATTGTAAGTTTGAAACTATTTTTAAAAATATTGCAGTTTTAAGGCGACCTCTACACGCGAACAAAAGTGGATGAAGGTCGTCTTTTCAAAAGACTATCTTACTCCACATGGATGGAGGTTTTATGTATATATACCTCTTTTATTAAAATATTCATATCTTTTTAACCAGATATTCAAAATTTTCAAAAAATATATGGTTGGAAAGCTAACAGCGAGAGCTTCAATTTGATACGTGGTTTCACTATTTTTTGAGTTGTGTATCAAAAGATAAAGACCATCGAAGTTGGACTATAATTCTGCAAATTTCAGAACTGAAGATTCTTTTGAGGAGTGCATTAAAAAATTGACATCTTTTTACCTCGATATTCAAAAATTTCGAAAAAAGTACGGTTGAAAAGCTAATAGAGAGAGCTTCAATTTGATATCTAGTTTCACTATTTTTAGAGTTGTGTATTAAAAGAGACAGATCGTAGAAGTTTAGCTACAGTTTTGAAGTTTTCAGTCTTATCTTTAGTTCTGAGTTTAGTGAAGTTTTCATAACTTTGACCATATATATCTTTTAATACACAACTCCAAAAATAATAAAACTACGTATCAAATTGAAGCTCTTTGTGTTAACTTTCCAACAGTACCATTTTCGAATTTTTTGAATATCTGGTTAAAAAGATATCAATTTTTTAATGCACTCCTCAACAAATCTCCAGTTCTGAAATTTGCAGAACTATAGTCCAACTTCGATGGTCTTTATCTTTTGATACAAACTCCAAAAATAGTGAAACCATGTATCAAATTGAAGCTCTCGCTGTTAGCTTTCCAACCATATCTTTTTTGAAAATTTTGAATATATAGTTAAAAAGATATGAATATTTTAATAAAAGAGGTACATATACATAATCCATGTGGAGTAAGATCGTCTTTTGAAAAGACGACCTCCATCCATGTGGAGCAAGATCGTCTTTTCAAAAGACGACTTTCATTCACTTTTGCTCGCGTGTAGAGGTCGAAAAGATGACCTCGATTTAAAACTACAATATTTTTAAAAATAGTTTCAAACTTACAATATTTTTATAATAAATTTTAAAAAATACAATATTATTAAAAAACAGCCTATAACTTTTGGAGATTTCTGTGGTGGGACTTTGTGTTGAAGATTTTTTGTTTGGGAGAATATAATATTCTCTTTATTGTTTGGTTGAGTTTTTTTTTTTTTTGTTGATGTTGTTTATCATAAGATACTTATTGTGGTACTTGAAAACAAATAGTTCTAGTTAGACTATTCGAGAGAGATTTGTAGTGCGAGTTTGAGAGACATTTTGTAATCTCCATAATAGTAGAACCGACAGTTGTAGAAGACTTGACGTAGTCTCGAGATTGGGGTGAACCAATATAACCTGTGAAATGGTAGAGTGAGATATAATTTAGTTTGTTATTCCACGTTATTTATATCTCGTGTGTTTTCCTCCCGGTAGTAGAAAGTAAAGAGAGAAAATAGAGACATGAAGAAAGCATGAAAGATAAATTAATTAGTAAAATAGATCCAATTTTTACTTTTATGATAGTTTAAGAGTTTAATTTCTACACTTAGAGAGTTTGGAGGTCCAATTTTTAAACTTTTGAAATGATAATTGAAAGTAAAGTGTAATTTTTACAATTGAAAGTTTAGGGGTGCAATTGTTAATAACTACCATACTTTAGGAGTGGTTTTTGTAAATTGTCTTGTTTTCTTGAAGTTAAGATGGTACACTTTAAGGGTTTTTTAGTTCAAAAGTATGGGATTAAACCATCAACTTTTGAAATGATAATTGATGGCTATCAACTATGCTTGAATTGACACAATTTATTATTATTATTATTATCATCACTAAGGGTATGGAGATTTGAACTTCCAACTTCAAACAGAAAATACATCTCAAATATTTTTGAGCTACTTTTTAACTTCACAATTTGAATTATTATAGTAGCTAATTTAAATAATAAGGGGGCGTTTGACCCAAGAAGTTGAGGGGAGTTGGAGTTGTTTAGTCTGACAAGTTCTGAGTATGTGTGTTTGGGCAGAGAGTTGTTTAGTCTGAAGTTCTGAAGTATGTGTTGTGTTTGGGGCAGAGAGTTGTTGAACTTGGAGTTCTGAAGTTTGAGTTTATTTTAACTGCTGCACATTTTTTTTTTTCTACAAACTTTCAAAATTTCATTATTAAGAACGTCTTTCAATTCCAAAAAAATTTTAAAAAGAAATTTTGTATTTTTATTTTATGTATCATTTACAAATTTCTTTTAAGACAACAAAAATAATTTTGAACACAATACCTCACATTACTAAATATATATATTTGATATATTGATTATCAAAAATATATATATATATATATATATATATATATATATATATATATATCCATTATTTTAGGACTCATCTTTAATTTTATGAATTATAAGATTGAGATTTTATTTTTTCTTTTAATTAATGTAGGTATATTTTACAAACTTTTTAAAGAAAAAAAAAAAGAACAACATATAAGTATAGTCTTATCTTGACTAATGTGTCAAACACATCTTTCTTCGCCTCCACTCTACTAAACTCCTCATTTCATCTAAATCCACTATATCCGGAAATAAACATCTCATCAATGATGGTTTATTTAAAGAATGCGATTTTTGTTTTTTATTTTATGTATCCTTCACAGATTTCTTTGAAGATAACAAAAATAATTTTGACCACAATACTTCACATTCTTTTTTCAATATCACTCCCATTAATTATTCATTTTATTTGGATAGTTTTGAAATAAAAGAGAGTCGTACAATATTGTGTTAAATATTACATGTGAATTTAAAATATTTTAATCCATTAATTTAAACGGATCCAAATAAACTGATGTTTTTATTTCTCTCCATTGGAAGAATACTACAATTTGAATTTGGTTTAAGTACCAATTTTGATTGAACAACCTAATTTATATTTAAAATAATAAAAAAAGATTGGTCATTTTACACATTTTGTTTAAATTACGTTTTTTTTTTTAAATAATTGAAAATATTGTGGAAGAAAGGGACGGAAGAAAGAAAAGAGATAAATGTGCTGTCGTGAAAAACGGGTCAGACTTAGATAGTAATTACTATAAAAGTTGAATAGTAATTATTGTTGAAGTCTGATGAGTTGATATTTTTTATCCGAGTTCAATAAGTCTGTGGGTCAAACAGAAATAAAATTTCACCTTCCAACTCTTTGGATCAAACACCCCTCAAAGTTACCTTATTGGTATCAACTATCAACGCCAAGGCCAAAATGATGATGATTGGTTGAAAAAGTTCAAAGTAGTTAAAAAAATTGGAATAAAAAAAATTAAAATAATAAATACTGAACTAACGAGTTGGCATGCTGGGCCGGCTACAAGAATTCGGTGCACCCAACAAAACCAAGTCGGTCACTAAATTGGACCGACCCACCTTATACACAATTTATTTTCTTAATTAAGTTATTAATCTTTCTTTTTTTGGATTGGGTTTTAATTGAAATCATTTTAAGAATCACTAATTATCATACTCTTTCCTATAATATTCATAATTATTTGTCTGAGTTGCTATTTCTCTAATATTGTTTAAATTCTTGTTTTAATTTTGTTACGTACAGATTTTGATGGGTGAAGTCAGCATGATGTCAATCCCTAACGTCATGTCTATGCCACACCTTAATCTTCAAAATTAGAGGTTACTAAACAGGGGAACACAGCTGACCGAGTAGTCCATCTCTGTGACTGCACCCAGACAATCATGTGATTGTCACCGTTGGCGGCGCAACGACCGACCAACACTGTCCCAGGTACTTCGTCTGGCGAACGGCGTCAATCCTCTCATCATCATTAGAGGGGCGGTCGATCCCAACTGACACGTGCACCTCATACGCCATTATATAAGAAATTATCAACTCTACTCCTACTCGGCTTTCCATAACTATCTGACGGACTCAAACATCGGAGCGTGTTAGGTCGAACCCCACATAAAAAAAAGTTACTTTTGTTTTCCTTTGCAGGTTCGCTTGGAACCCACATTGATTGAACGAGACCGACCTGGAGGGAGAATTTGAATTCTTGTATCAACAAATTTGTTTGTTTTTTATAAAATCTTATTATAGTAGGTACCTTCATAATTTTTTTATAAAATTATTCTTCCCCTTCAAACTTTTTCACTCATCTTATTATTTATTTTCTTCTCTATTTTTATAACTCAAAAGGAGTGATATTGAAGCTAACAATCTTTGAAGAAAGTTATTCATGGTGGACTAGTTACACTATATTATTTAGGTTAGCTACTCATTTTATTTTATATCTTATAAATATGCAAATATAGTCGGTATAGGTAAGTTTGATACTTGTTGAGCTAAAAAAGATATATGAAAAACAAGACAATTCTCTTATTATAGTTTTTTTGTTTTGTTTTTTTTTTTCTACAATTTAGTTTATCATAGTTATATACACGTTTAAAATTTAAAATTTAAAATGTATCCTCTAACTTATAACTTTTAATATTAAAAAATTATATACACGATAAATTGACCCATTGGTATTAAGGTATGAGAATGAATCAAGAGTTCAAAATTCAAGATACCTACCTAGGATAAAATTTCAACGCTTCTTAATGATTTTATTTTTTAATACAAATAGATAAACCTTGAAGATTTGAATATTCTTTGTGTGGTCGAAGATATATACTTCTTTAATCAATTAAGTTAAGCTCAAGTTAACAAATATTTTAATAATTTAATATTAAAGTTATTTGAACGGATATATATATAAAATAAGGCTGGTTGCACAAACAACAATCAGGCCTAAAATAATTGCAAATTTAGTAAAGTTTAAAACATTTTGTAAATATGGCAAAAAATTAGTGGTTATCATCGATAGACTCTATCGTTGATATATGACTATCACGGATAGACTTCTATCACTGATAGACTACTATCACTATCAAAATTCTATAAAAAAATTGAGTCTATCAGCGATAGACCATACTATGAGTGATAGAAATTGGCATATCCGCAATTTTTTTTAAAAAATGCTATACTTTTAATTATTTTACTCTAAATTGACATCTGTTACAATTTTACTATATAATATGATATTATAGATTTTTTTTGTAAAGGTATTTTAATTAATGTATGGATTGAACCCAGGATCTTTTTGTCAAGGGCACAACTTTATAATTTAATATTCAGCTATGCTCGGTTTGACATTATATTATAGAGTTATGAGTTGACACTCTAACTCTTCCCTCTAACATTAATTTGATGCACACTAATTTGTCACCCTAATTATTCGATATAGTTCCTATTATTTTAATAAAAAAAAGTTTAAAAAAATTGTTGGAAAAATTACAAATCACAAAAGAAAATTGAGTAAATATTAAAAAACAAATACATACCTAATTAAGTTGATGCACGAGTATCTCACTCTTTTAAAGAGATCCGAGCCTTGTCGTGTATATTTTATTTATCAACGACCAATGCAACATATCTTCTCTAGGCTTTGTCCTCTCCAGAATACAACAACCAAACTGAAACATTGTGGGTCCTCACATGCTACGAATTCCTACCATGACTCTCATTTTTGTTAAGGAAACATTACAACTCTTAGCCAAATTCCAAAAATAAAAGCAATTTTTTTACAACTCAACCCACTTTGCACTACGAGGTTGAGCCCAAAGCTCCTCGACTAAGAACACCCCTTACTACTACGAGGTTGAGCCCAAAGCTCCTCGACTAAGAACACCCCTATTTTAGTAAGGGTAGAAAGAATGTCTAAAGAGAGGAGGGTGCAACATGAAAAATGTCTAAATCGCTCTTATTTTGGAAAAAATGTCTAAAAGCTAAATTTAGTAAGTATACCTACACTAAGTGGACAAAAATACCCTCCTACTATATTCTACAATTTAACGATTAAATAAAATAATGCTTTAAAATAGGAAGTTATTAGGATGAGAGAGAGAAAGTTAATGAATGTCAAAATAACAAAAATGTTAAAATAAAGAAACTGACAACTACAGTTAGGGGGGTACAATGAAAAATTACACTAAGTGGACAAAAATACTCTCCTACTATATTCTACAATTTAACGATTAAATAAAATAATGTTTTAAAATAGGAAATTGTTAGGATGAGATAGAAAAAGTTAATGGATGTCAAAATAACAAAAATGTTAAAATAAAGAAATTGACAACTACAATTAAAGGGGAACAATGAAAAATTACATTTGACAGGTATTGTATACCTACAGACATACTTTTGTACCCTCACGTCTAGGTCCACCGATGTTGTATATAGGCCTGTATACAGTTCATTAATACTCATTCCAACTTTTGGGTACTCGCCAAATGCCGAATCTAGCTCAAAATTCAATGTTAGACAATAAACAAATACGCCAAAATCTCACAAATCTACCATTGGGTGGAGTGAGCGATGACATTCAAAGTTGAATAGAACGCATGCAAATTAATAAAAATTGAAATCGAAAGGATTATGGGTTAAAATCGATGATCAACCAACCAAGACGACAGATCGTCGGAGGAGGAGAAAACTTACCCACTGCCACGTCGCGCCCTCGCTGGAGATGCAACCGAAAGAAGTCACCGCTGGACATGGGTGCGTTGTCGGAGATGAGATCGGAGAGGAAGAGAGACGTGAGGTGGTGGCGATTGGAGAAGGAATCATGAGTTGAGAGAGAGGGAGCGGGCTGAATAAAGAAAAAACCTGACGAAGAGAGAGAAGAAGAGAGTTTGTTTTGAGTATTTAATTTTTAAAACAATTTTCTTTTTTGTTTTTCCCTCTTAGTTTTTTTTCTAAATGTTGAAATTTGAAAACAAATTGGATATCCTCCTTAGAAACTTGAACGAAGAATTCAATGTGATTTAAATTTTTAAATATCGACTCTTCAAAGTTCACCATATTTAATTAATTAAATGTTGTGATGAGAGTAGAATTAGAGATTCAGATTTAAGAATTTTATTTTAAATTTTGAAAACAAGGGAGTGTTTGAGATTCAAATTTAAAGATTTTATTTTAGATTCAGATTAAATGATTTTAAATTTAAGAATTCAAATTTAAGAATTTTATTTTAGATTTTAGATTAGATTTAAGAATTCTAGGGTGATTAGGGGAGGGTTAGAGATTCAGATTTAAAGATTTTATTTTATTAATTTTTTTTTTCTATTGCAAATTTAGAACCAAATTAGAGTTTAATGGAGTATATACATCTAAATATTTAAAACTAGACATTTCTCTTTGTTTCCCAAAGTTCAACTAGTGGTTTAATGTAGGGGATGGTAGATTGAGGATAAAAAGTTAGAAATATTGTTAGACAATGTGTTAATGTAGAGGCTGTTGGAGGTTAACCATGAAATGTTCATAGAGATGTTGACTGATCAGACCTAAATAGTAAGGTGGATAGAGGAATGGTTTGTTATCTATATTTACATTTTGCACATCCAGAATACACTACATAGTCAATGTCGTGGAGTATGTTTCTTGTATATACCAATAGATGTCGCGTGTGGATGCACCATTGGTATATCAGGTACACATCACTAACCACACATAACGGAAAATGGAAATCTCAACTGCAATTAACGGTAATCAAATACCTCACCAAAAAATATTTTGGTCTCCAATCATTTTATTTTAAAATTATGAATGGTAAATTAAGAAAGAGATAATAACTAATAGGATTATAACAAACAAAAATTACTAATCCTTTCCTCCCTCATTTTTAAACATTTTTCATTTTTATTATTTAAAACTAGATTTTCCTCATAATTTTTCTTTTAGTAAGTTCTTAAAAGAGCCCAAGAAAACAAAAAGTAGAGAGAAAAATAAGTTTGAATTTACTGTATTTTGACATTATTTGTGAAGGATGTATTTATAGAAATTTTTATATCTAAAAAAAGTAATACATAATTAAATTGCTAAAAATATAACATCTCTGATAAATACTAAATACGTTTTAACTTTTACAATAATTAAACGTAAATATGACAAAAAAGAAAGAAAAAAAAATAAGTAAATCAATTTATTGTTATGTTTGGAACTGGAGATATATCATATAGATGTGTGTGGTTATGATTGGTCTTAAATCAATTTATTACAATTCATACAAAATATCGAATTTGAAAACCATAATTAAGACGATAAGAACGAGAGAGGATAAGTACGAATGTCAATATCCCAAAAGCCAAACCAAAAATATCCAACAAATTAATAAATTATTTTATTTTTTCTTAAAAAGAAACTACGAGAAATGACTTTGTGTCGGCCCCACAGAATCTCATAACCGGCCACCGTCCTCCTTCCCATCGCTTCGAAACGGGCCGGTGTAAATGGGCCCCCATTAGTCAGGCCCACAAATTTAAATTCCTCGTGACCGTTGATTTTTAAATCACAGACTCCTGATCTCAACCTGCAAAACCAGAAATTCAAATTGCAAACGGAGCGACAGGTTGAATAAAACGCCGTAGTTTTATGGTACAACGTGACGTCGATAAATACGACAATTTTTTATTAATAAGACGATATTACCCCTACTACCCCTCTTTTTTAATCTTATCTCCAAAACAGTTTAAATATGATTTAATTATTATTGCGATTGAATTGTGTATTTCAATCAATTAATCACTACAAGAATTTTATATTGTTTCCGACGGATGTTCTCTCGACGGTTCCAGTTTCATCGAAAAAACAATGCTCTCTCGACGGTTTTCTAAATCGTCGGGAGAATGTCGTATTCTCTCGACGAAATATTAATTCGTCGAGAGAACTGCCGATTTTCTCGACGGTTTGGAACAATCGTCGAGAGAACGAACACTGTCTCGACGGTTTTTCACAACCGTCGAGACAGTAACTTTTTTAAATTTGTTTTTAAAATTTTAATACTCTCTCGACGGTTTTCAAATACTGTCGAGAGAAATTCTGGTTCTCTCGTATTTAAAAACCGTCGAACAAAAGTCTGGTTCTCTCGACGATATTTAGAAACCGTCGAGAGAACCGGAAACTTCTATCGACGGTTTTAAAAAACCGTCGAAAGAACCAGAATTTCTCTCCACGATTTTTAAAAACCGTCGAGAGAACCAGAAGATTAAACATAGCCATCATTTTTTTTTTATTTTTTTTTTAAATCTTTAATTAATGTGATGTAGAAGATTAAACATTTGACCTCTTAATCGATGACACAACTTTAGATCAATTGAATTATGCTTCATTTAAATATGATTTAGTTATAAAATAGTTTAAATATGATTTAATTATTATTGAAATTGTGTATTTCAATCGATTAATTTCCATAGTCATCAATATTTTTAATTTTTTCTTTTTAAGATAATTAATTAATGTGAGGTGAGAGATTAAACATCTAACCTCTTAATCGAGAGCACAATTTTATGTCAATTGAGCTATGTTCAATTTGACCATTATCATCATTGTTATAGATTATAATTTTGTTTTATGATGTGGTAATTTTTTTTTTTTTTTTTTTTTGAATTCGACAATATGTATTACGTAGAGATTCAAATCTACTCCTTGATAAAGATTATATGACTTAATGAATTAAACAATAAAATTATTTATGTATTGATATGTATTTTTTGGTTTTTGATATTTGATGTAAATATCAAATTTGATAAAATTTGTGCCAAACCGAGCATAGCTCAATTGGCATAAGGTTGTGCTCGTGACTAAGAGGTCATGAGTTCAATCCTCGCTTTAATTAGGTCAAAACCTATTCGTAAGATTGTTAAGAAAAATAGTCAAAGTTGAAGACTCTAACATTATGTAATGAATGTGGATCTTTTATTTCATTGTATGAGTACTACTCAATTTAATTCGAAAGGTTAAATTGTGAAAAAGTGTGGATTAAATTATAAATTTAGTTTAATTCTTTTTATAATTATGTCTATTTAATTTCTAAATTTTGAAAGTTTTTAGGTACATTTTTTTTCAATTGATTCAATTACATTTTAATGAAGTTGATTCTAAAAAAATCATGTCATTAATCTTAATCCTAGTACATAAACATTAACATGACCAAATGATTGGATTAGTTAGTGACACTTTAACTTAATGTGACAGTGAGTCATTTGCATAAATTTGATGGAGATAATTGAGAGGAATACATTTTAAATCAATTCTTTTTTACTTTATTGGCTCATCCATACTTATATTTTTATTTAAGTGGCCCCTACTATTTTGTGTCGCATGCTACAATATCATATTAAATAATCATTGGTTTGAAGAGTTAGTTTATCATATCAACATTTAAGTAACAATGTTATTGCTAGAAATTTATTAGAATTAAAATTGAAGATATTAAGTGTAATAATTTTTATTTATAATTAAATAATAAATAAGATGACTAATAATATATGTTATAATGTTGAAAGAAAATTTGATTTGAAAAGGTTAGATAAATAGGTAAGGGTTTTTTTTTTCTCCCATTATTCAATAATGATATGTTTATAATTGGGCATTAAAAAAGTAAGAAATTATGTATTTTTATTTATTTTCTTAAAGGGGAAAAAGTAGAATTGATTTTCCATTTGAGAGAGAGCTTATCCATTATAAAGATTATTGAGAAGGAACTTTAAGGATGAGGCATTAACACGTGGCATTATTTTGATAATAATGCCACGTCACACCCCAACTAAATAGGAGAATGAGTGGATAACCATATTACGACGTTTTCCCCAACTATTACTATTTCCGTAATTTGTCGCATCTTTTTTTTTTTTTTTTTTTTTTAATATTCGCATGCTTTTCTTCCTAACAAGTGCAATTATACTTTCCACAATAAACAATATATATATAAATTTAATTCATACCTTTTAAGGATCCATTTGAAATTTTAGTCCAATTGAAAAAATAAAAAATAAAAAAATTATTTTTAAAACTTGACTTAATTTTGAAAATATTTGTAATACGTTAGATGACAAAATAAAAATTCTCCCAAGTAAGAAAAATAGGGTTTATAAACTTAATTTATTTGATTATCAAAATAAACCTAATCTTTTTAATTTTTTATTATGCTTTATTAGTGAGTTCATTCATTCATTTTTCTCAAAGATTTGATCGAAGATGGATGATTTGGAGTTGTGGAGATAGGGTCTCTATCTCGACGTGTGGCTGACCCTCGGTTACTCTCCCGGGCCTCTAATGCCTTAGACTTTGACATATCTTTCTAAGGGGTCGACCTTGGTCTCATAGGCTATATAACCCCTGCTCGTCTCATAATTTGGTTCTTCATGCGCTGTTTCAAGGCAAGTTTGAACCTTGGGCTTATTTGTAGAGGTCAATTTCTTCCTCTTTTGAGTTATGGTTCGCTAGATCCAATTTTTGGTCGGATTTTTTTCATAAACCCAATTTTATTCCTAATAATTTCTATCCTAGAAAACTTTCATCGTGGAAGGATGGAATGAAAATTGAACAATTTCTTTATGACCAGATTAAATTGACATGACAATAATTAAATTAGATAGTCAATCGAAACATAAGCTCAACTCATTAAGATATTATAACATCAACTATAAATATCTAAATAAATAAATAAAAAAATCTATAATAATAATAAGTGTTTTATATTTATATTTAGCATGAGATTTAATTTGCATTTTTTTTTTGCAAGGTAATATATATTACGAAAAGCAAGCGAGGGGGCCCCACAGCCCGGGGCCAAGGCACTCAACAACACAAAGCGAAGAAACAGATAAAACTCAAGGAAACAAGCCCCACGGAGGAGCACTAATAGACATAGGAGACATCAACGCACCTAACCACGAGGCACACCTATAAGATAAGTCAGCCTGGGCACTAATAAGAACAGACTGGGGAGAACGATTCTACCCCCGTGAACCCGGGAATTTCGCTCTCTCCATACATGATAAATGACTGCACACCAAGCAAGCCGCCAAACATGACGCCTACGACGGTCACCCCGCCTCATACTACAAATCCAAGATAACTCAGTGGACCATATAACAACGATGAGTGGACCGACCCCAACAAAGCAAACCAGACCACACATGCGAACTAAACGGACACTCGAAGAAAAGATGATCTCGCGTCTCTAAGGCAGCTGAACACAACACACACCCTGACGGAATTAAAGGATCCCATCTATGGAGGCGGGCCCTAGTAAATAACCGGTCACGAATCGCCAACCATGCAACGAAGGGGTGACGGGGGATGTTACCATCAAACCACAACAAACTGGCCCATCTAACACAATCACGGCGAGGACGCAAGACCTCCCAAGCACTAGCCACCGAGAAGACATCGGATCTACCAGGGTCCCAGATAACTCGATCAGGCTGAAGCAAATTGGGGACAGTAGCCTGAACCATGGGAAACAAATCCTCCATCTCCCAAGTCACGCAGGGCCACTGCCAAGATCCATCCGGGAGGAGGAAATCCGACACCAAGGCACAAGCCGAGCTACCAACCGCATCAACCAAACCCTCCTCGAAACATTGATTAATGGGGCCACCAGGAAGCCAAGAATCAACCCACACATGGGTTCGCCGCCCATCCCCAATGGCAACCCGGACTAGAGGACGAAACTGTTCACGAAGATTAAAAATGGTCCGAGTACACCAAGACCAGCTGGCCAAAATCGGAACAGACCACAAGGGGCGACCCCGAAAGATATAAGCATCAACCCAGGCCACCCATAACGATCCAGAACGCGTAAAAAGAAGCCAGAGGAGCTTCATGACAGCTGCCACATTCCAAGAACGAATATGGCGGATGCCTAAGCCACCCTCATTTCTAGGAACACAAACGTCCCCCCAAGCCACCTTCGCTCTACCCTTACCAGAAGAGTTCTCTCTCCATAAAAAAACTCGGAGGATACGATCAACCTCGTCTGCTACGCGAAGAGGCAAAACAAAAACACTCGCCCAATAAACCTGAAAGCTCTGCAAGACAGACCGGATAAGCAACAAACGACCAGCGTAAGAAAGAGCACGCGCAGACCAGCTCTGAACCCGCGCAGTGATCTTCTCCAAAAGGGGCTTGCAATCCGCATAAGAAAGCCGACCAGAAACGAGAGGAAGGTTCAGATAACGAACATGAAGAGTGCCAAGAGAGAAACCCATCACCCCAGACAACCCTAAGGCCTCAAACGAGGAAACCCCGACACAAAACATAGAACTCTTAGACGAGTTCACATAGAGACCAGACAACCCCTGAAACCTGAGGAGGGCAGAATGGACGAAGGCTAGCGAGGAATAGTCCCCCCTACAAAAGATCATTAAGTCATCAGCGAAGCAAAGATGAGTTAGGCGAATCTTTTCACAACGATGATGAAAATGAAAATCTGCAGGAGGAGAATTCAACAGCCGAGAGAACACCTCCATAGCCATCACAAACAGGTAAGAAGACAAGGGGTCACCCTAGCGAAGCCCACGACGACCTGGGAAAAACCCCTCCAACGAACCATTAACAAGGAAGGAAAACGTGGGGGACGTGATACAGGCTCGAATCCAACTAACAAACTGAACGGGAGTCCCGATGGCTAACAGAAGACCAAATAAAAAATCTCAATGGACCGAGTCGTAGGCCTTCTGAAGATCCACCTTCATAACACAACGAGGAGGACCCTTATTAAGGTGGTACCCACCAACCAACTCCTGGCACAAGAGGACATTATCCACAATACTCCGACCCTTAACAAATGCAGACTGATTAGGGCCAATAAAGTCAAGAAGCCACGAACTCAAGCGACTCGCCAGGATCTTCGAGATGCACTTATAAACAACATTGCAACACGAAATGGGCCTATAATCATCAGGACCAATAGGAACGTCATTTTTCTTAATCAACGTGATAGTCGTAGCATTCACACCAGGAGGAAGAAAATAGGAAGAGAAAAAATGATGCACCGCATCACAGAAGTCATTGCCAATAACGCTCCAAGCCGCTTTAAAAAAACCAACAGAGAAACCATCGGGACTAGGGGCCTTACTGCTACTCATCGCGAAAATCACACGCTTGACCTCTTCGCTCGAGACCGACCTAACAAGATCGACACAACACTCCTCAGACCAACGGAAATCAACAATCGAAGACAACTGGTCAGTAAGCTCCCTGTAGCCGATCGGTTGGGAACCAAAAATACCGCGAAAATGGGCGACCACCTCCCTAGCAATATCAGACTGAGAAGTCAGGATACAACCACTTCCATCAGATAGAGACTGAATACCATTACTAAGAATCCTAGATTTAACACTGCGATGGAAAAAATTAGAATTACGATCACCAAGGGCTAGCCATTGAACCCTGGATTTCTGCCTGAGAGAGGCTTCCTCCTTCCTCGTCAAAGCCCAAAAATCCTGAGAAGCGCTACTGGCTAAGGCCTGGAGACTAGGCGATAACGGGTCCTCGGCATAAGCTAATTGAGCCTCTTCCCTGCGAACACGGGCCATAGACACTTGCAGGCTAAGGCTCGAAAGTGAACAACTAAAAACCTGACGAAAAATGGGCTTAAGAGACTTTAGATTCCTCATGAAACCTACCAACGGAGAAATATCAGGAAACTGAACCCAACTACTAGCCATAATGTCTAAAAAACGAGGGTCCTCCGCCCAATGATTTAAGAACCGAAAAGGGGACGGCCGGCGAAGGGAATGACTCACAACATTGAACACCAGCGGACAATGATCTGAAATACCCCAACTATGAGCCCGATTGCATTTTTTATTCAACAAAACTTGGGGCATGTTCTTCATTATTCTCTTCATCCATAATCTTTTCAAATTAAATCTTGATTGTGACATTTTCTTGTTTATACATTTATTAAAATAAATAACTAATGGTATTAATTAAAATGTTTTTTTTTCTATGATCATTATTTTTTTAATATTCTTTAGCACCTGTTTTCACATTCAAGCCATAACGCATCAATATTTTTTTTTTGTTTGATAGAATATTAATATTTAATTAAATAACATTATTGTATTGCTAATTATGGTTTCCGACAAAATGTATCATTGTAACTGTATTATAAATTTATAATGTTGATAGGAATTGATGTTAATGTATCTTATTTTTTTATTAATAGTTTTTTCCTTCTACTGTGATATATATATATATATATATATTCTTTGCCATATTTGGTAATGGGTTTCGATTTGATCGTCAGAGTCTATGTGGTTAGTACAACATTAGTACAAGATTTCACCCGTTGTTCATTGTGCAGGTTCCTACTCGTTTCACCAAAATACAATTTCACCATTGATCAAATTAAAGTATTAACACTTTTTATTCATGTCTAAATTATAATAATATAACTTTTATTTTCATGAAACACGTCTTTCATTTTTAGAGGTTTGAAATCTACGTATACATACTCCAATTCGATCTCAACTATTTTTTTTTTATTATATTGACCTACGAAAGTTCAAAACCTCCCATGCATTTTAAAAGAAAGTTGATACAAAAAAAAAAACAAAGAGATAAATGTTTAAAACATACCAAAAAGGAATCCAAAAGGAGTGTGGAGGGAGATGGGCAAAAACTAATTATAAAGGATTTGAAGTGGAATATTAGTGGTTTCTTATCCAAATATTCTTCTCCAATGATGAATTAAAGCATTTTTTAGAATTTTGAGAATGGGGTTTTATAGAAAATATCCTTTCTATTACTTTCACTGAAAAAGATTTTGAATCTTTCACACTAAAAATAATAATAATAATAATAATAATAAAAAAAAAAAAAAAATTAAGAGTTGGTTGCACAAACAGCAATCAAGTTCAAAATAATTACAAACTTAACAAATTTTAAAATCTTTTGCAAATATGACAAAAAATCAGTAGCTATCACTGATAGAGTTTATGACTATTACTGATAAACTTCTATCAGTGATAGACTTCTATCACTACTAGACTATCACTGACAAAATTCTATAAAAAAAACTACTATCAGCGATAGACCATACTATCAGTGATAGAAATTACTATATCCGCAATTTTTTTTTAAAAAAATGCTATATTTTTAATTATTTTACTCTAAATTGACATTTGTTACAATTTTTAAAAATTTAATGTCGTCAATTGCGATTATATGACAAAATATGATATGACTGAGTCATTTAGTGATAATATTTAAGTGTCATAAAATAACGTCTCTTGACATAGAGTAATTGTCATTAATCGTATTATGAAGACAAATAAAAAACTGTCACGAAACTATGAATGATGACAGTTTTCGGTTTGTGTCATCTATAGAGTAAAGAAGATAGAAGGCTATAACGACTAAAAAAATTGTCATCTAAAGTTTTGATGACAATTTATTTGTCATCATAGCTCGGATTTCTAGTAGTGTTGTTCATTACATAAAACCCTAAAATTAATTATATTTAATAAATAATTATGGGGTCACAATGTTCTCTAATTTTTGCTTAATTTCAATGGGACAAAGACAAAGGATCCTTCACACATGATATGTTTTTTTAAAACTATTTACTAACTTATTAATGAATGAGCCCATATTTACTTTATTGAAATGAAAGCCTACCACTCTTGTGTCAATTTGCTATTTATATGAAAAAGCCACTTAATTAAGTACTTATATTTAACAAATTAATTTGAAATTAGGAAGAAAGAAAAAAACAAGGTTTGAATTTGAAATGTGAATATGCATAAAATTTCATTTATATTAAGTTAATAATTGTAAAATACTTGGAGAGGAAGTACTAGACGTAGAGAATCATTTATGTGAAAAAGAAAAGTTATATAAAAAAAATATTAAAAAGATTTGATTAATAATTCTCCTATTTAATGTAAAAATAACTCACAACTTTCTTGAATCTTCCTCAAACAACTCTTTTGATTCTGTTTCTTTCTATTTTACTTTGATTTTGATTTTGTTTGTTGTCTTCTTCTTGGTTCTTGTTCTTATTCGAAAAAGAAAAAGAAAAAGAAAAACTTTTATTCTGACCAAATCTTAGAAATTCTTGAATCCAAGTGGAGCACTTTGGGAGTTTTGATCCATTTAGAGTAGGAATTAAAAAAAATTAAAAAAAATTATAATAATAACACTCCTCCTAGATTTCCGACTTTTATTTTATTTTATTATAGATTCAAATCTTCAAACTTAGAAAGTTAATGAAATTTATTAATAACATACCTCAATAAACATAAAAATATAAATTATTAACCAAAATATTAAAGGTCAAAGCGTTCTCATCGTGCGTATTGTAAAAAAATAAAAAGTGTCAAACCGAACATAACTCAATTAACATAAAGTTGTAATTAAAAGGTTAGGAGTTCAATTTCCTACCCTACATTAATTAAATACATTTCAAAAAAAAAAATTAATGAAACTTTAAGAGTTATATTAAGTCAAACTGAGTCTAGTTCAATTAACATTAGGTTCTACTCTTGATTAAAAACTTATAAGTTCAATCTTCGCATTAATTAAATACATTAAAAAAAAAAATATATTTAAATGGTATATTTATAATTATTAATGTGTGTTAAAAAATTATTTATTACTGCCTTATGTCATTTTTATTGTATTTAAAATTGCTTTATTTATAATGATTTCTTAGTCAAAGTAACAATTCTCTGTCAATTCAACCGTATTTGATTTGACTATTTAATATCACTTATTAATAATAAAGAATTTGGCCATTAAAATGGATAAAAAAAAAAAAGAGAAAAATGAGACTTTGAAAAGTATGACATGGAAGTTGAGTCAAATTTTAAAATATAAAAACAGAAGATAATATATTTTTAATAATAGATTAACAAAAATATTAGAATAGAGCTTGTTGGATTTCGTAGAATTTTCACATCCCCAAGTGATTTTCTTTCCCTTATATCAAACTTTTCTTTGAAATAATTAAGTTGGAAGTCACTATATCGAGTAAATAGTCCTCATGAAGAACAATATTTGAAATTAAAAATAAAAAAACATGTAGATATACATCTCTCTTCTTCACTAAAATAAATTTAAGATGATCCATCAATAATAATTCTTGACATGTTTAAAAAAGAAAAAAAAGTTAAATTGTATATTATAATTTTATTTAATTCTACCATTTTATAATGTTGAATTATGTCTTTTTAATTATTCTTCTATATAGTTTATTAGATTGACCTTATCAACTAAATGATAATGTAATATGTCGATTAAATAAATGTTGATTGATTTAACACGATAGAAAAATCAAATAATAAAAGAAAGTAGACAATTAAACTAACGAAAGAGTTTATAAAAGGATTTCATACAATTCTTATAAAAAATCAAAATGTACATCCACTTTATTTTGTCCATCTTTTTATTTGAGTCAGTTTGGGGTGCTAAGTGAGTTAAAATAATCGGTAGTTGTAGGATATAATAGTTGTGATATTATTGAAGTCAATACACTTATTTTATTGTCTAAATTATAATAGTCGGTAGACCAAACTAAACTGAATTATAATTCGTCCCGTTGATGCTCCAAACCTAGACTGAATTATCGTGTTGTACTAACTATGAATGTTTTTTTTTTTAAGTTAAAAATGTAAATAGAATTTAAAATTGAGGTACTAAATAAAATCATCATAAATAATTTTTATTCTCTCGCCGCATCACATGAATATTTAAAAAAAAAAAAAAAAAATTAAGAGTTATTTGACTTTACTTCCATGGGTTCGTGTGTTCATTCATATTCATAATTCCACACTCCCAATTTATGAACTGGCGTTGCGTTAAGGTCCTCCATCCAACGCGTCTAAAAGTCCACGTCGGTCCCCAAAAAAAAAAAAAAAACAATAATAATAATAATAAATGTTAAATTATAAAAAACAACTTTGCCATATTTCAATGGGGAGAATTTCTAGTACATCCGTGCTATGGAATTTTTCCATACCACTGCCTTTCAAAAAATGACACGTGCCAAATTGGTTTAAAAAAATAATATATTTAATAGGATGGGTCCAGTTAAACACTCATTTTGCCACGTGTCATTTTTTGAAAGACAGTGGTATGGAAAAACTCTATACCACGGATGTACTAGAAATTCTCCCATTTCAATGTGGTAATGACTTGAAAGGATGTGACAGTAATTCAGATGCTTGTCTGGATTAAATTTAAAAAATAAAATTTTACGTTAATTTTTCAATTCAAAATATTTATTTTTAAAAAAAATTGCAATACTATCTTTAATTTTTTATAAATATTTCAATATGGTAATGACTTGAAACATGTGACAGTAATTCTTGTCTGGATTAAATTTAAAAAATAAAATTTCACGTAAACTTTTCAAAATTATATCGTATTTCTACTCTCACTTTAACATTTATAATATTGCATTTTTTTAAAAAAGGAAGAGTGATATTTTTTAAACAATTGACGAAGTTTTAGGGTATTCTATTTTCTATAATTTAACCCAAAAAAAACAAGGGTGTTTTGGGAAATTCACAGAGTTTCTTTTATTTAAAGCTGAGAATCCACATAAGAGGGAAGGAAACCGAGAATTTGGACACAGACAAAGAAAGATAGAGAGAGTTTTTGAATAAAAACAGAGACTTTTTTTCTTAAAAATAAAAAAAGTTAAAAAATTGGTACAAAAAAGAGATGGGCGAAGTGATTGTGTATGTGGAGGAATTTGAATTTGAAACGTCCTACGAAGTCTCACGCTGTAGGATTTGCCACGAAGAGGAATTCGAAAGTGCCCTCCAACTGGAAGCCCCCTGTGCCTGTTCAGGTACCATTAAGGTAACACCAAATTAAATTTCAAAACCCCTCAACTTTCTTCTTCTAATTCTTCTTCTTTAATTCCTTAATTTTCTTTTGATTTTCTTCAGTTCGCACATAGAGATTGTATTCAAAGATGGTGCACAGAAAAGGGCAGCACAGTCTGTGAAATTTGCCTCCAGGTTCGTTTTTTTTTCTCCCTTTGTTCTTTCTATTTTTTTAATTTCTGGGTCGATTTTTTTACCCGAAATATTTAATGGGTTTTTGTTCATTTTTAATTTTTCAGAATTTAAACTTGTTTTCTGGGTTTCTTCTCTGTTCTTCTCTGTTCTTCTCTGTTCTGCTGTTTTTTGTTTGTTTTATTGGATTTGATGTCGAATTTCTATTTGATTTTGATCTGTGAAATAAAATTTTGAAAAGGAGAAAGAAGAAGAAATTTGGGTTTGGTTTGGTTTGGTTTTCTCTGTGTAATTAATTCTATGGGGATTCTTGTTCTTCGCCACTGGAATTCGTCTTTTTCTTTGTGTTCAAGTCACTCTCTGTTCATAAAGTTTTAGTTAATTTACAATTTTAAATAAAAATATATATATTTTTTTTAAAGTTTAAAACTACTATTTTACCCTTTATTAATTAAGATTTTAATGCGTTTCCTAAGTAGACACTTGACTTTGACAGGATTTTGTTAACTTATCAAATTAATAAATGTTTTTCTATATTATTCATTTATTTTAGGATAATGTTGTAATTGTTCGGGTCATAATTCAAAATTTCCACCTGTTTTCGATATATTTGTTGGATAATTGATGAAAAATCAATATTGAAGATTGCCAATGAACTTGAATATAATTCTACATTTCCACTTTAAAATTGTAATATTTGAAAAAAAGACATTAAATCCTAAAATAGTTTTACTTTGTACTTAAAATATTTAATTTTTTAAACAGTAAAATACAATAAATAAGAGTCGGAGAATAAGCCAAGATTTAAATCTTTTATTTTTGTCACAAGTTTTCTGATTTCTCCGCGTAGTGTTTTTTAATTTATTATTATTATTACAACTTTTTTTCCCCCAAATTGCAGACAGAAAATTAAAATTAAAATTAAAATTAAAAATATATATATATTTTTTTTTTGCAGAATTACGAACCAGGCTACACAGCACCTTCTAAGAAGCTTCAACACGTCGATCCAGGTGTCACCATTAGGTACTTTTTCTTCTCTATTTTACTTCAATTAATTAATTTATTTTCCAATTCATCGGCTCTGCTGGCGATTTTTTCGAACATTGACGAATTAAATTAATTAAATTGAATTAAGAAATGGAGATGAAAAATTTTAAAATAATTTTGTAGGGATAGTTTGCAAATCCCGAGAAGCGAGCAAGAAGAGGCGGCGGAGCCGGCGTCTCCGCCCACTGACGGCGGCGCGTCGGACTCCGCCTGTTCCACCACCGCTGACCGAGGTGCCTCCTGTTGTAAATCCGTTGCTCTCACTGTAAGTTCCTCTTTCTTATTTTAATGTGATTTGAGAATGTACAGGAAAATATTTAATACATCTTTTAATCTATTACTTTAAAACCTATAAATTTGTTAGTAATTTAAATTTTAAGTTATAAGTTTGGTCTTTAAACGGCTGGCTCATCGTGTTTAATAAATCTTTAAATTTTGAAACGTATAACTAGTAAAGTATATTTATTAGGTTCTTGAAATTTCAACTTAAAAAGTTATGACTTATTCCTACAAAATCAGTTTTAATTAATGTGGAGATTTAACTCGTGACTTCTTAGTCGAATGCATAATTCTATGTCAATTGAGTTACGCTCGGTTTGACTAGTAATTCTTTTTAAAGGTGGTAGTTTAGGTTAGAATTATATCGTGGGACAACTGGATTGTAATATTTGTGAAGAAGAAAAAAAATGAACTTTTGTCATTTTTTCTTTTCTTTTTAACTAATATGAATAATTGACTAGTGAATTTGATATTTGATTTAGAAGGAAAACAAATTGAAAAAGATTGGTGTAACACACACCAAAAAAGCCCAAACCAACTTTAAAATTAGTACCTACAAAATCAGTTTTGGCCACACGATTTTGAAAATAATAGATTGAAACTTTAACTAATATAGATATTAATTTCACGTCCTGCTAAGATTCCATCCAATGGAATTGAAATTTAAAGATGAAATTTTACTTATTTAGCCAACTAAAAAAGAACCTTGTTCCAACAATTTAAGAATGACCCCATTATTAATTGTCCACTCCTCATTTTCGAAACAAGTAGGTATTTAAAAATATATAGGATTAAATTTTCTCGGATTTTCAATTTTGTATTTAATACATTCATAAATTTTTAACTGTGTCAAATAGGTCTCTAGACTTTTAATAGGGCTGCTTGCATAAACACAGGTATAAAATAATGACAAATATAGCAAAATTTAAAACATTTTGTAAATATGGCAAAAAAATCAGTGACTATCACAGATAGACTGGTATCGTTGATATATGACTATCACTGATAGCTATAAAAAATTGAGGTGATAGATTACTAGATTACTATCCGTGATAGAAATTGTCATATTTGCATTTTTTTTTTAAAAAAAAATGCTATATTTTTAATTATCTCTAAATTGACATTTGTTACCATTTTTTTTTAAAAATTTTGTATCTAATAAATCGACATATTAAAATTTAATTAATAATTGATCTACTAAATATAAAAATTAAATTAGGTCTAATGTTTCAAAAAAAATTTAAATGAGGTGGAGTATGTCAATGACCTATTAAATACAAAATTAAAAATTTTAGGGACCTAAAATTTCAAAGATTAAATAGACACAAAAGTGGCTGAATTAATAATTTAAGGCATATCTATATAAATACACACAATTTTTTTTTTTTAATTCTTGAAAAAAAAAGGTCAAATTTCAAACTCAATTATCATATAAGACCTTCATAATTATGGGAGAAGAATTCAACACATAATCAGTCAAAAGTGAAGGCTTTATTATTTCCCTAAGCATTAAATTGTGTAGTAGGGTTTGCTTTTTTTTTTTTTTTTTTTTTATAATTATTATTATTATTTTGAGGATGGGTTTGAATTGGTGTTAAGTCCATTTTATGAAGAAAGTCTGATTGCTACCATTATCATAAAAATAAAACTAAGTGGGTGTTAACTTAGCACTACATAATTGGAAGTCATTATGCCAAACACTAATTTCATATTTTCTTTCTAATTCCACTATCATATGATAATTTTTTTATTTTTTATTTAATAATTGATCTAAATTAGTTAAAATATAGTAATCTCCCTAGTGAATTCTTCTTCTTCTTCTTATTTTTTATTTTTCTAATTTGATTAATAAAAAGGTAAAATTGCTTGGTAGGGTTGGCTATGATTGAAAGCTTACTCAATTAAAAACTATATTAAAAAAAATAGTTTAATGTAGGTCACCCACCCAACAAATAACGGTTAGCCCTAGCAGCCTACCATCACATCCCTTAGCTACTTTTTTTTTTCTCTAAAAAATTAAAAAAAAAACAAAATTTAGCCTTTTGATTCCCTTGTACCTTTATAAAAGTTCACATTTAATCATTTATATATAAATTTTATTTTAATTTTTTAATTTTGTGCAGTTTACTTTAGTTTTGTTGGTGAGACATTTCTATGATGTGGTTGCTGTTGGCACTGCAGAGTACCCATTTACACTTGCCACTGTGAGTACCCGATACCCGATTCGATTCGATTCACCCTGTGTTCGAGAGTAATATTTTAAAATCGAGTACAGGAAAAATATATACTAATCAAGTATTTTGTCATGTTTTTTTAGGTGCTTCTTTTAAGAGCGAGTGGAATTATTTTTCCTATGTACGTGATAATTCGAACGATCGCTGCCATTCAAAACAGTGCTCGTCGAAATCGGTATCGATATCGAGATCAGGATCAGGTGCGTTTTTTTTTTTAACACAAAAAGTTGAGGTATTTTTTCCATAGCTGACTCTGAGTTTTGTTGTTTTGTTATTGTATTTGAATTAGGATTCTGATGATGATGATGATATTTCAAGCTTTGAAGATGATGATAGAAGGCTGCATCATATTGTCTAAGCTTTATACACACTCATTATTTGTTACCTTTTTTATTTTTATTTTATTTTTATTTGAACTAACACATCATATATTCTTCATTTTGTCAATATCTTTTTTTTTGTTCTAATTCAATGTAATTCTATCTCAATAATTGGAAAAAAAATATAGATATAGTTTTTTCAATCTGTGTAAAAACTTTACTCCAATCAGATTGTACTATTCAACGGACAAAATTGAAACTTTACCCTTTATTTAGTTGACAAATTTAATTTTATCAAATTCAACCTCGTACTTTAATAAATAGAACCAACATGAGTGTAGCTCAATCGACATGATGTATCATCTAGTGATTAATATGTCTTCATATATTGTAAAAAAAAAAAAAAAAAAAAAAATCAACATCTTAATAATAATTTTTACTTTTTAGGCGAGATTTGGACGTCAGTGTATTCATTTTCGGTAATTGACGTAATTGACATGTATTCCTTTCTTTGATGTCGGAAGTTCAAATTCTCTTATCTAAGTCATACACTTGTACTTAAATAAAAAAGGGAAAAAATCAATTTATACCCTTAAACTCTAGAAGTTATATCAATTAAAACCTTAAACTAATGATTGTATCATTTAAACCTTAACTTTTAGAAATGTATCAATTTACATCTTCAATTAGAATTTTATTTTAAAAACGTTAATTGAAACATGTGGAGACTTATAATTTTAGCAAATAAACCCTAAACTTTCGTAAGTGAATCAATTGTATGAAAATTTAGAAATTTAATTGATAAATTATAAGTCTCCCGGGGATCTCCAATTTGTGCTGGGTTTAAACTTTGTACAAGAAAGTGACCTATTAAGGCTTTGGAAGACAAGGCTATTTTGGCTGGCCTGAGATCTGTTAGCCGCTGTGATGCTTTGGATTACAACCATATCTTCGTGGAAAGCCATATCTTCGTGGAATCTGAATCGATGGAGGTGGTTGGAGCTCTGAATCAACCGGGGTTGGATCTGTCTGAAACAAAAAACATTATGGACAGCATTGGGGAGGAATCGTCCCGGTTAGGCGGTGTGTTCTTTATTTTCTGTCCTAGAGCTTGTAATTTTGCGGCTCAGTCCTTAGCTAGAGGGGCGGTGAAAGAGTCTTTATTACTTCTCCCTTCTTCTTCTTCGTTTCTTCGTCTTCTGTGGCCAAAGAAAGGGTATTTTTTTGGCGACGTGATTTTCCAATGTGGGTTGCCTCGGTCCTTTCTGAGGACCTCGTTGTTGATTCTTCTGTTGGTTAATGTTATATCCTTTTCAAAAAAAAAAAAAAAAAAAAAAAAAATCTAGGAGGAGTGTAAATTGATACACTTATGAAAGTTCAAAATTTAAATTGATACAATCATTAGTTTATG
Source organism: Herpetospermum pedunculosum (assembly GCA_028017165.1). Taxonomy (NCBI): domain Eukaryota; kingdom Viridiplantae; phylum Streptophyta; class Magnoliopsida; order Cucurbitales; family Cucurbitaceae; genus Herpetospermum; species Herpetospermum pedunculosum. The sequence goes on from CM051523.1 coordinate 14,223,473, forward strand.
ATTTTAATTGATACAACCTCCCAAGTTTAAGGGTATAAATTGATTTTTTTTTAAAAAAAAAAAAAAAAAAAAAAAAAAATAATATATATATACCTTAAGTTTTAATAAAAAAAACATTAATTACAATCTTTCAATCAAATTCATATATCAAGTGGATGGAATTGAAATTGATTTATGCAACTAAATCACGTGAGTGAAAGTGACTTATTATTTACCAAACATTTATTGTTAAAGCAATCTATTTAGCCAAAGTGAGCATAGCTCAGCTGGCATATGTATGAGTTAACGACCACGAGATCTGTGGTTCGAATCCCCCCACCCCAATGTACTCAAAAAAAAAAAAAAAAAAAAAAAGCAATCTATTTAGCATATAAATTTGTTAAAAGAAGATTCAAGCTTTAAAACAAAGCAAAGTAAGGATGACCTAACAAAAGGTTCAAAGTAAAATTTGTCATCTTAACCAAATTTTGGAAAAAAAAAAAAGGTATTGTCTTTATCCTTTGAAATAGCATTTGCAAACTTTATTGATCATAAAATGAAAAATGTCAGCTGTTTTCATTTAAATTGGGAAACCAATATACTTTTAGAATATAAACTTGTTTTTTTCTCCTAAAATATGTGGTTGATGCTTGAGAGTTTGGGATCTATGAAACCTAATAATTGTATTGGTTTAGATAGCCATGTTCTTTAAAAGTTGACTAGAATTCGGTCTCGGTCCAAATTTATATCTCGAAGCTCATTCCAGCACAAAAGTCAACATTTGGATGGTTACATATTTGTATCTTCGACCTAACATGCTATCATTCTATTTAAGGGTTTAATTTTAAAAATAAAAAAAAATATTTTTTTTTAAAAAAAGTTAAAAAAGAAAATATAGTACAATTTGACTTTTTACAAGTAACTTATTGGTTTAACGGTGGGAAAAATAACAAAACAAAATTTGTGTGGTGAAGAAAATGCTAAATTTTATAAATAAATTTAAAATTAAATCAAATGAAAACAAACAAATGATCTAATTGTTTGACCCAATGAATGGAGCGATCATAGCTATTAGAGATTGAGCTAATGTGGCCCAAGCCCAATGATTTTTGCAGTTCAATGGCCTTGGCCCATATATCTTTTGAAAAATATGTAAAAATAATGGGTAACCACACGAATGTCTAAAAAGAGAGAAGACAAGTAAAATGTCTAACCTACATTCATTTTGAAATAATATTTAAAATCTAAATTTAGTAATTTCCTCTACATAACATTGGACAAACCTATCCTCCTTAATAGAAAATTGTTGGGAGGAGAGATGAAAGTGAGGAATGGAAAGATAACGTTAAAAGAAAAAGAAAGTAATTGACAACTAACCAGTAACATTTACATGATTACCTACTAAAAGCGCATCAATGCATTCGACAACATTGTATACGTGAGAAAATTATGTTGCTACAAATGGGTCTAGGTCATCTAATTGTATACAAGTCGGTATACATCGAATTAAATACAATTCTAGGTTTAGCCAACCACCGAAGGTCATTGGTGTGAGGATAGAATTCAGTAAATGTTGCATGTTTAGGGAAACGAGGACTGCGTGAATCGGGAAGCGTTTCCCTAAGGCCCTTGCAATGATGAAACTTAGGAGTTTCAAATCTCTAACCTCATTCAACACTCCACAACTAATGTGAGAAGTTATATACCATCTGTTCACCCAAACGATTCATCTTTTCGAAAACGCTTATACAGACGTTTAGAGGTGAAAAACCAGGACATTCTACGCTTCGTTGTGACCTTTCTCCATTGAAGTGTTCGCTGTTGACCCATCCAAAACTCACTGCAGGTCTGTCCTCTCTTCCTCCGTCGGGTGCATAAATTTGGTTAGTAGTTTGGTGGTTGTTTGTGGCTGTCATTTCTCCCATCTCTTTCTGCCCTCTGGTTTTAGACAGAAAATCTAGGTTTTGTTTGGTTGAGAGATTTAGCTATCAAAATTTAGGGTTTTAGATTTCGAAAATTTAAATATTCGAATTTTTTAATCGCATGAAATAGTTTCAGGTAGTTACAGATTTGGATATGAGGGTTCAAAACAGTAACCTATTTTTGTAGGGATTCGGTTTAACCTCCTAGATTTTTAAAATGCACGATTGTAGGGTGAGAAGAGCCTTGATTTGTTTGCTATTTTTAGGGTTAACACATTGATATTACACTACCCATAGTCATTGGGCGTGAGTGTGTCTGTGTATATACCTTAACAAACTATGGATGACTGCACCATTTTGAAGTGTTCGCTGGATTGACCCATCCAAAACTCACCGCAGGTCTGTACTCCCTTCCTTCGTGAGCGTGAATAAATTTGGTTAGTAGTTTGGTAGGAGGCGGTCCGATCCAGTTCTGAGTTGGTTCAGCGAAAAAAAACTTCAGTTCCAAGCGCCTAGGCGCTATGCTCTCAGGTTTTTGACTAAATTTTCTTCCTCTCATCATTTGGGAACTTCAAATTTGCATCCAAATATCTAGTGTTCATCACAAAGCTCCTAAATTCTCCGGTTTGCTCTAAAATACTCGATATCTATAAAATAAAAAATTATAATCGTGAAAATACACATTTAATCCTCTAAACTAGAATAAAATAGGTCATAAAGATAACTCATTTTGTGTGCTATGAGGTGCGACGATGAAGATTTGTCAAAGAAAGAGAAGATTGTCAAAATTGAAAGAGAAGAATTGTCGATCAGATTTTGGAGATTGTTTTATTGTCATCTTCGAGAACGTGATTCTCTTTGAGAGGGAAAGTGATTTCCACGGCGGATGAAAGAAGGAGAGTAGAGTAAAAGGAAAAAGGAATTAAATGAAAAAAGGAAAGTAGAGTAAAAGGAGAAAAAAAACAATTAAGTAACCGACATGAAACATTTTTTTTAAAGAGATAGTTGTAGTCGAGCGTATTTTATAATATTTAGCTAAAATTAGGCTAAGAGCCTGTTTGACATTGCGTTTACTGTCATCAAAAGTAATTATAGGGAAATCTTAAACGTATTAATTGTGTGGTAAAACGGATTTTTTATTAATTTATTTATAATCACTTTTGAATGTAAAATCTAATAAATAATAGCTTTTGAAATGAACTTCCCATATAATCTGGCGTCTATTTTAACATTTTTTAAGATACCTATTATATGGTTCCGTATATTTTCTTTTTCACCTAGATCAACGGCTGCCATATAATTCTCTCCCTATTTGAGAAATTTCACATTTGAATCGAAAGCAAATTCAAAAGAAGATTAAAAAACAAATTAAAGAAAAAACGAGTTTGTGATTGAATAAATAAGTTTTTTTACCAACTTTCTTTTTCTTTATTTTCCAAATAGAAAAATGATTCTGTAAAGAAAATCCTAAGAAATGGCAATTGACATCAATGTTTTTTTTAAGTGAATCACAATGATGATTTTAATTATATTTTTTCTTAAATTTTGTTCGTACTTTAATTAAAATAACATTTGTTAATTACAATTTTATATAATAATTAATACTTTTTATAATATTTCATCCTACCATTTAAAATAAACAATAATATTGAGTGACAATATAAAAATATAAAAATGATATGTCCATTTTCGTCTTAAATCACAACAATTTTTGTTCGAATTTACCAAACACTGTAACATGCTTTTTCGTGTTTGAAATTAAAATTAAAATTTATCAAACACTAATTAACGTACAATTGATTTTTACAAAAGTACAGTTGCCAACCATTATTTCAAAAGCTACTGCAATTCCAAACCAACCTAATTATGCAATTCCAAACCAACCTAATTATTAAGAAAGTTTTTTGTTCGTGGTTTTTATGTTTGTTTGTTGGCTTGTCTCTTGAAGTCTTGAGTTCGTAACTTATACATAGTAAATAATTCCCATTGCCAAAAAACAAAGACTAATTATTATTTAGAGGTAAGAATTGAAAATTTCCCTAATTATTATTTTTCCGTTGTGTGAATTGCCCAATTAGGGCTTCATTCGACTGCGAATTAAGCTTGCTGTCTCTCCCGCCAATTGAAAACACTAGCTCGTCTAATCTTCATCATTCAATTCTTTCAATTTCTCTTTATCTCTTGAAGAAGAAGATCAGTACTGCAGAAGACTTCGGTAGATTTCCACTCTACAGGTACGTTCAATTTTAATCTGAATCATTCCACCCATAGATATCGAAATTGTGATTTATGTATGAATCCTTCAATGGATCTTAAATTCTTTGGTAGACTCTGATTTTGAAGCCCTAAATTATAGGCTTAAAAGCATTCTGGAAAGATAAATGGTAGTATAGTTTTAGGAATCTGCAAATAGATGGTTCTATTCTGGATTCATTTTGTTTTTAGCAGTTGGCTTATTGTCTACTACCGAAGTTTACGATTCCTATTAAAACTAGTTTGAAAACGAAAACCTGGAAGTTGTTGAGAATAGTTTATGAATAACAAGCCCTTACCCTTCCATGTCTTCAACATTTGTCCTGCTCTTGGTGTATAAATCCATTCACTTATTGTCCAATTCAATTCTTGTGCTGAGTTATTTCCAATTTTGGATTACTTTTGTGTTGAATCAAATGAAATTCTTGGGCGTTTGACCATTTGAGTTTCGAGAGGCATAGTTCATTGATGGGATGACTTTTATTTTTTTTATTTTTAAAAAGGAAGAAGAGTCATTGCAAGTTCAACTTTCTGCCTGGAATGTTTTGTTATATCCCCATTTTAATGTTTGTTACATTCTTTCTCATTATCATCTTCCATTTCCTTGAATCGCATAACATATATGAATACCCAAGTTAATTGTCAATGTTTTCCATCGAGTGGCTTTTGGACCTCATAGGCCATAGCTTGCAATTCAACTGATCAGTTGAGACTTGTAGAACTTCCCCTTCCCCCTGATTAGAGATTAGTCCTGTTTCATTGGAAGTTACGACTTATTTGATACTTGAAATATTTAGGATGATTGTTAAAGTTGCAATGGGTGTGGTTATCAGTAATGATCTGTAAACTGGATTGCTAGAATCGTAAGTTTTCAGCATACAGAAAAAGAACCATGCTAATTTCTTTCATCTTTCCAACCATTGTGGGTTGGCCTAGTGGCCAATAAGGATCATGAGAATAATAAAGGGTAAGAGGGAATGAGTTCAAACCATGTTGACCAGAGGGAATGAGTTCAAACCATGTTGACCACCTACCTAGGATTTAATATCTTTCGAGTTTCCTTGGCAACTAAATATAGTAGGGTCAGCGGTTCTCCCATGAGATTAGTCGAGGTGCACGCAAGCTGGCCCGGACACTATGGATAAAAAAAAAAAACTCCATATGTTCAATCCTTCTACACATTATCCCCCTCGTAGTCGTAGTTAGTTGTAAGTTGTAACTAAACAAGTAACGAAGACCGTGTAAATTTCAAGTATTCATAATCGTGCTTCAATTTTTATCTCAATTTTAGCTGAGTGTGTTACATAAACCTTTGCCAGATTCAATGGATGCTCAAGCTCAAGAAGATATTCCTCCAAGGCCTCGGGTTAAAGTTTCATTTTGCCTAGGGTCAGAGACACATTTGGTCAATACAGCTAATAAAGGCAGTCTCTCAGAGCAGTTGATTTCTATGAAAGAGAAGAGCATGGCCATTTTGAAGGAGTACATAACCAAACATAATGTTCCTAATGATGTCCCGGACGAACTAGTTGAAGAAGCTTCCGAGGACGACGAGGAAATCACTGAAAAGCCTCGAGTGAAGTCTAAGAAGACAAAGTTAACATAATTTCTCTGCTTATGGATGGAAACCCAAAATTCTAAATAACGGTGTCTTACTCTTAGAAATGAATATAGAACAGAATTTTAAGTTGTTTAGTACTGTAAAATTGTGCTTGGTTTAAGTTTCCATCATGAATTGCCATCCACAGATTTACCTATAGTTTTTATGGAGAAGAAAATGAATTTAAAGTTATATGGTTGGTTTCACCCTGGGATTTGACAAATGAACCGGGAATGAGATGACTGTTATCACTCTAGAAATTGTTAGATACATAGTTAAAAATATATTTTTTTAATTTCTAATTATACATTTGATGGTGTAAAAGTGACAATTACATTGCAAAAATGATATTGAAGAACTCTCTCCCATTGCAAAAATGAACCGTCTCACCATGTTCGTAAGAAAAATTTGTTGGTTAATGCACACTTCTAATAAGTTACTAAACACGGACTTCGCCATGTGATTTGATCTCTTTCACGATGTCTCTTCTGACCTTTTGGTTGTTAGTTGAGTTATGCATATTTTATATCAGTTGAGTTATACACATGTTGGCTCCCAGAGTTAGAATCCTATGATTTCTTCACATTGGTTACTACTGATTTTTGTATTAAAATATATAGTTACCATACCAGTAAGATTAAATAAGATTAAAGATGGTGAGAATTATCCAAATAGTTATGTCACTATGTTTCAAATCACTATCAAATCTCTAAACATGGAAATCCATGTGTAGTAGACTAGTAGTAAAGAAAGCTCATAGAAATGTCTACAACTAACCTAAACACAACTTAGCTTAATTTGTCAAGCATATCAACCTCTTTTTATACATCTTTGATTCAACTTCCTTCTTATTTATAATATAATGTTCTTAAAAGAAAATCAAGAAATGACCGTCGAGAAAACATTCGAGCATAAGATAATACATACTTCAATTAGTACAATAAAAAGATAAAAATGGCATTTCAATTGCCAGTCATTGAGAAGCAGGAAAAAAAAACAGACAAAATTGGGTATAATACTTTATCACATTAGGGGAGAAAAAGGAAACCAATCACAAAACACATCAAGGGAGAAAGACAAAATTGGGTGGAGGAAAGAACATAACAAAATCAAGAAAAATGTATGCCAGCTTTGTTGAACAAAGAGAGTAGGTATAAGAACTCCTGTAAGGTGAGTTTAGACGACCTCTTTTCTTCAAAATCTCCTTCCTTCAAAACACTTAAGACTTTAATCTTAAATTCAGAAACCTCCCCTTCCCCACCTTCAGCATCACTATCACCCATATCCATCTCTTCGTCAGCTCCGTCGTCATCTACTTCCATGGTTTGATCCTCATTCAAATCGCCAAACCTCGAATAATCAAGACTACCATCATCATTATCTGCAGAACCTTGCTGAGGGATATTAAGTGCACACAATGTTTTGTAGTTCTTCTCTAGCAAAGAAAGAACACTCTTCTGCCTGAAAATTGAACCAAGAGTTTTGTTCTTTCGATTGAAACAGATTCTCAGAAATCCATCCCACTCCTTTTGCTTCACCTCAATACGCGGTTTCCTCGGCTCAATTCGCACCACAGATGAGTCCACCTTCGGTGGAGGACGAAAATTGTTCTTCCCAACTTTGAGGAGGTGAGACACTCGAGCTAGGAGTTGGGTGTTTACAGTCAAACGACAGTAAAGTTTGTCGCCAGGTAGAGCAACTAGCCTCATTGCAAATTCCCTCTGGAACATTATGATCGCGCACCGAAAAGACGGTTGGTGATTTAGCAACTTGAATGTGAGAGGAGATGATATTTGATAAGGAATGTTTGCCACACATATATCAAAATAGGGAAGCTCAGTCTTGAGTACATCTCCTTGAATAACCTGAGCGCATCAAGTTGAAGAACTAGTCAATTATTATTCATGTTAGAGAAATTCAAATTAAGAATCAAGTAAAAACCCCAACACAAATTCACTTCTTAACCAATTTAATCAAGCACAAACACACATCTGCCAATACAGAACACTCTGTTGGTTCATTCAAACAAAAGGGAAAGTATAGCCAGATTAGCAATGAGCAGAAGATGAATCAATCAACCAAAAAGGGCTACCGAAAGAAAATTTTTTTACAAAAGAAGAGCCTAGCCGATGGTAATCAAAGAAAGAGGAGAATCAGTAAACGAATTACAAAAGGACCCTAAAGATTACTAAAACGAGTGTTAGACCAAATTTCTCCCCAGATTTATCCACTGCCCTGAAACAACCTTCTTTACCTCTCAAACCAAATATTTCAGAAGATTATTGAGAGTGCTACAATAATGCCACAAAAATAGTACAACCCTGAACCAAAAACGAGAAACCCAAATTCAATTTTTGGTAAAACAATCACTTAAGAACCTAAATCAATTCATCAAACAAATCCCAATTGATTGGAAGCAGATGGATAAAAACATAAAAAGAAGTAATGGACAAATCAAATTCAATTTCCGGTAAAACAATCACTTACAAACCTAAAGCATTCAAAACTCACCTTCAAGCGAGAAGAATAGGGAGTGTCCTGAAACCGCCTTTGCAACTCAAGAACCATACGAGGATCGAGTTCGACTGCAATAACCATCTTCCCGCATTCAAGAAGCTTCTTGGTGAGATTACCAGTACCGGGACCGATTTCGAGGATCACATCAGTGCTCTTAATTCCAGATTTTTGAATTATAGAGTCGACAAGAAGGGGATTCTTAAGAATATGCTGACCTTTGGATTTGTGGAACGAAATCCCTCCCTGATAAGGTGTACTCTTCGCCGCTGCTTTTGGCTTCTCCCTTTTCATCTTGCCTCCTGCCATTGCTGCCGACACTCAGTAAACCTTTGTTACTCTGATGAAAGTGAAAAAAGAAAAGAAAAAGGTGGAGAGGTCAGAGAAAGTGACTGAAGAAGAAAAAGGAAAAAGCAGAGTGAAATTAGTGTGGAGACGATGGGGGAAGCAGAAGGGACATGAAATGGCCATAAATGGAAATAGACAGTCAAAAATTATGGAATGGAAACCATTTTCACTATGAAAGCGATCTAACACAAATCCCTCAAAATTTTCTTTTTCTTTTCTGTTTCTTTACACTAAATTATGCAAAATGCACAAACCCACTTATTTCTCACCTTAATAAATAAATAAATATAGATTCCAACTGTCCCAAAAATTCCCATTTTTGGAAACCCATCTTAAAACACAAAATTATTAAAATAAAAGCATTTTCCCAACTCCCAACAGAACAGATTGGAACCCACTATAAGACTTGCTATGATGTAGATACCAATTGCAACAGAAAGAACACCAAACTTTTCGAACAAAAGTGCAATTCTTGGGAATGCATTTTGAAGGAAAACTCCCGCAAATGAAATTGCAAAGCCAATCAACATAGCAGCCTGAAAAAGAACTGTAGGAAGTGTAGGAGTTGAGGATGGTGGGCTGAAAAACAAGACTAAAATTGCTTGAAAACTAAGATTAAGAGGAGATGTCTTCCCAAGGTTCTGAGGTTTCTTGGCTGGTGAAGGCCTCTGCATTGTGATGTTAATTGGTAGGCAATCTGATGGTCCCCAGGTAATACTGCTCATTCCGGGATTTCTTTCCTTGATTGAAGTAATGAAGGAACATATTTCATTCATATTCAAACAGGTTTCTTGTGGAGCTGATGCCATTAGGAAACAAATTAGATTTGTTCGATGCTCTTCAAGTTGCTTCTGACTGATTTTGTCTCGCAGTTTCCTTTTTATATTGCTTGGAGGAATATTCCAGAAAGTAGAGAGAGAAGTTTAAGTGCTTCTCTTACAAGTTTTTGATTAAACTTCGTTGAAATTGTGTATTTCTTTTTTTGTTTTGAGTCAAGGTCTTCTCTTACAAGTGAGCTAAAAAGCAAAGAAAAACGATTTACCTGCGAGCGAAGAGTGAAGACGGCGAGGTAGAGGGTGATTGAGACGGCGGCGAGGGAGAGGGCGACGATGGAGGCGGAGGGCGACGGAGGCCTTGCGGTTGCGACAGAGAGAGACGAAAGAAGGCTTGTGAGAGAGAGAGGGAGGCGGCTGAAGTTGGAGAGTTAGATTTAGGAAAATCAACCCTAAACCCTAATGGATAAAGCTCTCAATAAAAATATATAATTTCTTACTTTTTTTTTAATGCCCAATTATAAACATATCATTATTGAATAATGGGAGAAAAAAAAAACCCTTACCTATTTATCTAACCTTTTCAAATCAATTTTTCTTTCAACATTATAACATATATTATTAATCTTATTTATTATTTAATTATAAATAAAAATTATTACACTTAACTACAACCCCTTATTGTTTACAAGGCTCCCAAACAAAATATTAACTTAAACCATTTAAGAAACAAGTTAGGAGAATTTGTGTTAAATACAAAGATGGTTGATAGTGAACTATACAACTTAAGGTTGAAGTTAATTAATAATATTTAATAAATATTTTTTTTTTGATAATATGTGAAATAAATATTCGAACATCTAACATTTTAGTCCAGAGTACAAGTTTTATACGTTCTTTCTCATGTTGGCTAAACATTTTTTTAGGCAAAACCGAAACAAACAAATTAAACTAATATTTGATTAACAATTAAAGAATGGACGTGTTTAATAAAAAAATCATTTTTTAATCAAAAATTCGTTTTTTTATCAAACACGTCCATTTTTTACAAGTTTTATACGTTCTTACTTCTCATGTTGACGAGGAGCACTTGGCCTATGAAGCCTCCTTAATGAAGACTTCAGTGAGGTCAATGGTCTCCCAATTTAGATTATTATAACTCTTCCCTTCCTTACCGATACCCAAATGCTTCTTGAAGAAAAATAATGGGAAAAAAATTTATTTTTTACCACTTAAAATTGTAAGTTGTATCAATTTTCATCCATTCAAATTCTCTTAGTTCACCCTCTAATTTTAACAAACAAAAAAAATAAATAACGTTAAAACTTCCATTAACTCACTAATTTCAATAGCTCAACACAAAATTATGCACAAATTAATTCAATCATTGAATGACCTTACCAAAATTTACAAATTTTAATAAAAATCTAGCTATGCTGTTAATATTATACCATACGTATATTTTATAATTCATTGAATGCATATAAAAATATTTTATCTAACGATCTTTGGAGTTTGGAACGAGAACTTATTAGAGATTTAAAATTGCAACATTTATCTAAATTTGATGATACAACTGGACAAATTTTGACAAGTTCGGGAGTAAACATTGATTTTTACCCTAAACCAACATTTCCTCCTTCATACACACAACTAAACAGAAAATTTTATTCATTAGCCAAATTTAAAAAGGATCATAGATCTGTTTCCCAATGCAAAATACTAAATAAAACAGCAACTCCATAGATCTGTTAATCACATATCGTAGAAGGAAATCTGGTGCATCCCAAATTGGTAAAAGGTTCAAACAAGATGGATGCAATGCAATAGTAGAACAGCATTTAAAGCCGATTATACGAAACCCCGGAAACAATGGAGCTCATCAAATTCGGCATTCAGCTATGCTAGTGAACTTGTGATCATCTGTTCGTAATTCCAACATGGCCATGGTGAGAACACCATTTCCTAAATGTGTATTCACCAACAAAAACCATTTGCCTACTTACAAGAATGAATCAGTGGCCCGAAAATCGAGAACGCAACATGGTTATGAATTTTCGATTTTCATAGTCAGATCAGTTGCTAAGTTTATGAAAATACCAGTAGGTGATGGTGATGCAGTCTATAAAAATGACCAACTTCTCCACTTTGGTATGTTCATGGAGACATTGAATTCTGATCTCATGCCTTTGCCAATTTTGCTTGTATGAGTTTGTCTAAGATGGGAGGCTCCAAAGGAATGGGGTCAAGACAACGCTCCGATGCTGCGACTATCACCTGCACGAGAATAGAGTCGAGGGGGGTTAATTTCTTGTTGCAGCGTTTAATATGAAACTACTGAAACTCAAAAAGTGACTGAAAAATGTAATCAAGTGCAAATCAGAAGTTAACTGAGAATAGGAAAATTAGTTTCAGTGTAGAATATCTAGCAAAGTTTCCTGACCTCATCAAGCAAAAAGTCAATAACTGCTTCATCATCTGCAATTTCCTTCAGAGAAGTTCTCAGGAACTGCATATCTAACTGAATTTGTTGGAACCCGCTTCGGTTAAAAGTCTGGAGTCGTACGAATTCTTGCAAAGTTTTAAGGGCAAGTTTCACTGCAGTTGTTACAACTGATCCCTGCAATTACAAGAAAAGTCTAAGCTGTCTGATTTTTGGAAGTAGGTATTGCTCCAGAAAGGAATTAACATGGTACCTGAGTAAACTCTACTCTAGTAAAAATCTCTATCTTTTGCTTAAATAACTTTGCTAGATGGGTTTCCAACAGCTGGCTCCGAGCCCTTTGCGTGTTTGATCTACTCAACTTTTCCTCTCGGAGCGGATTACTCCGTGATGAGGTGGTGCTTCCATTGCTGTCAGTCCGACGATGCTTACGAGTTCCTTGTGGTAAAACCTGTTTAACTTCACTTCCAACGGCCTCCAACTGATGCAGGAAAGAGATCAGATTAAGAGTTACACTCATGATCATCATGAATAAATATAACATGAAAATTATAGCACTAACAATTAAACATGGTAAGACAATAGCACTAACCTCTTGGAGGAATAAATCAAGAAACATGTGAACCTCTCTGGGCTCCTTGTGCTGTGGGGAAGATAAGAAAAAAAAAGGAAAGAGAATTGAATAATAATAAATAGTATAGTAGCAAGTGTAAAATATATTCTCATCCCATGGACGTAATTACCAAAACTCACCTTAACCCAATTTGGCGTTCTAAACCTCTTAGTTAAAAGAACTGATATCCTCTGACTTCTCATGTTTATATACTGAGAGATGACAAAAATATAAGTAATTGTGATCCACCAAGTGAATGCATTAATAGAGCAATTATAATTGTTATACTGAATTGCAGCTAAACACATTCCAAAAAGATTCTTTTAAACAAAAACTAGATACGTTTAATATATGGAGAAGTTTGGCCTAAGTTTGCAAATTAACCCAAAAAGGTGCTGTGCTCCTACTGTTCGAGAAAACATTAACATAACATTAATACACTGACTTTATATAAATAAAGTGCAAATAATACTATACTATTAAGAAGCACTTGTTTGTTCAAAGAAAAAACAACTAGCAGCATGCTTAAAGAGGATGAAAAGGCAAATATCAACCATCCATGAGACTTTGCAGTAACAAAGATTCAAAGAAAAAAAATGAAATAATGCCCTAGACATTATACAATGAGAAGTTCTGGATTGTTAATACTGTTACTATCATACTCATCCAATTTGCTCCATTATATGTAGCATGCAAGCTTAAAATATTTCTTAGCATCATACTAGGAATGACAGAAATTTGAGCCATACAAGGTGTAGAAACTTTTCACCAGCAGCTCGAAACATTCGGCAAATTTCTGCAGGTACAAAGGCAGGACCATATTCATAACCCCTAATACCACCACCAGAAAAAGAAGCCGCTATTTCCTGAAACAAAGATGATATAAACATGAAAATATCCATAAGAATCCATAGAATGCACACAGAAAAACACCTAAATGAGATGCATAAAGTCTCGTTCTTTAGTGAGCTTAAAGACTTTCTTGAGAATAGGATTCAAAACTTATCATGCTACTTCAAATTGCTGGAGAATGAATTAAAAATTACAATGATGCCTTGCCTCGGTGATTCTAGGGATGGCAGTTTGTTCAATAAATACTGAAATTTGAGTAAGCACCAAGACAAGCCCAGCAACAACTTTGTCAGCTTGGGTTGCCTCAGTCAAAACTTGACTTTGACTATAAGAATTATTTTTTCCTGATAGCAACATGAAACGATCAACAAGCGCCCTGAAGAAGTCCTGAAATCCTTCTTGAACCCAATCAACAATTGAGTCCCTCTGGTTAATGATTAGCCCCGATTGATCTTCAAGAAGCTGGCGGAAATCCTGAAATGAAGAGGGGGAAAAAGTAATGGGGTGAGAAAGAAATCAAGAGGATGCGTAAATAAACTTAATAATTTGCTTAGGTTAAAACATTTCCAATTACTGAGAAGAGGAGTTTCCCCAAGGGAAAAATAGACAATTACACAAGTAAATGAATAATAGTTAAGAACCGTCAATGCAATTAATAGCTCAATCAAAAGATACCAAATTAAATTCAATAAACTTAAAGACCTTATATTACTTAATATGGATGTGATATGGTTTTCACATAATGCAAACAAAATTCATACTAGTACTTCAAAAATGATAAATAAGATCATTGGCAATTTCTTCAAGAAAAGAGAATAAAAGTGATAGGACCGCGGTTTTTACACAATGTCAACAAAATTCATATTAGTGCTTCAAAAGTGATAAATAGGATTATTGGTAGTTTCTACAAGAAAAAGGAATAAAAGTTCAACGAGTTTTCATAGAATTAGTAGGTATGGTTTAGTTTTCCTAATAATGCCAGTACAATTCATACTAGTACTTCAAAAATGATAAGAAAAAAATAGAAAAAAGAAAAAAAGAAACCATCAGTGACTTCTTCAAGAAAAGAGAATCAGAGTTCAATCAGTTTTCATATATTACAAGTAAGACATCCATGCTGCCCTGAAGCACTGCCTTCTTGCTGGCCTCCAGTGCAAGCTGCAAGGAGTACTCTTGAACGCCCTCCTTTTTCCTAGTATGAACCTGTGTGAGTGCATCTGTCAATTCAAATAGAATTTAACTCAAACTTTTAGAGGCCAAAGGACACAATTGTGCTTCCTGCAAAAATCTTGAAGATTCATGTCATTTTTTTCTACGCATGATCTCAAATAAGTCAAACGAAACCAATAACCTTCAACTTTTTCGACAACAGTGTCCACAGTTATACAAATTGCAAAGACCCGACCATCAATTCTCAGTTCTCACTCAACTTTTATGTCATTTTTATAAGTTGCTTTGCTGTTTTGGGGGAGATGATAGTGGGAGTAGAAGACCTGAAATATCTTGCAGGAGACGAGAAAATGTGCATGTGACGTACTGTTTGACAGCAACCTGGGCAACCTGAATATTACATATGAAAAGTTGAAAGTAAAGTTCAATCTTAAACTTCCTCTTTCTTCCCTTATTCAGACATCTATCCTTGTGATAAATAATGAGGGAAGTGCAAATATTTTTGTACAGGAAGAGGCCAACAAAATGAAAAAAAAAAATGGATCAAAATTATTGCAAGTGCAAACATTTTTGCAAAATAAGACCTTCAAGGAATAATCAGGCAGACAAGCATCATTCAATACTTCTCCAAGTAAAAGCACATCCGTCCATATAATCCCTGAAACAAATTAAAAACAGTTCAAGAATTTACAGCTAGAAACTTTTCACGAAATTTTGATATAGTTTAGTGTTCAAACATGTCAAATGCCAACTGACCAACGTCTGAAGGTGGTAGCTTTTCTGCAACACAAACGCAACAGAAGAAAACTTTTCTTCTGAAGGCAGACCCATTTTATAAAGAAAATGCTCTCAATGGGCAAGATTAGCATGAAAACATGGCCAGATATTTTGAAAACCAAATGAAACTAGCAACCTAAGATATTGTACTGAAGATCAACAAAATTAAAAAAACAAAGCCAGCACCTAATGGAGAAAAAGGTTGATAAATTCCAAGTAATTGCAAGTGAATGCAAATTTTCGAAATATGATGTTTCGAGACTAACATTTCAAAAAAGAATATTAATCAATAAATATATACAAATGCATATGTCGAAGATTAACAACTTCAAGAGTTCTATGTTCCAAAGCTCATTTCATTTGGGTTGTTTCCACTAAAGCTATCATTTCTGAATTATGGTTGGAACATAATCACCAGATTTTCGAAGAAGTTCTTAGCTGGGAACGTTTTGATTTGGCCAAGATTAAATCTTCTCATTGGTGTTATGTCTTCATTGTTTGATAATTATGCTTTTAACGATATTTGTCTTCATTGGGGTGCATTTATATCCCTATGTTTTTATTTTCCCCTTTTTCTCCCCTATAGGGAGACTGTACTGTATCCTTGAGCGTTTTTTTTTTAATGAAAAGTTCATTTCTGGAAAAATTTCAAGTCCCATAGAGGATAGGTGTAAATCACTAACTCATATAACTTACCAAAAACACGGAGAAGATCTGCTGCACAAATCTGTTTCTTGATAAATTGCTCAGTTGCATCAAAATGCCTAAATAAGAAGAGAGAGAGAGAGAGGAAAAAAAAAACCTCATGATCAAAATGATCGTTGGAGCCAAATTCTAGGTACATCAACCAATAAAAAAAGAACTTATATTTTAACACGTTTAAAGGAACAAATAACAAGGACGGTCAAGTACTTGGTAACCAAATCCAGAGCAAGTTCTATCAGTTGCCTATCTGAATCCGCAAATATTACACGATATGCTCGGACTGCCTCTGCAAACTCCCGAACAGATGCCTAATGAAGAAAAAAGAGGAGAAATGCCATAAATAGTCTTACAGTTGACTGCATCCAAAAATGATTGTACTTCTTTCAACTTCAATTCAGCCTATCGAAGGATGGCTCCAAAAAAATGAAAAATAATACAGTTACCAGCCGCAACTAGAAGTTAGCTTACCTCATGTGAAGCACCATAAACTGACTCAGAAACATTTCCTTCTTTTGAAGAGCCAATTACCAATGCACTACTCAAATCTTCAGCATTAAGCTGAAGATCCAATGTCGATTGTTCCAACTTTTCAAGCAACTTTGCCTTTAAGCTGTCCAACTGTCAATATATGGGCAAACATTCATCTTATTGCATATTTAAAAAATTGTTGATTGCACTAGAGCATCAGAAGTATCTAATTTTCTACATGTTATACATAGCTTCACTCGCCACAAGTGCTACAGAATGCCCACAGTAGGTGTTAAAGAACAAGATATCAGCTTTTGATATTTCAACATACGTCCTTGAGAAAATTGCCATTCATTAATTGCATTGCATGCTGTGTACAAAATCGTTCTATTATCAGGGTAATGATTTTGCAGATAAAAAAATAAGTACAAACCGGGAAATCTAGCTGCTTAAGAAGTACTGCAGCCTCCGCTCTCGTCTGTATGGATTCAGAATCTGAGAATATCTTTTCCTGAAAACACATCGCTCAATCATATGTAGACTATTTTGACCAGTAAAAACACTCCCAAAACATTCAGCAATATTATAAACGCTATAGTACATGATATTGTAAGAACATAGTGGGGTAAGAGCAATCCTCAAATTCTGGATATAAATTATTGCATGTGATTCCTACTCTTCTTTTTTTAATGCATTGTAGTACAAGTCGACTAAAAAAACACATCATTGCACATGTCAACAGAATCCAAATCCATTTGCCTCGTTAGGTTACAATTTGGGATGTCGAGGGGCAGCACTGGATATCTTTTCTATTATCATCTTGCTTGAGCAGTTCACAATCAAACTAGTCCAATCAGAAGCTCTAGTTTTTTTTTTTTTTTTTTTGATAAGGTACCGAACTTTCATTGAGAAAAAATGAAAGAATACAAGGGCATCCAAAAAAAGAAAAGCCCGAAGAGAAGCCCCTTAAAGAAAAGGGGTCCAGTCAAGTAAAACAAGACCTATATAATAATTACAAAAAATCCGCGTGACCGACGCCCATAAAGAAACTTGAAATCTAATAAGAGACCAGATAGCACTAGGTTCTCTTTCCGAACCTCTAAAGGTTCTATTGTTTCTTTCCCCCCAAAGGCCCCATAAAACCGCAAAGATCCTAGCCTGTCACAAAAACTTTCCTTTCTCCCGAAAAGGCGGATGGAGAAGGAACTCCTCGATCATCTCTCAGGCGCCTCTGCCTAGCAAACTGGACGCCGAACATCTCAAAAAAGAGATTCCACACGTCCCGAGCAAACTCGCAATTCCACAACAAATGATCCAGGTCTTCCTCTCCGACAAAGAATACAGCAGAAAGGACCAACCACAGTAAAATTCTTTTTCAAGAGACGGTCTAAAGTGTTAACTCTTCCGTGAATGACCAACCACACAAAAAATTGAATCTTTTTTGGAACTTTCACCTTCCAAAGAGAAGAAAAGACTGACTCACTAACCGGGGAAGGATTAATTAAGCTCTGAAAGAACGAGCATCCTTTCTACCCGGACTAAGAGTGAGCCCCTCAATAAGAGCCAGGAGAGCCATAATATCCGTCGTTTCCCTATTAGATAAAGCCCGATGAAAGCCAAAGGAAAAGGAAGGGGAACTTCCCGACTGGTTAAAAATATCCGCGACAAAATGATTTTTAAAGGACGACAGATGATATAATCTGGGTTGATAACTTTTTTTAGAAATCGATCTAATTTTCTTTAAGGAAACAAAAACTTTTTTGATATAGTGAGAAGTTACAAACAACAATGTGAATTGTCTTGCAAGGATCTACAACACCCCAGTTTAACATAATTACAACATAATTTTGAAAGTGAAAATAAAGAAGAGCCCCCTACATTAGGGGTGTAATCGGTTCGGTTCGGCTCGGTTTGAGTGCTGAACCGAAACCGAACCGATAAGAATAGTGAAGGAAATGTGAAACCGAAACCGAACCGCCGGAGGTTGTGAACCGAACCGAACCGACCGATTAACCGACGGTTTAATCGGTTCGGTCTGGCGGTTCACCGATTAGTTAATTCAAAGAGCAATGGGCCGAGTTGGGTTAAGTTTAGTGGGCTGGATGATGGGCCGCTAATGGGTTATGGGCCCATTTTACTTTGTAGGAGTAAATAGTTCAAAAAAATATGCATATTGTCAAGCTCGAACTCAGGACATCTTGGTTGTAAGGCATCTCTAAAGCCACTGGACCGCTTACAATTATTGGTAATCCTTCGATTTATTATATATATATAGTAATCGGTCGGTTCGGTTATCATCGGTTTTAAAGCATCAAAACTGAAAACCGACCGAATATATTCGGTTTTCTTAATATTCAAACCGAAACCGTCAACCGAAACCGAAATTAACGTCGGTTTCGGTCGGTTTTTCGGTTCGGTTCGGTTTTTTCGGGTTTCCCTTGCACCCCTACCCTACATTGCCCTTTTGCCAAATTGGCATAGCATGTGCTACGGAGAGAATGAGTTCTATTTTTCCGTCCTTTTACTAACAAATACTGGTCCTTAATTCTGGGAGTCTTCAATTGGAGCATAGCATTCCCTATTAAAAGGACCTCCTTTCATATATTCTTGCAGGGGCACCCTTTCAAAAAAGAAAATGAGGCTCTTTTGATGCATTAGCTTTCTTATGGAAATTATGGCCGGAGAGGAACAATTGCACCTGCACTGGCACCATTGAGTCCTTGACGCTTATCAAATTCTATTCTTTTTTGGTGCTGTAGTGGTAGAAATGCATGCATCCTTTTTCTGAGTAGCCTTAATACCCTATTGGTATGGTAGAAATGTTTTTTGTAATCCACAGTGGCGGTTGGGAGACCTCTTCCTCCCTTATTAGTTAAATTAATTTCATCAATGAAATTCCTTGTATTATTTCATGTTTCTCAATAAAAGCTAGGTTTCTTACCACAAAAAAAATGTTTCCTTAAAAAAAATAATTAAAATATCAAGAAGAACAGTGAAAGATTTCCAAATCAAGGACTTAATCACCTTCTCATTTCCTATTGTTGAACAATCCCACTAGACACCATAATATTGACTTTACTGCACTCATCGATAAACGGTTGCCTTTCCTTCTAGACCAAATTCATTCTAGCAAACAACCATACCCAAGGGCCAAGAGGAATTGAAGCTTAGGTGGAGGCAGTTCCAACACTTCATGCTATAGAGCACCTAACTCCCTTCAAATGATACACCAGCTCGAGTTGAGGATCAAGAAGTTAGGGCATTTTTTTTTATTTTGTCAGTAGTATTAGCATCTTCGTGGCAGTTAGCACACAGTCTAGGGAAATTTTTTGTCAGTAGGATCAAGAGGTTTCTTTGTTCAAACCAATTTTTGTACCAGTTAGCGAGAAAGAACAGGGACTTAACTGAGAAAAGCATTGGGGATTGAAGTGTCCATACCAGTGTTTTAAAAGGTGCACCCAAGCGCGCGCCTAGGCGCACGTTAGGTACGCGCCTTCCTATGAATCCCATCATTTATGGCTTGCGACTTGGGGCTTTTTCAACTATTAAAAAAAATTAACTAACCCTATACGAATAGTAAAACTCAAATCAGATTTTTCCTTTAGGGGCGTTGCCCTCATACCCCCGTATCGAACCAGTCGTAGCAGGTCATAACAGATTCAAGGAATTCAAACATAGGATTTTTTTCTTCTTTATAAATTAAAAATATTGATATTTTAGGATTTTTTCTTCATTATTAATTAAAAAAGAAATAAAATTTACTAATCTTAAAGGTTTTTTTTCTTCATATTTTCACTTTAACCATACTTTCTCTTCTTTATATTTTTTTTATATTTTTTTTCTATACAAGGTGCGCCTCGCAAAATAAAGCCCGCGCTTTATTGTGCGCCTAGGCTCCAGAGGGTTTTTGCGCCTCCAGCCATTTAAAACACTGGTCCATACTATCCCCATCTTCCTCTCTGGTGTGTATGCAATTCAGGAATGATAGAGTAAGAGTAACTGAAGAATATTTCCAAGAGAAAAGAGAAAAAAGTAACACATGGTCCTCCATTATAGAATGATAGAAATAGAATCACTTACATTTAGCCAAAGGTCCAAATAAAGGTAGTATGAAAATGCTAAATATACCTGCAAATTTTTCAAAACTATTGCTATTGCTTCTTCTGACGCTCGCTTGCAATCTTGGAATGATGAGTCACCATATGCCTGCCAAACAGATGTCAGATAACAAAGATCGTTTTGGACTTATACCGAGATGATGGAAGAACTAAAGTCCCATACCAAAATATGGAATACTGCATTATGATTTATGCACCCCATTTTTTGGGGTGGGGCAAAGGACAAAAAGGCACCTTAAATATTGGCATGGCTCCAGTATAGAATCTGACTGCATCAGCATAGGCTTCTGTTTTGATGCACTTTCCAAGTCTAGCAGGTAGATCATATATGAACTGTTCATGAATCATTTCCAGAGAAGAAAGAATAAGAGAAGCTCATATACAGCCACATACCGAAACTCGCATAAAAATATAAGAAAATAAATATTAAAAAAATTCCTGACACAAAAGAAGATACACCATCACATTCTATATCTACAGTAACTTCTAAAAGCACAACAATACCATTCCAATGAAATAGAAAATAATACAGAATTTTGCAAGCCCAGTTTTCTTCATTTGCTTAATTTCATAATATGCCAAGGCAAGGCGACCAATTGAATGTCATCTATACTTTTTAACTTGTAGTCACGCTCTAGCATATCAACGCAATGTGAAAAATAGAAAAAGAAAAGTAAGGATTGAATGCATGAAAAACCCCAGAGGCACTAGAATTCACCACCAAATGTCCTATACTTTTGGTACCTGAACTTTTCGAAGAAGGTTTCGCGTTCGATGCAATTTCTCAATGTGCTCTCTTTTTTCAAAGAGAGAGGTATTGACTCCATCACTTCTAGACTGCACTGACAGTATCTGCAACAATTTGCAATATAAAATGGTAATCCCTTCATACGCTGCTTAAGAAACGTAAACATTCTGAATTCATCCATTTAAACAAGAACATCCAGTACTTTCTCAAGGAGTTGTTCCATGTTTGTCTCCATCCCCACGATATTATTATTCATCCTGGGAAAACAGATTTACATGTACGTTAAGTGAAGAATATGAATCTACTTCATCAAATATAGAAAAACAAGAGGCATTGAAAAAGCTGATTTGTACAGCTTAGGGATTGTGTTAGAACTCTGGCACCCTTTTGGGACTGCTATGGAAAGACACCTTGTTCTATCTGATTTGAAGCAGAAAGGAGCACTTCCAACCGCTTGGTTTGCTGAATTTTATGTTTATGAACAAAGCATCCTTGTTACAACGTTTAATGTCTCAGAGTTTATTTGAGCGTCCTTCAGCCTTGGAACTTCTCCAGAATGCCTTTCTTCCAAGAATGGAGTATTAATTGTTAGATAACATTCTACGGACAGTGAAAACATCGGAGGACTCGAGTACATATGACAGAGTTGTTAATGCTATCTTCGATGAAGGGACATTAGCGATGAAAGATGACAGACATGATTGTGGTCCTGCCACTATCCAGTACACAGATTTGGGCATTGAGGTTCGTGATCATGTTATTGATGTCACAAGGGAGATGTTCAGGATGCATTGAGCAAAGCATCTGGAAATTAGTTTCATCTATTTGTTGGATGGCTCTTCGCAAATCAATAGGAACACGGTCAAACTTTTGAGCCATGGAGGAGTTATACTTGAACTCTGTCATGAGTTGCGTTTACCTTTTCTTAATTGGCTTGTCTCCAGTCAGGGTCAACATGCTTTGGATCTTTTCTTCAAGCGCCAAAGATAATGTTTTACAGATTCTTCATGTCCTACCCATCATTAGTGTTCTCATTCGCTTTGGGTTAATGCGGCTAAAGCTTTACTGTCAAAATTATGGATGGAGAGAAATTGCAGATTTTTTAAGAAAAACAGAGTTCCTAGTTTGATCGCTTTGATTCAGCTCATCAGAAAGCTTATCTTTGGTGTTCTCTTACAAAGTCTTTTAATGATTTCTCTCTTCAAGACATTGATTTAAACTGAAATGCTTTTATCATATGTAATTTTGTTTTAAGTTTTATTTCGCTTTTTAATTGTTTTTCTATCACTCATCTGTGGAGTTTGTATCCCTTGGGCATTAGTCTTTTTTCAATAAATCAATGAAAAGTGCGGTATCGTGTTAAAAAAAAAATAGGCACTAAGAGGGGAAAAGTAGAAAAATAAAATAGGATAAAATAAATTGAGAGATATCTAGGTTAATTAGTATGTTAGATTGTCAATTAGGAGGAAGAAGTTGGTTACCCAGATTTGGGCATCATAAGAAAACCATAAAGGAAAATGACGGTAAGACAAGGGGAGAATATGGGCACAGACTAGGGATCTAGTTTTACTAGTTGCAGTTCAGTCAAATTGGGTGAAGATCTTCAGATTTACATAGTGATAGACCATATCTGGTGCTCGCGATTTTTGTCAAGTTAAGGTGAAGCTACAAGAACTTGGTCAATTAGGGGCTAGATAAACTCATTTTCGGGTTGGGTAAATGAAATTTTAGTGTTGCAATCAGACATGATTTAAACCAGATTTTGCATGGTTGGCAAAACTTGAGACAGCAGAAGGGACGTCACAATTTCAAAGGACATGACAGAGGGCTCAATGATGAAGGTTCAATGAAACCTAATCAATGGTGACAAAGCTAGGGGCGGCAAGAGTGGCATTAGGTCTGTTTAGGGGCCAACCACATGGATTTGAAAGCTTTTCAGCATAGATCTTAAGGTTGACCAAATTGGAGGCATGACTAGTTCTTGGCTTCACAATACTGAGAAGAAGACCACAGTTGTACATTTCCTCTTTGCTTGTGAATGGTCTCCCTTTTGTACTTTTTATATATCAATGAAAATTTCAATTTCTTATTGACACAAATGGGGGGAGGAGGAAGGGGAAAACACAAAGAAGAGGGCTGTGTATAGCACCAGTGAGTTTCATAGCATTAGAGGACCAACCCTTTTGCGGGAATATTTTAGGGAAAGCCCAAGCCTGAGGCAAAATCAAATAGGCAAGACCCATTTGGAAGGATTAATGGGAGACACAGAAGGTAGACAGCTCTGCACAGAAAATGCTAGAGCAAAAGGGCCTTTGAGGATTGCAAAGCTGTGGCAGAATTTTCATTATAAGAAACTTGAGTATTTCACTGGCGAATGAAATGTTCATAGGGAAACAACTAAGAATTACGAAAAATGCTCTCCAACTGGAAGGGATAGAAGAAGGGGAAGAATTAGAAAAAACTTTCAAGCTAGAGCTCCACAATGAGGCAACATAACGTTATCCAAGATTTGTATAGCAATCCTACTAGCAAACTAAAAACCCACTCTTTTCCTCTCTAACAATAACTCCCACAAGGATCTTTCTAACAGGCTAGCTCTAAAGAAATTCGTACCACATCTTTGTCCAGTGGTCTTGTGTTTTTTTCTTTTGGGCTTTTAGAAGGGCTGTTTGATTTTGGGAGTTGAATGTAAGGAAATAGAAGAGAAAGCCGTCAACGAGGTTTTCTTGAAGGTGATTGATAACTACATCAAATGGTGTAAATACTTGTGTATTCCCCTTGTATGGAATAGCTTAGAGGCAGTTAGTAGGGACAGGAAGCTTTTCCTTGTTTCACTGTACTTACTTATATGGGGGAAGCTGCAAATGTCCGTTTCCTTCATGAATGCATTTGCTCCACCAAATGGCAATAGAATTGGATGCTAAACTTGATCATGGAGAAGCAATTCCTTCTGAAATCTGTACCCCGGAAGATGGTTCTGCGAATCATTTGTCCAATATATGAGACACTTGTAGCTGCTTCTAAAAATATGAGGAGATCAATCATTTGCAAGATTTTTTTGGGTCGTCTCGGATGACTTTATGTCCAATGTGATTTTTTTGCTCATCGGTCCCTCTTTGATCCAAAAGCTAGAATCCTTTGGTCAATGTTGCTATAGCTTTGCCCTCAGATATATGCATGGATGGAGAGGTTCTTTAGATTTTTTTTGAATAATCATCTTATTTGGGTCGCCCCCCTCTAATTTTTTGGCTTCCCTTGGAGTTCTCTTTCCAAGCATTTTTAAGCCTATTCCATCCGGGATATAGTTCGTAATTGGCATTTTTAAGCCTATTTCATCCGGTTTCTTTTTGGCATGATTTTTTGGTTGGAGGGTGGGGTTCTTGAAACTGTCTATCCTCGGCTAACTACACGTCCTGAGTTAAAAGTTAACAAAGCATGGGTGGCCAAAACAGAAGCCTGGAATTTGCACCTCCGTCGTCATTTAAATGACTTGGAAACAGACGAATGGTCTTCCCTATCACATCTCTTATCTAGGATTTCTCTTCGACAGTGCAACGATTCCTGGATTTGGCCTTTGGATCCATCTAATATTTTCACTATTAAATCCCTCATTGCAAATATGGTGGTTGTAACGGATAATGTGAGATCTGGTCTTTACAAAGCAATTTGGAATGATTTTTATCCTAAGAAGATTAAGGTCTTTTTATGGGAGTTGAGTTTTGGTGCTATTAATACGGCGAATAGACTTCAACGTCATATGCCTTTCATGAACCTCTCCTTCATGGTGTGTTATGTGTTCCGCTCAATCCAAATGCCCAACTCATCTTTTCCTCCATTGTGCCTTTGCTTCCAAATATTGGGTCTTTATCCTTAATACTTTTGGTTGGTTTCTGGTTATACCGAACAACATGGTAGATTTTTTTATTACCATTTTTGTTCATCACCCTTTCCACGGTGAAGCAAAGACTTTATGGCTTGAAGTTATGGGCAACTTGGCCATTCCCTATTTTGTTCAAGATTCTACTTGTATTCATAATTGTGGATTCTACCTCAAAAGGAAGACTAAAACCCCTTTTTAAAATGTTATTATGCTATTAGGGGTACATTGTGGGAGTTATGTTTTTTTTTAACAAGATACAACACTTTTCATGTTATACCGAACAACATGGTAGATTTTTTTATTACCATTTTTGTTCATCACCCTTTCCACGGTGAAGCAAAGACTTTATGGCTTGCATTCAATAGAGTGTTTCTTTGGTTCCTTTGGAAAGAATGGAATGCTTGCATTTTTTTCGACTCTTTTTCTACTTTTGAAAGGGCCATGGATTTTATCATTTTTAATGCTTTGTATTGGTGTAAATGTAAACACATTTTTTTCAATTATAGTTTTTCTCATTTGACCGCTAATTGGTCTACTTTCTTGTAATTCACCTATAGGTGCTTGAGCTTTTGCTCTTTTTCATTCATCAAGGAAATCATTTCTTAACAAAAAAAAAAAAAAAAAAAAAAAAAACTTATTTCTTTATTGGTATTTTGTTCTTCTCTCCTATGTGGAGTTTGTATCGCTTGAACATTAGTCTCTTTTCATTTCATCAATGAAAAGTGTTGTATCTTGTTAAAAAAAAACATAACTCCCACAATGTACCCCTAATAGCATAATAGCATTTTAAAAAGGGGTTTTAGTCTTCCTTTTGAGGTAGAATCCACAACTATGAATACAAGTAGAATCTTGAACAAAATAGGGAATGGCCAAGTTGCCCATAACTTCAAAAGTTTTCCTCCAAGGAAAAGTTCTTGGAGGTAAACAGATGTCAAGACCAAAATAATAATAATAATAATAATAAAAATTAAAAAAAGCAACATATGGTTCTTCAATAAAGGGAAATGAAAGCACTTCCTCCAACGGTTAGATTTGCAAGTGCTTTAAACAAGCCCAAGGAAATACTTGCACCTATAATTATTGGTATCTCCTAGGTGAAGCTGGTTGAAGAATTGCCTTTTTCAGCTGACAAGTTGTGAATGGAGGAAAATACAACTGGTTTTGAACAGCTTCCCTCACAGAAATGTTGGGGGCTTCAACAGGTTGGCAAGTGGATTCTTACCCCTTGTCCGATCATGAAAAAACCCTGGGAAGGAGCTGATGCTGCCATTGAGGCAAAACTCTATTCAAATAGAAAATTTTCAGAGAAGAAAAGAGAGAAAATCAAGCCTCTATTGGAAAATAGCTGAATCTTGCAGAATCTCTAGGGAAAAGATATTGCACCTACTCTCATACAACGGATGGCTTCAGGCGGTAGTAAAATCATTGTGGCCAATGCATTCTTTTTCTTCAGGTTTGGACAATTAAGTCATTATGGCTACCAAGGGGAATCTTGAAAAATCAAATTCATGTTCGTTGTTCTGAGAACAACATGATAATTAAGCAGCAGATAGTGTTGGGAGTTACATTAGTCATATCGGTTGGTCAGAGTATGTTGGAGAATCAAGTAAGAATCTGGGAGGGAGAAGTTTATTGGTTGTCAGTTAGAGTGTCATAAATACAAGAGGATGCTAAGGAAGTGGGAGGTTAGTGAGGAGTGAGGGCTCCAACAGAGATTTCCAAGTTCAGCATATCACCAAGGACTTATCTAACCTATTGTTGTACACAACTTTGGATTTCTTTGTCACTTGGCTCCTCGTATCATAAGCCTAAAATTTATAAGCTTCGTCACAATTCACATACTTAACATTCACATATCACATATGGCAATTGGCAATCAGCTTGATAATTATTGGGAAAGAAAAAACTATCAACCTTTTAATTGTATCAGTTGCACTGATGAATTTATTGTAATTTTCATAAACCAGCATTTGAAGATCAGTGTCAAGATTCTTTATTTCGGCAGCCATTTCAACATGTCTTTGAAGAAGCCCCTCCAAATTCGACTTTTGTACCTACATTGCATGGCACGTTAAATAAATGAATAAAAAATCTGGATTTTACAACCAACAGTGAAGTTCAAATGCAGACATATATCAACTTATAAGATGAAAGAATTCCTTGAACTCCCTTTCAATTTTTTTTGAAAAAGTACGGGACTTTCATTGAGAATAAATGAAAGAATACAAGGACATACAAAAAAAAAATAAACCTCAATGAAGAAACCCGCTATAAGAAAGGGCTTCAATCAAGTAAAATAACGTTCAAGGAATAATTACAAAATAAACGCGTCACGCCCACAAATAAACATGGAATCTGCTAAGAGACCAGACAACACCTAGGTCCGTCTTAGCCCCTCTAAAGGTCCTACTGTTTCTTTCACCTCACAAAATAACACACTCACATACCAACGAAACTTCCCTTTCTCCCAAAACGGCGAATGGAGAAGGAACTCCTCGATCATCATCCTAAGATCCTGGGGTCTAGCCAACCGAAAGCCAAATACCTCAAAAAATAGATCCCAAACAGCCCAAGCAAAATCGCAACTCCACAGGAGATGATCCAAGTCTTCCTCCGCCCTCCGACAAAGAAGGCAACAAAATGGGACCACAAGAGGGAACGACCTCCTCGCAAGCCGATCTAAAGTATTAACCCTACCATGAATAACTTGCCAAGTAAAGAACACAGCCTTGTTTGGAACCTTCACCTTCCAAAGGGTCGAAAAAAACCAACTCACCACTCGGGGAGGGATCCAACAAACAAACAAAGAACGACCCATAAGAGAACTCATCAACAACATTGGGGACCAAACACGAATATCCCTCCTCCCCGACGAAAAACACAATCCCCAATAAGAGAAAGAAGAGTCAGCACCTCCGACGTATCCCTATCGGATAACGCCCGATGAAAACCCAAGGAAAAGGAAGGAGAGCCCCCCCGAAGAATTCACGACATCAGCCACAACCCAATTTTTCATGTCCGAAAGATGGAACAAGCAAGGGAATAAGGAACAAAGAGGACGCTCACCCACCCATAAATCCTCCCAAAAAAAGATGTCATTCTCATTCCCCACATAAAACCGAACAAGGCTAGAAAAAGTTGGGAGGTCGAGTGAAATATCCTTCTACAGGTTCCTGAAAGTGCCTTTAATCCCCTTTGAGACTCACTCAAAGGGATACGGACCATGTTTACTAACAATGATCTTATGACAAAGGGTATTAGATTCAAGGGGCAAACGCTAGAGCCACTTGGCCAACAAACTTTGTTTCGATATCGTTTTGAATCACTGACGGCCCCCAAGACTCACCGGCTTTCCGATTGTATCCCAACCCACCAAATGCACCCTACTCCCATAAAAAGTCCCTTGTGAACTTCTCAACAGACTTGCAAACAGAACACAGAGCTCTAAACAGAAAGAGGAAATAGATGGGAATGTCACTCAAAACAGAACGAATAAGAGTTAATCTTCCCCCTTGAGAGAAAGAAAATTTCTTCCAACTCGCACGTCTTTTACGGACCTTAGCCACCATCGGCTCCCAAAACGGGATGGTCAGCGAATTATGACCCAACGGGAGGCCTAAATAGGAAGAAGGCACAAGGCAAGGGAGCCAACCTCACACCCGACCAGGGCCACCTTGTCCGGATCACCCTGTCCGAACTCGAAGAAAGTTTGAATGTGATTCAAAATGAGGAAAGACTTTTCCTTGCCCGAACAAAAAAAGATAGTGTCATCCACAAATTGAAGATGAGATAAAGGAACCCTATCCTAATTCGCCTCAAAGTCCTCCAAAATCCGACCCTCCACCCCTTTAGATATAATTCTGCTAAGAACATGAACATCCACGACAATCGAGAAAAGGATAGGGGAAAGCGCATCTCCCTAACAAAGGCCCCTCGGAGCTCTAATCCTTCCTTTAGGGGGCCATTAATCAAGATAGAATACATCATCGATCTTAAGCAAGTCCAAATCCAAGATCGCCATTTAAAACCAAAACCTTTCTTCTCCAGAATCTTATCAATAAAATACCAATCCACGCGGTCATAAGCCTTCTCAAAGTCAATCTTAAAGATAACCCTCTTCTTCCCCCTTCCTCCAGAATCTGGCAGTAGCAATGAAAGCACCATGGATCTCCAAAATCATGGACGGGAGAACCTTTTTCAGCCTATTAGCTAGGACCTTAGCGATAATCTTATATGCACTGGTAACCAGACTAATGGGTCTGATGTAAATATTTGCTCCAAAATCAACAAACTAAATAATAAAAGAAGAATTATAGCTGATTGTTTACATGAAAAAACAAATTATTAGCAACATATTTTTCTGATAATTGTGATAATTTCATGTTCAACCCCACTGTTAAATTAGATATTTGCTCCAAAATCAACAGAAATTATTTCCAAAAACATATAAAAATAAAAGGAATAATCAAATTCTTTCATCAAAATATGAGGAAGACATTTATTCCGATCAAGATGAATTCTGTAGTTTATTGTTAAATAAATAATTTTTATAAGAAACCAATACTTCATGATTAATTAACCTTAGTGATCCCCTTTTCCAAAAAAGGGTTACCCAAAGTGACAAAAACTCACGAGGCAGATTTTTCATTAGGAGATAGATTCCCGAGATTGTAACAGCTCGCCCTTTCAAAAGGTTGTTTGGTTAGAGATAATTGGGATGAAAAATTGGAACCTTGACTTTAGGCGAACTTGTAGGATTGGGAGATTGCTTAAGCAGGACAATTATTAGCAATCTTGGCCTAGGTACATCTCACGAGTAACCCCCTAATGAGTAACAAGAGTGTGGCACCTTGAAAAATCAGGGGTCTTTCTATAAAACCATTAAGCAAGAACTTGTTGGGACAAGATGATATTCTCCCAAAGAACTTGACTACTGCTATCTGGAAGCAAAAATTGAAAATTATACTTTTCTCATGGACCCTAATTCTTGGAGGTGCCAATATAAGGGAGGTCTTAACAGAAGATGGTTGTGAGGACCCTAGTTAGGGGTATATAGGCAATATTAGTATATTAGTAATAAGGGCATATAGGGTAATGACTTAGGAAGTTAGTTAGAGATTATGGTTATAAATAGAGGGAGTGAGATTAGAGAAGGGGAGTCAATTGGTTAAGTAGACTAAGGCTTGGGATAGTTCTCAAGATGGGAGGGTGCAAGTACCTATAACCACTTGTAATCATGTATTTCATATATCTTTTCATATCAATACATTGAAGTTCTTGATCCCGTTAGGCGGTGTCCTAACAATTGGTATCAGAGCAGTTTGATCCGGACAATGGAATCTATGGGATTTGTTTGTATTTTAGATCGTGTCCAAGAGTCAGTGTGGAAGCTACAAAAAATATGGGTTGAAGAAGACAAACGTAGTAGTCAAGCAATGAAACAAGTACGGGAAGAAATAAGCAAGATGATGGAGAAGTTCAATCATCAAGAAAGGGAAAGAAAACAGAAACTTAGAGAGAAAGATGGCAATAGCCAAGTTGGAGAGAATCAAGAAGCAAAGAAGAACAAGATCAAAGAAAATCCAATTCAATCAAGATCGAGTAGCAAAATTGCTAAGAAGTTGTCCGTTTGTAGTAGAAGAGTGGCGAGAACACCTCCGGAAATGCGAAGAAATACTGATCGACGAGGTCAGAGGGAAAGAAGGAAGGAGGAATCACCGGCGAAGACAAGTTCGAAAAATAAGAAAAAAATGAGGAACTTACCGATAAATCGATGTTTGAAGAAACGACGAAGGAGGGACGGTAAAAGACGTGGAGATGGACAAAAGAAAAAGAAACGGAGGAAATACTTACCGGCGAAAATCGGCCTCAGAATGAAGAAATCGAAGGTTGGGTTGAACATGACCGGCGGGCGGACGAAGATAACGGAGAGAAAGCTGAAAATCTCCGATGTTGAGCGGCGGCAGTGGAAGAAGAAATGGCAGGGAAGGGAAAAGAAGCCGAAGGTGTGGCGACAGGGGAAGGCTAAAACGCAGAGGAGGAAAGAAATTTGGCCGGCGAAGCTCTGGTTCAAAGGAGAGGCGGTGGAAGGAGAGAAGGTGAACGCTCTTGGAGAGAATGAAGAGAAGAAAAGGCTGAAGTTCATCGGAAACCATGGCCGGAAACGCCATGGCTGCTTACGTGAAGGGAAGTCGATGGACGTGAAGAAGGCTTGGGCAAATCACGTGGAATGGCGGGATAAATCGCCGACGATCAGGTGGTTGGAATATCGAGTTGACCGGCCGGGGAAGAAGACGAAGAAATGGCGTCAGAAGAAGTAGACGGGGCGGGCTGAAGAGGAAGCTGAAAAAAAAAAAAAAAAAAAAAAAAAAGAGTCGGGGAGGGAGGAAGAAGAAGATATGGCTGAAGAAGAAGTTGCTAAAGATGAAAATCAGAGAAGATGATGGGCGCTGGCGGCTGTGGAGAGAGTTAGGGCTATGTGGTTGGAGAAAAAAATTAAAAAGATATGGGCTTAACAAACTACAACCGGCCCAGTATAATAAAAGGATACACCTGAAGGTTTATGGACTACTGTGTGGCCAGATGGGGCATCATACTCCTTCATTAAGGATAATGAAGGGAAATGCCGTAAATGAATGGGTGAGGATGCAGGCTAAATGGCCCAAATGGAAAATAAGCCAACTTAAGTTGATGGTGGGCCTGGCCCATTTGAGAAGAAGACCACAACAAAACAGATGGAGATAGTCAGAATTGAGTTGGCATTGTAATGTTCTTTGTGTTTGGAACTGGATATTTTTCTTAAGTACTTGTTAGGGTTGTGGAACAATTCACACCTTGAGGACAAGGTGTATTTTAAGGACGGAATAATGTGAG
This sequence comes from Herpetospermum pedunculosum, assembly GCA_028017165.1. Classification (NCBI taxonomy): domain Eukaryota; kingdom Viridiplantae; phylum Streptophyta; class Magnoliopsida; order Cucurbitales; family Cucurbitaceae; genus Herpetospermum; species Herpetospermum pedunculosum. The sequence goes on from CM051523.1 coordinate 14,255,509, forward strand.
GACCCTAGTTAGGGGTATATAGGCAATATTAGTATATTAGTAATAAGGGCATATAGGGTAATGACTTAGGAAGTTAGTTAGAGATTATGGTTATAAATAGAGGGAGTGAGATTAGAGAAGGGGAGTCAATTGGTTAAGTAGACTAAGGCTTGGGATAGTTCTCAAGATGGGAGGGTGCAAGTACCTATAACCACTTGTAATCATGTATTTCATATATCTTTTCATATCAATACATTGAAGTTCTTGATCCCGTTAGGCGGTGTCCTAACAATGGTCTTCCTGAATATTGAATCCTACTTGGTGTTTTCTATATTACCATTTCTCAGGATGATCAGAATCTTCTATTCTTTCAGTCAACATATAGTACCAACCGTTGGTGTGCTGTAACAAGAGAATGAGGAATTTGTTGGGTATTTCACAGACCACAGTAAAGCTCAAAATAATATAATAAAATACTTCTTTTTAAAGAAATCCGACATTTGATTAATGTAGACTAAGGCTTGGGATAGTTCTCAAGATGGGAGGGTGCAAGTACCTATAACCACTTGTAATCATGTATTTCATATATCTTTTCATATCAATACATTGAAGTTCTTGATCCCGTTAGGCGGTGTCCTAACAATGGTCTTCCTGAATATTGAATCCTACTTGGTGTTTTCTATATTACCATTTCTCAGGATGATCAGAATCTTCTATTCTTTCAGTCAACATATAGTACCAACCGTTGGTGTGCTGTAACAAGAGAATGAGGAATTTGTTGGGTATTTCACAGACCACAGTAAAGCTCAAAATAATATAATAAAATACTTCTTTTTAAAGAAATCCGACATTTGATTAATGTAATTTTTTTTTTTTGATGTGAAACATAGAATTCATTGATATAATGTAAGGATAACAAAATCCAAGAGTTACATAAAGCTTCTCCAATTAGTAATGAGAGAAATAAGACTATAGTCACAAGAAGGGGGGGTCAATTTACACCAATTCATAGCAAGATACAACGTCGACGTAAAAAGGTCGCTAGTGCTCTGTTTCTTATGTGTGAAAATCAAGGAGTTGCGATGGAGCCAAGTTGTCCATAGAAACGCCCTGATCATATTGAGCCAAATAACCGCCTTCTCTTTCTTGAAAGGATGACCTTCAAAAATGAATGAGAGAAAAGCTTCAATCCCCCGAGGGAGTGCGGTTTGCCATCCAAAAATCAGTAGGGTTTGATTCCAGAATTTATTGGCTTGTATGCACCCAATAAAAAGGTGGCTATAAGTTTCTTCACCTTCTTTGCAAATGAGGCAGCAGCTGGGGAAAATGGAAAGCCAAGGCATCCTCTTCTGAATAATATCTTGAGTGTTAAGACAATGGTGGCTAATTTCCCAAATAAAGAATTTAATCTTTTTAGGATATGCTTCTTTCCAAATGATATTATAGAGCTTCGATTGATCCGATGTACTCTTTGATGAGAGATTGTAAGATAATGACTTTGAAGAAAAACTCCCATCTTTCTCCAAAGTCCAAAACCACCTGTCAGGTAAGGAATTTAAAGTAATCTCTTCTAGCGCAAAGGAAAGGGTGACCACTCATCAATTTCAGCCTCTTTAAGATGTCTCCTAGGGTGAAAAATCCATGATAGAGAGCCCAAGTCTCACATATCAGCCACAGACCCATTCCTTTTTTTGGACACTGCATAGAGCTGAGGAAAGCAGTTCTTTATAGCCTCATCCAACAGCCAAATATCATCCCAAAAGTGGGTAGAAAGACCGTTTCCAATTTTGCAAATAATGTGGGAGAAAATCTGAGATTCGGCTTTATGAATGGACTTCCAAGGGCCTTTAGAAGAGATGAGAGATTTCACATCCGGCTTATTGTTGAAATGGGTAACCCCAAACTTTGAACTAATGATTCTTCTCCACATGGCTGATTTTTCTTTATAAAAACGCCAAATCCATTTGGCCAAAAGGGAGGTATTCTTCTTTCTAATATCCAGAATCCCAAGGCCCCTTTCCTCAGTGGGAAGCTTTACTTTTTCCCATCTAAGGTTATGCAATCCCCCATTTTCTATTTTTCCTTTCCAGAAGAAGTTCCTAAAAAGGCGTTCAATGTTTTCATCCACCTTAGAAGGTATGCGGAATAAAGAGAGATAATATATGGGGAGGTTAGAGAGAGTAGCTTGAATCAAAGTCAGTTTTCCTCATTCAGAGATATGAGAGTTTCCCCAATTATGTAATCTTCTTTCAATTTCTCAATAATAGGAGCCCAAAAAGGAATGGTTTTGGGCTTGCCATTTAAAGGCAGACCAAGGTAAGAAGTCGGCCACTCACACTTTTTGAAACCAAATTGGTTGGCAAACCCGAGAGCTCTTGAATGGCCAATGTTGAGCCCATATAACTCAGATTTATTGCAGTTTATGTTCAAGCCAGAAGCATCTTCAAAATCTTTAATAACAGAGATCAAATTGGATAGCAAAGTGTCATCAACAGATGAGAAGAGGATAGTGTCGTCTGCAAATTGAAGGTGTGAGATCGAAACCTTTTGAAGCTCTCTTCCCACCGAGAAACCTTTAATCGATCCTTTGGATTCAGCCATGGATAGCATACGACTAAGAACATCCATAATCAGACTGAAGAGGAATGGAGAAAGAGGATCTCCTTGACGAATACCTCTAGTTGCAACGATCTTTCCCCTAGGTTTACCATTAATAATAATGGAGAAATTTGTTGTAGACAAGCATCCTCTAATCCAGCTTCTCCATTTAAGGCCAAAACCTTTAGCAATAAGAATGAGATCTAAGAAATGTCAATCAACTTTGTCAAAAGCTTTCTCAATGTCAAGCTTAATAACTACTCCTTGAGAGCTTTTTCGGATACTCTCATTGATGAGCTTGTTTGCAATAGGGAAGCATCAATAATATGTCGATCAGCAACAAAAGCAAACTGGTAATCAGAGATAGTGCAAGGGAGGACCTTCTTCAATCTTTCAGATAACACACGAGCAATGATCTTGTAAAGGCAAGTAGTGAGACTAATAGGTCTATAATCCCCCACCATATTAGCATCAATCTTTTTTTGGATGAGACAAATGTAAGTCTCACTGACATTAGCATTAATAATAGCTTTCTCAAAAAAATCCTTGAACACCCCTTTGATATCATCCTTAAGGATGTTCCAAGATTTTTTAAAGAATTCAGCCGTGAAGCCATCGGGTCCTGGAGATTTATTAGAGCCCAAGTTGTTTATAGCCAACATAATTTCAGATTCAGTAAAAGGTGCCTCCAGATTGTTACTTTGTTCAGTAGAAATAGGGCTCCTGTGGAAGGTACCTACAACCAATTTTCTTAGTAAAGAGCCCCTTATAAAAATCAATGAACTCCTTCTCAATATCAATGTCTGTCAGAAGACTCTGTCCATTTCTTGCCAATAACTCCACAATAGTGTTCTGTCTTCTTTTTGACGCCATGAGACGATGGAAGAAAGAAGAATTGCAATCCCCCTCAGTTAACCATTTTAACTTACATCGTTGTCTCCAGATAGATTCCTCTTTTGTTGCAATGGAAAGAAGATCGACTCTAATCTCTTCCCTTTGTTGGAATTGTTGATCTGTTAATGGTCTTTGTTCTTCCCACTTATCAAGGAGATTAAGATCTTTTTGTAAGGAAAATTTCCTAGCTGCAAGCTGTCCAAAGGTGGATGAATTCCAATCCTTTATAACAAACTTGAACTTCTTTAATTTCTCAATGAAGCCATGTCCACGCCACCCTATGGATGGGTTCTTAAGCCACCATTCTTTAAGCAACGGAGAAAAGGATGGATGGTCCATCCAAGCATTGACAAATTTAAATGAAGAAGGACCCCATCTTTGATTGCATCATTATTGGAAAGTGATCTGAGATGGGTCTTTCAAACATGCGGACAAAGGCTTCACCCAACTTTGTAATGCAATCTTTCGTGGCCAAAAACCAATCAATAAGAGAATGAGTGGGGACCGACCTATTCCAAGACCAAGTAAATTTCCCATTTTGCAGAGGAAAATCCCTTAAACTGGCTCCATCAATGAATCTGTTGAAGAAACGCATACTTCTATTGGGAGCACAATGTGATGACTTTTCATATATCCATCTAGTGACATTAAAATCACCACCCAAAATGCAGTGGTTCTCACATAAATTAGACAGATCATCAAGTTCCATCCATAGTTTATGCCTCTCTGATGGGCTGTTAGGACCATATATCCCTGATAGCCAAAAATGAAAACCATCAGCTAAAACAATGTTCAAGGTTAGGGAGTACACACCTTTTGCAGCTTCAACCACCATAAGAGAAGGGTCGTTCCACATAATGATAATACCCCCTGATGAGCCATTAGCGTCCAAGGAGGACCAAGCTATTTGCCTTGAGCTCCAAAGAGACTTGATAAACTTCCTCGAGGGGTAAGAAGTCTTTGTCTCCTGTAAAATCACCAAAGTGGGATTGTAGCGATGAATCAGATCCTTAATAGAGGCTCTTTTTCCGGGAGAGCCCAAACCTCTAACATTCCAGGATAAAATGATCATTCAAGGGGTAACTGACCCACTCAAATGGCTGCTTTCACATCTTCTGTCATAGTTTACCGAAGTGTGAAGGTTTTGTAGCTCCCGAACATGTTTTTGAACTTTCTTGGTGGAAGCATTCTGCTTAGGTTTGTTAGGAAGATTGGTGATGTATAAACCATACCTTTGCATCCCGGAGAAAATCTTGTGAAGTTGAGGGGGAGACTGTAGATCATCCATCTCTGTACTGTTGTCAATGTTTTGGCTACCATTTTCCAAAGTGTCACCCAACAATTGGTGTTGTTGAGTGTGTTGTTGGTCCTCCACATTAATTATGTTTGTGATGACCCTGTTGGTGCACGGATCATCAAAGGAAAAATCTATCGCCAAAGGGTGAGAGGTGTGGTCAGTTTGGAAATCATAAAGGGAGGCCAGATTTATTGGGTCATGAACAGGGAGGGGGAGGAGAGAGTGTTTCGGAACAGCAACAGGAGAAGAAATGGATGGAGAATATGTGGTGGAGACTCCATCATCTGAATTTGTTGATGGGTTTTGTGAGGAATGATGAATAGTGTTGGTTAGGAAAAGGGTTTTCTTTTTATTGATAGTGACAGATTTAGTGGGGGGGTCAAAAAGAAGAGAAGTCTTGTTTGTTGAAATGAAACAAGATGGGTCAAGGTCTAGGGGTGGATGTTTGGAAGAGAGAGAAAGGTTACTGACAGGAGGGATTGGAGGAAGCGTGTGGCAGGGGGAAAAAGGTGGGGGAATAGATGTTTTTTGGCTTTTAGTGGGCAGAGGTGGGGTAGGTAGATTAGTCAAATCAGGGTTGGGTTTTTGGATGATAAGGGATGGGGGTTGAGGAATTTTGGTTGGTGAGTCAGAGGAAAGTACTGATGAATAAGGAAGGAGGTTGGCTCGAGGGTACGGATCGACAGAGGTAGGCTCCGCGCGTGGGCTAGGGCTGGTCTGGTTGGGAGAGGGGTGTGAGGGAGCTACGGCGGCGCGTGGAGGATCCAATACCAACTGTGCTTGAGGGATTTTTCCATGGGTGCCGGCCACATAATTAATGAATGGGGTTTCATCAAAGAGGATCGATTAAGACTTTCAATGGATTAGCAGATGATGAAGGGAGTTCTATTTCTGCTGAAATAAAACCAAAAATATTTTCTTCAACCTTTAAACTAACCTCCATCATGTTTAGCCTTGATAAGGTCTTCTTTGCAGTTTCCACATAACCACCACAGGCATCTCCGATAGCTTTGAAAATGTCCATTGACCATTTATCCATCGGTAGGTGTCTAACCTTAATCCAACCCCCATATGACGGCACAGTAGGATTTTTTGAGAAAGCTTCTAAGCTCCATGGTTCAAGCTTGATGAGGAATCTACCAATCTTTTGCCAATCTTTATTTTTGCACAGAATCAATCTCTGTTCCTTATGAAGAACTGAGAGGAGGGCTCTGTTTGGTTGAAAGGGGTTGATAGTGCCTGAGTTTGTAACCTCCAGTTGGATGTCCTTTGCTATTTCGGACTAATCATCGTGGAGATGACGCCTATGGATGATCGGTAGGTGTCTAAACTTAATCCAACCCCCATATGACGGCACAGTAGGATTTTTTGAGAAAGCTTCTAAGCTCCATGGTTCAAGCTTGATGAGGAATCTACCAATCTTTTGCCAATCTTTATTTTTGCACAGAATCAATCCCTGTTCCTTATGAAGAACTGAGAGGAGGGCTCTGTTTGGTTGAAAGGGGTTGATAGTGCCTGAGTTTGTAACCTCCAGTTGGATGTCCTTTGCTATTTCAGACTAATCATCATGGAGATGACGCCTATGGATGATCAACACCCTTTCAGAATAAAAATCAGCAAGTTCATAAGTTAAGGGGTTACCTTTGACAGAAGAACTATGAGATGGTTTAGCAGCTTTCAGCTTTGTGCAAGCTTTAGTCTGTAAAGCTTGTTTGTACGAGGATTTTGTGGGGACAGAGACAAGTTTATGTGTGGACTTTATGAAAGAGGGAGAATTTTGTTTGTTGTCGGAGCCTTCAAGTAGAGAGAGAATGTTTCCCCAACCACACCTATCTTCACCAACCGGCAGAATAAGCTTATTTAAACCCCATTAACGCCACATTTTACAATTTCAGCACAGTGACCCTTTCTATTGGATATTTTTTCAATCCAAATGGAATACTCATCAGTTCTATCATCCTTGAAGAATCTTTGATTGAGGGATGCTTCAACCAAAGATGAAAAGGTTGTTCTAAGCCATGGGAGAGACTCTTTCTTCAAAGAAAGGGTGTAAGATCGATCATTTGTGGCTTCCGTGAGCCTAACTCTATCGGAGATGGAGATGGAGAAAGTTTTCCGGTCTAAGGAGAAACATTTGGAGCTCTGTAAATTCCGGTGAGGCATGGTGGTTCCGAGCGGTTACTGTGGAGGAAGGCATGGGTGGACATTTGATTAATGTGATGAAATATTCTTTTTTTTTTTAGAAGAGTAACAATTTCTTTAATAGATGAAATGAAGGAGTGAGAACTCCAAACAACTATTAGTGAGTTATATGAAAGCTCTCCAATTGGAGAACAAAGAGGAAAAACTATAATGAATAAACAGTTGTTTGTCCTTGCAACAAAATAAACCACTAGATATAACGGATTCCATAAAACGATCAAAAGCAGAGGATTTGTTCCTGAAAATTCGACCACTCCTTTCGCCCCAACGAAATCCAGAAAAAAAATCTCTACTGAGAGCAAGCCACAGGATCTTCGCACCATAATGTAATGAAATATTCAAAAGGGAGGAAACCTCCGGTGCTAATGGAATTACGAAAATCCCCTCTATTTTGCACAAATATCATTATGGAGTAAAAGTAATTACAAAGTTAGGGATCAAGTTTGCACCAAGTGGCAGCTGTGTACAAAATAAGATCAGATAAAAATATGAAGTTCCTCTCCTTCCCACCAAAAATCCAGCTGTTTCTTTTGAGCTAAGTGAAATGGACGAATGCAGTGTGTGCATTTTTTGGAACTGGGATTTTATATATATATATAGGAAACAAATATTTCATTGATGTACCTACGGATTGAAAGAACAACCAAGATCTCCTCTCACAAAGGTCGACAACGAGGAGACTTGAACAATGATAAAGTTTAAAGCTCCGAGATAGTGTACTTTGATTAAATATTTTCGAGAAATAAATAAAAAGCATACATCCGACATACTGAACATAACAGATAAAAAAGATAATAAAAAATGTAAGTAAGTAAAAGTGAGACGGGGCTTAAGACGTACCAGAATGCTCATATATTGGTCAGGATTAAATGAGGTGGTGTTGATGGCTTCTAAAGGAGAAGCATATCTAGAACCCGTGGGTGAGCCAGACATTGAAGCATCAGGGGAGTAGAAGCTAGATAGTAGATCCCTCATCCTCTTAGCTTTTTCATCCATTGGAACATCTTCAATCTCCATTTCTTTTACTCCTGCTTCCGACTGACGTCTATTATTCTGGATAGAAGATCCTGGCTATGGCAGTTATCTTTGGTTTTTACTTTTAAGCCTATCCTACTGCTGCATTCACAAATGACAAGGTAAGCGAGTTACTCAGTTTTTTTCTTTTTTTTCTTTTTTTTCTTTTTTCTCTTTTTTTTCTTTTTTTTTTTTTTTTTTTTTTTTTTTTTTTTTTTTTTTTTTTTGTAAGAAACCAAGCTTTCATTAAAAAAAAATGAAAGAATATACAAGGGCATCGACATATAAAAAAAGCCCACAAAAAAAGGAGTCACACCACTAACTACATAAAAGGACTCCAATCCAAAAGAATCAAACCTAGCTCACAGTTACAGAAAGGCCGAGTAACAGACGCTCATAAGGACGCATTAAAATGAGTTACCTCCCAACCCTCCACCACGATCTCTCAAACCTCCCTAAAAATTATGTTATTCAGTTTCATTTTACAGCTATCTGTCATTTTACAGCTATCTGGAGGCACATACCAAGTATTCAGCGTCTACCCTCTGGAAATGCAAGCAATAGCGATTGTTACACATTAACAAGATAACAAAATACATTTGGCACGCTTTAGTAACTTAGTGTGATGAACTGTACCTTCTTTAGTTTGCCAGGTGTAATATGCATCATTAAAATAAGTCATCAAAATATTTTATATAACAAATATTTATAACATTCATGAAAAATTCAAATGAGCTCTTCCACATGGTCAACAGACAAAAGGCGTTTCCATTTGATACTGTAATATACATCTTGGACTCTGCAAACATACAGAACCCCACCAAAAGTGGCCTCCTTTCTGTGAAATCGCTCCTCTTTGATATGGGAGGATCCACAAATATTCTTGACCCTTTTCTGGTGCAAAGTATATGGAAGGACAAGTATCCCAAAAAGATTAAATAATTCATGTGGGAATTGGATCATTGAGCTATCAGCACACACGAAGTTTTACAAAGGTGCATGCCTCAACTTGCCCTGTCCCCCAACAGATGCTCTTTATGCAAGCACAATGACGAATCACAAAGCCATATTTTCATGCATTGCCCCTTTGCTATGCTCTTTTGGGACAAAATTCTCATCACATTTAGATTGGCAATTGTTCACCCCTATGAACATCTCTACCTTTCTGCCTATTGTTCTATTGGAGCATCCTTTCACGAAGGCCAAAGCTTTTTTGTGGTCTCACATCATTGGGGCCCTTTTTTGGGTCCTTTGGAAGGAAAGGAATCAGCGCACATTCATGGGGAACGAGCTAACTTTTTCCCATCTTTTTTATATTGTTATCTATCATGCTATTTCTTGGTGCAAATTATCCACTTCCTTTTCATCTTACAGCTATACTTCTCTCTTGTCCAATTGGGAGAACTTGATGTAATCACCATGGATGTTTATCCTTTTTTGTAAATTTCATACATCAATGAAATTGTTTCTTATCAAAAAAAAAAAAAAAAAAAAAATAGCAATTTTTTTTTTAAAGGAAACAGAGACCATTTCATTGATAAACTGAAAGTATACAAAAGAACGCTCAATCGAGCATAGTTACAAAAAACACCTCCATTGATTGTGAAGGGTATTGAGATCGTAATTACAAAAAAGAGTAGATAGCTTGCTCCAAGATAAGGCTAATAAAGTAGTGGAATCTATAAAGGAATCTATAATTCTAGGTGCATCTCGAAAGATTCAAGTATTTCGCTCATTCCATATGTTCCAAAAGAAAGTCCGTATCATGCATAACCAAAGGGTTTCCTTTTCATTCTTGAAAGGATGGCCCTTAAACAAGAGATAAAGGAGGGATAGGATATCACCCAGTCGCGGAAAATCCCATCCAAAAGCCTCTTGAATATAGTTCCAAAACTTTGAAGCATAGTTGCATTCACTAAATAAGTGAATTTGACTTTCTGCATTTGTTAAGCAAAGATGGCAGCAGTTTAGTGAGAGATAGTGGCCCAGAAGTCTTCTTTGAAGCTGATCATAGGTGTTAATGCATTTGTGACTAAGCTCCCATATGAAAATTTTCACTTTCTTGGGATAACGGCCAGCCCATATGCGTTTGTATAAATCAGAATGCTCATTGTACCCTGTAGTTGCCAAGTTCTTGGCAAAAGACTTAGAAGAAAATAGGTTATCTTTCTCTAAATCCCAAGTCCAAGAGTCTTCCATATCGGTCAAATTTAAAGGTTGGAGAAAGGTCATCAAGTTGATCCAATCCTCAATCTCTTCATCGAGAAGGTTCCTTTTTCAATCAAGGTCCCATGATTTGGTGCTATGACACCACAACTCCGCAACCGAGGCATCTTTTTTCCGAGATAAATGATGTAACCTCGAAAAAAGGTGTTGTAAACTACAAGTTCCATACCAATTATCTTTCCAAAAAGAGGTATTGACTCCATTTCCAATTCTAGTAGCAATGTGCTCATAAATCAGATTTTTATTGGCATCTATGGCTTTCGAGGGGCCTTTAGCCAAGTGAAGGGTTATAGTATTGGGCTTCATATCGAGATGAGAGGAGCCAAATTTTGCAGCAATGATCCTTCTCCAAAGAGCCGATTTTTCTGTTTGGTAACGCCAAATCCACTTGGCAAGGAGAGATGTGTTGCGTTGATGTATGTCTAGGACACCTATTCCCCCTTCTTCGATAAGCATCTTGACCTTATCCCATTTCAGCAAGTGGTTGCCTTTGTACTCATTGCTTCCTTTTCATAGGTAGTTCCTAAAAAGTCTTTCGATGTCTCCTGTGAGTTGTGACCTTTTTAGGAACCTTGAAGAGCGATAAATAGTAGATAGGAAGGTTAGTCAAGGTAGCTTGTATAAGGGTTAATCTACCTCCCTTTGATAAATGATTGGATCCCCAAGTGGAGAGTCTATTTTCAATTCTTTCGATGACCGGAGCCCAAAAAGCTTTGGCTTTGTAATTTCCATTTCGCGGCAAACCTAAATAGGAATTAGGCCAATAGCTACATTTGCATTTGAATCTTTCTGCTAGCTGTGTGGTTAAAGCATCTTCAAGGTTTATACCCAAAAATTCCGAGTTTTTGCAATTAATCTTCAGGCCGGATGCAGATTCAAATTTTTCCACAACATGGAAGAGGTTTTTGATGTACGAATTGTCATGTGTGGAGAATAATAGAGTATCATCTGCAAATTGGAGATGAGTGATAGACAAGGATTGTGTACCTTTTTCCCATCGAGAAGCCTTGAATGAGGCCATCCTTTTCGGCTTTTACCAGCATCTTACTAAATGAATCAGCCACCAAAATGAAAAGGACGGAGAGAGGATCACCTTGTCAAAGACCTCTCGTAGCTCTTATCTTGCCTCTAAGTTTCCCATTGATAATAATAGAGAAGTTTGCCGAAGATATGCCTCCTTGTATCCATCTTCTCCATTTTATACCGAAACCTTTGATCCGAATGATCTCATTTAGGTATGTCCAGTCAACCGTATCGAAGGCTTTCTCAATATCAAGTTTGATGATAACCCCTTTCCTTTTCTTCCTTTTATACTCATCAATGAGTTCATTTGCAATTAATGATGCGTCCAAAATCTATCTGTTAGCTACAAATGTTGATTGATAATCCATTATAGTGTAGGGGAGGATAGTCTTGAGTCTTTCGGATAAGACTCTAGCTATGATTTTGTAAATCCTCGTCGTAAGGTTGATCGGTCTGTAATCTCCGACTCTTTTAATCCCATTTTTCTTTGGGATTAGATAAATGTAGGTTTTGTTGGTGTTGGCATTGGTAGATGCATTCCTAAAAAAATCATTGAACACTCCCTTGATGTCTTCTTTGAGAATATTCCAAGATTTTTTATAGAATTCAACGATGAAACCATTTTTCATGATGATTCGCTGCATACTAAAGTTAAAGAGTAACATGCATGATTTTTTATAGAATTGTTACGTTGTAGGTTTTAATGAAAAGAGTAACATGCATGAATTCATTTTCTTCATCATTGTTTAACAACTACAAAATTGATTGTACTAAAAAAAAACTACAATATTGATTGAAAGTTTCTTATAAGATTTCTTCAAGGTTAAATTACAAGTTTAGTTAACATTATGTCTATTTAGTCCCTAAATTTTAAAATTTATAGAGTGTTTTTAAACTTTTACAATCATGTCTATCTTGGTCCTTATACTTTCAAAAGATTTGAATGTCCCATCACTTTCAATTTTGCACAGATCTATGCCTTTAATCTTGTTATTTTAATGGTTACATGATATCTATATATATATATATGTGTTCAACAACATGTGGGGTGAGGATTCGAATCTCATGACCTTTAGGTCGATGATACAATTCTTAATTATTTAAAGCTATCTGGTGGGCTAATTTCAGTCATGTTTAGGCATTTGGTGATGACATAAGCGTAAAATTGACGGAGTTAACTAAAAAGATATGATAGACACAAAACACTTCTGATTCATGTACTTTCATTGAAGTAACAATTTAGTTCTTAAATTTTAGTATGCAGCAATTTTTTATAGAATTCAGCGGTGAGCCCCTTGAAGAATTCACGACATCAGTCACAACCCCATTTTTCATGTCTGAAAAATAGAACAAAAGAGGGAATAAGGAACAACAAGGACGCTCACCCACCCACAAATCCTCCAACAACAAAAAAATGTGTCATTCTCATTCCCCACAGAAAACCGAATGAGGCTAGAAAAAGTCGGGAGCTCGAGTGAAATATCCTTACAAAGGTTCTTGAAAGTGCCTTTAATCACCTTCGAGACTCACTCAAAGGGATACGGGACTAGCTAGTGTACATGGGTTGGGTTGGTGGATTCTCAACCCAACCCAACATTTCAGCAATCCAACCCTTCAATTTTCGGGTTAGATTGGATGGGTGGGTTGGCGTTTTTTTAACAATAAAGAATCAGAATGCTTATTCTGGTTAAAAAGAATTAACAATAAAAAATACAATGGTTGCAATTGTAAAATCAACAATCATAGCTTCATGCCAATCATAATGGTTGTCTCTTGTTAAAAAAAATGGAGAGACATTGGAATACCTCGACGTCCACTACGGTTAGTTGAGAGGCAGAAAGCGGCGGCGGCGAGGCTGAACAGCGAGGTGGCGACTGCGAGGCTGAGGGGCGTTTGGGCGTCTGCGAGAGCGGCGAGGCGGAGACTTGCCAGAGACGGCGGCGAGTGGCGAGTGGCGAGAGCTGGGCGAGGATGGGTCGTTGCTACCAGAGAGAGACGAGAGGCAGGTAGATGAGATCTGAGAAGTCTTCAAATCGATTTTTCTTTTTTTTTAATGCACAAATCGATTTAAAATGAAAGCTCTAATTCATTATAATTTATTTTTATTTTTTTTAAATATATCTAATTTGGATGGGTTGGGTTCAGAACCAGTTTTGGTTGTTCAACCTTCAAATCGACCCGAAATTTTGAATTAGCAAAAAATCAATTCAATCCAACAAAAAAAAAAAACATAAACTAATCCAACCTTTACAATTCGAATTAGAGGTTGAATGAGGCGGGTTGCTCGATTTGTCGAATCATTTGTACACTTCTAATATTAACCATCTTTACTAACAATGATTTTATATTAAAGGATATTAGATTTATCTCAATTTTTTTATTTAAGGAAAATAAGAATAAAATAAACAAATATTAATGAAATTGAGATATATTTTTTCTTTCTTTCTCCCTTTTTCTAGATTAACTCTATCCTTGCTGCTTTGGGAACAACAAACATATAATTAAGACAAAAATTAATAATTTAATGGAAGAACTAATTATAACTAAATTTAATATTTAAGGTATTTCAATTTTTGTTGCTGCCTACGTCAATTAATTAAATGGATGACTAGTTAAAATTTAATTAAAAGATTGATAATTAAAATTTAATTAAAAGATTGATATTTGTGTAATTGGAATCTATAAAATATCTATATATATAAAAAAAATCTAAGCACAAATTTAGAAAGATACAGAAAAAAAAATTAGAAAGGGAAAAAAATATACCGAACCATAAGCTCTAGAGTACTTATAACTATAAGGGAGTGTTTGGCCCAATGAGTTGTTTGACAAGGAGTTGGGAGGAGAAATTAACTCCCCGTTTGGCCCACGGACTTGTTGAACTCGGATAAAAAATACCAACTCCCCAGATTTCTACAGTAATTACTATTGAACTCCTCAGACTTTTACAGTAATTACTATTCAAGTCTGTCTCATTTTTCGTGGCAACACATTTCACTCTCTTCCTTCTCTCACGATATTTTTAATTATTAAAAAAAAAACGCAATTTAAACTAAATGTGTAAAATGACTAAAAATGCAATTCAACCTATTTTTATTATTTTAAATATAATTTAGGTTGTTCAATCAAAATTGGTACTTAAATCAAATTCAAAATGTAGTATTTTTACCATGAGATAAATAAAAACATCAGCTTATTTGAACCCGTTTAAATTAATGGATTAAAATCTTTCAAATTCACGTATAATATTTAACACAATATGGTAAGACTTTCTTTTATTTCAAAATTATCCAAATAAAATGAATAATTAGTGTGAGTGATATTGAAAAAAGAATGTGAAGTATTGTGGTCAAAATTATTTGTGTTATCTTCAGAGAAATTTATGAAGGATACATAAAATAAAAAGCAAAAATCACATTCTTAAAATTTATTAAAATTTACTAAACAAAAGTGTTTAACAATGAAAATATGGACAGAAAAAAAAATAGTTAAAATAAACCATTTTTTTTTTTTTGAGATGCTGATGTTAGGTAGAGTAAATTTAAATGGAATAACAAGTTTAGGAGGGTGGAGAAGAACGTGTTTGACACATGAGTAAACTATACTTATAGGTAGACAATCTTATAATTCATAAAATTAAATATGAGTCTTAACAAAAAAAAAAAAATTTTGATAAGCAATGTGAAAAAATAATGCGAAGTATTATGCTCAAAAGTATTTTTGTTGTCTCCAGAAAAATTTGTTAAGATAGATAAAATAAAATAAAAAATCATTTTTTAGAATTTATTGGAATTGGAAGAAGTCTTTAATAAGAAAATTTTGAAAGTTTGTAGAAAAAGATTGTGCGGAAGAAAACAACTAAAATAAAATCAGACTTCACAACTCCAGACTAAACACTCCAAACACATCACAGACTTCAGAACTATAGACTAAACAACTCTCTGCCCCACAAACAGACATACCTTAGAACTCTCTAAATTAAACAACTCTCCAAACTAAACAATTTCAGACAAAACAACTTCAACTCCTTCCAAAAGATATGTTAGAGAGTTGTATTGTCGGAGAAAAAAATTAGTGAGAAAAAAAAAATAGAGAGCAAAATCAGGAAAACAAATATAGTAATTGACGATTTAGAAAGAGAAAAGTGAAATGTGTAAAAGAGAAGTGATTTAATTATTTATAATTACTGTTGTTAAAAAAATATTTTAATGTTTAATTCCACAATTTAAAAAGTGTTTTTTTTTTTAATGATTAGTATTTATAAAGTTATTGTAGAATTGCCAAATTACTAAACATAACACTTTATTTTAGATAAAAAAAAAATAATAATAAAAATAAAAGAGCTATAAATTAGGAAAAAATCAATTTACACCCCTAAAGTTTGAGAGTTGTATCAATTAAAATCATAAACTAACAATTGTATCAATTTAAACCCTAAACTATCATAAATGTATCAATTTACACCTTCTGTTAGATTTTATTTGGAAAAAAAAAATTAAACGGGTGGAGATTTATGATTTTAACAATTAAACCCATAAACTTTCATAAATGAATCAATTCTATGAAAGTTTAATAATTTAATTAATAAATTACAAGTCTCCACACATGTAAAAGTTTACTTTTTTATACTAGATGGTGTAAACTGATACACTTATGAAAGTTCAGGGTTTAAATTGATACAATTGTTAGTTTAGGGTTTTAATTGATACAACCCTCAAAGTTTAGAGGTATAAACTGATTTTTTCCTTATAAATTATTAGAGATGAAAAAAAAAACAATACAAAATATGGAAATTTGAACCTAAAAGAAAAGACCAATAACAAAAAAAAAAAAAAGTTAAAAGAACGAAATAAATATTAAAAAAGAAAAAAGGCTAAAGGATCGAAATAAATATTTTATTGACAGAAAAAAATAGACACATAATTTTTTTTTTAATTCAACTTGAGTAGGAAATTTAAATTTCAAATCTTATAATTAATCACACAACTTTATATGATGGAGACAATCAACTTGTTATGTATGTTAATAACTTGGTAATTAATATATATATATATATTTTAAATAATATAACTTTACAAATATATGGATAAGGGTTGAAACTTTGATACAAAGAGGTTGCTAGTATATTTGACCTATGAAGCATGTTTTTATCATTTAGAATATTATATCATAATACCGACAAAAGCATAGCTCAATGGCATGATATATCGCCTGACCACGAGATTTTAAGTTCAATCTTCCATCTTCAACATGTTGTAAAAAAAATATATATTTAATTATCAAGTTAGTTTTTTTATTATTATTATTATTATTATTATTAGTACATTAAGGGTGGATGGACAGATTCGAACACAGACTTCTTGGTCGTCAACACATACATATATCAACTGAGTTATGCTCGTTTTGGCAATTATCAAGTTGGGTTTAGATTCACATTATTATTATTATTATTTTGTAGTCCAATCATTTATGAGAGAGTTAATTCAAATTTATGACATTTTAGTTGACGGTATATTAATTAGGTGAGATATGTTCCTTTAAATTGACAATTGTTGAGTTATGTTTTTTTTAGATAAAATAATTATATATATTTCAACAACATGTAAAATGGAGGATTCAAACCTCTACCTTTGTTGTCGAGGATATATATATAATTTAACCAATTGAGTTATGCTTAGTTCTACGTTTATTAGCCTCTTTGTTGTCGGTCAAAGATTTAAATGTCGATGTCGACGAAAAATATCGAAGTCTCAATTTTATGGAAATGTCTAGATATTTCTGGAAGATTTAAAAAAAAATTAATAAATAAATATTTTACACTCTTAAATAAATTAAAATACACTTATTATAATATGATATTCAGGTAAGGTTATATTTTGTTGTTTTTTTAATATTTTATCGATTTTGTACAGTATGATGAAAATGTCGATTCACCCCTCATGTTGATGTCAAACCTATGGATATATGTAAATGTCGATAAAAAGTTGACATGTCAGACGAAAATTTAATATCATGATGTCGGTTAAATTATTAATATTAATTAAAATTAGACCAAAAGAAAAGAAAAAAAAATAATAAAATAAAAAGAATGTCAATACACCCCTCCACATACACGTATAGGCGCACACTTTTTAGGAGCACATGTCCCAATCTGTCTCTTCGGTATAGCATAAGCTTTTTTTTTTTTTTTTTTTTTTTTTTTTTTGGTCCCCTTTTCTTCGTTTTCTGTCTCTTTGAGAAATGTCATTAAAATTATAATAAAATACAAATAATATTTATTATATATCATTTTTTTAATGCCAAATGCATAGTTTATTCTTGAATTTCTTTATCGGAACATTTCACCCTTAAAACATATTTATAATATATTAAATAGTTGAAATATATATATATATATATATTTTATACCCAAATTGAAAATGATAATTTAAACAAATATATGGTGATTCAAATTTACAACGTTCAAGAAATATTGTTGATCTCTTCAATGAAAGAACAACAATACTCGTGTTGTTCCATGGAAATGTGATGGTTGAGTCGATTGCCAACAGTTAATCGAAACCATCAAAGTAGAGACTGCAGATTTTATTGACGTGTGCTTGTTTGCAGAAGAAATTCGTCGTTTTCTGAAAATCTCAAAATTTTGTCTTTCGAGTTGTTCATTCCAAGAAGTCGAAATGGAGTTGTTTATGAATTGGCTCGTCACTCTTGCACTATGTTTGTCGAAGAAATGGGGAGGGACTGTGTGGCTGTCCAAAATTTTGAGGATTTGTTTAAGTCGGTATAAAAAAAAAACAATACTCGTGTTGATTTCTTAGGTTGGTGCCTTTGAAAAATTATATCTTGATGTAATCGTCTTACAAGTAAGAATCAAACCAATACAAATCATATTTTATTTCAAAATTAGATCCACGAGTTTTTGACTAAATAAATGGATTGGAAGATTCTAATATAATAAGAAGCATGAGATAACAGAAAGTGATGGGAGAGTTTTTACACTTTTTGAGTATTTTTTTTATTTTTTTTTTATTTGAATTCCAACAAAGTAAGAGATGTTCAAATTCAAAGGTTGGTGGCTGGAAGCGTTGAACAATTGGTAAAAAAATAAAATAAATTTGCATAATATATGGGACAATACTTATACATGCTTGTTTATTTTTGGTCCATCGAAAGGTAAGGAGGGAGAACAAAATTAGACTCCAATCATAAAACACCAACCATTCCACATATAAACCAACGTGTGCTATCGAGCATGTGCTGTCAAAATTTGGTCAGAGGAAGTCTCATATGACTTTCACGTGCTTCAACGATAAATTTGTAATTTAAAAGGAGGTGGCCTGCACACTGGTGTGGTGCTTACCGCACACGCTCTGATACTCAAGTTAGACCTGAGTGTTTAATGTGTAGCAACGAAACAATTTAGAGTACGGAGAAGAACTTCAAGTTACATTTCATGAAGTTATAACATTATTGTATTCATATGGAGGATGACTTAGGATTTTCTCTCCTTAACTCTCATCTAATAGAGAATATAGAGAAGTAAGAATAACGAAGGTGATATAGAATCAGGACATCAACTTTAACAAACTAAGATTAGAACAAAACATTAAATAATAGTCAAAGTACAAAGGTTAAAAGATCTATTGAGTTTGTACATATATGGAATAGTATAAAGCAAATAACATAATATTAAATACTCTAACATATTTGCAAGCGAACGTGACTCATGTACAATGTGGAGCTTGATACGCATTTTATTAATCGGGGAGAAAATGTGGTGTCGATCGAAATAATTGTAAAAATGTTAGAGATTAAAGATAAATAAGAAAATAGAGAAATTGTGAAATAAAAAAAAAATGAAATATGGAGAAAAAAAATTAAAAGGATTGTAGAGAGAATTTTGAGTATTGTTAGGAGTAATTAATTGCCAACATGAGCATAGTTCAACCGACATAATGTATGAACTATGAGCAAGAAATCTCAAGTTCGAATCCCCCTCCCCATAGTACAATTATTGTCCTCATGAGCATAACTCAACTGATATACAACATATATATATCTTAAAAAAAAAAAAATAAATAAATAAATAAATAAAAAAAAAAAATTAGAAGTTGGAATCTTCAATAATCTCATTTTTGTCATTTGACATTTCCTAGAAAAAAAGGTCTAGTACTCCTTGCACTCTTTCTTCTTATTCATATGTATACACACAATTCATTGATGCATCATTTTATTTTATAGATCCCACAATAATTTAAAATGCTACTAATAATGGCTAATAATTTGAATGAGGCTACTATGGAAAAGCTGTCACACGGTGGCAATACTATAAATGATTTTCCATTTTGCCAATTACATGAAGTCAAATGAGCCAACATTTATCTAATAAACACATTATGTTCACATTCCATTAACCATATTAACTACAAGGTTAAATTGTAAATTTATTTCCTAATCTTTAAAAGTTACATTGGTTTAGTGTCTAATATGTCTAATAGAACCATATATTAAATAAACACAATCATTAAAATTAGAATTATGAATAAATATGTAACTTAACTTCCAAAAGGCTAATTTGATGGACAAAATACATTATGAGTCCCTAAAGATTAGAGTGTTTGATGGTACTATGACCCATAAGTTCGTTCATTTGACTAGTTGACTAACGGTAAGATAACTTGAAGATTAAATTGTTGTCAATAACTTGCTAATTTAGCAAAACTTATTAATTTAATATTTTTTTGGTGATTGAGATTTTCTCTCTTCCTCTATGCTCATTTATCTTTTTTTTTTATGGACGAGTACAAAATGAGGAACTTATGTTCTCTCACCCATAAAATTGAGAACTTTGAATGATGTTCTCGATCAATGGATGATGAACAATTAGATCGACGACGGCGACTTATGGAAAGGAAAAGTACTTTCGACACAGACGATGACAACATCTGGTGCAAAGAGGGAAACAATGAGCGACAATAAAGTTGTTATGTTTGATATCTAAAATCAACAATCCAAAATAGAAAATGGAGTGTTGAAAATAAACAAAAAGATAAGAAAAGAAAGTAGAGTACTCAAAGATTATATTGGTTCAATCATTTAGGTTTACATCCACCCTACAAGTTCACAAAATAAAAGATTATATTGGTTCAATCATTTAGGTTTACATCCACCCTACAAGTTCACAAAATAAAAAACAAAGGAAAGAAAAATAATCTCTCAGAAGCAAAGCACAAAAAATACACCGTAGAATTGATAGAAAAGATAAAAAAAAAAAATATATATATATATATATATATGAGAGAGAAAATAAAATTTTAACTTTCTACAATTTTCTCACTCTAACCTTTTGTAATAAATTTTGATACGTGTCACACTTTATAGAAACATTTTTGTCATTGAATCAACATTAACAAAAGTTAGGTGAAAAAAGGAGAAAGAGAGAAAATCTTAAGAAAAAAAAATTAATTTATTTTGCCATATTGCTATCAACAATTTAACTCTCAAATGATATTATCTTCAAGAAACTAACAGTAAAACAAATTTAGAGACCATTCAAAACAATTTTCTAAACTTCAAAAAGTCAAAAAAAAAAAAAAAATATTCCTTTTGAAATCTCATCCACATTTATAGAAAAAAAAAAAAAACACCAACTTCAAATTTGGATATAAAAAATGTATGTTATTATTTTATTATTTTATAAATTATAAATTAGAGTCTCAGGTCAAACCGAACATAGCTCAATTAGCATAAGGTTGTGTCCATGACTAATACGTCATGAGTTCAATCCTCGCATTAATTAAAATATCGTTGAAAAAAAAATTAGAATCTGAAAATAACAATCCGACATATCGTATAAATTAGTGATTAAGAAGTTAGATTCCGATGATCGTAAAAAATAGATAATAATAAAATAATAAATATATATGGGAAATTGTAGTAAATGACAATTTAAGACTTATTGTTTGCAAATATAGCATGTTTTTAAAAATTTTGCGGATATAACAATTTCTATCGCTATATCTTATGACTGATAGAAGCCTATCGCTGATCACCTCAGCTTTTCATAGATTTTTGTCAGTGATAATAGTCTATCAGTGATAATAGTGATAGAAACGAGTTTTTTTTGCCATATTTGCAAAACATTTTAAAGTTTGCTAAATTTGCAATTAGTTTGGTCCTGATTGCTATTTGTGCAACCAACCCAATATATATATATATATATATAAAAAAAAAAAAAAAAAGTAGAATTAAGAATTAATGAAAATTGTGAAAAGAGACAATTAACAGCGAAATTACCAAACCTGGACAGTTACTTCCACGCTGTCGTCACGTCCCATGCCAATTGCCAGCTATGACACCGACGCCATGTCTTTAAATTACGTTTTTCTCATTTTAAAATATAAAAATAAAAAAAAAATAAAAAAAATTCTAGTTGAGCCCTTCACGTTCCTCGCCTATAAAAGCCCTTCTCCACGCCTTGCCTAAACTTCTTTCGCCTCACAATTCGCTCGCAGCCTTTCAATCAAGCTAAGTCTCCTTTTTCCTCTCCTTTTCTCTCTTTTCTTCTTTCTTTCCTTGTTCTTGCGTTTCTTTTCCAATTGGAATCTTTGAGGAAAGATCTGTGTTCAAATCCTCGTCGGAGTTCTTGATTCCTTGCATTTGCCTGTTTCTTTATTCATTTCCTTGCTCCCTTTTGGCTCTGATTCCTATATTCGGGGGTTTGGAGTACTTCTTTCCTAGGGTTTTGTTGATTACCCCTCGATGATTTTAGGTTTTCTATGACGTTCTCTTTACTAAGGCGACGTATTCGTATCCTCCACTCGTTTTCGGTTGTGTTTCTCTACTGGTTCTACGTTTTCTCATGAACTAATCGCTTAATTCCTCCTCCTGGATTTCGATTGATCTATTCTCTACGGTGTATAGACTGAGAGTTGTAGATCGGAAGATTCGTTTGATTGTTTTATCAGATTAGAAACTGAAGAAGAAATAAAACAACACTTTTGACTCGAGATTGATTACTTGGTGGTGTTATTTTGGCGGGAAGTAATTGAAAAGAGGGAATTTTTATGGCTTCTATTCAAAGGCAAGTCAGCTCTGGTTCTAATGGAGGAGGTTCGCAATCTGCTATTCCTGATGAGAGGAAGAGGAAGCGGATGCAATCCAACCGCGAATCGGCTCGGAGATCTCGGATGAGAAAGCAGAAGCAAATGGAGGACTTCACAGGTGAGGTAAGCCGATTACAAATTTCCAATAATCAGCTTCTGCAGAGCATTGGTGCCAAGGAGCAAGCATTTGTTCAGGTCGACAACATGAACAATGTTCTCAGAGCTCAAGCTATGGAACTGACTGATCGTCTGCGGTCCCTGAACTCGGTCCTTCAGATTGTTGAGGAGGTTAGTGGGCTTGCTATGGATATCCCTGAAATTCCCGACCCTCTCTTGAAGCCGTGGGAGTTCTCTCGGCCAGTTCTGCCCGTAGCTGACATGTTCCTGTGTTAGTAAGTCATCAGTCCCTCTTAAAAGGGCTTAGGAATCCCATATTTGCGAGTCTTTTGTCTAATAGAAACATGGTCGTTTGTCAGTTTATCGCAGGTCTTAGAGGATTCTGCTGTGTTGTTGGTGTTTGTGTGTCATGTAATCGTGGTTTTTGTAACTGCAAGTGTGGGATTAGTCAAGAAAAATGTCTAGAATATGGTACTTTATGTGTCTTTGTTTATGGTAATGATATACTAATAATACTATCTGTATTTGGGGACTTCTATATTTGCTCCAGTGATTTCTCACTTGGTAATTGCTGAATGCAAGAAGTTCTTGAATACCAATGACATTAGAATCTGGTCTTATGTATTGAAATATTGTTAATGCAAAGAGCTCTGGTTGTTTCCTGTTAAATTTGCTCCCTGTTTCCATGCTTTTGTGTCTGTTGCTTTTAGAATTTCGGCTGCCAATTAACGGTTATGGGTTAGCCTAGTGGTCAATACAGTATCGAAAATGATAAAGGATTTAGAGGAATTTGATTCAAATTATGTTAAAAAAGTATCCTACAATGTATCCGGCCCCATAGCTGATCTTTGAGAGTTTCTACTCCTATTTCATATTGTTTTTGGATACCCAAAAATCTCTTTAATATGTAGGAGTTTCAATGTATCCTCATTTTCGGATTTGTTACCCATGTGTCGTCTGATGACAACCTATGGTAAACTAATCCGAAAACGACGCCACACCGAAATTCCCTCAATTCCCTACATATCATATTAAAGAGATTTTTGGTTTTTGGGTATCCATCATGAAAAATAGGAGTGGGAACTCTCCAAGAGTCGGGTAATGGGAGGTGAGGATACTTATGTTCCTTGAGAGTAGTCGAGGTACGCCAACCCAACTCGGACACTCCAACCCAACTCGGATACTCACGGATATAAAAAGAAAATATTCAAAATTCGGGCTGCAAATTCTAGCTTATCTGTGTGGATTGAGTCAAATTTGATTTAGATTACCAGGAATTTGCCGCTTGCCGCCTTAACCTTTCCTTTTGAATTGGTTCATTACAGTTGAATAAAAAAGTCTTCAGGGTTGATTCTGGTTCGTGCTTATTCGAGCAGGTGGGAACAGAATATGCCTGATTATATGCCGGAGAAACCCCAGATGAGTACTGTGGCTTATACTAATCTATTATGCAATGATAGGGTTGATTTATCTGTCATTGAATTTGTTTGATTTTATCCTCTGGATTCTTCTTGGAATCT
Organism: Herpetospermum pedunculosum; assembly: GCA_028017165.1. Taxonomy (NCBI): domain Eukaryota; kingdom Viridiplantae; phylum Streptophyta; class Magnoliopsida; order Cucurbitales; family Cucurbitaceae; genus Herpetospermum; species Herpetospermum pedunculosum. The sequence goes on from CM051523.1 coordinate 14,279,484, forward strand.
TTTTCTGATCTTTTGGGAAAAGAGTTGGTAGGGAATTATTTAATGGGAAAAAGTAGAAATACTATAAAAACATGGTCTCCTTTGATGAGTAGTTTATTTTATTTCGTACAGAAGGAAATTATTATAAACTAAAAAAAAAAAAAAAAAGGAAGTGTTTGGATATTATAATCAAGTTTATAGATATAAGTCAAATAGTCAAAAATTCAATATGATAATAATTCTTCTATTGTTTTACTTTATTATTAACTTATATTTTGCTTATCTATGAACAAATTTGACCTGTTTGCCCTTGGTTCCGTGGGTAATTTTGCTTATACAAAATAATGAAAATATGCTGATTCTTTTCTTCATAAAATAAAATTGTTGTCTAGGCGACAAATGGCGTAGATGTAAAAAGTGTCGTGTTTGAAACTATGAACATAATTAGACTTGTGTACTAATGAAACAAGCAACTGCCACTTATTTCTCGTATTTTTTCTTTATTAAAATAAAATAATCTAGAGCTGTTTTAAAAACTGGTTTTGGTCAAAAATCTAGTGAGTGTGTTGTTAATTGTTTTTTAAAAAGTTGTCATCACAGGTTCTTTAGATATTTTTATACAATTTTAGAATGATTTTTTTTAACATTTTTAGCTCATATCATTTGTGATTTTTATTGTTTGGAATGTTAGTCAATATGAATTATTTTTGTACTTTTAATCATACTAGAAATCATCCAACTAGTTTTTTTTCCTCCAAAATTAATGGTGACATTAAAAATGCTGACGATGGTGAATTTAAATAATTGTACTTATCATATTAATTTTATTGATAATTGGTGGTTATAATCATTAATAAAAAAGATAGTATTTTATGTTAGCATCAATTTTCTACTAGTTATTTTAGCAATCCAATGTAGGAGGGTGAGTGTTTAATTTATTTTTGAAAATAGAATGAATTAGGAGCAATACTATCCTTATCAAATCAATTATATCAATGTTGGTTAAATACCTCAAAAATATCATCTTATTATTGAATTATGAATTATGAATCATGTACTAGTTGACCCAAATTTTTATCTACAAATTATTCAAGTTTATATTTATTTTACAACATTCAATACTATGTATTAATGCATATATTTGGCTTTTAATTATTTATAATTTTGTTTAAAGTAGTAGTTTATGACATGACGCAACTTGTTCTAAAGTTTCACAAAAACAAAATTGCAATATTTTCATAAGTTTCCGTGATATCAATGATTTTTCTCGAAATATTTGTCGATATATCCGTAAATTTGAGTTACTGATATTGATATCGATATCGATATTTTCGTACTTATTAATTCCTAGGTTCCTACTCACACTTGATAGGCAATTTACAAGCAAGAAATTATCATCTAATGACTTCCTCAAAGGGAGAAAAGCTACCAAATTTCGATAAAGAGAAAAGCCTTTGCAAGCCAATTATCTAAGATTAATCCAATATATTTTTTTGTCGAGGAGATTCGAACCTCTGACTCTTTAGTCGAAAGTACATACTTTATGTCACTTGAACTATTGTTTATATTAGCTAGCTAACATCAATAGAGTATATGCATGCAATATTTTAATTTGATTAATATGTGTGGATAATAGATTCATATTTTCAAGAGGGTAGAGTATGCAAATTCCCTAAAATAACAACTTAAAAGAAGTTACACAACAACATGTCGTCCAGTGACTTTAACCCCAAACTAAAACTTGAGATATTCATTTCATTACTCAATTGTCATAGGTGCGGCATTCCTCAGTCTCTGGGTTGTCCTTGCAATAGCTCTCCAATGGATCCGACTCCTTCTTCTTGTCACGAGCATGGCTCGCCGCCGCGCTCAATTCCTCGACTTCGTCCCACGCCGCAGCGCACTCGCCGCTCACGGGGTCGCCTGCACAAGCCTCCTCTGCATTCTTGATGCTCTCTTCCACCTTATCGGATATCTTATCCGGTGCGGCGTGAACCGGTGGAACTCTCAACCGTATGGCTCCGAACCGGGGAGTTTGCTTCCACGGGCAGCGGAGCCACCCGGCATTGAGGGCCTGCACTTTAGGGGTCTCAGCTGCCTTGGCCAAGATCCTTGGACTTGAGAGGTTCACCCCTGAAATGGTTGCCATTATCTGTTTAAGTTCAATTGTGAGCTTCAAAGAGGATATATAATATGGGGATGGTTTTAAGAAACACTATATATAAATGGAAGGGGAAATGTGCCATTGACACATATTTCTTATCAAATGACAACCAATGGGTGAAGGCCACGTCATATTGGTTATGGAGATATTTCATCAAAGCCCCAAATTTTTTTTTAAAAAAAAAGAAGAGTAGAAGAATGAAACTGCATTCAAATGGAAAGATGTTGAAAAATTATGGCCATTTGATGGGCAGATGGCAGGAGGATTTGTCTTATAGAGCATAAAAAATATCAGAGATATCTTCATTGGTCACTTGAAGTTAAAAGAATAAGAAAATTGAAAAGAGATGAGAGCCACACAAACTAAATGGAAAGTTTCTCATGGATTTTGATCAATTCATTTCTCTCAATAAGGAAAAAAGAAGCACCAAAGCCTTTTATTAAGTATTTTAAATATCAAGTGAACTAAAAGAGATTGGCATTTCTGCTTTGATAAAATCTTATGAATTTATAGATATCCAAATGTTGTAGATTCGAATGCTTGTTCATTAAGACTAAATAAAATAAAAATAAAAATAATAATAATAAAAATAAAAATCATTGTAGTACGTAGTACTAGTTAAAATTTAATGCAAGTTCATGTATGGTAAGTAAATCAACCACTATAACGGTATAAACAACATCAAACATTTCTAATTACTCAATCCAAGAGCTTCACATATAAAAAGTGTTCAAAAATCAACTCCAAATCAGAGCTTCACATATAAAAGGTGTTAAAAAATCAACCACGATAGATCAAATACATAAAACATTATTGGGAGAATTCAATAATCTATAGAAATGAGATTCTAAACTCATAATTTTAAAATCGAGATTTCGATAATCTATAAAAATGAAATTAGGAACTTTTGGACATTTAAGATCAATAGTAATTTACTAGTTTTTTAAATCATAATATGTTTGAAATTTGAATTAACTATAAGTTATGTTGCTATCACTTTTTTTTTTTATTATAAGAAATATGAGGTATGAAAATTTAGAGAGTAAAATTTGCTTAGAGCTTGGGCTACCAATATCTTTTGCAGTCCATGTTATAATTTGATTGACTGAATATTTATATTATTTTTTAAATAAAGAAATACGCCGTTTACTAAGATTTTTTTTCGTAACTTTTCCTTCCTTCTTCATACAAACAACTTGTCCCATTTTCTCTCTTTTTCGTCCACTTCCATATGCCTGACCTTTGTTTTCAATTTCATCCCTCACTCTCTCATCCTTTCTCTACAATAATAATTTTTCCATTTTTTTTTGGAGGATTTTTCTTAGAAAAATAAAACTCATCTGACATTTTTCTTTACCAACCTCTCCCCCACATGGTCTAATTTCGTTGTTAGTGTAAGTGTTTTGAAGAAATTGATTATTGAACAACTCGAAATTGAAGAATATTAATCGCACTACCATGACTGACCCAAATGAATTCAACCGTGAAATTTTCTACTCTTTCCTTCACTTCTTCTAAAAACTTACTTGAAAATTTATAACACATAATCAGCCCTGCAAATTTTAAATAACTCCAATTGAAATTTCATGGCCTTGAAGTTTGGAGTGCATAGAAATGAAGGGAGAGAAAGTAGGAGAAGTTGTTAATTAAATCGAATAAATAAAGGAAAGTTACGGACAAAAATCAAGTAAATAGTTTAAATATTTGGTGAATCAAATCATGACACGTGACTGACCTGAAAAGTCCAGACTGCAAATTTTACTCAAATTTAAATATCTAACCTCAAGAAGAATGTCAATTTATCAACAAGCTAAGTAAGACGAGGATTTTAGATCTATAATCTGATAACATAGGATTTGTATATAAATAAAAAAAAGAGGAAAATAAATATAGGCATAGAATATCACTATCACTCCTAGGAATAAAGATTTTGATTAGTGATTTAATGGCTTTTAGGATCCCAAGAAACTCAAAAGTTAAAAGCTAATCAGAATTTTTAAGCCAAAGTTCGTTTATGTTCCAATAAACTAATACACAAGATGCAGGTTAGTGAAAAGATGTAAATCCTTAAAAACAATTAATACACAATATAAAAGTATATATATATATATAAAAATTGTCTTAAATGACTAGGAATCTATTTTCTAAATATGTATCTTACAATTTTTATTTTTATTTCTTTTGTATTATTTTTGTTTATCATTAAACCCTTTATTCCTCTGTTCTGCCAAGGATATTCATTTCCTACCTCTATTTTGTACCTTAAATTATAATTTTATAATAAATATCAATTTTATCTTTCAATTTTCTTTCTATATTTGCGTAACAATATTTATATGATTTTTTTACTTTTTAATTTGATTTATCATTTTAGAAATTTTTTTCCACAAAAATAATATGTATTTTTTTTTTGTATATATATACACATCATATATATATTTATATACATACTCACCTTATATATTTTTTGAAATATATATTGTATAGATGATTTTTTAGGCCGGATTATGAAGAAGGAGAGAACAATTTTAATGCGTGATTAATGAGAAGAAGACACATAATATAATCTTATTAATTTTCCTTGTTTTTTAGTTTCAAAATTAGGGGAGATATTATTTTATTTTATTAGTTAAAACGTTAGTAAAGTTGAAAGGTTTGAAATGTAATTGAAGTTAATTTTTTATCCGAGGGACATTAACATACAATCAAAGACATAAAGTTGGACTTTGCAAATGGCGGAAGCTTAATGAAGTTTCAAAAAGTGTTCAAATTAGTGCAAAGATTAGTTGAACCATAATTACAAAGAAATCTTGCAATCTATTGCATTATATTTAAACCTTTCTATAATTAGGGTGTTAGTTTGCTAGGACCCTTACATTAATGTTGGAGACCCAGCCCTATAATTTTTAATCTAAGAACTTAAATCCATGACTTTTAAGACCATTTGATTGAACTATTTAATACGGAAAAATAAGTAAGGTTTTAAAATTTTAACGTGGAAAATTGAATCCACGCCCTTATATGGAAAATTGAATCCACGCCCTTATATGAGAATTTTCTAGCATTTTTAATATATACCTCATTTTTTCATGTTATGAATATTCTCTCATATTATATCTTACATCATTTTTAAATGATGTTGACTTAAATAACAATAAATGAAAATATTATTATATTTTTTTTTACAACAAATATTAGTACAAATATTTAAACATCCAACTTCAAAAAAAAGAATACATATTAATTGTCGTTGAGTTATGTTTATGTTGACAACATTAACATAGATTTCAAGTATAAGAAAATTTTCCATAGAAAGGGATAAAAAAATTAGTGGTTTTTACCTCCAAAATAGGGAGCCACCCCTCAAATACTTTTTTATTTTTATTTATTTATTATTATTATTATTATTATTCAACTAGAAAAAAATGATGAAATTAGAGAAATAAAAATAACATTCTTTATTAGGCTTCAATGGCCGCATTAATTAAATGCCTGAAAAAAAAAAATTAGAGACAACTAAATGAAATTATCCATAATATTTTTTTATTAAAAAATAAAATTATTTTTTAATTTTAAAATTAAAACACTAAAATAGATTATTTACATATTTAGAGAACAAAATATACCAAACATAAAAAGTTTAATGTAGAAAATAATAACTTCTTACTCTCCTAATAATAATATATATATATATATATATATTATTTTTTTTATTTTTTTTTGCTTTAATTGATGCGAGATTGAACTCAAGACCTCTCGGTCACAATCACAATCTTATGCGAGCTATGTTCGATTTAACCAATGTCTTTGAATCCTTCCTCAACATTTTTTTAATCTTCTTTGTTCTCCTTTTTCTTCTTCCTATACTCCTCAAACCAAACAATTATTTTTCTTTTAAATCTTGTGCGCAATCCGGAAGTGAAATCATATCGTAGGTGAACTCGTTCGTCAACGCCATTATCAAACAACAATCTCTACGCCGACTCAGTTTGGGAAGGAAAAAAAATCATAAAAGATCGAGATTCATCCATTCTCGATCAGGAACATCAAAAGAAACGAATTTCTTTAATCCCAGCCCCGACCGAACTCGCTGCCAAGATAGGATTTTTTTTTCTCAAATGGTGTATTTATGAAATGCGAGAACATTTTGGTGCTATTTCGAGCAATTACCCAAAATTAGGGGTATTTTTTAAACAAGGGGCAAAATTAAGGTTATTTTTTATAATTTAGATAAAAAAAAAAGGAAAAAAGTCAATTTAGACCCTAAACTTAGCATATTGTAACAATTTTATTAACCCTAAACTTTCAAGTTCATCAAATGGAGCATATTGTAACAATTTTATTAACCGTGAACTCTCAAGTTCATCAAATTGAACCCCAAACTTACATAAATGTTAAAAGAAGGTGATGAAATGCGGGATCATCCATGAGATTGCGAGCTTGTGTTGCAATGTAGACCATAGGTTCTTCGACCATCCATGAGATTGCGGGCTTGTGTTGCAATGTAGACCATAGGTTCTTCGACCTTTCCTTAATCAAGCTCGCAATCTCGACCTTACACTATGTTCTTCATTACCGAAAAGTCTCTATTATTTCTTCAAAATTTCCTCTCACATTTTGTATTTTAATTTTAAACTAGAATCTATATCGCGGGGATTCGAACCACATACCTCTTGGTCATCAACACATTCATATGTCAGCTGAGTCATGCTCACTGACTATATCTCGCAACACTTATTAGGTTTAAGGTTGAATATAACAAAATTGGAAGTGGAGTTAAAATGGTTACATTTTATTTCATAATAATTGTTTTTTTTTTCCCAAGAAAAAACTATAAGACAACGTTTATGGTACTCTCTCTGTGTCGCTCATTTCATCTTAAAATTCGAAACAAGAATTCCATCTCACAAACACAAACCTCGTTTCTAAGCCTTTGACCCAAAAATCCATAATTTTGTTCCTCCTTCTCTGTAACGGAGAAGGGGAGAGAGCCAGAGAGCCAGAGCAGCCATGGCCGTTTGCTCCACCAGATTCCTCTTCATTCTCTTCATACTTTCAGCCATTCCCATCGCATTTCTCATCTCCCTCGAGCTCGCTAACCCCCCCTCCCATGTCTATTTCTACTACAGCACCGGCTTCTTCCGGGAGTGCGCCAAATGGGACGATCTCGGCCGCCGATTCTTCGTCGGATTCATGGACGGCGGCATTGGCCACGTTTCCGTCCCCGATGATCACTCGCCGGAGGCTATTCTCCAGGAAGTTCCGGTGATCAAAGATGCTGAGTTGCAGGGGAATGCCTCTCTTGGGATTCTTGTTGACCGCCCGAGAAATCGCCTGCTTGTGGTCACCGCCGATTTGCTTGGCAACAAGTACAGCGGACTTGCGGCCTATGATCTCTCATCGTGGAACCGCCAATTTCTAACTCATCTTACTGGTCCGAGTGAGTAATTGATCTTCAATTTCGTTTTTCGTCTCTGAATTTTGAGGTTCATCGGTATCTCCGCCGCATGAATTTCGCCCTTGCGTTTGGTCTTTTCCAGAAAATTAGATCTCCATTCTCTCTTTTCTTTGTTTGATATTAGCTGAACAGTTTGAAGATAACATGCAAATGGCGTAATGATCGAGCTCAATTAGGAGTAAAAAAACTCAAAATCTAAGACGAAATATACTTAGTTTAAATCCAAATCTATGGTGTATTGTAGTTTTCTAGTCAATTCTTGTTAATCAAAGTTTAGTTTAAGCCAATTTGTGAGGCAGAATATTGTGTATTACAGGGTAAAAAAGAGCAGACTGATTTCAGCACTTCAGTTTATGCCTTTTAAGATGCTTGGTTAAGACTTTGGACTTGGGATTAAAATGGAACTGTCAAATTATGGAATTTGGTGAAGGCATTTAACCAATTCATCGAAATCTATCTCGTTGGTTCCTGTTTGGCTCTGTTTTCTTTTTTTGTAACGTTATTTTAATTAATGCGAGGATTGAACCCATAACCTCTTAGTCACGGGCACAACCTTATGGCAATTGAGCTATGCTCGGTTTGGTAAAAAAAAGAGGATTGAACCCATAACCTCTTTGGCTCTGTTTTCTTAGGACATGTTTGAGAGTGATTTTCATACCATCAAAGTTGATCAAAAAGAGGAGTGATTTAATTCATCAAAATCTATTTCGTTGGTTGCTGCTTGGCTAGTAATGATTTTCTCTGTGGGGCAATTGTCAATATTCTGCTTCTAACTCATCTTAATTGAAATTGATTAGGATTTCAGAAATCATCATTGATCCCAAGTTCTATAAGTACATTTTGATGTGCTTCTCTTTTCAACCATAGCAGGTGTCTTTTTGTTTTTAATGAAAGTTTGAACTTGTATGAATTGGAGTTCTATTTCTATGTATCATCAAAGATGAGCAGATTGGCTTTCAGCTTTTGTACTTGTTGATTATTTGCAGTTATTTTACATTATACATATCCTGAGTTCCTACACATTCTTGGCGACATTCTTTTCATGCTCGGTTTCAAGCTTTTGCTTTTGATTCATAGTTAATATCAGTTCTAAGATCATTTCATTTCGTGTGTTCATTATGTATTCAAGATGGTCTCTTTTAAACCTATGCAGATGACGAGAAATCCTTCGCGGATGATGTTGCAGTAGATTCCGAAGGCAATGCATACGTCACCGATGCTAAAAACAGCCAAATATGGAAGGTCGGAGTCGATGGCAAGTTCATATCTATCATCAAAAGTCCACTATTCATTTCAAAGGAGTGGTACAAAAACTTGGTTGGATTAAATGGCATAGTTTATCACCCAGATGGATTTTTGTTAGTTGTTCATACATTTAATGGAAATTTGTTCAAGATAGATTTGGTGAAGGGAGAGGAAGTTAAGTTGATCAATGTAACTGGAGGCAGTCTTGTGTTTGGAGATGGTCTAGAGTTACTTTCTCCAACTAAGCTTGTAGTTGCAGGAAACCCAGCTGGAAGATTGGTGGAGAGCACGGACGGGTGGGAAACCGCTTCTGTGGTGTCGACGTGTTCGGGACTCAAGCATCGGTTAGCGACATCTGCAACCGTGAAGGATGGGAAGGTGTACCTCAGCCACATGTTCGGTATCGGGTATCCAAAGAAGAAGCATGCTCTTGTAGAGGCAGTGTTTTCTGCATAGGATGATTTTGTTGTTAAGTTGTGTTATTTTCAATATGTGAGATTATGGAGATTATGAGACATGCTTTGGTTTCAAGTTAGCTTTCTTAAGAAAGACTTGTGTTGAAAATTCATAATAAAGAAAAGAAAGGTGAAATGGATTTTAGAACTTTCTGCTATTTTGTGCAAGGATTCTATTTTTTAATTCAGTGACAATTCAAGAACTTGAAAAAAAATATTGTCCTAGTCCAACAAATGTAGGTGGGGATTTGAGCCTCTAGAATTTCTATGGCAGCTCAAATATGTAATCTCCCTCTATATCTATATGAGAGATATTTGTTTACCAAGGCTCCCTTTGGAATTGCTTTAGTTTTTATGAAGTAATTTGTTTTTTTTTTACAACAAAGTAAATTTGTTTTATGAAGTAAATTAGTGTTTGGTGAATTTTAACGGTAGATTTGAATAAATTTGTTACTGTGTTTGGTAAATAATAAAGTATTGTGATTTAGGACTAAAATAGACTTACTATAAAAATTTGTATAATTTTTTTTAAAAAAAAAAAGAATAAGATATTACTTTAAAAAAATATATTTGCATTTGGTTTATTAATTTAAAAATTTATAAAATAAATTTTGGTGGTGGAAAAAAAATAGTAAATATATAAAATAATTCTTAATTTTTTAAAGATTTGAAAATTTGGGAAGAAGCTGATTTTAACAAATTTTTATAATGTAAAATGAACGTGTATAACACAAGTGTAAAACAATTTGATTTACCACAAAATAGGATTTAGAAAATCTTACCGGCTTTTATGGACAATTAAAATTCCATTTTTGTTTTATGTTTTCGAGATTTTAGTTTATAAACACTAATTTCATCTATTTTTTTATTTTTTTTATCTACCTTCTTTTAAAAAAATTTAAACAAAAAGAAGAAAAGTAAAAAAATAAAAAAAAGATCAAACAATTATTTCCTATAAAAAATATAAGTGAAGCAAAAAAGATTAATTTTTTTTAGCTGGCAAAATAGATTAATTAATATCTTATCCAAAACTATGCTTGAATTGAGAGATGATATTTGATGATCCATTTAAAAAGCTTAAATCAACTGGACCATTATCTTGCATCAATAATGTCCCCAAAAAATAAAAATAAAAAAATGCATCAATAATTGAATTATTAGTAACAGTACCTACTACTAACAAATTTAAAATAAATAAGTCAATCCAAACCTAACCAAAAAAAAAATACAAAAAAATATATATGTTTTATTTTTTTTATATAAATAAATTTACGAACCATTATCTCATAAGTTATAATATAAGACAAATTGTGTAGCTTCATATCCATCTAATCATATAAAAGAAAAGAAAAAACAATGGTTTTAGGTATGCTAATTTGTTCTTTCTATATTTTGTTTATTTATAAAGTAAATAATTTTACTTTTTTTCTTCCAACAATTGTTTTTGTGGTATGCTAATTGGTTCTTTTTTTTTTTAATTTTTAATTTTTTTATTGACACTTGAAACTAGTATATTAGGTCAAATTTAAGGCTGTTTTTTTTTAATATTGAAATTTTTTATTTTTTTTTAATAAAAATATGGCATGTTTCAAATTATTTTTAAAAATATTGTTATTTTTATTTTTAATATTGAAAAGACAATGTTCCAGCAAAGATGGTCTTTTAAAAAGATGATCTTCTTCGGGACCCTAGCATCCACTAAAAGGTTTTTATAGCAGTGAGTGCATTAAAAAAATTATAAAAATATGACATGTTTCAAATTATTTTTAAAAATATTGTTATTTTTATTTTTAATATTGAAAAGACGATATTCCCACACGAGTAAAGATCGTCTTTTAAAAAGATGATCTTCTTCGGGACACTAGCATCCACGAAAAGGTTTTTTAGCAGTGTGTTAAAAAAATGATATCGATCTTGAAGGTACATTGTTAAAAAACGATGTGCTGAAAGCCACGCTGCATGAAAATTTCTTTTGAAAAGACGATATGTGTGGGCCTAGAAGAAGAAGTCTTTTGAAAATATTACCTTCGTGTAACAAAGTCGTCTTTTGAATAGACGATCTTTGCTCGCATGAGAAGATCATCTCTCCAATAAAAACGACAATATTTTTAAAAATAGTTTGAAACATGCAATATTTTTATATATATGCATTTTTTAAAAATAATTTGAAACAAAAAACCGGCCCAAATTTAAATGTAGGAAAACTATTTGAATATATATTGAAACACTATAGATTAAATTATAGTTTAGCCCCCTAAATTTTTAAGGTTGTCTCTACTCTAAATTTTAAAAAGTGTTTAAAATGTCTAGTAGGTCTCCAACTTTCAATTTTCTATTTAACTTTTAAAGTTTAAAAACCTAGATATAAAATTAAAAGTTTAAAGATTTATTATGCATTTTTTTAAAAAATTGACTTATAAAACTCACTCGAAAAAATTAGGTCTCCATAATCATTTGATTTTTGATTTTTGATTTTTGTAAATTAAACTTATAAACACTACTTTTATTCCTGATTTCTTAGTACTTGAAAAAAAAATATGATTTCTTGTTTTGTCATCTATTTTTTACTAGTGTTTTCAAAATCCAAGCTAAATTTAGAAAATTAAAAAAATATATTCTTGGATAACTATTTGGTTTTTAGTTTTTAAATAAACACTCTGTCTATTTTAGAATGTTTTTAAAAATTCATGTTAAGTTATGAAAACTAAAAAAAAATTGTTTCTAAAAATTTATTTTTATTTTTGAAATTTGACTAATTTTATTAATGTTTTCTAAAAGATAAAAATTATTGTAATTTTTTTTTTTAAGAAAACAAGAAGAATTTTAAAAAATCTAAAATGAAATGATTATAAAATAGAGACTTAGGGTTAATATTGTAGTTTAACCATAATACAATGACAAAATATAATAAATATGAGTTTGTCATGTGATTCTAGAATGGACAAATATGTGATGTATATCCAAACTTTGGATTGCCTCATCTTTTCTCAAAAAAAACTAAAAAAATTACAACATCATTTTATTTTTATTTTGACTGTTTTAAATTTTTTAAGGATTTTGTTAAAAGATTGTATAATCTTATTAATCAATTTTTTTTTTCTTGTTAGAATCTTTATTAGTTGGTCAAGTAAAATAACATCAATAAAAGAAAAGAGATGGAGTGAGCGAAAAAAGAAAAGAGATAGAGTGAGCGAAAAAAACTGGATTGAGGGATCGGTTTTTATTTTTATGTTTTCAAAAATAAAAAATACTTAGAAAAACGATGTATATTTATTTTCAAAAACTATTTAAAAAAATAGCTAAAAAGATGACGAATTTTAAAAAACAATGGTTGTTTTCATTGTTTTTTAATTTCGTTTTCAAAATTATGGAGATACATGATACATCTTTTGAAAAAATAGGAGATACAATATTGCAAAAAATTGATCCAACTCGTGACAAAAATAAACTCAAAAAAATCGTAAATAATAAATAATTAGATCAAATTATTTTTTCTTTACCAAATACATTTTACTAATCACGTATTAATATATATATATATATATATATATATATATTTTTTATTATTATTATTATTATTTATTTATTTATTATTATTATTATTATTATTATTATTATTTTTTTTTTTTTTTTTTTTTTTTTTTTTACTTTCTCAAATTTAGAACTAAACACAATTTTTAAAATTCGATTCAAATTTAAGGTTTTTAAATTAGAACCAAATACTTTTTAGATATAATAAAAATAAGAATTTTGTTTTTATTTTCTACAAAATTCTTTGTTTTGTAAAATTGTTTTTAAACACAAATCAAATAGGACTTAAAATTCTTTTATGAAGATTAATATAAGTTTGATTTTTTCTATCGTTGAATAAATATGGGATAATAAGTAATTATCGTTAAATCATACTCACTTTAACTAGAGTTTAAAAGTTTAAATCGAAATTGCTAATTAAATATAGTTTAATTGGCTTTTGGTTTTTAAATTTACTAAAAAAAAAAAAAAAAACCTATAAAAAATTTAATCATAAACTAACGGATAAGAACTAAATGTAAGGTTTATTAAAAGCATCAACCTAGATTTAGATATTTACACACATATATATATATATATATTTAAAATTTTAAAGGATTTTTTTTTTTTTTTTTTTTTTAAATGGGTAAAGATTTTAACTTTCCTTTAATACACATAAAATCAAAACTGAATAAAATCCACTTCAACGGTTGTCATTTGATAATCAATGAAAAAAAAAAAAAAAAATTCAAATCAATTCATAAGTAACAGTAAGTATATAATAAACTCAAATCAATTCATTATAACAGTAAGTATATAATCAAATCAGTTTTAAACAATTTACATCACAAATCTTGATTCACACTCAATCAAGATATTTACATCCAAAAACAAAAAATCATCTCCAAGAACAATCCTCTTCGATCTGAGGAACATTCATCACTCTCAAAGCTTCTTCTTCTTCTCTAAGAAGCACTTTCATGGAGCAGTTGAGCTTTCAGTGAACTTCCCACTAACAATTAAACAAACCCCATTTTTTAAATCTCCTTTTTCGCTGTCGCTCTGTTTTTCCTCGATTTTTTATCCATTTTTGATGTGACAATTTCAATAATTTCTTCTGCTCCAAAAACCCATTTTCCTTTTGCCCTTTCTTTCTTTCTTCTTTCTCTCAATGGAGCGGCAACGAAGCTTCGTCGTTAAACCCACTAGATTCTTGGTTTTCACTTTCACAATCTCCTCCTTTCTCATCTTCATTTCATTCATTTCCCTTTGGATCGTTAAGAATTCCCCTGCTCGCGCTGAGAGGAGTTTTTTGTTCTTCAATAGAACTCCAGTTGCAGTGAGCTTCTTCAGACCCGTGAATCTCCAGACGGTGAACAGTTTCGGGAGGAATTTCTCAAGAAGCGATGCGATTAGTACTTATTTGATGGATACCCATTTGAAGAAATCTGAAAATGATTCTGCCCATTTGAGGAAACCTGAAAATGTTACTGGGTTTGGTGGGATTTCGGTTTCCGGCGAGGAGGATGCGACGGAGGAAGGGAAGAAAGACGGCGGGGGTGATGGAAATGCAACCGCAGTCCGGCCAAGCAGCGGGGAGAGTTCGATTAAGGAAGTTGAAGTGAAAATTGTGAAGAAAGAGGTGGAAATTTCATTGGAGAAATTTGAATCCACAAACAAGATAATGGAACAAGAATCTCATCAGTGTGATTTGACGAAAGGGAAGTGGGTTTTTGATGAAATCAATCCACTGTACTCGAATTTTTCGTGTCCTTTTATTGATGAAGGTTTTGATTGTGAGGGCAATGGAAGAATGGATTTGAACTACAAGAAATTGAAATGGCAACCCCAAGATTGTGGAGCTTACAGGTTTGTTCATCTTCACTTTTTTGCTTAGTTTTGGCAAAGAAAACCATAAAATTAAAAATGGTTTCTGAATTTATGATTGTGGGGTTTCAATGAAGGTTTAATGCAACAAAAATGCTGGAACTGATAAGAGGGAAGCGGGTGGTTTTTGTGGGAGATTCAATTAACAGAAACCAATGGGAATCTATGCTTTGTATGTTGTTTGCTGCCATTAAAGATCCAAGGAAGGTCTATGAAACTCATGGCAGAAGAATCACAAAGAAGAAAGGGAATTATAGCTTTAAGTTTGTGGTAATTCATTCTACTGTGAAGAGTTTTTTTTCTTTTTTGTAGATTTATCAGTTGCTGTTGTTGTCATTGTTTGATGTCTGATGTTTTTGTTTGAAGGATTACAAGTGTACTGTTGAGTTCTATGTGTCACATTTTCTTGTTCATGAGGGCAAGGCGAGGTTGGGACGGAGACGAGTACAGACGCTGCGAATCGATACCATCAATCGTGGCTCGTCGAGATGGCGGGAAGCTGATGTTTTGGTTTTCAACTCTGCACATTGGTGGTCCCATTACAAAACAAAATCTGGGTAGGTCTCTTTTTCATCTGCAAAGTTCTATTAGGAGCAATGGTCTATTCATTTTGATTGGTTCCACTTGCCTTTTCAGGCTATTCCTATACATTTAAATGCTTGCTTTGCTTAGAGATAGCACACTTTGAGCCTAATTCATTAATATCAAAACGAGAAAAAAAAAAAAGAAGCAACTCTAATTACTTCGAGGGGCCCCAACTTGGGCATAGCTCAACTGGTTAAAACATATACCATCGACCAAAGGGTCGGGTGGTCGAATTCCCCACTCTCACGTGTTGTTGAACTCGAAAAAAAAATACTTCACTATTCTTATGACTCACTGGTACAACAACCACTACTTATTCACTTAGTCACTATCTTTACCTAACAAATTGTTATCATCACTGAACCGTTAAGCTTACCGTAAATTTAATCTTATTAGTACTTCAACACTCCTTATTCACTATTCTTATGTAACAAAACGTTATCTTGTCACTTTGGATGTCTTGCATTTGTATTATACTTCCAGTTTAAGCTCTCCATTACATGGATTTATGAAATTTCCTATTCTGATGTCGACCATCGATCCAAATTGTCTAAAAATCTTTCAAGGATCATTTCTGAAACTGATGATGAACTGGTTTTATAACAGGATCAATTACTACCAAGAAAGAGACCAAGTTCATCCTCGGCTTAATGTAAATATTGCTTTCAGAAGAGCTCTGACAACTTGGGCATCATGGGTCGATAAGTACATTGATTCAAAGAAAACCCGAGTTTTCTTTCGAAGTTCAGCACCGTCCCATTTCAGGTATTTACACTTTCAACAGCTTCAAAGACTAAATCTCCTTAGTTGCTGAGTTTTACATGTGTGATGTTTTTGAATAGGGGAGGGCAGTGGAATTCAGGTGGGCATTGCAGAGAAGCAACAGAGCCATTGAATGAAACATCAAGCTTGGATTACCCTGAGAAGAATGCAATTGTAGAAGATGTCATAAATCAGATGAAAACTCCAGTTACATTGTTGAACGTAACTGGTTTATCGGATTATCGGATCGATGGCCACCCGTCCATATATGGGAAATCGTTTGTTAATAGGCAGTTTTCAAGAGGAGGTGAAGATTGCAGCCATTGGTGCTTGCCTGGTGTTCCTGATACATGGAATGAATTGTTGTATTTCCATTTGAAATATAAAGAGATGGTGAAATGAATTCTTTCGACAATGTGTACAGAATGATTCGGTTCGATTCGGTTTTGATTATTTTATGCATGTCTATATGAATGAGCATCTCCGTCTGTCCCGTTAATCTTTAAAGCTGTGGACGTATTCATGCGAGTCATAAAACTAATCCACAGTCGGGCATTCGTTGTCCGTGGTTGAAGCTGAAGAAGCCTAGGCTTCAAGTGATTGGATACTTCAATTTCTTTTTCCTCTTATAAGTCGAAAAGAATGTGAATAAAGTTGTGTTCAAGAAACCAATCATACAAGATTAGGACATCTCTTAAATACTATGCTTGTAGAGCAGTCCTTAGCTCATCGGATGACAAATAAAGAGCCTAGCTTTTTTCATTTGCAAGCATCTTTGGGGCATAATATTTCCACTTTTAAGTTGAAAGTTTGTTAGGCTCATCTCTTTTTATGAAAAGAATCTGATCGAGGAGAGAATAATTACTTCAATTTAAGCATTTGGCATAAGTTTGTATTAAATATTGATGTTTACTTGCTTCTTTTGTTAGATTTTATTAATCTAAGTATATCAAAAAAGGCAGCAAAGAAAACAAAGTTCCCAAAATATTCTCTCTATTTTTCTATGTAAAAGAAATCCTTTCCACTTAATTTTTGAATGAAACTTTTTTTTGGGTTAAATTATTAAAAATACTCTTGAACCATGAATCTCGTTTAAAAAATATCCATGAATTTTCAAAATTTTCAAAAATACCCTTAGACTATGAAAAGAGTTTCAAAAATACTTTTGAACTATGTAAAACGTTTCAAAAATGTCCTCAACGTTAACAACACATAAAATTCAGTTAAATTCTAATTTGTACTTGTGTGACATAAAAAAAATGGAGATGTGGACATGTTAAAAATTCATGCAGATATATGATATATTCTCCACCGATTTTGTCCTAGTTAATTCTGTGATCTTTTGAATCGATAAAATATAATTTTCATGATTTTTTAACACGATGTCTACGTTTTTCATTTTTTTCATGTCACACAAGTACAAGTTACAATTTAACTCCCCACATCAAAATTTCGTCTGTATTATTAACGTTGATGACATTTTTTTAAACGTTTTTCACAATTTAAAAGTAATTTTGAAACTTTTTCTATAGTTCAAGGTTATTTTTTAAACTTTTAAAAATTTAGGAACATTTTTCATAGTTTTGGGGTATTTTTGATAATTTAACCATTTTCTTTTTTCTTCTTTTTCTTTTCACCAAAAGATTTGATTTGCCAACTAAGACCGAGTTGAAGATATACCCACACGTATGCATTTTCTTTCCAACATGTGAAATGGCTTGATTTGCCAACTACGACCGATTTGAAGATATATGAATTGAAGAACCATATATTGTATGTATGTATTTTCTTTTCAGCATGTGAAATGGCTTGATTTGTCAACTATCAATGAATTGTATATATATATATATATATATATATCAAACGACTTAGATTTGCCAACTAAGAACAAATTGAACTATTTATGTAGGGATATAATTTAAATCTACAACTATTAGGAGAAATTACCAACTAATTGTAGCTCAATTCGCTGAATTGAACTAATTTGATCAATTTTTGCTTGTTTCTCTATTCACCATAAAATACAATATTTGATACATGATGTAATATGATAATGACACAATGAAAAGGCTAATATAAATCAAATATATAACTTCATTTATCATATCATAATGTATAAAACATTGATTTTAAACTTGCATAGGAGTTGCTACAATTATAAACTAACTAATTCATAAGAACACAACTAATCATATTCGAAAATTCATAATAAGAATAAAAAGAATGGCAAATTTAGTTCCACTAACCAAAACCTAAACTTTCAATATTTGCATAGCTCAACTTAATGCATGAACTATTAACTATTGACCGATTCCAATCTTCCCCTAGATGTGGTAAAAAAAAAACCAAAAAACCAAAAAACCAAACCAACAATCAATTCAATCCAATCCTAAACCAATAAAAAATTTCAGCCAGACCAAATCTATTCGATTTCACAATTTTTCTTAACCCCTATTGACGAATAAAAAGACCTATTAAATTCCTTGCCACACCCACATTTTTCTTGAAATGATACCTATGTTATCACAGTGTCTTTTTGATGCATTATCAAAATAATAACTCCAGAAAAATCATCCTATGATAAAACACACAAAACTTCCCTTTTAAAAAGCATCATAAAGATACAAGTATGTTTAGGTGCAAATCGGTTTGCCCGATTTGCATAAACTGAAACCGAATTTGGTATACAATTACATGATGTTATTACATTATTTCCCACAATTTATTAGGCTTTATATCATATCCTAGAATAATACTATGCCTATTAACATGTATATTATTTCTATAACTTCTTAAAAGCACCCTTATTTGACAAGGATTATTCTCCTAATAGGTAAGCATGGACATGGTTTAGGCATCCAAACCTTTTCAATGGCGAAAGGCGAATCAATGAGATTGGTGTTTCTTTGCTCTCCCTTGGGAAACTGATGCATCGTCTCTCTTAGAACCCTCGGGTTTTCGAGCCCACGCAGGTGCTTGGTCGGGTCCATAGCGGTAATCGTAGAAAAGCTCTTCACTAGCTTCAATATGCTCCTTGGCAAAAATGCCTACCCGATGATCGCCTGCCACCAACATTACCTGTACAAGCCAGCAAAAGACTAACTATTTCCTTTGTTTTCCTTTTTGGATAAAAGCACAACAAAAACTCTTAATTTCAGATTTCATGGGAGATTCCTGAAACTTGCTTACCTTAGCGTAACAGTTAGGGTTCGACGAATGATTTGCGAACTTTAGCTTGTCTCCTTTACGATATGCATCTAGAACATACTGTGGAAATAGAAAGCTGCTGATATTTAAAACAATGTAGCCATGGAGTTTGAAGGACAGAGATTAGAAAGAACTTGTTGTCCAGGGTCCAGTTCACAAAGTATCCTTGTAATAGAAGGTTATATGATATGTATATATAATAAATGAGAAAGATGCCCATTTACCTGATCATTCAAGTCAAAAAGGAAAGAAGAGTTCGCACGATCGTAGATTTTTCCACGCTTATCCGCTTCTCGGTGTGAGATTAGTTCCCCTGTATATTCTCCAAGATAATCATTCTTGTTGACAGACTTCTGAAATCATGTTTTCCCCTGGTTCAGAATATTATTTAAACATAAGAATAGAAAACAAAATCTAGTGTCCGACCTTCAAAAACGCTCCCCATCCAGCAACATCAGACTTGCCCAGGAGAATCTGGAAATTTAGAAAATAATGGATAGTAAATGCCATTGTCACAATTCTTGAATTATGTCCACGAGATTGCAGTTATTAAGACTTTGAATTTCTCACTCTCTGCTGTTGCCTTAGGAGGAGTCTCATGTTACCACATTGGCCATCTCCCTGTCTAGGTGGCTCTCCCAATGAACCGTCACCACAACTACGTACATCGGACATATAAGCAGCACCATCAGGGAGCAGAAAAGTTATTTACAACAAGATAAAAAAACAGATGCTAAAAATCCTATAATACAACAAATTCCATCGGACCAATTTTGGACTGTGAATTGCCAATATGTGACTTCATGCTTAAGAATATTCGTGCATTCTACAGAAATAAGCGAAACAGGTTTGATAAGTTGATCATAGTAGATTTAAAAATGTATGAGAGAAGTATCACATTATGAAATTATGTTCCCCAAAATATTAACTAATGAAATCTCTATAAATAATATATCTAAAGCATGCGGAATATTATGACCCCAAAATTAATCCCATTGAACCAAGATGAACCAAAAATGTGCTAATCTTAAGTGAAGTTGCTAGCCAACTTCTGCATAAACATTCACCAATATATTTGAATAAATGTATATCCATCAGAAGTTGAAGCACATGCGTTTGACACTCGATACCTGACCCAGCAATTTCGGCAGACATCTGGGTCACATTCCCGTCCAGCAGCAAAACACGGGCACTGTCTGCTTCTGCATTGACTCTTGGCACAGTGACATCCCCTGAACCTATTTTTGCAATTTTTTGAGCACCTGAAATGAAATTTAAATGCAGATAG
This sequence comes from Herpetospermum pedunculosum, assembly GCA_028017165.1. NCBI lineage: Eukaryota > Viridiplantae > Streptophyta > Magnoliopsida > Cucurbitales > Cucurbitaceae > Herpetospermum > Herpetospermum pedunculosum. The sequence goes on from CM051523.1 coordinate 14,300,024, forward strand.
AAAAATCTCATAAATGTCAGGCAACTGCGAAAACTTTTAACTAGCACGAACTTGCAATAGATTGTTGTACAGTTGAACACCCGGGAGGAGGGAGAGCAATTATGAACTAAAACCAAGCATTAGAGAAATCATACCCACAATATTTTTCGCAACAGGTACCATTATGAAGACAAGGGCATTGCTTTCCGCATGAAGATAAGCATCCACACGGTGTATATTGTTTACAAGATTGATTTTTTCCATCAGCAATCCTTTTCCAAAACGATGGATGGCCAGCAGATTTCCAAGAATACTTGAGCTTCCGTGCTTTTCCCCGTTTACGAAGTAGCCGTGCTCTAGTTCGCATGTCCTGTTCCTAACACAAGGAAGAAAATGTGACTGGAAACATTAAGATTAAAGTTTGTTGTGTTTTTCATCGATACATAGCAACAAGATGATGTGAAAAAGGTGAGTCCTTCATAGTGCAATTACAAAATATTGCAGAAATAACAAAGTTAAAAGCAATTCCTACTCCCCCAAAATGAGAATCATTTGTATCAATACCCCCCTCCAAAAAACATTTGTAACAACATATTTATGAGCATCTTACCGTATAGTCAATATCAGCTTTTCCATTGTCATCCGCATTTGAACTTGGGATACTGTTTGATCTGTGCGATGTTGAAGCTCCACCATTGTGCATGTAATTGAATACCTCCATGCAAGTCTTCAATCCAGAGAGTAAGTTTCTAGATATGAGGCAACTACAACCAAAAGTTTAAATATAGAAATTAAAAAAGTTTCGAGGAAAATATTCAAATTAATCTACAACTGTTATATAAAATAGAATCAAGTTTCATTTGGGGAAACAAATATAAAAACGACTCTAATTATGCATGATATTGTACCAAAATTTCAAATATTGTTTCATGTGAAATTCATGAAGAATAGAGAATAGCTGACTAATTAGTAGACCAAACTCTGTACAGTCAAAATTATCATATAAAATATACAGCACATTAAGTTTTCTATACATCCATATATCCCAAAGTTATCTAAAGGGTCTCCCTAGCCTCAAAACCAATATCAAATTTTACTGGATACCTAAATCCCTTTCCTTTCCAAAAGAATGGCGGGTTTTTCCTAATTCATGGGAACTCCTCCATCCTCACTTCTTGACCCACACTTCTCTGCCTTCTTTCTGCTCTTTCCCCCTCTATGTTTTCTACAGAATCTGAATAATATGGTAGGATAGTTGTAGAATACCTCTTTCAGCAAATACAATAACAGGATATCAATGCTTGAAAAAAAATCACATACACCAAGTGACTGTTTCCATGATCAATTGTTTGTTCTACTACCAAATGAAATTGGAACTTCTCATAACTAAAACAACACATTCTTATAGTACTGTCTTTACAACTGACTTTATATGCAAACATCTTCAGCAGAATTTTGAAGGACCTACTTGTTTATTTACTGAAGGACGAAGGTATTTACTACCATCTGGTATCCATAAGGATCTTTAGTAAGTGTAAGGACCCACCTGTTTCTTCCAAATATCTCTATTCCCTTCATGTACAATTCTTTTTCCATGAGCTTCCACTCAGAACTTCCACTCGTTCCTTCAACTTGTTCTCTGACAGTTTCAGCTGACAGCTTTGGCGTTGACAATTCTGTGACTTCTACAGTGTCGGACCTGCCAGTGCCTTGCAAATTATCACATGAAGCAATATCTGAAGGAGAAATTTTCTCCTTAGCTTGTTTGGTGGCTTCACTCAGAGACATTTCATTCCATTGTTCATTTTTTTGAAGTCCATGAATATCCTCATGACTACATTTGGTGCTGGTAATACTACTGAGTTCAGGGATGGTGTCAGTAGGGGCATTTGCAACATCCATGGCTGACAACATTTTTTGTTTCTTGCAATCTTGAAAGTTATTAGAAATTAACTCAGGGTCATTTGACATTGAATCCTTATTTTGATGCTCCACGGCCTTCTGCTTGGCCCCAGTCCCAGGATTGATTGCAGTCCCGATTGATGCATCCGAATTTAAGCCTACGGTCGCCTCAGACACAGAAATGCCTTTAGAAGTAATGGACGACAGTTTTCCAGTAAGACATCTTTCATCTTGTATGATGTCAGCATGAACATGAGCACTTGACTCTTCAGGTTTGGAAGATCTTGGTCTCTTGTTTCTTTGGTCTGGAGTTTTACTCTGTGTTCGCTGCAAGTAATGAATATATGAAAGTAATCAATGAGGATCTGGCAAGTATTTTACTGCAAAAGAAACAGACTTGGACATCAAACTTGAAAACAACTTTGCAAGAACAACAACTATATTGCAGGATTTGGCAAGTTATGGATGCATATAAGCAAGAGGCCAAGCAAACTATACATGGAGTAGGAGTAGATGCTAAATAACAATATAGCAGACAAGTGCTCGGGAAATTCAGCATGCTATCAACTATGTATCTCATTGTGTATCTTACAATAATTAAGCATATCAGACTCCAATATGATACAGAACACTCCTTCCTTTTGTTCACCAATTAATGATAATTTCTGAAACAACTGAGTCATTTGAAAGGTATGAGTTGGACAACAAATTTATGAGGTCAAAAGTGGTTAATGCTAGAAAACATCAAGAGAAAATAAGAAATTTTACCTTAAGGAAACATTGGTTACTGCAAGGTTTTCTTTCTTCCTCATGCTCAGGCCAATAGAGCAGCTTTTCACTCTGTGAAGCAAGATTCCCAGTAAACACGTAGATAGAAAAACAATTACATAAGCTACTACAGGAAACAAGAAATGTAGACTCCGTTGCTTACCGGATAGAATAACGATTGAGAACATCCATGTAGCCGGCAATCAAACAGCTGTCAGTCAGATGCAATACAACAGGTGAGCAAGAGCATTATCAGAAACCATTAAATGTATATGGCTGTATAATATTGATTATTATTGATTAAACTATAGTTTTTAGTCTCTAAACTATAACTCCCTTTCAGTTTAGTCTATCGTCTTTTAAACTTTGATTCTGTCTTCAAGTTTTTAGCTGATATTAAATTGGTATTTCTTTACTCTTTACTATTAGGAGGATTGCCTGGTTTTTAGTTTGTGTCTATTATATGTGCAGCGGAAGTTAGCCCACTTGAACTTTAAGATAACTAACAATGGCCCTACTTACCGGAAAAATCTATATGATATGGATTAAAAAATTTAAAGAATCAACAAAGAACTTCAAAAACACCGAGGACCAAAATGAAAAACAAGGGTCTAAACTAGCCTAACCATTATTGCTTAAACAAATAATGACTGAGAACTGAAAAACTAAAAAATCCCTTACCATACAGCGACGACAAAAGAGGTTATCAAAAGAATCTAATGTCGAACTGAGGCTCTTGTGTAAAGATATTCCCTTGTTAGACTTAAATTCTTCCAAAACTTTAGAACTTGAATCTGTTTTGTAATTCCTTTCCTTAAGCACTTCATACCGCCCCTGAAAATCTCAGAAAAGTTGTGATTCGAGCAATAGAAAAGGATGGGTGCTCGAAAAGTAGCTTTTTGACAGTTCTAGTAACCTTGTACATACATCTATATACATATTATACAAATATGTATAATACAGATGTATGCTTGTATATTCTGCACCACTACAGACAGTGTATGTCACCATTTTTATCCAGATTACCTTGATTTCTGAACTGGTACAGCCAATAGAATGACTTAAAATTTGAAGTACATCCTCGCCGACTCCATGTTCCTGTATAATAATCCTGGAAAATGCAACAAAGAAAAAGAATTGACCTTGACTGCTTTACGTAGGTTCTAAAAGAATAAATAACTCGGCATAGCCATTTCAACTCATAAATCAATATATTTGGCTCATCCAAAACAACAGGCCAAGATCATCTGGTCTCCAAAATGGAAAATGTATTAACAATCTAGGAATATAATAACATAGGAAGAAATATATGAATAGTTGTAGATACTAAGTCCTGAAATGTGCTTCTCCAGGGATGAAATGTCCAACACAGAAACAAAAAAAGTTCAGCTAGAATCACATCTGAATAATTAAGCACTTACATGAAGAACCAGAAATACAGTTCATATCAAAACATGCATTGCAGGCAATAACTAATTAAGCTCACCATAAAACACGGTCTTCACCCTCAGAAAAATCATGTTTTTCATCCTCCGGTCCTGCAAGTTCTTCCTCACTGTCACTACAGATTAAGGCTTCACTGCCATGCTGGTCATAGTAAATACGTCTTCTTCCAACTACTGACTGGTCTTCAGCCATTCTCTGATTCCTGTGCTGTGAGAGACAAATTTGAGATAGATATGATAGATATACAAAAACAAAGTACTTATTATTTACTAGTAGCTGCAGGCATAAATCTGGTATAGGTTTTCAAGAAAAATATTTCTATCTTTCTGTTAGGACACCGCCTAACGGGATCAAGAAGCTCAATGTATAGATATGAAAAGATACATGAATTACAAGATAAGCAAGTGTTTAAGGGTACTTGCACCCTCCCATCTTGAGAACTATCTCAAGCCTAATCCTCTTTCCAATTGACCCCTCTCCTCTAATCCCACTCCTTCTATTTATAACCATATACTCCAACTAACTCCCCAAGTCATTACCCTATATGCCCTTACTACTAACATACTAACATTGCCCATATACCCAGTTAGGGTCCTTACACTTTCCTTCTTGGGAAACAGAGACAACTTCAAGAACATCCATTTCTAGACTGCTAAAGCCAATTTCAAGAAGAAGAAAAAAAATGAGCAAAGTATCTCAAACAATGGTATACCTTTCCAAAAATATCCACGTCGTGTAAGGGGGCAACTTCTCAATGTATGGAAGTTTAATACTGATGGAGTATACTACCTCTTGATTGTTAATGTAGTCTTTATCTCCAGAACCATGAGCAATCCCAGAAAACTTACACAGAGGAAGCTCCATTCTTGAGAGAAGCATTTTTCCGTTCCTATTTTCTTCTACAAATGGTAGAGCATTTCTAGAATTTGCAGACATAACCTGAGCAACGTTACTTGCAAGCCTCTGTGCATTGTTCTCAAGCTTTTCCTGCACAACCATAATATGATTTTTGTTTGTTCTCTTTTTCTTGGATGCAGAAGGCTTGCACTAGTAAAAAAAAAATAAGGTGAAAATCAATTTATACCCCTAAACTTTGGGGGTTGTATCACTTAAAACCTCAAACTAATAATTATATAATCCTAAACTTTCATAAATGAATCAATTTAGACCCTCCAGATTTCATTTTAAAACCGTTAATGCATCATTTTCACACGTATCAGACTTCTTTAAATGCTAACTTAATATTAGAGTGAAATGCAGGAAATAAATGAATTAGTAGCGGTTTTACATTAATATGAGTGGTTTTTCATTTCCTCTACTTATTTAGAAAGAATTAAGTAATATTTTTTCTTACTCTTTTGGTAGGATTTTGGGAGAATAATTTTTATTTTATTTTGAGTTGATCTTAGATGAAATCAAATTTTCACTCCCGGAAGGTCTAAATTGATTTATTCCAATAAAAAAAAAAAATAGACTTCTCTGCAACATACCTTGACTGAAACAACTCTCTCTGCTTGAATTTGCCTTTTGAGCGTATTTACCCGGTTTGCCAAGGACCCAATAACAACAGTTGATTGGTCTCCCTGTGAAATCCGTCATAAAATGGAGGAAAATACATAGACGTATACGATCATATACGACTCAGGAACCAAATGAATTCTCAAATAAAAAGCTCAGATCACATCACTTTATCAACTGTTTCATTTCAACTAATTTCAGCGGGAAAATCAAAATCGTTACGATTGTCCAGACTACAGCATACAAATTAAGAAGAAGAAAATAAAAATTTCCATAATATCCACCAGCCAAAAAAAAGGATATAAACTTCCGTCGTCTAATCTAATCTCTAGAACCTCTAATTTCGAAATATTAAACCAAGGAACTCAACCAATTTCATTCGGACGTCAAATAAAAGGATCATCGATTGCTTGCTTAAACAAACGATCGTCAAATTAAAAGAAGGAAGAAAAAGTGCAAGGATCGAGAGGTACTGACTGTGAATATGGCGTCGGAGTCGATTGGGGTGGACGCCATGGTTGGCACATTGAGTGTGGTCTGTAGACTGCAACTCAATCGAGGTTGAGGAAGAAGAAGAAGAAGAAAGAGAGGTTAACTTTGAAACCGACACGTACAGAAGACAGTGACGTGGCTCCACTCAGAAATGGGAATCCACATCCAGGACGATTTGGTGCACTGAAATTCCAGAATTTTTTTATCCCCACCCCCCAAAGAATCTATAAATTATTGGGGTAATTGGAGTAAATGCCCTTTTCAAATATCATATTTCTCCTAAGGACCAAAATCTAAAATAAACTTAAAATGCCAACTTGAATCTAATTGGTTAAGATATTATATCTTCGACCATAGGATAAGACGTTCAAATTCTCACTCTCACATGTTGTTGAGCTAAAAAAAAAAAAAAAAAAACAGTAAGTAACAATTTCGTCCATAAACTTTAGTTTGTAATAATTTAGTCATTATATTATCAATTGTATAACTATTTAATCTTTAAATATTAGTATAGAACAAATTAGTATGTGTACTTCAAAATTTCTAATGATTTAGTCCTTATTATGAAAAATATTGTTAAGATTTAATAAAATTTATTACATATGTAGATCAATAAATTGATTAAGAACTAAATGTGTTTATAAACTACAAAGGTTACTTGTTAATATATATCAAAATCGACACTTAATTTTGATAAAAAAAAAATTACGATAGAAATTAAATTGCTACAAATTTTAGAGTACAAGGATTGAATTGTTACCTATCAAAGTTCATCGTTACAAATTTTAAAGTACGAAAATTAAATTGTTAACTTACTAAAATTTAGAGACTAAATTGTTACTTTCATCCCACTTCAAGCACCAAAACATTAGTTGACCTAACAGAGTAATAATGTGAAAGTTAAACCTATGGTTACTAACTTTACTAATATGTATTTTTTAAATGAGTTAGTTTTTTTTTTTTTTTTTTTTTTTTGGTCATTTCTCTCTCTCTTCTAATAGAGCTTGTGGTCATCTTTCTTCTATGTTTTTCACCACCATAACGACCATCGACTATCGTCCTCCGGTTTTTGTTATTTATCTAAATTTTGTGTTTTATTGTTCATACTAGATCTAGATCTATTTATTATTGTGTATTGTGTCGATACACACAAGTTGTTGATGTAAGAATTTGATCGGACAGGTACATGTCTGTTCAAGTGTCCTAGTTAGTTCGGAGGTTGAGTTGTCCTACAAGGTAAGATCTTACACCGATGTGGTGCTATGTCTTACACACTGACACTCTGACGATGCTTAAATTAGTACTTAATTTGTAGTGGCGTCGAGCTAAGTTTAGAATAATTTATGTACTATCATAGTAGGATTGTAAGGGTCTCGATTTATATAATTCGATCTCCGACATGTATGTCAGGTCCGTTACGGTGAGTTAGTTGGATTTAAGGAGCGGAGAGACACTTGCCTTGCTCTGATGGCACCATTAGTAGTCGGTGCTCGGTCTCGAGGGATCGACCGAGGATATTTTTCTTCTTTAAGGAATTGTGGGTCAAATGGGTCCGACAATTTTTTTCACCCTATAATACTAGCTTCCCTCTTCTAAAAATACACTAAACTACACTTTTACCCATCTTCAAATCTCTTTATGCTTGCTAAAGCGAGCATGACTCAGCTGACACATGTATGTGTTGATGACCAAGAGATTTGTAGTTTGAATCTCTTCACTCCCAATGTACTATGCCTTTTTTGCAATCCCACACCTTTCTTTAAACTACAACAGATGTATCTAATGAATGAAAGATGACTGAGATGAAACTATAATCGCAAGAGAGCAATAGAATATAGTGAGCGTGCCGGAGTGGTTATCGGGCATGACTAGAAATCATGTGGGCTTTGCCCGCGCAGGTTCGAATCCTGCCGCTCATGCTTTTTTTCTTCTTTAATTTCTGTCCGTTTTCTTTTGTCAAACCGAGCATAGCTTGGCATAAGATTGTGCCCGTGACTAAGAGGTCATGGTTTAATTCTACATTAATTAAAATACCGTTGCAAAAAAAAAAAAAAAAAAAGCAATAGAAATAAGGGCATAAATTATCCAAGGTAAGAGCTTCTTGATAAATTGAGCATGTCTCTGCTCGATCTTTCTGATAGAAATTTTTTTTAAAGACATTAAGGTCTCGACTTTTTGCACTGTTATGTCAATTTATTTTAAAAAAATCAAACTCATTTAAAAAATACAAGCAACCGTATTTAATTAATGCGGGTGGATGAAGTGAATCCCTGACCTCTTAGTCAAGGGTTAGACAACTTTATGCACTTTATGTCAATTAAACTATACTCGATTTAGCGAAATTTAGACGGGAATAGTGTATTTAAATTTCTGCACAAGTGCAGGATCAACCCCACTTTGGGCTAGGCGATGTGTTCACCTGTTGCACCAAGTGATTGTTTGAAAAAAAAAACTAAAACTCTGCACAAGTGCAATATGAAACTCTCAGTCTAGACTATCTAGGTGATACATTCACTAACCCGTTGCATCAAGTAGTTGTTTGAGAAATTTTTAATTGTCATATCATCATTCAATTAGGTCAATTAACGGTGACCAATTAAAAATTAAATTCAAACCACATTACTTTTGAAAGGGTAGTTATTCTAATTAATTCAAACCACATTACTTTTGAAAGGGTAGTTATTCTAAATAGCACAAAAATGTATCAACCTTTTATTAAACAAACAAAAATTGTGCTATCCCTTGTGGCGGTATCATGCCGAATTGAGATTGAGATCGTCACTGGAATAACACAAAAAAATTGTTTTGTTAAAATAGTGTTATTTATGAAATGCAAAAATATTTTTGTGCTATTTGAAACAATTATTCCTTTTGAAACTTAAATAACCAAATAGAAATTAAATGAAAATTTTAAGAATCAAAAGTGTTGATTAGTTTTGAAAACTCGACCAAATAAAAATTAAGTTTAAACTCAGAGATTAAAAGTATATTTTATTCACTAAATTTTTTAGAAAAAACTACTTTTTAGATAATAAGTTTGTTTGGTTCCTAGATTTCAAAATCATACACTTTCGTACTTTCGTCCATAAGATTTAGGTATACTTCGTTTTGGTCTTTGAGGTTTAATATCTCATTCGTTAGAAAAGAGAAAGATCTTGAGTATATAAGAGAAGACATTTATCTCCAATGGTACGAGACCTTTCGCAAATACATTGTAAAAATGTCTGAATTTTATTGTCCTTAATAGATATATTTTATAAAAAATTAAATTAAAAGTTGACCTTTAAATTTTGAGTCTAATAGGACTTTGAACTTATTCGTTTTTTTTTTAAGTTCTTACAAAGTTTATAATAGATTAATTTTATTTATTTATTTTTAATGTAAAATACTTCTCTTAACTTTTAACTTTTAACTTTGTGCAATGTTAACGTTAACATAGCAATGCTATGTTAACGTTAACATTGACGGTAGAATATAAAATGAATTTGATACATTATTGAAATGATATATACCATATAACACGTATCACTTTATTTTTCAACCAATTGTATGCTCCTTCTATCACCATCTTTTTCTTTCTTTTTTTCTTCTCTTCTCTATCATCAATCTATTACCTCCAAAACAACTAATGTTTATCTAATTGACTTAATTACCATGGAATCAATTTAATTAGTTAACCATATGGGCTACGCATGATCACTATTTATAAAATGCAATTGAAATAGATACAACTTTAACTTTATATATAAGATTCATTATTTAAATTTAAACATTAAAAAATAAATATAGAGTGACATCATTTTAATTTATCTTAAATCAAAGATTTTTTTAAAAAAATATATGATGTGACATTTTTCTAAAAACTGTTATTTAAATATGATTTTGCCTATTTTTATTATGAAATTAGATACGCTATATTTTAGAAGTATTTTTTAGTTCAATAATTACATGGTGAAGAATCGAACTATAATTTTTTTTTTTTTTTAGAAATTGATGTCTTTTCGATTAAATTATGTTTGAATTGACTTAATTTAGTCATTTAGTATCTTTATTTAACTAACGCATATATTGTTATTATTATTTACATGGTGCTATTTATCCATGTTTTATATGATATTTGCCTAACACATTTTCTTTTAAATAAAATAAACTTTATCTATTAAAATAAAATAAAATAAAATAAAATAAAACTTTAGAGTCTCCCATGAAAACGAATATGTCAACTGGCAGCTATCAAATGGATTGAAAAAAAAAGAAATTAGGTCTGACTCGATTAATTTATTACAGGATAATTCTCTTTTTTTTAATAGGTTTAACAAATATATAAAGGTCAAAACACAAATATTGGATCATACACAGATAAAATGAACAACTACATGTACAAATCAAGGATATGTGGATAGAAATATATTACCCAATTCCAATTAATAATTAGAATCCAAAAGGTTTGAATTCTTTTTTACTCCTAAAATAATGTTTTTGTTAAAAAACTTCCAAATATTATATTTTATTTCTCAAACTCCACCTAAACAATAATTATATAATTGTATTTTTTTTAGAACATATAGGGAAGGGAGCTGATTCGAGACATTTTGCTCATAGTTCATGTCAGTTGAACTATGATCATGTTGACAATTATATAATTGTATTATTAAAACAAAAATAAAATGTCAACAAATAATTATAATATAATGACAATTTTTTGTTTCTCGTTCTTAAGACGGTAGATGATACAACGGCCGAAAGAAACTGTCATTCAACGTGTTGGTGACAGGTTTTAATTGTCATTGATTCCCAGATTTATAGTAGTATATAATACTAACTATTATTTTTTTTTCTGACAATATGTGAGGTGGCGAAGTTGAACCTAACTACATTTTATTTGATGGTTCATATATCAATTGAGTTATGTTCATGTTAGCGTTTATTTATTTATGTTAATAAATAGAAGTGTGATAAAGTATTTTAAATGTAGGTATTGAATTTGAAAATGAATTAAGAGTTTTATTAAAATATCAATATAGATTAACAGAAGGTTTATTATAGTTTTTTTTGTTTTTTTTTATTAGAACTAGAAATTTTTTACATGCATGATACATTGCACGGTATTATATTTTAATATATGTTTTTAAATTTTAAAAATAAAACAATTTTTGTTTATTATTTAATTTTTCCAAATTTTACCCAAACAAAATAAATAACTAATAAATTAAGAAAAATACTTTTAAGGAGTAGGTTTTTAATGAGTATCTACCCAAAATATATTTTCTTTATAAAAAAAATCATGAAAATCTCTCTCTATATATAGGGTGATCATCGATAGACTTCTATCAGTCATAAGATATCAGCGATAGAAATTGTCATATCCGCAAAATTTTTAAAAACATGCAATATTTTTAATTATTTTATTCTAAATTGACATCTGTTACAATTTTCCATATATATATATATATATATATATATTTTTTTTTTTTATTATTATTATTTTTTTTTTTTCTAAAAAGGAGTATGTTTCAAATTTTGAAAATGCAAAAGAGGTAAAGAGAGACTAAAACAAAATTGACGAATAATACCTTCAAGAGATGAATCTCAATCGAATCGATTCTATTTTTTTTTTTAATTTGATTTAATAAATAATCAAATTAACAAGCGGCCAAAAAGAAAAGAAATAAATAAATACAATTAATTTTCAAACAAATTGTAAAATTAATTAAAATTAATTTTCAAACATTGTCCTCAACAAGAAGCTCACCAGAGCTTTTAGAATGTTTTTTAGAGACAAAAATCCGAGCAAACCAAGCGACAGACTTAACAATCTTAGCAATTCCAATGGCCACGGTGACGTAATACAAACACCAACCGAGGAAGTCCGCCGGACCCAATTCCGCCGCCGTCAACCACTTTCTTTCCGCCACAACCGCCAGCGCCTCCACCTCATCTCTCAGCCGCCACCACCACAGGCCGCCAAAGCTCACCGCGGTCGCCGCCGTCTCAAACCACCTCTCTTTTCGGGATTCCCCAAATACGGTGTCGTCCACCACCGGCTTCACCACTGTCCTCGTCCAGTGCACCACCGCCTCATGAAGTCCCAAGAAGAACAACACCCTGCTCCACTGGCCACCCTCGACGCGGCCCGCCGCTGCGTCGTCGAGGCCGGTTGATAGACTTCCCTCGATCCCGACTCCGACACAAACCTGTTGTTAAGAATATGAATAAATGATTGTTAAATGATAATTTCATATGATATATCAAAGTATAGTAGGATTATGTGTGTTAGTAACTCTTACAATTCATTTGTTATAGAATACTAATAAAAGATTAAAGTTAATGTTTTGGTTAAAAAAATTAATTTTGTAAGTGTTACAATTAATATCTGGTAAAAACAAAATTTAAAAGTCCACCAAAGTATAGTTCAGAAAGTCAATTTATATCAACATGAGTATAGTTCGAGGGATAAAACACATATTACCCATCCCAAAGATTTCGATATTTTAATTTTCATTCCTGCAATTGTTGAACTTACAAAATTTGACAATATAGTATTACTAATTTTAAAGGTTGAAAGATTAAATTTTCACAAAAATTTATTCATGAACCAATTAATTAATATAATTATACAAAAAGCAATAAAAAATTATCATGTCATCTATTCTTAAGACACCCATAGCTATTTAGAGACTTGGAAGTATTCATGAGTAAATTCAATTGATAAAGATATTATAAATTTCTTTTTTCAAGGTTAAAAAGATTCAAATTCTCACTATCACCTTGTCTAAACTAAAAAATTACAAAATTATATTCTAACATGTCAACTTAAGCTTTTAGGTTAAGTAGTGTTTTAACACACCTGAAGAGTGCATAGAAAAATCCAAGCACTGTAGAGACCTGGTTGGGAGACGGGATCAGGGAGCTTGGTCGGGAGAGTGAATTTTCCAGTGAGAGAATGAAGGAGGGCGGAGACTATGACAAAAGAAACAAGAAGATAAAGAAGAGGAGAGTTTACATAAAGAATTAAAGATAGCAATAAAGGCGGCAACGGTGGTGGTGCGGCGAGATATAAGGCGGAGGAGAGGCGAGCGAGAAGGAGAAACGAGAGAGGAAGCAAGAGGCCAAGAAGGTTGACAGCGAAAAGATGAAACAAAAAGAAAGGTTTTAGATCAACTTCCATGGTTTTGGTTGTTGTTGGAAAGGAGACAAAGAACAAGAAAGGAAATGGACAAAGAAAAAAGTTTGGTTTTGTCTTATAAGAAAAACTGGGGTTTTGAGAAGACAAAGAATTTGATTGGTGTATAAATAAATACATTTAGATGAGAAATGAAATGTTTATAAATTTATAAGTTGTTGTTATGGAATAATCTTGTAATCATAAGGTGGATGCCACGTCCACAGTTTTTGATGATGAGTTGACTGAGACTTGGTCCAATCATCACCTATATATATATATTTTTTTTTGTATATGCATGTATTTATATTTTTATATATATATTTATACATAGATATAACAACAAAATGAGCAAAAACTTAGTGGATTGGATTGAACCGTGTTGAATATGTGATGCATGTTTCCTTTTTAGAATACAAGAAGTAACACTATAGATTTATTTATTCATAGTTTTTCATAATTAGTTCAACACAATACGAGAATAAAAATTTGAATTTTAAAATTAATATATAATGTCTTAATCAATTCAATTATCATCCGTGTTATCCAGTTAACACGTTGATTTTAACACTGGACCATTATAAATGTATATTAATATAAATAAATATATATTAAAATCGATTAACATGCAATGCATTTAAAATGGTTCTCCCTTACTTCGTCTATTTAAGATTCTTTTAAAAAACAATGTTTTCTTATCTATCTTTCAATTTAGTCCACGTAATTTTTGTTTTGCGTTTATTATTCTATTTTAGTCTCTAAATTTTTAAAAATTAATAGTTTTAGTTATTACTTTTATTTTCTCGTATTGCAATTTTTGTAATTTCAAATAAACAAGTTCAGTCAGCGTGTGACCTCATGATCACTAGGCGATACACCGTACCGTTGAGCTATGTTTTTGTTTGACTTCATGACTTCGATTACTAATTTTTACTATAATCATCAAGTTTTTAAATTTTGATTTTTCTCCTTCAACTTCTGTCTTTAGTGCCTAGGAAACAAATTTCTACCAGAACAAAACATGTCCTTTTATAAAAAATTAAAATAAAAAATTATTGGAGCAAAATTTCCTATAATTCTTATTTATAAGCCTCTAAAGAAACCTATATTAAATTTCTATTACAATTAAACTTCTACCTTACTAAAACTCTTATTAAAAAAGTTTAATCTTTCTTAAACTAACCGAAATTTTAGGCACACTAGAACTCTTTTAATTTAGATCAAACTTGTTTTTATCTTTAATTTTTCTAATTAGAAAATTAAAACTATTTTTTTTTCTGGACCTGTATAAGTAGTTGGGCCAATGAAGTATTTTGGAGCACCATGGCCTCTTGCATAATGACTCTTGGGCCTATTTGGGCCATGGTATTATTCTTGAGATAAGAAGAAGATTAGTGTAACTTAAAAAGGAGAAACTAGAATAATGTCTAAAACCTAGGAAGCCAACATAAAAAATGTCTAACATCTTTTTTTCTTTTGAATAATGTCTAAATCTTATATTTAGTAAGTCAACCTAAACACAATTGGACAAACTTACCCTTCTACCAATTTCAATAATTTTGAAAATCAATAAAAATATGCTGCAAAAATGTAAATTGTTGGGAGGAGAGAGGGGAAAGTTATGAATGAGGAGTTAACAGAGACGCTAAAAAGGAGAAAAATAATTGACATTTATCCTATGAGAGTTACATGGTTATACTCTCATCCCAGGACCCAAAATTTTAACAGAAGGCTTTGTATACCTGAGATTTTAACAGAAGGCTTTGTATACCTGAGATTTTAACAGAAGGCTTTGTATACCTGAGATTTTAACAGAAAGCTCTGTATACTTGATGAAGTGATGAATTTTGGCTCTGTATACCTGAGGAAGTGATGAATTTCAACTTTGTATACCTGAGTGATGAATTTCGGCCCTGTATACCTGAGGAAGTGATGAATTTCGGCTCTATATACTTGAGGAAGTGATGAATTTCGGCTCTATATACCTGAGGAAGTGATGAATTTCGGCTCTATATACCTGAGGAAGTGATGAATTTCGGCTCTATATACCTGAGGAAGTGATGAATTTCGGCTCTATATACCTGAGGAAGTGATGAATTTCGGCTCTGTATACCTGAGGAAGTGATGAATTTCGCCTCTGTATACCTGAGGAAGTGATGAAGCTGCAGAAAAATTCACCACGTCACGCCAGGTGTATACATGGTTGTCCACCTGTATACATGGTTGTACACAGAGTAATAAAAGGAAACCATATGATTGACCAACCACTTATGATGGATGTGATGCATGAGTCTCTCCGAATGGCAGATTGACAACCACTTACAACCACTGTATACCCTTCCCGATGAGTTGCTCCCTTCCTCCATTGAAGTGTATACAGTGCAATATTAACCCCCACAGCTTTTGAATCGGACAAATCGTAACAAATCGAAGAAGAAAAAACGCACGATTCAAAAACTCAATAAATCCAAAAAAAAAAAAAAATTCTGAAAAATACCGTGTTAGTTGTCGGAGAAAGCTTCGATTGGCAGCTTCGCAACGATTAAAAATTGGAGAAGCTATTGCGTGACTAAAAATTGGAGAAGCTATTGCGTGACGAAGCACAACAAAAAAATAAAAGAAAAGATTCGATAGAGTTCTGTGAGGTTGAACATGAACCCTAACTAAACTAACGAAAAAAATCCTCAAATTGGTTATTATATATATAGGGATTTCATTCTACTCAATATTAATAATATTATAAATTTTTTTAGTTATTTAAATTTTAAAATATTTACTTTTCTAATTCTACCCTATTTAATTAGTTAATATTTTGTAAAAAAAAAATCTGAATGAATGCGTATCATCAAATTGGCCCCTCCTATATAGGGATTTTATTAAAAATATATTATTTAATTATTTAGATTTTAAAATATTTATGGTTCTAATTCTACCCTATTTAATTAATTAAATGTTTTTAAGTTTAATATCTTTAATTTCTTAGAGTTGATATCGTATTTTTTAGACTATTTTAAACCTTGAAATTAGGTAATTTTTTCATTTTGGAGTTATTTAATGTTTGGATATATAATTCTCTAAGATAAATTTTGAGCTATTTATATTTTAATGTTATTTACCAATTGAAACTCACGAGATACACGATACAATAAATTTTAAATTTGATACACGTTTCTGTTGGTTTTTGACTCACTCGAGTAGATATACAATGACAGTGTCGCATACACATTCGGTCAGGGTATACGTTTGGACACACCCTAATTACTAACACCCTTGTAATCCTAAAGCATTCCCTAAAAATAGGGAACAACGAAAACACTCCCCACCTACGAACTATGAGAGATATCTTCTCATTAGTAGAGTGAGGAGTGTATCGGTTGTTCCCTATTTAGGAGAAGATTCAGAATTTAAATGGAGGTAGTAATTACCCACGGCAACCTCCAACTCTATACCCTACCGAATGTATGTGCGATGCAGTGGCTGTATATCTTCACGGGTGTGCCCAAGCGTATACCCCGACAGATGGTGTGTGCGGCGACTCTACTCACAGGAACACATAGGCTCCAGTTGTATACCCCAACTGAATGTATGTGTGACGCAATGACTGTATATCTCCATGGGTGTGTCCGACCGTATACCCCAACAGAGGTGTGTGTGTGTCGGATCTACTCATAGAGCCATATAAAGATACCTAATGACAGACATTAGTTAATGAGAAGAAAAAAAATCGTTTATTTTAACGTGAAATGATCCACCTCACCAAATAAAGTATTAAAACTAATAAATTTTTAAAATAAAATAAACTAATTTTAAAACTAATATTTAAAAAAAAAATCCTAAAAGGGTATAATGGAGAACCAACCCAAAGATATTTGCTCCTAAAAAATCTCTCGACATACATTACAAACTAAACACGTATTTAGACATTTTCCATTAACGGTTATTTATTGTAGACATTCTTCTGGTTTCCCCAACTTAAAAAATGAATCGTAATGAATAGTTAAATATAAAAAGTCAAATCGAAAAATAACTGAAGTTTGCATATTTAAATTTCATAACTATTTAAATTATAGGAGAGAAGAGTGAACATTTTTCTTCCAATTATACCCTGACTATACACCTAAATGAAATTTGATTTGATTATTTTTAAATCTTTCAACAACCGAAAAAAATATCTCATCCTAAAATTTCAAACTAACCTCCTAGAACTCATTTTTCTCAAACAAAAAATATCGGATCCCAACCACCATAAAATATCCCCATAACAAAATTTGATTTTAGAAAGTTGTTTCAACTCATTTTTTTTCTAAACAAATCAATTTATATGGTTCATACCACGGGATTCATGAAAAACCCAGATAGATATACAAGCCAAAAATGAAGAAACAATGGCATAAAAAACTGATCAAAAGAAAAAGAAAAAAAAACCAATACTAATGTTGCCTAGTCGACGATGACCAGAAAATCTCATAGCTTCATTGAATACTCTTCACAACAACAACTAGCTGCTTTCTGAGAAAGCACATGTTCTCTATCACAGTTGTTTTCAATTCCATTAGCCATTTTTATTCCGAAAAAATAACGAGAAACTAAAAAAAAATGACAATGACGATGAAAACAAAAACCCACTAAGCCATGGTTGCTCATCTACAACAATTATCCATCTTTAGGAACGAGGAGGAGAAATCATTGATCACAAGACTATCTAAAGACATGAATCTTGTGTGGATGCTAGCAGATTATTCAAATCGGATGTACCATGATTGTTGTTTGGTCGTGAATGATGAAGTTGTAGATACGAAAACATACAAGAACGACGCGGACTTCATATTCTCAATGTCAAAAATATGTTATGAGTATTAACCGAGTATATAATATTATATACATGTAAATTACTAACTATCAAGATAAACAACAAAATGTGTCTCATATGCATGTAATTAAACACATCAAATCAGTCAATACCTATGTGTATATAACAATACATACGTGTAGAAAACTACAACAACAATCGATAATAGTCTATAGTACTACATACTAGTAACACATGTGTCTTACATACATAAGATACACGCAATAAATATATATAGCAAACCTATGTCTATATGCATATATACAAATAGTCAAACACATTTAATCACTCTATCAATCATATTCATTATAGGTATGTATGAGTATATACATGCAATTAATAAAGTCAAGGGATAAATTGTGATTTAAATCAAAGACATTACCGAAATCCCTAAAAAAAAATGGAATCAAAATCCCGTTATTTTAATAGATCAAAGACGTTACAAAAATCCTTAAAAAGTGAAATCAAGTTACATTAAATCAGTCAATACCTATGTGTATATAACGATACATACATGTGAAACACTACAACAATAATCGATAATAGTCTATAGTACTACATACTAGTAACACGTGTCTTACATACATATGATACACGTCATAAATATATAGCAAATTTATGTATATATGCATATATACAAATAGTCAAACACACTTAATCACTCTATCAATTATATTCATTCTACGTACGTATGAATATATACATGCAATTAATACAATAAGTCAAAAGATAAATTGTGATTTAAATCATAGACATTACCAAAATCCCTAAAAAAAAATGGAATCAAAGTCCGGTTATTTTATAGATCAAAGACATTACAAAAATCCTTAAAAAGTGGAATCAAGTTTTAGAATCCAAAATTTGTATTTAAAATTGTGAAATGTGAGTCCTATGAGCCATATCATTTTCAATTTTTTATATCGGGACAGAGTTCAGGATTTAAATACAAAACTTAAAAAAAAATCTGTTAAGCGAATAACACATATTTGTCCTCAAGTCCGAATTTCCCAAAGTTGATGAGAGGAAGAAGAACATGATGCAGATGGAAACACACATGAGAATGAATGTTGAAAAAAAATCGAAACAAAGCCTAAGGTAAATATATTTCCGATGTAACATTTTTTTTTTTCTTGGGTTGAATGCAATTGTAGATTATTTTATGTTGTTGGAAATCTCAATATTAATGGTTATGGGGTGAATGCAAAATATTTCAAAATCATTTTATGTTGTGCATTTTAAAATTATGAAGTTTTGTTCAATACACTATTTTTAAAGCTAGAAACATGTAATCATAGGTTTAATTACGTCTATATACCAAACGTGAACCCCATTTCTCACTCCAAAAAAATAACCGTTGTAATTCAAATTATTTTAAATAATTCCAACCATTTTTTAATTGTTACGCTTTTTCATCTCATCTATTTTATCTCTCGTAAAATCTATTTTTTTTAATTGCTTTGATTTTTTAAATAATTCTAACTATTTTCTAATTGTTACTATTTTTCCTCTCAACTATTTTATCTCTCATATTTTTTTTTTTTTTTTTTTTTTTTTTTTTTTTTTTTTTAATTGATTTGTTTAACAGGTTAAATCTCATAGAGGGACTCATATTTTTCCTCCAAACTATTCTATCTCTCATCAAATCAATTTTTTTTTATCTCTCATCAAATCATTTTTTTTAGTTGATTTTTGAACGGGTTAAATCATATTTCAGTCGTCTCAACAGAGTTTAAGGATTATACTAGTTAACTATTTTTCATTAATTTAGTCGTGTTAGTTATTTTTCAATAATCATTATTCCATTATCATTAATTTAGTCGTGTTAGTTATTTTTCAATAATCATTATTCCATTATTCCTCTTATTGCCCGTTAAAAAATGTCTAAATCACTGTCGTTTTGGAAAAATGTCTACCACCTAAATTTAGTAAGAAATTTTACATCAAATTGAATTAAAATACCCTCCTCTTATATTCTACAATCACAGTCAAAAGGAACAATGAAAAATTGCGTATGAAAATATTGTATACCTGCGAACATAATTTGGTACACTCGCGAGAAGGTCTACCCAGTTTGTATAGGAACTTGTATACAGTGGAATAATAACCCTCTCAAATTTTGCCAAGAAGCAACCCCATATCCAAAAATTCTCTCAGAGTCGCGAGAAGGTCTACTCAATGCAATAATAACCCTCCCACCTGCGTAGAAATTCTATCCAGCCTTTGAAATTTTGGGAATTCAAAAGTCATACACCATTCCAAGAAGCCACCCCATATCCAAAAATCTTGAAATAGGTCAGGGTAGTTAGAGATTTGGATATGGGGTTTTAAAATAACAACATCATATCCAAAAAATTGAAGAATGAACCTTAAAATCCAGAATAAGAGACCGTGTTTGATGATGGTGGGATCGAATTCGATATGCTGGTGATCAGAGCTCCCGCTTTTAAAATCGTCCAAACACCAAAATTTGCCCTAATTTTACACTTTGGCATTTCATTGAACACCTTGCGATCACATTGATATGACCGAGCAAAGCCTTAAATCAAAGTCAACGAAGATCCAAAACATGCCACCGTGGTGGCTGGCCGGTGGCTGGATCATGTTGACGCTGAAGGTTCTAAATGCATGAAATAGTTTTCGGGTAGTTAGAGATTTGGATACGAGGTTTTAAAACAAAATCCCTCCCACAACGACCCCTTAGGTTTTAAAACAAAATCTCTCCTATAACGACCCCTTTTGAGGGATTTTGTTTTAAATGCATGAAATCATCTCTAAAGATGTTGATTGAACATTAGGTTGTTTAGATCAAGATTTTGTTTACTATTTTTAGCGTTTTCACAATGGCCGTCGCAATTGTTTCCGTGTATATACACTTCGTAGTCTGCCGGGCACTCAATTAATCTGAAGGGGTATACAGGCGGAAAGATAAGACACCACAAGGTTAAGTTCAAAACAGTGAAACAAAAATATTTTTGGTTTTATTATTTTTTTATTTTAAAATTAATTAATTCTAAAATATAAAGTAGTTGGCAAATAGTTGAGTTATAATGGACATCGAGAATTGTCCACCCTCCTCCTTAAAATCACTCTGTACATAGTGCAAAGAGTTTAAAAATTTAGACATTTTTCATTAGGTTATTTATTCTAGACATTTCTCTTAATTCTCTCGTTCTTTCCCTCTCACCTAAAATTCAAAACAAAAATCTATTTTCTTTCCTCTATATTGCTCAAATTTTGGATTAAAAAAAACAAAAATAAGTGCAAGTGGCCAAATATTTGACATAGTTTTGAAAAAGACATTTTTTTTTTTTTTTTAAGATTGACCAAAACTAGAATAAATTCTAACTAATTTGTAGGGTTTAGAGTTTAAATTTTAGGGTTTAGGGTTTAAAATTTGGAGGAGATAATTTAGTCTAGGACATCGTTATAGATTATAATATTTGACTAATTTTTAAAATAAAAACACATTTTGTCTTTTTTTTTAAACCGCCACTACAAAAATTTGCTAAAAAATTGAAGGACCAATTTGAGGAAGTTTTAGAGCTTTGGACTTATTGAAGATATTCTTTTTCTTAATTTGTTACAATATTTTTTAATAAGAAAATGTGAGTTTAGTTTTATTTTTAACTACAAGCGGTCCAAAGGTTATTCTAAAATTTTAAAATATTATAAAGGTTACTCTTTTAACCCTATAAAAGTAGTTGTTATCACGAACATAAACATAAATCAGCGGTAATTTGACATTTTTTAAAGTCAGAGGTTTAAATTTCTAATCTCCACACATATATGCACCCATTAAAAGGTTGTTTCGCATGCAGTGCAGAGTTAAGTTATTTGGGGTTAATATGCTGTGAAGTTAAATTGTGTGTTTGAAATGTAGAGTTGAGTTGGTATGGATCGAGAATTAATGTTTGGGGTGCAGAATTGAATTATAAAACTAGAGACATCTGATGCATTTTTTTATAACCTAAAGAAGTCCGATTTTGTGATGGTTGTTTTTGTTTGCTTAACTTTTTGTTCAACCATTCAAAATATTTAAAAAGAAATTGGTATATATAATATATATATATTCAACTATTCAATTAGAGATAGATTTCAACAAATTTTACAATTTTAATTGACATGTTAAGTTATATTATTTTATGAATATTTTATAATTTTCTTTATGTATTAATTTTGATTGAGATAGACAATAAATTTCACTGTAACAAAAAAAAAATTATATGATGCATGATAGGAGTGTTATATGCACAAACGATAAAATGTCCGACACAACAAGAGGTCGTATATATGATTCTCAAAATTAAGTTTGGAAGTTACAAAAAATTTAAATAGGTAAAGTTCGAGGCTCAAACATATTTTGTTTTATTATTAAAATGTTTAAAAGTGATATATATATATATATATATATATAAGAGAAATTGTAGTAAATGACAATTTAAGACTTATTGTTTGCAAATATAGCATGTTTTTAAAAAATTTGCGGATATAGCAATTTCTATCGCTGATATCTTATGACTGATAGAAGTCTATCGCTGATCACCTCAACTTTTTATAGATTTTTGTCAGTGATAATAGTCTATCAGTGATAATAGTCTATCACTGATAGAAGTCTATCAGTGATATAATAAAGTCTATCAGTGATAGAAACGGGTTTTTTTGCCATATTTGCAAAACATTTTAAAATTTGCTAAATTTGCAATTAGTTTGGGCCTGATTGCTATTTGTGCAACCAACCCTATATAAAAAGTTACATATATTGTATATATATAAAATGAGAAAAATACATTTTTGGTCTTTGAAGTTTGGTTTAGGTTACAAGGAGGGATAAGAGGAAAAAGAACAAAAAAAAAAAAAAAAAATTCATCGACGACCGGTGATGACGACTACCAGTTGCAGGAGACGGTGGGCGACGACGACGGGCGGCGGGCAACCGAATGCGGTAGGGGAAGAAGGAAGGAAGGGAGGGAAATTGGCACACACGGGACAACTACATTGAGTTGAGTGACAAAATTGATAGAGTTAATGTATTTTACCTTGAGTTATTAACTTCACGCCCCAAACAAGGTGTTGGTTAAATAACCCAATTCAGTGGGTCAAGCGCGCCCTAAAGGAGTTAGTGATATGAATTTTCGAGATCTTGAAGATTCCTATAACGCTTCATTGGAAAACAAATATGGAAATTTCTTCAAAAATCCTTATTCGACGGTTTCAAAAAAGTTGAAATGACAAATGTTGTAAAGTTTCGTCTATCTTTGGGAAGCTAGTGTAAGTCGTAACTCCTTTTCTTAACGAAGAAGTTTAATTTGGTTCGGTTTGAGTTTTACAAATTTAAAGAGAAGAATGGTCAATGAAAATTGTATTAAAAAAAATGGCTAAATTATACATAAAAAAAAAACACCTTTAAACTTTGCCATTTGTTTTTAAAAAAATGTCTTTATTCTTTCAAAAGTTGTAATATTTACCTTTGACCTTTCATAAATGTTTCAAAACCATCATTGGAGTAGAAATCTGTTAGAATGTTAAACGAAAAATTGACATGACGATGACATGGAACGACATGACAGTGGCGGAGGCGCTTGCCTGAGTTAAGTAGGAAAGAACGAAGTTTAGCCACGCCAACTTTTCCATTCAACATTGTAAAGGATTTCTACTCGACGTTTAGAAGATCAAGGATAATATTATTATTTTTTTTTAATAAAGAAAGATAAGTTCATCAACTAAAGAAACAAAAGGTCAGAAGACAAAGTTTCGGAAAGCCACTCAGGTGGGCTTCCTCCCCACTCTGTCGTCATCCCCTCCGCACTAGAATGACGAGCTAAAACATGAGCGGCTCGATTCTGAGACCTAGAAATATGACCAAAATAAAAAGTTGCACCAGAGGCAACCTGCCGATGAATTTCAGCAACAAAAATACCCACTTCTGAGAGGTCCTCTTCTACACCCTGGATGAGTTTAATCACTTGTAAGCAATCAGACTCCACATGAATAAAATCAGGACAACTCTGGGGAATAGACTCAAGACCCACACAAATAGCTTGAGCTTCAAGAACACTTATCGGCCATTCTTCTTTGGACGATCGACAACCAGCTGAAATGACCGACCCTGTTGAGTCTCGAATGACCCATGCAATTGCACCTCGCTTCTTGGTCGTATCCCAAGACGCATCACAATTCAGTTTCCAATGACCTCGGGGAGGACAAATCCATCGACCATCCCTTAAAAGCATCGTATTCGCCACTTGCTCAGTTGGAAACTCTCGGTTCGTCTCGACCTTGTCTCCTAGTTCTCGGATACTTGACTCTATTAAGATCAGTAGCGATTGTAAGTTTGGATTCCCTCCTCCATGAAGTATTTTGTTCTGATACTCCCAAATTTTCCAAACTACAATGAGTAGAATCTTCCTTGCCGAATCATCCGCCTGAGCCCACATCCAATCAAAATGATCCTTCTCGGTCCACCTGTCCCTGTTAACACCAAATAAACACAAATTAGGAGGCCAAAACTTAGTCCACAAATGTTTTGTTAATTTACATTTTCAAAACAAGTGAGAGGTTGTTTCCTCAAAAGAGTTACATAGAACACATTCTTTTGTGATATGCAGTCCTTTGGAGGCAAGGTTGGATCTAGTCGGTATAATGTCATGATACACCTTCCAGCAGCACATCTTGATTTTAGAGGGTAGTTGGACTTTCCAGAAGTTCTTCCACATTGCCTTAACATGAGTTTGACTAGATTGGGAGGCTTCACCTCGCATCATAATCTCCATCCCCAACCTGTAAGCACTTTTAACTTTGAAAATACCTTTATTATCCAAAGCCCAGATGATCTCGTCAGAAGGCTTAAACTTGGATAGAGGAATGTTCAAAATCAAATCAGAGACATCTTTTGAAAACAAAAGGCGAATCAATTGGACATTCCAATTGTTAGGATAATATTATTGTTAGGATAATATTATAATTTTTTTAAAAAGAATAAAAGTATATTTTGAAACAAATAGCAAGGTTAAGGGTAATTTTTTTTTTTTTAATATAATTTAGCCTAAAATAATTTATAATTGGTATAGCTAACTTAGGGTGACATTTTTTTCCCTCCCTTTAGGCCTTCAAGGAAAATGATAACAATTTGCATAAGTTCCCAAATGTTGTGTGGAGAGGATATAAAGGAGATTCAACAAAGCTCCTTAAAGTTCCATTAACTTTGTTGGTGGGTATGGCATTATGAATGTGAATTAGTGCTTTTTTTTTTTAGGTGGACCATTCGAACCACAGATCTCTTGGCCGTTAACACATACATATATTAGTCATGGGCGCTTTGACAATTTTTTTTATATTTCTTTTTTCAAAATGTGTGAGTAAAAAAAAGATTTGCTTCATTTTAAAAGGATACTTCTTTGAAGAATACTTGCAAGTATTTTTTACAATTTTTATAAACATCTTTTAATAAATTCTATTTTTTTCTAAATTTAAATTTTTTATGTCACTTAATATATCTTCATTCTATACCCCACCTTAATCAACTAATATGACTCTAATAAATGCTTATATCAATATAGTAATACACATTGAAACTCACATCATCCTTATATTAATATTAACTTGACTTGTAGTATTTTATTGTGACTTGGAATGACTAGTTATTTTTATTTTATTTAAATTAGCACAGAGATAGATTTTTTTTTTTTTTTTTTTAGTACACCAAATCGAACTACATATGTCAGCTGAGCCATGATTGACGGAGATAAATTATTGAACGTAGCAATCTGTTATGAACTATGGTGATGTTCATCTTTGTGTTAATAGGTTTTTTAAATTTTAATAAATAAATATATATATTATTAAAAATATTTTATAAATTCATAAACTTGTTAATTCGTATTTAATAGGTTTACCAACTTTACGAATGTCAAATAGATTTTTAAATTTTTTATTTGGTATCTATAGTTTTTTTTGGTATCTATAGTTTTTTGGCAAGAAATCGCGACCGATTTACCACGGACTTGAGGCTCTCAAAAATATATATTAAATATAAAATTACTAGGTGAATAATCATAAAATGTCGGTTAGTCGACCCCACACACATGATAAATTGCCTTAACAAACCAATATCAAAATATATAAATTAATATCAATATCTAAATTTTCTTCGTACTAATTCATGCTCCTGATATAAAGTTCTGGATCTGCCACTGCGGACATATTTAACAGTTTTCAAAATTAACAATTCTATTAGATTTAAGATTGAATTTTATGGCTAATGAGACATTAAACTTTCAAATTTATGGCAAATAGAATTGTAAATATTTAAAACTATCCAATAGGTGAAAGACTAAAACACAAAACTAAGGTTGAAAGACTTATTAGATACAAAATTGAAAATTAAGTGATTTATTAGACACTTTTTTAAATTTTAGGACCTATTAAACACAAAATTGAAATTTTGGGCCGTTTGATATAGTTCTCTGTTTTTGAAATTTAGGTTTGTTTTCTTTTAATTTTTTACTATGAATTACATTTTTCTTAGAGAAACATTTGGATTCTTAGTCAAATTTCAAAAACAAAAGTTACATTTAGAAAGCTATTTTTTTTTTAGTTTTCAAAATTGACTTGATTCTTGAAAACATTGGTAGAATTTAGATAACAAAACATAGAAAGTTAGAAGTGAGAGTAGTGTTTATAGGCTTAATTTTCAAAAATAAAAGATTAAAAAACAAATGGTTATCAAACGGAATCTTAAGTATCTATTAGACCTTTTTTAAAAAAAAAAAAAATTCTAGGACCTATTTGACTCAAGCTTGAAATTTTAAAGACTAATCCTGTAATTTAGGGTCTGTGATCTCAAAATAAAAATTTGAAAACAGCGGATTCAATGAAAACAAAATTGTATTTCATGTTTTCAGATATGTGTTTGGTATCAAATTTGAAAATGGGATCTCAAATTAACTAATTCTTCAAAATGTGTTTAATTTTTTTTTAATTTAACAAAAATGAATTGAGTTAATAATACTTTATTTATTAAAACTTTTATCATTTTAAATATAATTATGCATTTTAAGATTTTAAATTCAAAATCTGGATATACTAAAAACAAAAAAAAATTATTTTAAGAATTTATACGGTTTGAATCACAATATCCAAAAACAGAATACAAATTGCATATGAAACGCATATTAGCTAGACAGAGTACACATTGCATATAAAACGCATATTAGCTAGACAGAGTAAATTAAAAAACATAAAACAGAATATGGATTCTCTACCAAGCGGGCTCTTAACTTTTAAAATTTATGTACTCGTTGTTTTACATCTGTCAACTTCTTAAAAATTTGGGAAAAGAATTAGAATTTTTTCTCTCTTTTTAAGTGTTGTAATCTCTAATTTCTACTTCCTTACTCTGATTAAAACGACTAAAAAATTAAAGGTTCGAATATCAACTCCCACCTCAATGAGGGTCTGCTTGGCCCACTGAAGGCCTTATAACTCACTCTTTGTTTGGGGCGTGGAGTTAATTGATAAGGAAAACGAAACTCTACATTAGTATGATATTGTCCACTTTGAGTCTTTTGGTTTCACCCAAAAGGCTTCATATCAATAGAGATAATTGTCCTCACTTATATATCATGGATCAATCTCTTTTCTAACCAATGTGAGACTTTGTTAGCACTCCTAACATTAATAATCGGCCGTAAAATAAACCAGCTCCACCAATTTTGTCACTCAGCTCGTTGGAGTTGTACAGTATGTTCCCTTCCCCTCTCCTCTTTCCATCTTTATCTTCTTTCTTCTTCCTTAAAGTAGTCGACCACCATCTCCTGCAACCGGTAGTCATCACCGTCGGCCACCGACGAGTTTTCTGTTTTTTTTTCTTTTCTTTTCTCCTTTCTCCCCTCTACCTTCATGCAATCTAAACCAAACCTCAAAGACCAAAAGTGTATTTTTTTTCATTTTATACGTACAAAATGTATTTAACTTTTTCATCAAAATTGAAATTTTGTATATATATCACTTTTTTTTAAAATATTTTACTAATAAAACAAAGTTGATTTGAGCTTCAAACTTTACCTTTTTTTTTTTTTTTTTTTTTTTAATTTGACCTCTTATTCTATTCATCATTTTATTTGTTGTTTGTTGTGCATATAACACTCCTTATGTATCATGTAATGTTTTTTTTTTCAATAAAAACTATTATCTATCTTAATCAAAAAATTAATACTTGTCTAAAATTGTAAAATATTTATAAAATAATATTAGTTAACATTTCATTTAAACTTTAAAAATATGTTTAAAATTATCTAAACAATTGAATAAAAAAATTAGAAAAATAAAACAACAAATTGAAAATCAGACTTCAGAACTTCATATTAAACAAATTTGCACTACAAACACACACTTCTTAACTCGTCTAAACAACTCTACACCCCAAACATTGATTTATTAACTCCAGATTTCACAACTCAACTTTGGCGGCCCTAGTAAAAATGTTTACTAGAACCATGGTATTAAATTGTCATCGACATGTCAACATTTCTATATATCCATAGATTCGACAACGACATGAAGGGTGAATCAATATTTCTATCATACCGTACAAAATCGATGAAATATTAAAAAAAACAACATCAAAATGTAACCTAACGTGAATATAATATTATAATAAGTATATTTTAACTCATTTAAATGTGTAGAATGTTTATTTATTAATTTAAATATTAAAAAAAATATATATTTTTAAAAACTTTCCAAAAATATCCATCGGCATCGACATTTTATCGATATTTCCATCGACATTTTCATAAAATTGAGACATTGATATTTCCGTCGACATCAACATTTAAATCATTCGCTACAACATATAACATATATTTGAGTTTCTTTTAAAGGTAAAGAGGTTGATGTATTAATACAAAAACCTGTCTCTCTCTAACTCCATTAAATGAGTGATGAGAAACAAAAGATGGCAACTTGGAAGGGTGATTTTGTCATCTCCTCTTTTCTCTCTGTTTCTTCTCCATCCTAGTCCTTTCTTTAATAGCAAACAACCCCCTCTCCTCTGCTCTTTACTTTTCTCCTTCAAATGCTCAACAACAACAGCAGCAGAACCAAATTTAAGCAAATTTAGCCATAGCCATAGCCATGGAGCTTTCTTCTGATCATTCTCTTTCTCTAAAGCCAAACCCAGATGATGATGATGATGATAATCTTTCACCTCAGCAACTCACACCAGAAGCAACTTCCAAAAAAAGGTTGGTTTTTTTTGTTGAAAAAATCTGATCTTTTGGGTCATTTTGAGTTTTTTTGAAGCAGAAAACAAAACCCTTTTGAGTTTTTGCTTCCCCATTTTTCATGTTTGTTTTTGTTGTGTTGTTGTTGCAGAAAGGTTCTGCAAAAGACTGTGGTTAGTGTAAAAATTGGGTCTAAAAAAGCTGAAACAGTAGGGATAGGGAAGATGAAGAATGAAGGTCCACCTCCTGATTTGTGGTCTTGGAGAAAATATGGCCAAAAACCCATCAAAGGATCTCCATATCCAAGGTTTAATTTTAATTCCTTCAACAACAACAAAAAAAAATTGCATTTTTTTCAAAAGGGTTTTTTTTTCTTGATGTTTTTTTAGGGGATATTATAGATGTAGCACAACAAAGGGCTGTTCTGCAAAAAAACAAGTTGAGAGATGCAAAACAGATGGTTCAATGTTCATCATAACCTACACTTCAAGCCACAACCATCCAGGCCCCAACATCTCCACCCTCAATTTGAATCAAAACCAAGAAGAGATTCAACCACAACCCTTGGATCAAGATCATGATGATCATCAAGATCTTGTCCCAAATCAAGGGCTAGAAAAGCAAGATCAAGATCACAATGATGAAAAAAACAGCATTATTCCAAGTGATGAAGAAGAAGAAGTAGAAGAAGAAGAGGAGGAGAAAAAGATAAGGGAGTGTTTGGAAGAACCAATTTCTTCATGTTCTCATAAGCTCATAAATTTGTCAACAACAAACAAAGCAGAATTGGAGAATCATGATCACTTCTTTGATGAGCTTGAAGAATTGCCAATTCCCCCACCTTTCTCAAGCTTCATGAGATCAACAAGCTATTTTTTTGATGAAGTAATTAGGATTCCTGCTGCCCCTTCTTGATGTTAGTGCTGTTTAATTAATTTTCTAGTGCTTAATTATTCCCCTTTTGCTCTTGGAAAGATGTGCATATATCATCCCTCATACTTCAAAATATGATATAATCACAATCATCATAATCATCATCATGTAGTGTGTGTATTAATTTATATTTTTAACCCAATGTTTCAAGTTTTTTCTAATTTCTTTCTAATTTGCCCCCTTTTTCTTTCTTTTTCAACAAAAGTAAATACCCTTTACCCTATTTCATTTTTATCTTTCTTGTTTTGATATGCTTTTTCATCTAACTTCAAGGTAAAAGAGATATGTGAGGAAAAATAAAGTGATTCAAAGCAATAAGAGGGCTAAATCTTAGTTTTTGCCATTTGAGAGACTTGTTTGGTTGCCAATATTATTGTGCATCATGTATCCTCCAATGTGAAATTTATAGACTAATTAAGTTAGTGTTTGATTTAGAACTCTAAAAAACTTTTGTAAAGTTTGGATAGACATAGCCAAGATAGGAAGACTTAGGTTTGAGGAATTTAGATGTGTTTCTCAATAATTTGGTTGATGATAGCCTTAGATATAGGTTTTAAAAGTCAAACTAGCCTCTTTTTTCGTTTATGTATGACCAGTTAAATGTTTAGCTTAAGCTTAAGCTGATTAATTTTTTTGTTTTCACAACATGTGGAGTGAGTGATTCGAACCTCTGACCTATTAGCCCATGATACATACTTTGTGACTGTTGAGCTATGCTCATGTTGACTCTTTAACCTTACAAAATTTGGTTGTCAATCAATTGATTTAAATATCCTTCACATATATGATATTTGAACACATTATTATTCTACTAAAGTTTACCATTAGACTAACTTGCGGTAGGTAGTTAGTTCATAAGACTAGAAAAACGTACGATCTAATTGGATAAATCTCGATACATCAAACATAGACTTGACGTGCTAGTGAGCGAAATGACTTCTTAAAAATATCTATATAGGATAATGTACTTAAGAGAAAGAGAGAGGAGGGTTAATTAAGTAAAATGTAAAGGATATAGAAGACATTATCTGGTTTTGGGTAGTTGTGATAGTGAGACATCCTTTTAACTATGGAAGTTTTTTTTTTTTTTTTTTTTTTTTTTTTTTTTTTTTTTTTTTTTTCTTCTTCTTCTTCTTCTTCAAAGGTATTGGTTGTTTGATAAAAAATTTAGGGGATAAAGGAAAATAATGTTTTTTTTTAGATATTTTATTCCTTGGAGAGTTTACCCCATTTTTCACCATTGTTTTATATAATTATAATTATTTAACCTCGTCTTGCATGTTTGTGTCATTTTTTTAAATTTTGTCTAATTTTTATTATCTGAGTCTATATTTCTTTTTTCTTTTGTAATTCATTGATGAGATGATGATGTGACGTGGAAACAATGTATATGACATCAAACTTATCATCTCAAAAAGTTGATGGTTTGATCATGTTTCTACAATTGTTAAACTAAAAAAAATGTGACATCGAAATATATTTTCTTAATTAAGTTGGAAGTACTCTAAGTTTTAATTTGATGAACTGATGTACTTGCACCCATATAATCGAAAACCTACCCACTTGATATTACTTGACACGACATGGAATAATTTATCGTATCGAAATAACTTATTACAAAAAAATGAACTCACTAGAAATATTATTATAATAACAATTTATAGTCTCGAGGAGTAAGGACATGTTTGGTAGACAATCTAGATTCTGTTTTATGTTTTCAGATTCACTCTGTCTAGTGAATATGTGTTTGGTATGCAATCTGGATTATGTTTTTGAAAACTATTTTCGGATTCTGTGATCCAAAAGTGTAAATTCTGAAAACAACTTTTTTTGGTATGTAATTTGAATGGGTTGGTTGCACAAACAACAATCAGGCCCAAAATAATTGGAAATTTAGCAAAATTGAAAACATTTTGCAAATATGGCAAAAAATCAGTGGTTATCACTTCTATCGTTGATATATGATTATCACGGATAGACTTCTATTAGTGATATACTTCTATCACTGATAGACAAAATTCTATAAAAAAAAAAGTGAAGTGATAGACTACTATCAGCGATAGAAATTGTCATATCCACACAATTTTTAAAAGAGTACTATATTTTTAATTATTTTACTCTAAATTGACATCTGTTACAACTTTCCCAATCTGAATTCTGTTTTTGAAAACTATTTTCGGATTCTGTGATTCAAAAGTGAAATTCTGAAAAGAAAAAAAAAATCAGTGTATCCAAATTTTGAATTTGAAATTTTAAAATATAGAAGTATATTTAAAACGATAAAAACTTCAATAAATATAAAATTTCATGTTATAAACTCAATTTATTTTTGTTATATTAAAATATGTATAATATATGATATTAGAAAATAGTAATTATACAAAATTTATAACATAAAATATGTTCATAAATTAATTAATAATAGTTTATATTCAACCTAAAATTTAGTTGATGACTACAACTAGTTTTGTGGTTTAGAAAAAAAAAAATTTAATACATTTTGAAGAATTAGTTAGATTGAGATCCAATTTTTAAATCTGCTACCAAACATATATAAAAATATGAAATACAACTTTGTTTTCATTATATTAGGGAATTATATATTGAGTCTGTAATTAAAAAGAAAAATTGTATTAAAATGATTTGTTGATGATGCAGCCCTTTTTTGGTTTGGGTAACCCTAAAACAAAGTTTTTTTTTTTTTTTTTTTTTTTTTTTAACTAAGAAAAAGGAATAGTTGAAGGTCAGCTACACAAATCTTTGATCTAAAAAGTCCACTTTGTACTTTGTGTACCAAAATCAAAATGCCATATTTTGTTTCCATAACCTAAACTACCTTTAAGGACTGTCCTTTCTTCTGCTCATATAAATCATTCTTTTGAGGCAACTTTCAAATTCATTCAAAATCTCATACCATGCTCTCAAGTATTTAAACTACTAATTTTCTTCCTAGTCACACATTTTTTTCTCACTTTATTATGAGGTGTTAATACAAACTTAATCCCCGTGTGAGCGGATATATGACATTTTCTCTTTTGCTTTGTTTTGTTATAGTTCAACAATCGTGGGAGGTGCGGGATCGAACCATCAACAATTATGTTCATATTGATGTTGATCCATGAACTATGCTGGATTTGACATTTTTTTTTTTTTTTAAAAACCAACATCTTTTCTTTTATTAATATCTCACATCATTGTTGTTTAATGTAATTATAAACAAAAAATTTTATTTTAGCAAGAATGATTATAAGATTGGAACAATTATACAATTGTAGACTTAACAATTTAGCATAAACTTCTTTTAAAACACTTGCAAGAGATGAAGAAATTAAAAATCAATACTTAATCTAGGCAAACGTCATAGTCATCTCCACGTCGATTTTTCGTCCAACATTCTAAATGATTTCTACTCCAAAGGCAATTATGAAATATTTATGAAAGTTCAAAAGTAATATTGCATCTTTTGAAAGAATATGGATATTTTTTAAACAAAGGTCAAAGTTCAAAGACATTTTTTTTTTTTTATAAGGCAATGAAATCAAGTGACTCAAATCTCACAAACATGAAGGGAAAATAGTTAATTTCCACTACTTTCATTTTCAATTTGGAAAAGTTGACAAGTATCAAATTAGTATCAAATTAGTATATAATTGATAATTGTTAAACGTAATCAGAATCAAATGCTATTCAACGTTTTATTCTTCCATTTTATATTCCCAAACTTTTCATTCTCAAATTGCATAAAATACATAATTATTTGTTTTTTTTTTTAATTTTATATCCAAAATTAAATAATAGAAAATACGGGTTCATGATTCCGTTATCCGTTTGTACCACGATTACAAGAAGAAGAAAAATCTTAATATTTTGACCCATTAAAAGTATTTTTGAAATTTTATATAATCAAAAGCGATTACACTTGAAAAGCACTTTAAAGTCTAAAATGTAAATGTTTTTACCAAAAGTATTTTGAAAAAAATGGTTACTAATTAATCATTTTGTTGTTTGAGTTTACACATTTCAGTATTTTTTGAAGTACTTTCCAGTTGGACCAAAAAGACCCTACAAGTACTTTCTCACAAAGCACAGAGCTTTCAACTTTTTCCAAAAGCTAACACTAGTCACTAACAAGAGAGGGAGAAATACTTTTTGGCATGACAATATATTTGACCCTGGCAAAAACACTCCAAATTACTTTTGAAGGAAGCAGTAAAATAATACTTCTTCAATCTTTCACTTCAAACACAATCAAGAACCATCATCAGATTTTTACATTTTTCATAAAAACAAAACGAGAAGAAAGATACAAAATGGAAAACATCATCAATAATGACCAATAATTCTAGTTCAGCACCAAATTTCTCAAGAACCATTCCATAATGCAACAACTCCATTTAAAAAAAACACTAAAATATCAGAAAGAAACAAGTTCACAGATAAGAAACCCTCCCTGCAAACGTATATGGAAAGCTACTGAATGCATTAGTATATGGAAACCTACTGAATGCATTAGAAATTCTCACTGAAACCTAACGCATATATTTTTTTTTTTATATATATTCGTGAGTGTCCGGGCCAGCTTACGCGCACCACGACTAATCTCACGGGACAAACCACCTGACCCTACAACATTTAGCTGCCAAGGAAACCCGTAGGAAATTAATTCTTAGATAGGTGACCACCAATGATTTAACCCATTCTCTCTAAAAGAACATTAATAGTCTCAAGACCCTTGCATGACTACTAGGTCAGCCCTTGATGGTTATTATTAATCCACAATCAAGAAAGTGACTACATAATAATGCAGTCTTTTAAAAGGTCGGCGGCATCTTTTCACAACCACCAATCAGACATTGCCAAGTGTTAGGCCAGCATTTCTTTTAATCAGAACAGATTTTGATGGACATTTCAATATAATATCTTGGTGGTGTAAGGAAACAACAGTAATTCAATGGACATTTCAAGATTTCTCAAGCTTAAGCTACGTTGAAAGCATGGAAGCCATGTTGTTAATAGTCAAAATCTGCATACACTAGGATGGTTTTCACTTTTAAATCTACAAGATAAATATCTAATCGGTTGCACGGCGGGATAAAATTTACGCACCAGGCTCGTCTTCGATGGCAGCTGCAGCAGCCAAAGGTTGGAAGGCTTTGAGAGGATTCATGATAACTCCATCTATGAGTCCATACTCTTTGGCTTCTTTAGCGCTCATGAAGAAATCACGGTCTGTGTCCTGGTTAATCTTCTCGAGACTTTGACCGGTGTGGTAGGAAAGATACCCATTAAGATTTGCCTTGTGATGCAACATTTCATTTGCCTGATAAGGAAGTTGCAGTTTAGGGACTTGGTTGAAAATGTCCAAAATTAACATGGATGAAATCAGATTCACATTCCTATTTCAAACGATAATGGAAAAAGAAATCTATAAATTCTCCTGCCAAAAACTTGTGCAGAACATGAAAATTTTCAATTTTTTGAAGGTTTGGGGAAGGATACGCATAACAAATCTGACTGGCTTAGTGTGGATCAATTGCAACCGTTGCCTGAAATTGTTAGTGGAGGGTCAAACAAGTTGGAGGCAAGATCAATTTTGAGTGTCATAACATTTGTGAGGTGAGAGTAACAAGTGGTGCTGCTTGAATTTTCTTAGCTTAAACAAAGTGAAACAACCCAACCACCATAGGTTGGAGGTTCAAACCCAAGGGTTTAAATTCTTACACATTTTACTAAATGTTGTAGAGTCAAGCAGTTGTCCCGTGAGATTAGTTGAGTTGCGTGAGGTCGTCCAAACACATCGAATTCAAACACACTTGCTCTCACTAATCTCTCTTTGCACTCTTCTCTCGCTTATCTCTCTTTTCACACATTTTCTCTCATTTATCTCCCTCTACGCCTATACTTTCTCTCACTGGATTTTCTTTACGCTCATACTCATTTATTTCACTCTAGACACTCTCTTATTAGTCTTTCCTATCACCCACACTATCTCATTAATTCCTCCCTAGCTTCTCTAGGTATACGCCTTTTCTCAACTTTTACCTACACTTTTTCTCTCTCTATACACATTTTCTCCAGTTAATCTCTCTTTATACACTCTCTCAATATTATCTACCTACCCACACTTTTATCTACAAATGCTTTCTCATTTGACAAATCTTTTTTGGTTTTGTTGTTTTCCCTACCAGTAAGTTGTTGATTCTAAAATCGTTTTTCAGTAAATATTAGTCTTTTACATTAGAAAAATTAAATAGATTAGATCAAAAGTCCTTTTGAAATATTAGAACCAGCCAACGAAGTGGTTTATTATAAGCTTTTCTAATTGGAAGTACTTTGAAAAAAAGTTTTTTTTCCTTCTTAACAAACGCTTATTTCAAATGAGCTCCCAAACTCACCCTCAAAGCTCTACTATGAAGTACCTTGACAACATAATGCAACCAAAGGCAATATTACAAGAATCATAAAACAAATGTAGAATTTCATCAATATATTATTGATCCTCAAAGAGTTATATAAGGATACCTGAATATCAATGTCAGTCTGTCCACCCTGAGCACCACCAAGAGGCTGATGGATCATTATCCTTGAATTTGGCAAGCTGTATCTTTTTCCTTTAGAAATAAACGAGAAGATCCAGACTTAATACAAAGCAAAATATGCCAATTTGTTTTTTATAAGAGCAAAATATGTTATTTAAGAAAACTAGAAAAAAAAAATTCCAAAAATTGACAACACTAAAAACTTGTACCTTTAGTTCCAGCGCTAAGCAGGAAAGCTCCCATACTGTAAATAATACAACAAATAGAAAACCCAATAATAAGAACAAACGTATTGCTTAAAAAATGAGAGGGAGAAGTTACAGATAACAGCTCTAGGTTAGTAAAGCTCCTCCTAGTCATTCATACTTCCCCATTTTTATTTCTCCTAAGCTATTGGTAGAATTGTACAAGAGAAAAATTGAGTCCATGTTACATGCATCGACGCGACTTTGAAGCACTGTAACCATATTTTTTGCCAGTCTAATCTTCAATAAATTAGGGTGGCATGCTAAAACACCAAGTTTTGAGCCTACCAACACGACTTGGACCAGCTCATGCATTATTTGATTTGATTTTGACTACAGTTACGTGAAGTAATGATATAAGGCCAAACTAAAACTGAAATATTTGGACTGGCCTAAGCTTGATCCACTTTGATTAATCTGCCTTTCTGGAGGAAAAATAAAAATGAAGGCTCCAGCCTTTATAAACTTATCTGCATTATGCAGGCCTAACTAGTCAATTCTTCCCAACACAATTCAGCAATGCCACACTAAATTGTAAATAACACTTGGGGAAATAAAAGGAGAAAAACAGAATGTATCAGCTCATAAAAGTACTGATCTAATAAATCTTGTACCTGGCTGCTAGTCCTACGCAGACAGTAGAGACATCTGGTCGAATATGCCTCATAGTGTCAAAAATGGCCATACCTACATAGATCCAAGTAAATCGGTAGTTAAAAGATAAAACTAATCTCAATTTCCAATGAAACAAATGATCAGCAAAATAGTTTTCCAATTTCAATATTACCAGCTGTAACTGATCCACCGGGGGAATTTACATACATGACAATATCCTGTTAAGCATAACAAAAGTATTAAGTTATTGATTAGTTATGTAGAAGTGATGACAAACTATATGTGAGCTACTTCCTTAAAATGGATTGAGAACAAATAGAGGAACCTTATTGGGATCAACAGCATCAAGGTATAGAAGTTGAGAAACAATGATATTTGCCATATCATCATCGACCGCTCCACCACACCGAATAATTCTCTAGTCCATAAGCAAATAAAATTATCAAAAGATGGTGATAAGTATAACAACCTAAAAGTGCTATTGAAAAATATTGCAGGCAGCAGGCCTCCCTTACATATTGAAAAAGCTGGCTTATAACACTATGGAAGCGTTCCTGCACCATTGGGGGAGGACCTTGCCCTTGTGCGTAAGCTGGGAAGTATGGTGAAGATGGAAGTTGCACATCATCCCTGTGAATCATAAAGAAATATAATTTCAAGAGCCATTTCTATGTTTAATATTTCAACAACTGATAATGGTCATAGCCTTCTTTGGCACCAAAAAAACGAATGGGAAAACTCCAAGTTAATCAATCTATGCACCTTATAGACCAAATGCCTGGGCGAGAACTCCTATCCAATGATGAAAACTCGCCTGAGTAGACGGCTTTGACTGGAGAATTCTTGAGGTTTCTTCCAGCTCCAACTAATTTTCCTAATTTCCTGCAAATAGTGAGGACATTACCCTGTGCTACTACAATTAAAAAATGATAAGAGAAATAAGAGAAGACTAAACTTATGCAAAAGAAAAGAAGATATCGATTATCGAGAACAAAAGATAGGGGTTTGAATCTAAGTCTATCCCCAGAAAGCAGAATTGAGGTTAAAAAACAAAACCAAAATTTCCCAATCTCATCAACCATCCAAAAGCACCTAGGGTAGCTCTCAGCACTAGTAATTTGCAAATACCCGAATTCCATTTGAACATCGAAACCCTTCAATTTTCAAACTTAAACTAAATAGCACATCAATTCAGCCAATCCTGTAATTACAGTATCACCAACACGATTCAAAGACACCCACACATTCACAATCTTCAACATTCAAACATCCAATTCAAGCGAAGTACCAAAATACAAACCAACAACCCAATTGAACTAACATTGCATCGAAACACGAAAAACGAAGACAACCCAAAAGATGTACCTCGAATGAAAAGGCTCCAGTGGTAGAAAGAGCTTCTGGGACTCGGAAGAAGAGCTAGAATTCGGAACAGAAACGAGGGAGTTTAATCGGAAAGAGGAGGCCGATGTGTAAGCGAAAGTATGGGCCATTTTATCAGCTAAAGGTTCAGAAAAAACTGGGCAGAAAGAAGAAGAAAATGCCGAGAATTAGCAGCCGGCGTGAGTTGGGAGCAAAGTCCGGGAGGGCCTTATCCGCTGAAAGAAGTGAACGACGGCGAAGAAGAAAGAAGAAGAAGATGCGTCGTGCAAGTAATTGATGGCAGTGACCTCTGTGAATATCTCGTTCAGAGAATTCCGCGACCCGTTTGATGTTGGATTTGGATCGTATGGGCCGGACTTGTCGTCTTTGTATGGGCCCAAATGGCCCAATATGACTTCTTCACCTCTCGATTTTTTTTTTTTTTTTTTTTTTTATGAAAAATCTCTAGGGTTGTTAGTCCTTTAATGTGAAAAAAAATAGGTTATCTCCTATTTTGATTCATTATCTCCCCTATTTTAATTTAATAGTCTTGTTTTCTTTGTGATTTTTTGTTATAGGATAAATTTGTATTTACAATTAGAGAAATTTGTAATTTATCCTGATTTTTAATTTTAATTTTTTGAGAATTATAATCCATAATCTTAGACAGAGAATTGATTTCAAAATTTATATTTTTTTCTAGTTAGACTACGAGTGAGAGGAGAGAAAAGAAAGCATATTGAAATGATTATTTTCAAATAACAAGAGCAAAATAGAAAGAAATCTATAAGGGGAGAAAGACTAAACTTAAAAAGAGACATTATATCATACTTCAAAAAAAAAAAAAAAAAAAAGACTTCTATCGAAATGAGAATAAAAAACGGCGTTGTCCCTTATTGTCCCTAAAATTTAAGTTGAAGCTTGCATTAGGGCCTTTTAAATTTATAATAAATTTGGATTATAGGTAGGGTGGACGGCTTAAAGGAAAAAAAATTGTAATAAAATTAGGCTATTTGGACTATATTAGGGAAAATTGCAGAATCTAACCTACAAACCAAACGGTTTGCCAAAACTGACCTCAAATTGAAATTTTATCCTTTCTGACTTCAAATTGACAGTTGGCAGTTGGTAGCACGGTTCATTTTTAAAAGGTTGTGAAATTCCTCTTTTACCCCTCGGTTAAAAAAAATCTCCTCTCTCATTTTCTTCTCTCTCCTCCCTGTTCTTCATCGATCATTTTATCTTCCCCGTCTTCTTCTTCTTTGAACTTCAGTCTTTCAAAACAGAAACATGTGACCTTCAGAAATTATTCCAATAGCCTACTGCATATTAGAGTTGGAGTAGCATTTGCAAATCAATGGGGAGAATAAAAGATTTACCAAAAAAAAAAAAAAAAATCATATCAAATAATATATGATTTATAATTCATTGGAACTATGTTAAAAATACTTTTTTAAACAATATTTTCAAACAAAACTCTATCCTCAAGTAAAAATTGCAACACTCTTTAAAGATTAAGATAAAGATTACAATAGACAACGATAGCATAACTAGTAATTTAAGGCATTATTACCTCAACCAATAAACTTAGAAATTCAAATTTTGTTCACGCTAAAAAAGGTCCACGCAAAAAAATGATTGCAATACTCATTCAAACTTTAAAGTGCAATTTAATGAGGTAAATAGATTAAAATAGATATTTCAAAAGTTGACTAAAGTGGATCAAAGGTGAAAGTATATATATACCAAAATGAATGTTTTCAAAGTATAAAAAGTAAAATAAACCAAAAATAATATCCAAAATATAATTTAAACCTAAAAATCGAAAAAAAATAAATAAAATAAAATAAATAAATAATGAATGTTTCCTTTGGATGGAGTACACACTTTAGCTTTAGCTTATCTCTAATCATACCGAATGACTTCTTCTTGTGGGTTGATATGAACTCGGGTGATCAAGTTTGTTGGTCTCCTCCCCCGGTAATGTGTATAAGTTGAACTCTGGAAACTAGCCAAGCGGGTGGGGTTTTGTTATCCATAATTCAAGCGGAGGTTTGGTTGGCTGCTTTACAAACGTCTGTTGCATGTCACGGTCGTACTCTTCCAACCATGTTGCACCATGATATATAGACTCGATCATGATCAACTTTAAGGGGAACTCAAGCCCCAATATTCTTTTTTCCGCGACTCTTTGTGGCTTCGTTGGACCTTAACTAGGTGATGTTCTTTCATCCTCAACCGAACTTCACTTCATATGTAACTAAGCTTCACTCGAACATACATCGCTCGTACACTAAGCTTCACTCGAGTGGGTTGTCTTTCCACTCAGGACCATCCTAGATACTATCTAGGCCGGACCATTTTCGTGTACATACCAAGTCATTTCTGCATACATACTTTTTGCTGAAACCTAGCCCTATGATAGAACCTTTGACCCGCTTGCCCGGGGTGACTCACTTAGGCCATGAGACCCACGGGTGGTGGAGAGCCAACATCAGCCCGACTCACTTAGGCCATGAGGCGGGTGGTGGAGAGCCAACATCAGCCCTGACACGTGACCCAATAATATGGTGTCATGTGTCCCTTTAAAAAGTTGATTTTGATTTTTTTTTTTTTTTTTTTTCATTTTTCTTTTTCTTTTCTATTATTTTTACATTTAAAAAATATGTAATTTATATTTGTCTATATTTTAAAATCATTTAAATTATCTTAAATATAAATATATTCTTTTTTTTATTTTTAAATATTTTTTTTCTCATCTACGCAATATTATTATTTAATAATAATGATAAATATAAATAAACATCTACACAATATTGTACGTTGTTATTATATGCTTTTTAATGGTTTAATGGTCTTCATTCAATCCATAATAAATTAGTGATTTTAAGAAGAAAAAAAAATAAGAAAAATTAAGAATAAGTGAACATATATATTTAAGAAAAAGAAAAAATAAACAACAATATTAAAACAATAAATTAACGAAAAAAAAAAAATCACTTTTTTCATATGCTAGCCATAGTTTTTTTTAAGTAATTATGAAAAAAAAATTATCACGTTATTATAAATTATCAAATTTAAAAATTTTGTAAAGAAATGGAATAAATTATTTATAGGTAATTTAAATGATTTTAAAATATACATAAATATAAATTATTTGTATTTTAAAAATAATAGAAAAAAAATATAAAAGAAAAGGAAGAAAAGATAAGAGTGAGAAGAAAAGAAAAAAACAAAACAACCAAGAGGCCCGGTAGAACAACAGAAAACGAAAATGGAAAAAAAAAATTAAAAATAAAAAGTAAAAATCAACTTTTTAAAGGGACACCATATTATCGGGCCACGTGTCAGATTGCACCTACATTTTAAGGCCCGGAGCCACAGGCATATGTATATGTATGTGTTGACGACCAAGAGGTCTGTGGTTCGAATCCCCACCTCCAAAAAAAAAAGACGAGAGATGCTTTATATCATCAATATGTATGCATCTTGACTCCTCAATCTTTGATTAGGATTCTTCTTAGTACTTTGATACATTGATGAAAGTTGTTATTCAATTGGTGAAGGAGATCTTTTCCTATCTACCATCTTTTATCCCTCGCAAAGGAAAATTGTGTAGCTCATACTTATGGTGTTTTTTTCAAAGTGTGTTAGTAATTTATTTTAAATTTCTAACCCCAACATTTGTAACATAATATATATTAATTTGAGAAGATCAAACTTTAATAAAAAAAAATGATAAATATGAGAATAGTTTTTTGTGATATAATATTACCATTGCCAAATTGTCAATGAATCATCATCATGACTTTACAAAATTTATTCCATCAAATTCATCACAACAAAGAAGAAATAAGAAATGTAAAATGAATTCATGAGAGAATATAGAGAGAGCTTTTCTCCATTCACGTTGTTACGTTGGTTTGGTTTTTAGGGTTTAGGTTACAGAAGCAATTTGGAAATCGCCAAACAATTACTGGCGTACTTGCTCATCTTGGCGCTGAGATTATCCAATGGAGAATCCACTCCCATCTCAACGAAAGTATCATCGCAAGTCGTCAGATCTGTCATTACCGCGGTCAGGACACTCTCCATTCTACCAGAATCTCTGGCGTCGATCGCCTCCAATCCTGATTTTAGGTCATCAATCGCCATTTCAAAATTCTCCAGGCAAGTATCGTAGCACTCCACTTCTGCATGCGACGCTCCTGAATCCTTAATCAGCGCGTTCAATGTCCCTACTGCTTTCTGCACCTCTTTCAACGACTGCTGAATTTCAGTTTTCAATGCCGTCGCCGGATCCACCGTCGTTCCTTCAATGTGCGCTGAAATCGAGTTCTTACACAGCTGTGGATTGCTCGTTACATCGCAGATCTCGACCAGTTCTGGTTCTGGGGACGAACTCGTCGAGGCTTCCAATTCCGAATGCAATTTGTTGAGATTTATATCTGATTTATCTTTGAGGCCGGTTAACTCGTTGACAGGTATTGTCGTCGCCGGAGGAGTCTCCATCAACGGTTCATCAGACGTCGGTGCTTGCGGTGTTGGTGACTTCGGTGCTTGCGGTGTTGGTGACGTCGGTGTTTGCGGTGTTGGTGCTTGTGGATTAGGGGCGGGACCCGGGGGGAGAATCTGGGAGATGTTGCGAGGGACACAAATGGCGTTGGCGGAGGAGAAAAGAGAAGAGAGGGCGAGGAAGAGGAAGACATTGACGACATTGATGAGCTCCATTTTTGTGTATGTGTTGTTCTCTTCCTCCAGAGAACAAGAGATGAGAAGAAGAAGAAGAAGAAGAAAGGGTTATGGAGGGAATTGAAGGAGAGGGTGGGATTTGTAGAAGAAGGGAAGAACTAACAGCCATTTGAGGCTTAATCAAGCAAATGCTAGAAATAGCTAGCTAAAGCTTTCTTCTGGTTGGAAGCATTTTACACCACAATTTCTTCTTCTTCTCTTGCCTATTTTTTATGAACATGCAAATATAGAAATTTATGGTTGGTTGAAATTGGATATCCATTCTTTTTTTAACTAAATACCCAAAACAAAAGCAAAATATTCAAATCCCAAATCATATTATTTTTTCATAGCAAATGCAACCCATGAACCCAATAATCTCCTAACCATGAGAAATTTAAAATTAAAATTTCCACAGTTTTGTACCGTTTGATGTAGGAGAGAAATTGCAAAAATCTTCTTTCATTTCAAATATATATAGATGGTTAAGAGACATCTTTTAAATATGTATATGGTAGTATTATTAGAGGCATCAATAGGTCGTCACATGTAGTCGTGGTAGGTTTGAATCTCCTCACTTTTCGTTCAATGCATGCAATATTCTAACTTGAACAACCTTCTAATTTGACAACCAATGTAGTTTTTTCGTTTAAGTTCTTAAATAAGATTTTCACACCTTCGATTATGGATATAAATAATGTTTGTTTTTTAAACTTATTTATATTATTCATTTGTCTTTGCTATAATTACTTGATTTCTTATTTGTGCGTGACACTCAAATTTGATACTATACTATATGTCATATGTAGTCTTGGCTATATAATTATATAAACAACGATACCAAAGACATACTACAAGAGAACGACATCTCATGAGAGACTAATCCTCTCTATTCTATAATTTATATAAAGTTGAAAGTTGAAATCTTTTTTTATCTATACTGTATATCTTACTTTTTACTATCTTAAAATGTGGTTGAGCTAAAAGATCATTTTTTGGACTATTTTGTCCTAATGCTTATTTCATAATGTCGCATAT
The DNA here is from genome assembly GCA_028017165.1 of Herpetospermum pedunculosum. Classification (NCBI taxonomy): domain Eukaryota; kingdom Viridiplantae; phylum Streptophyta; class Magnoliopsida; order Cucurbitales; family Cucurbitaceae; genus Herpetospermum; species Herpetospermum pedunculosum. The sequence goes on from CM051523.1 coordinate 14,344,825, forward strand.
GTCTCTTACTTAATTAAATATATAAACAAAAATTAACGATCCCTCATAATCATCCCACACTAAGGCTTAGTTTGAGAATAATGTAGCTTTTAAAATAATTGTTTTCATTTGCGATTTAAAAAAAAATTGTTGTAGCATGAAGTTAATAAGTAGTGTTTGGTAAGTTTAAGATTTAAAGATGAAAAAACATGTTAAAGTGGTTGGTAAATTAATATTAAATTATTACAACTTAACTATAATAACCAAAATACGTTTAATATTAACCAATGTATGTTGATATTTAATTTTAAAAAAATTATAAGATAATTGATTTAATTTTCTATAATATAAATTATAATATTATGTTTAGTCTAGATATTTATATATTTTGATAAGAAACATAATTATCATAAAAAAAATCATAGTAAAAAAATGTTATTTTAATTTAAATAAAAAAGATGTAAAGAATAAATCAAATGAATAAAAGAATATAGAAGCAACCGATAAAATCTAGTGGATCATGTCTCAACAACGTGAGTATAGGAGGATAATTATCAGATTATTGTTAAGAAATAGAGACGTTAATTACAAAATTCATCAGATTATTGTAGAAAAACTAAATTTAAAAGCAGTGGCAAATCTACGGAATTGAAAAAGTACTTTTATATAAATTAATTCACAATTAGTTTTAAATGGTTAAAATTATACTAAAATTATCATTTTTATCGTGTCAATGTTAAATGCAGCCTAAACTCCTTATTTATAGGAGTAGTTTAAGTTTTGTAATCTTCTCATATATATATATATTTGTTTTTTTTTAAATAGTGTAATAATCTCATATTAGTTTTGTAATCACCTCATATTTAATATTTATAAAATATATTATAATTTGTTTAAAATAGTGATAGAAAATAATTAAGTTAATTGATTATAATTTTTTTATGTAATATAAAAAATAAAATTCAAGAAAAAAAAAACTCACCCACGTACCATGTTGTTTAATTCAAATTATTAGGTTTAAACCCCACTAGAGAACTTTTACAATACTAAGTAGTTTTTTTTTTTTTTTAATATTTATTTATTTATTTATTTACAATATGTGGGTGGGGGAATCGAATCTATGACCTCTTAGTCACTAAGTCCTACCTGATGTAAGTTGAACTATGGTCATATGTTGAGCGATTACCCAACTACTATGTTGCTTACTACATGTCTTTGTCAATTCCTATATTAACATTTAATGCACTTTTATTATTAACTAGTAATAAACCCGTGGGATGCACCATTTTACTTTAGAGTTTAAAAAATAATAAAATAATTTAATTTAATTTTAGAATATGACAATAATTTTTTTTTTTTTTTTTTTTTTACGATATGTGAGTTGAGAACTTTATGCTATTTGAGATGTGTCCATATTGATATTGGGCTGTCAGCATTTTATAATACCTTTTTTAAAAATTGAATATAATATTTAATTATAAACTTTTCATATTCAATAATCTCCATATTCTTATCACCGAAGATTTTGTACAGCCATAACAAAAAAATATATATATATTTTTAATTTTATTGAAAAATTTAAAGTTAAAAGAAAAAGATTTGATATCTTTTTAAATTATTAATGTGCTACATTATTTTAATTTCCATACTTTTACCCATATTTTTTATATATGAATTTAGTAAATGCGGGTGGATCTATATTTAATTAAAGAAATAAAAAATTAAAAAATCTAAAATTAAAATAAGGGAATTAAAAAGGAAAGAATTAAAAAAAATCCAACAAACAACTACACTTTTTCTCCTAAAAAGAAAAGAAAAAAAATATAATCGTAACTCTAATTCTATCTTTCTCCTATTTTCTCTACCATAGTTTGTTCGCTAGCCTCCCCTCTTCAATCGTCATAGTCTACAACTTTGTGTTGTTCGACCTCAACGTTGATCTCCTGTTCGTGTCAGTATCGCTAGATTCTTCAATCCTCCTATCAAAGTTTCATCAATCTTTTTTTAATCTTCAGTTTCTCTCATCTATAGTCAATTTCATGCTAGTGACCAATCTTTTTCTTCAATCTTCGACCCGCACTTCGTCCCCTCCTCCATAATTTCTATCAAAGTTATTTATGGATCTTCTCCCTCTATTTTTTGGACTCCATGTCTTCTCTTCCAAATCGACAAAAAAATCTAACAAAATCATAAAAAAATTCAATTACCAAATGTATGATTGTTTTGATTCAAAGAAGAACCTCATATTTATATTGTATTATTTTTGTTGGTATTGATTAAGCTAAGAAGATGATGAGTCTTAAATTAACTTTGTTTGTCTTTTGGATTTCTTTATGTCTTTTTCTCTCCCTCCCTCCTTTAGATGAAAACCTTTTGTCTTCTTTGAAAAATGAATTGAAAACAAAATTCATTGAATAAAAAAAGTTGGTTGAAATTGAAAGAAAAAAAAACAATTAAAAAAAAAAGAGGAAAGTGAACCTGAAATTTTCCAGTATTTGTTAGTTAAATGACACAATTGTCCTCCCAACAATATAAGAATAGATTGGATGAAAGAGACAAAATGAAAAGAAAAAGTTTCTCCAGCCACTTTTAGATATAGTAAGAAAATAGTATAGATAAATAATCTATAGTAAGAAGAAAGAAACCGAGCATAGCTCAATTGACATAAAGTTGTGCCTATCAGGATTATCAGTGAGAAATTTTCACATTTACAATTATTTTAAAAAATACTATATTTTTTTATTATTTTAATTCTAAATTTACCTTTGGTACAATTGTTTTTTATGAAAAATATTTTAGGTTTTAGGTTCTTTTTTCCTGATATTACCCCCACGTCTTTTTTAGGCACCCCACAAATTTTATTGATGATTTTATTTATATAGAATTAATTATATAATAGTTCCAGATATAAAATACATAGTTTTTCATTATAAAAAATAATTATTTTGGAATGGGTTGTTTGTGAAAATTTATTTTCAATCACTTTAATTTTGCTAAATGTCATTTCAAATATTGGAATGGAATATGAAAAAGTTTATTCTTATCATTTATTTACATTTATTTATTTAATATCGAACGTTTCAGAATCTCAAGAGTTTTGTGACATCTTTAATTCCTCCACTATAAAAAAAAAATATTATACTAATCCTTAACAACAATTTGATTTAAAAAAAATTACATTAAATATATTTTTTTTTTTTTATGTAATCATTATTATTCAACGACTCGATAGTTAAATTATGTAATAATTATTGTTTACCATACACCATTATAAAATTTATTATAAAATTTATTTTCAAAAAAAGAAATCACCTGCAACACATGAATAAAATCTAGCAGGTAAAAGTTACCTAAAATTAATAAAATACGTGGCGTCATTTATAATTTATGTCGATCAATTTTTGGTTAGTCAACTAGCGGTCACTAAAATCAAATAAAAAATTAATCTCAAACTCAAACCCTAAAAATATATTTTACCTTCATTTTTTTCATTCAAAAAGATAATTTTAACAAACAATGATATATTTCATTAGTACAAAAAAACTATGTTAAGAAAAAAAAAATATATGTTTACCTTTTTATTTTTATGTTCAAATGGATAATTTTTTAATATTACCATCGATTTTTTTTTTTTTTTTTTTGAGTACATTGGGGGTGGGGGGTTATCAAGTTCATACATATGTCAGCTGAACTCGTGGTTATCAAGTTCATACATATGTCAGCTGAGTCATGCTCGCTTTGACTTTAATATTACCATCGATGATTATTTTTAAAAATATTACCATCGATGATTATTTTTAAACATTAAAAAATATGTGCAAGACATGTGAGTGCTTACTATCGTATATATAGGTTGTGTTTCGATTAACTTCAACCGTGATTGGTGACAAATAAAATCATGTTTGAAATAGTCAAATTAGTATATAATCGTTTTTAAAGAATCACTTTAAAGTGAATATTCAAAAAGTTATTCTAAAGTGATGGACCAGAAATCACTTTTAGATGTGGTGCAACAAAATGATTTGTTATTAAAATCAGTACTCTCCAGAAAATGTAACCAAACACACAAATTTAATTAAAGTTATTTTAATAAAAAAAAAACAAAGATTTAAGAAAAAAAAATGTTTTCTTCTTTCCTCTCTCCAAATTCAGCTCGACATCCAAAACTGAGAGATAAATGTAGGAGCCAAAGCGAGCATGGCTCAAAATTCAGAATTCAGCTGGACATCCAAAACTAAGAGATAAATGTAGGAGCCAAAACGAGCATAGCTCAGCTGACATATGTATGACTAGATGACCAGGAGTCTGTGGTACCAGAGAGGCTCTTGTTCAAAAGGCTTCTATATGGACCCATCACAACAAAATTGAAGTTAAATGGTGAAGTCTAGAAATGAACGAACTAGTTAATATTTAATTAAGGCAGGGATTGAACCCATGACCTCTACAATCTCTTAGTCAAGGGCACAACCTTATACCAATTAAGTTATGCTCGATTTGAACAATGTTGCTCATCATTAACAAACAAATTGCAAAATTAGAAACAAACATGATTATCATCACCATAACCTTTTTAAAGTTCATGAGTATTATAAAAAATAAAATACAAAGTTCAGGAATATTTTTTATAACTTAACCATTTTTTTTCTTTGTTTCTTTTAGTTCAACAATACGTTAATAAAAGAATTTGAACCTATAACGTTGATATATAAATATGTGAATAAAAGAATTTAATCCTATAACGTTGATATATAATGTTCTAACCAGTTAAACTATTTATACATTTACATCTCAATTGTAGTGCAAATTGTGGCCCATATGGTCCCATAAATTGGATTTTTCATCAAATATAGTATTACAAAATACTTTAACCCTATGCTCAGGTTGAGGTTGGTAAAAAATTACAAAAAAAAACAGAATAAATTTAAAGCCTAATATAAGAGGAAGAATCATTACCAAAAATCATTCAGGGTCATTCCCCATTAAACAAGCTACAAGAACATATATTTACAAAATCTATCCACCACATTAAGAATAAACAACACTGCCATGGGAAAATTGAAACAGCAGTTCTCAACAATGACCAGGAAGTCTGAAGAAAATTAACACCCCCTTCTTCCTCTTCCCACCAATCACCATTACAAACTCCCCAAAGCTTCACCCTCTCTCTAAATATGATGCAAAACCAAAAAAGGAGGGGGTTTCAATCGACTCCTCGTGAGATTCCTAGTTACCTTGCTTTGAAGACTTTCATCGTCCCTCGTGAAGATCTTCGGAGAAAATTGCTGTCCGAGATACATTCTCATTGTCAAAAGCGCTTAAACCAGAATAAGGACCAGAAGAGAACATTGAAGAAGATCCATCAGACTCGAAAGTCGTGGACGACTGTATAAGATTGGTTCGGTTGTTGGAGGATGGTACCATGGAGTCTTGGTATTCTGTAACGCGCTGCACCATTTTAAGAGACTGTACAACTTCACCCATAGTTGGACGTTGGCCAGCCTCAGGAGCGACGCAGGCTGCAGCAATGGTACAAACCCGCACAAAATCTTCCTTCGGATACTTTCCTCCAAGTTGTGGATCAGCAAGTTCTTCCAACCGGTCCTTGTCTCTCAAAATCGGCCTCGCCTGAAACATATAAAACCAACACATATTAGCTTGCCAGAATACACCACTAATTCTGAAAAGATTTAAACCAGAACATAGCAAGCACATTATCAAATATCAAAATGATGAGAAGAATGGGAGTATGAAAGGAAAACGCACCCATGTGACCAGGTTCTCCTGTCCAGATGGTTGTGACATATCCACAGGTTTCCTTCCGGTGAGCAACTCAAGAAGAACAACTCCATAGCTATAAACATCACTTTTAACGAGTAGATGACCAGTCATTGCATACTCGGGGGCGACATACCTGCCAGAGAACTCTATTTCATCAAGATCCCAAAATTCAATATACAAGAAGAGAACTGATATAAGAAGGGGGGAATAATGAGACAAACCCAAATGTGCCCATCACACGAGTAGAAAGGTAATTAGCTCTGCCTTCCGGAGCTTGTTTAGCAAGACCGAAGTCGGCAACTTTGGCATGGAAGTTGTTCTCGAGCAATATATTCGACGCCTTAAAGTCTCTGTGGATAACACATGGTTGTGAGTCTTCGTGAAGGTAAGCAAGTCCTCTGGCAGCATCCAGTGCAATCTTCATTCTGGTGTCCCAATCCAAAGGACAATTAACACCCAGAGGACCTGGGAAAAAAACAAACTTGTCAATATATTGTAGTAAAAATCTTTTAAACGAAATGTAAATTTTCCATCATTTAAAGGTTCTCCAAATCCCAGTCCGCTCAGTAGAAAGAGAGAATGGATACCATGGAGCCAGGCCTCCAAGCTTCCATTTGAAACAAGTTCATAGCATAGCAGGTTTTGTGAAGAGTCGCGACTACTGTAGTAGCCAACAAGTTTAACGAGATTTCGATGATGCAACCGGCTAAGCATCTCGACCTCAACCAAAAACTCCTTGTCGCCTTGTTGTCCTCCATTTGTAAGCCTCTTGATTGCAACAGCCGTGCCGTCACTTAAGACACCCTTAAAGACCCTGCCAAAACCACCCTCCCCCAGTATGCTCGATGCTTCAAAGTTATTAGTTGCTTCTCTAAGCTCTTCATAAGTTAGAAATCTCATACTTGATGGATGAGGGAAAGATCCTACCATAGGCACTTTGTCCTCAGCCCTTGGTTTTTCTGAGATGTGAGAAGAATGGGTGAAAATACAGTTGACAAAGTAGTAAAAAAAAAACAAATGATGCAAAAAAAAAAAATATATATATATATATATATATATATGGAAATTGTGAAAACAATGATATCAACAACTTTCTACTTCCACTGTATAGAATTCAAAACCATGTATTTTTTTTTTAGGATAGAGGAGCAAAATTCTGACTTGTATAATGTGGTCAAAAACCACAACTTAACCTATTTATGCTCATTTTGTATGGCCAATGCTTCATTAGCACTTAAACTTTATCTCTTGTTTGGCAATTCCTATTACCTTATAGCCATAAAATCTATTGGATAACAAGGTTTTGATATTAAGTTCCCTACATCATCACAACAGTAGGTTCAAGGTGGTGACAGAAATTTTTCGAATACTATGTATAAACCATACACACACAAAAGAAATTAAGGACACAGGTTAAAATTTTATAAACGTACCAGCTACTAATGGAGGCGTTTCAGTCTTCCTACGATGAGATGTGCATAAACAAATTATCAACACAAATAGAATGGCGGCAATGAACAGAAAACCAGCACCAATACCAAGAAGAAGTGTCAGATTGGAATGGTGTTCTTTACTAGGAGAACTCAGTGATGTTGAGGCTGGAAAATGATATGCTGGAGCTGCTACAGGTGATGGGGAAGCTAGAGGAGCTGTACAACAAATGAAAATATAGTAACAAAACAATAACTTGAAAGCAACTGTAAATGATCACATCTGCTACAGGCTTAAAGAATAGAACAGCAACAACATTTATATCCTCAAAAGCAACAGCAATGCAAGCAGTGGGTACCCTAATTCCTCAATTGTTGATAAATTACTAGTTTATAGTCTCTTTCTTTTTACAACATGTGGGGGTGGGGGGAATCGAACTTGTGACCTCTTAGTCACTTGGTCGTACATTATGCCGGTTGAGCTATGCTCATGTTGGCTACTAGTTTAGTCTTTGGGTACTACAATAACATTAAGAGTTGTGGATGAATTTTCAATTTCATTTTGTACAGCATAAGCGTTCAGAATCAAGAGATTGAGTGAAAATAGCAACATCCTCCGACGTGCATTTTAAGATACATACTATGAAACACAACAAACACACGTCTAGTCTCCCAAAAAAGAGAGTGCACAGTACTAATGCTACATCTATGATATAGTTCACTGCAAACCAAATTCCATACAAGTTTGCATATTACCGAAAATAAAATGGTCTATAAAACCTAAAGCTGCAGTAAAAATGTCATTTAGAAGTTAGCAACATGCACTCTAAAACTATTGTTTAAAATATCGGATATACCTTGAGAAGGAGGCGGAGGCTTAAACCAGGTAATATTGAGAAGACTGTAATCACCAACAAGTGTAGGGTCTAGATGAACCTTATGCATTGTAAGTGAAGAGTTTATTGCAAATGCATCAAGTGCAGAGAAGCTGATCCCAGCGTGCGGAGTAATGTCCATTGAGATATTTAATCTCGACAAACTAAGTACATAAAAGTTTATCAGCTCAATCTGAGAGGCTCGTAAACCAAGTTCGGAAGCTAACTCTTCGAGAAAAAGTTTCCAATTAGGATTCTGAGATACATTCAAGAGGAGGAGATCAATTTTTATGGGATAGACACAATGGCAGTCATCGGCACTTCCTCGTTTCAGCACCATGTCAGGTTTGCAACAGTCTGCTAGACGATGAATAATATAAAACCATGAGCAGGCCCCAAATTAAGTTTACATGTCAACAAATAAAACTAATCGAAGCAGCTCACTTTTAATTCAAAGACGATTGCAAGAAAGAAAATATCTTATTAGAAGGGGAAGAAAAAAAAACTGGCATACGACTTACCTGCTGCATTAGGAGAAAGCGGTGGCTGAGGTAATCCAGAGGGGATAGCACCAGCACTGGACTGTATGGGAGCAATGTTTTCAAGCCTACCATCGGGAGGAGCTGATCCACTCTTCATCAATGGTTTTGAAAGACTTGAACTTGTGGGTGGGTGACCAGAAGTGATAAGAGGCCCATAGTAAGGAGGAGACGACGGTGCTAGCCCAGGTGCAAGTGCACTCTGCGGTGACATATTTTTTCGGTGGTGATGTTGGTGAGCAAGAGGCAATTTGGCAGGTAGAGGCATATCACGGATAGCAGGTGCAACCAAAGGTGCTGGTGGTATATCGGGTACATTGGCATTGGCATTGGTGATGGAGATCACAAACCACAACAAAATGAACTGCTTTGAAAACCGGCAAGAGACCTGTTTCAATGTACCTGCATTGTAATCTCCAAATCAAGGTTTCATACACTGAAAATATGTATTGACGTAAATAGATCTGGGTTTCCTTATAAGTATGCTAGGCTTAGGCTTCCCGCAAAGGCATGTTTGAAATAGCTCACAAATTCATTACCAGTAGGGGTAAAGCAAAGGAGTCCCCCTCTTGGTTCGTCTTAGATTTCAAATTTTACATAACAAAGTTAAAGAATTTAAAGTTCTATCTCTAATTCGCCCCTAAATTATCAACATAATGGAAAGAATATAAGTATATAACTAGTTCAAATTGTATAATTTTGTCCTTTCCTATGATTTTTTTTTGCTCCACCCCTAAATTCCAGGAAAGGTTTCAGTACCACAATACACACATCTATACCAAAATATTTCGAAAGAACATTCGCAATCAATGTTCATACAGTCTTTACCACTTAAGACAAATGATTACAACACTTCGCCATCCTCAAACCACAATTCCTCACTTGAAAATTACAGAAATGGATATCCAGAGTCGAAAGCAAGTATCAAAGTTAAGTGAAGAAGGTGTCGGCAAGCTTAATATCACAACTCTAGCTCAAGAAAATGCAAAAGCCAGCCTGATCATCAATCAAGCACAACAACTCAAATAAAGGCCGCAAGAAAAAACCAACAAACTGAAAGACAGATGAATCAATTTCACATCACCAATTTCCTAAATTCCAACTAAAGCACTATTTCATCCAAATCCCACCGACGTTTTCCCATAGCGTAACAAATCAAATAAGATTCAAAACCCCAATCTCTTTTTAACCTCTACCAATCTTCACATTGACAACAATCAAATGTCACAACGAAAGAACACCCAAAACAAAACCCCAACTCAAATACCATGAAACCCAGATAGAAAAAGCAGAGAGGATTCGGAAATAAACATACCTGCAGCAACGGAAGCCGCAGGCACCGACATCGCCGACGCGAGTCAGATCTGTGAGATTTGGATCAAAACGCCGAAGAACCCATTCATGAAATGAGCGTAGGCAGCAAGCAAGAGCCGAGGCGATACAAAAGAGAACTGCAAATTGCTTGTTTCAACAAAGAACAATGGCCGCCAAAACGCAGTAGAAACATCACCGAAAAGGGAATAAAAAAGAAACCCAACAAGCAGAAACTATAAGTGAATGAGGAAATGAATGGAATCGCAGAGTGAAATCGAAAAAGACGAGGAGGGACTTGAGGGAAGTTCTTGTTCTTCTTCTTCCCTGACAAAGTGACAAAGTGACTGAGACTGAAGAGAGTTCAGGGGGAGCTTTTTTGGGGAAAATTCTGCTCCTCTCTCTCTCTTGATTTTTGGATTTTTGGAATTTTTTGGGGTTTTTTTTTTTTTACAGAGAACGGAATTCAGGGGTTTGATTTTGATTTTGATTTTGATTTTTTTTTTTTTTTTTTTTTTTTTTGATGCGTGAGAAAGCAGAGAAGTCCATTTGCAAATTCAATTTCTAACGTGCGCAGTTAACGGAAAAAGACATATTAACGGTAAAAAGGGATGTTTGCGTCACTCGGATCTATTCTTCTCAATCTCTCTCCCTTTAATCCTTTGATTCTTATTAATTTCTTTAAGATCCTTTCTTTATTAATCTTGTCTATTTTTACCTCTAAACTTTAAATTTTATCAAGTTAAACACGTGGACGTGGATAGGATAATTTGAATCTCTAATCTTATACTCAAGATACTTAGAATTGGTAGACCGTCTTAATCTTATGTTTTAAAAGCATTGCAATTTTTACTAAGTTTCTTTTTGAAAAATCGTTATACAAAAGATATTCTTAATATGCCTTCGATGAATTATAAACCATAGGTAGAATGCAAAATAAATAGAATTTTAGAGAAAGGTTATATTATAGTATTTATTTATTTTTTTTTTTTTTTTGAGATCTACTAATTTTGGCAAAGTTGTTATGATTAATTTGTGCATTAATCACGCTTAATTGTGGGCAGAACTTTAAAATTATGGTCTAATTTGACAAAATTGAAAGTTTAAGGTAAAACTTGATACAATTTGACAAATTTAAATTGGTGCGGATTTTAAACTACAATGACTAAGACCCCGTTTGATAACCATTTTGTTTTTTGTTTTTGAAAATTAAGTCTATAAACAATATATTCACATATGAATTCGTTGGTTGTGTTATCTAAAGTGTTTCCAAAATCCAAGCTAAAAATTTGAAGAAAAAAAAAAAATTTCAAAATTTTGCTTTTTTTTTTGAATTTGGTTAAGAGTTGTAATGTTCCCTCGACAAAAATGAAAGTTATTGTAGGAATTCACATGTAGATATATGGTTTATAGGCTTAATTTTCAAAAATCAAATGGTTATCAAACCGGGCCTAAATTATTCTATGTTGAAGTTTATAACCAATTCACTGTAAATTTAGAAGCACTGGGACAAAAGTGTTATGTAATAAAGTTTAGGGTCTAAATGTTATTTCAATAAAAATATAAAGGACCAAGAACTTGTTTTGATATTTTTTTTTTAAGTTCAGCAAATATGTAGATAAGGATCAAACCTTCCCTATATTTCATTTAATCACTTTTTTTTTAGTTCAACCGTGGAAAAGAGTGATTTCGAACACCTAACCTCATAATATATGAAAGTGTTGTAATTAACTTTTAATTATGGCAAAAAAAAAAAATTATATATCATGACTTTATCACTACTGGTTAAGATTCATTTAAATAATTTTGTAAAGTTTGAAGGGTAGAATCAAGAAAAAGAAGGTATAGGTACAACAATATTGTAAATCATGTCGTTTGAGGGTTTAATTATAACTTTTATTGTTTTTTTAGAGGGGTTAATTATAATTATTTGTATTAATTCAATGGTAATTTGTGCATTTTTTAACTGCCCCTAAATAAGTTATAAACGTTTTTTATCAGTTGGGTAATTAGGTCATTATAGCCCATGTGTGTTTTTAATTCATTTTTCCTATTTTCATATTCAAAGATTATTGGCGTTTCTGGAGTCGGATGTGTGTTAGTAAGTCGCAAGGTGGAATAGGTTTTAGGGACTTAACTCTATTCAATCAGGTTCTTCTGGCTAAGCAGTGTTGGAGACTAATTAAACATCCTGACAGTTTGTTGGCTCGGGTTCTGAAGGGCAAGTATTATAATCATGGTATTTTCCTGCGAGCGCAGTTAGGCTCGGCTCCTTCTTATGCGGAGGATCATGTGGGGCAAAAAGTTGTTTGATAAAGGGTACAGGTAGGGAGTGGGAAGTGGTAAAGAGGGGTTGATCAGCAGTGATCCTTGGATCCCTTCAAGGGAAAATGGTCGACTCTTGTTTGCACCGCCATCAGTCCATAATTTTCCAGTGGCTTCGCTAATGAACATTGATGGGACTTGGAAGGAGGATCAGATCCGGGCAAATTTTCTTCAGATTGATGCAGAGGCGATCCTTGATATTCCTCTTCATCCGAGTGGCAGGGAAGACATCATTATCCGGAATCCGTCAAAACAGAGAGTTACTTTTGTCAAGACTGCTTATCAGCTTGGTTTATCTTTTGGGAATAAATTTGAGGCTTCACCCTCAAATGTTGTAGCTCAAAGCCAGAGATGGAAGACTTTTTGGGCCTCGAAAATTCCCCCAAAAGTCAAAATCTGTTGCTGGAAATTTTAAAAACAATATCATTCCTACTAAGATAAATCTTAGCTCGAAAAGAATTTTTTCTGATAATTTATGTGTTTTTTGCAGGGACAATGATGAATCACCCCAACACTAGAATTTTTTCTTATAATTTATATGTTTTTTGCAGGGACAATGATGAATCACCCCAACACCTTTTTTGGCATTGCAAGGTAACCAGGGAGGCTTGGTCTTTTTGTCCCTCCATTATTTTGTCTCGTTTTTGTGATAACAAAAATCTTTGGTCGATTCAAGAGCATTGGGATTGGATCCTCGACAAAGGATCGAGGAAGATGTGGAGTATTCCATGTTGATTGTGTGGAAGATATGGGAGCTCCGAAACAATGTCTTTTTTAACAATGCATCAGTGACAAATCAATTTGTGATGTCTAACATTAGTAATCTCTTTCATCAGCCCAAAGGTGGTGGTTCAGATGGTAGCAGTGATAAAGGGAAAACTCATGCCAAAAATTCAGGGTCTTCTGTTGATGTCAATGGCAGTTGGCAACCTCCCGACTTCAATCGGTGGAAGCTGAATGTGGATGCATCTTTTAACCCTCATTACAGGAGTGCTGGTCTTGGATGGGTGGTTCGAGATCATCAGGGGGTTGTTATGTTGGCTGGTTGTCGCGCTCTGACCGGCCAATTTGAGATCAAGACCTTAGAGGCCATGGTCATGGTTGAAGGTCTCAAAGCAATCTTCTCATCCTTGAACCCCTTCAAGTGCACAATAGAAGCTGAGACTGATTGTTTGGAAGTTTGTAAACTTCTTAATGGCAATAGTGTCGACATTACCACAGTTGCCTTCTACATCCGCGAAGCTCTGGACTTGAAGGACGCTGCTGGGGTGATCTCTTTCACCCATTCGCCTCGTATGATCGAATGACCAATGTTATGGATCATCAATTAGCCTATAGTGCGATGAAGGCTAATTTTTCGACTTAGTGGGAGGATCTTGTTCCCTCGAATTTTCTCTTGTTTTTAGCTTCTGGTAGTCCATGGGGCATTGTTGTTGTTTCTGTTTAATCTGTTATTTGTTACTTAAAAAAAAAAAAATTGACTAATAAATATATATATATTCGACATAAGAAAAAAAAACATGAAAATAATTCAACCGACATAAAAAGTATGTACCATCAACCAACAGTAGTTTGAATTTCAACCATGAGATAAGAGGCTAGAACCTCCACCCTATTTGTTGATGAACTAAAAAAACAAATCATAAAATGATTATTTTTTGTTTTTTAAAAGTCTATGACCTAAAATAGATATTTTAAAAGTCAATCTAAGTATAACTCAATGGATAAGATACTTATTATCTTTGCTTCCTTAAGAAAACAAAAGTTTAATCCTCCCTTCACATTTGTTAAACTAAAATTAAACAACCATCAAGAGCATAGCTCAATTGTTCAATTGGTATGTTGTATGAACTCGTGATTATGAGTTCTTAGGTTCGATCCCCACCTCACATGTTGTCAAAAAAAAAAAAACTAAAATTAAACAAAAATTGAAGGAAGCATTTGATCATGTAAGAGAATGTTAAAAAAAAATGAGGTTTCATTGTATTGTCTCTTTAGAGATGCAAATTTAATGTCAACGAGAGCATAGCTCAATGACATGATGCATGTGACCATGAGGTCCTGGGTTCAATCCCCGCTCCAACATTGTTATTAAAAAAAAAATGTAAATTTAATAGGAGTGTTTGCTTGTAGTGCAAAATAAGCTTAATTAATTACAAGTATGGCAACAACGGTCTAGATTTGTAAATACAACAAAAAAAAGAAAGTCCAACTCAAACCTACTTTCACAATATCTCAGCGGTCACACACATCTATTCTATTGTATCAAAGATTGTAGTATTAATTAAAAGATCATGAATTCAATCATCGCATTAATTAAAATACTGTTGCAAAAAAAAAAATATAAAAATGTCTAATCTAATTATATGTTGCTATATTTGCAAATATGAAAAAAAAGTGAATTACCACCATCAAAATTTTACAACCTAATGACCTATTTGTATCAATAGAATATAATTAAAATACTTATATAAATATATATATATATATATATATATATATATATATATATTATTTAATTAACGAAGGGAGGGGTAAAAAAGTATTTAAAAAAAAATAATATATTTAAAAAAATCGTTTTTAGTTTCACATGTGGCGACCTATTATTAGGCCATGTGTCGGAGCAGTAGCCCAACTAACAGGTAAGTTGTACTCATTATTGATTATATGATAAAAAAAGAAAAGAAAAAAAGCATTCCAAAATTAATTTTGAAAAAACATATTTTGAAATTAAAACGAAAATAAAAAGGAAGACTAGTCAAAGAATGGGACGCCGCCTTTATTAGCGGTTTGGTTTTGTTAGGTTTTGGAATTTGGCCATTACATTCAAGACACACTGCCCATCCTTTTCACTTCTATACAAACAAAATATTTAAACTATTTTTTATTAATTAATTATTGTCCTTCTTATTCAAATTTTCTCTAGTTATGTCACAATTTCTATATATATATATATATATATATATATATATATATTTTTTTTAACTACTTTGAGGTGGAAGATTTGAACCAAAGATCTCTTGGTCGTCAACCTATGTGAGTTGAGTCATGCTCACTTCGACTCTAATTTCAGATTTTAAATGCTCGCAATCTATAAGGGGTTTGCTCCACAATAAATTACTAGGTAAAGTTAGATTTAAACATGTTGGTTGTTTTCGCTTTGAAACGTTAAAGCTACGTGTTGCCGACATACCATAGCTCAACTCATCAATACATTACTTACTTCACTAAATGCATGTTTGAGAATTATTTTTAAAAAATCACTTTTATCATATTTAAAATCATTTCGAAACATGTCTTTAATTATTCAAAATCATTTTGATTTATTACTCTATACTTTTAAACGCGAATTTCATTTAATCTAAATTGATTTTGAATTATTAAATACATGTTTTAGAGTGAGTTTGAATATGATAAAAGTGATTTTAGCCATTTCAAAATCACTCTCAAACGTCAAAGCGAACATGACTCAACTGACATATATATGTTTTGACAACTAAGAGATTTGTGGTTCGAATTTCCCATCCTCAATGTACTAAAAAAAAAAAAACCACTCTCAAACATGCTCTAAATATCTTAATTGAACTATGACCGGCCATTATATTAATAAATAAACATATTCTAACTATGAAAGTTTAAGGTTTGGTTTTTTTTTTTTCTTCTTCTTTATTTTGAACCTCTCTATTTTAAATATACTATTTTTTTATTACTATAATTTCA
Organism: Herpetospermum pedunculosum; assembly: GCA_028017165.1. NCBI lineage: Eukaryota > Viridiplantae > Streptophyta > Magnoliopsida > Cucurbitales > Cucurbitaceae > Herpetospermum > Herpetospermum pedunculosum. The sequence continues at coordinate 14,360,782 of CM051523.1, forward strand.
ATTGTATAAAAAAATATTTTTAAATTATTATTAGTAATTTATTTATTATATTGAATAAAAAAACTTATTTTTTAGTACAATAAATTTGGGATAGAAATTCTAACAAGTACATATCCAGCCTGAGGTGTGCTCACATTATTGACCATTGAATAGAAAGTTTAATTCCCTCGTTTTTTTAAATATTGGATATAGTTGCTTAAAATGAGGTCCATATGATGCCACCAAGGTTTTTATACAAGTAGAATAGAAAAATTCAACCAACAAAAATGGAAAAAAAAAAAAATCTTTTATATGAAATTTCATCAATTTAAAAGGGTGAAAATAAGATTTAAATTAGTATAGTATTTTATGGGTGAAAAGTTATCGTGTTGTATTAAATTTGTTTTCCATCCCACGTGTTCTAAAAATAATATTGACAAAAATATGTAATTGATTTGCAACGATATTTTAATTAATGTGAAAATTGAATTCATGACTTTTTAGTCACGTGCACATATCAACTGAGTTATGCTTAATTTTTTTTTGTGACCTCTTGGTCGTCAACACATATATGTCAGCTCAGTCATGCTTCAATTTTTTTTTTTTTTTAATTATTATTATTATTTTGTCAACATTTTTTAAAATGATTTGATGGCAATTTTTATATATATTTTTAATATCGTCTTCAAATTTATAATTTCTCTCTTTTTTCTCTCTCTTGCCCACCACAACCCACCTTCACCGTTGTCGCCCATGCTTTTCTCTTCCTCCTACTCTTCATCTCCTTAAACATCTCTTCCTCTACATCCACTCAAACAATATAGATTAAATTGATCATAATTGATAATTACAATATTTTTCCTCTCAATAGAATAATATAGATTATCCAAGAAAAAATAGATTTAAATGAAGAAAAAAGAGAGAAAAAAATGGGATAGAGAATCGAAAATACACTATATTTTCAATTCAATTCAATTCACTAGAAGTGAAAATAATCAAATTTGAAAATATTTTAAAATATAATCACTAGAAGGATCATTGCAATTATAGTCCGTACATTGCAATTTTTCAAGATGTAATTATAGTGGATTTACAATTTTACAAATTGCACTTAGTAATTGCAATTCAAACTCAATTACAAATACTAAGGCCCCGTTTGATAACGCATCCGTTTTTTTTTAAAAAATAAAAATCATATATGTTTGATAACTATTTTTTGTTTTCAGTTTTTTTAAAAAATAGAAAACCAAACTTGTTTGATTACTGTTTTTTATTTTTGGTTTTTGAAAATAACAAAAGTTCATAGAAAATCAAACTTGTTTGATAACTGTTTTTTATTTTTGAAAATAACAAAAGTTCAAAGTGGTTGAATAATTACTATTTGATTTGTATTTTTTTTATAAAATAAAAATTAATGTTTGTACAGTAATGTTAATTTATTAGAAGGTAAAAATTGCAAGATTGCTCAAAATTTAATCAAGGTACATTTATTTGATAAAATTGAAATTTTAGGATAAAAAATATTTTTCTCTAAAATAAAAAGAATTTATTGGATCGATAATTTAATATATTAGATAATCTTTAGTTGACGTTTATCATCCCTAAAGTCAGAAAAATAAAATATGTTGACGGAGTAAAGTGATTAGGTATATTAGTGTAACATCACAATAATATTAAAGTATAATATACTAGAAAAAAAATTATAATATATTATATTAATAATATTTTTATACTAAACAATATTATCAATATTTTTTTAAAAAAATAATATACTAATAATATTAATGACAATTTTCGAAAAAAAAAATATTAATGACAATTTTTTTTTTGACAACATGTTGGGGTGGAGGATTGAACTTAGACCACATGATCACTAGCGATACCATACTATTGAGTTATGCTCTTGTTGGCAAAATATTTATGACAATCGATTCCAATTTGAATAAATAAATAAACATTTGATTTGAAATTATATCTAACTAGTTCATAATTTCAATAAAGTTGAAAAAAAAAATCGAAAATAAAAAGCCTGTTTTTGATTTTATTTCTTTTCGTTTTTAAATTTTGTTAATGAATGTAAAAACGTTTCCAAAAACTTAAAAATCAAAAACTCAATTGGTTACGAAACATACCTGTTTTCTAAAAATAAAAAACCAAAAACCAAAAACAAGAATTGAATGCGTTGTCAAACGACCCCAAAATAATTATAATTTGAATTGAAAATATAGTGTAGTTGCAATTCAGACCCAATTACAAATACAATATATTTGCAATTTGGACAAAATTAGAAATACAGTGTAATTGCAATTCAAATCTCGCCACCGCTGCCTAGAAGCGTCAATGTCGCAATCGTTGTAAGTGAGGCGTAGACAAAATGATGGGAGTGTTCAAGGATTTGGGGCTTCACGAATAAAAGAGAGTGAAGAAAGTCACTGGAGTCGAGTACGAACGCATTGCTAGGGAATCTTTCAAACCCTCGAACACATTGAACGAAAAAAGAGGGTTGAAAAAAAGAGACAAAGTGATTATATGATTTTTAATGGGTAGGTTTAGATGATATTTTGGAATATCCAGAAAGATTTAGGAGATTACTTCTTTCCTTAAAATTTGAAGATGTGAGTGAATTTAAAATATTAAAAATAAAATGAAAATAAAAACGAGAGTAAAGAGAGAAAACGAAAAAAAAGATTCGTAACAATTGAAACGAGGTTAGATCTTGAGTTTAACTTTCAATGAGAGTAAAATAATTTTTTGCCAAACCGAGCATAGTTTAATCGACAAGTTGCGCCCCTAGTTAAGAGGATTATGAATTCAATCCGTAGATTAATTAAAATACGTTTGAAAAAGTAATATTTACTGCAATTTATAGGAAAAAAAACCTCATTTAATATCGGCCCACGGCTATCACCACCATATAACCTCATGGGAACCCATGTCGGTTTACGGCCCAACCACAAAATCAATTTGAACGATTCGGGTCACTTTGTCGGGCTTTCCGGATCCAAATCCGGGTCAACCCGTTCGACCCAAGATCACAAATTCGCCCAAAATCTGACTTCGTTCGCCGTCGATTCTCTCTTCGGACTATCCACTGAGCCAACGGAACGAACAAATCTCTCTTCCTCTCCGTCGAGCCGCCGTTCCGATTCCCAAAGCCCTAGTTTCAGCTAGATTATTCCCAAATCTCAGATTGAAGGTTTGTTACATTACAACGCTTCGATTTAGGGTTTTGTTCATTTTGGCGATTTAGAATTCAGAATCGTCGACCAAACGATCAGATATGTCCAAGAGGAAGTTCGGCTTTGAAGGGTTTGGAATCAACCGGCAAACGACTTACAATTTCGAGCGCTCCCAAGCTCCTCAACGGCTTTATGTCCCTCCTTCTTCGCGAGGCCATGGCCACGACAACTACGAAGATACCGATGTTGATAATATTGAATATGATGATCATGAAGTGGAGGAGACAAGTGGTAAAAGCGATGGTGGCGGTGACGGTGGCGATGGCGTTGGTGGTGGTGAAGAAGAAGAAGAAATTGATCCTTTAGATGCATTCATGGAGGGAATTCACGAAGAGATGAAAGCGCCGCCGCCGGAGAAACCGAAGGAGAAGGCGGATAAGTATATGGACGACGAGGATGATGACCCAATGGAGAGCTTTCTGAGGGCAAAGAAGGACGTGGGACTGACGCTGGCAGCTGATGCGCTAAATGCTGGTTATGATTCGGACGAAGAGGTTTATGCGGCAGCTAAGGCTGTGGATGCAGGGATGGTTGAGTACGACTCTGATGATAATTTGCTGATTGTTGAGAAGAAAAAGATCGAGTCAGTTCCTGCTCTAGATCATAGCTTCATTGATTACGAGCCCTTCACTAAAGATTTCTACGAGGAGAAAGCTTCAATATCAGGTCATTTTTTTTAGTAGGAAGCTATATTTCAGTATTGCTTTTGCACTTCTACTTATTTTTTTCTCTCTGGCCTATGTGACTGACTAGACTACCTTTGATAATTTTGTGCATTATATGGCCATTGATTTATTTTTGTAACTTCTTTTAAATTATAGCCGGTTAATTCGAAATAAAATTGGATTGAAGTTGGTATTTCCATTTTTAGGGAAGGAGGAATTGTATGATGTATGGAGACTGATTTTTTCCCCCCTCATGAGAAAGAGTTGAAGATTTGCTAAGATATGCAAACTTCATTCCATTTAATTATTTTTTTGCACTTCGGCAATTTAATCACAACAATTAATTGGGTAAAATATTCTTCCCAAATGAAAGGGTGCCATGTTTCTAATGTTGTGTGGATTTATGTATTTATATTGTTACTTACCATTTTGATTGTTGTTGTTGTATATGTCTGATGACATCTCCACTTCTTTTTCTTGCCTTCTCTTCCTTACGGTTTCCTAGGATAAAGTTGCTGAGCGTTTGGAGAATGTAAATGATTAATTCTGGTTCTAAATTTGATGAATGTTTTTTTTTCTATATTTCATCTTTAGGTTTGAGTGAGGAGGAAGTTTCTGAGTACCGTAAGAGTTTGGCTATTCGTGTGTCGGGTTTTGACGTTCCTAGGCCGATTAAAACATTTGAAGATTGTGGATTCTCCCCTCAACTTATGAATGCCATAAAAAAGCAAGGGTATGAGAAGCCTACTTCTATACAGTGCCAAGCTATGCCAATTGTGCTTTCCGGGAGAGATATCATTGGAATAGCAAAAACTGGTTCTGGTAAGACTGCTGCTTTTGTTCTCCCGATGATTGTTCATATTATGGATCAACCGGAACTTGAAAAAGAAGAGGGTCCTATTGGAGTGATCTGTGCACCTACCAGAGAACTCGCACAGCAAATATACCTAGAGTGTAAAAAATTTTCAAAAGCATATGGGCTACGTGTCACTGCAGTATACGGTGGGATGTCGAAATTCGATCAGCTTAAAGAAATCAAAGCCGGGTGTGAGATAGTTGTTGCCACTCCTGGCAGACTGATAGATATGATAAAAATGAAAGGTTTGACAATGTCAAGAGCCACATACTTGGTACTTGATGAAGCTGATAGAATGTTTGACCTTGGATTTGAACCCCAAATTCGTTCTGTTGTTGGTCAGATTCGGCCAGACCGTCAGACTTTACTCTTTTCTGCAACAATGCCTCGTAAGGTTGAAAAGTTAGCTCGAGAAATTCTCACCGATCCTGTGAGAGTTACGGTAGGAGAGGTTGGGATGGCCAACGAAGATATCACACAGGTTGTTCATGTACTTCCTTCTGATTTGGAGAAGTTGCCTTGGCTTCTTGAGAAGTTACCTGAAATGATTGATGATGGTGATGTTTTGGTGTTTGCTTCTAAAAAAGCCGCAGTGGATGAGATTGAATCTGAACTTCTGCAGAAAGGGTTTAAGGTTGCAGCTCTTCATGGTGACAAGGACCAGGCATCTCGAATGGAAACTCTGCAAAAGTTTAAATCTGGTGTTTATCATGTTCTTATTGCAACTGATGTTGCGGCCCGTGGGCTTGACATCAAGTCAATCAAGTCCGTTGTGAACTTTGACATTGCAAAAGACATGGACATGCATGTTCATCGTATCGGTAGAACAGGTCGTGCTGGTGACAAGGATGGGAAAGCACACACCCTTATAACCCAGAAAGAGGCTCGCTTTGCTGGTGAATTAGTTAATAGTTTGATTGCTGCTGGCCAGAATGTTTCAGTAGAGCTGATGGATCTGGCAATGAAGGTAATTTTTCGCTATATGCATATTCTTAGGTTCACAGCAAGTAAATGACCTATGAAACTATGCTTATAAATTACCCTTTTATTTTTTCAATTTGTTTGAAATTTGAAATCAGTTTTTCTTCTAATTTTTTTCACATAAATTATGATTTTCACATCTCATCATTTTAGTGGCTGCAGAAATGTTTAGAAGATACTTTGCCATGTTCTTGTTTTTGGATAAGAGTCAAGACACAAGAAAATATACTTTGACATGTTGCTATTGAAAATTACTTAATTTCCTATCCAAAAAAGAAAATTAATGTACTTGAAAAGGAGGTCTTCTTTGGGAAATGAATAGCATTATTCTCAATAGCTATGAATTTCAATGTGTACTGATGATAGGATAGATATTCAGTGATGTGAGAATTGTTTTTTTTGAAATTGACGATTTTGTATCTGAATATGATCAAGTTCCATCTGATTAATTTGTTTAACAGTAGATGCCTTCTTGGTCTTGTATTATTTTGTGTCCGGAAATGCCTCGTTGTAGGCTTTTGTGGCTGATTCCTTTTGTAATATTCTATTATTTTGTTTATTGTTAACAATTGGGTCTCCCTCTTGTAAGTTTTTGGGAGCTTTCTATGGTTCTTAGGCTTGTATTTGTGTGTTTTCTTTTTAGCCTTGCACATTCTTGTTCTTTCATTAAGCTTTCTCCCACTTTTTTTTCCTGCTTGTGAGGCAGTTGTTTGAGAAAGTTGCTAGTATAATTTTCTGCTGAACCATTTGCCTCTGAAATCATTATAGGATGGGCGATTCAGGTCAAAGCGTGATGCAAGGAAAAAAGGAGGTATTATTCAACATCTGACTAAAATTTCTCTTCCAAGCTGAGAATTATCAACATATTGAAAAAACTTACCAATTATATATTTATACAATTGTTGTCTATGTAGGTGGCGGCGGCGGCGGCGGCGGTGGTGGTGGTGGAAAGAAGGGTAAAGGTCGAGGCAGCAATGGCCGAGGCGTGCGTGGAGTGGATTTCGGCCTAGGAATTGGTTATAACCCAGAAAGCAGTGGTGGTGGTAGTAATCCTTCAACAAACAATGTTCCAAGTCGATCTGCAGCTGTAAATTCTTTGAGGACAGGAATGATAGCGCAGTTTAAGAGCAGTTTCGTCGCGGCTTCATCGGCCCCCCCAAGTCAGGGTTCAAATAACAGCTTTAGTGTGCCAGCAGCAAACAAAAGGCCAACATTATCAGGTTTCGTATCGGGTGGTTCAATCGGTGGGGGTGCGAACAGCCCTGCGCCTCCACCTCCACCTCCAATGTCGAGAGCGAACTCGTACATGCCGAATGCTGGAGACTATTCAAGCCAAAAGAACTCAGAAAGGTTGTTAAATCCTGTCTGTTTGTTGGAACTTTTACTTAATACTTTTATCAATATCCTCTCATTTGGTGCCTTATATGATCTAATCTCATTGCAGTTCTAGCGATCGGCCACGAGAAAGGAGGAGAGCCTCGGGTTGGGACAGATAGCGCGTAGAATTGAAGGAAAGATAAAAACAATTCATAGTAGCGAGGAATCTGTATCAGGGTGCTATATAACTCATAACGATGTTTTCCCCCCCTTGTTTGGTTTAAATTTGCTTTACCAGTGTATGATTTTAGCTTATGAGGTTGTAGAAATTGTCTGATATAAATCATTACCCTCTCTCACTCTCCCTCTTAATATAATTCTTTGCCTTTCTCTGTACCTCTTTGTTTCTCATTTTAGTATAATTCACTTTTCTTTTTTTTTTTTTTTTTTTTTTTTTTTTTTTTTTTTTTTACAATAATTTATGCACTTCAAAGGCCATTGGACTTATTATTATTATTTTTTTATATCCGTGAATGTCCGAATCAACTTATGTGCACCTCGACTAATCTCGTGAGACAAACTGCATGGTCCATTCCCTCTAAGAGGACATTAATAGTCTCAAGACCTTTTTGGAAGGTCTTCTTGATGATTCAAAATTTAAATTGATAGAAAGAATCGGGAACTATTGTAATCAAGGTTGTTCAACAACATCTGCGTCACTAGTAATTCTTTATTATTATTCTCGGCAGATATTGACTTTGGTTCGGTTACAAAATTGTACCATTAATTCAAGATTTATTCTTACAAAATTGTACCATTAATTCAAGATTTAAGAAATAGTTCAATTTAATTCGTAAATTAATGCCTCCGTTAAATTATTTTTGCTGACGTGACAATTTTGAAATATTTTTTTTGTTTTTACAGTCCAAACCTTGTGGAAATTGCCAAATTGACATATTTTCCAAATATAAAAAACCACTAAGTTAATTTACCCAAAATAATAATTGGTTAAATGATATAATAAATTAGAATGATAAGGTCAGTTTAAAAAAAAACTTGACCTAAATTTCCCAAAACATCTAACAACAGAAATTCTGGTGGTCTCATTGAATAATTTTCTTAATCTAAATTCTTTGACATCTATTTCTTTATTCTCTTTTACCCTTCTCACAATTGCTCTCATGCAAGGATTAATATGTCAATGTCGAAAACAAATTCGACGTCTTAGTTTATAGAAAGGTCGACGGTTTTTGATTCTCTAGTTTATCAAAATTTCTATTTAGAATTATCTTTGATATCTTTAAGAAATTATGTTCTTTCTTTGAAATCATGTAAGAATCAATGTTCACCAAGAAAGCTAAATTAAAATTATTGCAAGTTTGAATATCAATAAAATTCAACATGTATATATTTTCTTGTAACCATCACCATCAGTGTTTGTGTAAATATTGATGAAATTATTACCATATTTTTTTTTTTTTAAATCTCAAACAAAAATTATTATTCTCTTCATTTTTCCTGTAAGCCTGTAAGTATAAAACAAATATAAATATAAGAAATTAAAGTAAGAAGATTAAGGAAAATCAAAAGTTAATTTTCATTTTAAGTCAAATTCTAGGTTAAATTACAATTTTAATTTGTAAACTTTCATATTTGTGCTTAATAGGTCCCTAAACTTTAAAGAATATCTAATAGAGTCCTAAACTTTAAATTTTGTGTTTAATAAGTCATTAACATATTCAACATTTTTAAAAATTAGCGAATCTATTATACATAAAATTGAATTTTGTATCTAACAGGCCATTAAACATTCAATTTTGTGTCAAATAGGTTCATGAAATTTTAAAAAATGCCGAAGACAAAATTGAAAGTTTGATGACTTATTGGATACAAAATCGAAGGTTTAAGGACTTATTAAACACAAAATTAAAACTTCGAGGATTTATTAGAAACTTTCTAAAGTTCAACGACTTATATGACTCAAACTTAAAAGTTTAGGAACTATTCTAATAACATTATTATAGACTATAACATTGGACTTTTACCACACTTAATACAACTTCTGAAACTAAAAAATCAGTAAGAAAACATTTTCAAATGACAAAAAAATCCTAATTTATAAAATCACCAACTATTACATACATAATCCTTTGAAAAAAATAATAAAAGTGGTTATTTATAAATCAATCAAAGATCTAATCAATAAGATGAGATTGAATGAATCCATGCAGAAAAGGAAGAGGGAGAAATTGGAAGTTGAAATAATCAGTTAGTCCCACATCCACCAGATTGAAGGAGTGGGAGTAAGGTGCGGAGTATAAAAGAGTGTTTCTTTTATTTGAAAAATCATACCTTTCTCGGCCTTTTGGCTAAGATCAAGTGTAGTATTTGTTCTTATCAGTTTAATATCTGATATGTGGACCATTGGTCCACACGATATTAAATTAATTTTTTAAGGGGAGAGTCCATCACGGTAGCTTGCTGCTTGGGCTCTTGAGCGTTGCCCATGTGTTGCACTATTGCTTGGGCTTTTGGCGCACCCCTCCAATTCTTTAGTTCAAAATATTTCTTTGTCAGTTATCCATTCCTTCGAAAAAGTTATCCATGATGCTTTGCCAAGCATAAGAATGATTATAACCCAGTGCATTCCAACATAAGAATGATTATAACCCAGTGCATTCCAAAAATTTCTAGTTTTGAAATACTTACCTTAGAAACGATATCGACCATTATGTGAAGAACTCTACTCATCCCTTCGAGAAAACCAGAATATACTTCAAGAACGAAAAAGTTCCTCTGACGATAGTCCTTAATCGAGTTCTTTACCTAAGAAGTGAGGATTGTAATCTTAATTCTTCACGAAAGAGGTTGAATTAAACTAGAGTGAAAACTCTCGAATGTTCATGTGATTCTCTAGGAGTTATTAAATCATATTTTAGTATTTACTTGTTGTCTTTATTTTTCAGAATTTTCAATCCATTCCAGTTTTTATTCAATATTTTCTCTCTTTCTTCCTTCTTCTCCCTTGCCGAAATGCCTCTCTCCCCTTCCGAAACTAAAAGACCGTAAACACCGCCAAAGTATATATCAGCTTCTTCGACGTCGTCGTAACAAAAACACAACCAATAAAGAACGCCTACTTTTGAAATCCCAGTTTCGTTCTGAGTGCCATCTCCGCCATTTGAAATATGTATAATTTAAAACAAAATTTTGCAATCAAAACGGATCCGTGGCGCAATGGTAGCGCGTCTGACTCCAGATCAGAAGGTTGCGTGTTCGATTCACGTCGGGTTCAACAATCTTTTCTGCCGAACTCCAATATCTTTGAATATTTCAACTTTCCTAACATAAAACTTGGTTTATATCGAAACCCTAATTATTTTTTCTCACACCACCAACCTTAAACACAGTCGTCGAAATGCCTCGTAAACACCGCCGAAGTCTATATCAGCTTCTCCGAAGGTCGTCGTAACAAAAACACAACCAATACCGCTGAAGAACGCCTAATTTTGAAATCCCTCAGTTTCGTTGTTAGTGTCAACTTACTCGGGATGAAGCTAAAATTTAATTTGGATGTTCACTTTGTGTAATTAGAGTCTATAAAGTGTTTGTCAATGTAAAAAGTCATTTTAACTCCGCATTGTTTTAAACTGGACTTGATCTTAATCATTAATTGCAAAATACATAGCATTAGTGTTCAATTTAAAACAAAATCTTTCAACCAATGGATCCGTGGCGTAATGGTAGCGCGTCTGACTCCAGATCAGAAGGTTGCGTGTTCAATTCACGTTGGGTTCAACATTTTTTCCTCCCGAACTCCGAAACTAAAAGACCGCTGAAGAACGCCTACTTTTGAAATCCATCAGTTTCGTTGTTAGTGCCATCTCCGCCATTTGAAATATGTATGCTGCCTTCCTCCCCGAGCCTCTGTGAAGCTAAAATTTAATTGGATGTTCACTTTGGGTAATTAGAGTCTATAAAGTGTTTGTCAATGTAAAAAGTCATTTTAACTCCACATTATTTTAAACTGGACTTGATCTTAATCATTAATTGCAAAATACATAGCATTAGTGTTCAATTTAAAACAAAATCTTGCAACCAACGAATTCGTGGCGTAATGGTAGCGCGTCTGACTCCAAATCAGAAGGTTGCGTGTTCGATTCACGTCGGGTTCAACAATCTTAAAATACATAGCATTAATGTTTAATTTAAAACAAAATCTTCCAACCAATGGATCCGTGGCGCAATGGTAGCGCGTCTGACTTCAGATCAGAAGGTTGCGTGTTCGATTCACGTCGGGTTCAACATTCTTTCTTTCAAACTCCAATATCTTGTATTTTCTCTCTCTTTCTTCCTTCTTCTCCCTCGCACGCCATCAACCCTAAACACAGTCGCCGAAATGCCTCAATCCTCTTCCGAAACTAAGAACGCCTACTTTTGAAATGCCTCAATCCTCTTCCGAAACTAAGAACGCCTACATTTGAAATGCCTCAATCATCTTCCGAAACTAAAAGATCGTAAACACCGCTGAAGAACGCCTCATTTTAACTCCGCATTATTTTAAACTGGACTTGATCTTAATCATTAATTGCAAAAAACATAGTATTAGTGTTCAATTTAAAACAAAATCTTGCAACCAACGGATCCGTGGCGCAATGGTAGCGCGTCTGACTCCAGATCAGAAGGTTGCGTGTTCGATTCACGTCGGGTTCAATAATTTTTTCTGTCGAACTCCAATATCTTTGAATATTTAACCCTAAGTATTCTTTTTTCTCTTTCCTTCTTCTCCATCCGCACGCCACCAACCCTAAACACATTTGTCGAAATGCCTCTCTCCCCTTCCGAAACTAAAAGACCGTAAACACCGCCGAAGTCTATATCAGCTTTTCCGAAGGTCGTCGTAACAAAAACACAACCAATATCGCTTAAGAACGACTAATTTTGAAATCCCTCAGTTTCGTTGTTAGTGTCAACTTACTCGGGATGAAGCTAAAATTTAATTTGGATGTTCACTTTGTGTAATTAGAGTCTATAAAGTGTTTGTCAAAGTAAAAAGTCATTTTAACTCCGCATTATTTTAAACTGAACTTGATCTTAATCATTAATTGCAAAATACATAGCATTAGTGTTCAATTTAAAACAAAATCTTTCAACCAATGGATCCGTGGTGCAATGGTAGCGCGTCTGACTCCAGATCAGAAGGTTGCGTGTTCGATTCACGTTGGGTTCAACATTTTTTCCTCCCGAACTCCGAAACTAAAAGACCGCTGAAGAACGCCTACTTTTGAAATCCATCAGTTTCGTTGTTAGTGCCATCTCCGCCATTTGAAATATGTATCTGCCTTCCTCCCCGAGCCTCTGTGAAGCTAAAATTTAATTGGATGTTCACTTTGGGTAATTAGAGTCTATAAAGTGTTTGTAATGTAAAAAGTCATTTTAACTCCACATTATTTTAAACTGGACTTGATCTTAATCATTAATTGCAAAATACATAGCATTAGTGTTCAATTTAAAACAAAATCTTGCAACAAACGAATCCGTGGCGTAATGGTAGAGCGTCTGACTCCAAATCAGAAGGTTGCGTGTTCGATTCACGTCGGGTTCAACAATCTTAAAATACATAGCATTAATGTTTAATTTAAAACAAAATCTTTCAACCAATGGATCCGTGGCGCAATGGTAGCGTGTCTGACTCCAGATCAGAAGGTTGTGTGTTCGATTCACGTCGGGTTCAACATTCTTTCTTTCAAACTCCAAAACACCGCCAAAGAACGCCTCATTTTAACTCCGCATTATTTTAAACTGGACTTGATCTTAACCATTAATTGCAAAAAACATAACATTAGTGTTCACTTTAAAACAAAATCTTGCAACCAATGGATCCGTGGCGCAATGGTAGCGCGTCTGACTCCAGATCAGAAGGTTGCGTGTTCGATTCACGTCGGGTTCAATAATTTTTTCTGTCGAACTCCAATATCTTTGAATATTTAACCCTAAGTATTCTTTTTTCTCTTTCCTTCTTCTCCATCCGCACGCCACCAACCCTAAACACATTTGTCGAAATGCCTCTCTCCCCTTCCGAAACTAAAAGACCGTAAACACCGCCGAAGTCTATATCAGCTTCTCCGAAGGTCGTCGTAACAAAAACACAACCAATATCGCTTAAGAACGACTAATTTTGAAATCCCTCAGTTTCGTTGTTAGTGTCAACTTACTCGGGATGAAGCTAAAATTTAATTTGGATGTTCACTTTGTGTAATTAGAGTCTATAAAGTGTTTGTCAAAGTAAAAAGTCATTTTAACTCCGCATTATTTTAAACTGGACTTGATCTTAATCATTAATTGCAAAATACATAGCATTAGTGTTCAATTTAAAACAAAATCTTTCAACCAATGGATCCGTGGCGCAATGGTAGCGCGTCTGACTCCAGATCAGAAGGTTGCGTGTTCGATACAAGTTGGGTTCAACAATTTTTCCTCCCTCATTAATTGCAAATTACATAGCATTAGTGTTCAATTTAAAACAAAATCTTGCAACCAACGAATCCGTGGCGTAATGGTAGCGCGTCTGACTCCAAATGCCGAAATGCCTCAATCGCCTACATTTGAAATGCCTCAATCCTCTTCCGAAACTAAAAGATCGTAAACACCGCTGAAGAACGCCTCATTTTAACTCCGCATTATTTTAAACTGGGCTTGATCTTAATCATTAATTGCAAAAAACATAACATTAGTGTTCAATTTAAAACAAAATCTTGCAACCAACGGATCCGTGGCGCAATGGTAGCGCGTCTGACTCCAGATCAGAAGGTTGCGTGTTCGATTCACGTCGGGTTCAATAATGTTTTCTGTCGAACTCCAATATCTTTGAATATTTAACCCTAAGTATTCTTTTTTCTCTTTCCTTCTTCTCCATCCGCACGCCACCAACCCTAAACACATTTGTCGAAATGCCTCTCTCCCCTTCCGAAACTAAAAGACCGTAAACACCGCCGAAGTCTATATCAGCTTCTCCGAAGTTCGTCGTAACAAAAACACAACCAATATCGCTTAAGAACGGCTAATTTTGAAATCCCTCAGTTTCGTTGTTAGTGTCAACTTACTCGGGATGAAGCTAAAATTTAATTTGGTTGTTCAGTTTGTGTAATTAGAGTCTATAAAGTGTTTGTCAAAGTAAAAAGTCATTTTAACTCCGCATTATTTTAAATTGGACTTGATCTTAATCATTAATTGCAAAATACATAGCATTAGTGTTCAATTTAAAACAAAATCTTCTAACCAATGGATCCGTGGCGCAATGGTAGCGCGTCTGACTCCAGATCAGAAGGTTGCGTGTTCGATTCACGTCGGGTTCAACATTCTTTCCTCTTGAACTCCACAATATCTTGTATTTTCTTCCTTCTTCTCCCTCAATTTCGTTGTTAGTGCCATCTTCGCTATCAATTTAAAATGTAAAGTCATTTTAACTCCGCATTATTTTAAATTGGACTTGATCTTAATCATTAATTGCAAAATACATAGCATTAGTGTTCAATTTAAAACAAAATCTTGCAACTAACGGATCCGTGGCGCAATGGTAGCGCGTCTGACTCCAGATCAGAAGGTTGCGTGTTCGATTCACGTCGGGTTCAACATTCTTTCCTCTTGAACTCCACAATATCTTGTATTTTCTTCCTTCTTCTCCCTCAATTTCGTTGTTAGTGCCATCTTCGCTATCAATTTAAAATGTAAAGTCATTTTAACTCCGCATTATTTTAAGTTGGACTTGATCTTAATCATTAATTGCAAAATACATAGCATTAGTGTTCAATTTAAAACAAAATCTTCCAACTAATGGATCTGTGGTGCAATGGTAGTGCATTTGATTCCAAATCAGAAGGTTGTGTGTTTGATTCACGTCGAGTTCAAAATTTTTTCCTCAATTGTAATTAAACCCTAATTTATTATTATTATTATTTTTTTTGTGTGGGTGCACGCGCTAAGATGTATGTGCTAAGATCTTGTGTAGTATATATTCTTATAAGTTAATTTGATTCGGCCCACATGATATTAAAAAATCTACTATTTTATGTCTAAATGCATGAATAGTTTGCCCTCTATGTCTAGACTAATTTTAGGGAGTGATTTGTTTTAGTTGTTTTCCCATTATAACCCTACTATTTTTTCCTATGGTTAAATTCTCATTTAATTAGTTTTGAAATTAATTAATTGAATACCAGATTTTATTTGGGTGATGTGGTTGATTTTTCGTTAAAAGAAGCTTCGTTATTTTTTTCGTTAAGTTATTTGTGGCGTTGTATACCTCCATGGATTCCTTCGATTAGGGCCGCCGCACACACCTTCGGTAAGGGTATACGTATGGACACACCCCTCGAAATTACTCTGGCCAGTGTAATTCAGATGTAGTCTTTTCTAAAAATAGGCAACAACCAAAACAATGCTCACCCTACAAACGTGATTATATTTAACAAAGTATATTTAACAGTGCCCACCCTATTTTAATTCTTGAACTCTTAAGAAATAATCAATTTGGTATTTGTTATATTTTTTTTTTCATCTAATATCTATTTGTCCAATGTTCACCACGGACCTATATGACTTAAAATAATATTCATACTTGAAGCTAATGTCATGAATTTTAGAAAATAAAAAAATATAAAAGTAAGAACCAAAATAATTAATTTTTTGAAACTTGAAGAATTAAAAATAGACATTTTAAAAGTTTAGGAACCAAAATATAAAAACAAAAAATTCAAAGACCAAAATAGACGTATTAAAAAATAGACATATTAAACCCAATCCCTAAAAAAAGGTACACCACCTATTCTTCAAAATCGGGTAGCTGAAACCATATCCAACCCTCGGTAACTACATAAATTTTTTCACCCGATTCAAAAATATTTTATCCCGTTCCCGCAAGCTTGAATCTAAGGTTCCTAAACCGAAACCCCCATAATCAAACTACCTTTTACTTATTCGTTCAAAAACCAGACGGGAACAAGAAATGCGAGAGAGGATAAACGCTTACCAAATTAGGGGAATCTGTCGTATGCTTGTAGAACGGAATAGATAAGCCTCTAGGTCGAAGGATGACGTCGAATGACTGTTGATTTCGCGTTTTGAGAGCTTTGTGTATGCGTTTTCGGGGAAGGAACCTTTGCGTTGTGGGATGGTATACACTCAGATTGTTTGTGTTTGAGTAGAGAAATCGGTGAGCGTTAGTGATGGTTTACAACAAGTGAAAATACAGGTGGCGTGTTGTAGTGGTTTTCCCCCATTGAGCCCCTCAATTTCATTATTTCAAATTCATTGGTAAACGCTCACGCAGTTTCACATGGAGCATTGTAAAGACAGCTCATTAATTAACCACACATGATTGCTAAATTGGTTATAACTACTCTTCAGTTTTGCTGTAATCGTGGATAGTGGAAATCTATAACCACTACCACGTTCTCTTTTCATAACTAAGTTTGTAAACTTATTGGGTATTTAAAACCCTCATTTGATTGATAAAAGAAACAACTCAACCTTACAACAACCACTTGTCTTTTATTCTAAAAACAAACTTGGTATCAGAGCCATGGCTACCGGAAGTGTTAAAATTTTGCAAACTTCTCCTCAAAATGCAACCTCTGTAATAACCTCTCCCATTGGAAAATCAACCACCTTGAACTCATCATTCGGCCACCCTTTGAGTACAGTTCTTACAATCAAACTAGATGACAAGAACTATTCCTTATGGCGTGGGATGATGCTAGCTGTGTTAAGAGGTCAGAAAGTAGATGGTTTTGTACTTGGCACAAAACCAAAACCATCTGAGTTCAAAGTAACTATTGTTGATGAAAGTGAAAAATCTGAACCTGTTGCTAACCTTGAATTTGAAGAGTGGAATACAGCACATCAAGCATTACTTGGATGGCTTCTTGGTTCAATGTCTCCATCAATTGCCTGTGACATAATTGATTTCAAAACTTCCCGTGAAGTTTGGAAGGCTTTAGAAGGTCTCTATGGTGCCTCGAGCAAAGCCAAAATCAATCAATTGAGGAATGTCCTACAGAACACGAGGAAGGGATCTATGAAGATGTCTGAATACTTGAGTCTTATGAAGCAAACATCAGAGGACCTAAAGTTAGCAGGTGAACCGGTTACATTTAGCTATCTTATGTCGTGTGCTTTATCTAGTTTAGAAGCCGAATATTTGCCTATTCTTTGCATCATCCAAGAAAAGGAAAATTTAACATGGCAAGACCTATACTCCCCCTTACTAACATTTGAAAACACTTTGATGAGGCTTAATGTGGTTAGTCCTACTAGCACTGTTGGTGGCAATATTGGTGATGTGAGTGCAAATTATGCATTCAATAAACAGAACGAAACATGGAGCAACCAAGGCAATAACAATCAGTCCAAGAATCATGGAAAGTTTAACAATTCAAGGGGCAATGAGAGAGGTAGAGGTCGTGGAAGGTATTCTCCATATAGAAATAATGCTTCTAGGCCTACTTGCCAAGTTTGTGGTAAGTATGGACATTCGACTACTGTGTGTTATCACAGGTATGACAAGGGGTATATTGGCACTCCACCTGGGAGTTCCATTCAAGGAAACAACAACCAGAATTCTGCTTATATAGCAACTCCAGAGATTGTCACTGATCCTAATTGGCTGATGGATAGTGGTGCAACGAGTCATATCACTGCTGATTTGAGCAACTTGAACATAAAAAATGAGTATCATGGTAAGGAATCCCTAACTATTGGTAATGGAGATAAACTAAAAGTGTCTCATGTTGGATATAATAATATAAATCTACATCCCAATCATTCTAATCTTCATCTAAGAAATATGTTACATGTTCCACAAATTACAAAGAATTTGCTTAGTATCTCAAAATTAACTGCAGATAATAAGTGTTTTGTGGAATTTCATTCTAACTATTGTTTTGTTAAGGACAAAACAACAAAGAAGATCATGCTGGAGGGAGTGCTTAGAAATGGGTTATATCAACTAAAGCTCCCACTTGGATCCCTGTCATGTCACAAAGGCAGTCAAATTTTCTAAAGTCTTGTTTCTCTTCTATTCAGTCCAGTCCTAGTCAAAATTTTAAGTGTTTTATTTCCACTCATGTTAGTCACTGTAATGTTTCTAAAGACACGTGGCACCAACGTTTGGGCCACCCTTCATATAGGATTTTATCTTCTGTCCTTAGGACTAGTAATGTATCTTTCATTCCTGAAGTTAATGAAGTTTCAGCTTTTGTGACTCATGTCAATTTGGTAAATCTCATAGACTGCCTTTTAAATTATCAAATTCCAGAACTAATCAACCTCTTGAGATTATCTATTGTGACTTGTGGGGGCCTTCACCAATTCATTCTACTTCAAACTTTCGCTTTTACATAAGCTTTGTTGATGATTATTCAAGGCTAACCCATATATTTCTCTTGAAGACAAAATCAGAAGCTTTGAACATGTTCATTCAATACAGGAAAATAATTGAGAATAAGTTTGAAAAGCGAATAAAGACATTACAAAGTGATTGAGGTGGAGAATTCAGACCTTTTAGTGCTTATCTAAAGAAACATGGCATTGAATTTAGGCATCCATGTCCTCATACAAGTGAACAAAATGACATTGTAGAAGGAAAACATAGACATGTGGTTGAAATGGGGTTGACTTTACTCTCTCAAGCCTCAATGCCCCTAAGATTCTGGTGGGATGCTTTTCTTTTAGCTGTTTATTTAATTAACAGACTTCCAACCCCAGTTCTTGGAGGAAAATCACCCTGGGAGAAAGCTTATGGGAAAAAACCTGATTATTCTATGCTAAGAGTATTTGGATGTTCATGTTTTCCTTGCCTTACACCTTATCAAACTCACAAATTCCAATATCATACTACAAAGTGTGTATTTTTGGGATATAGTGAAGCACACAAATGATACAAATGTCTTAGTTCAAATGGGAGACTATATATCTCGAGACATGTCATTTTTAATGAGAATGAATTCCCTTTTAATACAGGATTCCTCACTACTTCTATTGGGAAACAACAACAAAATGAAACCATTATATCTTGGTTTAAGTTTCCTTCTACATCAAATGGAGAAACACCTAGACAAGTTGTTGTTCCTAATTCTGATATTCATGTTGCTAATCCACTTCCTTCAATCAGTAACACAATGGTTGAAATCAATGAATCACCTTCTTCTATTCAACATTTAGAATATACCTTACCCAATCCTAATCCTAGCCAAGAAGAATATTACATATCCAATACAGAGTCTTCTCAGCCTATTCTTCCTTTCCATCCTATGCAAACTAGATCCAAGAGTGGTATTTTCAAACCTAAACCAGTGAGTTACCTATCCCATCTTCCAAACTCCACAATACTCAATTTTGATGTTCAAGAACCAAAATCAGTAAAGGAAGCATTACAACGTCCTGAGTGGACTAAAGCCATGCAAACTGAGATGGAAGCACTGGAAATAAATAATACTTGGCATCTTGTTCCACATTCAAAAGATCATAACCTAGTTGGTTGTAAGTGGGTCTTCAAAGTGAAGAAGAATTCTGATAGAAGCATACAGAAATACAAAGCTAGACTAGTAGCAAAGGGTTTTCATCAAAATGCTGGAGTAGATTTCAAGGAAACTTTCAGTCCTGTAGGCTGTAGTGAAGTCATCTACCAATCGAATTCTACTCACGTTAGCAGCAGCATATGATTGGAGGATAAGACAACTTGACATAAACAATGCTTTCTTAAATGGAAAGTTAGAAGAAGCAGTTTATATGATGCAACCTGAAAGTTTTATTGATCAAACTAAAGCAGATTATATTTGCAAGCTCGACAAGGCTTTGTATGGTTTGAAACAAGCTCCAAGAGCTTGGTACGATAGATTGAGAAGTGTTTTAATCAATTGGGGTTTCAAGAACTCTAGGGCTGATAACTTACTATTTTTCTTTGTTACAGAGAAAGTCCAGATTTATATTCTTGTGTATGTTGATGATATACTTGTTATAGGAAATGATATGAACCATATTGACAAATTAGTTCAGATACTCAACAAGGAGTTTGTTTTCAAAGATCTTGGAGATCTCTCATTCTTCCTTGGAATTCAAGTTGATAGAGATTCTAGTGGAATATATTTGAATCAAACCAAGTATATAACAGATCTACTAGAGAAAATGGGTATGTCACATGTGAAATTTTGCCCAACACCAGCAGTAACAAACAAGTAGTTAGTTGCAAATGAATGGGAATTTTTACAAAATCCAACAGAATATAGAAGTGCTATTGGATCTCTTCAGTACGTGACTCATACAAGACCAGAAATTTCATATATAATAAATAAGCTCAGCCAATATTTACAGAATCCAACCACTATGCATTGACAAGCGCTAAAAAGAGTTTTTCGATACCTAAAAGGTACTATTAATCATGGTCTCTACATTCCAAAATCGAGTGACTTACAGATTGTGGCATACTCAGATGCTGATTGGGGTTGTAGTCTAGACGATCGAAGATCCATTTCAGCTCATTGTGTGTTCATTGGTGATTCTCTAGTTTCGTGGTCTTCGAAGAAGCAACATGTCGTCGCACGCTCGAGTACTGAGTCTGAGTACAAATCATTTGCCAATGCTTCAGCTGAAATTAGTTGGATTCAAGCTCTGTTAGAAGAAATCAGCTGTAAGGATCAACAAATTCCCATAGTGTGGTGTGACAATATTAGTGCAATTTCATTGGCCGCAAACCCAGTACTTCATTCACGAAGTAAACATGTTGAATTGGACATACATTTCATCAGAGACAAAGTCTTAGCGAAAGAAATTGAAGTCAGATTTGTACCTTCAGTGAAGCAACTCGCAGATGGACTCACGAAGCCGCTGTCAGAAGGGAAGTTTACTGAGCTGAGGAGCAAACTCAATGTGGTGGCACCACCCTTGAGTTTGAGAGGGGCTGTAAAGACAGCTCATTAATTAACCACACATGATTTCTAAATTGGTTATAACTACTCTTCAGTTTTAGTGTAATCGTGGATAATGGAAATCTATAACCACTATCACGTTCTCTTTTCATAACTAAGTTTGTAAACTTATTGGGTATTTAAAACCCTCACTTCATTGATAAAAGAAACAACTCAACCTTACAGCAACCACTTGTCTTTTATTCTAAAAACAAACTAGCATTGACTCATGTATCACATCCATCTGTTGTAAGTGGTTAGTCAACCATATGGTTTCCTTTTATTACTCTGTGTACATCCATGTATACCTGTGGTGGATTTTTCTGCAGCTTCATCACTTCCTCATGTATACAGGGTCATCTGTTAAATTTTCGGGTCCTGGGTATAACCATGTAACTCTCCTGTGATAAGTGTCAATTATTTTTTCCCTTTTTAATGTCTCTGTTAACTCTCCATCCATAAATTTCCTCTCTCTCCTCCCAACAATTTATATTTTTGCAGCCTCTTTTTATTCATTTTCAAAATTATTGGAAATTGTAGAAGGGTAGGTTTGTCCAGTTTTGTGTAAGTTGCCTTACTAAATATAAGATTTAGACATTATTCCATAAAAAGAAAGGTGTTAGACATTTTTCATGTTGGTCTATTAGGTTTTAGACATTATTCTCGTTACTTCTACTTTTTGTTTTATGAGAGGGTCCACCATGTAGCTTACTATCGGGGCTAAGTGTCGCCCCATGTGTTACACTAGTGTTTGGGCTTGATGCATCCCTCCAATTCTCTTCAAAATATTTAAATTAAATAAATATTTTATATTTGTTTAAATAAGTTAAAATTCATATTATTAATATTATATTTACATTTCGTTGCTTTCTTTTCATATATTTTATCATATTTTTTTTATAATGAAACTGTCAATTAATTTTTATGTCGATGTCGAACTCATGAACATATTGAAATATCGATGAAAATCTAATACATTGGTTGGGAGAGAGCGGTCATAAAAGATTTGATAGAGTACTGATGTAAAGTATACAAATTAGAAAATCATCAATACAAATTATAAAAGCATCAATATGTAGCTAGCTACTCAATGCATTTTATTTTTACCATGATACATATCATAAAGAAAGATACATAAATGTTGATGTGCTTAACAAAGAGAATGTTAAGAGGACTTCACACATTTATAATTATTACGAATATAGAGGAAGCTTTGAAGTCCAACCTTTCTTGATCGATAAAAGAAATATCTATGAAGCGTCGGAGCTCAACTCCAGCGAGTCTCTTAAGCCAAGGCACCCGCCTTGAAGTGTCTGCTCCTGGCCCAATACAACGTGTCTCTGAATATGTAAAACTCGTCCTACAAGATTATATACAAACAAAATAATTTTGAGTTTGGTTGATATAACGTTCTTATTTTAAGATCCTATCAAAAAAATAAAAAATGAAAACATTTACATGTAAACAAACTATAGTACAAAACAAAATACAATTATTTGATCACGACCTAAATGATTTGGGAATCTAAATTCATAAAAGAAGAGTACGTATATTGCACCGTGTGAGATTAGTTGATGTGTACATGTAAGTTTTAGCCTCAAAACAAACATGATTGAAAAAATCATGTTTTTATCTAATCTTTGATGGTTGACACCAATATTCGTGGAGAGAACAACATTTCTCTCGACGGTTTAACCGAACCGGCGAGAGAGCTACGTTTCTCTAGACGGTTTAGTTAGGTCGTCGAGAGAACGAACTCTCTCGATGGTTTAACTAAATCGTCGGGAAAAATCGGTTCCGTCGAGAGAACCATCTTTCTCGACGATTAACTTAAACCGTTGAGAAAACGGGCTCCCTCGACGATTTATATAACCCGTCGAGACAAATCGTTTTCTCGACGAAACACAAAAGAACCGTCGAGAGAGGCTCTCCCGACGGGGTTTTGACGGTTCATGCCGACGATTTTTTTTCCGTCGAGAAAACGTCTCTCGACAATTTTTTTGCTTCTCTCCACGGTTTTCCTGCGTCGAGAAAAACAAAAATTCTTGTAGTGAATGTTTACATGTGATATGTCTATCAATTATTCGTTACACTATACAAGCTCAACCAAAAATTGGTACTAAAGATAGAAACTATATATGGATTTATAATCTAAAGTTTAATCGAAATATTTTGAAGTTCGATAACTATATAGACATAATGTTCGAGGTATATATGTATACAAGAAGTAAATTTATAAGGCAATAAGGCAACACTTGAGATATATTTTAGGTAGAAAAAAGTAAATAAATGAAAATACTTACTCATGGCCAACTTGTTCCCAAGAATCCCAACCAGCAGGGTCAATGCAAGCTGGTAGAAAAGAGTGATGAAAAATGACAGTGGAGAAAGGTCTATAAGCCCTTCCAAGAAAAACTTTCCCACTTCCCATCACTGAGCATCCAATGAAAACAAAGCCATTGCTTTGATTTGGATCATCCTTTCCTTGAGCTGTTATGTAACCATGATCTAATATTGGTGCATATATATCCACTGGTATATTTATCACACAATTCTGCCATAAACACAACACACATAAACAAAAATCAACAACTTTAAACCAATACAATCTTTAACTAGCCAGGGCTAACAGATATATTAATTTTTTTTTAGTAGAATTTACGTCCAAGAAAAACTGAAAATTGTTAGGGATGACAGACAATCTATCTATCTGATATGTTTTCACTTTGAACATAAACTCTCATGACTTTGTATTTTGTTTGATCTAAAATGCCTTAAATTTGTTATGAGACTTTGGGCTTTGACCCATTTTGTATTAGGTCATTAAAAATGTGTCATATATAAACTTTCTAATGATTTCAGCCGCCCCTATCTGTTCATTTGTAATCTCTCATATTTCGTAATAATACTGCTCTTCCTTCTGCCTGTGGACGTAGCTAACACGACGTTAGTGAACCATGTAAATCTGTGTCATTTTCTTTTGCACTTACTTGGTTCTTTATTATTGATTTATGGTAACAATATCGGTGAGACTTTGGTTGCTCTCTCAACAAAAATCAACACTGTAACAAATATGTATTAGTTTTTTTTTGCCACCAAACCAACCAAAACTAAATCGAATGAACCACTTGAAAATTGATAAAATTTAGGTTAAATTATCAAAAAAAAATACTTTTGAATTTTGGGTTCAGTTTTAAAAATATCTCTGAATTTTCAAAAGTTTAAAAAATACTCTGAACTATGAAAAAAAGTTTAAAAAATTACCTTTGAACTATGACTTTTTTTTTTCTTTTATAAAGTTTGGAGGTATTTTTGAAACTTTTGAAAATTAGGGGTATGCTTTGAACATTTTTCATAGTTTAGAGGTATTTTTAAAACTTTTGAAACTTCAAGGTATTTTTTATAATTCAATCTAAATTTTATCCAAACCGAGGTACTATTTTTCAGTTAAAATTTTGGACAAAATCTTACTTTCTAATTCTTTATATATATAATCTTTAAATTAGAAAATTTATGTGATTAGAGAAAAACTTAAAAATATTTAACTTTTCCATATAATGTTTAAAGTATTTAGATAACTAAGAGAGCACTTTGCTTCCTTTTTCCTTGACCATAGGTTGATCAATCTAATAGGATTGCAGGCATCATGTGATAAAGGAAAAAACTTTGGATAATACACAATTTTCTAACAACAAAATATTGAAGTTTCTAACGGTTGTCTCGTGACTCGTGAGATTGGTCTGTTCACGTGTGTATGTAAGCTGACTCAAACACTTACGGAACCTGACTCATAATTCCGTCAACTTTCTAACTAAAAAAATAGTCCGATTCGAGCATAGCTAAAAGAAAACAAAATGTGTGAAAAGATAACCTCGTAGATGGATTGGGCAGAGCCAGAAATGACATCGATGACACCTTCAATGTAGGAGTTGGTGTAGTGATGACGGCCATGTCCATCCCACAAAGTATCTTGGAGCCCAACAAAACCACAGTTATGGAAAATCCCTTTATCTCCTTCTATGCGAGCTGCAAGTGCTGGTGTTATTTCTGCACGACTCCTCACACTTCCTGCTGCATTATAAGTATTCTGCATACCAATTTCATTTACAAACCGCTTCGGTG
Source organism: Herpetospermum pedunculosum (assembly GCA_028017165.1). Taxonomy (NCBI): domain Eukaryota; kingdom Viridiplantae; phylum Streptophyta; class Magnoliopsida; order Cucurbitales; family Cucurbitaceae; genus Herpetospermum; species Herpetospermum pedunculosum. Next base: position 14,385,902 of record CM051523.1, read on the forward strand.
AGTTTAAATCTTATTTTGGTCTATTCGGTGTCGATTTAGAACATTTTTATATACTTTCGCATGTTTGTATGGATTCTTATAACATTTTTCTAGTTCAAATCATTAGTTTGATGTTGAGCTTTAGACATGATCAACATAGCTCAACTGGCATAAAACATGTACTTTCGATCTCATTTTCGAATATAATTCACATTCCATATATTTTTTAACTAAAAAAAAGAAAAAAAAAACGAATGTATCTATTAAATGTAGTGTACTTGCATCATAAATATGGAGTGCGGAGTTTCAAACCTATAACCTTTCAAGAGAGATATAAATTATTGGGCAAAAATCAATTTAAACCGCCCTAAATTTTGGAGATTGTATCAATTAAAACCCTAAACTAATAATTATAGGATTCAAATCTTGAACTTTCTTAAGTATATCTATTTACACTCTCTGTTAGATAAGATTTAAAAAACGTTAGTTTTCAGATGTGTGTAGACTTTATAATTATATCAATTAAAGCTCTAAACTTTCATACGGTTGATTCAATTATGAAAGTTTGAGAGTTTAATTGCTACATTTATAAATCTCCACACGTTTAAATTAATGTTTTTCAAACGGAATCTAACAGAAAATGATGTAACTTGATACATTTATGAAAGTTTAAGGTTCAAATTGATACAATTATTAGTTTAGAGTGTTATTTAATTAATACAATCTCAAAATTTAAGGGTATAAATTAATTTTTGCCTTAAATTCTTTAATTAATGAGCTTAACACAAATAATGTAGTACACAAATTGAATGATAATTATATAAGTAAAGTAGATTTTAATGTTAAGTTTAAAGCAGGAAATTAATTAAAAAAAAAAATTGTAACCGAAATCAATTTAGAGTAAAATAATTAAAAATATAGTTTTTAAATTTTTTTTTACAAATATTACAATTTCTATCGTTGATAGTAATTTATCCTTGATAGTAATCTGTCACTTCAGTCTTTTTTAGAATTTTGTCTGACTATCACAGATAGTAGTCTATCCGTCATAGTCATATATCAACGATAGCAGTCTATTAATGATAATTACTGATATTTTTCTACATTTGCAAAATGTTTTAAATTTTAGAGTTGATTAATGTATATGCAACCAGCCCTAAAATAAATAAAAAAGTATACCCTGAATGTGATGCCTTGAACTACGAGATTTTCTGCAAAAGAAGCGAAGGTGGGACTAGAGGCTGTGGTTGTATGGTCATTCCATTGAATTTCAGTGACTTTCCTGCCAGCCCCATCTAGAAATATGCATGATTTTCCACTGGGAATTACAACCTTTTCTCTGTTACCAAAATAAAAAAACAATCCATCTTTATATCACAATTACTTTAATTGACTCATAAAAAGAAAAAAAAGGGAGGAAAAGTTCATATTTATAATATTTTTTTACAATAATTTTCATCTTTCTTAAAGTAATATTTGTATTCTTGTCAAACTGAACATAGCTCAATTGACATAAAGTTGTGTTCTTGATTAAGACATTAATTATATACCTTTGCAAAAAAAAAATAATATATATTTCTAATTCTTAGTCAAAATTCTAAAAACAACATGTTGTTGCATGAGACTATTCTTGCAAGTTTATATATATTAAGTTTTATTTAAGTTGTTTGGTTTTTACATTTTAGTGAGTTGAGTTTTGGATTTCGTTTTACCTATTTTATTACGCAGATTATATTGTTGGGTAAATCAAAACATAACTCAATACATATAAGACACTTAATACCATGACCAAAGGTGGATGTTTCGATCTATCACCTCTCAATATTGTTAAACTAAAAAAAAACATATTATTTTCAAGTATTAGCATGGGTTAAGTTTCAAAATATTAATCTTAGCCTCCAAACTTTATAAAAATGATCATGTTGGTGATCACTTGGGGAACGTGGGGCACCAACTTGAAATTGGGTGGATTGAGTTATTATAACTCAGTCTACGTTTGACACACCGACTATTATAACTCATCGTCAATAAAGTAACTAACGTATTTATTATTCACAACTATTATATAACCCACAGACTATTATAACCACCAATTATAATAACTCACTCAGCGCTCCAAACAACTACTCGCTGTTCCATTATTTTTTATCCCACTCTAATATGCATCTTAGCTAACATATATGACTTCAATATATATTATTGCTCATATTAGCATAATGACACATTTTTTAATCCACATCCCATTTGTTAAACAATTCATCGTTAATAATGATAACTCAACAAATATATCAAAATTGGTTGTTTTAAAAAAAAAACTTTAGAAACCAAATCGAAATTTTAAATATTAAGCCTCATTTGATAATCATTTAGTTGTTAGTTTTTTGTTTTTGAAATTTAAGTTTAACAATACATCCACCTATAAGTTTCTACCATGATTTATTGGTTAAGAAAATATTAGAACTCTGAGCATAATTTCAAAAATAAAATCAAATTTTTTAAAGCTACTTTTTTTTCTTTCCAAAATTTGACTTGAAATTTGAAAACACTTCATAGATAACACAACATAAGAACTCATAAGTAAATGTATTATTTATAGGCTTAATTTTTAAAAATCAAAAAATAAAAATTAAATTGTTATCGGACGGGACATAATTTTTCTACTTATTCATAAAGAATAGAGTTCGATTTAATAAAATTGAAAGTTGAAAGTTTAATACACACCCAATAAACTAAGCATGAACGTTAACATAATTAACTACAAAACATAAACAAAAGAAAGGTAAATAAGCCCAAAGTTTGACATGTACTACCTTTCTCCGATTCGAGGTTTAAAGGTTTAAATGAGGAGGTTCAAATTCTCGTACTCTCATTCGTCGTAATAAAAAAGAAAAAGGTAAATAAATGATATATATCTAATCCATTGGGTATTATTATAAGGGATTGAATCAATGGCACTTTGGATTGTTCTGAAATTTCCTCTGCCTGATTGGTCAACAACAATATTTTGAACAACTCTTTGAGGATCATTAAAATTCAACTCACAATCCAATGCCTTTGAAACATTGAGACAAATAAACAACAACGTTGTTATTAACAAAATTCTCTCCTTGGAATGTTCCATTTTTTTTTTTTTGGAGGAAACAAATTATAAAACCTTGTAGAAAAAGAATTGTCTTTGTAATAGCATATATACACACACACAACAAAAACAAGAGAAAGAAGTGACCAATTTTTTTTTTTTTTTACTTTTGTTTCCTTTTCGAGAATGTGAGTTTTGTAATTTCCAAATTTAGATGGTTTTCCATGGTAAAAACTAATTGGGGTGTTATTAATTTTTGTCCTGAATATATATACGATAAAGAGATGAAGATGATGAGTTATATGCATATACTATAAGAAATCCAAGTTATATAACAAAATAAATTTGTTGGCATTTGAATGTATCGTTTTCCAGAATGTTTTGTTTTGTTTAAATTTTTTTTTTTTTTTCTTTTGCTCTTCCTACCTTCTCTAAAGGATTTTTTTTTTGTTGTTTTGTTTTTATAGACTTGTGATCTTAGAGTGAACAAGTGAAGAAACTTCTTCAGAAGGTAGAAGGTTTGTTTTTTGCCTTTTCATTCAAGACATTTGGTTTTTCTCTTTTTCTCATCTTTTTTCATTCAGGTTCTCTTTGTTCTTTCAATGTCAATAATAATGTTGATGTGAAAACTTGTTTGAGGGACTGATAATGGAAAAGAAGCTTTTTAAGAAGAAATGGGTTTGGAGATATCTGTTTCATTTTTAAATTCTCTGATAACAGGAAGAGAAAGTTGCACACTTTGTAGTTTGGATATAAAATTTTGTTGTGATGGAAGTTAAGTGGTATATATTAGCTTGTTTGGTTAAAGTTAGAGAAAATTAAGAAGAAGCGCACAACTTATGGCCTATTTGGCTGATGGAAGTTAAGTGGTATCTATTAGCTTGTTTGGTTACAGAAAGTTAGAGAAAATTAAGAAGAAGCGCACAACTTAGGACCTATTTGGCTTGAAAATTTGTGATCTTTGTTTTGAACAGAGAGAAATTTCAGGGAACAAAAAACAACTTTGGTGTTGCCAGACAAATGAGATTTTAACTTATACACAAAAGTAGAGAAATATGAATAGTTTGACCATTTTGGTGTTGCTTTTTTTCTTTTTAGTGAAGTAAAATTTTGAATTATAGACTCTTGGGAGAATGGTTGTAGTGTAATTAGTCATATATGACTAATTTGGATTGAATCATGTGCATGATGATAATACTTATTTAGAAGAGTCTATTTTGCCATAAGAAAGGAGTTTTTCATTTTGATTGAAGAAATGCAAAACTAACATTAGGTTGAGTGTGTTCATAAGATATATATATATATATATTTCGAGTGGAACACTATATATTTCGAGTGTAAGTTGTTCTATTGGGAGAATGGTTGTAGTGTAATTATGGTATTGTACGAATAGTTGTCTTTAGTCAGCACCATGTTGATAAGTTCCATGGAATTATGATTTTGAATCAGGTGATCATTGTAAAGCTTTAGAAGAACTCGAAAGACTGTAGGCTCAACAATCCAAGTGAGTGGCTATGGCTTAGAAATTCAAGTTTCAAATATAAATATTTCAAATGGCTATTCTAATTTTTTGGGCATATTTGGAATACTTTTGCAATTATGCAATAATCATTCTGATAGATGCTTAATTGATTGTTATATATTCTGAAATAGATGTTTCACTTGTTGGATTGGCTGCTGGTAAATATACTTTGGATGAGTTAGTCTATAGTCATCCCAAACCTTCAAGGTGGGTTTAAAGTTAAAGATATGACCTTAAAGGTCAAAGCGTTTTTACTTTTGGATTGCTGAGACTTTCTTCACTTTGGCAAATCGTCTTACCTACTATTAGTGTGTAATGTAGCCATTTGTACCAGTAGTTTGTCTTAGATTCCAAATTTCTTTTTTAGCTTTAAATCTATGTGATGCATGTGATGCATTTGACAAGTAGATGTAGATAGTTATGTAATGCATCTAACATGCTTCATTTTTTCTAACATGAAAGATCTCTTTGTTGCCTAGGTTCGTTTTGGAGCCTTCGAAGTAAGGGTTAATGTGTTATGTTGTTTTACGACTGGGTTAGGTAAGAGGCTTCTATCTACCTGTTGGCATGTTGTGTGTTTAATAATTGTTTATTTATTGTGAATTATATGACTTGCATTGTGGCATCGTTGCAATTTTGATAAGACTAAGCACATCTGAGTGCTTAGCAATCTATAATTTATCGTTTATAAATGTTCTGATAAGACTAAGCACATCTGAGTGCTTAGCAAACTATATTTTGTCGCTTATGAATTTTCTGATAAGACTAAGCACATCTGAGTGCTTAGTGTGATGTGTTTGATTTGTATTCTGAATAGACTAATAAGTTTAGTTTAATTTAATTATAACCACTTGTTAAATTTCTTTGGGTTGAGAATGATAATGGTAACTTTTTAGGCACTTTTAGATTATTTTGCATATTTAGAATCACTTTAGACACTTTCTAGGTCCGTTTGAGATTAAGAATGACACTTGTTAACTTTTTAGACACTTGTTAGGTTTGTTTGAGATTAAGAATGACACTTGGTAACTTTGTAGGCACTTGCTAGGTTCGTTTGAGGTTAAGAATGATACTTGGTAACTTTGTAGGCACTTTTATACTATTTTGCACTTTTAGAATCAATTTAGACACTTTTTAGTTTCGTTTGAGATTAAGAATGACACTTGTTAACTTTTTAAGCACTTGTTAGGTTCGTTTGGGATTAAAATAATTTTGTAATCACTTGCTAGGTTCGTTTGAGGTTAAGAATGATACTTGGTAACTTTGTAGGCACTTTTAGACTAATTTTCATTTTTAGAATCACTTTAGACACTTTTTAAGTTCGTTTGAGATTAAGAATGACACTTGTTAACTGTTTAAGATGTTAGGTTCGTATGAGATTAAAATAACACTTGGTAACTTTGTAGACACTTGTTAGGTTCGTTTGAGGTTAAGACTGATACTTGGTAACTTTGTAGACACTTTTAGACTATTTTGCACTTTTAGAATCACTTCAGACACACTTGGTAACTTTGTAGGCACTTTCTAGGTTCGTTTGAGGTTAAGAATGATACTTAGTAACTTTTTAGGCACTTTTAGACTATTTTGCACTTTTAGAATCACTTTAGACACTTTTTTAACTTTTTTAACTTTTTTAACATGTTGTAATAATTGTTGGGCATTGTTATGGTAGCCACTTTTGCTTTTGTTATTCTTTTCTAAACTTTATTGCATGTTTTCGGTACTTTGTAGATTTAGACACTTCTTAAGTTTAGTTACATTGTAATTTTAGGTACTTTTTGACTACTTGTAATTTTAGGTCCATTTTAGTCACTTGCTCAATTGTTTTTCACTTACGGATTGTTTTCTAAGTATATATATCTTATAACTATTTCGGAGGATTCTGGATATTTGTTGAAATGATTTCTATTTCTACTTTCAAAGTAAAAAGTTATTGTGTTTTCTTGAATTTTTATTGCAGGAACTACAAAGCAAAGTGGAGATATTTTCTTCAAACTAGAAGTCATATTGCAACAAATGATGAACTTTTTTGTTGGGTTAAATGAATATTTCATCATGTTATGCAACATTTTACTATTAATGTTGCAACAATTTAGGGGCATCGTAGTTAGTTTCAATATTGTATACATATGAATTAGTTTATGTAAAACTTGATGAATTTTGGTATTTGAATGATATATTGATATCTAGATCTTATTTCAATGATATTGAATTGGGTTAAACTTAGATTTATTTAATTTGCTTTGTATTTTTCATTATTATTAATTAATAATAATAATAATAATAATAATTACAATTAAAAATATAAATATTAATATATTTAGATTTGAAAAAAAAAAAATTTATTATTGATTTTGTGACAAAAAAATCATGTCATTGAATTCGTTTTGTTGACTCCGAATAGTTGTGGTCTTCAAGCTATTAATGACAGAAAAATTAAGTCATCAAAGCGTACAAAATTTACTGTCTTCCATTTCGATTCGATGACAAATAAAAACTGTCGTCAATTATGTTTACATGACAAAATATGGTATGAGTGGTCATTCAATGACAATGTTTAAGTGTCATAAAATAAGGTCTCTTGACTCAAAATAATTGTCATTAACCGTATTATGAAGACAGAAAAAAACTGTCACCAAACGAACATTGACGACAGTTTTCGGTTTTTGTCATCTATAGAGTAAAGAAGGCAGGGGCTATAACGACTGAAAAAAATTGTCATCTAAAGTCCTGATGACAGTTTTTATTTGTCATCATAGCCCCGATTTCTACTAGTGTTGAATAAGGTAAACTTATATATCTGACACCTTAAATATTCTAAATTTAATCAAATCCTATAGATATGCTACTTATTTGTATTAAATGGAAAAAAAAGATGAAGTTATATATATGAAATTCTAAATGACTGAAAATTAAAGAAGAAAAAAACATATAAGATCGAGAATTATTCTCTAGTGTATATGATGGGATCTAGTGTATTAGTGATGGTATATGATCGCACCTAAATTGTAGTGATGTTCATTAAATTAATCTTCATAAGTTTTTTTTTGATAAACTCATATTAATTATTAGGATTATGACAAATCAATATGTTTCCTCTTAATTTTTTCTCTTGATTTTTCATTCAAATGATATAGATTTATACAACCCTAATTTCTCAAAACATATAATAATACTAACTAAATACTAACTAGTTTCCTAACATATATAATTCTCTTAGGTTAAAATTAGAAAGGTAAACTTTATTATTGGAGTTCGAGATGGGAAAACCATCTCCCCAAATACTAACTAGTTTCCTAACATAGATAATTCTCTTAGGTTAAAATTAGAAAGGTAAACTTTGTTATTGGAGTCCGAGATGGGAAAACCATCTCCCCTTTCCGCCGTCTTTCATTAAAATAACTTTTGGTTTGTTGCTTTGCAAAAAAATCATAAAATTTTCCTAACAAGTGCAATGGAAAAATAATTTTAGTGAAAAAGTAAAAAGTAAAAAGAGAGTTAAAACTAAAAGTTTTTTTTTTTGGTACGGGGTGGGGGGATTCGAACCACAGACCTCTTGGTCATTAAGACATACATATGCCCGCTGAGCCATGCTACCTACTATTACTTTTGACTAAGAAGTTGGATGTTTAACTAACCTCTTGGTAAAAAAAAATCACAAAAAAAATAATTATTTGTAATTGTATTCTTAAGAAAATTAGTTGTCACATGCATGAAGTCAGATTAGTGTTGAATAAATTTCAATTTAAAACATAAAAAACAAATCAAAACGTTTGGTAAGTTCAAACAAAATTGTTATGGGTTAATTATGATGACCAAAGTACACATTATTTTAATTATTTATATGTATATATGAATTGTTATAAGTTAATTTATAATTTTATAGTTTAAATTAAAAATTAAATTTTGTTATTTTTTTTAAATTATATGACAAAAACTAAGAAAAATAATTGTTATAATATAAAATTATAATGAACAAATGTGTTCTTTCACGTTAAAGTACATACAAAATGTAAAGAATTTTTTTTTTAATTCATGTTATCAATTTCCCTCCAATCAAACTTGTAGCAATATTGTATCTTAGAGTCTTTAATTCTCTTGAACTTTAAAAATATTATCTCTATGATTTTCGCATAAAAAAAAATATTGACATCGTTCTCCATTTCTTTATTAAATCATCATTCTGGACATCTCATCCTTTTTCAAAATGATGATCTCATTTTTTGGGGTCGTTTGATAATGCATTCAATTCATGTTTTTTATTTTAGTTTTTGATTTTTAGAAAACAGGTATGTATGGTAACTAATTGAGTTTTTAATTTTTAAGTTTTTGAAAACATTTTTACCATCATTAACAAATTTTAAAAACGAAAAAAAAAAAATCAAAAATCAAAAACAAGTTTTTTATTTCAAAATTTCAAATTTCTCCTCTCCCTCAATTTTATTGAAATTGTCCCCAAACGATGGATTCAATAAGTTCTTGCCAATAACCATGTCCGCTGAAACAAATTAGATATAATTATTTAAGTTATCTTCAAATGTTTATTTATTAAAAAAAATTAGAATAAAAATGTCATTAATATTATTAGTATATTCTTACAAAAAAAAAAAAAAAAAAAAAAAAAAAAAAAAAAAAAAAAAAAAAAAAAAAATTATCAATATTATTTTAGTATAAAAATATTATTAATATAATATGTTATAATCTTATTTAAATAAATTTTTTCTAGTATATTATCTTTTAATATTATTATAATGTTACACTAATATACCTATCCACTTTACACAATCGATATATTATATTTTCTTGACGGTAGGGATGATAAACGTAAACTAAAGATCATTGTCTAATATATTAAACTATTGACACAATAAATTCTTTTTATTTTAGAGAAAAAACATTTTTTACCCCAAATTTTGAATTTCATCAAATAATTAGACCTTAATTACATTTTGATAAATGTTGCAATTTTTACATTCTAACAAATTAACATTATTTTATTAAAAAAAAAATATATATATATTTTATAAAAAAATACAAAACAAATAGTAATTATCCAACCATTTTGAAATTTTGTTGATTTCAAAAACTAAAAATAAAAAACAATTATCAAAAAAATTTAGCTCCATGGATAACCATTTGGTTTTTGGTTTCTAGTTTTTGAAAATTAAACCTATAAAAACAACACATTCCTCTATGAATTTTTTTGTTGTGTTATCCATTTTTTCAAGTGTTTTCAAAATTTATAATATTTCTTCCAAAAATTTATAATATTATAACTTGTTTTTGTTTTTAGAATTTGGCTAAGAGTTATAATATTTTTTTAACAAAAATGAAAGACACATGGTAGGAATTCATATATGGATGTATATTAATTTCCGACGGGTTTCCTTGACAGCCAAATGTTGTACAGTCAGGCGGTCTGTTCCGTGAGATTTTTCGTGGTGCGCGTAAGCTGGCCCGGACACTCACAGATATAAAAAAAAATGGATGTATTGTTTTATAAGCCTAATTTACAAAAACAAAAAAATAAAAATCAAATGGTTATACCTTAATTTTTTTATTTTTTAAAACAAAAAAACAAAAAAAAAAACAAACGGTTATCAAACATATATGATTTTTGTTTTTAAAAAACAGAAAATCAAAAATCAAAATAAAAAAAATTTAAAACCAAAAATTAAAAATGCGTTATCAAATAATACCTTATTTATCTTCGATAGTTTTTAAAAATGATAATTAGACATATCTCTTAAATATTTCATATTTTCTTCTAAGTGGTTGTTCCTTAAAATTTGGGTGGTAATAATGCATTTAAATTTCTGCAGTGTGGTTGTTTGCACAAGTGCAAGACCAATCAAACCCTGGACTATCTAGGGATGTGCTCCCCACCCGTTGCACCAAGTGGTTGTTTGCACAGGTGCATGATCAATCAACCTTCACTCTGGGCTATCTAGGTGTGTTACCCGTTGCACCAAGTGGTTGTTTGATAAATTGTGTTTAAAAGTTCATGCACCCGTGCGTGGTTTTGATAAATTGTTTTAAAAGTTCTTGCACCCTTGCGTGGTTGTTTGTACATGTGCAAGATCAATCAACTCCCGACTATCTAGGTGTGTTACCCGTTGTACCAAGTGGTTGTTTGATAAATTAATTTTTAAACGTTCTTGTCCTGTGCGAGCTATCTAGGTGATGCATGTTGAGGATCCCACATCGAAAAGATGAAGGGATTTCACTCACAATATAACATACATGGGTTACTCCTCCTATCACCAATTGGTTTTAACTTTAAGATAGAACCCCATGATTTCTAATAAGAGTTGCTCCAAGTGGTTGTTTGATAATTTATTTTGAAAATCTTCTTAAGGCCGAATCGAAGGTGCAAAATGAAATTAACTACGTTTAGTTGATTTAATTATTGTGATCGTGATTAATTAATGGTGCAAAATGATAATTAGGATTGAAGGGGTTGCATGTGCTTGAGCCGTCATGTCGTTTTTGTTTGGTTTGCCAACTGCATAATTAAAACGATGGAAGGCCCAGTCATCGTCATTTATACTGCAACCGATCCCTTATTTTATTGTTAATTACACGTTGTTTACTTTAGAACCACTTCATCATCTAAATATCTTGATTTTATTTTTTATTTATACCCACAAATTTGATTGTGCATTTTTTTCTTTTTTAATATACATTTAAATATTCTTTTTCCTTTGTGTATGTTTAGGGTATGGATTGCAAAAGCATGTGCATGCATGTTTTTTTATAACACCCAACGTCCCAACCCTATTATAATTCTAGAGCTAAATTAGCATCCTAATGGTAATTTCTTTGATGGTTAAGCTTCATTACAATCTAAGCTTTCTAGTTTTATCCTATGTTTTGGTTAAATCTTTCAAACTATTTTTGCTTAGAAGAGAAATTGGAAGAGACAAGTTTGGAGAAGTCAAAGGTTTAACAAGTGTTTTTAAAAAATGTAACAAAGTTTAAGAGAAATTACTCGAGAAGACTGTCACAATGTGGCTGACAGTTTTGCATTGTTGAAAATATGAGAGAGAAGCTACAAAAGTAATTCGAATTTGTATCTCGGAGTTATTAGGGGCATGTAGATTTTTGAATCCATATCCAATAATTAATGGTTATTAATTGTCAGCCACACATTGTTTTGTTGGCAGAGATATTTTAATTAATGCGAGAATTGAACTCATGACTTCTTAGTCAATGACACAACCTTATACCAATTGAGCTATGCTCGGTTTGACAAAAATACGCCCTCGAACGTCGTCCCTCACGAAGTAGCAGACATCGCCTCAATGAGCAAAATCCGCCCTCAAGCCTGCCTTTTTGGGCGGTAATAATGCATTTAAATTCATGCCTCATGCGTGATTTTTTGCACAGGTGCAAGTTTTAAATCATTTATGCCTCGTGCGTGATTTTTTGCACGGGTGTAGGATCAATCAACCCCCACTCTGAGTTATCTAGGTGATGCGCTCACTCACTCGTTGCACCAAGTGGTTGTTTGATAATCTTTTTAAAACAACCACACATTGTTGCGGTCTCATTCAATATATATATATATATATATATATATATTTTATTGCACTCTACCACTTTGTGAAAAATGGATAGAACCCATTCATTTTCTTCACATAATTGATAAAATCCACCATTTTCTATTGCACAAAATTGAGTTGCTTCAATTTTTCAGTTCTCTTACCGTCACAAATTGCTACCCAATGACCTTTTATTTTTCAAACCCTAATCCCAAAACCCAACTCTAACAACTCGCATGATGAATAATAAGCAACTTTTAAAAGACGTATAAACTAAAATGATAATTTAACCTTCTAAAAAGATAAAATGAATTGAAGTATAAATATCGTTAGGTTAAATTTGAAACCAGAATAATACACATGTTCTTGTCGTGTTAGCTAGGTTAACTAAACCCACTTTTTCACCTACAATAAACAAGTAACATTATTAAATGTCAAAGCGAGCATGACTCAGCGGGCATAAGTATGTGTTGACGACCAAGAGTTTTGTGGTTCGAATCCCCCCACCCCAATGTACTAAAAAAAAGTAACATTATTAAATAGAGACTATAAACATTTGTCTTTCCAACATCATCTTTATACTAAGCATATAGTTTGATGATAATCCAAAATATGTCTACTACATGTTGGCACATACATTGACAAATAACAATTAAATTTCCTAGAGAAATTCAACTCACTCCTTTACTTTAAATCAACAGGTTCCCTATTTGGAAGCAATCCCTATTTCTCAACCACCTAGCCTAGAATTTCCATCCCCAAAAAGTTTCATAGACATAAATATATTTCTAAGAACACCCATGTTTGTGTGAGCTGGATTGAAGAAAAATGAAACAAAACTCCAAGATTGTCATTAAAAATAATGTTCATTGAATTTGGAAAAGCATGGGGAAGAAGGGAATCATCCAGCTTGCTTTGATGACACATGGTGGATTTTTAGGGTTGGAATGGCTATAAAAATAAATAATCATGTGGCTGCATGAGCCCTAACATGAAGAAAGCCAACCAGCTAGCAAATATATAGCTGCTTAATTAGTTTACACACTTAAGTGTTAATTTTGAACAACCCTTCCAAATTAAAATACTTTTTTTTTTCCTTTTTTCATGTTGACAACATTATATGCTGCATGTTTTGTGGTCCCTTTGCCCTAAATTTTATGCATTATCATCCCCACAATCTCAAGCTTAATAAGTGTGTTAATTAAACCCCATTTTCACCATATAAAACCCCCATTTATGTTGTTTTGAATCCTCATAAGATTTGAAGAGATCTAGCTAAGCTAGTTTAGTCCTTGAGAGGTATGGAAATTCAGGCGAAAGATACGCTCCGAAAAAATGGAGAACAAAGCGACGACTCTGATGATCAAGTTTCGACCAGGCGAATTACAAAAGTAGTCAAGAGGAAGCAACCGACGACGATGTCGAGGTCGAGATCGGAGAAGAGGGTTTGCTTTAAGAGGATTAGGAGGCTGAGGAAGATGATTCCAAATCCAAAGAGTGAATCAATGGAGTTGAATGGGCTTTTTAGAGAAACAGCTGATTATATTGTGTGGTTGCAAATGAAGGTGAGGATGATGCAAGCTTTGGTTCATGTACTCAATGGCTCTGATGAATGATATATTGATATCAATCCACTTTATGTATGTACATATATTGATGTATTGTCTTCTTTTCTTCCTTTTCTACTTTGTTTTTATTCTTTGTGTTGTTTCTGGTTGTGGATTGTAAAAGGATAAAACCCTTTCATTTGAATGTGTTGAGATCAAATGGGAGAGTTTGCTTCCACCTATGTTTTTGTTTAATACTTTAGTTTGACACTTGGATTAAATAGGGTGGCATAATCTATAAAAACATTTTTGATATATTACTTCAAAAAAGAAAGGATATGATACATGCATGTAGTGTCACTATATAAGTTGTCCAATTGTCTACTTTATCGACAATGTCGTGTCGTGGTAAAACAAGAAATGTTTGGCTATCAAATATATATGCCATGTTTTAGTCGACAATATTTTGAATTGATTCTAATTATATTGTTATTTTGATTTCATTTTAGCCGTATTGTACTTTTTAAATGTTTAAATTTCATCTTCTCTACTTCTAGTAAAAAAAAAAAAAAAAATCTCAATGAATTTGGCTCAATGATTATTGACATATACTATTTTTCAAGAGCTTGGAGGTTCAATCTCACCGCCTACCTTTCAAGAAGTTGGAGGTTGAATCTCACGTATATTATGTCAACCATTTTTCTAATGTTGCTATCCCATGGCACCACCATTAGCATCTACAATTCCTACATGATACCACACAATTTGTTAATATAGAGCCACATCATCTAACTATTAACTTTCTACGTGAGTCAAAGTGGGCTTAAATTCAACACTAATTGACATGTATTATCAGTCAAAGTGGACTTAAATTTAAGAGTAATTGACATGTATTATCTCTTTTAAGTCATAAGTTTAAATTCTCATACCCATTTATTGTGAGAAATAAAACTAGCTATGAAAAAATCAATTTAAATACCACTAAAATCTTTGTGGGCTGAAACAATTAAAATTGAGATTCAACTTTAGAATCCTTAATGCATAGTTATCACTCGTTTGTAAGACTTCATTAAATATAAAGATTATCGTAATACTAAAGAGAAATGTGAATCAAGTGGGCAGTGGCAATTTTTTGGGAATCACAAATGTTCATTTTTAATTGACAATTTTGAAAAAATGTCAAAATCTTTTATTATTTAAAAAATGGTCAAATACTAAAATCTAAAACGACGTTTAGGACTAAAATACCCCTCTAAACCCTAAGACGGTATGTGTGAGTAGGAGAGAGTCGTGAAAGGTTTTGGAGAAGATGAAATAAGATGGAGAAATTTAAAGGCGAGCACCATAATGAACTCTAACACTCACAATGTGAGAGGAATTCAAATTAGTGAGTTGCAATTATTAGACAGGTAGATTTACTGATTCAATTTTTCATGATTGATTTTTGAAAAATTACAAACCTACTATAATTAGACTTCGTTTGGGATTGACTTTTAAAATAATTGATGCTAACTTTCTTTTAGAAAAATCAGTTGTAACAAAAAATAAATTAGTGTTTGGCAAATTCTAACTTTAAACTTCAAAAATCAAATTCTAGCGTTTGATAAATTAATACTAAATTGCTACAATTTAACTTTAAGCTTCTCGAGCACAAACTTGGTACAGTCTACAAAAGTACTCTTCTTCTTTCCTGGTTCTCTCTCTATAAATTGGTTTTTGAATTTTTTTAATCTACTTGATTGAAATGTTGACCGACGATAAGCATTCCGAGCGGTGGAATCCACGAATCCTGGGTGGAATCGACAATGCGGGACAATGTGGCGTAATCCTCACATTTTTTTTTCTTCAGTTTTCACTCTATTAGTTCTCAGCCTAAGTTAGGGTTATTTTTTAGTTTGATGTTTTGGATTGATAACAACATTATAGTGTCTATTTGCGTTTTTATATTTATTAACAGTTTCACCCTTTGTTTTGAATTTGCCTATACATGTAGGCAAGTGAATTATGATTATCTATTTTTTAAATACATTGTATTTTTTGCCCTATGAATTTTATATTTTTTGCCCTATGAATTATATTTTTTATAATTCAAATACACTATGTTTTGAACCTACTATTTTCTTGCCCAATAATTCATTAACTTTGTTTTAATCAATTTTTTCGAATACAGAGTATAGATTTATTTTGATGTAGATTAATCTTCTTTTTTTTTTTTTGCCCTAAATAGAAAAATAGTTAACACAATTATTTGGTTAAAAAATAGTATTGTACACACCATAATTCAAATATTAAGGAGTAGAGATAGGGTCAAAACAAGAGTAACAAACCCCAATTAAACCGAAACACGTAAACAAAATTCAAATTAATTCAAATTAAAGTCTAATCTGGAACATTCATTCAAATTAATTTTTCAGCTTATTGATGCTTATCAACAACTAAAATTTTCATAGACAGTTGTGAAAAAAATGATAACAACGGTCGATAATTTCTGATGTGTGTATATATTCGTAGTTATATGTACATGTAAGTATATCATATGGAGTATATGTGTATATACATAAGTTATTAATCTGTGAACGTACAGGTAAGTATATCATAGACGGTTTTAAGAAAATTACATAAAACAATTAATTTTTCAGCATATTGATGTTTATAAAAACAAAAATGTCCATAAAAATGGTGTCATCGATAACTTCTAGTGTGAGTAAATATTTGTAGTTACATCTATAACAACGTACATGTAAGTATATCATATGAAGTATATGCGTGTACATACACCATAAGCAATTAATTCGTGAGCATTGGACCAAATGATACTAAAAAAATTAAAATGTTCATAGACCCTCGATAACTATAAAAATTATAATTATCGAGTGGGGTATATATTTGTAGTTACATCTATAACAATGTACAATGTAAGTATATCATATGAAGTATATGCGTGTATATACACCATAAACCATTAATTCGTGAGCGTTGGACAAATGATACTAATAAAATTAAAATTAATATGCATGTTGAGTTTACCAGAGAAAAGGTTCAATCAATTGTATCATTACTTGCAACATTGAATTAGGAGATTTGCAAATCTTCCATCTTACCAATCGATTTGAAACAATCATCGATTCTCAACTTTGAAACCCTCTACCTTGAAAAAATGATCTACCTTAACCTTCTACATCATTGAACGCTTGAATTGGGCTCCTTCCTATGACGACGTATTTTCGGAGTGAGTATGGACATTCGTCTCCCTCAACCTCCGTCTCTCTACACCGTCGTCATTTCAACTTAAATAAAAAAGCTTCTTCCTATGACGTATTTCGAGAGTGAGTAAGGACATTCATCTCCTTCAACCTCTGTCTCTCTACATTGTCATCGTTAGTCATTTTTTAATTAATTTGTTTTTTTTTCTTTTTTGATGTTAAACATTTTCAAATCTAGTTTTTTTTTTTTTTCAATTCCCATAAATCTAGTTGTTAGAATCTAAAACGAAAAGAAAAATTAAAACTGGGTTATGTTGAATGGTCGTAAATAAGCGTATATATCATGAGTATAATCGGAATGAAAATTATTAACTTCATCCCCTAAAATTTTGGTAGTCAATGAAAATATGAAAGTTTGGTAGCTATTTTTCAATTTTTTTTTTATTTTTTATATAGCTATTATTAAGAATTTCCATTATTTTATGGTTTGCCTGTCAAAATGTTCTTCCAATAGTGCTGGGTGGTCATATTATATATTTTAAGGGTTGGGCCTTGATATTGGGCCACTCAAAAATCACTTAGGTTTAGTGGGCCGCAACTTTTGACCATCTACCATATCCAAACACCTTATTTGGTCCGAAATTGTTTAGTGGGGACCTAAACCTACACACTCAATATAAATAAAAAAATCTTGATCTAATTTGTAATTTTTTTTTTTTTTTACAACACGGAAAGATTCGAATCTTTGATCTCTTGGTCGAAAATTCATACTACTTTATGTTAATTGACTTATGCTCATATTGTCACTAAGTTGTGAAATTAGTACCCTAATAAAACATTCAAATTTCAATAGTTCAAACAATATTTAAATTTAAATATTAAAACACCTATGATTTTGCATTTTATTTCACCTAAAATATCACTTAACATACTCTTAACAATCCTAACTGGAAAAAGTTGAGAGTAGCCAAAAAATGCTCAATCCAATAGCAAAATATCTAAATTAATCCTAAACCCTAACATCTTCGATTAAAGACAAACTAGAGTAGAGAATTTAACTACTCTTCATAATTTTTTATTTTTCCTTGCAAAGACATTTAATTAATGTGGAGATTGAACTTATAACCTAAGACACAACTTTATGTCAATTGAACTATGCTCGATTTGACTAAACTTTGGACTAGAATAATACATTTAAATTTCTGAATAGGTGCATGATCAACTCCTCTGAGCTATTTAGGTGATTCACTCACTTACCCGTTTCACTATTTATAACTTTTTTTTTTGTAAAGCTATTTAATGTTATGTTGGATTTGGCAATTCGTACCACTACTCATAAGTTATAAGTTTAGTAGTAAGAAGAGATATATGAGAGAGAAAATGAAAATGAAAATGAAATAGATCACAAAATGTAATCCTCCCTTATATTGAAATATAGGCCTTTGTATATACATATCGCAAATACTGAATTAAAACAATAATACAACCAACTCCCCTAAACTACAATTAATTGTAACTTAATTACCTAACAAAACCCAATTAGCATATCTCCCATTTGTATACTTTTATTTATATATATAAATCATACCACAACGTGGAGGCAATGAGAAGAACATAGAAGAGCCTCGATTGCATCGTTTAAGCCTCTAACAAAGATCTAAAAAAAATTAAATAATTTCCAATGCCAATTTTGAACTCCAAAGTCAACTTAATAAACCATATTCTATGTTTCTAAATTCAATAAATCTTTTTCTTAACCATGTGTTGAATTGCTATTGCCTCTCCTTAACCTATAACTATAACACGTGGTTATATTTAATATGGTTTATTAAACATAGCCATGTGTTTATATTTTTTATATTTATATATATGACACCACAAATATAGATTAAAATTTGAACAAGAAAGATGTAGATGTCTTAGGTCGGTTACCATTTTGTTTTTTATTTTTTAATTTTTTAAATTTAAGTTATATTTTTTTTTTTTTCTAATTTCTTTACCCTAAATTACATTTTTCTTAGAGAAATATTTAAATTTTTATTTAAATTTAAAAATTAATTTTTTTTTTTTTTTTAATGAATTAATTTTTAAAAATATTAGTAGAAACTAGATAACAAAATAAAGAAAGTAATGGATGGAAGTAATATTTATATAGCCTTAATTTTCAAAAATTAAAAATTAAAAATCAAATGGTTATCAAACCGGCCTTAATTATTTTGATTATATTAATGTTGGAACACGGTTATATTTATAAACATGATTTTATTTTATTTTCATATATATATCAAAGAAAAACGTTTAGATTTTTACTTTGATTTCTAAACTTTCATATGCATTTTATTCGGTGTCTAAATTTTCAAGCATATTATTTTAGTTATTAAACTTGGAATATTATTTGTTATGGGTAATTTTTTTGGTAATCCATAATATTCAACAACAAAAAAAAAAATTGAACAGTTTTAGAATTTGATACTTGATCTACTACACAAAAAAATATGTGTCGATCTGGACATCTACCCATTGAGTAAATCAATAAATATATGTAAATTTAGTTTAGGTTGAATAATTTAACATACAAGGACATAATGAACTAGAAAACTATTTATTATTATTATTATTTGTTATAAAAAAAATTAAAAAATAAAACATAATATTTAAAAATTTAAAAGTTTAAGACTAAAATGAAATAGGTATAAAATTACGAATTCTTCGTAAAATTGACATTATTTTTCTCCCTAGTTTGGAATGAAATAATATTGATTTGACACATATTTATATCTCGATTATTATTATTTTTTTTGTATTGCATATTTATATCTTGATCTAATATTTTACCTCCATAAAGATTTAATTTAATTGGGTACGTGACCAACCATCTTTTTTGCATCAAAATGTGTCAATTTTACTCATCAATAATATCCATCATTCAAAAAAACAATCAATCATTTTCATGGCAACCATATTAACATGTCAAAAAAATTGATTTAATTTATATACAATAACGTGGCAGTTGCAATAATAAAAATATCAATAATTGATTACATTGACATACACATCTCTATTCTTACCCGTATCTAAAATATTTGGATCATATAAATAAATTCATACTAAATTTTGTTGCAGAAATTGGGAGTGAAGGTCCAAATCGATAATATTGAAAAAAAAAAATGACTAAATCAACCAAATCAAATTTGATCGGTTTGAAAGTTGATTTATTTGTTTTAGATTCGTTTCGATTTTCTCGAGTTGATACGTCGATGTTTTTACTTGAACCAACCTGAATCAACCCACTTATACTTAACATCTTGAACCATTTGATGTCATTTTTTTTTAGTTCATGAAGTGTGAGATTCGAATCTTTAACTTTTTTTTATCAAAGATATATGTTTTATGTCCGATTCAATTTGACCTTTTTTTTCATAGGTATTTAATTAAAGTGGGGATTGTGTAACAAAACGAAGATAACGGAAGTGTGGAAACAGAAGAGAAATTGCACGAAGGAAATAATTGCTTCAATTGAAATCGATATTTTGAATTGAAAACATTACAAGCTTTTATAGCTAATTAAATAGTAAACCACTACTCCATTAATTATCCCACTAACCTTAAAATTCTCTATAACCATCACATTATGCCACTAAGTCACATTCCTAAATACATGTCACTAGAATCATCCAACTATGCCACTTCCCTACATTGAATCGACCTCATCTTAATTTTAAATAAGTAAAAATAAAATGTTGCACTAATTTTTAACACTCCCCCTTAGTGCAAACATATACGATCAACAACACCAAGTGCACTCCTGAATTTTTCAAACTTGGATTTACCAAGTGCCTTGGTAAATATATCAGCAACTTCAAGGATGGCTCCGTATGAGTAGTAATTGATTTTGACCCATTCATGTCAAACCAAGTTAACAAAGTATTTGCATACCCTTTCTGTGAGACAAAGTATCCACCTGACCTTTCAACCTCCAAGCCAAGAAAACGTCTCGCTTCACCCAAACTCTTGACTTCAAAACGAATAGACAAACCATTTCGAAAAACATTTTTTTCCCGTGTATTTGGATCCATACATCTCCATCTTTTTCTGTGAGTACCATATCCAACAAAAATACAACGCCTAACTTTTTAAACATGAACATAACAAACTGACCCAAAAACTCGAAGATAACTCACATTGAGTTTACAACGATATAGTACCTCAAAAGAAGATAGATCTGACCCCGCCCATGGAGGTAGACGATTTATGACGTGACAGACTGACTGAATAGTTGTTGTCCAAAGCTCCCTTGGAAGGTTCTTTGCATGCAGCCAAGATAAACACATAGATGTAAGATGTGCTAATTTACGTCAAGCAACTCCATTCTGTCGTGGAGTGTTAGAACAAGTCATTTGGCGTTGAATGTCATGCTCTTTGCAATAATTCTGAAATTGATCAGACATATATTCTCCCTCATTATCTGTGCGAAGACATTTATCGGTAGCATAAATTCCTTCTCCACTAGTTCATTGAACTGGATAAACTTGGAGAAAGTCTCACTTTTAGCCTCCAAAAAATACACACCCAAGTGAACCGACTAAAATCGTCTACTATAACCATAACATAACGACAACCAGAATAACTGGATATTTTTGTCAGCCCCATCAAATCTGAATGAACTAACTGCAATGCAAGCTCTGTTATTTGAATTTGGGAAAGGAAGATGATGTGATTTCCCAAATTGACAACCAGGAAAAATCACATCATGACGAATTTCTTTAAAAATGGGAACACCATCAATAAGTTTCTTCATAGAAATTCTTTGCAACAATTGATAACCAACATGGCCCAACCGAGCATGTCAAAGTGTTGCACTATCATTCTGACATGTCTTTTCAACATATGCATCAGATGCAGACAAAACATAGAGGGAATTTTTCCTAAACAAAACATCAGCATCAAATTGTTTAATATTAGAAACAATTTTCACATCATCTGAACCAAAGAGAACATACCTCCCAGAGTCGGCAATCTGAGAGACCGAGACCAGATTCTTCTTTAAACTTGGAACATGATAAACATCTTCAAGAGAAATATCACCAACATTTGATGCACCATCCTTAACGTTCTTCTTGAACAACAGGATGTATGGAATTATCAGTCGTCGCAATGACTCTTCTTCCTCGATGAGTACGTACATTAGAGAGAAGAGAAACATTTCCAGTTGAATGATGAGAACAACCAGAATCAACAATCCAATCCTCATTATAATCTATAGAAGTGTTAGCATGCAAATTATTGGGTTGATCAATAGCTTCAATTGATAAGCATTGTTCTCAAGTAACTTGTTCAGATTTGTTACTTTCATGTACAACATTTGCTTCTGCTTCTTTGAGAATCACCCGACAATTTTGAATAATATGGCCGAATTTTCCACAACGTTGACACACCACCTTTACCCGATAATCACGTTTGATGTGTCCCGACTTTCCCCACCTAAAACATCCTTTTAAATTGCCCTTGGACTGCCCTTCAACCTTGGAATCCTTGTCGTCATTTGAATAAAACCTTGGAGAAGAATTAACTCTTCCCTTGTCTTTTGCATAAAGAACAGCTTCCACCTTAGAGTGAGTTTGCTTGTAGTTGCTAAACATTTGTTTCATCAATGCTTCCTTATTTGAAAGCAAATTTTCTAACTCAATGATAGAAGGTTGATTTATACCCAACCTTGTATCGATGAAATAAATGGCATAAACTCCTTTCACAGTCCACGAATAAGATAGCGACGCACACGAGCATCACTAATCGGATCATCCTTGTCTAATTCTGAAATTTCAGAACATAAAGTTTTAATTTTCAGAAAATATTCTGAAACCGGCAGATTACCTTGAGTCCTTCCACCAAGTTCGTTCTCCAAATATTGCAACCTCGTCGTGTTCTTTTGAGTGAACAACCTTTCAAATGTGTCCCACACTTTCTTTGGACAACTTACATCACGAACATGCTCAATGTACTCTTTGCCAATGGAAGTCCGCAAAGCAAATAAAGCTTTGTCACATTTGACCTTCCACTTTCTTCGTGCCTCAGCATTCTTCAGAGTATCTTCTGGAATTTCTGCATCATCACCGGAAACAAGATCTCAAAGATCTTTCCCTTGTAGAAAAGCTTCTATACATAGCTTTTAATAGCTATAATTATCACCGAAAAGCTTGTCTACACAAACATTGTTTCCACCGTTCATCTTCAACGAGTATTTAAACTCAAACACAAAACAAAGAACCTTGAAGCTCTGATACTATGTAACAAAACGAAGATAACGAAAGTGTGGAAACATGAGAGAAATTGCACGAAGGAAAGAATTGCTTCAATTGAATTCGATATTTTTAATTGAAAACATTACAAATTTTTATAGCTAATTAAATAGTAAACTACTACTCCATTAATTATCCCACTAACCTTAAAATTCTCTATAACCATCTCATTATGCCACTAAGCCACATTCCTAAATACATGCTACTAGAATCATCCAACTATGTCACTTCCCTACATTGAATTGACATCATCTTAATTTTAAATAAGTAAAAATAAAATGTTGCACTAATTTTTAACAGATTGAACTCATGACCTCTTAGTAAAAAACACAACCTTATGCCAATTGAGCTATGCTCGGTTTGGCTAGAGCATCAAATTTTGAAAGTTAAAAAAAAATAAAAAAAATAAATAAATAAATAAATAAATAAAACTCATTTTGAGAGAGTTGGGAGCTTAGCAAAGAGATTAGAGTAATTTGAATTACAGATTTTATATCTCAATCTTATAAAGTTATAATATAACAAACAAATGTGTCTGGATTATCTATCTAAGTTTTACTCTTTTGTTTGAGAGTAATTTTGAAATAACTAAAATTATTTTTGTCATGATCAAAATCACCTTGAAACATTGTCTTTAATCATTTAAATTAATTTTATATTTTTAGACGCGATTATCATACAATTAAAATTAATTTTAAATTATTAAAGCATGTTTGGTAGGAATTTTAAATATGAGAAAATTGATTTTAACAATTTTAAAATAACTTCCAAAAATATCAAATTTACAATTTTTGTCCCAAAAAAAATTGAGTTGCACTTGTGTCATTGGCATTGCCTTTCATTTTCACTGTTGTCTAATAACTAATAAGTGCCTATATAATATATGATTCTTTCCAACGACTAAAAATTAAGAATGGGTGATGATTCTCTTTTTTGTTTCTTGTTTTTAGTGTTTTTTGCTTTTTCTATCCGATTCTCTTCCTTTGTTTCTTGTTTTTAGTTTCTTGCTTTCTCTTTTTAATAAAAAAAAAATGTGTTTCTTATTGTCTTTTTGTTTTTATTTATTGAAAAACAACAAAAACATATTTTGTAATCATTGTTTCTCTTTCTCTACAACTTAAATTAAAAGTAAAAAAAATATGAAAATTAGTTTTTAAAATTAAATATTCACTTTTTTTTAATGATATATTTATTTTTAAATATTCATTATCATTTTAAAAGTAAAAAATGATAAAATAATACATTTATTTATGTTTTGAAAAAAAGTTGAAAACAAAAACACCAAACTTGATTTTGAATAAGTTAGTTTGATTTATGATTTGAAAACACAAATATGAAAACAAAAGATTCAATCAAGATAAAATTGTATTTCATATTTTCAAATATGTGTTTAATAGCAGATTTAGAAATTAGATCCCAATTTAACTAAAGTTTTTAAAATATGTTTAAAAAAAAATTATAAACCATAAATTAGTTGTAGTCACCAACTAAATATTAGGTTGAATATAAACTAAATTTTGTATAATTAGTATTTTAATAATATCATATATTATCTTATACATATTTTAATTTAACAAAAAAAAATTGAGTGCACGTGAAATATTTTATTCTTTTAAATATAATTTTGTATTTTAAAATTTGAAATTTAAAATCTGGATAGCAGTAGTTTTTAAAATTTACACTATTCAAAATCACAAAATTTAAAAACAAATTTTTAAAATTTACACTATTCAAAATCACAAAATTTAAAAACAAATTTTAAGAATAGAATTCAGATTACCTATCAAAACAGAACTGGGGAACTTTAGAAGATGCCCTAAATTTAGGGGATTGGATGACACATGATGTCGGCAGGATTCATGGTATACGTAAAATTTGGGATCTTTGTCTCATCCTGATTGACTCTGTCTCTATTCAATAATATTTAATCAAACATATTGACTTCATTCCATGTGCAACTTTACTACGTGAAACCTTCAATGACATCATTTATTAATTAATCAATAAATTAAACAAATAAAAAGAGAAAGAAAGGATTTGAATGTATGTTAAACTTCTAGAAGGGTTTCCCAATTTGATATTATAAGAGTGGACGAATGGAATTTGAACCAAATCAGATCGTGGAGGCAAAGTGTTTTTTCATATTTCTACAAGTTATGATAGTGTTGATACCGAAGTTAATTTGATTGGTACAACGATGTTAACTTTACAATACTTGAAAGAAAAAAAAAGGGAGTTAGGATTGATGGTAGGCTTTTCACACATACTCCGACGCTCAAATTAGTTAAAGAAGGAGGAAGAGGAAGAGAGATGAATAGGGAAAATTTGTAAAATATAGAATTTGAATAATCTTTGATTCCATACCCAATATGTTATGAATTCTTTCCTTATATAAGAATCTATAAATGATGGTTAGGGGCTATTAAAGGGTCATTCAGAAGGATTTTTATGATTTTCATAACTTCTGGTCTGTTGTGTAATGGCCCTAGAGAGGTGTTTCCTTCAACTGTCGAGGCAGAGTCGACCTTCATGGTCGGCTCCGGCCGAGTCGAGCTCCTTCTTGGCGTTTTTAGTCCGTCGAGTCTTTATAACTTTAGGTTGATTATTTCACCCACAACAGATAGTTGTCCATTCCCTAACCAATGAAGAACTTTGTTAGCACTCTTAACAATTCTCTCCTCGAGCAAAGTATCACTCACTACCACTTGAGGTTTTCCCTTGAACAAAGTCGTTCACTCCCAACGAATCACATTGTGGGATATTTTTCTAGATGGCAGCGCGATCACCTATCTCACCCTTCAACCTCATTGAGCCTCCACTTGAACAAAGTCGTTCACTCCCAACGGATCACATTTGTGGGATATTTCTTGATGGCACAACACGTATCACCCTTCAACCTAGCTCTTTCTCCCCTCGTACAAAGATCTATTCGTCCTATCTTCTTTATAGGGTTACTTCTTCTATCAATTTAACCGACTTGATAGAATTATATATACTTCTTGCTTGACTCAAGCACTTTTTGTCTGATCTGGGATCATCCACAATATCGAGTATGAGACTTCATTAATTCTCATTGTTCGGAAGCTGAGAAACTCTCCACACACAACTAGGGTATCATGGCTCTGATACCAATTAGTAAGGACAACGGACCTTCCACATATCTCTACAATAGTATCATATTGTCCACTTTGGGCCTAACCCTCATGGTTTTATTTTTTGTTTCATCCAAAAGACTTCATATCAGTGGAGATAATTGTCCTCACTTACATACTCTAACCAAATGTGAGATTTTGTTAGCCCTCCTACCATTTAATTTAGGGTTTTACAATTTAAAATGTTTACATTTGTGTCAACCCGATCAAATTTGGACTTATTTTGAATTTGTGACTAATATAATTTGGTCAATGTTCACAAATATTTTCTAAAACTACTTTTTACCCACTTGAAAACTCATTCCTCTCGTTTTACTCACTCTTATACCCTAATACAGATATACTTAATGACATAGTTGGTCAAATATAAAACATAACTTATAATTAAAGCACTCACATGTTTGGTTATATTTTTCAAAAGTGTTTTTATTTACAAGTTTGTTTGGTTTGCTTTACACAAAAATGTTTCTCTTCATGTCAAATTACTATAAAGGACAATTATTAATAAACAATATGAATTAATAAGTTTAAACTTGTATTTTAAAAATTATGACCGATGTTTACTATTGTCGATGGTCGGTGATGGATAAGAGTGGTGGTGGTCGTCGTTAGTTGTCGATTGTCGTTGGAGGTCGTTGTTGGTGATCGGTCGAAGGAGGTGGTCGACCGAAAGTCGTCGGCGATTGGTCGGAGGTGGCAGAGGTCGTCGCTGATGGTCACTGGAGGTCGGCCTAGTGTTGTCGGAGATGGTCGTCAAAAATTGGCGTTGGTGGCGGTCGGAGATCGACGGTGGTCGCCTGAGGTCGGGACAGGGGTCAGAGATTTCTAGAAGAGATCGGGGACGGTAGTTGGAGATGGTCGACGACGGCGGCGTCAGAGGCGGTAGCTAGCAACAATTATAGGTAAAAAAAATTTAAAGCAGTGTGAAGGCTAGGTAATTTGATAATTTAATAATTTTAATATATTATGAAAATGATATAAGATTCTCAATTAAATAACCATAAACATTTTTTTTAAAAATTAATATATAAGTGTTTCAAAATTATTTATTTTCAAAATTCATTATCAAATAAATTTAAATATCACAACTTTTTTTTAAATATATTTTTTTTAAAAAAAATAAATATTTAAGAATGGAATTCAAACTCAACTAAGTAATTTAGCTATTTTTTTATTTTTTCATGGCACCTTGTGCAAATGAAAATGGTATCATTTACTTTTATACTAATCAAGGGATCTTAATTATTTGTAAGGGGATTTGTTCTCATCCCAATAAAGTTGATTTAAACAAAGAGAAAAGGGCAATGAACAGAAGTTTCTAGGGAAGTTTCATGGTTTTAATTAAAGGAATTAATTAAACTAATTAATGGTTAGGTGGGGTTGCATAAAATATATAAAATTAGAAGTGCATGGCAATTCATAGCTAATGACCCGGCAATAATGTAAACCAATTCTTCAAGCTGGTTTCCTCTCTAAGCTTTAATGTAGTTGAAAAGACACCTAATTAACATACAATATTTCATGGTTTCGAGGTGGCAGACATTCATCAATCGATGTTGATACGAGTATAAATAAGTCGATTTGGATCGATTCTTTCCTTTTTTTTTTTTTTTTTTATTAAACCTCTTTTGGGACGGTTGAATTTTAGTTTTTGAACTTTTATCGTAAAGATTATTTTATACAAAAAAAAGAAAGTGAATGAATTAAAATAGTTTGTGAATAGTGAATAAAAATCAATAGAGTCAATAAGTTAGTTCACCCGACTTTAAGTTAGTGATTTAAAACTTTCTTAACAAAAATTGAGTTTTTTTTAATTCAACAATTGAGAGGTGATGGTACAATCATTGACCTTGAAGATGATAATACGTGATTTATATTCAATTGAACTATGATCAAATCGACAATTTTGAATTTGTTTTAATCTTTCTCTTGAACTTTTAAAATGTTTGTTTTAGTCTCCTAATTAGAAGAAAACGATAGTTTTATAGAATTCTCATTATTATTTTGTTGTTAATTAAATAATTGATAGATATTGTGACATTGAAAATATGTATGGTAACATGTTGATGGTGGGTATGTATTATATTAGAACTACATTAGGTTGCCTGAGATAGTCGATAAATATTGAATTAACGAAAATTTGGGGATCAATTTTTTTTTTTTTTTTTTTAGGTTTATGAATCGAGATAGGATATAAACAATTATTTTACTAAAGTCTTTAAATTTTAAGTAATAGAAACAACAAATTGAAACAAATCAATTAAGCTAGATGATAAAACATATTGTACAAATACACACTTAATGCAACATAGAAGATCAAAGTTTAACAATAAGAATCAAAACATATTTTTTTATAAAAGATTTAGGATCAAGACAATACATTAAATAAATACAAATCATTTTTTTGTTTTTTTTAAATTAATGATAACTTAACTGAGATAAAATATGTATGTACTCTGGACTAAGACGTCAAAAAAACTCGAATCTCCAACCCCACTCGTTAAAAAAAAAAAAAAAAAACTCTAGAAATATCTTTATAACAAAAATGGTATGTTTGGAAGGAATACTTTTTGATACCATTATCGAAATGAAACAAAAGGAGATGTTGTTTGTTTGGAGGTAAAGAAAATGATAGGAAAAAATGAGAGAAAATAAAATACAATATGTTTTTTTTTTTGTCCTTTTTAGAATTAAAAAAATAAATAAATTCCCAAACGCATCCCAAAAGAAATGTCAGTCAAACAGTGGCATATATATAATTGCATTGTCTTAAATAATTAATAATCAATGAGATATTTTATTATTCACCAATCAACTTAATGTTTTTAAAAATCATATAATAATAATCACGTAACACCATACCCTAATCAATTTTATCCTAAATCGTATTAAAATAGCTTTCCACTAACGTGATTTTATTCATATTATAATGTTTTTCTTTTCTTTTTTGAAATGCATATTATAATGTTTTAAAGATTGCGAAATCTTCATTTTTATTATTGATATTGTTTATTATATGGTCACAATATCCCTAGAGGGCGTGTCACACAAGCCAGCCTTAATTATTTAATATCACCCTAACAGCTTGCCTAATCTCTTCCCACATATATTTTGGACACATTTTGGCCTTATATCAAGATCAAATATTTATTTAATCATATTATTATAATTATTTTGTTTAAATTCGTGCGGCGCCAAAGGAAATCCACGTCGTCGGTATAAATTATATTTTTACTCAATTTGTGGACAAATCAATCAAAATGAATTTTAATTATTTTTGTTTCTCTTATTTTAAAAAATTTATTATAGCTCGAGTATAATTCAATTGTATTATTATTAAGAAATTATAAATTTAATTCTTGTATTAATTAAAATATTGTTGAAAAAAGAAAATTATTGTGTCTTTTTTTTTTTACTTATAGTTTGAATAAAGTTTATCAAACGTTTTTTATATTAAGAAGAAAAAATAAAATTTTAACACGATAATAAATTCTATTATGTGTTATTTATTTTGATGACATGTAGAAATTTAATAAGTTATATTAAATGAAAGAGAATATTTAAGTCAAATCTTAAGAAAAAAAATGGATTAGAACTAATTTTATTTTTTAGTACCGCCATTTTATTATTATTATTTTTATTATTATTTTAGAACCTGCTTCCATTAAAAACTAACATCCAAACAACAAGAAGTCTTACAGAGAAGTGGCAACCCAATTTGAAAAATTCGAACGCCAAAAGAAAACCTCATCTTCTTCCACAGAAAAAGAACAAAACATAACAAAAAGGTTTTCAAAGTCACGCGCTAAACAATGGCCAAAAATATCTATTGAAGTTATGTTGCTCTTTTTTTTTTCTTCGTAAAGATATAATTAATGTGAGTATTTAACTCTAATCTCTTAGTCAATCACACAACGTTGTGTCAATTATACTCGAAATTGTTAGTTTATCTATCAAATAATTTTTTTAATGGAAAATCACTTTATTGAAATGCGTGTGAGACTTGCAAATTTGAATTATAAAATATCATGTACCAATGCCAATATTAAGATATAATTTCTAGAAGATTCAAAGTAACTTGTCAAAAAAAAAAATCTTCTTCTCTTAAACAAAAATTGAAAACAAATATATTCAAAATTTGTATTCTTCACGTAGTCTCTATCTTTAAATAAATTTAAAATAATAAAAAAAAAATCTTACAAATGACAACAGAATCAGGTTATAGTTAGAAAAAAAATTATGCTTTTTTTTTTTATAACTATATTTTAAATGAAAAAGTTTAAAGAAAATTAAAATGTTAAATTATTTATTATTTTTAATTATTAATTTCATTAATATTCCATGAATACAAAATTACAAATACATTTTAAAGACAATTAATTCTCCTCCTTGTCCTAGCTCTCACCTCATAAATAAAATTTTATATATATATACTTCTTCGACCTATTTCTTGGTAAATCTCTACTACATTTGAAATAAATTTGTAGAAAAAAATTAGAACCCCAAGTCGAGAAATGAGAAAAAGAATACATATCAATTAGCACTCTATGCTCACTTTTGACTATTCATTTTTTGAAACACAATATTAATATTAAAATAGTACGAGTAAAAAAAATATCGAAGATTCAGTTAAAATTTAAATTTTTGTTCTTAGTAGTAAAAATTATTTTTTATGAGTCAACCCAAACATAAACTATGAATTAGAAGTCTTTTGTAAATAATACTGGTAAAAATTGAGAATTTGAGGGTATAATGGTAAAATCCTAGACGTATAGACATTTTCAAAATTCCGGGGATATACTTTTTCCCGTGAATTAGCAATTTGGCAGGCCTACATGGTTTTAAATTTGTACGGAAAATAAATTTAAAAAATAAATATTAAAAATAAAGAAAATACTTGGGTGTGGCGGCTCACACAAATTCAGCAAACGAAATGATGTGTTCCCTGAAAACATGCCGTCGAATACGATCTCCGACAAGAACGTGGGCTCGTGATGGCCGTTGATTTGTCTGAGCGGATCCAACGGTGATGATGAAGTCGTGGGACCCAGAATCTCCACGTGTTACGATCTGGAGCCTTTTCTTAACCTTCAAGTTCACGCGTGGATGTGAGGATCTGATGGGGACGGATCCACCGTAACATCTCATGTGGTAGTTAGACATTGTATTTGAGTTTCCACGAGCGGAATTAAATGTTAATTACCACAAATGTTCCAATTTAATTTCTTAATTAAAACATGATTTCCATCTCTAAATTTTGCTTTAATACTCTTTTTAACCTTTCTTCAACCAATTTCTACATTCAAATTGCTAAAATATATCTCAACGGATTGAAACATATTATCGATCATAAAAATAAAATGGTAAGTATATATCAAATAGTATCACTAAGATAATGAATGAAATAAAATCGACTTTTAGAAAAGTAATAGAATATCTTATCCATTAAATTATGTTGGAATTTGTTATACTTTGTCGTTCAAATTAAAAAATATAGTTTAATATCTCAATATCTAAATTATAACTTTAAAAAAAAATAGTATTATATATATATATATACGAAAAATTATGGCATGTTTAGTTGATAATTTGAAAATAGAAATTTGAAAATAAGAAATTCAAATAGTTGTATTTCATGCTTTCAAATACGTATTTAATTAAAAAAAACATAGTTGTATTTCATGCTTTCAAATATGTGTTTGATAGCAAATTTAGAAATTGAATCTCAATTTAACTCATTATTTAAAATGGGTTTGATGAGAATTTTATAAATCATAAAACTAGTTTTAATTACTAATTAAATATTAAAGTGAATATAAACTATTATTAATTAATTTATGAACGTATTCTACGTTATAAATTTTGTATAATTATTATTTTACCATATCATATGATTTATAACATATTATACCATTTTTTATAGGGCTGGTTGCACAAACAGCAATCAGACCCAAAATAATTACAAATTTAGCAAAATTTAAAATATTTTGCAAATATGACAAAAAATCAGTGTCTATCACTGATAGACTCTATTAGTGATAAACTTCTATCACTGATAGACTACTATCACGGACAAAATTCTATAAAAAACTGAGGTAATAGACTACTATCAGCGATAGACCATACTATTAGTGATAGAAATTGTCATATCTGCATTTTTTTAAAAAAAAAAAGTACTATATTTTTAACTATTTTACTCTAAATTGACATTTGTTACAATTTTTTTATATATATTTTTAAATAAAAAAAAGTTCAAATTTAAAATGGGAAGAAAAAAAATAATAAATAAATAAATATTTTCAGAATTTATCCGATTTGGATTAATCTTCCGAACATAATTATTAATTATTGAGAAATTTGAAAGCTACAAAGAAATTTAAATTTTCCATTTCACTAGTGTGCAATAAACACGAACTAAAAAAAATAAAAAGAAAAAAATCGGACTTCAAGGTAGACTTGAATCAAATTTATTTGAGGGTATAAATTTATCTTCTAAATTCTAACATTAATTTTATTATAAAAAAAATATAGTTGAATTAAAATTGTGTTAGAAAGCGTGAATTTTTACATTTTAATGTTTTAAAAAAAATAACATTAATTTTACCATTTATGTTCAATTAATAATAATAATGATAATAAATAAGATTCTGCACTAAACTAAAAGACAACATGAGATTTATTAAAAGAAAAAGGTAAGTGGATGCAAAAGGGTTAATAATATTAGCACCTCATGGGAAGAAGAAAAAAGAAAAAAGAAAGTTAATTAGAATATATATATATATATATATATATATATATATATAGATAGGGCTGGTTGCACAAATAGCAATCAGACCCAAACTAATTGCAAATTTAGCAAATTTTAAAATGTTTTGCAAATATGGCAAAAAAAACCCGTTTCTATCACTGATAGACTTTATTATATCACTGATAGACTTCTATTAGTGATAGACTATTATCTCTGATAGACTATTATCACTGACAAAAATCTATAAAAAGCTGAGGTGATCAGCGATAGACTTCTATCAGTCATAAGATATCAGCGATAAAAATTGCTATATCTGCAAAAAATTTAAAAACATGCTATATTTGCAAACAATAAGTCTTAAATTGTCATTTACTACAATTTTCCTATATATATATATATATATATATATATATATATATATATAATGAACAAGACATTACCTCAAATAAAAACAGGACACAACTTTTGCTTTTGTTGAGATTTTTAAAAATCTCCTAAAAGAGGAATATAATTAAATAAATAACCGACCAAAAGGTATGGGGAAGGAGAAAATTACAAGGAAAAGAGGAGACCAAATTTAAGAAGAAAGAAGAAGAAGATGACGCAGCAGAGCTATGAAATGAAAACTCTGATGATGCAAATGGAGAATGAGAAGAAGTAGCTGCAAATACTGTCTAATCAATGTCCCTTTTTCTTTTTGCCCTAAAATTAACCCATCACCTTCCCAATAGGCACCATAGTTAGGTTAAATTACAACTTCATTCTTCAATTTTAGAATATTCTATCTATCTTGCTTAGATAGGTAAAAATACCCTAAGATGGGTGTTTTTTTGTAAGCTTATTTTGTTCAGTTGCCCACTCTATTCATTTATATGACCACGTCAATAAAAGCATAGTTCAACTGACATGATATAACGACTAGAGATCAAGAGGTCTTAGGTTCGATTCCTCACCCCCATATGTTGTTAAAAAAAAATACATAAACTCACTCAAAATCATATTGTTTATTTAAATATAACCTACGTATCTAGAGGTTTCGAACTTCTCCTCAACAGGGTTTCGGAGGGCAGTAGAGTAGTGTGGTTTGACTGTCTGAGGTCGACCTGCAAGGTGTAAAAGGAACTTACACCGTTGTGGGGCTTGGTCCACTACGCTCTGAAGCTTAAGTTAGCTAGAGAGTTCTAAACTTAAGTGAAGTTCAAGTCGTATGAGTTAGAGGAACTTGCACCGTTGTTGGGCTTGGCCCACTACGCTCCGAAGCTTAAGTTAGCTAGAGAGTTCTAAACTTAAGCGGAGTTCAAGTCGTATGAGTTGTGTACTTTAATGTAAATGGTGAATCTTCATAAATATAAGAGAGGAGGGAGGGGACGGTCGTTGTTGGCCTGTACTCATCTTTATCTTAGAGAAGTGATGGCCCTAATCCTGGGAGGATTTAAGAGGATTGTCGTACCCGTTGCCCACAATCAAGGGCAGAGGTGTCAGCGGACTCCCCTCGCCCTGATTTCGTGACCCGATCAGGGTGAGGTCTGGGATCTCCGGATGGCAGATCTCCCTTATTCTCTTTTATGACTTCTCGGGTCGTCTCTAGATCCTCCGAGGAGGTAGGGTGACATCACGAACGTGACGTCAAATCGAGGTAGCTTGCAACAACAGTAATAATTTATTAGATACAAAATTGACCTACATTCGGAAAAAAAAATAGTTGAAAATGTGAGAAATAATGGAAAAGGAAAAAGGGAGAAGAACATAATAATTTTGAGCATGCGATGGTAATTGTAGGGAGATGTTCTACACGAAAGCTATGTCAGCATGATACTACACGTGCATCCATTTTTAATTATTGTGCTTTTTTTTTTCTTCATTTAATTTCACTTTTTGCTTAGTACTATGAACTTATGAGTGCAAACTTTAAAAAAATCGATGAAATCGATTGAATGTATAAGAGTTGATGAAACCAAATTGATTTGGTTTGATCGGTTGAATAATAAAGGACATTAATCGATTTAGTTTAAGTTTATTTGATCAATTTTAATCAATTTCATGAATTTCAACATATATTACTTTACCACTTGGTTAAATTAATTTTTTATTTAAAAGTTATGAAGCTCCGATCTCAAGATCAGATCGAAATGTCAATTACTACTAAGTTATGTTCACCTTAAGCAAACGATAAATTAATTTGAACTTTGAAATGATTATTTCCTTACAATGATTTTGTAATTACCTCAAATTCTAGAGTATATTTTTAATACAGAGTGGGCCAAATATCTTAATCAACTTTATATCTCTGAAATATCAACTTGTTTTAGCAATGCTCTAATCTTTTAAAAAAAAAAAATTTAATTCTAACCAATTTCTTAAGAGGATTATAAATTACTCTATTTTAATTTTATCCCTGATTTAAATAAAATAATCCAACATTAACAATTTTATAACATGATTAAAAAAAATGATCAAAATAGTTTTGACCCACTATAATAACCAATTTTGGTGATATACATTGAACATGAGTAGTATATAGGTAGGTTTTATTAGGGAAATTTATATGCAAATGATAAATATAGATTTATAAAAGTTTGTGTAGATATGTACATAAATATTCTACCTAATTCATACCACTTTTCCTTTTCCCATTTTTATCCATGTTTTTGGATCAGTCAATGTGGGAATATATTCTCTACATTACCTTAATTGTGTGCATGCATCATGTTGAATATATATATATATATATATATTTTTGAGAATCTATATAGACAACTTTTCAAATAGAAATTTTCTTAAGAAATATCTTCCAATTTAATTATATGTCACATGTATAAAATATATCAAATTAATTCATGTATGTTTAGGAGGAATATGTTTCTATTGATCTAAAAGTTTCTAAAAGTTTTTTAACCTAGAGTATGGACACACTATTGGTTATTTGTATATATATTTCATGTATACGATAAGTTTTACTTTAAAACTTCAAATTTCATCAAATTGGAGTGTAAGTTTGGATAAACAACATATGGTTAATTTATTTAATATTATTGAATCGATGTATTAGAATATTGATGAAATTACAATATTAACCTCTATTCTTTTAATCTTAGCTTTAATTGAATCTAAAAGAACAACGACTTTTATATTCTAATTAAAATATATAATAAAACAACTAGTTTGTTACGTCTCAACATAAATCTAACTTAAAAGTTTGAATATTTTTCCTACATATTATAAATATATATATATATATATATATATATAATTATTATTATTATTATTATGAAAAGTAAAGGGATAGATAAAAACAGAAACTACAGTAAAAGTATGAGGGACAAAAAAAAAAAATTAACAAGAAAAATATTTTCAAAATTGTCAAGTATATAAAAAGAGAATATATAATTTTTTTTTTTTAAAAAAAGAGAATATATAATTAAATGTTGCTTTTGAGTGTGAACACAATTTGAATGCAAGGAAAAAAATGGGTTTAAAAAAGAAATGAGTTAAATAAAAAAGAAAAGAAATATAAAAAAAGTAAAGTGAAAGAGAGGAGAGAGCAAGAAATTACCCATACATTTCCAAAAAGAAACATATTTATTGATCGGAATGCACGTGCGAGGTCTTTAAGAGCTACGTCCAGCCGTAAGTACCGCACGTGTAAAGAGTAAGATAAAATCGTGTTCACACTTCGCATCTCGGCCGGTTGCCGGTCAAGTAATTCACATTTACTTTTGATCTCTTTGGATCCTAATTTTTCTATTTATTATAAATTATAAACTTTGTTACTTTGGTTTACTTTATTTTCAAAATTTTGATTCAATTCATATATATTTGGTTTAAAAAATTACAAGTCAATGACGTATTCGATATTTTTTAAAATTCATCACTAAATACAAAATTAAAAGTTTAGAGTTTCACTGGACATAATATTAAATTTTATATCAAAGAGATCAATAATTTTTTCATACACCTACAAGACATTTTTAACGTTCAAAGACTTTTTAGATACAAAATTAAAAGTTGAATGACCAATTAGACACTTTTGAAGGTTCAATAATTAAAATAGATACAAACCTAAAAGTCAAAGACAAAATGGACACAAATCTAAAAGCTTACCAATTGACGACTGAACTTTTAATCTAATGGGAAGGAGGAGAAAATAAGAGACAATATTTAAACCTTAAAGTTTCATCAGTCCCATTTGAAATTGTGTTTGCAAGCGTAAGAAGAAATTATGGGAGAATCGATTAGACTATTCATCATTTGGTAAAACAAATTATTTATTAATCTATCGAGAATCACTATTCAATTTATTTGTTGACGTGGTACAAAAACGATTAGCTACACATTTTTATATACAACTTTTCTAAAATCATTTATATATCTTTTTCATATCTATTCTTACAGAAAATTTAGTTTTCTTAAAGTTGTATTAAATAATTTAGATTAAACAAAATTAGATATAATTTAAATCATATAAATTTTTAAATAATTATCTTATAATAAACTATAGATTAAATATTAATACGAAAATAATTGAAATTAATGATGCCTACTTTTTAATCTTTTACAACTAAATCATACAATAATTTAGTATTAATTTATCAAACACCACTATTTTACTTCGATTTCTAATTTATTTTTTTAAAAATTTATTGTCAACGATTATTTTAAAAGCTAGGACGCGTCGAACCTATGACCTACAAATTACAGTCACTTCCCCTACCTATATTTTCTCCCACTTTTTTTCTCTCTCCTATTTCTAATTCAGACAAAGCTTTAACTCACACTTAAGTTTTTAGAGAGAGAAAACAAAAACAAAAATCCAACAAACAAAGTTCAGAATCAGCCATGGAGGAGAAGAAGAAGGAAGAGATTGTAAAGATGGAGGACACTAGCACAAGCAGCGGCGGCGGAGAAGGCGGTGGCGGCGGTGGCGGCAGTGGGTTTTTGCCATTTTGCGATAATATGATAGGAAATAGTTTGTTCGAATTTTCAGATGGTGAAAAATGGTCTGTTGGGTTCACGGAGCTGCTTGGTCTTAATAATGATGAATTTAAGGATTATTGTTCCGAGGTTTTGAATACTCCGGCCACTCCCAATTCCTCCTCCGTCTCCTCCGCCTCTAGCGACGCCGTTAACGACGACCCACAACAACAACAACACAACCCCAATAAACAGTTAGTTTTTTTTCATCATTGTTTTTCAATCAGATCCATTCTGCAGATGGGTTTTTCTTAATAAGAAAAAAGAATCTATTTTTCAATTAATATTCATAATTGACTATTAATTGATTAAGGCTTCTATTATCCACTCTCACATATTCTCGAAAAAGAATTTAATTTTCAAGCCTTCTAGTGGAGGGAGAGTGTTGAATTCTTTTGTAAGCTATGCTTTTGAAGTTTCGAGGTCAAGTGGTGATAATTTGATTACGGTGCGATAGTCAAAGGTCTAATGATGACTTTGAAGTTTCGTAATAATATTTTTCTTCCTAATTAGTATTGATAATTATTTGGGGTGTCTCGTGATCATTTTGAGGTCCACAAGTAAAGTAAATGTGAAATTTAGCGTAAACTTGGTATGTTTTTTTGTTTAATATGTTCGAACCCTTTAATATTATTTTATAATTCTCAATTAATATGAATATATAATCGCTAATTTGATGGAATGATGAAGATTGAAGGTGAAAAAGAAGAAGGAAAAGAGAGAGAAGGAAGCAAGAGTTGCATTCATGACGAAGAGTGAAGTTGATCATCTAGAAGATGGGTATCGATGGAGAAAGTACGGCCAAAAAGCTGTCAAAAACAGCCCATTTCCTAGGTATCTATTTTACTTATTCTACATAATAATAATCATTTTCTTTTCCATTTCTCTTTATTTTTTTCTACCCCTTAACTTAAAAGATGTATTTTTAACTTGAATTTAGACTTCGATATAACACTTTGCAACATGATATAACACTTTGCAACATGAACACGGTTGAACGGACATAAAACATATGTCCTCTACTAAGAGGTCGAAAGTTCGAATCTCTCACCCACATATTATTGAACTCAAAATATATATATATATATATATATATATATATATATATATATATATATATATTTGGTTAAAGGAGGTGTGTTTCAATACATTATAAGATATAGTTTTAATATAAAAAATGGCTAGATTTTAGAAAAGTAGTATACTTGAGTTAATTTCGAGTTAATTTTTGTTGATCATTTTGACCAAGTTTAATTTTATGCAAAGTTTGACTTTTATTGAAATTGGTAAAGTTTGAATGATCTTTGTTGAGAAAGAGATCTCATTCGCAGTATGAGATACATGAGTTACTCATTTCCTTGTCAATTAGTTTTGAGATGGAACTTCATGATATCAAATAATTTTATTGTAGTTTTCTTTCTATTAAAATTAGCGGGTGAATGTGAAATTTAAACAAATAGTAAAAATTACTACGCGTGTTTAAGGTTCTAGAATTCAATAGAATGAAATTGAACGTTTTAGGTGAAAAATAATTGACATCTACCTGTCAGCTAGCCTATGTTACCCTCGACCAAGAATTAAGAAGTTCGAATCCCCTACTCTCATATGTCGAACTAAAAAAAAATCGACATCTACCATTTCTTTTCTCTCAGACCAGATGCTAATAGGTTTTAAATTTGAATAGTTTTGCCATTTTTGTTTCCTGTTTGATCTCTTCATCTTTCTATAGGAGCTATTATCGTTGCACCAGTGCAGCCTGTGGTGTAAAGAAGAGAGTTGAACGATCTTTTGCTGATCCAACCATTGTGGTGACCACCTACGAAGGCCAACATACTCACCCGAGCCCCGTCCTCACTCGGTCCGCCCTAGCCATCGCCCTTCCACCACCGCCCTCCACCGGTGTGTCTCGAGGAGGCTGCGTCGGCGTTGCGGCCATGCCATGGCTCAAAGCTACCAACAACGCTCATGGTTGGTTTGTTTCCTGATTGTTTTAATCTTTGCTAAATTTGTAATTATTTTGCGCCTGATTGCTGTTTGCAACCAACCCTTAAATAAATATTTTTGAAAAAAAATTATTAAAATTTTCAAAACAAAAAAAAGTTTGTAAAGTAAAGAGAGGAAAATGCCAAAAGTAACCAAAATAGATTTGCAGTTTTAAGTTTTTAATTAATAGATTATGATTAAAGAGCTAGATTATGATGACAAAAGTAATCAATAATTCTTTTGATATTAGTTTGTTGATTCGAAACAGATGGAAACATTCCAGCAATGTCTCCTGAGTACTTTCAAAACCCAGCCTTCCTCATCGGAGCAGCCAACGCCGCCGCCGGAATCCTGCAGGAGAAGCGGTTCTGCAACCCAAATCCTACTTTTCTTGGAGACCAATATGGGCTGCTTCAAGATGTTGTTCCTCCCCACATGCTCAAACAAGACTAAAAATACTATATACTTACATATATATATATATAAATATATATTAGTTTAAGTTGAAAAACTGGTTTTAGTTTGATTTTTAGCTTAGAGAACTGACTTGTGTTGTTCATAGAAGTTGTTAGAAGAACAAGAAAAAAAACCCCAATTAATGATTATGAAGTTAAATTTTCTTGCTGACAAGTTTGGTGATCTCATCTTTCTCTCTCTCAAAAAAAAAAAAAAAAAAAACATTTGATTTTTATCTGCAAATCATTATTGAAACTACTGACTGAATTGTTGTAAATTGTAATCTAATTGTACCATGTTTTTTTTTTTTTTTAATGATGTGAGAGAGAGAAAGAGAGATTGAGAAGATCTTGTGACAGAAGAAAGAGAAAGTGGGTAAGTGGGGTTTAGTTCATTCCTTTAAATCATCTTTCTCACCTCTCTCTTTTGGCCCATATCTTTGTTTTTTTGTCATAACAAGAATATTGTGATTTCAAAACAAAAATTTAGCTAAAGTTTCAACTTTTATTGTAAAAAAGGGAGGTTAAAGAAACAAATTTGTTTATGTAATATTTTCACCAAGTAGTGATTACAATCCTTGAAGTTTAGTGTTTTTTTTGTTCGTGGGATTGAGATCGAATCTTTGACTTTATGAAGGATAATAAGTAATTATAGTGTGTTACGATTCAATCCCTAAAAGGATTTTGTGCCTAAGACCAAATCTTCAACTTTAAGAAATGTAATAAATGTTTTATTTATTGAGTTATATCCCGAATGACCTCTAGGCTATAATTTACATTTTTTATATACTAAAATTGGAGTTTTTGTACGGATGATCTCTCGGGGCTTGTAATGCGAAAATGATTCGATTTTCTAAAATGCATGTTTTTTTATTGAGCACGAGCACGCGTTTGTTGAGAATAATCGTGAGGAAAAAGTCCGTAATACCCTTCGCTAAAGCACGATCGCGAGGGTAAAGCAAAAGTGCTGAACAACTATTGAGTAATATTAGGCCTGTCAATTTTAATGCCTTGGTTTTCAAGCATTGCAAGATCCTTTTTTTTTTTTTTTTTTGTGGGTTTGGTTCATTGAATGATGGGGACAGATGAGAATATGCAAACCATAATGTTTTAATTTAGAAGAGAGGGAGAGGAAAAGATATAGTTTAGGGTCTACTTTAGGTTATTAGGGTTAGAGGTTGGGAATGAAAACTTTGGGATTTGGTACATTTCCATGCAATGCAAAAAGTGGGAATATTCTTTTTACTGTCTCTTGCTGTTGTACTGCCATATCAAAAATCCATAAATTTGGCCTGAAATGGAGGGGCACAAACAAACTTCAAAACTTATCCAACATATTTTCATTAATTAGGCTTACAGAAGAGACCCTACATTTCTATTTTACTTTTTTTTCTTTTTTTAAAGGGATATTTGAGGAACGAGAAATTGAATCTCAATGAATCGTGGCACCAAAATCACTATTTTATCTTTTGTAGGAATTATATTATAAGGTCGCTTGAGTAACTCCTTTGTCATAAGGACTTCGACTAATGATATGTTTAGTGACAAAGCTCCTACCGCTAGAACGAAGAGTTTAGATTTTAACATTTGATATATATATATTTGGTTAAAGATAATGTGTAAGAGCTTGAGTTAATTTTCTTTTTTTTACAACATGTGGAGTGGAGGATTGAAAATGTGACTTCTTGGTTATTGGATTATACAATATGACAGTTGAGCTATGCTCATGTTAGCCTTGAGTTTAACTTGTTCGAATAAATATTTTCTTTTTAAGATTAGAAACTAGAACTCTAGGCACAAGCATTAAAATAAGTGCAATATTCTTTTTTTTTTTTCCTAACAATATTACATTACAAATAGAAAGAGATTGGAACCTATATTGGGTTAGAGGAACCTAATCTAAATCTACAATTCTTGTTTTTTAGTATAAATAAATATACTATAGAATATAGAAGGGAATTTTTTATCTTTAATTTGTTTTTAGTACTGATTCAAACTATGCAAGGACAAAAACTATATATATATATATATATAATTTATACCAGTTTCTTTGATAATCAGAAAACAGCATTTTGTATGTGAGAGTAATTATTAAAAAAATCTCAATACCACTTTACTTTAATGCCTACTTGCATGTTAATTACCCATCTCCAACATTTTTTCGATTAAATATTTCCACAATAATAATAAAACAATTTGTTTTACATAAATGTATAAGAAATGATAATTAGTATTCAATAATTAAATGAGTTAAAAATACTTGGTTAAAAACTTAAAATAATATTTTAGTTCCAGTCGTCGTTCCAATACTTTCAAATGTTCAAATTTAATCCATAAACATTCAATAAATCGTAAAATCTTCATTCTTAATTTAAAGTTAATTTTTTATTAAACTTAATAAAATAATAACAATAATTTCTATTCAAGAAAAGACACCATGTATTTTCAAAACTCAAGTCTAACCCATACTAAATTTCTTTACAAAAAAAAAATTAACCATGAACAGATGTTCAATTACTCAATTCAGATTAGCCGAGTTGATAAGAGCTACTATATAGTAGGTAATTCTCAACTATAATAAGTTTACAATGTTCTTTAATCTCGTACATGTTCACATCCCATCAAAGCATCAAGTGATACTTAGGCATATCGTCAGAGTAAGCATAACTCAACAATAATAATAATAATTTAAAATACTCTAAAACAAAAATCGATACAAAAACAAAATAACCTAATAAAGTCCCTTTCTCAAGTCAAGTCTCAATAGCACACTTAATCCTTCTCCTTATAGCTGCTTTCTCATCCAAGAAGAAGAATCTTCATGATAGGTGCAACCCCAAGAAAATAATTTTAAACTAATGAGCCCCTTATCACCATTCCAAAATAATTTAAAGTCAGATACAAAACAAACATAAAACAATTACTACAAATATTGTGGATTAACAGAGTTGGAACTACAGATTCTAAAGCATTAATAGCACATTAATTACCCTTTAGAGCAGCAACTCCATGGAAGCACATGCAAGCTTAGCCTATACCTTCATATATATACCATACACCAAGAGTTTGCAGGATCATTGAAATGGTCAATATAGACTATCTATATATATAACACATCAGCTTTACACGAGCATTTTGAAATCGTTTTAGTTGCGAGTCGATCAGCTTACATGTAGTCTTTGTTATGTTACCATCCTAATTCACATTGTAATGACTAGACATCAAAGGCTCAATGTTAGTTGCTAACAGGATAAACTTCAAAATATCTTAAATAACCTTCCTAATAACTTGAAACAACATTGTTAAACACAGGCTGGACTAACAACAGGACTTGCTTTCGATTGAAGTCGCATACAATCCAACTCCTGCAAAATTCGAGTATATTAAAGAATTAGAGAGAACTGAAATCCTGAACTTGAATTCTCAATTTATGTACCACCTGGCATCAACCTTATAAAATTGCATGGCTTAACAGAATATAACTGGAAAAGATA
Source organism: Herpetospermum pedunculosum (assembly GCA_028017165.1). NCBI lineage: Eukaryota > Viridiplantae > Streptophyta > Magnoliopsida > Cucurbitales > Cucurbitaceae > Herpetospermum > Herpetospermum pedunculosum. The sequence continues at coordinate 14,429,875 of CM051523.1, forward strand.
ATGAATGCATGGGGAAATGTAGGTATACGTATATGTATGTATCAATACTAACTCGTACAGCTGAGGAAGATTGGACTTCGAGTTTTTGACTGAAGAGATTTGGTTGAGGCGGCATTTCTGGAGAAGAGAGACCTGCTAATGAAGAATGAAGCTGATGGTTTGGTTTTTGAAGCTTTTCCTGCTTTAGTTGTTGCTCAAACAAGCCAAGCTCCTCTGGCTTCTCCCACTAAGGACCAATTTCAAAGGATATCATAAATTGTACCACAAAGATTGGAACAACTGTGGCAAGACAGATAAATGAAGACATAAAGCTTACCGAACTTTCATAGGTGACACAGTTATAATAGTATTTGAAACCGTCCGGGCAGGTGTGTTCACTCCAATCACACTCGAAAGAAACTTCTACCCGAGAACATGGACGCAGCACAAATGAGTTGGGAGTACCGTTAAAGGTTTGAACTGCACGTGCAGTAGGAAGCTGCACAAAAACATTGAAGAGAATACACACAAGTTACCAAGACAATCTGGCATTACGTGACCTCTTTAGTAATTGTTCGCACAGTCAAGTTTCAGCATTTGTTTTATTGCTCCTGGAATAGAATTAGGATGCCAATCATAGCATAATCTTTTATTTTAACGTAATTTAACAGTGAACAAGGATTCTACAACTTAGATCACTTTCATACCGCGTTCTCATGAACCTGTAAATTCGGCTGCTGATGTGAATCTTGCCTGGGCTGTTGACAATGCACCTGATTCTGCACCTTAGAAAAATCAGTCGGTGTAGGAGGTTGACAAACTTGTTGTCTTGTTCTCATTGGTTGTGATGCCATTTGAGCAAAAGATGATGAGGATTCTTGTATTTGAGGGGATGGTTTCAGCATTGTATTCGGAGCAAAGGGAGCATTCTTTGGTGGTCCTAAACTTGCAGAATTTTGTTGTCCGGGATATGAATTATTGGGAAAACATCCTCCAGCTGGAGGACCAAGAGGAAGCTCAGGTCTAGAAAAGGTTAAACTAATAAGAAAATAATTTATGTTATAAAACTAGTAGACAATGGGTACGATAAATACACAATGTACCTAAACGGTTGAGGATGATGACCAAAATTTGGGCTGTCTGATATGTTGTTGCTTCTGTGCAGAGAGAGAGATTAAACGATTTCATATCGACGCGACCAATAACAACATAAGCATAAAAAATTGTTATCATGCCAACTAATCTATACTATATCATGCAAATGTACGTATGGTCAAAATATTTGTCCAACACATTTATGACACATGAATGCCTAATGCCCTGATATAAGCTAATTATTGTTAGTTCACATCACAGTAGTAGTACCTAAACCCTGTAATTTGGGGGTGGGGCTATTACCTTCACATCTCTCTCTATTTTCAAATATCTATTGAGATTTGTTGCATGCGAGAGATGTCTATCTAGAGGGTTCATCACTTTTATAGGGGATATCATTGATAGCAGGCTATAGCAGCAATCAGCATAGCAACAAGTCATTGATAACAACTCATTTTGGTCCCCGTGTTTCCATTTTTCTATGAGAAACGAGGGGGGTGGACATACAAGGATCGGGGGAGTTGGCTCCCGTATATCTTTGCTTCCTCTCACACTCCAACATATATGAGTTTTTTTTTTCATAAGCAACCGAGCTTTCATTGAGAATTATGAAAGAATGTACATGATAGGAATGTGATTAGAGGGGAATTAGAGATATCTTAAGGGTATATTAGTAAATAGTTAGAAAAGTTGTTAGGGTACTTGGGTTATAAAGAGAGGGAGTGAGGAAGGAGGAGGTAAGCAATATTTGGTGAGTGAATTAGGGGCTTGTGGTCTCAAGAGGGGAGGGTCCAAGTACCTCGAAACACTTGGTTTATCTTATAAGTTCGTTATCTTTTACATTTCAATATATTTTGGTTCATCTCAGTACAAGGCATACAAAGGGAGCCACAACCCTAATTACAAAAAAGGACCTCAATCTAATAGAATGAGACCAAGCTGGTAATTACAAAAAACCCGATTAATGGACGCCCATAACTAAGAGTTAAATCTAACTTAAATCCCAAAACTCAACTCCAAATCTCTCAGGCCCTCTAAAAATCCTATTGTTCTTCTCTAGCCAAATATCCCAAAAAAAAAAAATTGCCTGCCACAGAACTCTTCCAAAGGACTTCAATCTCCAGACATATATGATTATTTAAACTGTACCATTTTGGTCTGACTTTCAAAGATAAGAGCTGGAAAGCGTGCCCTTCCTTTTGTAGGCTACCTTTTTCCCTCATCCTGAATGAACTTGGCCAGCTCAAGATTCATCTTCTTATCTGTAGGCATAGCTTTCTAGGTCTGTTCCCAAACTAGCCCTTGTTCAAGGGGCAAGGTTGAGATCTCTGGGCTTCTACAAATTTAAAGGACAGTTAATCGGTGGTGCAAGAAGCAAGGCTTAGGTACAGCGTCTAGTAATGTTAATTACTAATACTATCATAGTTCCCAGTTCCCAGTTCCCACAGATGAGAAATCAGTAACAAGAAACTATACTTCTTCATATAAATATAAGAAATTAGTAATGTATTAGGAGGCCGAACCTTTGTTCACCAATCCTGGGTTTCTTAGGCTCTGCAAGACGAACAATCAATGGCTGCTCACAACCCTAGTGACGTAGAAACAAGAAATCAATGTTAAGCTAAGAAGGGAAATTTACACATAAAATGCCCGAGCGCAAACACAGAGTATAGATGGATATATAGACAAGCCCTACTCTCATCGTAAAAATTCCATTCAATGCTTTGATTGCTGCCAATGCCATTTCTCTACGAGCGTACTTAAGAAATGCACATCCTTCAGAAGAGCATGAACATCAAAATCAGAAAACTCAATCCCAACTAATTTTCCGACATAAGATGAAAGTATAGGTATAGGTACTATATCCATCAGAATAGAGCTTTAACTCTACCATATGCTCGTTATTTCATCCTTCACAAATTTCAAGACACATAAGAAAGAAATTGCGGACATATGGGCTTGACTGGGTTCTATGCTGTAAATTGGAATTTAATATATTTTGAGACAAAAACTTTCATGATAAGTACAATTAACTATTAAAAAATCTTCCTCGCCTCAATTCTTATCAGAGAAAAAACCTTCCTCGATACATTTAATAGAAGGATCATAATATTTCTTAGTTATATCACAAGGAGATAATATTACGTACCACGGCTTTGCTTCGTCAGATCGTCACGCATGATATAAATATCCTCAACAAAACCAAAAGGTGAGAATACCTGACAATGAAATGTTCACAGAGACTTCTTAATTGAATAAATGACGAAGATTAACTAATAACATAAATCAAAACAAACTATTTTTCTAGCCTCATTTATTTGGTGATTTCCTCAAACTATCATCCATAAGCTTAATGGAAATGAAAAAAATAACATATATCAATTCTTTTTCCTAGTCTATGCAAAATCTTTTTACGCCCTCAATTAATATGCACAACATCTTCAGAGGCCACACAAAATACAATAGCCAAAACTTAAATAAAATCCATACTGAGAGAGGATAATGAGGAAATCTTCCGTGTTATTGTGTGTGTTTTGGACAAGTTTATACATAAACATACCTAGGCTAGGACTAATTTTGAAGAACCACAAGTGACCGTCAAGAAACACCCCTAATTATTTGTTATCCTAAGTAGGCAACCACTGTGATTTGAACTTGGGAACTCAAAAACATCTAATCTTATGGCTTATGCAACCATGGGGAGAAGTCCAATGGAAAGAAGGATATTTTTTTTATTATTACTAATTTGTGTCTAATTGTGTGGCATTTTTAAAAAACAATTTGTATTTAATTATTCGTTCAAATTAATAAAATATGTTGAATATTTATTTTGGTTGGTCAATTGTTAGTAAACTACTAATCTTGGGGTTTAATTAGCTACTCTGCCATGTAAGCAAAAAATAAAATATGAAGTTAATTAATTATTGTTGCGCTACACTTTATTTTTTTTATATGTCCGTGAGTGTACAGGGCAATTTAAGCACACCTCGACTAATCTTACGGGATTGAACCCATTCCTTCTAGGTTCCCCAAGGCCTTTTATGACCACTAGGTCAACCCATGATGGTTTATCGTACCGCTACCCTTAAAAACAATATAAATTAGTTTAAAAAAATTCAGTCATCTTTCCACCAATGAAGCTAACAAAAAGTTGATGGTGGGGACTCTTTCAGTGACTTCTCAAAGCCTCAAAAGACAAAATTGTTAAGTTTTAAAATTGAAACCTCAAAACCAGAAGTGCAATGTTCCATTTTAACAAAACAACTCAATGTTATATGAATGTGAAGAATATTGCTTACCTCCTCAATTTCCCTTTGTGTTGTATTTTTATTCAAGCTACCAACATACAATTTTTCAAGTACTCCTACATAAAACATAAAAATAACAAATTTGAAAAGAGCAAAGTGATGAGATAATTAATTAAGAAGTTTACTCTTATGGGAAACAATCAGATTGACATGCACCTTGGCTGTGTAAAGATCAAAACATAGCATGCATGAATGAAATAGAAAACAAATGCTCGACTACTGCTTTCCAAAGTGAAATAGCCTTGCTAAGATGCAAATAATACAGCATAGATAAAGGAGAAATGCGTCCAAGTGATGTGACAAGAAGTCAGAAATGCCAGAAACTTACCAAGGCGCTCCCTTTCACGATCAGCATATTTTACATTGATAGGAGTCATTTCCTGTTATGAAAAGAATAATAAGAAAAGTCATTATGACATCAATTGAATTACCTAAATATTACCAGAGCGCAAAAGTGACTCAATTCATTAGTCATTTTTTGATTTATTTTGATAGGAAACAAACTATCAAAAAATAAGAGCAAAAAGTGTTTTATATATAATATGTTCATCTATAATAGGCTATAGCTAATAACTCACTCCAGGAAAAGTATACTGATTGTCCAAAGCTCTGATTGCCCTGTCTGCTTCAATGGGGGTAGAGTATTTCACAAAACAACTACCTGAAGAGAAAATCATATAGATCTGATCTGCTTTAATATTATTCTTCTATTCTTATACCCTCAAATAAATGACAGCATAAAGTCAGATGCAGTAACCAGAATCCATTTGGATCTTAACAATAAAAGATTATCCAATATATATATATATATATATACACACACACACATATACAGTCTGGCCAAACCTTCAGAAAGAAGTTTTTATAGGATCCTTATCTACCAAAATTTGTACTATGAATAATCATTGAGTCCTCCTCTTTCCAGACAACACATACAAAGAGACCCACCAACAGTCAAGTAATTAGTGAACCTATATATATTGAAGCTGTTATTTAAAGAAAGTAAGACTCGAAGTGCTTGTCAGAATATATTATGTTCTCCAAAGGTGCCTTGCTTCCCCATTTCCAAAAGACAAGTTCTTTCACTGGACTTAATTTTCACTCCTGAACACTGTGTGCAAGAAAATAGTAAATATACCAGAACAACATGCAGAATCCTCATAGTCGTACTCCATAAGTATAAAGAACTGATGCTTTAGTCGATCAATTAAATGGCAGAACAATACAACGAAATGAAATTTAAAATAAACAGAATACCTTGCTGTTGTCCGGTTATCTTATCCCTTAATATAACAATCTCTACAATATCTCCATGTACTTCAAACAAGGGACGAATCTGAAACCAAAGATTTAAGATTTGTTAGTTATATTAAATTATGACTTTAAGAAGTGTAGATGACTTTAATATGATGGAGAAACAACTTTTCAAAAAACAATATGATGGAGAAACAAAATGAATACAGTATCGTGAATTAGCAAACATTTAGAAGTCTATTTTTGAAGTTTTTTTGGAGTAAGAAACAAAATACTAAGAACAAGAACAAAACATAACAAGTATAATACATTCTCTTCTGTAAGGCATCTTGATTTTGAAGGTTACCAGGAAATATTAAGTTTTTTTATGAAATAATTTTACTGTTAGTACTTCCAAATGATTTGAAGAACTTTACAAAAACATTTCATTGAATTTGTGAAATGATACAACCATTAGTACTAGTTACAACCCTCTTGAGGAGTAAATAAGCATCCCCAAGACTCCCAAAAGTAAGAAATGAAGATAACATACAAACCCCAACCCTACAAAATTAAAAAAAAAAAAACCCAAAAAGAACTGAAAAGATGGAACCATGATCCATGACAAGACATAAGACCTTAAATCTTCCTTCCCAAAGAACTCTTTCGCCTACAAAGTTGTATGAATTGGCAAACTGTGGAAATTAAAACTTACAGCTTCTTCAGTTCCTATTCGGGGAACTTGTGCAACATACAATTTCACATGACCAGTAGCCTCAGCATGATCTGAAAAAAAAAATATAACCATCTCAATGACATTGATTATGGAGCAACAAATCGATTACTCAAAAGAAAAAACAATATCAGATAATTGTTGAACTAAAAAGTTTCCCTGTGCCTCATGTTAGACAGTTAAAAGAGTATTCTGATGTTCTTAAAGTAGATCTCCAATTTATTGCATAAAACTCTTGGAATGCTTGAAGAAAATTTCAAAAACACTTTTTCCTAACGCATTCATATAGAACCAAGGGGTAATCATTGGAAAAGGAACGTGTGCAGAACTAATAGATTGAGGTAAAAGAAAGATAACAGGCTGAAAGTAGTTTTTGATGAATTAAGAGTGCCAACGACAAACTTCTAAATTTGAAAAAACCCAATAAAGAATAACAAAATTAGAGTCGCATTTTTTACAATCTAAAAGAAAAATCTTTAGTTCAGTTCATAACCAGCTCAGGCTACGAGAACTCGAGAAGTACTTAGTTCAATTAGGTTTACAAGTGCAAGATACATTCGACCTTCAATACTAATTAGTATCAGAATCAGTTCAGCTATTTCCTACACTTTATGATTAACCAAACATCAAATACCTGCAGGAATTGCATTGTTGGAATGGTTTCTAGGCCGTTTACGTCCCAAATTGACATTTTGATTCCCACAATTCGGTCTCAAACCGCCGTTTCCGAACCCCTCATTCGCCTCGCCGTTAAACTGCGGCTGGTGACGATAGTCCGGCGGATGATTGTGGAACTCCGGATGGTTCCAGTTATTCTGCTGGTGCTGGTACGGCTGCTGATGTTGGTGCGGCGGCGGGGGTGGAGGCTGATGCTGATGCTGATGCTGGTGCTGGTGCTGGAACGGCGGCTGGTGTTGTGGCGGCGGTGCTGGTGGATGTTGTTGCGGGTACTGTGGGGGATAATTGGGCTGGCCAAAAGGGGGCCCGGGATGGTGATTGGGGTACTGAACATAGGGATCAAACTGGTGGTTGAAATTGGGGCGGTGGTCGTCGGAAGGCCAGGGCGGCGCCGAAGAAGAAGGGCGGTGCCTCTCCAGTTTTGAAGAATTGGAATCGAACAACAGAAAAATAGTCGAGGACTGATTGAGAATCGAAAGCGAAGACGAACGAGCGAGAGGAAAGAGAGATGACCACGGAAACTTCAGTGCGAGTTTCCGCAGTAGATCATCTCCTTATCCGTCTTTGACCTTGGTAGTCCACCGGTGTAAATTTGAAAAATGAATCACTATTAGATTAGGGCATTTTGTAACTATAAAATTCATTACTTAAATTTTAAGGAGTATAGTTATCCTAATGTATGAATTATTGATGATAGGGTCACACATTTGAATTTTCGATTCTACGGTCAAAATAAAATATTAAAATTTAATAGTATGATTGAGTTAAATTTAATAGTATGATTGAGTTCAAAAATATAAAATCAAATATTAAATTAATTTTAAATGATTAGATGAATGTTTGGGAGTAGTTTTGAATCTCACAAAAGTGATCTAATTATTTAAAAAAATATTTTGCTCTCGTTTATTTTGCATATAAAATCACTCATTTATTTTTTCTTTATATCTCTCATCATTTAAGGAAGTGCTCCTTAAAGTTGTGGCTTAGGCAATCCCAACTTATATTATGAGTTGTTTTCGGCTTCATGTTGCTTTGTGTCGCGAGATTAATGTCATGTATGTGAGATTCTGGTGGGGCTCGAATGGGGACCGTAGGCAGAGGATGTGTCGGAGTAAGGCAGCGGGGGACTGGGGTTTCGTGATTTACAAATATTTAATTTGGTCATGCTGGAGAAACAATGGTGGCGTTTGTTACGTCGGCCTCAAAGCTTACCTTCTCAGGTGCTGTGTGGAAGGTATTTTCGCACAGGTCATCCTTAGGGTTGAGGTGGGGAATAACCCTTCTTTTGCTTGACAGGGTTTTATTTGGGGACGAGATCTATTCCGAGCGGGGTACAGGTGGCGGGTGGGGATTGGGCACAACATTCAGATTAGTGGCGACTCGTGGTTACCCGGGGAGGGAGGCGGCTTTATTTGGGAGGTTGCCGAATCAATTCGGGGGGGAGTCGGTGGCGTCTCTTATCCAGACCGATGGGAGCTGGAATGAGTCGGTGGTGCGTGAGGGTGCAGTTGACGGGGGATCGGGTTGGGTCGTCTTCCTCATCAAAGAGTATTGTTCATCTGTGGCGTTCTTTTTGGAAGACTCACTTATCGGAGAAAGTTAAATTATGTTGCTGGAAAATTTTGCAGGATATTGTGCCTACTCGTACTAATTTTTGTATAAAAGGCGTTGTTGCTAACTTATGGTGTCTTTTTTGTCATAAATACTATGAAACGTCTGAGCACTTATTTTGGTGTTACAAGGTGACTAGGGGCCTTTGGTCCCACTTCTTTAATTCTAACTTTGTTGCTACGTTGTGTTGTAGGAGTAATTGGTCGGCTCTTGACCGCTTTGCGTGGTTCTTGAGTTCCGAGGAGGCGAATAAGCTGGAGACTTTGTAGGTGGTGTTGTGGCGCCTTTGGAAATGGGAAAATCAACGAGTCTTCACGGGGTTGGTCGTGTCGACCGACGTGCTGCAAGAGCTAGTTGCTGGCGATCTTCAGCAGTTTGTTTCGAAGATGGATATGGGTAGCAAGGAGTGTTTGGAAAATGAGTTGCTTATGGTTGAACGCCTGACGTGGCGACCTCTTGAGCCTCCTTGCTGGTCCCTGACATACGATGCGACGTGGATGGAGGGTGATGGCAGGGGCGGGCTGAGGTGGGTTCTTCGCGATCATAAGGGGGACATCATGCGTGCAGGGGATAAAGTCATTGTTGGACGGTACAGTGCGGGGTTATTAGAAATGATTGCGATTGAGGCGGATTTGAGGCGGATTGAGGCACTGAATCTCCCACAGGTGCTCATTCAATCTGACTGTCTTGAGATGGTCCGTTTGTTGAATGGGGAAGCGGAATATCTCACGATGATTAAATCGGTGACGGGGGATGTGCTTCGGTTGGCGTCGACCTTGCCAATTAGGGGCTTTCAACACATTAGGCGACCTCAGAACAAGGTGGTCGATGCAATTGCACATTGGGTTATGACGAAAGATGTCATCAGGAGTGGTGGGATGATTTTCCAACGTGACTACTGGCGCTTGTTTGTCGAGCGAGACAAGTCTTCTATTTAGTTGTTTTTGTTCTGTTTTTTTTTTTTTCCTTTGTGTTAAGTGTATTGTCCCTTTCTTCTGGAAGAAAAAAAACTTTAAACCATAAAATACTCAACCCTAAATATTAAACTCTAAATAATAATCTTGAACTCTAAATTCTAAGAAAAAAAAATTATTAAGAAAAAAAAATTAAAAGAAAAAAGAAAAAAGAAAAAATGAGTGTCACATGTCGATCATGGGGACCAACCACATTATACCCTTCTCTCGAAGAATTTCTCCTTAGACACCATATAAAAAGGTGGTAAAAACTTGAATTTCTCCTTAGACACCATATAAAAAGGTGGTAAAAACTTTATAGCCTCAAGCTGTAGATAAATTATTCAATGAGGTCGATACAATATGGATGTCTTCTTTAAAGTCATTGGATAATGTAGATCTTAAAAATTATTTACATACAATGTTGAAAATTGTTAACTACATTGTGATGACCTTTTCAAATAATTTATCCATTATAAAAAAGACGAAGGATAATATAGAAGTCCCAAATAAAGATAAGAAGAAGACGAGTTTAGAAAGTTTAGTTTTTTTTTTTTTTTTTGACAACATGTTGGGGTGGGGATTTGAAGCGATACATCATGCCATTGAGCTATGCTTTTGTTAGAACTTAAAATTAATGAATTTTATGTTGAAGTGTTTGAAAAATAAAAAACTTCCAAGCATTCAAAGCCTATAGAATTTTATGGGACCTAATGTCTTTATTTGATGATTTTCTTAATGGAAACAAAGGGAAAATGACTCTCTTTTTTAGTTTTCATATCGAGCTCCATCATTCTAATCAAGTATAACTCATGACAATTTTTATAAAAAAAATTATGAGTCTCCAATGAAAATACCACCAAAAAAAAAAAAGTATAACAATAATTTTTTTGTGTATGTATAATGTACCCACTACTTTATATCTCATACTAATTTCACAGGTATATTAATGTATTATAACAAAACTACAAACTTTATAATTCTTATGGAATTTATTTTGATATTCATCCACGCAAACATCTTTTATAGAGATAGCATAATAACACAATCACTCCAAAGTCCTTCGAAGTTGCACAAAGTGATTTCACTATTTAGAAATATCATTTTTTTTCCAATTTATATGAACTAAGTTAACTAATATATCTAAGTAGTTTTAGGTTTTTTTTTTCAAAAAAAAAAAAAAAAAACAATAAAATTCATAGTATAACTCTTATATTAGTTAGCCAACATAAACCTAACTTAACTAACATATTGTATAAACTAATGATCAAGAGATCATAGGTTCAATCTCCGTCTCTTCTGGAAAAAATTCATATATTGATTAGATTAATTTTAATGGAACTAAAACTATTATTTTATATTTTTTTTTTTTTTTAAAAAAACTATTCTTTTATAATATATATTTGAACTTTGTAATGACCATCAATGAATTAATTTTAGGATTTTAACTTTTAGTTTTATATTTGTATCCCTTTTCCAATTTCCAACTTCCTTCATTTTTTTTTTTTAGTTTTTTAGTTTTATATTGACTAAGTAACCTCACTATATTCACGATTTTTTTTAGTAAGTTCATCAACATCAACTTAAAAAAAAATGTGTAGTGAATTTTTAAATTTTTAGTTTTTTAGTTTTATATTGACTAAGTAACCTCACTATATTCACGATTTTTTTTTAGTAAGTTCATCAACATCAACTTTAAAAAAATGTGTAGTGAATTTTTAAATTTTGTGTTTAAGTGGTTCATAATTTTTCAATTTCCTATATAATAGATCTTGTTTTTTTTTTTTTTTTTTGCGTAATTTTAAAAAAATTACACCTATTACGTAAGATTGAAAGTTCGGAGTTATATTAGACGTAAACTCAATTTTTTTTATATATTTAACAAATCAATTACTTTTTAAAAATGATAAATATATGTATGAGATCTAATAGACATAAAATTAAAAGTTAAGACCTTGTTGGATAACCATTTGGTTTTTTATTTTTTATTTTTGAAAATTAAGCCCGTAAACACTGTATAAGTTTATTTGTTTTGTAATTTACTTTTTACAAATATCTTCAAAAATCAAACCAATTTTAAAAATAAAAAAAATATAGTTTTTGTTTTCGTAATTAGACTATGAATTTAATAGTAAAGAAATTAGAAGATAACCAACATAATTTTCAAAAACATAAAACTAAAAACGAAATAAAAACATAAAATTAAAAACGAAATAGTTAGGAAAGGAAGTCACATCTTTTAAATACATATTTAAAAGTTTAGACTAAATTTAAATTTAATCAAATACTTTTTCATATTTTTTAGGATAATCAACCACTTTTTTAAATTTAACCAATACTTTTTCATGTTTTTAGGATAATCAACCACTTTTGAATTAAAAAAGGAAATTCACCGAACTTAAATATCCTACTTGCTATATCCGTCTCATATTAAATAAAAAATATGTAAACGAAGATTCAAATGTAGATATATCTGCCAAAATAACATAGCTCAACGAACATGATCTAACAACTAGAGATCAAGAGGTTTTAGGTTCGATCTCTCACCTCTATATGTTGTAAAAAAAAAAATGTAGATATATCTTAAACAAGAGATCAAGAAGTCTTAGGTTCGATCATTCACCCCCATATATTGTCAAAAAAAAAAAAAATGTAAATATATCTTAAACACGCCATTTTTTTTTGTTGCTCCATTTAATTAAATGGAGTGAAGACGAATAATAACATATCCGTCCACCCAAAATTACCCACAAAAAAAAATTACTATAGAAATACTTGATCTTCGCAAATTTTTCACGAGAATACCCGCCCGTCTCCAGGCGGCGGGAAAAGCATTAACCGACCCGCCTCGTGAACATCCCTATACACTATTCTTGAGGAGAGGAGTAAAATGTCAATACCCCAAATTATAGGGGCATATAAGTAATTTATCAATATCCATCAAACCCTATCGGCGTCTCTGGTTTTCATTCCGCGGTAGTTCGAGCCATAAAATACAGACCCACCTCCCTCTCCTCCGGCAGCTTCTTCACTCCGGCGACAAGGTATTCATCATTTCCCCCCGTCGATTTCGTCTTATACTTCGCTGTTCATCCTCTATCGTCATCTTCTACATTCCGGTCTTAAAGTATTGCTTTCTTTCGCATTTCTCTTCTCCGTTTCTCTTTCCCTCTTCTGATTCCCGCTCCTCCGAATACTTTTTTTTCCCTGAGCAACAATCTTTCGCTAATTGTGGCTCTTCATGTTCTTTGTTGCCCTGGGTTTTTCTTTCCGATCTTTATTAGGGAACAAACCCTTCTCTCTTCGCCTCCGCGTTGTTCTTTGTATGCTTTCAGCTGACTATCACTTAATGTGTTGATCTTTGATGCTGCGACATTAAGTCTTTATTTTGATTTTATTTACTAATTTAAGTGTGCATTGTTTTACTTCTAGCGGCCAAAGGGAGTTGTGGCGTTGGAGTGTGGGTTGCGCGAGTAATTTTTCTTAGGAGATTATGGGTACCTTATATCTGAACCTAAATGTTTGAAATAGGATATGGGTAACTGCATAATTGGATACCCAGTGAGTTTTTCTTTTCCTGGTTCGTTTCCTTCTCTCCAAAAATGGTACTGTGAGCTTTTACGAGGATTATGAATATCACCTCCTCGAATATGGCACGTTATTATAACACAGTTTTCTTCCTCCCCGTCTAATACTAACTGTTTATTTTATTGTCTTTTTCCAATTCAATAAGTTTTTAGTCTGAAATAGGCATTTTTCTCTCTCTGTGGTATGCCTAACTTGTTGCTTGCCAATTTTCTGGACATTGATTAGTGGTGGTTTGTGGCTACAAATGCAGGAGCTCAACTGAATTTGCACTTTTTGTGATGGCGAATTCACCAGATGTGGATGCAGATGATGACTTTAGTGAACTCTACAAGGAGTACACTGGCCCTCCACGATCGACCACTGTCGCTGCACAAGAAAAGACAAATACAAATAAAAGGTCTCATGCAGGTTCTGATGAGGAGGATGAACCTCGCGATCCCAATGCTGTGCCAACTGATTTTACCAGCCGAGAAGCCAAGGTTTGGGAGGCCAAGTCAAAAGCTACAGAGAGGAATTGGAAGAAGAGAAAGGAGGAAGAAATGATCTGCAAATTATGTGGAGAATCAGGCCATTTTACTCAGGTATTATTACTACTATAGACGCTTTATTGATCTCGTTAAGTTATTGCACATAGATTTTTCACAACTAGAGAGATATGAGTTCTGTTGTGTAATCTCACTTGTATTAGGCAGTCTTTGTACTCATTGGGAACACAAGGATAAATCTTTTTGAGGGGGAGGTTATGTTAGTACGAGTTAGTACCAGACTATGACCTTTTAACATTCTATGAAACAATTGAAATTCCTTCCAGCATATTAAAACATTGTTAAGCTCTTGTTAGTACTTTCTTATTTTGTTGTTCTATTTGTAGTCTTCTTTCAAGTATATCTGTAATTGTTTTGTGTAGGACATGCTACGTGTTAGGATCTGGACTTTGAATTAGAGAAGTTTATTCAATTGTTGGCTATATAATCCCTTGGTGGTTGAGAGACTTGAATCTCTCCTTAGTTATCCCACTACTCTCTATGTTTTGTTCTCCTACTGGCTCTCTTTCATTCCTTCCAAACTGACTAAACTGAACTAACATATAAACTCTCGTATATGTGATTATATAACTGCCTTGTTATCCACCAAACAATCCTTCACCTTATCTTGAGGGCAGAATGCAGGACGTTTCTGATTCACAACTATGAAGGCCCAAGTAGCCTCATGGTTTTTAAGCTGTACACCTAAATTAGCACTTTTATCCCATTCTTTTGAGGCTGTATGCTCAAAATTGCGAAAAGCTCCATTCAAAATTTCGAATTGGGACTCAATTGTGGAGGCCAAGTACTCTCTCTCTCTCTCTCTATTCTCTCTCATGCACTCACATATTGCACGTGTGTGGGTGCATGCGCGCAAGGGGAGAGACAATGAAAGTATTTTATGCTTTATGATTTTTTTTTTATAGAAAGATATTTTCTTACTAGAAGGAGACTACTGGAACTTATTTATTTTCTTTAAAATCATAACCCTTTCTTCACATGAAGGTAGAATTCAAGCGGGTTATCTGTTATCATTATTTTAAGTTTTTAACTAATGCTACTTTGCAATTTTTGTTTATTCATAGGGATGCCCCTCTACCTTGGGATCAAATCGTAAATCTCAAGATTTCTTTGAAAGGGTACCAGCCAGGGATAAACATGTGAGAGCACTTTTCACTGATAGGGTAGTACAGAAAATTGAAAAGGATATTGGTTGTAAGATCAAGATGGACGAGAAATTCATAATTGTTAGTGGCAAGGACAGGTTAATTTTGGTAAAGGGAGTAGATGCTGTGCACAAGTTAATTAAGGAGGAAGGCGATCAAAAGGGTTCTTCTAGTTCTCATAGGAGTAGATCCAGGTCACCTGAGCGAAGTCCAGTTGGTTCAAGATCACAACGTTCTGATGTCCATAGATCACATTCTGGTCCTACAAATATATCACAATTTCAACCTAGGTTTAGCAGACAGGAGAAGGTTGTTGAAAACCGTGTTCGCGATGATCTGCAGAAATATTCAAGGGGCTCGGTTCAAGGTAGGAAAAGCATAGGATATGTTTACGACATCAATAGAAAGCTGGTAATTCTATGTTGTAGCTTGTAGCTATCTTTGTTTTCTCCATCGTTGTATGAATTATTTTCTTTCTTTATCTTCTTATTAATTATTAATGTTATTTGTTGCTTATATTTGTTTGCAGCACGAGGTAAGTTCTTCTGTTCAAGCTTATATATGCGACTCTGAAGTAATTTTCAGGGATAGGATCTGAATTGTACAGATTGTCTTCAAAACAAAATAATTTTATGAACGGGCACTCGGGTTGTTTTTCCTCCTATGGTTTCTTCATATGATTTCATGATGATCAAGTTGAATTTAACCACAACATATGCTAGCATTAATCTATTTTTAACATTGCTTTTCATTTATTATGAAGCATATGGCAACGACAGAGTTAGAGGCCATTCAAGCCACTCAAAGTCTCCAGCTCATCCGCCTTTTTCTGGCAGCTCGTTTAGTTCATATGATAGTTACCAGAACAAGAGTGCATATGGTAGAACCGAAGGGTGGGATAATGAGAGAAGAGGATCTGATTTGCAATCTAGTCGTCAGTTTGAGTATCCAGCTTTTCCCCAGTCTCTTGAAGAAATGGAGATGGAGTATAAAAGGGAAGCAACTGAACTTGGAAAGATTCGTGATAAAGAAGAAGATGAAGAAAATTATAAACACCGTGAGGTATGGATCTCCTATCATTGCAATCATGCATCAAATGGCACCTGGTGTATTTTTCTATTTTTCTATGTTCAGATTTTTTCCCCATTTGGATATCATTTTGGATCCCTTTACACAACTAAAATTCGTACACTTCGTTATTTTAATTTCAAGTTTGTGCTTTTTACTTATGGTTCTATAAAAAGACTATAAGGGAGATGAGAGAGAACTACACGAAGAAATTGGCTCATTTGAGGGGCACGCATGCAAAACAATGGGATGAATTTCTCCAACTTGATTCCCAAAGGCGTCAGCAACAAGTGCACCAGCAAATGGCCACTTCAGGTTTTGCTGGTTATAAGCAGCATAACTATTCTGAATTTGAAGGTGGCTCAGTCAATTCCCATTACGAAGGGGCTAATTTAGAGGCCCTCGATTCAAGGAGCAAGTATCCAAATCATATGGAGAATTATCCTTCAAGGCCTCATGGTAATTTTGGGGAGTTTCAACGTCAGAGGCGTGATGATTACGGGAATGCTTACAAACGATACTAATTTGTTAACCAGGAAGTAAGTTGGTAAGTAGTCTAACCCTTCCTTCAGCCAAATTAAAAGGATTTTAGTTATCTTCATCATTTTGGTTTGGCCTTATGATTGGAAATACATAATCTCCATGCCCAATTTCATATTACTCCATAGAGTGCGTGGACTTGAGACCATCATGTCCATTAGAAGGTTATTTTGGCGTCTTCCATGTGCAATTTTAATTTACAGCAAATGGCCGCTTACCCAGCAATAGCTTTAATTTCATTCCAAAATTTTCAGGATTCAGATCCATCTTGGGTAGGCATAATGCATGGAGGAACATCTAATGAAAGGTAAGTTTGTATCTTACGGTCTTGGACCAAGTAGATAAGAATGGTGTGCATTCGTTGTAGCCTACTTTCCAGTTGTTTTTGTCGTTAAGTTTGATAGTTCAGCTGGTTCGGAACTTGTTGTGAAGAGCGGCATGGAATGTCATCTTGGATTTACTAGTCAGATGAAGTACCCATGAACGGTTGAGATTTTGAATTCGTTATGAATTGGTACCTTGGCAAACTTTTCTTTCTACTGTTTTCCCTCACTAATTGTTGGGCAGCAGCGGCATGACTGAACTTGAACATTCATTCACGGACATGGAAGTTCCGGTTCTTACATTTACAAACCGGTTATTATGACTATTCACATACTAGGAAGCTTTGGATAGTTTATTGGTTAATATGTTTAATCGGTTATTACGAGTATTTATAGACATGGAAGTTGCGGATAATTTACTGGTTATGTTTGTATACTTGTCTGAAACTGAAAATTCTTGCCCAGAACCCCACCAGCATAACCAGGGAACTATAGGTATGGCTCATGCGCAATCTCTTGTGATTCATATGTTCATAGCTGGAAAATTACTGGATTTTGCTGTGGTAAAAATGGAAATCTTCTGGTCTTTAATGTGATATATGGTCTTATTCTGGCTTTCTTTTTTATATAAGAGGGGAATCTCACGAAAAAGGTATTAAATTTCTTAGTTTGTATACTTTAGGAACATAAGACTATTTTATGTTAAATTTTTATTCCATCAAAACTTGTTAGTTTTAAAAATGCTTCTTGAAAAGTAGGAACTAGATGTAAGTTGAAGCATTTGAATAACAGGATCTTCATTAAGATGTCATTGAAGCCAGTAGGAATTGGCCATTGTCATTGCCCAAATTTATGGCTTGTTGCTGATGAGATTTACTCCATTGTTGAGAAGGAACTTCCAAACCTTATGTTTTGGAATTTGAGGCCTTATCTTTTGGCTGCATTAACCTTCTATAACATTGGAACTTTGTCAAAATATTCCATCAAATGTCTTAGGTTAATGGATTGTCTCTATTCATCCTCTTTAGATGTTCATAGCCAAGAAACATTGGATTCTCTTTGGGTTTGGTTTGGTCTAATGATTTATTTCCATTTTAGCTTGTTTATTTCTTTTCTTAAAAAAAGGTGTGGATGTGGGGGAGAAATGACAAGATGTTAGGAACATTGATTTGAGATGATGGAAGTAGGAATTCATTTTGGTCATGGTACTACGAAATGGAATCCTAGGACACCTTATATTTCTGGAAAACGTAATGGTATTCATATTATCGAAAGGTTTAATGGCGCTATATTCTTGGAGTTCAAATAAAGTTTAAGAAATATTTACCATTTGAAAAAAAAGGGGGAAACAGAGTTTTTATCTAAAGAAATGCGTCGAGTAATGGTAGATGTATAGAACCTTTTCGATAAGATAGTACCTTTTCAACTCTCTCAAAATTGAACCTATTTCAAACTTTTATGGTTCTTTACTTCGATAGGGTATGAATATTATGAAGAATCAAAATTTTATTTTTGTAGATATTTTTTCAAACCTATTGTAAAAATGTGGAAAACGAGATAGAGATTCCCTTCAATGTAGGATCAATTGAAAGGGATGTATCATAGCTTAGTAGGTCAGTTGTTTTGGGTACATCACGAGTTCAAATCCTGTTACCTATACATATTATTATACAAAAATTTGAAAAAAAAATCATAGAGACCATTGTAATGAGAGCAATTTTAGTTAAAAATTGATGAAAAAAGTGGACTTTTGGAAGGATTTTGGTTCCAAATTAAGAGATAGAGACTACAACGACGAGAGAAGAGACTTAGTAGAGTTATTTTGAATAATTTTATCGAACCTTTTTTTAGTTCAACAATGGAGTAGAGATTTGAACTTTTGACAATTTGGTCAATGATATATGGTTTAACCAGTTGAACTATGTTCTTGTACACATAAATTTTTCAATTTTTTTTTTTTCAATTTTTTTTTTAAAGATTATTAAACTTAAAAAAAGAATGTATTTGTCATATATTTTGATATTATCAATCATACAAAAGGTTATTTTGTTTATATGACTCAAATCCATTCCATGATGACCAAAGTTTGGGCCCACTATAAATATAGTAAGGCCACCACTGTTTTATTTAATGCGACGTGGTTACCCTTTTCATAGCAAAGCAAATGATTGATATTATTATAAAAGATAAAAAACAAAACTTTGGAATTGGTGTCCTACTCCTAATTTTTTTTTTTTTTTTTTTTTTTTTTTTGGCAAAATCAAACCTAGCTTAATGGGTAAAACATTCGTTATGTTTTTTGAAATTGAAGTTGAATCTTTTACTCTCACATTTTCTTTGAATCAAATATCATTTGTGAGATTATAAGGTAATTCTTCTCAAATTACTCAACTACGAAAGACAGTAAGGTATCTAAATCTTAAAACAGATAATACGACTTTGAGATATCAAAGTTCCATCACAAAAGTAGTGGAGAAAATTTTAGATTTACTTAAACCTAAGTTCTATCATTTTTCTTTTTTAGTTCAACATGTGTAGGATGAAGGAATTCAAACTAATAACTTGTTGGACGAAAATACATATTTTTTTTTATATCCCTGAGTATCCAAGTCAGTTTACGCGTACTACAACTAATTTTACGGGAGAGATCACCTGACCCTACAACATTTGACTGTCAAAAAAACTCGTAAGAAATTAATTTTTAGGTAGGTGGCTACTAAGTATTGAATCCATTCCCACTATGCTCAAATTGACAATTAAGTTTTGTCATAACACAGAATAATAACTCGTTGGTGGCACTTTTTAATTTTAGAAATAGTAAGGTCTATCTTATCCAATTGATTAGATATTATTTATAAGTATGAATCATTGTTAATGTGTAATGTTTTGTGTTTTGTGTACAATGTTTTTTATAAAACTTTGTAATTCAATATTTGGAAATGGGGAAATGAACTACTTTTAGAATATACAAATTTACAAAATGCTCTTTAAGCGCCGAACCCCACGATTTCAGATCTGAAATTTCTCTCCATTTTGATTTTGTCCCAAATTTCTCATTTTGACGATCTGGGTTCTCTCTCTTTTCTTCTCTCCCATCATTTTCGTTCTCGAAATCATTCATATCCTCTGTTTTTTTAATTCCCCAGATCTCTTTCTTGGCTCTGTTGTTCGTGTGCTTGTTGGATTTCTCCATGGACTCCGCTTGAAAATGGCGGATATCGCTTCTACTTTTTGATTTACTGTTTGTCGGTGAGTTATTCTTTCTCTCGTGAAGGGTAAAATAGCTATGATACTTGAAAACCCTTTTCCTGCTACTGCAACTGTATGTTGGTTTTATTGAGTTTGGTGTTTTCATTGCGTGCTCTGTTGTTTGGTTTGAATGAAATCAGAAGAAGAAATGACCTCCACTCCTTATTTGATTCAATTTCTGCTTTTCATTGTGCACATAAGCACATATATTACGAAATTTATAAAGGACTAGAAGCATATATATATATATATATATATATATATATATATATATATATATATATATATATATATGAAAATGTCAAATTATAGATTTAGAGCAGACTTGTGAGTGATTTTAGTGAAAATGATTTGTTTATAAGTGATTTATTAAACGTTATATAATCATTAATGTTTTGGTTTATACTTTAAACTAGATTTTCATACGAAAAATGATTTTGAATGATTAAAGACATGTTTGTGCATGATTTTGAACCTGAAAAAAAAAATCACTTTCAAATATCCCCTTGTTCATGAAGTTAGAGCATGCCGTCTTTCTAGTCTCGAAACTTTTGGTCCTTTTAACTTTAGATTATGCTTCTATTTAGTTATTTTGGTTAATACTGTTATTATCAATGGAAAATTGATGTGATGTCATGTTTATTAGATAAATAAGTTTGCGTGATGGGGCAAGTAACTAGTAGATAATGGGCTTGTCCTAGCAACATTCTTGAATGTTGTCATTGGCCTGGGAGGACTAAATAGAAGTATAATTAGAAGTTTAGGGATGTTGAAATTCAATGCTGAAAGTTCAATGAGTAAAAATCTGATATAAAGTTGTTCTCTCTTTTGGGTATCTGGGTCTATTTCTTTCACTAATTGTTTTGGATTTATTTTTTGTATAAAAGGGTTCTCCAGAGTGTTAAGAAGATGAGAAGAAAAGAAGGCCCATTTGATTTAGGATCCTGGTAGAATGAATGCCCTGTTCAAATGGAAAGTAAAACCTCTTTAGATGGTTGGTTTAGATTGTATGGCTACACAAGATAGAGAGTCTGAAATAGATCTTGAAGGTGGTGGTAATAGTAGTGAAGATGATTTGAGCAGTGAACCTGAGTCAACATCAAAACCACAATCTAGAAAATCCTTTAGCAGGCTTCGGAGCGGGCTTCTGTGTGCTGATCGATCTATAAGTCGAAGTTGTAGCTTAGCTTCTTGTAGTAATTCCACCAAGCTTGTTAAGCTTGGTGTTGATGAGAATGTGGAGTTGTTGATGGGCAAGAGTTCAGAGGGAGAAAAGAGAAGGGAATTTGGGGCTCTTGCAGAGAAGAAGAAGAATGTGAAAGAGAAGATTAAGAGTAATGGAAAGGTTCACAAGCCACCACGGCCTCCGAGGGGTCCGTCGTTGGATGCTGCTGACAGGATCTTTGTTAGAGAGATTGCCGAGTTGGCAGTGAAGAAGCGTGCCACGGTTGAGCGAATAAAAGCTTTGAAGAAGATGAAAGCAGAGAAAACATCTTCATTCAACACCAGCGTACCTGCCTTATTTATCACATTGCTTTTCTTTGTAGTCATTATCTTTCAAGGTATGAGGTAGTTCAAATTGTATTTTTGCCATATTTTGATACTTCCATGACTTATTTTTCCTTTTTTGGGATAACCATTAGAAATAATGCATTTGAGATACCCTTCCACCTTCAAATGATATAGACATTGTTAGAAAAGGAGGGGATGGTTATGAAGCATCTAATGTATGTTCATGTTTGTATCAATTTTCTTGCAGGAATGAGTGCTAAAGGTAGCGCAATGGTGTCGGAGTCTTCCGTGCCTTTCGTTGGTGGAAGCGCACGCTTGATATCTGTTCAGCGTTCATCTAAATCTTCCGCTAAAGTTGCCGAACCTCAATCCCGCGTTCTCAAGTCAGTGTAGCTCAATCTTTCCATGGTTTATTTATACAAATGCTTTATTTTTGTGTCTCATTCATCTTAAATCGATTGTTCTGATGCAGTTTTGCAGGAAAGCAAACTTCCAACCCTGCTACAGTAGGAGAAGCGAGATCGGTGGAAGAGTTGAAGAGCCATTGACGTTTAGTGTCAATAATCTGGTAAACCATCACCAGCTCCTTTAGACTGAAATTTTCATACCTTATAACTTGATTGAAAGCTTCAGATCGTGTTGGTTTCTGTAAATATGCAAAGGCCTCAAACTTTCCAATGCTCTTTTGCTAGGCTTTTCTTGTACAGAGAGAGTTCACATTTTATTGATCCAAATTATTTTTGTTGGCATGCTCTCACCAGAACCTACAACTTTGAACTTAGTCAAATGGACTTCAAAATATTGGTGGTGCTTACAAGATTTATATAAATATATTGACATTTGAAGAGGTAATTTCATCTTCTTTTTTTTCTTTTTCTCGAAGTGTAGTGTAGTAATGCCACCTGAAATTCATTCTTCAAGTGACAATTTCGTTAGATTTTCTTTTGAAAAGATTATTTTATAGGCTAAATTATGAAAAATACCCGAGTTTAAAAAACACCCTTATCGTTTTAAAAGTTTCAATATATCTCTTTTTTTTTTTTTTTTTTTTTTTTAGGAAACGAAAACAATTCATTGATAGTATGAAAAATACATAAGAAATCCTGTTGAGGAAACTACATAAAATGCCTCCATTGATTATGGAGGGTAGTAAGATCCTAATTATAGAATGGCGGAGATAACTTGCTCCAAGAGATAGCTAAAAAAGATGTTTTTTTTTTTTTTTTTGATAGCATAAAAAGATGTCGAGTCAATGAAATGTTGTCTATGAGTATCCCTCAATATATGAGCATTTCTTTCATTCCACAAATTTCACATAAAGGCTCGAACATAACAAAGCCAAAGTATATTTTTAGCTTTCTTAAAAGAGTGACCTGTAATCAAAGAGTATAAAAGAGAGGATATTGTCCTGGCGTGGGAGGGACCAATCAAAGGCTTGTTGTATGAAGTTCCAAAATTTAGTAGCAAAGGAGTGGTTGCTAAAAATGTGGATTTGTGTTTCCTTGTTGGCTAAACACAAGTGGCAGCAGCTAGGGGAAATACAATGGTCTGGGAGCCTCTTTTGTAGAATGTCAAAGGTATTAATACACTCATGGCTAACCTCCCAATCGAAGAATTTCACCTTTTTTGGAGATTATGTCGGCCTATATCAACTTATATAAATCGGCATGGATACAATAATTGTTGGAGGCTAATGCCGAAGCTAAAGATTTAGAAGAGAAGAGGTGAAAGTTTCAATTTTACTCTCTACCTTCCAAAAATATCTTTGTCGATAGAAGAAATGACAGAAAAGTGATGTGGTTGTTAAGCGTAAACTGAGTAGTTGTTTATGTGTGAAAATGCAAACAACTCCTCAGTTTAAGAATGTTTAGGGAGAAATAAGAAGAAAAAAAACTGTTGGGAGCTAATACCACCATGGCATGTTTTTGTTGTTACTTTTCGTATCGAATCATGTCTTTGTCTCGCGAGGGTTGCAAAAAGATTGCTTCTTCTCTTTTCAAGTCAAAATTGGAATGGCTGAATTGAGGTGGTCGACAAATCTTCATCCAATAGTTTCTCTTTCGAGACTTCCAACTATCGAACCAACGTTGTTGAAATTTGTTGGAGGAATCTGCTTAACATTGTAGTGATATCTTAGCTAGTCACTCTTAGGCCTTTGTGGAGAATCTACTTTATAAGATCCCATAGTTTTCACACAATAACCATCGTTCTGTCAATATCTTTTATCCAAAATTCAATCCCAGTGTTCTCGAATGGTCCAATGATTCCTGTCATCACAAAAACGACTCAAGTCAATATTAAGATAATGCTTCAAAGAATCTTTTATTACCTCATATTGCCAAAAGTGCGAGGATTCTTCTTTAACCTTGTAAAAAACACACAAAGTATAGTAATGATTTCTTTTTGTAGGAGGTTTAACTTGTTAGGAATAATATTGTTGTAAACTTTACAACAACAAATTTTAGTTTTTGGAGGCACCATAGTTCTCCAAAACGCATTCCATCTCTTGCATTGGATTTCAACATTCGACGAGGAAGCCTCATTCTTATTCCCACAAATTAAACCTAAATGATAAACACTCTTAACAATAAAAACTCTTTGTTTAGTCGGATTGATCCATACAACTTCGTCCTCTCTACCATTGGGATGAATGACTATCTTGAGAATTTCCTTATCAATTGGGAGAAACAAATCCTGAATTCGCTCTTCGGCCCAACGCCCCTATTCGCTCACCAGAGATGCAACAAGGAGATGTTGGACCATGGAAGGGGATTAAAACAGCTTGACATTGTCCCTCGTTGGAATCCAAGTGTTGTTGGCTAGAGCAACAAAGTGTTCATTGTCAATTTGCCCCACATTATGCTCCTCCACGCATAGGATGAATTTGAGCTTAATTAGGAACGAAGGAAAAACTCCATGATGATAATACCTCCCCCTCGTGATCCTTGCAAGCAAATTATTTGAGTTTTTAATCAAACACCAACATTGTTTTGCCAACAAATCCTGATTAAACATAGAAAGGTCCTTAAAATCCATGCCCCCGTGAGATTTTCTTATACACAATCGTTTCTAGGACCTCTAGTGGATCTTCCTTCTATTAGAGGAGGAACCCCACCAAAAACGAGCAAACATATTGGTCAAATCATTACGAGCCTGCAACAAAATCTTGAAACAACTCATAATATAAGTAGGAATAGCCCCAATGGTAGTATACTTAACTCCCAGCTTCAAATGGATATGGTCGATCCTCTCCAGACTAGTGTTCTTACTAGTCATAAACATTGACTTGTCAAAATTCGCCGTCTCTCCTGAAGCTTTCTCATAAGTAAGGAGGATCCTCTTAATTGTCTGACAGTCCCTTGAGGTGGCCTTGAAGAACACCAAACTATCATCTATCTGCAAAAAAAAAATAAGGGAGATATCGAAGGGCAGTGACGATTGATTTGCAAACCTGTAGAAAAGGGAAAGGGGATCCCCTTGTCTCAGTCTTCTATGAGGTTGGAACTCTCGAGCTGGAACCTCATTAAAAAAGGCTAGGAAGGTAACCGATTCCACACACGGCATAATAAGTGAAACCTACTTGGTTACAGAACTCCATTTTTTCCATAACTCGTTGGACAAAAATCCATTCAACCCGATCGTAGGCCTTGTTCATATCTAACTTCAGAGCGACCAAACCCTGATTCCTGCTCCTTTTATTGTTTAGAGCATGAATGAATTCAAAACCAATCAAAGCATTATCAGATATTAGCAGGAACAAAGAGGAACTGCCCCGGGGAGATATCTGGGTCAAAAACACGTATGTGTTGGAATCACTTTTGATTATGGATTGTAATATTTAAATTTAAAGTTTTATTAATTGTCTAATGATATATGAGATATTGTGAATACTTTGATATGTTTGAATTATTTTAAATTTAAATAACTTAATATGAAATATTATTTTGTTTCATTTAGGAGTGTTAAGAATTTTAATGAGGAATTAACCATTTAAATGAAGATTCATAATGGAGAATTGACTATTTAATTGATTTTTTTCTTAAAAAATTATCTAATTGGTTTTTTTCTAAAAATAAATTAAACGGAGAATAATTCTCCGCGGTGAACCTGACCCGTGGGAATTCCCTGCCTCGATCCCAACGAAATGAAATGGGGGCAGGGACGGAGACATGGAAGCCATCACCATCCCCGCCCCGCCTCGTGGACATCTCTAGTTTCTCTGTTTATGCCTTCATAATGTTGCTGGTTATCATTTGACCGATCCTTTCGGTTCAACCTCATCATCGGGCCCGTGACCCAAAGACCAACCTAAACCTGATTCAAGTTCGACCCAAAGTCAAAGTGTGACCAGTCGGACTCGACCCAACCCAACCCAACCATTTATTGGATTGGATATGAATCATCCTTATAAAGAATGAGTTGACCTATAATATATTGACCTATCGGACCAGCCCAACGAGTTTATATTTGGGCCAACCCAAATATATGTCTCTATATAATTTATTATATATTATAGGTTATATATTAAAATAAGTAAACTTTTTTATTTTAAAATATATTTTTATATCATAGTGTATAGTTAATAAATAAAAATTAGAAGCGTAAAAACACAAATAAAAAGTTTTTAAAATATAAAATACTAAAATAAATTTTGTACCATCAATAAGTTAACGAAGTAAGAGCTAATCTATCGGGTCGACCCAAGTTTGACTCAATCTATTGGTCCATCCCAAATTTATAAATTCAATAAAATTTAGTTAAAAAAAATCTAAAAAATATTTTTTAAATAATAATTAGATAATTAATATTCAATGAGCTAATATATTGGGCCGACTCAAGCTCGACCAAAACGTTGATCCAATGAGCCAAACCCAAGGACTGAGCCATGAGCCTAGTAATTGGAGGTTCCCGACCTAGGCCCAAACAATGTCTTAGGCTTGCAGGGTTTGTGCCTGGACTGATCTCAGGCCTTTACTCTTTCGAGTAGGGC
Organism: Herpetospermum pedunculosum; assembly: GCA_028017165.1. NCBI lineage: Eukaryota > Viridiplantae > Streptophyta > Magnoliopsida > Cucurbitales > Cucurbitaceae > Herpetospermum > Herpetospermum pedunculosum. The sequence goes on from CM051523.1 coordinate 14,456,425, forward strand.
TGGGTTGGGCCGACCCAATGACGACGACAACTTTTGGTCATAGTCTTAACAATTCTTGAAATTCAAGATGAGCATTTCTCAACCCTTCCATGAATTCTTCTATTTTGAGGAAGGGTAGAGAAATTGACTTTGTTGGGAGGATTTTGACTTCATCGATGACTTGAGTTGTGTCAACCTTAGAAGTTGCGGGAGCCTTCATCGATGACCTGGGTTGGGCCGACCCAATGATGACGACAACTGTTGGGAGGATTCAAGATGCTCGGATACCAAACCAATTAGAATTAATTCTTAAAGTATTGAATACCCCTTTCTATTTATAGAGAATTAGAAACAAACTAAAAAAAAAATACTAAAAGGAAAACTACTAAGGTCCCTACATCACTTGTCTAGCTAGAAAATTTGTTATAATTAGTCGCAAATCTGAAAAACAGAAGAACATTCCCTCACTCAAGTTTGAGTCTAACTCAATAAAATAAAAACTTTAAAGTTGTATTTGTCTCACTCAACAAAGTACTATGGTTTAAAAAGCTAACATGAGCATAGTTAAGTTGACATAAAACACTTATCTCGACCAAGAGGTCAGAGGTTTGAATCTCTCATCCATATATTGACAAAAAAAAAAAAAATCATGTTTTAAAAAGTCTATTAAGGTGCGCGCCTAGGCTCCCTTAATGAAGCTTGTTGACTTCTTATTTTTTAAGGAATAATCACATGAATAACATTTTTTTTAATTGTGCGGGTCGAGTTTTAAAAAACACGGGTTACCAAGAATAAGAAAATAATTAATTTTCTTAAATTTAATATAATTCACGGTCGCATACATAGAAAGAAAGAAATTAAACAAAAACCATATTCTTGCACTCTCAAAAGTAGCATAGATTTAACTTTATTTCCCAATAGATGGATAGTTTAAACTTATATTGTAACCTTTGATATAATTAAGTCTAATGAAGCATCACTCAACTTCTATACTTTTAACATTGAACCCATATAGTCCTTGATTTGCAAGAAGAGAAAAAGAAAAGGCTTCTTCTTAACTTCAACAGAATGGTTTTGAATGGATTATGCTTCAGTTCAGACATTTTTCAGCTGAGCTTCAACTTCATCACCTCTTGACCTCCAAGTTTTTATACTCTGCATTGACATCCACCTGCAATCAAAGGGAGCATATTAACCTCGGTTTTAGAGAATTCGATCAGTGTAATAGAAGAAATTATTGGTGGAGGCCGCCACATTGTTGGCTGACAGTTTTGTACCGTTGGATATTTGAGAGAGAAGTGCAAAAGTACTTCGAATATGTCTCCCATAGTTATTAGAGGCATGTAGATTTTCAACTGTTGTTAAAAGGCAACCACATAGTGGCGGTTATTCGTGGAAAAGAGAGTTTGCAACCAACCTCATAGTGTTTGAGTAACTTGTTTCTCTTCTTCTTCAAAGTTGCTGTCACCAGATCGTCTTCGTTCTCGAATAAGCGTGATTCCAACACAACTCCTTTGATGTATTCGAAACGTTTCAACTGGTGCGAGCCACAAACATTGAGTTAGAACGAACCATACTCTTTTAATGAATGAAAAAACAAACAATGATCAAGTGAAAGAAAGATGTTTGTGGTTGCGACATGAAGTAGAGCCGAGCGTCGGATTACATTTCTTGTTTAAGCAAATGTTGTTTACCTTGTTCCTTTCAGCTGTGAAAGTGAGCTCAGAGAGAACATAATGTCTGAGCTGATCAAGAGAACAAAGCTCAGAGAAAGAACACAAAAAACCATTTGAATTTGCCCATTTCCTTGTGTTTTCCTCATGTAACACCACCACTGCAACCAGCATTGATTTGAAGCTGTTCCCATAGATCCATATCTTTGAAACAAAACATCAAAGAAACTCGAATCACCAAAATTTGGAAGTTAGTTTCACAAAGAAACTCAGAAAGGAAGATGATTTAAAACTTACATCTTCGACGATCGGGGTAATAGAGTAGACGTTTTCTAAGTATTCGAGTGCTATGTATTCTCCTTGTGATAGTTTTATGAGATTCTTCTTCCTGTCAATGATTTTCACAACCCCATTGGGAAAGATTTCTCCTATGTCTCCTAAAGTAGTAGAAGAATGGAAGAAATAAGTATAAATACCAATGAATTATAAGAGAAGAATAAGAGAAAGAAGTGATGAATCACCTGTGTGAAACCAACCATCCTTTATTGACTCTTTGGTTAGTTCAGGGTTTTTGTAGTATTCACTAAAAACAGTCTTTCCTCTCACACATATTTCACCACATGGACGATCCCCGAGCGGATTGTAGCCCATCTCTGGAACTTCTTCCAAGCGAAGCTCGTTATATAGAGTAACGGCACCAACGGCCCCGACCATACACATTTCATCAGGAAAGCCAATAGTTGTTGGTCCACAAGTTTCAGTCAATCCTAAAATGTACCATATCATTGCTGTTTATAATGTTTGAAGAAGTTTGAAAAAACATGTTGCAATGTCAACCATTTGTAACAACGAGGAGGAAACTCGTTAAGTGTATTGCAACGAAGAATGGAGAATCTTGAAGTTAGGAATGTGCTAAAAGCTACCAGTAAAACTATAGTTTTTGTGTAGGTATAGTTCTTTACCATAGCCTTGGACAAAAAAAGCACAACATGTGACCCTTAGAAACTCTTCCACTTCCGAGCCCAAGGCTGCGCCCCCGGATATTATTAGTCGCAGGCGACCGCCTAATCTAGCTTTCACCTGAATTAATGGAAGTGTTAGGTGTGATAATGAAGGTAGCAACGAACTTATTAAGTTCTGAAGTTTAGTTAGGTAGCTCGAAACGAGAATATGTAATTTAGTCAGGAGAGTAGGATTCAACCTTCCTGAATGCTAAGAAATCTGCCAAAGGCGATGCATATTTATGTTTGTATCCGCTATTCAACCATGAAAGTTTGCTGCAAGTTCAGGATATGTATTGTCTTTGAGCTTAAAAGAATCTTTGAAGAAAAGAAGCAACCACAAGTATAGAAAGATAAATATTTGACTTACTATTTGTAGAGCAAATCAAAAGCCTTCCTTCTCACTGGATTGAGTACTTCTACAGCTTGTTTGATTCCTGAAATACAGATTTGCTTTGCCATGTTAACAAGGTTACAGATTAACGAGTTAAAAACAGTAATGGAAATACGGATAACGAGCAACGTTTTTATGCCTTCGTGAATCCTTTCAAAGACTCGAGGTACGCCAACTAAAAGCGTCGGCTTTAACTCCATTAGATCATCTCTTATTGCATTAAGATCCTTCATAAAAAGAATGAGAAATGAAAATGAGCTGTTATGATTCTCAAAGGTCTAGAAGATGTTAAGTCATTTACTCTTCAAAGAACATTTGTAAATCAAAGGTCTGAATCTGGTAATGCCATCAAGAATACAATACCCCATGGTAGTAGCCGACCGACGCGCCCTTACGAAAGAAATATTCCTCGACTGCTCGGTCGAGGATATGAGCTAGAGGCAGGAAAGATAGATACACATCATCCTCTGTCATCTGTTGGCAAGAAGATTTACATGTCATTAACAAATGGAGAAGCTTTGTGAGTTAAAGAAAGGGACTTATCTACCTTGTCTTCAAACTGCTCCAAGTAGATATCAACTCCTCTAATAAATGTTGTGAGGGTTTCCTGTGTTAACACAACGCCTTTAGGAGTTCCGCTCGTTCCACTTGTGTACATAATCGTGCAAATGCTGAGAGGTTGCGGAGGAGCGATCTCAGACGGATTTTCTTTTCCCTGATTCAAAGTAGATTCACATGTCAACTCCAACTCATAAAGGATGATGATTTTTTGAGTTCAACAACATGTGGGGGTGGGGATTCGAACTTCGGACATTTTGGTCGAAGATATATGCCTTAACCAATTGAACTATGCTCTAGTTGACGTACAAAGGAGAATGATAAAAGAGTCGTTTAGATTTAGAACGAACCAGGCGAAGGAACTCATCCCATGAGTATGGTTTCATCCCATTGCTTGTTGCTGAGATCTTTTCTTCCTCCTTCAGTGAAGTAAAGCAGACAACAACTGCAAAAGGAATCAAACTCGGTAAATCCGTTCTATGGTTGCTCGAAAACCGTCTTATTTCATCATTCTCACCTTTCAGCCTCAAAGGATTTGTGCTTTCAGAATCAAATAGCTGCAAAATGAGCATAGAATTTCCACCATATCTAGTAAGTGCCTCATTTTTTGGTATAAATTGAGATGTGAAAGCATAATATTAACTGGAAAACAGTTCTTACTTCTTTCGCTTTCTTATCTTGGACAAAAACGACATCGATTTCTGCGTGATCTATAATGAAATTAACAGCTCCATGTCCTGCAATTCATTTAGCCCCTTCTTTATTAAGTTCAAGAATCAACAGGAAGTTTAACTTGAAGTCATTACTTACAAAGAGCTGAAAAGAGAATTCAAAATCAATCAAGAAGCAAACTTATATTGATATGGATGTATTTCCATCAAGGAGAAATTAAACTGCGACTTTTGTACTATAAGAAAATGCATCAAATTAAAAACTTTTAATATGTCAAGAATCTATCAGACACAAAATTGAGTTTAGGGACCTATTAGACAATTTTTTAAAAATTTAGAGACTAAATAGACACAAACTTAAAAGTTCAAGGACAACTTATAATTTAATCCAAAAAGAAAAACCTCGAAGAAAAGTGCAATCAGATAAGTACTTTACCAAGGGTATCATAGAGTGGCACACAAATCAAACTGTGGGCATTGCAAGCCTACACAAAACATTTAGAGCATCTGTTATCTGATATCACCAACAATGAAACAACAACAAATAGCTTTTACAGCTTATCAAATATTCAGCACAAGATTGAAGAATGTTTCAGCTAAACCTCCATTGCAATTATCCATTGAGGACAATTCGCCCCGTAAATCCCAATTCTCGAGCCCTGTCACGCAAAATCGCCGTATCTTTAGTTTCTTAGTTCTTACAATATGGTATCATATCAGATGGAAAAATCTTGAAACTGCAGAAGTATGCTTACCGGTTCGGCACCAACCGCTCGTAGTGCGGAACCAATGCTAAGAACATCAACATAGACTTCATGGTAAGTTTTCCAGATATAAGGTCCAGGCTGAATACCGAAAAAGAAGCCGAAAAGAATCATCAATCAATCACCAAAACCATTCAAGTTTATAAATATTTCCCTCTTTTTTTCTTCAAAGATGAGAATTCACCTTCCCTTCAACAAATTTTCGCCATCCGAGCATTCGTTTTCCAGCATACTTTTTGGCTGATACACTGCAAAACAATCCAAGAAACCAATTTCTCTGATTCATTACCTCAGCTATTTCCAACACACACACAAACATTTAAACATGTTTCCTTAACATTCTTAACCTTGTTTTAAACACAAGATATTCTGCTAAATCACCAATAAATCCAAAAGCTTAAGCTTATGCGTTATGATAAATTTAATTATATTAATACTTTAACATGTTCTAGTCTTGTAGTAACATCAAGCCATTCATTTGAATCCGAAAACATAACAAAACATGAACTGAAAATAACCTGAAAAGATCCCAAGTTGTGCTCAAATCCTCATACAGAGGAGGAAAACCATCTTTTGAAATAACATTTCGATAAACCGGTCCGACAGCCGGTTTCCCGCCTTTTCCTTCCCTTCCTTCCTCGACCTTGATCGCAAAACTATTCATTCTTCACTTCTGTAAACCTGTTGCATTGATCATTAAGGGGAACTAAAAAAAAAACTGTCTGAAAGCTATATAAAAGGATTTCAAAAGTCAAAAATGTCCCACCATTGACTCCCAAGTCCCAACTTTCATTGAAACTTTCAAATGGAAAAAAAGAAAAAAGATAAGGGATTTTTCAGCAAAATTAATTATAAAGGTAACGTTCTACATAAAACTTGTACAGATTTATTAAAAGTCCGCTACCTACTTACCAGCCATTAATGAGAGGCCAACTACCATGGCCAAAAGCTTCCAATTGGAGACTCAAAGAAATAAAAAGGCTCCAACTTTATGGAGTTTTGAAAGAAAAAAACAGAGGACCAAAACAGAAAAACATTTGGGGGCAAAGGGTACAATTGAAAAGTTCAAACTTTTAAGATGAGAGACTCTAAAACCATGGCAATGGTGTTGAAGTTAACTAAAACAACAGAGTCAGTGGGCTTTAATCTGTCAAATTGATGACAGTCGAGTCCAGTGTGATTTAACATGGTATCAAAGCAGCAGATCTTACGTCCGTCATTCTTTTCCAATTAATATCGTTGATTACTTGTTGGGTTTGTAGTACTAGTTTTCAAGTCCACAAATGAAGGGAGCGCAAACATATTAATAGAATTCACTGGTGGTTTAAAAGAAAGCATAAAAAGAAGAGTGAGGAAGAAGATGGAGGATGTTTTTAAAGAAAGTTGCTGATATTTAGCAATGGTGAGAAGAAAACAGCCATGGAAATGGAGCTATCAGCAAAACCACCACTTCCAAATTCCACAAAACAAACACAAAAACAGAACGAGAAAGAGGAAGGGAAGTAAACTTACAGAGGTATGAGCAGAGAGAGAGGAAAATCATGCAATGCAGAGAGAGGGTGGTGGAGGAGTGGTGAAGAGTGAATTCAATATATAATGGCAAGAGAAATGGGAGAGCGGTTTGATTTAAGGTTTCATTGAATGTTCGTCGTAACACATGTCTAAGAATAAGATGTCAAGAAATAATACTAGCACAAAACATAATCAAATAAGTGTAAACTAATGATCGAGGTCTGAGGTTCAATCTTTCGTTTTGTACTAGAAAAATATTGCTCGGAATAAAATGTCTGAAAATAATTTTATTGAGAATCAAAGATTACTTGTGGTAATGCTATCAAGTTTGTATGAAAATAAAGAATGTTTATACTTGTTATCCGTGTATAATCATCTAAAACATTTGGTGTCATTATGATATATCAATTAAAGGAACTAATTATAATTAATTTTAAGTCATTAATATAAATTAATTTACTTTAAAATCAATTAATAATTTTAATTAATAATTAACTCTAATTATTAACCATATGATAATGGAAAATTGTAACATATATCAATTTAGAGTAAAAATATAGCACTTTTTTTAAAAAAAATTGTGGATATAGAAATTTCTATCGCTGATAGTAGTCTTATTTATAGAATTTTGTCAGTGATAATAGTCTAGTGATAGAAGTCTATCAGTAACAGTCATAAAGTTTATGAGTAATAGTTATAAAGTCTATTAGTGATAACTACTGATTTTTTTGCCATATTTGCAAAAGGTTTTAAACTTTGCTAAATTTGCAATTATTTTGGGTCTGATTGCTGTTTGTGCAACCAACCCTAATAATTGATACTCAAGTATTTAATGGAATAAATTTTTAATAGTGAATTTATTAATAGTTTTAGTAAATAATTAATTTATTTTAGCCCAAAATCAACTTATATCCTTAAACTTTTGGAGGTTGTATCAATTTAAACCCTAAACTTTTAGAGGTGTATCAATTTACACATTCTGTTAAGATTTTATTTTAAAAACGTTAATTTCAACATCACTTATAATTTTAGCAATTAAACCTCTAAACTTTCATAAGTGAATCAATTGTATTAAATTTTAGGGGTTTAATTGATAAATTATAAGTCCCCACACGTGTGAAAACTCGCATTTTCTAAGGGAGGGTGTAAATTGATACACTTATGAAAGTTCGGAATTTAAATTGATACAATTATTAGTTTAGGGTTTTAATTGACACAACCTCTAAAGTTTAAGGGTATAAATTTTTTTTTGAAGTAAAAATAGTTTAAGGGTATAAATTGATACAACTTCTAAAGTTCAAATGTCTAATCTTGGAACATTAAATGCTCGTGCTCCTTAAATTTTACCAACCTCAAGATTAAGTGTTAGGTAGAAATCAACATAAACAATTCAATCGACATAAGCTATATATATATCTTTAACCAAAAGATCACAAATTTAAATAAAAAAAATGTGTTGGGGAGAAATATTAAGGAAAATTGTAACAAATATCAATTTAGAATAAGATAATTAGAAATATAGCATGTTTTTAAAAATTTTGTGGATATGACAATTTCTATCGCTGATATCTTATGGCTGATAGAAATCTATCGCGGATCACCTCAACTTTTTATAGATTTTTGTCAGTGATAATAGTCTATCACGGATAAAAGTCTATCAGTGTTATGATAAAGTTTATCAATGATAGAAACAAATTTTTTTGTCATATTTGCAAAACATTTTAAAGTTTGCTAAATTTGCAATTAGTTTGAGTCTGATTGCTATTTGTGCAACCACCCCAAACATTAAAGAAAATAATATTTTTTAACAAAGAAAAATGATAGTTTATTATTTGAAAATAAATTATAAGGAGGTTTTTAAGATTGATTGGACTTTTTAAAATAATATTTATCAACATTGAATTTTGAAGCATCCCCTCAACGCTTGAACAAGACCGTTTTGTGGAGAGGGGGTCACTTTAATTTATGTTTAGATATTTTAAAATTAACATTTATAGTTCCATGAAAATTAGAACATTTTGAACATATCTAATTTTGTAGTCAAGAATATATGTTTTATCTAGCTATGCTTACATTTAAAATACTATTTTCTTTTTTGACGACTACTATTTTCAAATTTTAATGAATTAAAATTCTAAACTTCAACAAATATTCAAAATTATATGACTATAAGATATTAAAAGTTTGAGAGAAATAAGAAAAAGATGGTAGATTTTCTTTATTTTTTAGTAAAAGAAGTCACCAAGTTCTTGTTTGGGCAAACAAGATTTTCAAAAACCGAGTTCGAAAAAAATGGTTTAAATTGACTCACATACATGCCCTACCTTACAAAGACACATCTATGTTTAGGGTTATGTCCTAGTTGGTATTATAGTTAATATTGTAGTTATTAAATTGTAACAATCCTATAATATTACCTTAGAGTTAATGACAAGGTTTAATTACAACAGTAAGTTATTGAATAAATTGAAAGTTTGAGCAATAATTTTGGGGTTGTTTTCTATAAATAAAAATTTAGATGGTAATAAAATATTTTAAATTGCTGGTCAAACTCTCCATCTAGGAGAAGTTAGGCAATGCGCTAAGCCGCTTCACTAAATGATTGTTTGATGTAATTTTTGTCTTTTTTTTTAGTTTGATTTTGTTAATTGTAGTTGAAATTATACAAAATACCCTTAATTTTTAGGGTAGGTTCAATTATGCCTCTAAACTTAGAAAAAAATCATTAACCTTTGAAATTGTTAAAAAAAAATCTTTTTTTTTCCTACTAAAATAATAGATGAAAATTGAGGCGGCCGAAACTAGAATGTAGTATATATGTGACATCATTTACAACATTATTCACGTAAAAATTGAAGTAGGAGTTGATGTGTAAAAAATAGGACTTTTAAAAAAAAATCATGTAGTTTAAATAAAAAAGTACAAATATATAGGGTAGCTTTGAAACTAATCTAAAAAATAGGTGGATAAATCATGTGCATTGACCACAATTTAAAGAAATGTATACGATGTCCACAAATCCCTACTATAATGGATGTCATGTGAAGGACGACACACATGAAAATCGTGTACAATGTACACAAGTTTCATAACCTAAATTCAGAAAAGCTAAACTTTCAAAAACATATAAATAAGTAGTACGCAATTTTAAGTAAATATAGTCTAGTCTCTCGACTTAGTGGTGTTAAGATCCACCTAGTTACAACTCACTTAACCAACTGTGTCTTATGCACTAAACCAAGAAACCATATTTTCTTAAAATTACAACACATATACTTATTCATGTGCTTCTGAAAATTTAGCCTTTTGAATTTAAGTTATGAAAATCTTGAACAGTGTACGTCAACATGAACATAACTCAACTAACATAAAATACGTATCCTCGACTAAGAGGTCATATGTTCAAATCTCTCACTCTTGTCAAAAAAAAAAAAAAAAATCTTAAATATTGTACACGATTTTCAAGTGTCCTTTGTAGCATCAACACATCAGGAAAGTCATGTACCATGTATGTGATTTACCATAGGAACTCGTGAACATCATGTACGATTTCGCTAAATCGTGGACAACATACACGATTTATTTACATGTTTTTGGAATTAATTTCAAAACTAATTAATTCTAAAAAAAAGGTAAGAGATTCTTTTATTTTGTTTTTAAGATCCACCTAGTTACAACTCACTTAACCAACTCTGCCTTATGCCACTAAACCAAGAAACTATATTTTCTTAAAATTACAATGCATATACTTATTCACGTGCTTCTGAAAATTTAGCCTTTTGAATTTGAGTTATGGAAATCTTGAATATTGTACGCCAACATGAGCATAACTCAACTAACATAAAATACGTACCTTCGACTAAGAGGTCAAATGTTCGAATCTCACTCTACATGTAAAAAAAAAAATCTTAAATACTGTACACGATTTTCAAGTGTCCTTTGTGGCATCAACGTCATAAAAGTCATGTACCATGTATGCGATTTACTAGCTATAGGGACTCGTGAACATCGTATACAATTTCGCTAAATCGTGGCCTACATACACAATTTATTTACATGCTTTTGGAATTAATTTCAAAACTACCCTATTTTTTAAATTAGTTTCAAACTATCCTATATTTTTAATTTTTTATTTTATTTAAACTACATTTTTTTTTAAGTCTTAAAAAATCATTATGTGAATAATATTGTAAATTATGCTAATGATATCTTTTAATTTTAGTTAAAATGAACGGTAACAACGCATCATAATTTTCTATATATTTTTATTTAGTGAATTGCAAATGATGTCACCGTATGCCTTTCAATTTTTATATATTAATTGTCGCATCAATTTTCATTCATAATTTTAACCGTAAAACTTATTCTTAGTTCATTTGAAATAAATTTTCAAAGTTTAAGGTTTAAATGAAACATTTAAAAAATCTAGAATCTAGAAACATAATTAAAATCTAGATTAAAATATCATTTTGGTCCTTATACTTTGAGTATTATCCTTTTTTAGCTCCTATATTTTCAAATATCCAATTTTAGTTTATGTATTTTCGATAAATCTTAAAATTAATCACTACTTTGACGATAAACTTTTTTTAAAAAATAAAAAAGTCTCTATTAGTTATCTTTCTATAAATTTTAGAAACATATTAATATTGTGTCTCTTTTACATGAAAATTATTATTATAATTTAACGAATTTAGATAAAAATTAACTTCGGTACTATTTATAAAATTTATTGAAAGTACATGAACTAAAATGGAACAAGATTCAAAATATAATGACCAAAATTATATTTTAACCTAAAATTCTACCTCGAAATTTAGAGGTATTTACATAGGTTAACTTACATTTTCTTCTGATTGTGTGACAAATATGGGAAGCTCGGAACCAAGATAATCTTTCATGGTCATCTTTCGAACTGTGAGGCTATCGAGCGATAACATATATGACTAAGTTCCCATAACTTCTAAACAATGAAGCTATGGGAACTTAGTCATACATGTTATCGCATGGTTTCCTTAAATTTTGTTAACACACCGACTCCGAGGCATAGTGAGTTGGCGCATAATCTAGCGTAGAAAGCCAAAGATCCACGTTTCGTCTTTTTTTAAAAAAAAAAGAATTCCTAACCTTTTTGTGATTTAGTAATTTAGTTGGTAACGAAGTTAGTTTTGAGTAATTTTATGGCTTTTATTAATAAATAATTTTAAAAAAAAGTTTGGGTTGAAGATAATTGAAAAAAAATAATATTTGTTGGCCCAAGGTTTTGGACTCCTCTTTCTCTGCGCGTACTCCGCCATGCGTCGTCGTTATCGGGGTCGGAGAGTAACAAAAGGAGAAAACTTACATCGGTGTGGGGTTAGGCCCACAAGGCTCCAAGTCAGAGAGTTCTGAACATAAGTAGGAGTGATAGTGTGAGTTTGCGTAGAGTCTCTCACCTTTTTTTCCTCCCCCACTATCCTTTAACAAGACGAGTATTTATAGGTGGAAGGAAAGGTTCCGTGAATGGTTCTGCTCGACTACCATCACTAAGGCTCCCAAACTGGGTCAAGGAGGCGTGGACTGATCGGGATCTGTCCGTACTTCTTGTCATGATGACTGTAACCGTCGTCTCTCAATTCCTCGAGAACTTTGGAGGCGTTGTTGTACCGTCGTCCCGTCAGGAGAGCCAGGGATGTCTTATCAGACAACCTTCACGCTGATCGAGAGGGAGTCTGGCAACAACAGATCTTTGGGTGGGCGGTTAAGTCCGGACCCTCGAAGCCCTAGGGCCAGCCTCAGGTTGTTGCTTCGCCGGGTGCTGGTGTCGTGATCTCGACTTCTAAAGAAACAAGTCGTGACGTCAGCGACTGACCTCAAGCTGAGATAGCCCGTAACTATTTTAATGGGGCCCACTAAATAAGAAAAAGAAACTACTTACTTTTATTTCTAAAATTAAATTTTAATTCCAAGTGTAGAATTTATACCCATAAATCATAATTATAATTGCAACAAAAAAAAAGAAGGGCTTTGGAGACAAGGATGGGTCTCCTTGATCCAATCCAAACCATGTAAATATGACAACTCATTCACGTCTACTTTAATGTAACAAAAAGATCACCATAAAATAAATGTAACAATATAATAATAAAGTCTGTTTATTTATTACATAATATAAATATTACATACGGTGGGTTCCTGAAGAGGAAAGTTTTTTTTGGTTACATTAAAGTAGACATGAATGAGTTGTCATACTCTCGTAGGAACACAAATAACCTTCAAGGATTGAGAACTCAATATTTTTTTACAAATAGGACCAAACTCATAATTAATTTTTATATATATATTTTTTTTTCAATTTTAGTCAATAATTTATATATAATCTCAGTTCAATTATATTAATGTCGACCACTCATAATTTAGAATTACTAAACAAATCCTCATATAATCCCTAATCAATGCTAATTGATTTTTTTTTAAGGGAATGCTAATTGATTTTGAAAGGAAATCATATATCTTCAAATAATAAAATCCTAGATTCTTCCGTATTGTTTCTTAAAAAACAAAAAGAAAAAATTAAGAAAAAAAAAAAAACTTCCAATGAATCAAAAGAACTAGGATATCAAAAAAGAAAAGAACAGAAAAAAAGTTACTATTTTGTTTTTTTAGTCGACAACATGTGGGAGATTGAACCGTGAAGTCACTAGTCTAAACAATATGTAAGTAGATTGAGTTATGCTCAATATTCTTTACATTTTTCAACCTTATGATTTTTTTTATTATTGATCCTTTATTTTTTGCGAAAGATTCTATTTTTTCGTTTCTTTTTAAAAACAAAGGTAAAAAAGAAAAGAAAAAACTATTTAGGGGTTATTTTTAAAAACCGTTTTTGAAAAATAAATACACCAAATGAATTTTCATAGATAGTTTTTAGTTTATATGTTTTTATGTTTTTTTTGTTTTTAAATATATGTATATACCTGATTTTGTTTTCTATTTTTGAAAAACATAAAACAAGGATTTAAGGATTTGTTTGATAACTGTTTTTTATCTTTAGTTTTTTCTTTTCTTAAAAAAAAATAGTTGATGAATATCTTTTCTGATTTTATGCTTTCCATAAAATGAATAAGAGACTATTTTTATAATATTATTTCATCTAATATATATATGGATTAAAACTAACTCGAGTTGTTTGGAAGGTTGCCCGAGCATAGACATGGTGCATCGCCTAATGACTATGAGGTTCAAAAGTTGTTTGGAAGGTTGAACACACAAATGTTATATATATATATATATATAAAAGTAACAAATTCTAAGTTTAAGAGTTAAAATAAAAAAATTCAAAAGATATAATGGAAATTTTTCTCAAAATTTAAAGATATTTTATATAATTTAACCTATTTTAAAAAGATTTTTTTTCAAAGAATAGTTAAAAAGTAAGGTTTCTTTAAATAATAATAATAAAAAAGATTGTAAGAATTTTAAAAACCAAAAACCAGAATTAGTTATTAAACACATACAAAAACGAATTTAGTTACCAAACATATCCTAAGTAATCCAAAGCGAGCATGGCTCAGCGGACATATGTATGTCTTGACAGGCAAGAGGTTTGTGGTTCGAATCTCCCACCCTCAATTTACTTAAAAAAAAAAAAAAAAAAAAAAAAAATCACGATTAGCGGGTTTGTTTTTCAACTTTTCAGAAACATTTTTAAAATTGTGTAGAAGTTTAAGAAACAACAAAATCAAATTTATATCTTGTTTTTTTTTGCTATTGTTTCCGTTACTTTTAAAACATAAATAAAAGCATTATTTTAGGTTTCTTTTTAGATATTTAATTTAAAAACTGTATGAATAATTCTTTACATTTTTAATCTAAAATGTCTAAGAAAGAAGTGTTTATGTTTATGTTTTTTATTATTATTATTAATTATGAAAAGAAAAAAAAATTATTACGACATAATCGAACAACAAAAAATAAAAACGCAAGAGGATCGACACAAAATTTACGTGGTTCACTAACGTTGTGTTAGCTACGTCCACGGACAAAAAAGAGAAAACAATTATATTACAAATAGGAGAGAATTACAACAATGACAAACTAGGGGCGGCAAAAGTCATTAAAAAAATTTATATATGATATATTTCTAATGACCTAATGCATAATGGGCCAAAATCGAATATGAATATAAAATAATAAAATCTAAGACAAATTTTGATTTGTGGTGTTGCCCCATACCTCCAGAGGATGCTTCGTCCTTAGATCCCAACTCGTTGACCTCCGTACCGAACCAGTCGTAGTGAGTTATAACTCAAGGTATTATCGAAGGACAAACACAATTTTGTATGCAAGTGACTAATTGAGAAAAAAAAAAAAACAATACCAATTGAAATGTTGATATTGTGAGCTTCTTATGCTTCCAAATCATATAGAAGATAAAATTGGTCATGAAGTTGACGACAATAAATATATATAAAAGATGTGTCTAATTTCTTACCTAGCTTAACTAGAAATAAACTACAAATTAAATTTGGATGAATTCTTTGCCTCAATGAAAGGGAGGTGACTTGACTCAAATTAAAACTTTGAACTTCACATCTAATTCTTACACACCAAATAATTAATGGTGTGATGTGAAATGTTTTGACTTTTTAATTAATGTTGCTCAATAGACCCAGTCTTTGGTCAATCTTCATCTTCCATGTCAAGTTGTTATCTCTTCATTTACAAAATTTGTCAATATATATAGTTGAAAACATATCTTAAATAAAAAACATGAAAAACAATAGTTTTGTAGTCAAACCAAACTATATACCTATAAAAATACATGAATTTCAATACTTGAATTGATTAAAGAAGATTTTGTCAGTTCTAGGTAGGATTAGAGGTCTATAGGCTCACAATTCGCGTAAGTCTTCAAAGATCACGTGGATCGCACATATGACGAAGTTTTCGATGAGGCTCGTTTTGTCGAAGAGGTACAATTAGAGAGCTACAAGGCACATGGACTATTGAGTTCAATACTAACTGCATCGAGACACACGCTACCTCCTTCCTTAATTTTTGTTGTTTTGTCTCGTACAATCCTGACAATGGGGCAGTGGGAGGACACTAGCTCAATTCACTACTGAAAATGCACGCAATACCACTCTAGTTCACTTAAACACCATTTTTGTCTAAACATTGACTTATTCGTATGTGTTGGGCATAATACCACATTTCATCAAAGTTATCAAAATCACATGTTTGGACATTTTTCAACTACATGCTACGTGTTCTATTTATCTATTTATAATAAATTATCAACTTAATTATAAATTCAAATGATTATACTACATAGTTAGGTTACCAATAATTGACATCTACTCATCTTTTTAAATACGAAGTTTTAATCTTTATGTATCATATTTGTTATACTTAAAAAAAAAAAAAAAATACGGATATAAACAATTTGTTTGGTTTCTAATAAATTTATAATATTAACCAACATATTTAATATTGAATAGATTTTATATCGATTTTTTTGTCCACCATTTTTTCCATCGTCCTCTACTTGGTCATGGTATTGTATTTCTTTATATTTTTCTTTTATATTATTATTATTTTTCTGCGAACATGAACCTAACTCAACCATAATAATTGGTATGTGTTATTTTTTTTATTTTTTATTTTTTTTATTTTTTATGTTGGAGGTTCAAATCTTGATATTCTACCTTTATTTTATTAAAAAAAAAATATATATTTTAAAAAAAAAAATTGAAAAGAACTATGTTGACAATCTTTTCAACCGATATTAATATATATAGAGATATCTTGACACTCAATAGATGACGGCGTCTAATTGAACCCAACCACCTACAAAATGGACCATCCCAAATTTTGTTATAATTTAGACCACAGTTTGAATATATTATTATTATTTTAAAAAAAATTATAATTAATTGGGTTGAATGGAATATTATGAAATTTAATTATATAGAAATAATTTAATAATTATTAATATAAAATAATTAATAATTTAAATTAATTTATATTATTTATTTGAATTAACTTTATTTAATTATTAACTCATATTTAATTTATATTCTCGAAAGTAATCGTACTTAATTTAATTATTAACTCATATTTAATTTATATTCTTAAAAGTAATCATACAAAATAAATATATATCATTTATTTCTATAAATATTTAATATAATTTTTCTTGCCCATAGCTATAAAGAGATTTTTTTTTTTTTTTTTTTTTTTTTAACAATCTTATCTCTAAATATATCTACAAATCTTTAACTAACATTTTGGTCAATTTTAGCCTAAATTTTTCATATTTTTCTCTCCATGCAATTTTCCTTTTGTCCTCCATCGGAGCAACTTAAAAAGAGAGAAATATATTACCATGATAACAATAATAAAAAAAAAAATATTCATTTTCAATGTCGGTTATCATAATTAATAGGTTAAAAACGATGTGTAGACTCGATAATCTTCATCTACGTAGAACAAAATCATCTTTTCAAAAGACGACTTTACTTGCATGGTAAAAAAATAATACTTTTAAAAATAGTTTGAAACATGCAATATTTTTATAATTTTTTTTTTAAAATACAAAAAAAGAAGAAAAAAAAAGGATTAAATATACGAGATGGTTCTCTTCTGTTAGTCCGTTCTCAATTTGAGATACAATCTTTTGAAAATGTTAATTTTATTATTATTATTTTTTTAGTACATTGGTGGAAGATTCGAACCACAGACCTCTTAATCACATACATATGTCAGCCATGTTCCTTTGACGTTAATTTTATTATTAATGTATAATAAAAATTATGAAATTGGTCTTTCCACACAAAAGTTAAAAATTATTAATCTAAGGTCAATTAAATCATTGATAACTATTTAATTTTTAAAAATTAAGTTAAATAATAATAATAAAAAAATTATTTTTTATTTTTTGAATTTGATTAAAATCTCAAATGTCACCTTAAGAGTTGAAAATTATTGTAAGAATATTGTGAGAAAATAAGGACAATTTTCAAAAACTAAAAATCAAATGATTATCCATTGAGACTTAACTTAAACTATTGTTTTATTCACATATTTAAGCATGTGAATATGCCACTAAGATGTCTTGACACATGAAATTCAACTCGTGTATCCATTAACAAAATTCTACCCGCATATTAAAAAGGTTAATTTTTTAAGTGATATGTACGTGTTCAAATATATATATTGAATAAAACAATAATTTAATAATACATGTAAGGACTTAATTGATTTATTTTTTAATACTTTGAAGGTGAAATTGAGAATCTAAAAAGTTTAAGGATGTAATAAAAAAATCTTTAAAAAGTAGGACCCTTAGATGCATTTTTTTTTTTTTTTGAAACAATACATTTAAGTATTTAACCTACTTAATATGATCAAATTAATAGAAATGTAGGACCCTTAGATACATTTAAGTTTTTTTTTTTGTTTTTTTGTTTTTTTGTTTGTTTTGGAACAATACATTTAAGTATCTAACCTACTTAATATGATCAAATTAATAGAAGGTACAATCAAACTGTAGTTAATATAGCTAAGAAATTAATATGATCAAATTAATAGAAGGTACAATAATCCCTCAAAAATAAATAAATAGAAGGTACAATCAAACTGTAGTTAATATAGTTGACGGACCAATTGTTAGGTTAGATTTTAAGGTTTCACACGTTTGCCAACAAGAGCATAGCTCAACGGCATGATGTATCGCCTTGACCATGAAGTACTCCTAAGTTCAATGAGAATCCAACTTTTGTATGATGCAAGAAGAAAAAAAAGCAAATCAAAGAGAGCAAAAAAAGAGTATAATAATCGAAATATATATATATATATATATATATATATATATATATATATATATATATATATTGACAACATGTGGGGATTCAAACTTATGACCTCTTGGTCAATAGTTTATACATTGTCATTTAAATCATGTTTATGTTGACTCGAGATCTATATTATTAATTCACTGAATGTTTTTTTTTCTCTCTATAATCGTAATTTACTATAGTTAACTAGAATTAAGTAGGTACTTTATTATACACAAACAATCTAAATTGTGCCTCTCATTTCTAAATCACTCAAAAGAAAATCTGATAATTCTCGTCGTGCCAAATAATGGATGCAAGAGAGAAATCACAATGTAATTGACAGTTACGCACTATTCACATAAAAGAGAAACTACAAAAAAAAAATATTTTAAATTTGCATCACATGGTTATTAGGGACATACCAATTTTTAAATTCATATCCAACGATTATTAAGAGACCGCCACGACGATCTCATTGAATAATTTTTTGTGGAATAATCATTTTTTGTGTGTATGTTCATGCATGCTAAAGAATATGTTGAGAATACAAACAAAGTCTCACATTGGCTAGATATAAAGAGAAATCATGGATATATAAGTGATGATAACTATCTTCAATGGTACGAGATCTTTTGGATGAAACCAAAAGTAAAGTTATGAAAACTATGTCTAAAATAAACAATATTCATACTATTGTGGAGATGTCTAATTCATTGTCCTCTTATAGAATCTCATGATGTTAAAGAAAGTTTTTCATCTTTAAATTTATGTAATCGATTAACAATGTAAAAAAAAAAAAAAAAAAAAAAAAAAAAAAAAAAAAAAGGAAAAAAAAAAGTACATTTTTCAAATTAGAGTAATTAAATATTGTATATATACTTTTTCAACTTTCTAGATATTCATCGCTCCCAACAAGATAGATAAGCAGAAAGGTAACATTTTGGCAAATGGGCAATAAATGAAGTAAGTATATATTAGGAAATAAAACTTTTTTTTTTTTGGCAGGTCTCATTAATTAATTCACCCACTTGCTTCTTTAATAAACCAATCAAAAGTAGGGGAAAACAGAAAGGAAATGATAAGAATGGCTATTTTATTTGACATGAAAATGGGGCTGTTTTTTTTTTAATATTTATTTTTTAAAATTTATTATAAAAATATTGTAAATTTAAAACTATATAGAACAATTTTAAATGGAGGTCGAGCTCCACAAGCAAGCAAAAGTCATTTTTTTCAAAAGACGATCTAGCTCCACGTAGATGAAAAAGACGACCTTCATCGTACTTCTTTTATTAAAAGAATGTTTAACCAGATATTCAAAATTTTCAAAAAAGATATGGTTGGAAAGCTAACAGCGAGAGCTTTAATTTGATATCTGGTTTCACTATTTTTTGAGTTGCTCCACGTGGATGAAAAAGACGACCTTCATATATATCTTTTGATACACAACTTCAAAAATAGTGAAACTAGGTATCAAATTCAAGTTCTCTGTGTTAACTTTCCAACAATACCCTTTTCGAAGTTTTTGAATATCTGGGTAAAAAGATATCAATTTTTTAATGCAGTCCTCAAAATAATCTTCTGTTCTAAAATTTGCAGAACTATAGTCCAACTTCTTTTGATACACAACTCCAAAAATAGTGAAACCAGGTATCAAATTGAAGCTCTCGCGGTTAGCTTTCCAACCATACTTTTTGATAGTCAGGTATCAAATTGAAGCTCTCGCAGTTAGCTTTCCAACCATACTTTTTTGAAAATTTTGAATAAAAGAACTACATACCCTGATGGAGAAAGTCTTTTGAGCAAGATCGTCTTTATTTTTGGTAACCCTAAAAAGCTTCATACCAATGGAGAATGTTGTATCTCCTTATATATCTATGATCTTTCACTCTTCTAATCGATGTGGGTGGTGATCACCCCAACACTGCAGATTGCAGAAGGTACAGTATTAATCTATTATTATTCCCATGCAATTGGCTTTGTTTTTTAATGGAAGTTTTGTTGGCACAGAAAAGAAGATGAGATGAGGTAAAGTAAAGTAAAGTACAGTACAGTGTTTGTTTGCAGATTATAATTAATATTAACCAACTTGGGTTGTAGAGATAAGGTAAGGCCTCCATGAACTTGACATTATGGCTTTATCCTCTTACCATTCTACCATCATTTTGGTTGGTTGTGTATTTATTTGCCCAATCAACCAACTTCTTTAATTGTAGATGGACAAATTGAATCTCATAATTTGAATGAGTGGTGAAATTAATACTTCATCCATATAATTTTTAAACATTTAAAATAAGTACATTGCTAATTCAACCTATAATTTATTATTATTATTTTTTTTTTTTTTGGTGTATATACATGGGATGAGAGATTCGAACTTCTAACATATTGATCACTAGTTTATACATTATTTCGGTTGAGTTATGTTCATGTTGGTAACTCATAATTTGTTTTTTTCAAATATATTTTGTTAATGTAAGATAGGGCGACCGAACCTCTCATCTCTTAGTCATTAGTTCTCACTCATGTCAGTTGAATTATGCTCATGTTGGCATAATTTGTTACTTATGCTATAAAAAAATTTCTTCTACGTCTATGAGTTCCAAAACAAAAATAAAATACTAATTTATGTTAATTTTTAGGTTAAATTACAAGCCTAATCTCTCAACTTTCAAGTATGTGTTTTAATAGGTTCTTGAACTTTAAAAGTATCTAATAGGTCTCTCTGAATTTTAAAAGTGTCTAATAGGTCCCTGAACTATAAAAACGGGTGCAACAATATTTGAGGATGGTGTCAAAGTGAGCCCAACTTGACTGACATAAAATATGTATTAACGACCGAGAGGTATGTGGTTCGAATCCACCCACCTCATATTATACTAAAAAAAACGTGAAGATGGTGATTCAATCCTACAGTAAAACATTATTATTATTGTTGATGCGTGAAGTTGGCAAGAGACCGACAACTCGGTCTTCGAGTCCTCGTCCTTGTTGGCTAGAGGTTGACATAGCCATTGTATTTATAGTGGTTTTACCCTTGACCGATGTGTGTTAGGGTCGTATGATGGGACGTATTCTCTTTTTTAGGTGGTTGGCTGCTCGGTGGTTGAGAACTTGAGCAGCCACATTGATATTTTTTCTTTGGGAAAGTTGGGTCTCGTGGTCTTTTTTCTCTTGGGTTCGATGGAACTTTTCTGGATCAACTCACAACAATTATTATTATTATTTAGAGTTGAGTTTTGCTCATGTTGACTATAGTAAAACATCATTATTAAATCGACTTATTGACTAGGATAATTTATTCACAAATAACCAGAAGAGAGAGAAAATACACTCTCTTTATGGGAGATTACAAATGTTGCTTGTATATCCTATGAGTTTATATTTAAGTTTATAATTATAAAAAAAAAATTAAAATTAAAAACTCTAAACTTTGATAAGTGTTTCAATTTATCTCTTCTATTAAAAAAAATGTTAATTTTCACATATGTGGAGAATTCCAATTTATCAATTAAATCACTAAACTTATTTTCATACGGCCATTGATTCACTTATAAAAGTTTAGAAGATTTAATCGTTAAAATTATAAGTCTTTACACGTTTAAATTAACGTTTTTCAAATAAAATCTAACAAAAATATATAAATTGATACATTTCTATCCATACAAACCTAAACTTTGACATGTATAAATTAATTTTTGCTGTATGAAAAATAAATGCATTTATTTAGCACAAGTTGATACAGAATTTAAGAAAAGAAGGTTGAACGTAGGTGCTGAAAGTGGGGAATTATTTTGGTTGGTTATAAATATAAAATTGAAGTTCTTAATATTACAATTATGAATCGTAATTGAATCGGCATATTTATTACAATAATTTATTCATAATATCGTACAAATTAAATAATAGATCTGATTAAGAAACCAATGGACCTTTCTCATATTTAACACACGTTTTAGATTCTAAAAGGAATAAGAAATTGTTGAGTTACATCTGTTTCATCATCCTCGTCTAAAAGGCAACGTCCATGATCTGATAGTTTTGCCTAGACTTGGTAGAAATTTTAAAGTCTAACTTTATTATTTGGTTAATTAATTTATTTGTCTCCTGTCTCGACTCTACCTATAATCTTCTTTCGGATGCTTTCGGAGAACGTCCTTTACTCGTCCTCGAGGCCAAAACATCATCCTAAATGGTGGCCACAACGATCGTCGTCGATCTAGAGCTCCATTAACATATATATAATGACGGAAGCAAGGGTGGACCTACGTAGACATTGACCCCCAAAATTTTAAATTTTTTCATATATGTAGACAAAAATTATGGTTTAAAATATATAGTTTTAGTGTTATATACATGTTTGCGCCTTCAAAATTAACAAAATGTGTATCGCCCGTGACCATCAGGCATGTCTAATTTCTAAGTGGTCTTGAGTTCAAAAACTAAATAAACTTCTCTAATTCTTTTATTTTGTTCTTTTGTTTACATACCTATCTGTTTTCTTTGTTTTAATATTTTTGTATGTATTTCTTTTAAACATTTTTAATTTTGTTGTTGAACACACAACTAACTATTTTATAGCGTCAAAATAACAATAATAATTGTTTATATATTTCAAACTCTATTAATTTTATATCTAATAGATCTTCAAATTTTTAATTTTAATTCTAATATAGATCTTCGCCCTACTTGACATATTTTAATATTCAAGGACTCATCATAAATAAAATTGAAAGTTTATGAACCAATTAGAGATTTTTTAAAGTTTAGAAATTTAATAGACTATCGTAATTTTTCTTTTTTTTTCTTGTATTCAATAAGATCGAGATGAGCTAAATAAATGATGGTACTAAATTTATTTGAACTTAATTAGGAATACATTTATTTATTCTTAACACCTATAAAAATTTCAAAACTTTAATTATTTTGATTTTTTTTTTAATATTTATATAACATCGTTTTTTGACCCCAAAACATTACCGTCTGGGTCCGCCCCAGGCAGAAGAGCTCTGGTCCCTCCAATTAACTATCGAGGTGGTAAAAAACGTCTCACCTAGAGTCGTGGTGGAATCCTAGAGTAGCTTTCCCATATGTAGAGCACAAATGGCTAAAAATGTATAGATGTTGAATCATTCGGAGTAGCTTCACCAAAAAATCTTTGCATGGAAGACTCCAACTGAAAATGGCCATAAACCAACCGGTCGAAGTCATTTTCGATTGATTCAATTTTTTGTATGGTTTTGATCAGCTCTAATATCAAACATAGGTGTATCAATCTATGAAATTTTAAGTCACTTTGGCAGGCTATCAGTTATCAATCAGAATGCATATGAGGTGCACATATTTTAAGTTACTCCTTTTTCCATTTTTCTTTCGTCTTGTTCCATTCATTTTCTCTTATTGTGGCTTGTCTTGTTATTAAACTTGCAATTAACAAAGTTTAGAAATCTTTTCCAAAACTAACAACATTTTAATCAATAATTATTAATTGTAATGGATATTAAAACTCAATTAGTGGATGAAAGAAAATAGATGACCTGAAACTCAGTCAACTCATATACCAATGAATATAAGCTCATATCAGTAATTGATATACTAACGAAAATATGAGGTACATCAGTAATCAACCAATTGTATAACTGATTTCATTTTGATCTGATGTGGTAAGAAATGATCTGAAACTCAAACCTGATTAAAATGTTCTAAACACTGTATATCCCAAAATTCGTATGTGAGAACTCGTCTTTGATTTTGAAAAGACTTGGAATCGAAGTGTATTGACAATATAGTTCCACCGTATAGTTACCTTACCTTAAACAACTAAACACCGTATATACCAAAAATCGTATTTAAAAATTTGATTTTGAAAACACTCCGGAATCCAAGTGTATTAACAGTATAGTTCCACCTATTGAACTATCTTCTTAATTAAAAACCATATATACCAAAAAAAAAAAAAAATCGTAGTGTATTGACAATGTATCAATTGATGAAAAAAGAAAAGAGAGATAAAATACCTTGTTGTAGTTGGTGAGGAGAATACAATGAGAATGAAATCTATGCTGGCAAGCTTCACCTGAGATATACGATTATCAATTTCAGGAGGAAGAACAACAATGAGAAGAAGAAGGTCGAAGGAGACTCAATTACAGATAACTTAAACCCGTGAATCAATTGATGAAAAAAAGAAAAGAGAGATAAATACCTTGTAGTTAGTGAGGAGAATGCGATGATGGTGTATTTAGTCTGAGTGCATCAGAGTTTATCAATAGTGGTTAAGGAGAGTGATCGACGAAGGGATGAAGGATGAGGGGAGAGGAATCGACTCTGCAATAGGGTTTAACATGTGGTTATTTTCGACGTTTCACCTTTTAATGTTTGGGCTTCCATTTTTGTGTTTGGGTTGGGCCAAATATTTTGCTATATATACAAAGTTGAGAAATGATCACTATAAATGCAATATCCATTCTTTTTTTGTTGTTCTTTCAACTGCCCCTATTTTCATCTCTTATTCAAGTTCATCCTCAACCTCAATTTAATAGAATCAAAATGTTAAGCGTGAAATTGACCATTTCTTACTATATACAGAAATTAAATAGGAAGATTTTTTTTCCTATAATAAAACAAATATTCAGACTTAGTTTTCCTGTCATCCATTTATAGAAGAGAAAAAATGACAGGCAATGATCAATAAGAATCAAAATAAACTATTTACCTTCCCAGTTCCAACCTTCCAGATGTTTGGCAGATAAAAACATTTGACTAGGCAGACCCATCTTTCTTTACAGCAGCAGAATCCACCACAGACTTGAGCCATCTTGATAAATTAATCAAGAATGGAGTGTACACAAAATAGCAAGTGATTGTCCAGCTGATTATCCCCTGTATTGCACAAAAGCAAGCTTTAAAAACTTCCAGGAAAGAAAATTCTTGCATTTTCCCATCCACTTTCTGATCTGTGTTTTTCATCACTTACCTCACCAAAGATCTCAACATTCGCTTGTGGATAATACCAGAGATGGAAGAACCTGCATAAGCATTAAATCAAGGAGCAGCATTTGGTTAGCAAAAACTGGATTAAAGTCAAAAAATTTGTTTCAGAATCAAATGTCAATTGAACATCATCGACGCAAACCAACCTGAGCATAACTTAACTGTAAGACATATATCCTCGACCAAGAGGTCAGAGGTTCAAATCTGCACCCGACACATTGTTGAACTCAAAATGTCAATTGAACATCTAAGTGGCCTTTTGTAATGACTTGAGTTAACCATCGAGCTTCTATGGTAAAACCGGATTGGGCTCGGAGGTGCAGTAGTTCGTTGTATTTAATGAATATTTTTTTGAGTTCAACAACATGAGGGTGGGGGGATTCAACTTCTGACCTCTAGGTCTAGAGTTGCCTTAACCAGTTAAGCTATGCTCAAGTTGGCGAGGTGCGGTAGTTCATCATGTTAGTCACACAAGATTCAATCTTCTGAAGTCTGAACTAACTTTAGAGTTGTCAAGAACACAATACCATGTCAAGTTAAGTTTTTTTCCTTTTAATTTAAGAAGAAATGTAGCTAAATCATTTTTTTTTTATAACCAAGGTATCATGGGGCCTCGCTGCTTGTATTAGGCTCGATCCATCCTACTGATCTTTCGAGAAGATTTTGTCACAAAATCTACCTTACCATTCTCACTCACATGCTGTTAAAATAAATAAGATTAAAACATATGTTCTATTCATGTACTTTGACTCTTATAACATTTTGGTCCTCATATCTTTTTCTCTCAAACAATTTATTCCTGATACTTTCTCAAATAGAACAAATAAGTTCTCGACATTCAAATTTCATTAAAAAATCTCATAAAGTAGCAACTTATGTGTTTGAAGTCGGGCCAAGTGAATAAAGTAGACAAACTTCCCTATAATCCAAACTCAAATGTAGTCTAACTATATACTCATTCATATGCCTCAATAACTCCTCTAAAAACTCTATTGTTAGATTCCATACCTCTATTTTTAGAGTGTTGTGTTCTAGAGAGGAAGTTTGGTCTCTTGTTAGGTTTCATACCTCCCTTTGGGCTTCGGCGTGCAATTATCCATTAGGTATTATCTTGGCTGATTGGAGTCCTTTTCTTTAGTTTGGCACTTCTGGGGGTTGATTTATTTTTTATTTTTTTCATGTCCCTTGTATTCTTTCATTTTTTTCTTTACTGAAAGCATGATTTCAATCTAAAAAAAATTCTAGATTTATAGGAACTAAATCATCACATAAAAAAGTACAAGAACTAAAATAATGTTTTAAACCAAATAAATATCAAAAACTACTAGTAGATGAAATGAAAAGGGGTGGGTTCACATACTTCATAATGAGAATCTCAGCCAAAGGGCAGCCAAGGCCAACAACACAAGCAAGTGAGAAGCCAAGCAATGAGCTATCAAGAAATGCCCATATAAACTCAGCCCCAGCAAACAATGCATAGGCCTCAATGTTGTCAGCTACTCCAGCTTTGTACATTTCAGCACTCAATTCAATAAACAAACCCAATGCTCTGAGATCAAACAATAACAAACAAACAATGCACATGAATGAATGAAAACATCCAATGCTTTCTCCAAGTACTTCCTAAGAAATCTAATGAAAACAAAAGAACACTCACATTAAGGATGCTACTGTCCTGCCCAAACTCCCCTCTGGTTTTTTTGAGGAAAAATTCTCATCAATGTAGAGTTGAATCAACCCAACAGAACAGTAAAACAATCCCAGCAGAAAAGGAACCTAACAGTAACAGCATTCTCAGATTCATCAGCTACCCTAGAAATTAACAGATGTAATTCGCGAATCCCAGGGTTTTGGAATGGAGAATCGAAAATATTACCCAGATGTTAGTGTGGAGTGGGGCGATGTGGATGGATCCTGTTCGATAAACTACGAGATTGACCCGAGAATGGAGCCCGTCGAGAAGAGGACCTAAGAGAAAGCCTGAGCCGAAGAGGGCGATGGAGATGGAGGGCCAGGTGGTTCTGAGAGTGAGGCTGATTCTGCTCTTCTTCTTCCTCTTGCTTCCATGGCTGCAATGGGGTTTTAGCAGAGGATTTTTGGAGCTCGATTGGAAATGGGATTGGGAAAATTGGAGCGAGTGGGAGAAGCCCAATGCATTGATTGATTGCATTTTTGTGTCAGTTGGCTACAACTACGAGGGATGGTTTCCTTCTTATCCACAACATTGAAAAATCAATATTCTAATTAATGAAACGAGGAAAAAATCATAAAAAAATCAAATAACAAGATAGAAATAGAAATCAAGAAAATATAATGACACTATGACTAGATTAACATAATAATTTTATTATTAACAAAGTGTTGTATTTTTCTAGTGCTATAATGTAACTTCCAATTTATGATCTTTTAATCGAGGATATATATTTTAATCAATTAAGCTATGCTATATAGATCATGATTTTCATGAGTGTATGTGACTCGAAGATGACATATAATCGATTCACTTATACATATGTTAAGAATTGAATTTGAATTTAGACGACTTTTTAAGTTTCTTAAGAAAAATGTCTTAGAATATACTATTGAGGTCAGGCATTAACACTTCTTTTAAGGTTTAAGTGAACTCTTCTGGTGGCTAAAGTGAACATGACTCAGCTGACATTTGTGTATTGATGATCAAGAGTTCTGTGGTTTGAATAAAAAAAAAATGTACTTATGGTGTACAATAACCATAAACTTCTTAAAATTATCATTTGATCATAGGTGTTGCCATTTTTACAGTTTTTTTATACATAAATTTATTTAATTTTTTCAACACTAAAAATGTTTTTACTAATGACAAATTATTATAAATGACGACTATTAATAAATAATATAATTAATAAATTTAAATTTGTATTTAAAACATTATGGTCGATTATTGACTACCGTTGGTGGTCGACGACAAAGTGAGAGCGATAATGATCGTCAGAGGTGGGTGGTGGTGGTTGCCAGTAGGGGCGGCAATAATGGTGGTGGTCATTGGAGGTGGGCGGGCGGTGGGCGGTGGGCGACGATGGTGATGGTGGTCGTCGGCGGTATGCATGTTGGAAGTAAAGGTGGAAAAATTTTAGAGGGGTAGTGTGAGAAAAATTTGGTTATTTTCCTACATTATGAAATTTGATAAGAATTTTCAATTAAACACTAAAATAATCCTCTTTCTTAAAAGTTGATTTATGATTTATTTCTAAAACTCGTTTTTTTAAAAATCATTTGGACATTTTTTTTTAGTTGAGAGATCAAATATACATCAACCTAAAAAAGTCTTGGGAATAAATTTGTACTATAAACTTAAAAAACTTGGGAATAAATTTGTACTATAAACTTAAAAAACTATTATAAAATGGAAAGTGTAACTTTGAAAACATAATCAACTCCTTTTTCAATGAGAAAACAAATATAATTTGGTTTATGGACTTGCACAATAGTATCAATATCTAATCCCTACATTTTAAAAAGTTTGAAATTTGCCTTTCCACTTTTCATTTTGATTATAAACTCTATCCTTTAATACTAATTTGATGTGATATATTGATTGGACTAATGGAAGAAAGTAGATGAAGGTGATAAAATAAAAATGGACAAACAACAAATTTGAGAATATGTATTGTAAATTTATGAATCTCATTTTTATTTTATCCAATTAATCTATTTTTTTCGCCGTACATTGATAAAAAAAAAAAAAAAAAAAATACAAAGAACACAATTTAATATCAATTAAACTATACTCGGTTTGACGACAAAATTAATATTTATTAGATCAATATTTCACATTGACATTTAATTATAACACCAAAAATTGTTAGGAAAAATAATTTTTTAATTTGTTTTTTTTTGGTAAAATAGATATAATTATTAAATTTGGGTCAAACTAAACATAATTTTAAGCAAAAATATATATTAGTTAAAAAAAATTAAATCTTTCACTTCCATAAGTAAAAAAAATAGAAAATTAAAATTGTCATTCTAAGTTTGTTATTCATTAAGGAAAACTTATTTTTTTAAAAATTTAAGGGAAAAAAAGAAGTTAAATGCTTACTTTTTAAATATAACTAATTAATAATAAGCTATCTAAAAGTAATAAGAAATAATACACAGGGAATTTAAATTGAAAAGAAACCTACAGCACATTTTCCCAGGAGCCTCAATTTCGACGTGTCGAACTAATGCAGTCTCATCAGACTAGTAACTGTCGAATTATCAATCAGTTGTCGTTCGAAAGCAGCCAATTATCCCACATCGATAAGTTTTGATAATATTTCACGGTTTAAATACAGAAGAATAACAAAGCCTAATCGTCCCTTCGGGGACATCCGATAAAATTGGAACGATACAGAGAAGATTAGCATGGCCCCTGCGCAAGGATGACACGCACAAATCGAGAAATGGTCCAAATTTTTTTTTTCCATCTTGCCCCTTCGTCCAACAAATTACTAGCAAATATGCCCCTTCGAGATTCCTTTCCTGCGAAAATCTGGAGATAACACTAAGGAGAAAATAGTAAAAAGACCTCCCAACTTGTTATTTTAACTACGTAATCGATTGATTATTATTAATAATTAAAAAATGAATGTTTTCATTCTCTGTAAACTAATAATTCTATATAGTTAAATTTCTAATTATTTGAATTAAATAGTTATGCTATTATATTTTTAAATTTTTTTTTTAGTATATGAAAGTTTTCTTAAATTAATCTTCTACTACCATAATATGATCTTCTGATTTGTTTATTTCAAATCATACAAATGGTTAAGTATTTTTGTGACTTGCGGAATAAAAAAATATATTATTAAGTAAATTTAACATTTTAACTCAAACAAAAAAACAGTTGTTCCTTAATTTACCAAGATGGTTAATGTTGATAAGAAATCTGGACTCTTCGGAAGTGGGCTTCGAATGTCAAGAAAGTTGTACGGTCCAAGACCGACCTGCAAAGAGGGAAGAAAATTTGCATCGGTGTGGGCCTGTGCCCACTGTGCTCCGATACTTAAGTTAGTACGGAGAGATCTAAGCTTAAGTTAGAGTGTGAGTATTGCGAATTGCGTACCTTTTGGTTAAGGTGGACTTTGGTATATATAGAAGAAGATGGATGGGAAGGTCGGTGTCAGTCCGTATACCTCCTCATTATGAGGATGAGACGGTCCTCGATCTCATGCGGATTCGCCAGAATCGTCATATTGTTGCCCGTGATACGAAGTAGGAATGTCAGCGGACATTCTTAGTCCTTGATTTCTGGGGGATCGATCGTGGTGTGACCAGGGATCTTCAGATTGTTCGGAGGAGGATCTCGTAAGGCCTCCTGATCAGACTCTAAGGGTCGACCCTTAGGACTTTGGGAAGAGCAACGTGACGTCAGGCTCGTGACTTCACGCTGAAGTGGTCTGTGACATTAGGCCGATGACCTCATGCTGAGATGACTTGAAACAGTTAGAATTAACAATGAGTAATAATATAGTTTGCAAATTCATGAATAACGTAACATAGGTGTTCAAGATTTATTTTTAAACATGATGGTATTTTTAACATAGACAAATCATGTGGTGTAATTAGTAAAATATACATTTTCTTAATGTTAGTTACCGCGTGTTTGGATTTACTTTTTAAATGTTTAATTTTATTTTAGAAAATAATAATTTTAACAAAAGTTGTGGTGTTTGACAACTCCAGTAAATGATTTTTGTGGGAGTGAATTTTGGAAATAAGTGATTTTGACTAAAATATTTGAAATCAACTTTTAGAAAAAAGAGTTTTCTAAGTGTTTATTTGAAAATTTCTCTCAAATATAATAATATATGAAAATGACCAAAATATCTTCACACTACCCCTCTAAACTCTCTCCACTTTAACTTCCGTCACGGTTATCGCCGGCGATCACCACTGCCCACCTCTGCAAACTACCGGAAAATACCACTGCCCACTGCCGACGACTACCACCATCGCTTCCCTTCACCTCGACCACAATCGTCTGTCGTCGTCCACCTCTGACGACCACCACCACCCATTTTCGACGACCCTTGTCCACCTTCGTGCGTCCACCACCACCCAATGTCACCCACCTTAGGCAAC
This sequence comes from Herpetospermum pedunculosum, assembly GCA_028017165.1. Classification (NCBI taxonomy): domain Eukaryota; kingdom Viridiplantae; phylum Streptophyta; class Magnoliopsida; order Cucurbitales; family Cucurbitaceae; genus Herpetospermum; species Herpetospermum pedunculosum. The sequence continues at coordinate 14,487,897 of CM051523.1, forward strand.
TATCATCGACCACCGCCCACCACCTTCACTCCGTGGCCGAGCACCAACAATAATCAATTGTCGATCATAATGTTATAAATACAAATTTGAACTTATAAATTCATATTATTTATTAAAAATCATCTTTTATAGTAATTTGATATTAGTATAAACTTTTTAGTATAGAGCAAACCAAACAAATGTGGGTATAAAAATACTTTAAAAACAAATGTAACTATGAGTGTTTTCAGGGGCGGAGCTACATGAGGGACAGGGGCACGTGCCCCCTCAAATTATTAGTTTTAAATATTTGTATATAAAATTTTGAAAAATATACCTGTTGACCGAAAAATTTTGGCCAATCAGTGGTCGCCACGTGTCTTCATCACGGTCGGTGGATCAGATAGACTTGACCGAGCAAATTCGGTCACACCGCAATTGGGCTCGAAATCGGATCGGTTGAGAAAAGCTATTCAAAAGACAATTTAGCTCAAAGGCCAAGCCCATTGGGCTCAAAATTCAAAAGCCCATTGGATCCCGGCTCAAGCCCACCAGCCCCATGAGAATTCTATAAATAAAGAGCTCATTCTTCATTTTCAAGGTTCGGAAAATTTCTACTCCTAAGAGCTCAGAGAGAATTCTCAAGCAACGAAGACTCCCTGAATCCTTGGAAGACTGAATGATCATCAACATCGAGAACAAGCTAAGAAGTTGTCGATCCAAATCTGTTCACACGAGATTTCGAACGAAGAATGAAAATTCGACACGTGTAAATGAAATTTGAATTTGTATTGTATTGTATGTATCAGTGCGTAGTGGATTACAATCTCTAATGTTTGATCCTCTGATTCTTTCTCTCTGAAATGTAAATGTATCTCGAGGGCTTCGCAACTTGTTCTCGATGTTGAATTTGTTTCGAGGGCTTTGCAGCTTGTTCTCGATGTTGAATTTGGATCGAGGGCTTTGCAACTTGTTCTCGATGTTGAATTTGGATCGAGGGCTTTGCAGCTTGTTCTCGATGTTGAATTTGGATCGAGGGCTTCGCAGCTTGTTCTCGATGTTGGATTTGTTTCGAGGGCTTTGCAGCTTGTTCTCGATGTTGAATTTGGATCGAGGGCTTTGCAGCTTGTTCTCGATGTTGAATTTGGATCGAGGGCTTCGCAGCTTGTTCTCGATGTTGGATGATCGTTCCGTCTTCCAAGGATTTAGGGAGTCTTCGTTGCTTGGAAATTCTCTCTGAGCTCTTAGGAGTATAAATTTTCTGAACCTTGAAAATGAAGAATGAACTCTCTATTTATAGAGTTCTCATGGGTCTGGTGGGCTTGGGTCTAGATCCAATGGGCTTGGGCTCGGATCCAATGGGCTTGGGTCCAATGACATTTTGGGTTCAATGGGCTTTTGGGCTTTGGGCCAAATTCCCATTTAAATAGCTTTCTGACCCGATTCGAGCCCAATTGAGCTATGACCGAATTTGCTCGGCTAAGTTTATTCCATCCGCCGACCATGATGAAGACACGTGGCGACCGCTGATTGGCCGAAATTTCTCGGTCAACAATACCTACACTTTGTCTATTTGTATATCCGAATTAGAAAATTATAACAGAATTAGTGTCTGGTTTGTTGGCAAGAGGTACGGATTTCAACCTTGTCTCCTGATGGTGCCTTGAGTTTGAGCTCTTTAGTGCCAATTTTTTATTATTTTTTTATTTTGTTTATCAGTTTGTTAAAAAAAAACTATTGAATTCTAAAATGGTTTATTATTATTTTTGAATTAATATTACTTTATATAAATATAATATCTTCTAAAAAAAATAGTTATATACAAATATTTAAAATTATATTTATATGAATTGAGAATTCTCTTTTAAAAAACAAAATATATACAAATATTTAAAATTATAATTTTATGAATAGAGAATTACAAGTTTAGTGTTTCAATTTTTAAATTTATTTTTAATAGATTTGTGACATTTAAAGAGTTTAAATTTATTAACTTTAATTTTGTAAGTAATAGGTTTTAGACATTTTTTTTTTTTTCTAGTAAAAATCAACTTTTGAGGACTCAATTAAATTTATTACCTATAATTTTGTATCTAATAGGTCTTAGACATTTATTTTTTTGTTCGTAAAAATTAACTATTGAGGACTCAATTACACTTGGAAATTTTAATTTTGTATCTAATAAATACATTATTATTTTCAAACCGAGCATAACTCAATTGACATAAAAATGTGCCCTTGACTAAGAGATAGGAGTTCGACTATTGCATTAATTAAATATTTTTATAAAAAATAAAAATAAAAATACGTTATTTTTTTATAATATATTTTTATTAAATACAAAATAAAAAATTGAACCTATTAGACTCAAAATGGAAAGTTCTAGAGTGTTTTACACACATTTTAAAGTTTAAGAACTATTTAGACATAAATCGAAAATTTCAAAAACTAAACTTGTTGGAATTATTCCCTTCCTAACAAAAAAATCCTGGATCCGCCCCTGAGTATAATTGTTTAAATAAATGCAATTTAGGCAATCCAAACAAGGTTTATAGTTTTCGAATCACAATAATGGCATATATATCATGATAATTGAAGGCTACATATATATATATATATATATTTTAATAATAAACTACCATTTATTTTAATATAAAAGTAAATGATTGAACAACCATGGTCAACACGAGCATAGCTCAATCGACATATAATGTATGAATTATGAGTAAGAGGTCTCAAGATTTGAATCCATTGTAAAAATAAAAACAAAAACAAAACTCACCCATTAAGATTTTAATGGTTAATATTTCTTAATAGGCGATTTTTAATAAAATGATTTCATAATTATATATTTCTTAATAGGGGATTTTAATAAAATGATTTCATAATTATTTAAATTGAAGTTTTTTTTTTCTTTTTTTTTTAGAATAGTACAACATGGAGATCCATGAAGATTCAAATCTATAACCTCTTAAAAAAAAAATTAAATGTTTTCAGTCATTTTTTTTATGAGTTCAACAACATGGGTGGATAAGAATTATTCAAACCTCTAATTTCGTGGTTGAATACATGTCTTTATAATTGAACTATGTTGATGTTGACTTAAATGTCTTAATTGTTGATTTGTGTTAATGTTGACACTTAAATCCAACTTGATTCAACTATATATATTTTTTCATCTGCACTTCAAAATCACAAGAATTTTTTTTTAGTACAATAAATATTTGGTGGGGATCGATTCTCCAATCTAAAAAAAAATATATGTCAATCACTACTAAACTATGTTCATTTTGACAATCACAAAAGTTATTTGTAGGAAAATAATAGTAATAACGACCTGAATTTATGTACTAAATAAACGTATATTTGAATATTTGATCAAGATTATGCAAATGGTCTTTGGTTAATCCCTTTAAACAATACTGATCTCTTTTAAATAATTAATAATGGTGGGTTAGTTTAGGGAATTAATTATTCAAATTTAAAAGGATAAGTACAAACAATAATAGTATATGAAAAGGAGTTTATGCCCACAACAAATATTAATAATTGCCTTACAAAGCAAAGGATGCCAAAAGGACTCAATTTGAGCAATTTATTTCCAAAAAAATATTATATAGGCATGACATATTATAGAATTCAATGAACTAATAGTCAAATTTACCATTAGTGTCATTACAAATCACATTTATATATTAAAGATAGTCGAAAAAGTAAACTATTCTAATAGCACTTTTGAAACACTTATCAAATAAAGTTATAAATTAAAGATGTGTAAAATTAAAAGACCAACCATTTGAAGAAAAACGTCACACCAACTTCTAATCAAAATAAGGTATTGATTGATTTACGTTAAAAGGATTTATAGAAATTAAACATTTGGAGAAGAAAAAAAACCCAAATTAGAGAGAAAGCTCCATTTTAATTCAATGTCAATTTCATAGCTATTCTTAGATTGTTCAAATTTATTTTTTATTATTATCAATTTATCATCTTAAAGCTAGCTTTAGAAATCAAATTGTTGGATGACAACTCTTTACTATAATGGAAAGACACTATTTTTTTTTTTTTTTTTTTTTTGCCTTAAATATGAAAATTTGGTAATTTTGTTTCTTTTTAATTATCATTTGAGTGAAAAAAGTTCATAATTTTTAGTAAAAGAATTGGAGTTGATTAATGCCATAAATTAAAGTGCACTAGCAAAAAAGTTAATAATTTTTAGTAAAAGAATTGGAGTTGATTAATGCCATAAATTAAAGTGCACTACAAAAAAGTTAACAATTTTTAGTAAAAGAATTTGGATGGTCCAATTTTCAATTTCATAAGCATCCTTGCATTTTGAGTGGCCTCAGAGATAAAATAAGTTGATGTCATAACTAATGACTATGTTTATGTCGGTCACAAACATCCTTACTTAAACCTGATAATTAAATAACTTTTTAAATGAAAACTAAAGAAAGAATACTTTATTTTATTAAAAATAAAATAAAAAAATAATAAAAAAATAACCAGAGCATAGCTCAACGCCATAATGTACAGCGTGACCATCAGATCATAAGTCAATCCTCCACTTCAACATGTAAAATAAAAAAAAAAATTGTTTTTCATTTCAAATGCGGTGAACGTGGATCAAACACGTGACCTTCAGATCTTCAGTCTGACGCTCTCCCAACTGAGCTATCCCCGCTAATTGACTATTGAAGTAAATTCGTAAAGTTTTTAATAGCGATGTTCATAATTTGTTCACTTGACAATTTCTAAACAAACACTATTATTCAACCTCATCATAGTGAAGTTGTAAAATTGTAACCCTAGGATTCAAGATATTGATTCACACACGCATCCCTTTTAACTTGAATGTAACACCAACAATGTCTTGAGATAATTTGAAGATTTAAAAGGTTTTGAGAATAATGAATTGAGTGAAAAAAAACGACGAAATGATGAAAAACTCCACTATGGGTGAAAAAGAGTGAAAAATAACTCAACTTTATTGTAATTTAATATGAGAGTTATAAAACATTTTGAAAGAGTTTTTTTTCTAGAATACTTTGAAAGCTTAATTACATATTATAATAAATTGATAAGTAAATATTTTGTAAATTAGTCAATTGAAGGGACAAAGGTGTCCAATAATTGTTTTCCTTTTCAAATAAAAGTGGCATGGATCAAACACGTGACCTTCAGATGTTCAGTCTGACGGTCTCCCAACTGAGCTATCCCCGCTAATTGACTCTTGAAGTAAATTCGCAAAGATTTTTATAGTGATGTTCATAATTTGTTCACTTGAAAATTTCTAAACAAACATTGTTATCTTGCAACTAATTAAGATAAGTATAATACAAAATAACTAAATAAGTCTTCATTACAAAACAAAACATTAATATCAAATGACAAATATCATACAATCAAATTTCTATGTTCGAAAAGTCTTTAAGTTCTTCAATGTTATTTTCTTCCTCCACGATGACTCGAAATCCTACAAAATTAGTAAAAAATAACATTTTTATGATGGAAAATAACATAATAGTTAAGCAAACTAAAAAACAAAGACAAAAAAAGAAGTACAATAGCTTCTTCAATCATTGAATCTTCTCCCAATTGTTTGATAAATTCAAAATCTATCGGTTAGAAGTGAGCCAATTTTGAGTGCATATAAAAGACCCAACTGTCTTTGGAGCCAATGAAGAACGAGACGAGTCAACTACATGTCCGCCAATACTAAAAACAGACTCAGATGCTACCGTCGATACTGTAATAGCCAAAAACATCTCTACTTATTGCACTAAAAATCTTAAATCGATGACAATTTTGCTTCCACCAATGAAGTATATTAAAAGTATCATCATTCTTAGCAAGAGTTTCTAGAAAATACACATTAACCTCTGACTCCTTATCGAAAGTGGTAGTCTCGACATTTGTGAATGAACGTGCAAATCTCCATTTATCATTCACATCAACATTCGTTGGCAGAACTTTATTATTGGTAATGACACTGTCACTACCACTACCGCTAGAACTTGCACTACCACGAGAAGAAAATGAACTATATGTATGGAAGAGACACCTCAAAATCTTCCCTACTTTATCAGTCATGTTTGTAGCAACAAGTGAATCTAACAAGTTTTTGAAACAGTATGATGAAAATTTCAACTTGTATCGTGGATCCAACACAACAGAAACATACAACAACAAATTCGTTTTTTCATTATTTTCCCAATACGTATCAAATTTAGCTTGCATGCTCGTAGCCACTTTGCAAAGAGTTTCATTTCCAACATCCATAGAGCTCAATTGTATACAATTTTGAATTGTGATAATCTAGTGGAATATCACATTAGGAAGTAGTGTATAAAGACCCTGAATTTTTTTAAAGTGACACTATAAAACACTTTCAAGAACGTAACCAACATCCTAACATCCTATCTTGTTTACTGGGTTTATCTTCATCCACAAAAGCAGGTTCTTCGATTTCTAATATCTCAAAAGCTAACTGAAACTTTGTAGTTGCATCAAGCATCATATATGTAGAGTTTCATCTGTTAATGTCAAGGCACGCCGAACTTTTATAAGGAATCTTTTGAATTTCAATACACTTTTAAATTTTTTTTGAATGTGCAGGCGAAGACCTCACAAATTTTACAACATTTTGAATGTTACTAGTGCACTCATAATGCTCTTTGAAAGCATCACATAGAATGAGATTCAATATGTGGGCACAACATATAACATGCAAGATCACAGTCCAATAACAACCCAACCACTAAATCTCTTAATTAGAAAAGCAACTGCAGTATCATTCAAATTTGTATTGTCAACGGTCAAAGTCGTGATTTTCTCAATGCCCCAACTCCTTGAATTATTTTCAATGGTCCTACCATGGTATCCCATTGTGATTCTCAATTGTACTAAAACAAATAATCCTCTTATACAAATTCCAATAAGAGTCAATAAAATGTTCTGTCAATACCATATAATTCAGATTTTGTACAGAAGTTCAACAATCATGGGGAGGGAAGCTCTATATATCCCTTTGTCTTAAACATGTTTTTCAAATGTGTTTCTCCTCACTGACATATATCTTAAGCATATCCCTAGCCATAATTTTTCGAGATGTAGGGTGAAATTAAGATCATAGCAACTTATTAACTTGTTGATAAATATTTGAAAATCAATGTCCTCTACAAACTTAAAAGACAATTCATCTATAATAATGCACTCAACGATAGCTCCTCGACAACTCTTCAAATCAAACGACTTGCAAACAAGTGTTGCATCACTTTCACCAACATTAATCACTTCTTTAGGTTTGAAAATCAATTATTTTTGTCTTGAATTTTTATTCTTTTGGGAATAATATTTCTTACAATTTTCTATATGGTGTTTCAAAGTCTCAGTCCCATTACGTTTAGAATGACATCCATACTTAACCCCACAATATTTACATTTAGCATAAGGATTTTGAGGATCACAATCTTTCAATTTCTCAAAATAATCACAAACTATAAAGGTTTTAGTATTCTTACGTTATTTGGCTAGACTCGAACAAACCGCTTTGCCTTTGTTTTTTTTGCTCTCTTTATATTTTTCGTCTTGAGTGAAGTTTTTATGTAAAAGTAGAAGAAAGAATTCCATAAAATTAATATTAAATAAATTTATTAAACATGTAAAAAATCAAGAAAATAACAAACATCTCTATTTCAAGCTTTCAAGACTTTATCATGGAAAGTTTCAACTTAACAATTTCTCATAAAATTAAAATCAAATTACAATAACCATAAATCAAGCATTCATGCCAAAGACTTTACACATAACTAAGAAGAAGAAAAAACAGTAACAATTTCTCATAAAATTATGATTAAAATATAATAACTATAAGCATTCATGCCCTTTCGGCTTTACACATAACTTAAAAAATAATAATGACAATTTTTCATAAAATTAAAATCAAAATACAGTCAAAATTAACCAAGCATATCCATGCCATTTAGGCTTTACACATAACTAAGAACCAAAAAAAGAAAAGAAAAACAGTGACAATTTCCCATAAAATTAAAATCAAAATACAGTAAAAATTAACCAAGCATATTCATTATTCATGCCATTTAGGCTTTATACATAACTAAGAAAAAAATACAGTAAAATTATATGCATTATTCTTACATTTTGTCCGTCGAAGAGTCGTCGAAAGACCTCATTTATAGTTGGAATGGAAAATAGGGACGTTAGAAAGGGCAGGTGAGCAGAGGTGACGATTTTTAAGTGAAGTGAGTTCAATGTTCAGAGCTTTCAGGCAATGCAGATGGGCGAGGCAAGACGAAATAGATGCTATCGGAGACTCAAAGTAGTGAACTTCAGGCGACGAGGGACGAGGCAAAGCAGATGTCGTCGAAGGCCAGACAACGAGGTCGGAGCAGTGAACCCATGTGGTCGGAGCAATGATCTTTAGGCGAAGAACTACGAAGGACCCACGACGATGAGCAAGTGTTCAACGATGAATAGATGAAGAATGAAAGAGAGTCAGAAGAAAAATGAAGACGAAGACGAAGAATCGACGATGAGCGGCGACGGTGATGAACAAACGAAGACGATTAGTGTCGACGATGAGCAAGGGTTCGGGGCGATGACGTGAATGAAAAACTCAAGCGTTCAACGATGGAATGGAAATATCGATCGAATATTTTGAGGGGTATAAAGCGATGACATGTAGAAGAAGCGTCTCACTCTCACTAAAATTGAAATGTTAAATAGAAGGACTAAAATTGTTATTTCAAAACTAAAATTGAGGATTTTTCAAATGTTGGGAACATGATTGTTGAAATTGAAAACCTAAGAACTAAAGTGACACAAATGTCAAACTTGAACCGAAAAAAAGTATTTTATCCTATATTTAATCTATAAATTACAAATACTTTAATTTATGGTAAGGATTTATTTTCAATCCTTATGATTAATTATTCATGGGTTATTTATCATCAATTAACCATTAATTATTATTTTTTAAATAATATATCATAATTGTATCAAGCTTTATAAGACAAGTCTCATAAAAAAAAACTAGCAAATTATTTGTGAAGCGTAATTGTCTAATTGGATTGTTTCATGGTTAAACTATATTGTTATGAAAAATTGTAAAATTTAATTTAGAGTAAAATAATTAAAAATATAACATATATATATATATATATTTATTATTATTATTATTATTATTTTTTTTTTTTTTTTTTTTTTTGTAAATATGACAATTTCTATCGCTGACAGTAGTTTATCACCTCAATTTTTAATAGAATTTATCAGTGGCTATATTAGCGATAGTAGTCTATCAGTGATAGTTATATATCAACGATAGCAGTCTATTAGTGATAGTCACTGCCAACAAGACCATAGTTCAATGACATGGTATATCGTTTGGTGATCATGAGGTTCTAGGTTCGTGATAGTTATTGATTTTTTGTCATATTTGCAAAATGTTTTAAATATTTTGGGCTAATATTGTATTTAATAGGTCTCTAAATTTATTAAAAAGTATAATATATCTCTAGACTTTTTTTCCTCGTACCTCTCAAGATGGTATTTTTTTTGGGTTCACCTCTCAATAGACGGAATATCCATTTAAGTTTAATGGATTCTGATAACATCTTAAATATCATGGAGTTCCATTTTAAAATTAAGTGACAAATAAGTAATTCATGTATGTTATAGAGATTGTGATGTCCCTCTCCATCTTTTCGACTTCGGTCCTCAACAATTTCTACATTAAAAAATAAAATAAAAATATTTTAATCTTTCTTTGTTTGACTTTTATTTTAACGACTAAATAGAAATTTAACATATACATTTTTTTTTTTTTTTTTTTAAGTACATTGGGGTAGGGGAATTCGAACCACAGACGTCTTGGTCATCAAATCATACATATGTCAGCTGAGTTATGCTCGCTTTGACAAATTTAACATATACATGCGTCTTCTACTTAACTAAAATTTCAAAACTTTGCATTTAATAGGCTTGTACTTTTAAAATAGTCATTACCCAAAAGTATTTTAAAAAAGTGACTACAAAATAATTCTAATATTAAATTTTATAGAAGAAAACCAAAAGTCATTTAATTTTTAAAAGTACAAAAACAAATATTTTGAAGAGATTATTCAGGCTAGAATTAAAGTATTGATTTTTCACAAACTCAACTTTTCATTATATCACATAAAAATCAATCAAATATAACAAAAAAAAAAAAAAAATCACTAATTTAGATATAATATTATTTATTAATGATAAAAAAATTTGGACTTATTTAAAAATAGTGGAATTTTTACTTGTTAATAATTTAAATATTTTTATAATTTTTCTAAAAATATCTATCCAGTGGCCCTCGACATTGACATTGAAAATAGTAGCTAGAAAAATATAATTGCTAATTTTATATAGTTGGATAGAAGGAGAAAGAAACCAAAATTTATAATTAAACCCATACGTCAAAAGGTTCAAAGAACTGCATCACAATGTGACAACCACCCATGTTCAATAAAATTTCTATTTTGTTTCAAAAACTAAAGTGGGCACTAAAAATTCATAAATCAAATAAATTTTACCATGATGAAAAGAAATCTAAAAAGATAAAGACACAATAAAACTTTAAATATTATAATAATAATAAGAAAACTTTTTGTTTTGTTAGAGTTATTTAAGGGTTGATTTGTGTGTATTAATCAAATTTAATTTTGACTTTCATTTTTATTAACTTAACAATTTTTTTTTATTTTTTTTACATTTTTACTTGTTAAAATTTGAATAGTAAATAAAAATTGCAACATGTCTATTAAAAGTTAACCATTTATTGATTTAATGGGTTATGAAAAAGCCTTTAAGACTAATAAAGCTTTTTTTTTTATGAAGGATGTGTGTTTTAATTAAAGAAATAGTTTTAAAAATAATATATTTTGATAGAGTGGATTTTGTTTTTTGCAACGATATTTTAATTAAAGCGAGAATGAAACCCATGACCTCATAGTCACAGGCACAACCTTATGCCAAGCTCGGTTTGACAAAATTTACCTTTATGAGCGGTATATAATGCAGTTAAATACCTGCTCCGTGCGTGGTTGTTTGCACGAGTGCAAGTTTTAAATCATTCATGCCCCGTTTGCACGGTGCATGATCAATCAACCCCCACTCTGGGCTATCTAGGTGATGCGCTCACTCATCCGTTGTTGTTTGATAATTTTTATGAAAATTTGCCCCTAGGGCAGAATCAAACCACCACTCTCTGTTATCTTAGACGGAGCGCTCACCGACTGCCCCAAGTGGTTGTTCGAGCTATGGAAAAACTTCATAGGACGGATGTACTAAAAATTCTCCCCTCAGAAATTAAAGAAGACAGAAAAAAAAATGTATAGAATAGAGTGAATTCTGATTGTTTTTTCAAAAGGTCTCTTTCCTACCAACACTATAAATAGACAATGTGAAGATTGAAACTCAACACATAATCTCTTCCAAAAGCCAAAACCAAAAAGCATATAATGGTGATAGCAACACCCAACTCCAAGTCCTCTGCTGCCGGAATCCCCACGATCGATCTCTCCGGCAGCAGCGACCGGCGAGCCCTCTCGAAGCTCCTCGTCGAGGCCTGCGAAAACTACGGGTTCTTCAAGCTCATCAACCATGGCGTCCCTGAGGATGCCATTTCAAGAATTGAAGAAGAAGCCCTCGCCTTCTTCGACATGCCGACGGCCGAGAAGATCGCCACCGACCCTGAAAATCCCCCGGCCGGTGGCAGCAGGGACACCTTTCGCTTCGGCTATGGCATCAAAAACATCGGGTACAGTGGCGACATGGGGGAGATTGAATATCTTCTTCTCTCGGCTGAACCTTCCGCTGTTTCCCAACTCTTCTCCTCCATGTTCTCCAACAACAACCCATCAAAATTCAGGTTCTCTTCCCTCTCTTAACAATTTTATATTAAACTCGTTTATATATAATGTGTTCTTGTTCTTTTTAACTTTCTTGCTTTCTTATTTTTTTGTTGGAAAAAAATACACAAACGTGTGTAGTAAGGGTTTTTGTACGGATGACCCACTCCTCGGGGGCCGCAAGGTTTTTTAACCCTTATCGCGAAAACTTATGTTTTTTCGACCTTCTCTCGTGATAAGGAAGTCGTACCCTTCGCTTATCACGATCACGAGGAGACAACTGAGATCTCCTCGTGATAAGCGAAGGGTACGAATGACTTTGTGCACTTCCCTATCACGAGATAAGAGCAAAAAAAAACATAAGTTTTTAAAAACTGTGTTAAAAAACCTCGCGACCCACGAGTGGTGGGTCATCCGTACAAAAACTCCGTGTTTAGTAATCATTTTTTTTTATTATTTCTTATTATATAAAATTTTAAATTAAAAATATATAATTTATATGAAAAATAGTTTTTAAAATTAAATATCCAAAAATTTCAAGTTATATTTATTTTTAGATATTTATTATGCATTTTATAGTTAAAAAATGATAAAAATTGTTTTGGAAAAAATTGGAAGCAAAAAATTTGATTTCCGAAGAAAAAAAAGTGAAATAAGAAACCAGAACAAACAATTTGTATATGATCGAACCAAATTGAGTATAAGTCTATTGATATAAAGATGTGAGGTTAGAGTTCGAATCTTCCCACTCCATTTTGTTGAACTAAAAAAATTCGTATATCATCTTTCAAAATATCAAATGTTTGAATCTATTCTCTACCATATATTTTTTAACTAAAAAAAAATGAACATAAGTGAATTAGATTGGTTACTTTTTCTTAAGGTTGAAAGTTAGATGCATTTAAATAGTAATTTTAATATTTTGGAATTTAGTGGTAATTTAAATACGATATTAGACTCTAGAGAGTGAGTTTTTGTCTGAATAATCATCTAAAAACCTATCAAAATTGAAGTTTATTTTCTCTTCAACTTTTCTCTCTTTTAATAATATGTAAAGACTTATTATTGTATACAAATTTAAGTTTTTGGACTGATGAACTCAAAAGAAAAAAATATAGATTAGAAGGTAGTTAAACATGATATGAAAGTAGAGATTTTGTATTTGAATTATTTGAATGTCTTTTCAGAATTTCAAGAATCAAAATTAATAATCAATCTCTATCCATTGCCAAGGAGAGTGTATATGTGTGTATAGTTTTAAATTTTTTATTTTTAGATTTTGTGGTAAATCGTAACCATTTTTGTCAGGTTAAAATCACTCCAAGACAGGTATTGAATTATTAAAATAAAAAAAAAAAATAGTTCAACCAAGAGTTCAAATCTCTGATATCTTATCGAGACTATATACTATAATAGTTGAGCTATGACCGAATTAACATTTAAAATTAATTTCAAAATTACTTTCAAACCATGCCTTAGATTTGTAGGTTATTTTTACAATTTAAAATTGAGAAAACTTGAGAAGAAAGTCGAATGAGAATGAATCCCTTTTGGAGAAAAATGTAGCTTTGGTTTTGTGTTTGTTAAGTTTCAAACAGGCTCCGGAGTTCAAGCTGAAATTGTGGCTTGTTTGGTTGTTAAATATTATTATTTATTGTTTGTCCCACACAATTTCCTTTAGGGGGTGTTTGGCCCAAGGAGTTGGGGGAGTTGGACTTGTTTTGTCTGGAGTTGTTTAGTCTGAGGAGTTGTTTAGTCTGGGGAGTTCTGAGTTATGTCTGTTTGGGGCAGGGAGTTGTTTAGTCTGGAGTTCTGAAGAAGTGTGTGGTGTGTTTGGAGCAGGGAGTTGTTTAGTCTGGAGTTGTGAAGTCTGAGTTTATTTTAGCTGTTTTCTTCTGCACAATTTTTTTCTACAAACTTTCAAAATTTTCTTATGAAGGACTTCTTCCAATTCCAATAAATTCTAAAAATAAAATATTTTATTTTTATTTTATCTATTATTGACAAATTTCTTTGAAGACAACAAAAATAATTTTGAGCACAATATTTGACATTATTTTTTCACATTGATTATCAAAAAAAATATATATATATATATATATATATATATATATATATATATATATATATTTTGTTAGGAGTTGTTGAACCTCAAGTTCTGAAATATGAGTTTATTTTACTAATTTTTTCGACACATTTTTTTTCTACAAACTTTCTAATTTTCCTTATTATGGACTTTTCCTAATAAATTCTAACAATGCAATTTGTTTTTTTTATTTATCTACTTTCCAAATTTCTTTGGAGATATCAAAAAATAATTTTGAACACAATACCTCACATTAATTTTTTAATCTCTCACCTTGATTATCAATAATATATATTTATTATTATTTTTTAAAGACCCAACTTTAATTTTATGAATTTTAAAAGTGAGATTTTTGTTTTTGTTTTTTAGTGTAAGTATATTTTACAAATTTCTATAAACGAAGAAAAAAGAACAACACATAAACATATTTACGTGTCAAACACGTTTTTCCTCGCTTCCACCCACTTAAACTCAATTTCATATGCACTACACCTAGAACCTATTTTCTATAAATTTTCATATTTTTATTATCAAGAACTTCTTCCAATAAATTTTAAGAATACGATTTTTGTGTTTTTTATTTTATGTATCCTTTACAAATTTATTCGAAGAGAACCAAAATAACTTTGACTACCATACTTCACCTTCTTTTCTCAATATCACTCACACATTAATTATTCGTTTTATTTGGATCGTTTTGAAATAAAACAAATAGTCTGTACAATAGTCGATTAACTATTACATGTGAATTTGAAAAATTTTAATCCATTAATCTAAGTGAATCCAAATAAGCTATATTTTTATTTCTTCTTGAATACTACATTTTAAATTTTGTTTAAGTACCAATTTTAATTCAACAACTTAATTTATATTTAAATAAAAAATAGGTTGAATTGCATTTTTAGTCATTTTACACTTTTTGTTTAAATTATGTTTTTTTTTTTAAATAATTAAAAATATTGTAAAAGTAAGAGAGAGAAAGAGAGAAAAATGAAGGAGAGTTGAATAGTAATTACTGTAGAAGTCTGGGGAGTTGATATTTTTTGTCCGAGTTAAACAACTCCTTGGGCCAAACGGGGAGTAGTTTACTCCCCACAACTCCACTCCTCCCAACTCCGTGGGCCAAACGGCCCCTTAATGTTTTTTTTAGCTTTAGATCCCTGCACTTACCTCAAAAATTGACAAAGTTAGTTATTTTAAATATTATTATTTTAATTTGGTGAAAAATTATACAACGTGGACAAATAACTCAAGATATGTCCACAGTCCATTGATATTATTCACTTTGGACATAAGTCCTCGCTACTTTACTTTTGGGTTACATATCTTTGGAGATAATTGTCATTTCACTTCTATATATATCTAGCTATCATCTCCCTCTTATTTAGTTAATGTTCCCACCAAAAATTTTGGTTTCTTTTTAATATTGTTTGTTTAGAATCTTAGAAAAGGACATCTTTATCACTACTTTTATCTATAATTATTTATTTGATTAAATACAAATATATATCTATAATTATTTATTTGATTAAATACAAATATATATCAGTCTCTTTGTTTCTTTGACACATATTTAATTTAAAATTATTTAATGACGCTATTCTATCATTTTTTTTTTTTATAGAATTCATCGATTCAAAATTTATGTTTACGTCGAGTTCATTTGACTAACATTAATAACCAAAACCTAGCTCTTCAAAACTCTAGAAAAATATCTAAATTGCTATGCTATGCTATGCATTACCTCATAAGGGAATAAATGGTCAAATATTGAGGCAGAGAAGATAATCTTGGTGGTAGATTTAACATATTTAGATATGGAAAAGAAAAGCAAAACCCACACACACATATATATTTATATATATATATATATATATATATATATATATATATATATATATATATATATATATATATATATATATATGTTGTTGTGTGTTGGCATGGAGCAAAATCTTGCTTGCAAATAGACCCTTCTTGTGTATTTTTTTTTCCTCTCTAGTAAAGGTGTTTACTCTTTCTACCCACTTTTTGTTTTTTTTTAGAACAACTCTTTATACCTACTTGAAAGCCAATCCATCTAATGTTTGATTCCCTTGTCAATAATGGCATATGGTTGGTAAGGTCTGCAAATACACAATAATAAAAGGGTCACTATATCAAAATGAAGCTGCCCTATTAAAATCTTGTCAATTAAATATCATTCTCTTCTATTAAGATTTTGTGTGTGCTTCATACGATATGTTTTTTTTTTTTTTTTTTGACAACATGTGGGGTGAAAATTGAACCTAACACTTCTTAGTTAGTACATCATCCCAGTTGAACTATATATGCCAATTAAGCTTCATATGAAACCTATAGAAACATATCAATCATGATTGATATTTATAACATTAGGTAACAATAACTCTACTTTGTTTGTAAATTTTTTAAAAAAAAAGTTATAGAAATTGATGTATTGTATCTAGGACGTTAAGTTATGTCAACTTAAGTATAGGATCACATGTTTAATATACTTTCAACTCATAAGTCAGAGATTTAAATCCCCACCCATCGATATTAAAAAAAGGTTAAGATATATACATAATATATTTACAACTAATCGGAATTAAAAATAAATATATATTAAAGTTTTCTTCATGTCTTATAATTCTCACTTTCCATACACTTCAATAAATCCAAACATCAATTTCAATTGAGTCCTAAATTTGTCACACAGTTCAATTTTTTTTTTAATCTACAATTCAAAATGTTCTATTCCACTTGTTTTTTTTTGTTCTCTTGAAAATTATAATTAGATCTATCTTCTTCTTCTGTAATGCACATTTCAACCTTGATTTTTTTTTTTTTCCCCTTTTATCAATTTTTTTTTTTTAATGGCAGTGGTGCTGTGAATGATTATATACAAGCGATCAAAAATATTGCCTGTGAGCTCCTTGATCTAATGGCTGAGGGCTTGGGGATTTCAGACAAGTCGATTTTCAGCCGTATGATCTCAGACGTTGAAAGTGACTCAGTTTTTAGAATCAATCACTACCGTCCATTTCCTGACCTCACCAATTTCCCACCGTCCAATAAGATAGGGTTTGGAGAGCATTCAGACCCTCAGATCTTCACCATCTTAAGATCCAACGACGTTGGTGGCCTACAAATCTCATTGGATGATGGGTTATGGGTCCCTATCTCTCCTGATCCCACTGCCTACTATATCATGATTGGCGATCTATTCCAGGTAGAATTGAGTCACTGCATCATCAATTTCGAGTACATCGGTCTTAGGAAGTTTTTTCATACTACTGTCTTTAAATGAATCACACGTGACGAAATAGTTTAAAAACATAATATATTTAATAGAATGGGTCCAGTAAAACAACTATTTCGGCACACGTGTCATTCATTTAAAGACAGTGCTATGGAAAAACTACATACCACGGGAATGTACTAGAAATTCTCCCATCATCAACTTTCTTTCCATTTCAAAATGTTAAACAATTGTTCTAATTTGGTTGGGATGACTTTGGAAAATGAAGGTATTGACAAATGGAAGATTTGTTAGCTTAAAGCATAGGGCAGTGGCAAACACAGGGCCAAAGCCAAGAATATCAATGGCTTATTTTGCATCACCATCTTCAGATGCATGGATCTCTCCTCTACCAGAGATGGTTACCTCTAATCAACCATGCATTTATAGGCCTTTCACTTGGACTCAATACAAGGCTCACATCTCCTCGCTCCCGCTAGCTGGTTTAAAACTCGACTTCTTCAAGATCAAACCTTAGGGATCTACATCTCGATACACAACAAAATAAAACAAGATCATATATATATATATATATATATATAAGAATATATAATATTGAAAGAAGAAAAAGATTTCTCTTTTTTGGGTTTTGGTGAAGCTTTGTGTGTACGTATAATGTTCTAGCTAGCTACGGTTAAATATAAGTATGTGAGAAAATAGATTGAATGATGAACACCATATGAGTGTTTTTATTTTAATCTCTAGCTATTTTTTATATGACTTGACTAAGGATGAAAATATTGATATTCATATATACTTTAAATTTACGGATATATCAATGAATATTCCGATAAAAATTACGAATATCTTAAAAATTTGTAAAAATATTGTGATTTTTTTTAGTGAAATTTTAGAATAAGTTTTGTTGAGTAATAAATTATCTACTTAAACAAATATATCAATAATTAAAAATCAAATATATGGATTAATACAATAATAGATGATATTTAAAGATTGTAAAATAAATATAAACTTGATAATTCGTAGATAAATTTTTTTGTCAACAAGTTCATGGTTTTTAATTCAATAATAAGATATGTTTTTTTTTTTTTATATAATATTAATATAATTGATTTGATAATAATAATGTTCTTCTCAATTCATTCTATCTTAAAAAAAAAAAAAAAAAAAAAAAAAAAAAAAAAAAAAAAAAAAAAAAAAAAAAAAAAAAAAAAAGTCATAATATTAAAAAATGTATTCTAAATAATAAAAAATTTATCGACACAAAAATTAAATTTATAAAGATATGTTAGTTTTTTTAAAAAAAATGAGACAATTTATTTACTATATATTATATAGTAAAATTTATATCATAATATTCATAAAATATGTATTTTATACGTTAAATATGCCATACAAAGTTAACAAAATAATATGTTTTAACTTTTAACATAAATTTAAGATCTGGTTGCACAAAGAGCAATCATGCCCAAAATAATTACAAATTTAGCAAAGTTTAAAATCTTTTGCAAATATAGCAAAAAAATCATTGGCTATCACCGATAGACTTCTATCACTGATAGACTATTATCACTGATAGACTTTATGACTATTACTGATAGACTTCTATCACTGATAGACTATTATCACTGACAAAATTCTATAAAAATAAGACTATTATCAGCGATAGACTTCTATCATCGATAAACTTCTATCAGCGATAGACCATACTATCAGTGATAGAAATTGTCATATCCGCAATTTTTTTTAAAAAATGCTATATTTTTAATTATTTTACTCTAAATTGCCATTTGTTACAATTTCCCTAAATTTAATTAATTTACTAATAAATATAAATAAAATTACAAACAATTATATTATATAACAACCATGTAATACAAAATATTGTTTTGAAAATAATAAAAAATAAAATTAATACAAAAAAAAATTGAAGAAAAAAAATGGTGAGAGAAAAAAAAAAAAAAAAGGGGAGAGATGGAGTTGTGGAGGGAGAGAGAAAGAAAAAAGAAAAAAAAAGTTTAAAATATTAATTTTACCTTCTACCGGAATGAACCACAACATTGTAAGGGAGCGTTTGGCCGTTGGGAGAGTTGAAGTTGTTTAGTCTGAGGAGTTCTGAAGTATGTGTGTTTGGGTCCGAGAGATGTTTAGTCTGGAGTTCTGAAGTAAGTCTGTGTTTGGGGCAAGGAGTTGTTGATCTCGGACTTCTTGAATGAATCTGAATTTATTTTAACTGTTTTTTCATTACAATGGTTTTTTTACCAACTTTCAAAATTTCATTATTAACTACTTTTTTTCAATTCTAATAAATTCTAAAAATTAATTTTTTTATTTTTATTTTATGTATCATTTACAAATTTGTATGAAGATAACAAAAATAATTTTGAACCCAATACCTCATATTATTAATAATATATATATATATCCATTTTTTTTTAGGACTCATCTTTAAATTTATGAATTATAAGATTGAAATTTTTTTATTTTTATTAATGTAGGAATATTTTATAAACTTTTTAAAGAAAAAAAAGAACAACCCATATCTTACTTTGACGGGAGAATTTCTAGTACATCCGTGGTATGGATTTTTTCATACCACTGCCTTTAAATGGATGACACGTGGCGAAATGGTTTAAAAAAATAATAAATTTAATGGAATGGGTCCGGTCAAACAACCATTTCGCCACGTGTCATGGCTCCACCATACCACGTACTAGAAATTCTCCCTTACTTTTTTTTTGACCCACTCAAACACATATTTCTCGGTCTCCACCCTCTTAAACTCCTCATTCCATCTGAATCCGCTATATTCCGAAATCAATCTCTCAACAATAACGGTTTAGTTTAGCTATTTTTTTTTTCTACAATTTTTTCTATAATTTTTTATATTTTCATTGTTAAGAATTTCTTCCAATAAATTTTAAGAATGCGATTTTTGTTTTTTTATTTCACTCACATTAATTATTCATTTTATTTGGATAGTTTTGAAATAAAAAGAGTCGTACAATAGTGTGTTAAATATTACTTGTGAATTTGAAATATTTTAATCCATCAATTTAAACGGATCCAAATAAACTTATGTTTTTTTTATTAAGAATACTCCAATTTGAATTTGGTTTAAGGATGAATTTTCTGAAAACGTTTAAGTATGAATTTTGATTGATCAAACTAATTTATATTTAAAATAATAAAAATAGGTTCAATTGCGTTTTTAGTCATTTTACACATTTTGTTTAAATTACGTTTTTTTTTAAATAATTAAAATTATTGTGAGGGGAGAGAGGAAGAGAGAGAAATGTGCTGCCTTGAAAAACGGGTCAGACTTGAATAGTAATTATTGTAGAAGTCTGGGGAGTTGAATAATAATTACATGGGTAGTTGATATTTTTTATCCGAGTTCAACAAATACGTGGAACAAACGAGGATAAAACTTCTCTCCCAACTCCTTCTCCAACAACTCCTTGGGCCAAACACCCCTAATTAATTTGGTTCTGTTTAAATTTGTATGAAAATGAACAAAAATTACGTGTCTAGCACAATTGGTTGTAGTTGGTAAATATAATTGAGGCAAAGAAATATTGTATGTAAATTTCGATGACCCTTTGAAATTATTAAAATTTTGGTCTATATTTTAACTCCGGTCAATTTTGCACATCGCTTAGCTAATTTAGGATGAGGGTTTGATCATGTTGTCAACATGAGCATAGCTCAATAATATTTGTGTGAACTTATGACCAAGAGGTTAGAGGCTCGATCTTACCTCCCACATTAATTAAATACTTAAAAAAAAAAAAAAAAAAAAAATGGAGGTACAATTTTAAACATTGACTTAATAAATCGAATTTCAACGACCAAGTTTTATTAAAGTTATGAGTTAAACACATTCTATATAAATTGAATATGAATGAGGATTAAATTTGTACTTTTTCGTTTAGAATATTATATAGTAAATACATCTGTGAATGGGCTTAGGACCCTTTGAAAGAGTTAGAGATGGCTTAGCCACTAAATTATGTTTGATTGACATTTCCTAAAATAAATTATTATTAACTATTTGAAATGTACTAAAAGGCTATCCTTTACTTTTTGCATATATAAATCAAAATGAATGCCCCACTGTTGTTTCTAAGAGAGAAGAGAAATGGGAATGCAACTACTACGTTTTCATTCAATAAAATCTGATCTTAAATACACTTTCTAAATGCTAAAAGTAGCTTAGTTAACTCCATAAAAACAGTCACTAACTCTAACTCCACAAAAATAGCCACTTACTCCACTAACTCTAAATATATCAATACTTACCCCACTAACTTCAAATATAGCAATTTACTAAAAATAGACTTTAGTTTTGAGTTAACTAACATACTCCTCCTAACTCAAATGCTGCAAACATCTAGCTTGCTTCTAACACAACTACACACTACTTCTCTCATATACCTCACTCAGCAGTCTAGTCCCTTTAACTGGTGCATCATCAACCAGTTCATAAGGATCCAGAGAAACTTCTTGTTTCTTCACCTCTGCTTCTTCTGTCGAGTCCCAATCCTCATCCTCCAAGAATTGAACATCCCTACTAATCACCATCTTCTTTTTGTGAGGTTGATAGATCTTGTACGCTTTGGACATCACGGTGTAGCCTACAAAGATTCTTGTTTTTGCCTTTTCACTCAACATGTCTCTCTCCACCTGTAGAACATGAGAAAAGCACAAACAACCAAACACCTTCAAATTTTTCAGTTTTGGTTTAGTACTAAACCAAACTTCATAGGGTGTCTTCTTCTCCAATACCCTTGTAGGTAGTCTATTCAATAAAAACAGGGATGTATTTGTTGCTTCAGCCCGAAACTCCTTTGACAAGTTCTTCTCATGCAACATGCATCTTGTCATCTCCATAATACTCATGTTCTTCCTCTCACTAACTCCATTTTGTTGTGGAGTATATGGAACAGTGAGCTGATGCTCTATTCCAACTTCTTCACAAAAGGTAGTGAACCTTTGTGACGTGTATTCAGTCTCGTTATCGGACCTTACCACCTGAATCTAACAACCACTCTGATTCTCAACCCATCTTTTAAACTTCAGAAACACTTCAGCTACTTCAGACTTATGCGTCATGAAGTAAATCCAACACATTCTGGTATAATCATCAATAAAGATAATGAAATACCTACTACCATTGAGTGAGAGAGTTGGTTGTGGTCCACACAAGTCAGTGTGGATGAGCTGCAACTTCTCTGTTGCTCTCCAAATTGACTTCTTGAATGGCAGCCTCGTTTGCTTCCCTGTCAAACAAGCTTTGCAGTTTGCTTTCAGCTCCTCCAGAACTGGTACTCCAACTGCCATCTCATTCTTCTGCAAATACTGCAACCCCTTCTGATGAAAATGCCCCAACCTCTTGTGCCATAGCTCAGTGTCACTCACTTGACACTTGAAAGCTATTTGTTCCTTCTCGAGTGGATCCAATAAGAAACTCTTGTGCTGCATCTTTATTTTGAACAACTCATTTCCACTGGAATCGAAAATAAGGCATTTTCCTTCTTCAAATAACACTTTGAATCCCTTCTCTACTAGTTGACCAACACTTAATAAGTTTTGATCAATCTCAGGAACTAAGAGCACTTCAGTAATCAACTTGGTTCCTGCACAACTCTCTATTGACACTGTGCCCTTCCCCTTCACTTCTAGATACTCACCGTTCCCTATCTTCACCCTTGACTTAAATGACTTGTCAAGGTCCTTGAACAACTCCTTGTCACCTGTCATGTGATTGGTACACCCACTATCAACCAACCAACTGCCACATTGAGTGACTGATGAGAAACAGGTAGCCACAAAGAGTTGATCTCCTTCTGCAGCATGTGCTCCTCCTTGCTGTTGAGATCCCTTACAGAATCTCTCTATGTGCCCCATTAAATGACACCTTCTACACTTCACATCTGGCCTTCTCCAGCATCTGAAGTGTGGATGATTATGCTTCCCACAGTGCTTGCATGCACTGCCCTTGCTGAAACCTGCACTTCCATCATCCTTTACAGCATAATCTGAGCTATTGCTGCCACTATCCTTTCTCCCTCTCCACTTCTTCTCTCTTCCACCTTCTCCCTGCTGCATTCTGACTTTCAGTGCCCCCTCAACGCTTCCTTCTTGCCTCATCAACCTCCTCTGCTCTTGTGCTTGCAAAGCATTTACTAACTCTATCACCTTGAGTTTAGAGAGGTCTTTGGTATTTTCTAAGGAAGCAATGGTTGCTTCATATTTCTCAGGAACTGAAACCAGAATTTTCTGAACCAATCTATTGTCAGATAAATCAGTTCCTAATGCTCTTGCCTTGTCGGCAATCGCAATCAACTTGTCTGAGTATTCTTTAATGGACTCAGAATCCTTCATTTGCATTCTCTCGAATTCCCTCACCAAGTTCAACACTTTCATGCCCTTGATCCTCTCATCACCTTCATACTCACCTTTGAGGAAGTCCCAGATCTCCTTTGCTGACTTCAAGGCCATAATTCTGTTGAATATGGACGAAGACACAGCTGCATATAGACAAACTCTAGCCTTTGCCTTCCTGGTGACTCTCTCCTTGTGAGTCTTTATCTGGTTGATTGTTGAATTATCGGTAAGTGCAGCAACCTCATAGTCGCTCTCAACTGCTTCCCAATAATCACAAGGCTCCATGTAGGCTTGCATTCTGATAGCCCATGCTTGGTAGTTTTCGCCATCTAACACTGGTGGAGCCAGTGAAGAAAGACTGCTCGATCCTGATTCCATCTCACTCAAATCTCAAAGTGTATCACTCGGTTTCTCTAAGGGATATCTTACTAACTCTCACTCACAGGCCCCTTAAGAATTCAGCTCTGATACCACTGTTGTTTCTAAGAGAGAAGAGAAATGGGAATGCAACTACTACGTTTTCATTCAATAAAATCTGATCTTAAATACACTTTCTAAATGCTAAAAGTAGCTTAGTTAACTCCATAAAAACAGCCACTAACTCTAACTCCACAAAAATAGCCACTTACTCCACTAACTCTAAATATATCAATACTTACCCCACTAACTTCAAATATAGCAATTTACTAAAAATAGACTTTAGTTTTGAGTTAACTAACACCCACATATAAATATCTATATCTTCTTATCATTTCATCAACTCCTAAATATTTTTTTGGATCTGGTTGTTATGGATAAAATTTCATGATCTTAGCACAAAAGCACATTCCAAAATTAAAATAAGATCTGACTCACGAAGATGATTGAGCAAACGAAAAATGGTGCCAACCCTTAAAGTCCACACAAGAGGAAGAGAAGTCGAACCCCTCGAGAAACTTGGCCCAACCTGCCGCAAAGGCCGACCTCCCTTGAGAGGTCGGCTCGGCCTCACCAGCTGGAAAAACGCCTCTCTTCCCGAGAGTTACATCTATTTTTGTAACTCCTAAGAGTTCTGGACATCATAAATACTTGCATTAATAACCTTAAATAGTCATTAACGATCCTAAAAGGGTCTCAAAGAGATTTCTATATAAAAGAAGAGATCCCAAACCCAAATAGTAAGAAATCATATATTCTTCAAGATATTATACTCTTCAGCTTTTCATATCTCTAGTTAACTTGAGCGTTGAAATCGGTGTGGTGTGGATAGTCCCCACCGGTCTTAGGTTTATTCATCCTTATTTTTAAGTATTGTAGGGTCAAACTCGTTCCACCAAGGATTATCGTACCAACCCCTGTAATTATGAAATAACGAGTATCATCCACACTTTTTTGTTTGTTTATGATCATCATTATTATTTGAAACTTGAGTGACCCTACTTAATTTTAGATTATTTAAAAAAAATATTTTATTATATTATAATTATATAGGATAGGATAAATATTTTTTTTTTTACAACATGTTGGGGTGGGGGATTGAACCTAGGACCTCATGGTCACTAGGTAGTACATCATATCATCAAGCTATGTTCTTGTTGGCTTATTAAACATTTGATTGAATCTTCTTTATACGCTTATATATTATAATTCAACATATATACCCCGTTTATAATAAGTTTTATTCAATTTGAATTATATACCATATTAAATATATCCCTCATTTATAAAATATAAAAAAATAAAACAAGAATATATACCTCATATTATTAAATATATACTACAAAACATACAAGTTGAATGAAAAGAAAAAAAAACCACCCTAAATTTCATCCTAAACAACATAAACCCATCCACCAAAATTCACCCACCACCGACTTCCTTCAGACTCCGGTGGCAGCGGCAAGTGACACCCCTTAAGACACCGAAATCACGTCGACGACGAAGTTTAAAGGCAATGAACAAGATCTTGGCAACGACCCAACTCGACGTGCGACGAGGCAATGAACAAGATATCCTGATAATAATTAATCCAACTCCACATGCGGTGAACGACTAGACGACGACAACAAGTTGGATGGGTCGCGACAACGACGAATGACCCAACTCAACCGGTAAAAGCAGCTTGGATGATTCACACAACTTCACCAAATTGTCTTGATAGCTTGCTCGTTGTTGTTAGATGGTTTCCGAAAATGCAGATTTGGGATCAATCTCGGGAGGAAGAAACCCATGGTGGCGAGGAAGAAGATCATGACATTTTACGTATTAAGGTGTTGTTTAAGGTTATTGGAGAGAGATAATGGGAGAAATTTTATGATTTTTTTTTTAAAAACTTTTAAAAAATAAATTAATAAATTATGTTCCATTTATTTATTTAATAAAAATACATATACATTAAATAGCAATCTAAACACATGGAATATAAAATACACAAAATTATTTGAAATTTTTGAAAATGGGGGCATTTAAAACTTTTAAAAAAACAAAATTGAAATATTTCAAGATTTATTAGATTATAGTATATAAACGGAGTATATATATTGGATTATAATATATAAACGAAGTTGCGACATTCGCTTCTCCCGCTCAGCTGTAATTAGAAATTGCGACAAGCCTTCCACACACAGAAGAAAAAAATAGGGATACATGGGATCCCCTTAGCGGAGGCCCCGATTCGAGACCAAATCCTCACACCGGCGTCCATTCAGATTAAAGGAGTATCTGACAAGTGACATGCACTATATAGGCAAACTCACCCATCGAGGTGCAAACCTCAGCCTCTGCATAATGCCTTCCAAAAAGTATATATGTTATATTATAATATATAAACGGAGTATATATATTGGATTATAATATATAACCAAAGTATATATGTTATATTATAGTATATAAATAAAGTTTATGTATTAGATTATAATATATAATTCAAGTATATATCTTAGATTATAGTATATAAACGAAGTATATATGTTGAAATATTTCAAGATATAGAGTTGGGCGGGAAAACATGTTGACTCACGAGAAAATGAAAATAAGGAAAAAAATTAGTATACATTAAAACATGGAATATAAAATTTGTCATAATAATTTAAATTTTGACTGAAATTTTCGAAAAATGGTGAATGTGATAAATATGGAAAAATTCAATTAAAGGAAAATAAAAATAAAATATCAATGAACAATATAAAAACAATATAAATAATAAAAAAATTATTTAATAAAAATAAATATATAATAAATGACAATCTAAACATGAAATCTAAAATCTAAAATCTAAAAAAAAAAAAAAAAATTATTTCAAAATTTCAAAAATTGAAGGACATTTTTTAAATTTAAAAAAACAAAAGTTATTAACGCCGTAATATTTAAAGCCTAGTGACATTTATGAAATATAGGTTGAAAAAAATTGTCTTTTACCATAATTTCTCTAAATTAAATTCAAGGACTTTCTATTTACT
The DNA here is from genome assembly GCA_028017165.1 of Herpetospermum pedunculosum. Classification (NCBI taxonomy): domain Eukaryota; kingdom Viridiplantae; phylum Streptophyta; class Magnoliopsida; order Cucurbitales; family Cucurbitaceae; genus Herpetospermum; species Herpetospermum pedunculosum. Next base: position 14,514,957 of record CM051523.1, read on the forward strand.
TAGCCTTTTAAGATTACTATGATTTTGATCGAACAACCACTTGGTGCAGTGGGTGAGCGCTCCGTCTAAGATAGCAGAGAGTGGGGGTTCGATTCTGACCTAGGGCAGATTTTCATAAAAATTATCAAACAACCACTTGGTGGGGGTTGATTGATCCTGCACCGTGCAAACGGGGCATGAATGAGTTATATACCGCCCATAAAGGCAAATTTTGATCGAACAACCACTTGGTGCAGTGGGTGAGCGCTCCGCCTAAGATAGCAGAGAGTGGGGGTTCGATTCTGCCCTAGGGCAGATTTTCTTAAAAATTATCAAACAATCACTTGGTGCAACGGGTGAGTGAGCGCATCACCTAGATAGCCTAGAGTGGGGGTTGATTGATCTTGCATGTGCAAACGGGGCATGAATTAGGGCAGATTTTCTTAAAAATTATCAAACAATCACTTGGTGCAACGGGTGAGTGAGCGCATCACCTAGATAGCCTAGAGTGGGGGTTGATTGATCTTGCATGTGCAAACGGGGCATGAATTAGGGCAGATTTTCTTAAAAATTATCAAACAATCACTTGGTGCAACGGGTGAGTGAGCGCATCACCTAGATAGCCTAGAGTGGGGGTTGATTGATCTTGCATGTGCAAACGGGGCATGAATGATTTAAAATATTTAACTGCATTATATACCGCCTATAAAGGCAAATTTTTAGCCAAACCGAGCATAGCTCAATTGGCATAGGGTTGTGCCAGTGACCACAAGGTCATGGGTTCAATCCCCGCATTAATTAAACTATTGCAAAAAAAGATTGATTTACATCAGGAGTACTTCATAAAAGTTGGTGTTGAATTACATAAAAATCATACATATAACTATTGAGATATTTATGAAATAAAATAAAATAAATTTTAACCAGCCATAAATCAATAATTTATTACAATTGTAAATCCCAAAAATTAAGGCAGATATTAATCAATTTTGACGTCATTTATTCTCAAAACTCTCTCTCTCCAAAGACATATATATATGATATAATCAAATATAAATTAATATATTGTTATATGTTAAGAATATGTAATTAGTTATATATGGTGTATGTTCATGTAAATAAAAATGTCACCAGTTTTAAACATAAGATTCATTTAGACATGAAATATTTTTATATTTACTGTATATTGATAATTTATATTCATACCTGATGGTTCATTTATGCATGAAATATTTTTATATAAGGGGCCGTTTGGTTTGAGGATTTGCAGATGTCTGGGAATAGAAGATGCTTGGAAATGAGATGTCTGGGAATAAGATGTCTGGGAATCAATGATGTCTGTGTTTGGTGCTGCATGGGAATGTCATCAGATTTTCGTGGAAATAAATGATGTTTATGTTTGGTGTTGTCTGATAATGTCATCAGATTTGTAAATAAATTTTAAATAATTAATTGTTGTTTATTTTATTTAACAATAAATCTTAATAATTATGTTCAACAAAAGTTATTTAAAATTATACAAATTTTTAATTCTAATTAATTAATTAATACAATAATAAAATTGAAGAACTAATGATAAAAGTTATATAATTCAAAAATCAAATATAATCTATCATCTATTACTAATCATAGGTTGGTGTGCGATACTTGGCAACCTATGCGATCGCATAGGTTGATGTGCGATAGTTATGCGATCGCATAAGTAGTTGTGCGATAGTTATGCGATCTCATAGGGTTGTTGTGCGATCGCATAGCTATCGCACACCAACCTATGCGATCGCATAGCTATCGCACATCTTAAATCAACATCTTAAATCAAGAAGCTACTTAAATCGATTTAACAAAAAAAAATAATAATAATAATAATTACATAAAGCTCTAGATTGGAATGAATTTAACCAAAAAAAAAGAAGAAAAAAATACACAAACTTGAAATTAGAGTTTGGAATTGATTTAAAAAAAAAAAAAAAAAAAAAAAAAAAAAAAAAATGGGTAGAAGAAACGTTGTTAAAAAAAAGAATGAAGAAGAAGATTTTAACAAAAAAAAAATGGGAAGAAGAAGACATACCTGGACAAGGCATCACCATGGCTTTCGGGGAAAGTCGCCTAAAATGGAGGGCATCAGAAAGCCATACTTTTGATGCCTGGGCTACAGCTATGCCCGGGCATAAATGCAAAGACGCCAACCAAACGTGGGAATGGCCATCAGAAAGCCATTCCCATCCTGATGCCCACCCTCAAAGACGCCAACCAAACGGCCCCTAAGTGAATTGATAACTATTTGAAAGTGAAGAAATATGAACATAAAATTCAGATGTGGTATATTTGAATATATATATATATATATATATATATATATATATATATATATATATATATATATATATATATTGCAAAGTAATATAAAAGGAATATATAAATTTATGTTAGGAATATATATTCACTATAATAATAGAACTACCTAAAGTTAGTTGAATGTATAATATATGAACTAGTATATATGTGTATAATTATATATGATTTATAATACAGTATATATTCATAACTTTTGACTTCTTATTAATAATAGACAATGTTATATTCAATTTCTAATTTGTCTACCATATATACATGATATAATCGAATATAATTTAATATATTACTACATGTAATTATTGTTATGGAATTCGTTATAAATAATATATTTTTTATATATATATGAAAATACCAATTATTTTAAACATAACATTAAGTTATATATGGAATATCTTTATATATACTGTATATTATGAATATATATATTCATACCTAATGATTTATTTGTATGTAGAATATTTTCATATAAATAAATTGATTAAAATCGTGGGATTTTATGGAGATTATCGAAGACAAATTGACTAAAAAACTAAAATGGTGGGATAAATACGTGTAATGGCAAAAAACCAGTAGCTATCACTGATAGACTATTATCGTTGATATATGACTATTACTGATGGACTATGATAGTCAATGACAAAATTTTATAAAAAACAATTGAGGTGATAGACTAATTACTATCAACGTTAAGCTACTATGAATAATAGAAATTTTCATATTTGTAATTTTTTTAAAAAAATACTATATTTTTAATTATTTTACTCTAAATTGACATCTGATTTCTATTAATTAATAGGGATAGAGAAAATTAAAAAATATATAAAAGTCTTACAATTTGGTAAAAATCAAAATGATAATATTTGTTGACATTTTTTAAAATAATATTTTTTAAGTATTCTACGGTGGTGCACAATTCCGTTAAATTCAATAACGAGTGTCGGCGGCGAATTCTAATTCTGACCTCAAAGAAAAGAAATTATAAAATAAACAACAACAAAAATAATTGTGATCCAAAAACTTTTAGGTAAAAAAATTATTTTCAATTTTATTTTGATTTTTAAGATCCCGTTTAATAATCATTTGATTTTTGGTATTTGAGTTTTTTAAAATTAAGCCTATAAATATTCATTCCACCTATGAATTTTTTTTGTGTTGTTGACTACCTTTATAAGTGTTTTCGAGTGTGTTCAGATTACATTCATGAGTGTTTAATTTTAGAAAAAACTGGGATGTTTTCAACCACCCAAAATAATTTTATTTGGGAATGAATTTTGAAAATAAATTATTTTTGTGAAACACTTAATATTAACTTATATTAACTTTTAGAAGAAGAAAAAAAAATTGTTTCATTGAGAATCTTATCTAATTTTCATAATATATTAAAATTACCAAAATACTCTCACACTACTCCATTAATTTTTTTCCACTCATGATTGTTGCAGACCACCTCTTCCGACACCGCCGCTGCCGGCCATCTCCAACCACTGTCGTTGATCTTCGGTGACCACTTCGGCGACACCTCCGTCCGATCTCTGAACGTCCACCGGTGACTACGGTGATCACCTCCATCCGATCGTCGACGAACTCCAGCGAAAACCACCGTTGACGATCTCCGATCGATCTCTGGCGACACCTTCGACGACAACCACCCCGGCGACCTTCGACAACTAACGACGACCACCACCACTTTTACTCCGTCACCGACCATCGACAAGAGTTAACGTCGGTCATAATTTTTAAAATACAAATTTAAATTTATTCATTCATATTGTTTATTAATCATTGTCATTTATAGTAATTTGATATTAAGAAAAACATTTATGAGTGTAGAACAAATCAAACAAACTTGTACATAAAAATTATTTTGAGAAAATGTAACCAAACATATTGGTGTTTTAATTATAAACATTTCTAAAAAAAAAATATTTAAAAAAAAAATACATTATTTAAAAAATATTTTTTTTAGTATTCAATCCAAATTAAAATTTTAAAAGTGAAAAAAATAGATTTTAGATTTTTAATTTTTTTTTTTTTTTTTTTTTTTTTTTTGTTTTGTTTGTTTGTAAGAATTCTAATGTTTTCTTTTTAAAAAAAAAAAAAAACGAATAACCAACACATTTTTTTAAAAACTCAAATAATTATCCTTAAACTTTTAATTTTATTCTACTTATCTCTAAACTTTTAAAATTTATATTAAAGTTTCCTTAGTCTCTAATTTTTAAATTACATATTCGTTTTCATTTTAAGGGACGTTTGACCTCCGTTGCAAAAAAAAAAAAAAAAAAAGGACGTTTGACCTCTTATTTTGTGTTGGAATGAATTTGACTTTAAAAGTTAAACTCATGTTTAAATGGATAAATTTGAAAATTATGGGTTTTGAACCCAACCCTATGATTTTGAATTTTCATCTTTTTCTCCAATTTTATTTCTTACTTCATCCATTTCACATCAACAATTTTATCTCTCTGTTCATCAATTTGACACAACAATTTTTCTTTTTTTTATCTCTTTATCTATTTTGCCATCAATTTTCGCTATATGTCTATTCCTTTTTTCTTTTTATATATATCTAAAAATATATATATATATATTGTCTCATCTTATTATATAAACTAATAGTGTTAGTAATTTTTCTTTTTTTGGTAAGTTAAAATATATCTTTTTCTATTATAATGGTATTCTTTTGTATGTTTTTTTTTTACTACTTTCTAATAAGAATATATTTTTATATTATTACAAATTTTTCATTAATAGTGGTGAATTATTGGAATGTACGTTATATCCAAACTAAGGTTTTTTTTTAATTGTTTTTTCTCTTTACTATTTGTTTATTTTATGTATTTTTTCAACCGTATTCTATAAACTAATGTTGTATTTGTAATTTTCTTTTTTTATAATAATTATTATTTTTTTTAATTGGAATGTACAAAATTTTCATCTATTTTTTTTTTTCTTTCTTCTATTTATTGTTTTTTTTTTTTATTGTTTTTGTTAAATATTTTGTTAAAATATATCATTATCCATCTTATTCCATAATTGTTTTGTCACGTAGCCAATAGTGACTATGAAGTCCTAGATTCAATCTTCACTCCAACATGTTGTCAAAAAAAACTTTTTTCCCTTTATTTTATTTTTTTGTTTTTATTAATTTTTAAAAGGTATATTTTTTCATTCTATTTCATAAACTTTTTTTTATGAGTACAAAATATGAAAACTGTTTAATTTTTTTTTCTTATTCTTAGACTATAACATAAATTAAATGCTTCATTTTTTAAGTCTCAAAAGAAGTTTGCTCATGTTACATGAGGCCGGGTTTTACATTTCACAAAACAACCACTAGAAAATAAGGGTAAAAAAGAGAAACAAAATAGTTAAAGGAAAAGAAAAAAAGAAAAAAAAATTGTTCAACCCGGGGTTCATAACACTGCACCCAAACACTGGTTTCTGATTTCAAGGTTTCCCAACTCTGCACCCCAAACACAGTTTTTTTGATTCTCAGGGTTCAGAACCCGTCCTGACAAACTCTCTAGGATTCTGATTCTCAGAGTTCTGATTCCAAAACAGGGGGTCAAACGCTCCCTAAACAATAATTATTTTGGTGAACGGACTTTTAAAATATATATTTTATTGTCTGAAGTTACCTAAATTACAATTTCTGGGTCTAGCTGATTTTTCACCTAATATTCACACTCAATACACCCAAACTAACCCTATAAAACTTTAATGGATACTCAAATTAGCTCGTCTTTAAATAGATTGAAATCCATATTTTCCAACTTCTAAATATAGATGATCAATACAAAAGTAGATAGACCTTTAAACTTTTAAATACAAAAAGTACCAAAAATTGAAAGTTATACACTAAAACATACTCATTAAGAGAGAGGAGAAATTAATGTACAAACTTTCGAAAATTAGATAAGGAAGAAGTTGGATGGGTCATGGGTGACGCCATACCATTATTGAAATCTAACATTGAATTCTATTGCCTGCCTAATTTTATCATCATTATCATCCTAACCAATCATACCCAATTTTTTTTTATATTAAAAACAAAGACAAAATTGCAATTTTATTGTAACAATTTTGAATATAAAGTTTCAATTTTATCAAATTCAACTCTTTTATAGTGAAGGTAAATGTTATAAATTTTATCCTCTAATAAATTTTCTTTAATTTACCCCCACTATTTTTAACTAAAAAAAAAATATATATATATATATATATATATATATATATATATATATAAATCGATAAACTCGCTGATTTAAACAATATAAAATTTTACATAAATTTAAATTAGATTAATATACAAATTAACATCAAACAACCTCTTGATACTAAGTGCATTGTCTAACTAGTTTAGACTGGAGTTCGATCTTGCACTTGTGCAATAATAATAATTTGTGTGACTAAAAGGTCCATGCTTGATTCTCCCACCCCATGTTGTCAAAAAAAAAAAATATATATATATATATATATATATATATATATATATATAAATTAACTATTGAATAACTTTGTCAAACTCATACATTTTTATAGAAATTTAGTTCTAATGTTGTTTTCCTTTAAAATCCTATCAGCTTTGTATCATATATACATGTTTTATAATTTATTGAAAGTATATAAGAATACTTTCTGTAACGATTTTTTTCAAACGAAAATTTATTAGAGGATAAATATTGAAACATTTTTTTTAAATATAAGTTTATTATTGTAATATTTATCTAAGTTTGAGGTGCAATTTGATGAAATTTAAAATTTAAAGATAAAAATTGATACAACTTTACAAGTTTAGGAGTAATTTTTTTTTTCCTAAAAAAAAAAAAAAATTATCATAGGAAGAAACATTTCAAAGCTTGCGGCAGTCAATGCAAAATGATCCATTATCATCTTGGATTTCAAAAGGCACCAATTGCCTAAAATATCCAATTATAATTCATTAAACAACTCCTTTTGATTTTTTAGCAATAGAAATTTTGACCAAAAAAGTTCCAACACATCTTTGATTTGACTCATCCAATTCCTTCCCCCATTCAATTAACCAAAGAAAATTAAGTAGTAATTCAGAATTCTATATTCTTAACGTGTTGAAATGGCTTAATATGAATATTGTTTTCTTTTTTTCAACCTAGGCATGAGTGGCTATACCTTAAAGAAACATTTACTTTTTTCTTTTTTCTATTTAAAATTGCATAGTTGATTTGAAGTAACTTACATTTTAGTTCATGAATAATTTTCACGAGATCGAGTTTGGAAAAGAACATGTAATAAGACTTCTGTCACAACGAGAACGAAGAATTCTCATTTTAAAATAGTGTTGGATCAAAATCATAGAAAAGATAGACATGTTTAGAGAGATGGAAATATGAAAATACATTCTAGATATCAAACTAAACGATTTGCTATAAATTTGTTTCATTGTATCGAGGAAGAGAATAAGTATAGAGAGTTTGAATAATATATTATATAGTTAACAAAATTTGCAAAATCATTGAAAAATATGATGTCGACAAAGATAATTTAGAATTATTTTTTAAACCTATTGGAATTAAAGTTCATAATTGAATTCTCAAACGATGAAAACGCATAATATATATGCTCAAAAATATATAACATGGATTTTTCTTTAGGGTTTTTTTTTTTTTTTTTGAAAAAAATGTATGTTTCCTTAATTAGAAGGAGCTTGAGTTCATCATCTTTTAAATTAATTGAGTTTTCCATCATTTTTCTCGTTCCTATCCATTTAATCTATGATTATTAAAAAATATACAACTTTAACTCTTAAATTTTGTAAAATAATTATATTTAATTCCCTTTCCTTCTATTATTTCTTTAACCATTGAGGCATTAGGAGATTGTAGGTTCGAATTTACTATTATACGTGTAAAAAATTCTTATGATTGACTTCAAAATCTAATTAAAAAATATGGTAAAAATATAATTAAAATATATTTTTTTTTAAGTCGAAGTGACTAAATTTGTAATCTAATATATATATATATATATATATATATATATATATATATATATCAAAAAAGAAAGCTCCACTAATGTTATACTACCCCTAAGCCAATACCAAAAGTCAAAAAAGTAATGTAGACAAATTTTGTTCATTGTCATCAATTTATAATCACTATATGAAGTATGAAGAAGAAGAAACAAAATAACAAAAAAAGAATGTTTGGCTGTTGGGCCCACTTACATCGCCGATTTCTTCCGACTTTGTTAGAAACTTAGGAAAAGAAAATTATTGTTTTTTTTTTCTTCCTTTTTTTAATGATCTGTGGAGTCTAATTCTAATCTAATCAAAGAGGTGTTGTTGTAAGAAACAAATGTTTTCTTCCGTCCATAAGCTCTCTAATGATGAGTCAACTCCGTCTCCTTCCCACCACCCTGACCCGAACCCGTCTTCCAAACCCGACCCACCACCTGACCCGTCCATCGTAGTCAAATCCGATGTGTCGGAAGAAGTCGACGACATGTCGACAGGGATGCTGTTGTTGTTTGGATTTGTCCATGTGGATTCAGAAATGGTAGAATTTGACATGGAGGTCTCGGTGCATAGCGGCAAAGGTGGCGGCGACGGGTTAGAAGTGGCTGCGATCCGCTCGACCAAGCGGGGGATCCAAACATGTCTCATAGCATCTCGAAAACGTTGACTGTTGACGTCGCAGTTGAGTTGTTTAGCTTGCTTTTGAACTCTTGTTCTCCAGTAGTTTTTTATCTCGTTGTCCGTTCTTCCCGGTAGAAATTGAGCTATTTTCGACCACCTAAATTAACAAACCCAAAAAAAAAAACATATCAACACGTCTACCATCTATTAATCGTTTAACGTTTTAACATTTTTAATAATACAAAACTTATCGAAAAAACAAAACATTAGAGACTAAAACATATATACAAATCGAAGATGAGAAAAAACTGACCGATTGCCCCAACGAGAATGGAGTTCAAGAATGAGAAGTTGTTCTTGAAGAGTAATATTTCCCCGAATAACATTAGGGCGAAGATAATTCAACCATCTTAATCTACAACTTTTCCCCGTTCTCTTCAACCCTACAAATTTACAAACACACAAAAATTAAATAAATAAAAACCCAATAATAATACCCTAAACGACGTCGGATCGGATCCATACCAGTAGAACGAGCAACAAAATTCCAGTGGCCTTCACCGTGAAGAGTAACATAACTAAAAAGCAAAGAATCTTCTTCAGGAGTCCATGGCCCTTTCTTTACATCCGCCATTGATATATATAATAAATTCTGCTAATTTGATTTGATTTAATTTCTCTCTAAGTTTCTCTCTTCTGTGGGGGAGAATTGAATTGAAATTTGAAACTATATATTATATATATATAGAGTTTAGAGAGAAGGGGAAAAACAGTGGGGGAAGTATTAAGGAACGTGTTTTGTTTTTGGTTTGGTTTTTGCGGCAAGTTGACACATGATTTTATAAATAAATATAATGGAAAAGCAACAAGTGGAGATGTGATTAAAATGAGTGTAAAAAAAAGAAAAAGTGAATGATGTTATTGGAGTTGACCTTGACTTGTTCTTTCTTCAATTTTAGTACACAAAACACGCACACATACCTACATACACACGCCTTAATCCTTAAAAAGATGATACATTATTTAGAATAGAGGATCGAGATTTAGTGTCGACGGTGTAGAGGTGAAAAAGTTATTCGATATGGTTGTCTCATAATAGTCGTTGGATGCAGAGAAAAGAGACAGATCCTTCGATAATAGTCGTTGTATGTCAGGATTAACCCCTTTAAAGATTAGAGACATGACCCAAAATTTCTTAAAATTTTGATATATAGGCATGATGCATGCATTTCAATGAACGCAGCTCATTCGATGACATTTGGCAATACGTATTAAAGATTAGTGTAAACACAATTCATGTTAATTTCACTTTGTTAAATTTTAGTTATTTGAAATTTAGGGTAGTGCCTTCTATTTTGGATAGATTTGACTTAGTGACTTAGTGGAGATGATTATAAAGAAGTTTAAGGTTTAGTGGGATAGTAATTTGTGGGTTAGTGGTTTGAAACATTTTTTTTCGAACGTACAATTTCTCCTTTGTTCTCTTTGTTTTTGCTACAATACATGTCCGCCCAATTTCAACACTCACAAGCATGAAGCGTGAGTAGAAGACACTCTCCTCCAGAGTGTAAGGTTATTTAAACTTAATTGAATTTTTTTTTTATACACTTGCATATTCTTATCATCAAGAATTCTAATGGTGATAATTTTTTTTTTTATATTTATATAATATAATTTGTCGGCCTCCCAAACCATACTATCTGTAGTTTTGAAAAACTGGCATGTTCTCTAATAACCACTATAGATACAAATTTTAAGTAGTTTTACACTTTTCTCTCGTACATCTAAGGAGTAGAATTGCTAACTACATTTGTGGTGGTCTTCTAGAATAATTTCTCATAGAGATGAAGATTTGATAGATAAATGTGCACTGCATTAACTAAGGTGAGTTAAGAGATTTGATAGATAAATGTGAGTGCATTAACTAGGGTGAGTTATGTTTGTGTCGGTGAATTTTAATTTGATACTTTAATTTTCAAAATGTGTTAACTATGGAACTTCTTTAATTTAAAAGCAACCATTTTTGGTTTGGCCGATTGTTTTGGATCTAATGGGTTGATTGGAACAATTACTAAAATCATGTACAATTAATTGATGGGAGAATTTTTCTTTTAGTTTAATGTGCGTGAGGGATTCGAAATTCTGACTTTTTGGTCGATGTATCTTTTATGTTAGTTCAACTATCTTTCTTGTTACGGTTGATTACGATTGATGCGAGGATTGAGTGGTTATGAAAAATTGTAAAAATAATAACGAATATTGGTGTGTGTTTATTATTACCATTGATATATTAAAATGACTTTTTTAATTTTTTTTAATTTTTAAATTAAAATTGAAGGATGAAAATGAGATTTAAACTTTCTTATTTTTTTTTTCATTAAATTTAGTTTGTATTCAATTGGGTCTAGAATTTAAAATTTTCAAGTTGACTCTCCTCAAAAATTGTTCCAACGCGCTTTTATCCACCAATAAATTAAAGAATCTTTTTATTTTCAAACCCTAGCACAATTGGCGAATATCGTAAACATAAACAAAAAAAAAAATATATTAATTCACTACCACATAAAAATAAAGGAAATTATAACGGAGGTCAATTTAGGATAAGATAATTAGAAATATAGCATGTTTTTAAAAAATTTACAGATATGACAATTTCTATCGCCATATCTTATGGCGGATAGAAGTCTATCAGATCACTTCAGCTTTTTATATATTTTTGTTAGTGATAATAGTCTATCACTGATAGAAGTCTATCAGTGATATGATAAAGTCTATAGAAACGGATTTTCTTACCATATTTGCAAAACATTTTAAAGTTTGCTAAATTTAGAATTAGTTTGGGCTTATTTGTGCAACCAGCCCTAAAAACAAATTATATATATATACTAGAAAATTGTAACAGATGTCAATTTAGAGTAAAATAATTAAAAATATATCACTTTTTTAAAAAAAATCCGGATATGGCAATTTCTATCACTGATAGTATGGTCTAATAGTAGTTTTTTTTTTATAGAATTTTGTCAATGATAATAGTCTATAGTGATAGAAGTCTAGTAATAGTCATACAGTCTATCACCACTGTTTTTTTGCCATATTTGCAAAAAAAAATTAAACTTTGCTAAATTTATAATTATTTTAGGCCTGTGTTTGTGCAACCAGCCATATATATATATATATATATATATATATATCACTATAAATATTCGGAATTCAATTTTACCGACATGATATCGATGAATATTTTTATAAATTATTTAAAAAAAATTATTTAATTAAATTAATAATTAAATTATTTTTTACTTTTAAATTAAATTATAGATATTGTTATTAGTATATATATATATATATTATTCATATTAAAATTAATATATAATTTTTTATATATATATTTTGCTGGTATTTATAAAAGATATTAGAGATATCGATTAATTTTTAGTTCTTACCATCTATTGAATCCTCCAATTTATAGATTTAGAAATTTATCGATAAATCGACGAATATTTTTATTTTCGGTTCAATGATTTTGATAAAAATGATTTATGTGTATCAATCCAAAAATAACTTAGTGGATAAGACATCAATTAGGTTGATGCGTACTCTACACTTGTTGAACTCTGTTATTATTTATAAAATCTACGTTATTAGAGTGAAATTTAAAACTTTCAAAATTGTCTAAACTTGAGAACTAAATAAAATGTAACCATTATTTATATTATATTTAAACAAAAGACCCACCAATATTATTAATCACCAAATTTATCAGTAAAAGAAAGAAAGAGTGAAGAGGAGTTATTTATGAGATTGGGATGCAAAGTTTTGTTTTTTTTTTTTTTTTTAATTGAAAAATTGGTATGTAGTTAATTACTATTAATTATTATTTTATTTGTTTGTCGGCTTGCCGCTTTTCGTTGGTATTTGAAAAGGCCACGTGAAGATGATGCAATTTGCAAAATATAAAAAAGAAAAATATTAATAATAAAATATATCCACATCACATGCACTCCACCGGCACCAACTAATTTTAGAGCTTTTTTTTTTTTTTTTTTTTATAATAATTTACATCATTACTTTTAAGTTTAAACTATATTTTCTTTCGTATCTTTAATCTTTCACATGTATTTTATTTCTAATTCATATATTTTTAAACGTTTCAAATTATAAGTTTTTTTTTAGAGGACATTGGATTTTAAGGTGGCGTTTGACCCAAAAAAAAAATTCAGAGAATTAGAGTTGTTTAATTAGTAAAATTGGTTCTTCTGGAGAATTATAAAGTATGTGTGTTTTGGATAGAGAATTGTTTAATCTGTAATTCTGAAGTATGTGATATGTCTGAGACAGAATGTTGAATTCTTAAATCTGAATTTATTTTAGCCGCTTTATTCTGCACATTGTTTTTCTACAAATTTTCAAAATTTCATTATTGAATTTTAATTTCAATAAATTCTAAAAAATATTTTATTTTATTTTATTTTATCTATTATTTACAATTTTTTTTAAACAAAAATAATTTTAAGCGCAATATCTCAAATTATTTTTTCATTATTATAAAATATATATATATATATATATATTTATTTTGGTTAGGATTGTGATTCGTTTGTTTTTATTAATGTATATATATTTTACCAACTTGAAAAAAAAAAAAGAACAACCCATAAATATAGAGTTTTACTCTGACTCATGTGTCAAACAATCTTTCTCTGCCTCCACCCTCTTAAACTCATTATTCTATTTTAATCCACTTCATCCGGAAACCACCAGCATCTTGACAGTTTATTTTAACTTGTTTTTGTACAATTTTTTCTATAATTTTTTATATTTTCATTGTTAAGGACTTTTTTCAATAAATTTTAAGAATGAGATTTTTGTTTATTATTTTATGCATCCTTCACAAATTTCTTTGAAGATAACAAAAATAATTTTGAGCACAATACTTCACAATCTTTTATCAATATCACTCACATTCATTATTCATTTTATTTGGATAGTTTTGAAATAGAAGAGAGTCATAGTACAATAGTGTATTAAATATATTTTAATCCATTAATTTAAACGGATCCAAATAGCTTATATTTTTATTTCTCTCCATAAAAATACTTACATTTTGAATTTGGTTTAAGTACCAATTTTGATTGAACAACCTATTTTATATTTAAAATAATAAAAATAGGTTGATTTGCATTTTTAGTCATTTTACACATTTTATTTAAATTACGTTTTTTTTAGATAATTAAAAAACTTGTGGGAGGGATGGAGAGAGACGAAGGGAGAGAAATGTGGTGCTTCTAAAAATGGAACATAGTTGAATAATAATTACTATAGAAGTTTGGGGAGTTCAATAGTTATTACGGTTAAAATTTGGGGAGTTGATATTTTTTATCCGAGTTCAACAAGTTTGGTCGGCCAAACGGGTAGTTAACTTGAGATTTTTGTACGGATGACCCACCCCTCGGGATGCGTGAGGTTTTTTTAACCCAGTGTTTGAAAACTTATGTTTTTTTACCTTCTCTCGTGATAAGGAAGTGCACAAAGTCATTCGTACCCTTCGCTTATCACGATCACGAGGAGACGACTGTGATCTACTCGTGATAAGCGATGTGATCTCCTCGTGATAAGCGAAGAGTACGAATGACTTTGTGCACTTCTTTATCACGAATAAAAGAAAAAAACATAAGTTTTCAAAAACTGGGTTAAAAAACTTTACGCACCTCGAGGGATGGGTCATCCGTACAAAAATCCCTAGTTAACTCCTTCCTCGACTCCTTCTCCAACAACTTCTTAAAAGATTATTTGGTTTTATAAGTTTGAAGATATTGTATTTCTTGCCAAATCCAACCTAGCTCAATTACACTAAAAAGTCACCCTCCATCAATCAGTTAAAATGCCTTTTTGAAAAAAAAGTATTGTATTTCTTTCCTCTTAAAAAAATATTAGTATTTGTTAAAAAAAAATTGAGCAATCCAAAAAAAGAAAAAGAAAGAAAAGTTCATTTTCTCCCCCCCTTGATTCAAACCCCACACATATATATATTTGTTTTTTTTTAAACAACCATATATTTTTTTCTTTTTCCTTTCCTTTCTTTCCTTTATTTTTCTTTTAAAATTCAAACTTATATTCAATACCATCAAAGTCTATAAACTCTATGAGTTAGAGACCAAAGACTTTAGGTGGTTTACTAATAATAATAAAAAAAACAATCAAACAAACAAACTATATAATTTAAATTTTATATGATATTGTCCTTATTTTTTTTTGTTTTACTCAATTTTTTTTAATATAAATCTTCGTAATTTTGTTTTTTATTTTGTCCAAAAAAAAATCGGATACCAATGAAAATGTTGTTCCTCACTTATATACACCCATAATTTTTGTCATTTTCTAATTAATACAGATTTTGGTTGCACTCCCAACAAATTTACTAAAATAATTAGTACAAGTATAGTCTAGTCACACCAAAAGAAAGGTATAGTATTTGGCCGTCTTAGCTCAGCTGGTAGAGCGCATGGCTTTTAACCATGTGGTCGTGGGTTCGATTCCCACAGATGGCGAATTTAAATACAATAATTAAAACAAAAAAGAAGATATAATCTAGTCACACCAAAAGAGAGGTTGAGTTGGTTGATCCTATCTATAATTTTATACGAAAACATATAAAAATGCAGAGTAATTTTTTAATCCTGAATTCATTAACCTATTTAATGATATATATTCATACTTTATGAATAAAAAAAGTAATAAACATGCCAAACCGAGCATAGCTCAATTGGCATAAGATTGTGCCCGTGACTACGAAGTCATGGGTTCAATCCTCGCTTTAATTACAATACCGTTCCAAAAAAAAAAAGTAATAAACATGTCAAAACGAGCATATCTCAGCTGACATATGTATGTCTTGATTGATGATCTAGATGTCTGTAGTTCGAATCTGGTCTGTAGTTTTTAAAAAAAAACTTTACGCTCTTCGAAAGGAGAGTCATCACATCCGTATAAAAATACCGAAAAAAGAAGATGGGTAGTCTAACCAGTAACGTACTATATTCCATATTTGCCTCCAAAACTAAATGGAGAAAAATATTTCTCTATCATTGACCTTGCTTTAAATTAAATAAAAGATATAATATGCCAAATCGAAGGGGGTCATCACATAGAAAAGGGTTGATTTTGTAGTAGTGAGTGATTATATTAAATAGTATATGAAGTCATTATAAGTGCAAGTCCACGTATGATATATGGGGAAAGAACGAGTCAAAGAGTCTTTGTTTTGACTGTTTCTTTTGTTATTTGGTCAAAGATAGAAGCTTCTAATTTGGTCAACAGTCAAAAATGTGAATGTGAATGGTATGAGACTTTAGTGGAATTTATTTTACTTTAATTAAATTGGACTATAAGAGTATGGATTGTATACAATAACCAAAAACAAAAATATGTATAAAAAAACAATTCATGTAGTTTCACACTTTTTTTTCTTTGCCCTTCTAGAATCAAGGTCTATATATATCTTTTCTTTTTTATTATTATTCTTATTAATTAGCAACCCTATAATACCCCATTTTTTACTAATTTTCTATAGGGTCTCAAGAAATTTATTTGACAGAAATGTAGATTTTAAGATATTTAAAGTTAGGGGCGGAGCCAGGTTGGAGTCAGGAACACGTGCCCTCAAATTATTAAATTTATATATTTATAGGTAAAAAATCGAAAAATATAACCACATTAAATGTATTTGAAAACAAAAAATCCAAAAAATATAACAATAATTTCTCCGGCCTGATGATAAGAGGCACAGATTTCAAGTTTGTTTGTTTGAGCACCCCAAGTTCAAACTCATCAGATGTTAAATTGTGTGTTTTTTATTTTATTTAAATTATTTAAGATTTGAAAAAAGAAAACATACTTCTATTTTAAAACTATATATCTTTTACTAAATTATTTTAGATTGTAAAAAAAAAAAATTAATTCTATTTTTAAAAAAATGATAAATATTTTAAATTCCATTATTTATTCATATATTTTTTTTAAAGAATTCTAAAATAGTTTATTATTATTTTTTAATTAATATTACTTAATATAAATATTACATCTTTTAAAAAAATATATTATATATAAATGTTTAAAATTATATTTATATGATTGTAAAATTACAAGTTTAGTCCTTCAATTTTTAAATTGTTTAATAGATTATTCGTGAAGTTTAATTTTGTATCTAATAAATACATGATTTTTTTTTAAATGTCTAATAGATATGTGATTTTTTTTTTAAATGTAGAATAAGTTGAGAACTCATTAATTTGATCTCTATCAAAACGTTTAATATGTTAATTTTTTTAATATTTCTTTATTAGATACAAAATTGAGAGTTTAAGTATCTATTAGACACAAAATTAAAATTTGAAGGATTTAGTAGACACAAAATTTAAATTTTAAGGATCTATAAGACTCAAAATTGAAACTTTAAGAGTGTGTTACGCACATTTTAAAGTTCAAGGACTATATAGAAATAAATCGAAAATGTCAAAGACTAAACTTACAATTAACTCTATTGAAATTGTTCCTCTCCTGACAAAATTTTCTGGATCCGCCCCTGTTTCGAGTCTTTTAATTTTTTGTTAGGTTGTGTGAGAAAATTGAAATTTTATAATCTAAATATAACCTAAATATTCTTCAATTAGTTAATGCATTATATCATATGATATAATGAATTAACTAATTATGATATAATGCATTAACTAATTGAGAAATGTTTAAGTTATCACCCATTTTGAATTCTTTTATTTATTGATGTGTTTTAAGTAATAGATATTGATTGATATGTTAGGCAACAAAAAGAAAAAAAGGTAAAAGAAGAAATGAGTGACTAAAGTGAGCATAAATCAACTCAATTCTAACTAAACAATGATACTAATCAACGCAGAATGACCCGTTCTAAACTAATTAAAGCAATAACTAACATTTTATGACGAACATTCAACTAGAAAGCCTAAATTGATACTTCGATTTCTTTATTTCTCCGGGTTACGAATACTCTTTCTCTTGCAGTTAGAGGTTTGATCCCCACTACTACAATTGTTGAATTCAGAAAAGAAAAATAAAATTTATTGGTTAGATTCAATAAATTATGTTAAAAGTTAAGATTAATAAATTTTTCCTACTAATATTCCATTAATAAATATATATATATATACTAAACAACAAACTTTCATTAATCAGAGAATAAAGTTCGTAGACTCAGGGATCAGACAATAACAAAACTTGTAACCAACTTGGTATAACGCCCTCCAAGAGGCAAGAGTAGCAACCCCCAAGAAGAACGTTCGCACCGCCACACTATGAGCCACTCAATTAATTGTTTTCGAGATAAAATTGAGTCCTTTTACCTAACCAACACACATCCAAATTGAGTCCTTTCATTAATCAGAAAATAAATTAAATTTGTACGTAAAATATCAACTTAAATGAAAAAGCAAGAGTCAAATATCAAATTGAAAGTCAAATGACGAATTCGTAATTTAAAAGTAAGGAGTGGCAGTTTGATAAATAAACAGACATTGACAAAATTGTAATTAAAAATTAATTGATGGCAATTTCTTAAATAACTCAAAACCTAAAATTCATCATTCTTTCCAACGTGAGGTTGAGGCTCAGTGTCGCCGTTCGTGTGTTCCGTCGCCATTCGTTTCAAAGATCTCCGTTGTCGTCGTTGGGCCCCGTACACCGCTGGGTTGATGAGGATCTGAGAGTTCGAGTCCCGTCGGAGTAAGCGTCGTCGTCAATTGGAGTAGGATGATGAAGTTAGTGTGATGAAGAGAGAGGAGAGAGAGTGTTGGGAGGCTTTGGAGGTAGAGAAATGGGCCTTGGAGAGAGAAAGTTGACTTTGGAGTCAAATCAAGACTTTGACTTCTAAAATTTTCTTTAGAATTCTCCTAGGTTTTTATTTTACCGGTCTCCCTTTTAAAAGCATTTTGCTATGATATTCTCCGTTTTAAAAGCATTTTGCTCGGATATTCTATTTGAGTCTTTTGCTCGATTCCCCTCCATGAATAACTCTTTTCCTCATATATTTATATACAATAAGAAAACGAAACAAAGTTAAAATCAAGTGATTCATGACTCAAAAGTTCTTACCCCAAAACAAATTTTAACCATAAAAATGAACAAATATTTTTATAGTCATGAATGAATACCAAATTTTAACCATAAAATAGATTAATGATTTTATCTTCATTAGAGTAAATGAATGAATAATATCAAATTTTAACACTTAGAAATTTTATACTCATTAAATGTTGTTTTTATTTATTAAATTAGGTAAAAAATATTTCAACACAATTAAAACGTTCTTTTTTATTATCTTCCATTTTCGAAATTAATTAAATAAGTAAATAAAAAGTAAATTTAAAAAGTTAAAATTGATAGAATAAAATATGACAAAAAATAAAATTAAATAAATAAATAAAGTAAAAAAAATATTAATGATAAATAAATGGGAGACTAAAAACGGTGTTTATATATATAACTAACTAAGTTCCACCAAAGTGAGTATGACTCAGGTGTTACATGGATGCGTTGAAAACCAAGAAGTCTGTTATTTGAAAAATAATAATAATAATAAAAAAAATGTGTTCCTCATTCATTTCATTTTAGTCGAGTCAATTTTTATGTGATTTGGAAAAAAAAATTATAATAATTTCCACATAATTTTTTTTTTATTACTATTATTTTAAAATGGTCTCTTCCTTTGACTGACTAATTTGTGACTATTTTGGTGATTTAAGTGGTCAAATGATGTGTAAGGTGAATTGGTGACTCTATTTTGTTGACTTGGGCAAAGTATAATCTACATTTCAGTCAAACTCCAATCTAAAATCTCTATGTTTCACCAATCTCTCTCGCCCTTTGTCATATTCCTCCTACAAAT
The DNA here is from genome assembly GCA_028017165.1 of Herpetospermum pedunculosum. Lineage (NCBI taxonomy): Eukaryota > Viridiplantae > Streptophyta > Magnoliopsida > Cucurbitales > Cucurbitaceae > Herpetospermum > Herpetospermum pedunculosum. The sequence continues at coordinate 14,534,825 of CM051523.1, forward strand.
TAAATTTCTACTTCTCAAAATTTCCATTTTAATTTGTAGAAATTTCGAGTTAAACTCTTCAATGGAAGTGTTTGATTGTCATGTTATTTTCTTTTGCCGGGTAGAAAGGTGCAACGTAGGTGTGTAACCACGACCACCACCACTCTCCAGCAACACCTCTGACGATAACCACTTCGACGACTTCCGTCAACTAACGACAACCACACCACTCTTATTCCATCACCGATGAGAATAGTAAACGTCGGTCATGTTTTTTAAAATACAAATTTAAACTTATTAATTCATATTGTTTATTAATAATTGTATTTTATAGTAATTTGACATTAGAAAAAAAAATATTTTTAGTGTATAACAAACCAAACAAACTGATAAAAACACATTTGAAAAAATATAAAACCAAATATATAAGGCTCTGTTTGATAACGCATTCAGTTTTTAGTTTTTAATTTTTAATTTTTTTTATTTTAGTTTTTAGTTTTTTTTGTTTTTTAAAAATAAAAATCATATATGTTTGATAATTGTTTTTTATTTTCTATTTTTAAAAAAATAGAAAACCAAACTTATTTGATAACGGTTTTTTATTTTTTGTTTTTGAAAACATAAAAGTTCAAAGTGGTTCGATAATTACCATTTGTTTTGTATATTTTTTATAAGATGAAAATTAAATTTTCTAAAATAATGTTAATTTATTAAAATGTAAATGTTGCAACATTTATCAAAATTTAATTAATAACCAATTAGTTGATAAAATTGAAAATTGAGGGTAAAAAATGATTTTCCCTAAAATAAAAAAATATATATTTTGTCAATAGTTTAATTAGACCATCTTTAGTGGGAGAATTGTACGATTGACCCCCTATTTTAAGCGGATTGTCAAAATGACCCGGATCTGAAAAAAAAAAAGTCAAACTGACATTCTGCTGACATCATCAATTTTTTTTTAATATTATTTTCTAGCTCTAGCTGCGGGCGCGGGCTGATCTCGCTCTAGCTCGGGCGCGGGTTAGTCTCGCTCTAGCTCTAGCTTCATTTAAGATCTGAAAATTTCAAGATCTTGAAGTTATTTTCAGATTCGAGACCAGCCCGCAACTAGAGCGAAACCAGCCCGCGCCCGAGCTAGAGCGAAACCAGCCCGCGCCCGAGCTAGAGCGAGATCAGCCCGCGCCCGCAGCTAGAGCTAGAAAATAATATTTAAAAAAAACTGATGATGTCAGTAGAAAGTCAGTTTGACTTATTTTTTAGATTCGGGTCTGTTTGACAAATGGGTTAAAATAGGGTGTCAGCCGTACAATTCTCCCATCTTTAGTTGACGTTTATCCACCGTAAAGTCAAAAAAAATAAAATATGTTAATTGTGGAAGGTAGATGAGTATATGGGTGTAACATCACACTAATATTAAAATATAATATACTAGAATTTTTTTATTTAAATAAAACTATAATATATTATATTAATAATATTTTTATACTAAAAATATATTAATAACTCTTATGAATATTTATAGATATCCATATGATAAGATATCTCTCCCATTATCTCCTCCGTAAACCCTATAAATAGTGGACGGCCTTTGAGATACACAACTGAATAGAGAATAATTCATTTTCTACTCTGTCTTCTCCCTATTTTGTATTTGTTCTATTGTTTTACAACAATAACATCTTCTTTTTTTTTTTAAGAAATATACTAATAATATTAATCACAATTTTCATTGCAAAAAATATTGATGACAATTTGATTTCAATTTAAATAAATAAAGATTTGAAAATGAACTAATTTGACAATTTAAATAAAGTTAGAGATGAAAAAAAACAACTGAAATTTTGAAATAAAAAATTATTTTTGAAAATCTTCTTTTTTGGTTTTTAAAATTTGTTAATGAATGTAAAAACGTTTTTAAAAATTTTAAAATAAAAACTTCAATTGGTTACCAAACATACCTGTTTTCTAAAAATCAAAAACAAAAAACAGGAATTGAATGCGTTATCAAACCATCCCTAAGTATTTTAGTTCTAAACATTTCTAAAAAAATATTTTTAAAAAAATACATTTTTTTTTAGTAGTCAATCCAAACACACACTAAAAATATCTATTTTAAAACCATGAACTAAAATTATATTTTGCCCTAATATCTTTCTTTATCCCATTTGTTCACACGGAGATTTCGACGAAAGAAATTTGTTTGATTCTCTCTCTTAAATGTAAATGTGTATCTCGAGGGCTTCACAGCTTGTTCTCGATGTTGGATTTGTTTCGAGGGCTTCGCAGCTTGTTCTCGATGTTGGATGCTCGTTCAGTCTTCCAAGGATTCAGGGAGTCTTCGTTGTTTGAGAATTCTCCTAATGTGAACAAAAGTCTCTGCTACCTTATCGCTATATCAAATCCAACAACGTCATCCTTGAGAGTCTCGGAAGGATGTGGGTTTCATTGTTTGTTGATGTTGCGCGTCGTGAAGGGTCGGATGTAACTGGGATGGGTACTGCCATTCTTCATTCGGATGGTTGGCTTCTGGCGGCAACAGCAGTTTCCGACCTTTTTCACTTTTCTCTGGTGTGTGTTGGAGCTACGGCATTGTATGAAGGTTCGTGTATGGCTGAGCGAATAAACGCTCTCTAAGGTGTTCGTTATCTTCGATTTTTTATCCTTAACTAGGATATTATTTTATTTTTTATTTTTTTTGACAACATGTAGGGATGAAGATTTGAACTTGAGACCTCTTGTTCATAGTTCATCCATTATGTCGGTTGAGCTATGCTCATGTTGGCTAGGATGTTGGTTGTTGAATGTGAAGTGTTGAGCAAGGTTCACACGATGGTCGCTGATATTCGTAAGGTGGGTCTCGATTTCTAGTCTGTGGAGTTTGTCCATTTTAATCGTGTGAGGGATGCTCTAGCTCATAAATTGACAAGGAGACTGTGTATGGAGAATAAATATGGTATTGATAGTTGGCATTCAAGCTGTTTCAAAAAAAAAAAATAATAATAATAATAATAATAAATAAATGTGTAATAAAGAAAATCCCAAGTATCTTCATAAAGCCTTTTTGTGGCTTTAAGATTGTTTAGAGTTCATGTTATATTATCTTCTTTATTCCATATTCTATTTCTTTCCTCCTTTTGCTTTTATCTTCGATTGATTTTTTCCCAATCAAAATTAGGTGCACAACACAATTTCTACCACACTATTTTCTAATTAACATATGTTCTTTATTTGCTTGTTCTTTTTCCTCTCTCAAAGATTTTTTTATTTTTTTATTTTTATTTTTTTATTTTTAGGTTCAACAACAAATGAATGTGAAAAATTCAAACATTTGATCTCTTGATCGAGGGCACATGTGTATTAACAAGTTGAACTACTTACTAAATTTACATGCACATCAAATAATTGGGATACATTATGTTTTAATTGAAGAAATTGAATTTTAAATCATAAGTAGATTTAAACTTGCCAACTTAAGGATAGAAGAGAGAGTGAATCAAATAAATTCTAAAGAATAAAAAATCTCTTTTTGAAGAAATATTTTAGGACTAATTAACTTTTGAAAACTACCGTATATTTATCTTTAGATTATTTTTATTCCGCCAACATAAACATAGTTCAACAATAATTGATATGTTCTCATTTCTTTGACTTAAAATGATGTAATCTTAAAGAATAAAATTTAAACTAAGAAATTTGAAACTAATGACAAAATAGATAATTTTGGACAAGTGTCAAATTTTAACAAGTACATGTGAGTTTGATCAATGAAGTAAAATGTGAAGTGACATACCAGAATATGACTCGACATGCAGGGGCGGACCTCTGAAGGGACTAGGGGGGGCCACGGCCCCCCAAAGTTTTTGACTTTCTCATACTCGCAGGCAAAATTAATGCCTTAAATATATACTGTTGTTATTAAATACATTTTGGCCCCCCCAAATTAACAAAATCTTATTCTGCTGCAGTGGTCATGTGCATGATTTATATTTTGTTGTGCCTGAGTTCGAAACTCAACCATAACATGAATTTATTTGCTTTACATTTTCTTCCATATATGTATATTTTTTTAAAAAACAATTGTTCTCTTTTAATGTTTTGTTTATATATATATTTAAAAATATATAAATTTCATTCTTAAAAATAATTAAGACCTATTTTTTTTTAAGAATTATATTATTTTAGTCGTTGTAATTTTAAATATCTAAATTTAGTATTCTTCATAGTTTAAAAAAAAATTATTAGCTTTTAGTATTAATTTATTTATTAACATTTTCAAAAGTAATTTTTTTTTTTTGCAATGGTATTTTAATTAAAGCGAGGATTGAACCTATGACCTCATAGTCACGGGCACAACCTTATGCCAATTGAGCTATATTAACCTCCCTCTATAAATTTTAATTTAGACTATATTAACCTCCCTCTATAAATTTTGTAAACAAATTCATGTTATATTGTGTTTTTTTTAATAATTTTTTTTTAAAAAATGTCTAATAAATCTTTGAACTTTTAATTTTGTGTTTAATAGATCACGAACTTTAAAAAGAGTTCAATATATTTTTTAACTTTCAATTTTGTATTTAATTGGTCCTCAAATAAGTCTAATATATCCTTGTATTTATTTGACATTTTTTAAAATTTAGAAATTCATTAGAAACAAAATTGAAACTATAGGAATGCATTAAAGAGTTTTTTATTATTTTTTTTATTTTTATTTTATTTATTTATTATTATTATTATTTTTTTTTTAAGATGAGCAAAATTATATGATGGTATTAAGTTTATTTAAACTTAGTCCGTAAGTCTTTGATACACTCACATATGTTTATCATGATAACTTTTTTTTAATGTCAACATAGCGAATTCGAACCTCTGAATTTTTGGCGATCTTTTTTTAATATTTATATACTCTAATTTTTTGGCCCCCCCAAACATCAATGTCTGGATCCGCCCCTGTCGACATGTGAGGGGTTGTTGTCGTCCAAATGAAGCTTCATTTATATATCACTTCACTGTCACATAGTCGCGCTTGACGTGCGGGCTGCGGGAAATCAAACCGTCTTTTTTTTCTTCTTAATTTTCTTTTCTTTTCTTTTTCTCTTTCTTTGGTTTTTCTTTTATAATTTTTTTTTAACAAGTGGTGAGGAGGGAGATTTGAACTTTTGACAGTAACTAAGTCATTGTATGATTATGTAGTTGAGTTAGGGTCGTGTTTGAATTTGTTGACTTTTTTTTTTTTTTTTTTTTTTTTTGTAATTTTCTTCACTCTTAAATATAATGTATATATATTACTTTTTTTTTACGTTTCGAAACGCCGTCGTTTGTGATAATCTGGATTCAATCAGCAAACCTAAACTCTTCTACGGTCCCGCTCAAACTTCTTCGAGCAAGCTGCCGAAGTCTGAACTCTTCGAGCTCTCAATTTCAATCTCATTTTCCTTTCGTCTCAAGGAACCCGACGATGATTCTCCGGCGACCAAGCTTTTTTCAATCGCCGGCCAGGTACTTCTCACCAATCCCATTATCCAATTTCTTCTCGCACCCATTTTCATCTGCAACTGAAAATCAATCACTAAATGCAAACGTAGAAACAGTATTCCGCATAATCACTAGTTCAAACTCTCCAACAAACATGCGGCATTCACTAAAATCGAGTAGGGTTTTTCTCTCAAATGAATTGATCGATGGTGTTCTGAAGAGGGTTAGGTTTAGTCACGGGAATCCCTTACAGGCGTTGGAATTCTTTAATTACACTGGTAGAAGAAGGGGATTTTATCACTCTGCGTTTTCTGTTGATACAATTCTTTATATCCTAGGTAGAAACCGGAAGTTTGAAAAAATTTGGGATGTTTTGATTGATGTGAAGCTTAAGGATCGTTCGTTAATCTCCCCGCGAACCGTTATGGTTGTTTTAGGAAGAATTGCCAAACTTTGTTCTGTGAGACAGACTGTGGAGTCTTTTAGGAAGTTTAAGAAGTTTGTTCCTGAGTTTGATGTCACTTGTTTTAATGCATTGTTGAGAACTCTGTGCCAGGAGAAGAGTATGATGGATGCCAGGAACGTCTACCACGGTATGAAGAGTAAGTTTACACCGAATTTGCAGACGTTCAACATATTATTGTCGGGTTGGAAGTCGTCGGAAGAAGCTGAGGGATTCTTTGATGAGATGAGAGAAATGGGGGTTAAACCTGATGTTGTTTCGTATAATTGTTTGGTTGATGTTTATTGTAAGAATATGGAGGTGGATAAGGCGTTTAAGGTGCTTGAGAAAATGAGGGATGAGGATATATCTGCTGATGTGATTACTTACACTAGTATTATTGGGGGATTGGGATTGATCGGCCAACCCGACAAAGCGAGAAATATTTTGAAGGAAATGAAGGAGTATGGATGTTACCCTGATGTTGCAGCTTATAATGCTACGATACGGAACTTTTGCATTGCGAAAAGGCTTCGTGAGGCTTTTGAATTGATGGATGAAATGGTGAATAAGGGTCTGAGTCCAAATGCAACTACATACAACTTGTTCTTTAGGATCTTCTTCTGGTCAAACGACTTTCAAAGCTCGTGGAATTTGTATCGTCGAATGATGGATACGGGGTGCTTGCCTAATACTCAGTCGTGCTTGTTTCTAATGAGGTCATTTAAGAGGCATGAAAAGGTAGAAATGGCACTGCAGCTGTGGAATGACATGATAGAAAGGGGTTTTGGGTCTTATATATTAGTATCCGAGGAGTTATTTGATCTTCTTTGTGATTTGGGAAAATTGATAGAAGCTGAGAGGTGTTTTCTGCAGATGCTAGATAAGGGGCATAAGCCTACTAATGTCTCGTTTAAAAGGATCAAAGTACTCATGGAACTGGCAAGCAAGCATGATGCTCTTCAGAACTTGTCAAAGAAAATGGAAAGTTTTTTCGATCCATTAAAACGCCTTCCTGAAACGACGAGTAGTCCAGCAGATCTGTCGAATTCAAATTCATTGCCATGTTAAATGAATCTGTTTCACATGTCAAGGACCTACACTTTTCACTCAGTAAAAACCGATAGGCCATCAAGGCACTGCATGTGTTCCGAGTGCCAGATGCCGAGCAATATGGAGCTAGAAGCCAACCTATACCTTCTTCGGGCTAGCCCCAACATGTAAATCAACTTGTTGGCGAGCTTAAAAAGGAACCAGCCTAGCCTCCTCAAGAAAGCTTTGTGTGGTAGGTGCTACCTGTGACTCAGCATGAGAGAAAGGGCAGAGAATTGTACACTGTCGTATTCCGAGCATTGTCCGAATAAGCACGATGAATTATTTGCTTAAAAACGACAGATAAAATTTGGAGGATTGAAAATTGTGTTAAAGAAGGGTCTCATAAGAGGACATGAATGTATATATAAATTGAGAATTTCAGATCTGTCTGTCATACTTGTGAAGATCACCATGACTGTGTAGTATTACAGCTCTACTGAGAACATGGAAAATATTTCCCAAGTTGAAGACAGTATAAACCCTGCTGCTGTTTTCGCCATCGACTTTGGTTTCGATCAGCTTTCTCGAATGTGAAATCTCATCCAGCTGACCTCTAAGTTATAAAAAGTTCCATCCCTTCTATTCTGTTGAACAAAATACTTTGGAGAAAGATTCTTGGCCATTGGAGTTGCAAACAGAGGCCTCACCTGTTATATATTCCAAAATGTTATGTTTTAGGGGCTTTATGTCAGATTTTTGTGCTTTTTGAGAATGGAAATTATTTGCATTATATAACATTGGATATTTCGAAAAATATGATCGTGTTTGTAGAATTTCCATACAAAAATTGGAGAAAATTTAGAAAGGCCTCACCTTTTTGTTATTTTTAATCACGAATTTCCATGCAAATATTGAATTATTTTTATTTATTAATGCTTGTGTACAAATGTTAATAGGGCTGGTTGCAGAAATAACAATCAAGCCAAAAATAATTGTAAATTTAACTAAGTTTAAAACCTTTTGCAAATATGGTAGGCAAAAAATCAGTGGCTATCACAGATAGACTTATAGACTTTATGACTATTACTGATAGACTTCTATCGATACTGATAGACTATTATCACTCACAAAATTCTATAAAAAATACTACTATCAGCAATAGATTTCTATCCGATAAACTTCTATCAGCGATAAACCATACTATCACTGATAGAAATTGTTATATTCGCAATTTTTTTAAAAAAAATGTTATATTTTTAATTATTTTACTCTAAATTGACATCTGTTACAATTTCTCATGTTAATAAATATAATAATAAAAGATTAGGGCAGTGGTCGAGGTCGGGTGGAAAATAATTTTCATCGGTGAGTTGTAGCATTATTCAGTCAAAAATTATAAAATCCAATTTATTTTACGAAGTATTTTTTTTAAAATAAATATTTAGTCAATTTCAACTATTAATGTAATATGACTGGAAGAAAAAAAAAGGAGAGTAACATTTTTAGGACTTTTTTTTCCTTCTTTTTTTCAGAGTTCAACACGGAATGTAATCTCTTAGTCGAGAACATATATCTTAATCACTTGAGCTATTATGAAGTTGGTTCACATAAATTTTATATAATGATATTTTTTATATGTATATACATAAGTATTTTGTTTTTGACAACATGCGAGTAAGAGATTTAAACTTTTGACCTCTTGGTCACTGTTTCGTATATTATGTTTGAACATGAGCTCATGTTGACTATTTAGTTATTTGACATTGATGATAAATGACATTTTTAATTTGAGAAATTATAGTGGGTGACTATTTCACTTTCCCTATTTACAAATATAACACTTTAATTTTTTTTTTTTGTAAATATGACAATTTTTTATAGTCTATTAGCGATAGACGTTGATAGACCATTTTTTGTCCATTAGTGATATACTTAGACAATTTTTTGCTAATATTTTTAGATTGCGTTAGATTTGCTTTTATTTTGGATTGATTGTCATATATATGCAATTGTCCCTCTTAATTTTTTACAAAATAATTTACAATTATGAAGGGATTTTTTTTATTAGTTCAAGAATATGTGGAGTTAGAGATTCAATATTCGACCTCGTTTATAGAAAGTTTATAGAATGTAATGGGGTAATTGGTATAAATGATTTTTTTATTTCGATCATAAAGATTCCTACCACTGAATGACTGAAGAATGTCAATCACCAAGATTTCTCAACATCTTGTCATTACAAAGGAAGCCATTTCTTCATCCAATTCACTCCCAGTTGAGATTTGATTCGAGTTCCAGGAAGAAGAAAGGGATTCCGAGGACTGATTGAATCACAATCAGAAATATTAGCAATGGCAACCCAGAATGAGCAAGGAAATTCTGCAGCGGCAGAAGAATTTGTATACAGAATCAGTCCATCCAAGGAGTGGGAACAATCACAGCGCGTCGCTCATATCCATGGAGGAGACTTCGACCACTCTTCTGGTTTCATTCATCTCAGTAACCTCAATCAGGTTCTCTCTCTCTCTCTCTCTCTCTAATCTGATCGAAGAATTCTGCTCTTTCCACAAACGATACTGCGTTACATCGACGAGGAATCGTGATTTCAGCTTGCGATGTGATTGTTATTTGTTTTCTTTTTCTTTCTCTTTCACACACTTTCGATCCCTCTGATCTAGGGTAAACTTCGTCTTCATTCGTAGATTTTTGTTAATTATTAGAAGCTTCGATTTTCTAATAGTTTTTTGCATGCGACACTAGTCGATTCAAGTAGAATTAAAGCAGACGCATCAAATCTTATGCATTGGCAAGATGAAATTGAAAGCTAGTTTACAGACCTCAAATGTAGTTTCCCCTGGATTCAATTTATTTATTTTTTATTTTGTAAACATACCGAGCGTTCGTTGAGAAAAAAAAATTAAAGAATAACATAAAAGAAAACAAAGTCCTGAAAAATAAAAACCCATTAAAGGAAGTAACTCCAATCAAACAGAATTATGTTAAGACAATAATTACAAAACAACTCCATCACCGAAACCGAAGCCCACGAAGAAACATGGAATCTAACTAGGGACCAAACACACAAGGATCGCTCCTCTAAAAGTCCTACGGTTTCTTTCCCCCCACAACCCCACAAAGCAGCACACACACTCGCTTGCCACAGAAACTTCCATTCCTCCCGAAACGGCGGATGGAGAAGGAACTCCTCAATCATCTCCCTAAGATCTCTAGGTCTAGCCAACTGGAGGCCAAACTCTACAAAGAAAAAAGATCCCAAACAACCCGCGCTAAGTCGCAACTCTACAAAAGATGATCCAGATCTTCCCCTAGATTCAATTGATGGGCAAGAAGAGCATATAAAAAAATCAATACCCTCCGGCTAATTTGATGGCCCTGTAAAATCTTATGCATTGGCAAGTATTCTTTGAAAACCTTCAATTTATACGAGAACCGAAGTTTAAATGACAAATGATAAATTATTAACAGTGAGTCTGAAAACTGGTTCTTGTTTTGCAGGTCCAGTCAACTTTGCAGAATTTCTTCCTGAATAGCAAGGAGGAATTGTACCTCCTTCAAATTGAGGCCAAAAAGGTTATAAAAACACATTTTGTTTCCCTCTTGTGTCTGCAATGAATAAGATAAGGGGAGAGTATAAGTTTCTTGGGATTTTGTACCATCTCCTGATCTTGAAATGTGTATGGTTTTGATTTTGTGATATGACGATCAACTGTTGCAATGAAAAGATTAAAGGAGACTTGGCTGTAAAAAGTATGATTGTGTGAGCTAGCGTTTTAATCAGCTTGTTTGTTGACTCAATCACGCAATGGATATACATGTTAGCAAATTATATACTTCACGAACCAATAACCATCATGGGTTGACCTAGTGGTCAACAAGGGCCTTGAAAAATATTAATGGATTTAGAGGGAATGAGTTTAACTTCAAACAATAGTGACCACCTACCTAGGATTAACTATCCTATGAGTTTCCTTGGTAACCAAATGTAGTAGGGTCAGACGGTTGTCCCGTGAGATTAGTCAAGGTGCGTAAGCTGGCCCAGACACTCACAAATATATATATAAAAAAAATATATATATACTTCACGAAACAAGGCCCTTGTTATACTCGAAGGCTCTATTGCTTGTGTGGGAAACGTGTTGAGGAATAATTTTTTAATGTTGAAGAGACTCATTGTACTACTGGAAGTTAGCTTCATGGTTATTTGGCTTGATAAAGTAAAATGAAACAAACTTACTTCATTTGGTTTGACCTATCTGAATAAGGCATTTAACTCTGTTAATCAATTAGTAAAAGTTAGTTGTATGGCAGTTCATCCATGAGTACAAATTTGTTCATCCATCACAGAGATGTACAACTTCTATCAAGTGTTTGGCCTTTTTTTTTCTTTCCCATTTTGCATGTTCTTATCTTGTGCTTCTCTATATTTGATATTACATGAACCTTTTTCTTTGCAGCTTGGTGATGGATTAATATATGAACTTGCAGATGGTTCCAATAGCTTTCCTCACTTCTATGGTCCGTCTCGAAGCTTCAGCCCTATCCCTATAGATGCAGTAACCAAAGCAGAGAAACTAACTTTTTCTGATGGTCGATACGCTTGTAGTTTTCTCGAAGAGGAATAGCTTTAGTTGCCCAGTCCAACATTGTATTGTATCAACAAACCAAGTCCTGCTCAAGGTTATAGGCTGCATAAGCTAAGCTCCTACAATACTGCAGCCTGTTTCTTTTTCTAATTTGTAAAGTACATTGGAACCCTTGCTGTACGTGCTGCCTAAATTCATGTTAAGCTTTTGGGTAGTGATCTGTTGTAACTGATTCATCCTATTGCATCACCTTATATCCAAGAGCCATGCTTCAGAATATTAGAACTATGAAGTGTTGTCAATGCCTTCATTTATCAGGAAAAAAATTGGAATAAAAAAGATCACTTGAGATCGTGGAGAATACATCAATATTTTGTGTTGAGATTTTATTTTCCCATTTATATCTTTCATCTCTAAAAAAAACTGAAAAGGATCTATTCTGAAATTGGATCTTTCAAGTTGATGTGAATTTCAGAGATTTTTGTTCACTTTACTTTAGATATCCATGTTACTCAGATTCTCTTGTTCTCTTCGAATATAAAGATGTTATACAAGATCTTCTTATTTGTATGAATCCCTTTCCACATGCTTTTCTTATATATTTTCTCCAGAAAATTTCCAGGTAGCTTTAGCAGTTTAGCTTGTACTGGGCAATTGAAATGGGGGATCTGCTGGTAAGTGTGCTGTTTTAATATTATATTTTACTGGCATTAAAATATTTCAATATGATGTTCATGTGATATTCTTTAAATGACATCAAGTTGCTGAATGTCGGTAATCTTTGTATGGACAAAACTGAGGTTCTTGTCTGAGACTAAAGAGAATACGACAATTTTTGTGATAAGATTCATCTTTTGATCACGGACTAGCATAAGGAACAGTGCAAACCCAAAATAAAAACAAAATAAGTAAACAATATTCAATATCTTTTTGTGCTTTCTCACTGACAGGATTTGCAGTTTCTCTCCACCATTTTGCTACAAGTTAAAGCAACCAACCACCAACTTGCTTAGTACCGGAGAAAAGGATCCATATCGGACAGAAATTGTTGGACTGTTTGGTATGTAATCTGGATTCTGTTTTATGTTTTTAGATTCATTGAGTTCAACGAATATGCGTTTGGTATGCAATCTGAATTCAGTTTTCAAAACTGTTTTCGGATTCTAATCCAAATAGTGGAAATTATGAAAACAACATCTTTAAACGTTTGTATAGGAAGAACTATATGGATCTTGACATTTTGCCTTCCGGTAAGTTGGATGGATGAAGTGGAGGCTGTTTATTAATTTTTTTTCTTATTGGGACGAAACGTGTTTAATCTTATGAATCATGGAAGACATTAAAAGATCGTATCAGACTTTTTAAAATTTTAAAATTTTAAAATTTGGCTTCTTGTGAATTCAAGAACTTTGGCTTCTTGATAATAGCTGAGCACATGGAGGGCAACTGGGCTCTTTAGTACTCACTACATATGGCATTGTCTCTCTGCTGTTTATTTATAGTGATCATTCGTTACCGTAAACAAGCGGGTTAATGAATCTGATTACAGAAATGGCTGAAAAGAAGAGAGATTCCTTTCCTTTTCCATTGTTTGTCTTCTTCTTCCTGCTCTCTCTGTTTGATCCTCTTCTTGTTCATTCCCAGTGCAGCCAAAAGCCGGTTATTTTCAACTTTGGCGACTCGAACTCCGATACGGGCGGCTTCTCCGAGGGACTTGGACTCAGATTTGGACCCCCAACTGGCCGTACATTCTTCCACAAACCATCAGGAAGATTATGTGATGGGCGTTTAATGATTGATTTTCTATGTATGTACCCTGATCCAACAAAACAAATTCAAATTATCTCATATGTAATGTATAAGAGAATGTCTTATTTCTTTACTAAAATTGCATTTTCTTCCTCAGGTGAAAATGTGAGTTCTGATTATTTGACCCCATATCTGCGATCTGTGGGCCCAAATTTCACCAATGGAGCTAACTTTGCTATATCTGGTTCAGCTACTCTGCCAAAGGATCGTCCATTTAATTTGAATATTCAACTTATGCAATTCCTTCAATTTCAATTGCGCTCCCTCGAGCTTATTCCAAAAGGTATATATTGTTCAATATGGCAATTGGCAGTTGTTTAAACACACATTCTTACTTGATAACTCTGACAATTTTTAATGGATTGGATGAATGTCTTCATTCTACCATTGATCAAGGTTTCTAATTCAAGTGCATTGATGTAGGCTATAAAGACTTGGTTGACGAAGAGGGGTTCAATAATGCACTTTACACATTTGATATCGGACAAAATGATCTTGCTGCTTCATTCACTTACCTGTCTTATCCGCAAATCATCCAGAGAATCCCATCTTTTGTTTCTGAGATAAAAAATGCCATATGGGTTAGTCTTCAATTTCTATACTGTTGAATTACTATTTACCACCTAAAAGTTTAAGCTAATAGGTCGGGATAAATCTCTTAATTTATTCTCAACACTCCACCTCATATGTTAGTCTCGCATGTTAGGAGGAGGTCTAACACGTAGACTATCATTCTCTACACTCCACTGTGTTAAACTCAAATATTAGCAGGAGGTCTAACATGTAGACTATCAATTTAAACTACGATAAAATTGACATTATAGAAGTTTGAAGTTAACTCTAAAATTTAAGCTAATGGATTACGGTTTTTTCTTGATCTTTTGATATATTCTATTCGAACACTAGAAAGTTAAGTCATGTTCTAAAGATTTTTTCTAATTGAAGAAGACGGCCTGCTTGGAATGTCTTTCTTCTCTTTTAAGCACTTAGAAGTTCATTTCAAACAGGCCCAAAAACTCGATGGATTCTTGTGTTTTTGCTTCTGCTACTCCCCCTTAATTGCTTTTCAATCTAAATGCAGAGTATATACCAACATGGAGGAAGAAATTTTTGGGTACACAACACAGGACCATTGGGCTGTTTACCTCAAAAGCTTGCTTCAACTTCTGCAAATGCTAGTGATATTGACAATCATGGATGCCTCCAATCCTTCAACAATGCTGCAAAAGAGTTCAACACTCAGTTGAAAGCTGCATGTGGAGAACTAAGATCTGCTTTGACGAATGCCACCATCGTGTACGTCGATGTCTACGCCATCAAATATGATCTCATAGCCAACTCGGTGTCGAACGGTAATGCCAATATCATCTTCTAACAAGAACCAACAACATTATCATCTTGACTCGAGCTGTTTCCTACATTGTGCAGGGTTTGAGAATCCATTGATGGTGTGTTGTGGCTATGGAGGACCGCCGTACAACTTCAACCAGAGCGTTACTTGCGGCCAACCCGGCTTCAACGTGTGCAACGAAGGATTGAAGTATGTAAGTTGGGATGGAGTTCACTATGCAGAAGCAGCAAATGCTGTGGTTGCCTCCAAGATACTTTCTTCTCAATACTCTTCTCCAAAGCTTCACTTTAATTTCTTCTGTAACAAGTGAGGATATTGGATTCATTTTGACCCAACCAGAAAAGCTCATATAATTTGGATAATTGCTTTTGGTTGGAGTTTTATAGGATGTCGGCTCTTTTTACTGTCTTATTGAGAGTATTGGCAAAACTATAATGAAGGAAAAAAAGTAAAGGGTGTTTGATTAAATTATATAAAATACACTTAAACTTGGAGGCATATTTCAATTATGTCCATGGACTTTGAAGAATTTCATTTTAACCCCTCAACTTAGGAATTTATTTGTACATGATGATATCATAAATTACGTTAACTAAGTTTTCTAGTTTTTACACATTAGTTATCATGTCAATTTTTATCTATCATTGTAATGGAGAGGTATCTGAGGATATTTTTTTTCCGAACAATTTCAAAGTCCAAAAAGTTAAAATGAATCTTTTTCAAGTCTTGAAACCTAACCAAAATCTAAAAGAGTATATTCTGTGTAATTTAATCTAAAATAAATCACAAAAAGCAAGCCTGTCAAGTTATGGGTAGATGTTATTTTTAAGTTTGTACTTAAAAAAAATGTTATTTTTAAGTATACAATAAAATACCCTCAATATGTTATTTTTAAGCCTAATACTTGGCCAAATGAAAAAAAAAAAAAAAAAAAAAAATAGTGGAGAAAAAAGGTCATCTAAAAAGAAAACTCGAAATTTCTACAAGTTTATAGAAATTTGGAGAAGGAATTAGAAACTTTCCTCTCTTAAACCAACCTTTTTCTTCCTCTAAATTTCCACCAATTTATTAAGGGTCGTTTTTTTTTAAAAAAAAATAAAGACTTATATATATATGTTTGATAACTGATTTCGTTTTTTTATTTAAAAAAACAAAAAACCACAACTTGTTTGATAAATAAATCCAATCTCGATCTCCGACAGCATTTTCCTTCCCCGAAAGTTGACCAACTTCTTGATCAATTGTTTTTGCTCACCATCCGAAATAACTGTTTTTGATTTTTAATTTTTGTTTTTTCTAAAAAAAGAAAAATGTTCGAACAATTTTGTTTTTATTTGATGCTTTCTATGAAATGAATAGCAAACTATTTTTATAATATTATTTCATCTAATATATGTACGGGCTAAAAACCAACCCAAGTTGTTTCGAACGTTGAACATTACTAATCGACAAATGTTATATATATATTTTTTAAGGATAGTTTTTTAAGCAACTAATTCGAAGTTCAAGAGTTAGGATGAAATTTTTCAAAATTTAGATATAAATTGAAACCTTCCTCAAAGTTCAAGAATATTTTATATAATTTAACCTATTTTAAAAACAAGTTTTTATAAAGAATAGTTAAAAAGTAAGACTTCTTGAAAAGAAAAAACAAAAAACCGACGAAAATGTGTTTTTTTTCTTCTTTTTTTTTCATAGTTTTTCTAAAGAATTTAAAAAATGATTTTTAAATTTTAAAAACCAAAAACTGAATTGGTTATCAAACACATCCGTTTAAAAAAAAAAAAAATTATTTTTCACCAACTAAGAGAGATTACATTGAAAAATGTTAAAACACGAGGGACTAAATTGAAATTTGTTTAGACAACATGGACTAAAATTAAAAAACGCCCAAGAATTAAGAATTAAAACATATATTTAGCATATAGTGTCATATAGTGCAAGTTCAAGTATATTATATGATATGGGAAAGAATGAGTAAACAAATCTTTTGTTGACCGTTTCTTTTAGGACCCGTTTGAAAAACACAAATTTAAAAATAACGGATTCATTAAAAACAAAGTTGTATTTGGTGTTTTAAAATATTGTGTTTGGTTGCGGATTTAGAAATTGAATCTCAATTTAATTAATTTTGTTTAGGTTTTTTTTTTTTTTTTTTTTCCTTTAAATTCATAAAACAAATTGTAGTCCTCAACTAAATATTATGTTGAATATAAATTATTATTAATTTTTTTTTGACAACATGTTGGAGTGAGGGATTGAACCTAGGACCTCAGACAATAGCCTATGCCGTTGAGCTTAGGGGTGTACATGGGTTGGGTTGGGTTGGGTTTTAGCCTTTTTCAACCCAACCCGAAATTTTCGGGTTGATAAATTCTCAACCCAACCCAACCCAACATTTCAGTCAACCCAACCCAACCCAACCCTTCAAATTTCGGGTTGGGTCGGGTTGGGTTGTTGGGTTGACATTTTTTTTTAATTATTTTAAATTTCATGTTCTTTCACTTTCTTCAAAGACCTATCAACAAATTTACATCATAAAATTCTAAAACAAACTTAAATGTCAAAATTCTAAAACAAATTTAAGCTCTAATTTAAATCCACAGAATCAAATCCACAAAAACCGCTCTCAATCCTTAAAACAAGGATTGAAAGGACCTAAACTCATCCAGAAATTCACTCAAAATTGAAAAACAACATAAACTCATCCACTTCAAATTAAAAATAAAACTATAGCAAAATAAACAAAACTCATCTACAAATACACTTCAAATTAAAAATAAACTAAACATACAGTAGCAAAATAAACTATAAACTTTAAATTCCAAAATACAAAACTAAACATAGTTGTGGATCTCACTTCATGAGCGACGGTGAGGCGAGGAAGAGCGGCGGAGGCAAGGCGTGGCAGGGAGCAGCGACGGCGAAGCGAGGCAGAGGTCGGCGAGGCGAGAGTTGGTCTGGATCTCACTTTGTGAGCGGCGGCGAGGCGAAGCGAGGCAGATCGAAGACGGCGAGGCAAGGTAGGGAGCGACGGCGGCGAGACGAGGTAGGGAGCGACGGCGGCGAGACGAGGTAGGGAGCGATGACGGCGAGGCGAGGTAGGGAGCGGCGACGGCGAGGCAATGCAGGCGGGTAATAGCATACCCGCCCCGAATACCCGCCCCGCCCCGTATATTTTTATATATATACATATATATTATTCATCAAAAAATTAACTACACACTCCTTTTTTTTATCTAAAAAAAATACACATCTTACCGATAAAGTTCCAAAAAAACACACATCTTACGAATAAACTTTATGGAATTAAATATATATAATATTAATCAACTTAACAAATAACAAAACTTAAAAAAAAAATGCATAAAAATAAATTAAAAAAAAGTAAATTATTCGTGAGGAAAATTACCCGCGGGGAATACCCGCCCCGTCCCCGCGAAATGAAACAGGGAATTTCGCGGAGACGGGTAATGAAATGGAGGACGGGGATGGGGGCGGGGAAGGCATTACTCGACCCCGCCCCGCCCCATGGACATCTCTAGCGGCGAGGGTGTGGCGGCGGCGGACGACGACCATGGATGATTGGTAGAGAATGATTGAAGGTGGAGGGAGGGAAAAAGATCATGGAAGGAGAAGAAGGGAAAAAGAAAATAAATAAATAAAAGTAAAAAAAAAGTAAAAAAGAAATATTTTATTTAAAAATAATTAAAAAATATATTTAATATTTTAAAAATAAAAATATAATAATATTTTATTAATAAAAAAATCCACGTTAGCTTCTGTTAGCTACCGTAACAGAATTTTGGACGGAGGGACCAAAATGTTACTAAACTAAAACCTCAAGAATTAAAATGTCGGATTTGAAACCGTGAATGTTACTAAACTCAAACCTTAGGGACCAATAGGGTAATTTGCCCAAAAAAAACTATAAACAACATGTAACAAATATGGACATATTATTCAAATTTTAATTTTTAACTTATTTAAAAAGGGTCAAATCCATAAAGTTGTGCTCTTGATTAAGAGATCATGAGTTCAAGATACTTTTGGTCCATGAATTTTCAAAACTAACACTTTTGATCACTGAGATTTAAATTTCGTTTCTATTTTGATCTTTGAGCTGATTTCGAAAGTGACATGTTCGGTCTTTGAAATATGAATTTGAATTCTAATTGGTTCCTGAAGTTTGAAATTGATTTCTAATTATTCTATGAGTTGAGTTGACCGTTAGTCCGCATAGAGAGTGATAACATGAAAGTTAACCTATGTTAATAAGACTTTATTGATATGCATTTTTTTAAATGTGTTGGAAATTTTATTTTATTTTATTTTTTTGGGTCTCTCTTTTTCTTTTCTCTCTCCCTTCTCTTCTTGTCTCTTTTGAAGCTCGATGTTGCCCTTCCTCTCCACTTCTTGCCACCGCATTGACCATTTAACTATCGCACAACTCGATTCACTATTCATCCAAATCATATTTTCATCCTTAGGAATAAAATTTTCCAACTAATTTTTTGAAGCAGTAAAAAAGTACATACCAACAAAGTGTTAATTTTCAGCGTCATCTCTCTGTTAGGTTGTTAGGTCTATTACTCGTTAACTCAACTCAAAAACCATAATTAGAAATCAAATTCAAACTTCGTAAACTAATTACATGTCACTTTTTAAATATCAAGGACCAACAATGTTGATGCACAATTCTAGCATGATCGAATCCGCTTGATTCACATGTGCTCAATGAAAAATTCAAGAAGAGGTGACCTGCAAAACGTAGTAAACCTGTCCACACTGGTGTTGGTGCTTTTTCCCCACACAAACTCCGATGCTTAAGTCAGAAAACTATCGGAACAAAAAATAAAATTGCAAAAATAACAATGACACCTCAACAACGTGTCACCAGAACTCAACCCAATTAATAATCAGTTTCAAAAATTGGTTCAAACCTCACCAATCAGGTCCAACCTCTTGACAGCTAACATAAGGGAGAAATATTGTAATTTTTCCTTCTTTATTTGACCAATACACCAAATCAATTTGAGCAATTTTATTCACCTTCCTTTTTGAACCAACACACCACCTGGAATAAAATCTTCAGCATATTATTTGAGCCTTTTTTGTTATCATATATAGGTTTTCTTTCTTCTGTCAATATATATATCCCCTCATTTGTAATGTTCCAAACATAGAAAAAGTGTAAAACTTTACAGTGAATGAGAATAAAAATTCTTTGATTCAATTTTGGTTGTTTCTCTAATAGAAATTCTTTGATTCAATTTTAGTTGTTTCTCTATTTATGAAATCTTTTGAAAACGACTAAGTAAGGAAGTACCACACAAAGCTAGGGTTTAGAGAATCAGAACCCAATTTGGACTTTTGGAACGTGAAAGGAATTCAACTGAACTTGTGGGGGTTTCCCCGAAGTTGGGGACGAGACATGGCTGGGGCGGCCTCGGCCTGGTCAACCAGGGTTTTTGGCCCAAGCTGGCTCATCTTCCGTAGGGCTTATTTGGGCCCTAGGCGTGGTTGATCGAGTCTCGCGTCCATTCAAGTCTATAGGTCCATTTGCACTCTGAGCATCTTCATTATGCCCTTCTCCAATCTCGAGATATTTGTTTGGTCCAATTTTACACATAACAAAATAGAAATTACAATCAAAGCTCAATAACCAAAAATGTTAGTTTTAAAACTTAGACCAAATTAAAACTCATTTCAAATCACATGAACTAAATGTGTGCTTTACCCCATAAACCCCACACGATCTTTTTACTTGTATGTCCCTTTCAACATGCTTTTCTTGTATATTCTCTCGATAAAATTTCAAGGTAGTTTTTTTTTTTTTTTTTTTTTTTTTTTCTTCTTCTTCTTCTTCTTCTTCTTCTGAAATAGTCATTTCATTGATCATAACATAAAGTCACAACAAGAGGACGCTAGTGGAAAAACACACTCCCAGCAACATGCCAGAATTTGATTGGTCAGGTTTAAACTTGATTTAGATTTTGTTTGGAATTGTTGTAGCTTTAAATTTCCGCTTTAGAGTTGAACAAATTGGGTTACGGTGTTTGGTAAATGAATACTAGATGATTATGATTAGTTATAATGACTAAAATAGACCTATAATCAAATTTTGCATAATTTTTTGTGTTGATAATTTATAATTTTTTAAATAATTGTTTGAAATGTTTTATCATGAGATAAAATTTGGTTGAGTGAAAAATATACTAGATATATAAAATCAATAAAAAAAAATTGAAAATTGAAAAATTGTCAAGAAGTGATTCTTAGATAATCTAAAAGCTAGGATGAATGAGATTTTAAAGATTGTGAAATGAACGTGTAGTTTAAAAGTGATTTTAACATATGGTAACACAATCTATTTTACCAAACACAAAAAACATTAAGATTTTTTCTTAATCATTCTTAACACTCTCAAACGCAATCCCAAATGCAGCTTTATAATCGGAGAAAATGTGTTTCATATTGGACATAAGTTGTAGGGTTGTTTGGTATATATATGCAATCTAGATTTTGTTTTATATTTTTAGATTCATTGAATTCAACGATGCGTTTAGTATGTAATTTACATTAAGTTAATTCAGTGAAAATTATGAAAACAACATCTTTAAACGTTTGTATAGAAACAATCGTATGGATCTTAACATTTTGCCTTCTTGTAAATTGGATGAATGAAAGTGGAGGTTGTTTATTAAATTTTTTTTTCCTAACGTGTTTAATCTTATAAATCATGGAAGACAATAAAAGATGAGATAATTTTTTTTTCTTAGCATTTTTGTGATATTTATTGTCAAAATTTCTTACAAACAAAACTACCCTACCCTTGTTTATATTAGTTTTTTGACATTTATTATTTCATTTTTTAATATTTTAATCTTTTAAAAGGTTTTCATAATATAACATTTATTACGGTATTTAGAAATAATTAATGTGATTATTTATTTATGACATTTAATAAACTTTCATTTTCATTCATTTATGATCCTTTATTCATCGATGATGTTTTCGCCGAACCACTTTGTCGCCGTACTGCACATATAGCTATTTTTAATTTTGATGGTCGGTACACAATTCCGCCCACATCTTCAAGTTTTCGTTTTCAACCGCCCACTTTGCTGCACATCAAAGACTCGTTTTCAGTCACCTTTCATATCCCATTTTCAGCGTACATCCCCTACCACAGGTTACATGATCAAAAACACCTAGTTTATATAAAACATATCCAGTTATATATATGTTGTTTATATCATATTTCATTTTCATAAAATACCTGATTTTTATAAAAACATATCATGTTATATAAACTGTTATATACGTTGTTTATATGATCAAAATACCTAATTTATATAAAACATACTCTATTATATACTTTGTTTATATCAGATTTTCTTGTCATAAATTTGTAAAAAAAATCAAAAATTGTATAAACCTTTGACTATCATAATAACAACAATACTCAATAAACATGGTATATGTATACAATAAAAACACCCAACATAAAAGTAAAAATTTAAATTTAAACAACATGCAATAACAACAAAACAAACAAACACAACAACAAACGTAAAATGACACTGATTGCTTCCTTTTTGGTTTTTTTTATAAAGAAAAACTTAAAATGCCACTGATTTTTTCCTTTTTGGTTTTTTAATTTTTTTTAAGGAAAAATGTAAAATGACACTGATTGCTTCCTTTTTGGTTTTTTTTTTACAGAAAAACATAAAATGCCACTGATTTTTTCTTTTTTGGTTTTTTATATTTTCTTTTTTTAAAATAAAAACGTAAAATGCCACTGATTTTTCCTTTTTGGGTTTTTTTTTATTTAAAAAAAACGTAAAATGGCTTAGTTAGAAAGGTAAATCTACCTATGATCCCATTTTTTTCTAATATTACATAATATCCCATTTTAAAATTTGGGTCCGACATCTTAATAATAGCTGAGCATATGACATTGTCTCTCTGCTCTTTATTTATAGTGATCATTCGTTACCCTAAACAAGCGCAGCTTAATGAATCTGATTACAAAAATGGCTGAAAACAAGAGAGATTCCTTTCCTTTTCCATTATTGTTTGCCATCTTCTTCCTGCTTGATCCTCTTCTTGTTCATTCCCAATGCAGCCAAAAGCCGGTTATCTTCAACTTCGGCGACTCGAACTCCGACACGGGCGGCTTCTCGGAGGGACTTGGATACATATTTGGACCCCCAACTGGCCGTACATTCTTCCACAAACCATCAGGAAGATTATGTGATGGACGTTTAATGATTGATTTTCTATGTATGTACTCTTAAATATGATCTAACAAAGCAAATGCATAAGAGAATGTCTTGACTTTCTTACTAAAAATGCATTTTCTTCCTCAGGTGAAAATGTGAGTTCTGATTATTTGACTCCATTTCTTCGATCTGTGGGTCCAAATTTCACCAATGGAGCTAACTTTGCTATAGCTGGTTCAGCCACTTTGCCAAGGGATCATCCATTTAATTTGAATATTCAAGTTTTGCAATTCCTTCTATTTCAATCGCGCTCGCTCGAGCTTATTCCGAAAGGTATATATATGTTATTCGATATCGGATGAATGTCTTCATTCTACCACATTGATCAAGGTTTCTAATTCAAGTGCATTATTGATGTAGGCTATAAAGACTTGGTTGACGAAGAGGGGTTCAATAATGCACTTTACACATTTGATATTGGACAAAATGATCTTGCTGCTGCATTCACCTACTTGTCTTATCCCAAAGTTATCCAGATGATCCCATCTTTTATTTCTGAGATAAAAAATGCCATATGGGTTAGTCTTCAATTTCTATACTGTTCAATTACTATTTACGACTTTAATACGTCGTGATAAATCTCTTAATTTATTCTTAATACTCCACTTCATGTGTTAGACTCGAATATTAGCAGGAGCTCTAACACGTAGACTATGAATATAAACTACAGTACAACTGCCAATATGAACATAACTCTGCAGTAATTGACATGTATTCCTTCTCTTGAGATCGAAAGTTCAGACCTTCATACCACATGTTAGGACACAAACAATATCCCACATTGGCTAGAAAATGAAAAGATATAATGGGTGACAATTATCTCCAATTGGTATGAGGCCTTTTGGGTGAAACCAAAAGCAAAGCCATGAGGGTTTAGTCTGTGAACAATATTCCCGTTGTCCTTAATAAGAGGTATCGGGGTTTAGTCCCAATGTGGACAATATTCCCGTTGTCCTTAATAAGAGGTATCAGGGTTTAGTCCCAATGTGGACAATATTCCCGTTGTCCTTAATAAGAGGTATCAGAGCTATGTCCCTAACTCATGATTTTGCTTTTGGTTTAACCCAAAAGGCCTCGTGCCATTGTGGAGATGTGTTCCGTTCTCTTTAATAACGGGTACTGAGCTATGTCTCCTAACTTAGCCATGTTTGTAAACTTTCCGGGTTAGTCCCCTGGCTAGAAAAAGAAAAGATCATGAGTATATAATGGGTGACAAGTTTTTTTGGTAAAAACAAAGTCATGAGGGTTTAGGCCGTGAACAATATCATACCATTGTGGAGATGTCTGGATTCTCGATCTGGCCCATTTTAAGCACTTCAAAATTCATTTCAAACAGGCCCAAATGTCTTTGCTTCTGCTCTCCCCCTTAATTGGTTTTCAATCCAAAAATGTAGAGTATATACCAACATGGAGGAAGAAATTTTTGGGTACACAACACAGGACCATTGGGCTGTTTACCTCAAAAGCTTGCTTCAGACTCTGCAAATGCTAGTGACATTGACAATCATGGATGCCTCCAATCCTTCAACAATGCTGCAAAAGAGTTCAACACTCAGTTGAAAGCTGCATGTGGAGAACTAAGATCTGCTTTGACGAATGCCACCATCGTGTACGTCGATGTCTACGCCATCAAATACGATCTCATAGCCAACTCGGTGTCGAACGGTAATGCCAATATCATCTTCTAAGAAGAACCAACAACATTATCATCTTGACTCGAGCTGTTTCCTACATTGTGCAGGGTTTGAGAATCCATTGATGGTGTGTTGTGGCTATGGAGGACCGCCGTACAACTTCAACCAGAGCGTTACTTGCGGCCAACCCGGCTTCAACGTGTGCAACGAAGGATTGAAGTATGTAAGTTGGGATGGAGTTCACTATGCAGAAGCAGCAAATGCTGTGGTTGCCTCCAAAATACTTTCTTCTCAATACTCTTCTCCAGAGCTTCACTTTAATTTCTTCTGTAACAAGTGAGGATATTGGATTCATTTTGACCCAACCAGAAAAAGCTCATATAATTTGGATAATCTTCAGTTTTTGGTTGGAGTTTTGTAGGATGTCGGCTCTTTTTATTTTTTACTGTCTTATTGAGACTATTGGCAAAACTATAATCAAGGAAAAAAGTAAAGGGTGTCAATCAATGTTTTTTTTTCTTCTTTTTAATAATGAAAAAAGGGTTTTTTTAGTACATTATTGGGGTGAGAGATTTGAATCACAGACCTCTTGGTCATCAAGATATACATATGTCAGCTGAGTCATACTCGTTTTGGCATGAAAAACGGGTTGAATTATACAAAATACCCTTGAACCTTAGGGTATGATTCAATTATGAGGAAGGACCTCGAGAAAGAAAAAAAAACCAAACATGAAATTTACTTGAGGAATTGGGTATATTTCTGAAAATATTTTCATGGTTATTGGGCATATTTCTGTTTAGTCTATGAGATTTTTGGAGAGATTGCAATTTTGTATCATTTCAACTTGGTCTTATTGCTTGTATAGTGTTTTTGGACAATTCCATTGGTAAAAATATACCAAGTTCTAGAAAAAACTAGGTTCTTGTTAAAATAGAGAACTATGAATCTGAAAAAGAAAATGGAATTTAGTTAAAGAGCTCAAAGAATAAATTAAAAGCAAAAATAAGTCAAACAGGCTTTATGAAATTGAAATTTTTGATTAGGATAGTGTTGAAAATTTAGTACATTCTAATTTTAGATTTAGAATGGAATATCTAGGATATATAAGTAAAGATAATCACTCAACACAAGACGGGCGAATAAAGAGACTCCTTACCCTATATCTTCCTACCATATAATATACTAAAATGTTATGTGTTGTTCAAAACTAACAATTATTAGGTCCAAACTTGGACTCAAAATCAACAATCATGTATTATGGTGTGAAAAATTATCAACATTGCTCGATAAAAGCTTTTATTAACTCCTATTAATACCATTCGAGTTTGTGTTCAAAGTTCATATATTATCCTTATTCGCCGCACTTCAGCCAAAACTAACATGGTATATGAAGCCAAAACTCAACAATTAGGCATTATTTCAAGTAGCCATAAATGAATTGAAAATTCCATCAATGTTGAATCAAATCCGACCAAAAGTCAACCTCTGCAAGCAGGGTAACCTTAATTTAATAACAACTCGGGTTAAACCCTAAACTCTTGTTCTGATTTAAAAAAGAAAAAAAAGAGGAAGCAATGGTGTAGAGATTTACACAGCACCAACCATCAATTTCAGTAACAACCAAAAGAAAAAAACAAAGACCAACAAGGAAGACAAAAAGATGACCAAATCAAAATGAACAACAACATTGTTTGATCCGAAGAACCCCTTTTGGGTTTGTGTCATTTCTCTTGCCAT
This sequence comes from Herpetospermum pedunculosum, assembly GCA_028017165.1. Taxonomy (NCBI): domain Eukaryota; kingdom Viridiplantae; phylum Streptophyta; class Magnoliopsida; order Cucurbitales; family Cucurbitaceae; genus Herpetospermum; species Herpetospermum pedunculosum. The sequence goes on from CM051523.1 coordinate 14,561,185, forward strand.
ATTCATTCCATCAAGAATAAGCTGCAACCCGACACCACCAACTTTGATCAACTTCGGCGACTCAAACTCCGATACCGGTGGTGTTCTAGCCGGCAAACTGGACTCCCCATCGGCCTCCCCCACGGCATTACGTTCTTCCACCGCGGCACCGGGCGGCTCGGTGACCGGCGCCTCATAATTGACTTCTTCTGTGAGTAATTCGATACATCAGTTAAGGGTTTATGTTTGTTTGAGATTAGGAAACTAAAAGTTTGATGTTTTTGGGATTTAGGTGCACATTTGAAATTGAGCTATTTGAGTCCATATTTGGAGTCTTTAGCTCCAAATTTTACAAGTGGAGTGAACTTTGCAGTGAGTGGAGCAACCACACTTCCACAGTTCGTTCCTTTTGTTCTTGATGTTCAAGTTCGCCAATTCATTCACTTCAAAAATCGTTCTCTTCAGCTTCAATCATTAAGTATGTTTTTCTTTTTCTTTTTCTTTTTCGGGACTCGAGTGTTCATGAATTAGGTTGGATAAAGAAACGATTTGAATTCATCTAGATTAGTATGAGTCATACATTAAATTTATCGAGCAATTTTAGTTTGGTGATTAACTTAACCTAATCAAATTATATAATATTTAGGTTAAAAGGTTAGTTTACGATATTTGCATTGCTTGAGTTAGTTCGATCATCATTGTCATATGCTTTATTGGGTTGTTTGCATAAACAGCAATCAAACCCAAAATAATGGTAAATATACCCAAATTTAAAACATTTTGTAAATATGACAAAAAAATCGGTGACTATCACTGATAACTGATAGACTGTCATCGCTGATATATGAGTATCAGTTATAGACTACTATGTGATAGATCAGCGATAAAAATTGTCATATTTACAATTTTTTTTTATTAAAGAATGCTAATTTTTAATTATTTTACTCTTACAATTTTCCTACTTTATTTATGGATATAATAATACTTCTAGAAATTGAATTAAATATAAATATATATATATATAAATTTAAACTTATGAGGAACCGCGCTACTTCTACCTATGTATGAGTTTATTTATTCTTGCAGAGATCAAGGTGGCCATTCAGGAAGTGAAGATTCTTCCTCTTTTCCTAATTTCATAATTCAACACTCCTAAAATAATTAATATAATATTACAAATTGCCTTCTCTCTTTGAATTATATATTTTACTTCATGACAAGGAATCTTTTGGATCATGTGAAGTATTTTAATGTACAGATGAGTGTGCTTGGTCAAGAAGAAACCATTTCATATAATTTCTTTTCATTTTTTTTTTCTCTTAAAAAAAAATAAGTTTATTTAGTGACAATAATGTTTTTTTTTTTTTTTTTTTTTTTTGACAAATAGTGATAATGTTGATCTTATGATCATGTTCCCACATTTAAAAATGTTTTTGAAATCTTTGTCAAATCAAATTTAAAATGGTTCACACACTATTAGTCAAAATATTTATTTTTCAAATTCTATTTAGTATTTAGTTTCTAAAGCTCAAAGACTAAAAAAGGTTGGATTTTTTTTCACCAACATAAACATAGCTCGACTAACTTCTTGTCATTAGTTCGATTCCCTCACCCATCATTGTCTATGTCGGCATATACACTATCAAGTACAATCTCTTCGCCCATCCCATAACATATGGTATGATTTCTTTATTTCATTTTTATATATTTTCAAATTGTAGAATAGTGACATATATATATATATATATATATATATATTCGAATAATAATATGCAAAAAAAAATTATAATGTTGTATGGTATAAAACAAAACTTGGCTTGTTGAGCCTCCTATATTATCAAAAGAAGAACAATGGTCCTCTCAAGTTTACTATTCTATAAGATAAGAGTTGAAAGATAAAAAAGGAAGAAAAAAATAGGGTTTGATATTCCTAAACTCACTGCTCCCATGAGTTAGACACTAAAGAAAAAGAAGGGAAAATATAGGGCTTTAGTCCTATAGGATTAGATTCACTAGTCCATAAGAAAATCTATACTACTATGCGAGACAGACAGGCCGAGAAAGGAAAAAAGATTAGGATTTCTAATTGCTCATACATATATTTTCTCTTTTAAAGTCCTATAGGATTAAAAGTTTAGAGATGTATTAGACACCTTTAGACACAAACTTAAAAGTTCAAGGACTAAAAACTGGTAATTTAACCATTTTTAATTAGTCTCTCAAAACTTTGAATTATGTTTGTGTTACTATTTGTTATGGGTAAAATTCACGAGGGTTCGCCAGCCCAATACTCAAGGAAGACTCACATTAATTCCCGAGAAGAACCCGTCAAGCCCACTAAAGGTAGTCGTGCAATAATCATAGCGATACTGACTCAGACCTAGGGAAAAGACGGAGCCGTCGGCCAGCAACGACAAACCCGCTGACAACCGCTAATCCGCCCGAAATCCCGCGGACGACCGCTGTTATTTCTTCGAGTATATGCTGGTCAATTCTCCGGAATTTCGAAATTGACGTACGGAGTCGGCATGATGACCAATATCCTTAAACACTATAACTATAAATATGAAGTTATATCCTTGATAATGAGGTACGCTACACTACATACCCCAACTCTACATAAACTCTCATAATTTGAACCTCTTAAACCGACTTGGCCCTACCCCATACTGATGTAAGTTATTTTCTCCCTCTTTGTAGGTCGGATCCGGACCAAGCTGCAATGTATCTCATCCGAAGCCCGACGTAAGCGGGTCCAAAATTTTGCATTAACACCGTTAATGATACATTGATGTCAATTTGAACATAACTCTCATCTATGCCTAAATGAGCATAGATTAGTCGTAATTGACATATACTCTTTCTCTTGAGGTTGGAGGTTCAAATTTTCATACCCTTATTTAATTTGTTATGCTAAAAAAAATTGCAACCCTCGCCAATACTAATTTAGTAGGTATCCTACCCATCAAAATAATTAATTTGCCACAATGGATTAAATAGAAGAGTTAAGAGAGTTAAATAGAAGAGTTAAGAGAGTTTTTTTTAGTTCAATTTGGAGTTAACATGATCTCGAAAGCATATTTTTCGATTTTTATGCCAATTGAGTTATGCTCAATTTGGAAGAAGTATACAAGATTGAATTTATAATTTGATAATTTCTGTGTTTAATACTGTTGAGACTTTTTAATTTTATTTTAATAGTGTTATGTTTTGTTTTTGTTAGTTTCGAAAGTTAAAATAAAGAGCTAATTGGATGTTATGATCACGAGAGATGTCAAGGATTCACACAATGTATTTTTCCAACAAAGATTTAGAGCCGCCAAAGCGAGCATAACTTATGATTTGATAACCAAGAGGTATTTAAAAATAAAAACAAAGGTTTAGAGCCAATAAATTCCTTTTCGAAGCTTCACCAAAAGAGAGTTAATAATCAATTATAAAAATATAAAAAACCCCTTGGTTTGCATGTGGATAGTTTTTGTTGGAGGTAAAACCCAAGAATGAAAATAACGCATTCAATTTTGATTTTTGATTTTTGTAGTTTCTAGTTTCTGTTTTTCGATTTTACGTTTTTTTTTAAATAAAAATCATATATATTAATTTATAACTGTTTTTTTGTTTTCTGTTTTTAAAAAATCAAACTTGATAACTATTTTTTTTTTTTAAAACACAAAAGTTTCAAATTGGTTGGATAATTACTATTTGTTTTTTACTTTTTTATAAAATTATAATTATAATTTTTAAAATAATGTTAATTTATTAAAAGGTAAAAATTGTAACTTTTATCAAAAAAAAATAATTAAGGTCCAATTATTTGATGAAATTAAAAATTTAGGATAAAAAATAATTTTCTCTATAATAAAATTTTTTTTATTGTGTCGATAGTTTAATATATTAGACAATCTTTAGTTGACTTTTATAGAAAAATAAAATAGGTTGATTGCGTAGGTGAATAGGTATATTGGTGTAACATCAAAATAATATTAAAATATAATATACTAGAAAAAAAATTATTTAAATAAAATTATAATATTTTATATTAATAATATTTTATAATAAAAATAATTTTTTTTTTTTAAGAATATTAATAATATTAATGACAATTTTCATTGAAAAAAATATTAATGATAATTTAATTCTAATTATGTTTTCAAAAACTTAAAAATAAAAAATTCAATTGGTCACTAAACATAAACCTGTTTTTTAAAATTAGAAGAACAAAAATTAAAAACAAGAATTGAATGCGTTATTAAACGGCCCTTTAGTTACCGTCATATGGTGATATATATATTTTTTTTAAGTTATAATCAAGACGATTATTACTATCGCTTTGCAATCGAATGAACACTTTTTTTTTAGTTCAATAATTGAAGTGAGAAGATTCGAACCTCTGACCTCATGGTCGAAAGTACATCTTTATGTTAATTGAGCTATATGTTCGATTTTGCCGAATGATCGCTTCTCTTGTTCTAGCGGTTTAGTGTTTTCATTAACTCCTCCTCCATTAGTTATGTTGCATTGTTTTACAATATTTTGTGTTACATATTTAACCTATAAATCACATTTATTTATTATTTTTTATTGCATGTTTAATATACAAAATGTACATTTTTTTTAATATTCTAATATAATTTTAAATTTATTAAATAGTACACTAAACTATCGCATGTATTTGATATTTTTTAATTTTAATTCTCCATTTCTTTTAATGTTGGATTCTATTTTTTATACTATATTTAGAATGCACACCTTTGAATATTATGGGGTTTAATTTATTGTTAATGATAGAATGAATCTGAGCAATGCTGTTAAGTATGCCCATTAATGTTTTGGTGTAATAAAATTAAAAAAAAAAAACAAAAAATCTTATTATTATATTATCAATCAGACGAATATTTTTTTATCAATAAATTATTTAAGTTCATATTTATCTTCTAACCTTCAATATTATCTATTATGGTATTAATGTATATATTTCACTTTTAATTATTTATTCACAAAATTAATTACCTTGTTTCTCTTTTCCTAATCTCTTTAGTATAATGGTTAAAAAATTTTGGACAAATATATGACAGTTTAACACAAAATAATAGTAAATCTAACACAATTTAAAAATATTTACAAATATGACACAATTTATCGGTGATAGAAGTCTATCGTTGATAGACTATAAAAATGATCTCAGTGATAGAGTTATATCATTGTTATACTAAAAATGGTTTGGAATAAAAGTCTATCGTTGATAAACTATAAAAATTTGTTATATTTAAAAAAAAAAAAAAAAAAAAATATGCGCTATATTTACAAATATAAAAAGTAAAATAGTAATTCACCATAATTTTCCTCCTAATTATTAAAAAAAATAAAAAAATACTTGCTATCTACATGGAAAACAACATCTACAAGATAATGAAAGAGAGGGTATTTTTTTTTCTCAATTTATTTACTTATTTCATAAATCTCGAAAAAACAAATTTATATTTTGACAAAAAGTTTTTATGAGTAGATATATGATGCAAGCCTCCACAATTTTTTTATGAGAAATATGAAACCACAAACTTAATAATCTGCTGTTTTTTAATAATATTGCATTTTTTAAAATTTATTATAAAAATATTGTAAGTTTGAAACTATTTATAAAAATATTGCACTTTTAAATGGAAGTCGTCTTTTGAAAAGACGACCTCCACACGCAACGCAAGCAAATATCATGTTTTGAAAAGACGACCTTGCTCAAAAGACGACCTCGCTCCACATGGATGGAGGTTTGAAAAAACCTCCATCGGTATGTACTTCTTTTATTAAAAAATTGATATATTTTTACTCAGATATTCAAAATTTTCAAAAAAGATATGGTTGCAAAGCTAACAGCGAGAGCTTCAATTTGATACGTGGTTTAACTATTTTTGGAGTTGTGTATCAAAAGATAGAGACCATCGAAGTTGGACTATAGTTCTGCAAATTTTAGAACTGAAATTATTTTGAGGGGTGCATTCAAAAATTGATATTTTTTTACCCAGATATTCAAAAACTTCGAAAAGGGTATTGTTGGAAAGTTAATAGAGAGCTTCAATTTGATACCTAGTTTCACTATTTTTGAAGTTGTGTATCAAAAGATATATATCGTCAAAGTTATGAAAAGTTCACTAAACCCAGAACTGAAGATACGACTGAAAACTTCAAAACTGTAGCTAAACTTCGACGATCTGTATCTTTTAATACACAACTCTACAAATAGTGAAACTAGATATCAAATTGAAGCTCTCTGTGTTAGCTTTTTAACCGTATTTTTTTCGAAATTTTTTAATATCTGGGTAAAAAAATGTCAATTTTTTAATGCACTCCTCAAAACAATCTTCAGTTCTAAAATTTGAAGAACTATAGTCCAACTTCGATGGTCTCTATTTTTTTATACGCAACTCCAAAAATAGTGAAACCACGTATCAAATTGAAGCTCTCCCTGTTAGCTTTCCAACCATATTGAAGCTCTCGCTGTTAGCTTTCCAACCATATCTTTTTTGATATTTTGAATATTTGAATAAAAAGATATCAATTTTTTAATGGAAGAAGTACATACCGACGGAGGTCGTCTTTTGAAAAGACGATCTTTGCTTGCGTGTGCAAAAGACGACCTCCATTTAAAAATGTAATATTTTTATAAATAGTTTCAAGATTATAATATTTTTATAATAAGTTTTAAAAAATGCAATATTATTAAAAAATCGCCCTTAATAATCATTCCATATTTTGAAGAATAATATTACAGTTTTGCATTTTAGATGTTGAAAAGAAAAAGATTTTCTTAGATCCCTAGAGCATATTCAAAGTACTATATATGCTATCTTCAATGTATCATAATTGAACTCAAATGAAAAGTCAAAATCAAACATTCTCTAAAAGATTGCTCATTATGTTTAAAAACTTTTGGGGTACCCTACTCTATTGAGCATTAAAACCCCAACTTTTGAAGACTAGCCTAATAAAGAAAAAATGAATGGCTGAGATTTATTCAAAACCCATTATGGCTATGATCTTCTCTTTTAAGTGACATTTGTATTTCTCTTTGCCTCACAATTTACAATAATGTGGAAAAATTAAAGAAGCAGTGGATTGTGCTAGACAAAATCATTTCAAATGCATAGTGATGAAATAAAAAGTTAAGAAAGGAAGAAGAAGATTGAAATAAACTTATCAACTTGAGTCAAACTTTGAATTAGTGTTGTACATTTGAACCTTCCCTAGTTAGCTCCCTCTATTGGGTATTCCCCTTTAATCATCATCATCATAATAACTCTAATAATGTTCTTTATAAAAAAAAAAATAATAATAATAATAAAAAAAAAAAACTCTAATAATGTTCATGTTTGTTTAATACCACTCAAAGAAAAAGACTTATGAAGAGACGTTTTAAGAAACCTTTTGATTTCTTTTCTATTGGCCATATTTATTGTTCTTAAAATAATTTTTTATTTTAGTTCACCAAGAAATAAGAGTGAAAAATCTGAACTTCTAACATCTTAATTGGAGACATATATCTGAATCTGTTAAGTTATGCTTAATTAACGCTTTTTTTAAACTTTAAGTAATCTATAAAGAAAAAAAGTTCATTTTTTTTACCATTTATACTTTCAATTTTAACTTTCTAATTCTCAATTTTATTAAATTCAACTCTAACAATTATTTTAAATAAGTAGTGTAATTAATACTTTTATTTAATTAATTTTTTTTTTAAGATGTGTGATTAACTGTTAATATTATTGTGGTTGGATGATACTTATATTTTTTTTCCAAGGGTATTGATTTTTTTTTCCTCCTTTTACTAAAAAAAAAAAAAGTGTACATGTTTTTTTATTAAATGAGTTGATTTTTTTTCCAAAAGTAATATATATATATATATATATATATTACGAAAAGCAAGAGGGTGCGTAGCACTCAAGAACACAACAAAGAGACACAGAAATAACTCAAGAAAACAAGTCTCAAAGGCGAAACACTAATAGACGTAGGGGCCATCAACACCCCAAACCACGAGGCACACCTATAAACCATATCATGAACACTAATAAGAACGGATTGAGGGAGAATGGGTAATAGCCCCATGAACACGAAAATTCCGTTGTCTCCATATATGATAAATGTTTGCACGCCAAACAAGCCTCCAAACGTGCATGACGCCTACGACGATATCACCCCGCCCCATGCCACATATCCACCGCCACCCATGTTGTCTTTCACTGCAAAAACAACTCTGAGCCCAGTATTCCCGTTGGTATACACACTCCAAATGCACTCACTTAATTGCTTTTAGGTGTGCTTTGCTTGCACACACCAGTTCGACCTCCACTGACCGGTCATCGTTGAGGAGGTGACTCAATTCTTCACCAGTCTTGGAGTATCAAATTTTACATTTGATAGTTGCAAACTGCCTCCTGATTGGTTTGCGTATAATTTTGTTCACGTCTTGGATAGAATTTGTCTAATGCTATCGAATAATCTTATGGTTTTGATTTTTGATACATTGCAAAATGGGTCATGTGCAAGCCCTATGATTTGGACTCTATCAAAAGGGAATTCATAATGTTTAATTTGTGGACGTGATTGGAAAGGTTCCATTTCTACAATTATTTTAAGTGTTATGTTATATTCTTGGTGTTTTCATCAAATTATGATGGTTTAAGTTTAAAAATGTTCTTGTAGCTCATCATCACCCTAATATAATTTGCTTCATCATTATGATTGTTTTAAGTTAAAAAATGTTCCACCACTCTTTCACCCTTAACCAAAAAGTACATTAATCTCATGATCTCACTATAACACAAACATTGAGCAAAAAGAGAGAGTGATTTCTCTCATTCATTTTCTTCACACTTTTAAAAAGAAAGAAAGTTAGATTTCAAACTCTGTTTTTCACGATTTTGTTGCACATAGCCTTTCCATTAATTTTCACGGAATAAGAAAAAGAAACGTTTTAATTTACATTTAAAACTTAATAATAAGAGTATATTTTAAATTTTTTGGAAGGTCAATGGTATTAATACAACTTTTTAAAGTTTAGAGATATTATAATATTAAAACGATGTAAAAACTTCATGGATATTTTCTATAATTTAGTCTTTAGTTCAAGAAGCTTAGTTTTAGTAGTTTATTCAAATTTAAGGTTCCCAAATCCATGAAATGGAGAGTTGAGGTTCATATAAACACAAGATCCAAAGCACAAACCATGCATATGGTTTTAATTAGCTCTCTACAAACAAGCAGACAAACAAACACATTTACAAATTTGGAAGACAATAATTCAATCGGGAGGGCTACACAACAAAGTGGGGTTGACCAAAAATTGTGTGCTTGATGCTCTATGATTGTGAATGAAGTACTGTTAGGTAGGGCAATTATATGCATCTAGAATATTAAAGCTTACTTCTTTTATATTTTTTTTTTCTTTTTCTTTTTCTAAAATTTGTCTAACCTTATTAATCTTTATCCTCCCACTTCCACACTTTGTCCTCTCATTGTCGTGGCAATAATTTTTATTATTAACGTGGGAATTGAACCTCAGACCTCTTAGTCAGGAGCACAATCTTATGCCAATTGAGTTATGTTCGGTTTGACAATAATTTTTAGCCTTGTTCTTAAGTATATATATTTTTCTCCAATACATAATTATAATTAATTAGGTTGCATAAACAGCAATCAGACCTAAAATAATGGCAAAAATAGCAAAATTTAAAACATTTTGATAATATAGCAAAAAATTAGTGGTTATCACTGATAGACTGCTATTGCTCATATATTATACTTCTATTGCTGATATATGACTACTGATAGATTAATATCACTGACAAAATTCTATAAAAAAAACTGAGGTGATAGACTACTATCAGCGATAGACTATACTATCAGTGATAGAAATTGTCATATTTGTAAATATTTTAAAAGAGTGTTATATTTTTAATTATTGACATCGGTTACAATTTCTCTATATTTAATTATATATGTGTATATAGCTTCTCTAGATATGGAGTGTATATTTGAAAAGATTAATTTGTGATCAAGTTTAAAATCCATCATCTAATGTTATCTTTTTCTCTATTTTATATTGATAGTCTAATTCTACTAAGAAGAGAAAGTGTTGAGAATGTGAGTTAAACAAAACATTCTTTTTATATATAATAGAGAGAAAACCAGATCCCACCTTGATGATTAAGGTTTACTTTGTATATATATATGGAATCAAACAAAGCATGATAGCTTTAATTAGAGCATAATGCCTAAAAGTTAAAGGGTTGTTTGGTAGATATATACCTTTGAATCTTTAAAATCAAAAAAGAAAACCCTCAAGCAATTTGGCAGAGACTTTTAAGTAAAGATACTGATATATTATAATGTTAATAATTAATGAAAGTGACAAATAAAAGCAATAAGAAAGCATGATAGCTATTATATACAATAGCTTTTGCTTTACATAAGTACTAAGATACAAGGAGAATTTTTTAAACCTCATTTGGTGAAGAAATAAAAGGACCTTTAGGGGAAAATTATCTATGATTAATTATGGTAGAAATCCCAAAAGATGCTAATTAAAAACCCTAGCTAGGTCAAGTTGGTTTTATATATGTAACCCTAGCTAGGTCAAGTTGGTTTTATATATGTAAAGTCAAATAGAATATATAGCTTTTATGATAATGAAGGATAATTTATTGAGGAAAAAAAAAACAATATAAATTTAGAAGTTGAATTACAACTCTAAATTAATAAGTGTATGAAATTAAACTATTAAAGGTTATATGAAGTGGTGAGTGAGTTATTATAATCTGTAGTTTGGGATGATGAATGAGTTATATTATAATAATTTCTTTTTTGATATTGCGGGTTATAATAGTCGGTGGGTCAAACGTAGACTGGTTATATAATCAGTCTACCCAACTCCAAATTGGTGCCCTAAATTTAGACCCCCTTTAGAATTTTTGTGTGTGACCGCCTGACCCTACAATATTTGGCTAACAAAAGAAATCGGTACAAAATTAGTTCATAAGTAAGTGGCCACCAAAATAAAGTCCACCTAACTCCAAATTGGTGTCCGAAATTTAGACCACCTTTTAGAATTTTCGCCTGTGACCGCCTGACCCTACAACATTTGGCTAACAAAGAAATCGGTAGAAAATTAATTCATAAGTAGGTGGAAATCCAAAAAATTAATTCATCATAAGTAGGTGACCACCAAAAAATTAATTCATAAGTGGCCACCAAAAGTTCACCTAACTCTCGTCTGTGACCTCCTAACCCTACAACATTTGGCTAACAAAGTAATCGGTATAAAATTAATTCACCAAAAATTGAACTCATTCCCTGTAGGTCAACCTTCGATGGTTGCCACATTATTAGCTAGAGGATTTTTTTTTTTTTTTTTTTTTTTTTTTTTTTTTTTTTTTTTTTTTTTTGGAGAAAGATTCAAACTTGAAATCTCTTGCTCATAATTCATAGATTATGCCGGTTGAGTTATGCTCAAGCGAAATGTTGTAATCAACTGTGGGTGGTGGTGACTTTTGACAATGGACAGTTACACGTTTTTCATCTTCTCTTAAGTTGCGTTTGATATTGCGTTTGAAATGGTGGGGAGTGTTTAAAAACAAATCTTAACCACTTTTTTGTGTTTCGTAAAACAAATTATTTTATAATCTATTAAAATCGCATATCAGTTCATTTCACACCCTTTCAAAATCTGTTATTTCTTAGGTTTTAGATTCTCTAACCACCATTTTTTTAACAAATTTTGTAATTAAAAAAAAAAATCAAATCTTTCCAAAATTAAAAATTATTTTATATATATAGTATCTCTTTCCTACCAACAAATTTTATTTTATAATTTTTTTTAATTAATAAATCAAATGCAAATATTTTTTAAAAATAATACCTTATTATTTTTTTCTTAAAAAAATTTATACAAACTTTGATAGTAGGTTTATTTTAGTCCTTATATCTAAATCACAATAATTTAATATTTATTTACCAAACACGATAACCAACTTATTCAAGTCTACCGCTAAAATTTACCATTGCTTCATAAAATGGGCTATTTTTTAAAAGGTACAACAACGATTATTTTAAAAGCTACCGCAATCTCAAACAGAGCTTTATTCTCTTATTTTTTTTAGAAAGAATGTACATGATAATTTTTCATACTATACTTTGGAGAGAAGAATATATAATTATAATTTATATACTTTTAAGTTGATTTTAAATAAAATCAAATCACATAAAAATAGTTATATGAATTATTAACATATGATCTCTAAATTCATTCACGAAGGTTTAAAATTTTAATGGACTCAATTATTAGTTTAGGATTTTAATTGAAGCCTTCAAAGTTTTAGGGTATCATAATAAATTTTCGTCGACATTTCTACATGTACATGGATTCGACATCGGTATTTTTATTATACAGTAAAAATCAATGAAATATTAATAAAAATAACAACAAAATGTAATTAATTTGAATATAATATTGATAATAAATATTTTAACTCGGTAATTAGTGTAAAAAATTATATGTGTTCATTTAATTTTTGTTTTTAAGATTTTTTTAAAAATATCTGTCCACGGTTAGATATCAACATTTTATCTATATTTCCATCCAGATTTATTGAGATGTCGAAAATCTTATTGACATCGGACATTTTAAACTTTGGCTTAGGAATATTAATTGATTTTTTTCCTAATTTATTTTATGTCTGGCATTAAAACACTGGCTACTTCTAAATGTTGTGATGTGATCAACTGCTGCACGTAGTTTAAATACATTTTCGAGATGAAACCAATTAAAAATGTGTGAATATTTGGAAATAAATTATTTTGTTTAATCTCACTTTTCTAATCGTGTAGCACAACACTCCACTCAATAAATTTTTTGAAATATTATTATGCATGATTTTGTATTAAAAAAAAGTTCCTTTTTTGAAATATTATTATGCATGATTTTGTATTAAAAAAAAGTTCCTTGGTATAAAATTTAGTGATCAAAATGGTCATTTAAAAAAAAAATGTGGGGATCAAAATAATTTTTTTTTTTTTTTTTTTTTTTTTTTGGTTTTAAGAGGACACAATCTTATGTCAATTGATATATGTTTGGTTTGATAAAAAAAAAAAAAAAAAATTAAACTTACAAACATCAATCAAGATGAGAATAGATTTAAAGTAATTGACATGTACTCTTTCACTAGTGGTTAGAGATGTTCATGGAACGGAGACAGATTTCTGTTTAATTTTGTGGGATGAAAATCTCCACATAGAATTATTGTTCGTTTAATTTTTTTATATGAAAAAACTATTTTTTTTTTAATAAAATTTACAATTTAATAGATAATTCTAAAGTTTAAATGTCCACCTTACATTTGATTCTTCAATTTAGGTCGCTTCTTCTAAACAATAAATTTTTAGGCTCTGTTTGCAGCGGCCGACTCAGACATTAATGTTTGGGGGCCAAAAAATTATGTTATATAAATATAAAAAAAATGAGAGGTTCAATTTACACTCTCAAATTATTTTGACCTTAAACAAAAGTTATTGCTGATGACTGATAAGAATATTTAAGTGTAGATTTCCGACTAATTTCAAATAAATTTAGTATCATCATACAAGTTAGTTCATCTCGATATCTTATTAAATAGAAAGAAAAAATAAATTACGAGTTTAGTACATGAATGTTAACGCTTAATTTATCGATAATTTATCAAAGATATTTGAAAAGGGAGTGGAGCATATTATGGAATATATAAAAAATTCAAATATCTTTTCTTCAGAATCATTTTCAAAGAATTGCAAAAATGTTTAAAAATCCCCTTCATGAAAAAGAAAAGAAGAACTCTCCATTCAGTGTTTATTTAATGTTTGGTTGGAAAAAAAAAATCCGAAAAATTGAAAAATATATTATATTTTTATTAATACAATCTGAGATATGAAGATTGAAAAATATATTAAAATTATGTATATTTTTTTTTTATTAAATGTAATACCAGAACTCCAGAATCAAAGTCAATTCTTATAAAGATACAAAAGTTAAAAAGAATTTTAAAAAAAAAACCTGAAAGTTTATATCCTAATAATATTTTTCTTTAATATATATATTATTTTTTTTAATTTTTTAGAAGAGTTAAAATAATATTTAATCGTAAATAATATTAGAAAAGTTATATCGATATTTTATTTTGGTACTAGGTTATAAAATATTATTTCATTGCGAAATGCGAACTAAAAGAATATAATAATTTCATTTCATTATTGCTCCGCGCCTTACATAAACCGTCCACACGTAACTAATTGTCTTAATTACTAAGTTGATTAACTAGAAGATAAGATACTTAATTTTTATATTATTTAAAATACAAACAAGTGATAATAATTATAATAGTAAATATATTTAATAAAATCAATTATGGGCTTACGTTATAGGTTTCTATCACTCAATCTGAATAATAAAAAAAAAAAATATTTGACTTCTTTAATTTATGAAATAAGAATTCATCTTAATTTATTAACACATGTCATGTTGATTTATAAAAAATATTCACTTCAATAAAATGAAACTGATGCAAAGTAAGACTTACAAAATACACATTAACAGTTATTATTATTTTTTTATTGTGCATATATATAATATTTGCAGTTTTTTTTTTTTTTAGAAATTTTAAAATCACTTTTTACTATATATTAGTCAAATATCACGAATCTTTTGAAAAAACGCTTTTAATCGGCTAAAAAATACTTTTAACTATTTCAAAAATTATACCAGACTCGTATTGAATAACGCAATTTTAATTTATTTAAAATGTGTTTCAACCAAAGTGAGAGTAGAAAAGTTGTTTTGAGAGATGACATTGAAAAGAATGGGTTTATGAGTTGTAGAAAATTAGTTTAATTTATTACAATAATGAGTTGTTCAAAAAAGGCACATGGGCATGAGCTATATTCTCAATAATAAAATTCACATTATTGTTTCTAAAATATAATCTTAATTAGACTTGAAGTTTTTTGGTGAGCAAATGGCAACTCTAGAATTTTAATTTGAACCAATTGAATTTAGAGTCAACTCTTGATCTCTTTTTGCATATTATTTAAGCAATGAATATTGATCACATAATGCAAACTATATTCTATGTATTCTTTTATTTTTTGTCCTCTTCTTTCTCATGGCATACAAGCAAAGAATATTCCTCCTTTACATGATTATTGAAACTTTTTTCTATTACTTTGTATCCCACTTTATAGAAAGGGAAATGTTCAACGTTGAGGTCAAATTTTGCACAATTGATGATACTTTTTACGTGACTTCAACTGTAAATTTATATATCGTCGAGACGAAGGAAGCTGTAAAATAAAGAAAACAAACTTCAATGTCTAAAAACAGGACGACATATGGCTTTAGAGTTTTTGGATAAGAATTGACTTACTTCATTCGTGGTATGAGATGATATTTATAATAATAGTCTCTTTCCATTTCTTATTAGGTTTGACCTAAATGAATGGATTGAGCTTGTAGGCTCTTTACCTATTCGTAGGTAAAGAGTTAGGCAGAGTCGACTTCAACCTCATTCCCATGGAGTCGGCTTCGACTCCATTCGTATAGGGTTGTATGCCTATTATCTTTCAGACCTAATTTTTTATGAGTTTGTCTCGAACTATCTTAGTCTAAGGTTCGTTGAGAAAAACAGATTTTCTCTTAACGTGGAAGCTGGTTTGCTTGAACCAACTTTCGGTTCGATCTAGTCTATATGTTAGTTTATCCACAACAAAACAAAATGTAGAAAAAAGATGAACCAAAACTCTTCTCTTTCAGGGGGCGTTTGGCCCCCTGTTTTGGAATCAGAACCCTGGGAATCAGAACCCTGGGGGGTTTGTCAGGGCGGGTTCTGAATCCTGGGAATCTAAAAACTGTGTTTGGGGTGCAGGGTTGGGAAGCCTCGGAATCAGAAACCAGTGTTTGGGGTGCAGTGTTCTGAACCCCGGGTTGAACAATTATAGTGGTGAATTGTAAAACCCGACCTCACGTAACATGAGCAAAATTCTTTTGGAACTTAAAAATGAAGCATTTAATTTATGTTATATTCTAAGAATAAGAAAATAAATTGAACAATTTTCATATTTTGTACTCGTACAAAAAAAAGTTTATGAAATAGGATGAAAAAATATACCTTTTAAAAATTAAGAAAAACAAAAAAATAAAAGGAAAGGAAAAAAATGTTTTTACAACATGTTGGGGTTACGCTCATGGTCACTAAGCAATATATCATGTCGTTGGGCTACGCTCTTGTTGACACAAAAGAAAAAAAAAAGTTATATTACTATTGATGAAAAAAGTTTTATGGAAAAAATATATATTTTAATAAAATATTAAAAAAAAAACATTTAACAAAAACAACAAAAACAAAAAACAAGAAATAGAAGAATGGAAAAAAAAATACATTATTGATGAAAATTTTATATATTCCAATTAAAAAAATATATTATAAAAGGAAAAAAAAAAGTTACAAACACAACATTAATTTATAGAATACGGTTGAAAAAATATATAAAATAAACAAATAATAAAGAGGGAAAAAAATTGAAAAAAAACCTTAATTCGGATATAATGTAGATTCCAATAATTTCCTATTATTAATGGAAATTTTATAATAATATTAATATATATTCATATTAGAAAGTAGTCAAAAAAAAAAAAAAATATTACAAAAGAATATCATTTTTCATAATAGAAAAAAAAAATATTTTAACTAAAAAAAATTACTACGGTTAGTTAATGGAATAAGATGTGACAAAATATATATATATATAAATTACTAACACGGTTAGTTAATGGAATAAGATGGGACAATATATATAATATAAAGAAAAAATGAATAGACATAGAGCAAAAATTGATGGCAAAATTGAAAAAAAGATTAAAAAAAAAAAAAAAAAAAAAAAAAAAAAAAAAAAAATTGTTGGTGTTGGTGTCAAATGGATTAAGAGAGAGATAAAATTGTTTATGTGACGAAGAGAGAGAAACAAAATTGGAGAAGTGAGAGGTTTAGAACCCAAAAGGGAAAATACGAAGAATGTCTACAATTAAGCCACCCAACATGAAAAATGGCTAATCACTTTTTTAGTTTGAATTATGTCTAAAATCTATATTTAGTAGGGAATTTTAGTATTGGACTTGTTTACTCGTCAATTTCTCCTAATGTTGAGAATTAAAATAGAATATTTTAAAATATAAAAGGTTAGGAAGTGAGAGAAAACATAGTTTGACGTGGATTTAACTGATTAATTAAATAGACAGAAGATGTTAAAAATGATAAAAGACACTTATCCCTATTTCCATACATGGTTATACCCCTCCCTCAATAATCTAGATAACTTAAAAATGATAAATGAGTCTATATAGCGGAGGAAGTAATACAGGCAGATTGCATCCATCAATGGCAGTGTGTATGTCTGCAGAAAAAGTAAAAAAAATACACACCGGGGATGTGTATACCTACAGAAACTGTTCTAGTCACCTTCACCCAATGAAGGTGTGTGTGTGACTGCACACAGACTAATACTGGGGCAGAGACAAAGTAAACAAAATACCCACCAGGGGATGTGTATACCTACAGAAAGTGTTCTAGCCACGCAATGAAGGTGTGTGTATGACACACAGACTCATACGGGGGCAGCCTGTGCTGTTTGTGCAGCTACACACAGACTCATACGGGGGCAGCCTGTGCTGTTTGTGCAGCTGCAAACAGTAGAAAATTTCATCAACAGTGTGGGTGTGTGCATCCGTGCACACATAATAAAGATGGGGCGTAAAGGAGTTTGGGAGTTGTGTGCATGGGAGTTGTGTGCATTACTGAGTAATAAAGGACGCCAACAACTTAAGAAGAGGGAATTGTTTTTTTTTTAAATAAGGTATCGCTTCCCAAGGAATGAGTATGATTTGTTTTATGGGGTAGATGGAAAATTCGGAACACGCTACCTTGAATTAAATCATCCGCAAAAGGAATCGACAAACTCCAATATTCAAAACTCAGAAGCGAACAAAACTCAGAAGGCGCATACGTTCACCCTAGAAGCAACAAAAACGCAGTTGTTCTTCCGTTTCTCCATAACCTACTTCGACATCCTTCAAAGTAGAACACGACGCATTCGACGGCTACGTTCGACCTGTACTCGCCATTCCTCTCTCGCAATTCTTCTCCATCCATGTTTTACCAACGAAAGACTTTAAGGGATTTGTTTATATTAAAACCAACGGAAAGCTCTAAGATTTCAAAAAAAACTAAATAATAGGTGGTGATTCTTTTTTTAGGGGATTTGGTTGATCTCCAAATTTTTAAGGGATTTGTTTATATTAAAACCAACGGAAAACTACCAGATTTCAAAAAAACTAAATAATAGCTGGTGATTCATTTTTTTAAGGGATTTGGTTGATCTCCAAATTTTTTTAAGGAATTGAGTTGAATTCCGCCAGTGTTGAATTTGGGGGACAACAACTGTGCAACTTTTGAAATTATTGTATTGGTTCATCTCGTCCCAAATACCATTAAAAAAATATTATAATAGAAAGGGAGGACATGGTTGGTTGTTGTGTGGATGAAGGTTGTTGGTTTTTGTGTGGTTGTGTGGTTGTTTTGTTTTTGCAGAATGACGGAAAATGATGCTCGAATTTTTTCTCCTAGATGGTGGTGGCAAATGGAAAAACGAAAAAAAAAAAAAATGGTTCAAGAATCAAATCTGGAAAATGTAAGACTTTACGTAGGGGTATTTGTTGGGACATAAATTAGTTTTTGACCGGTGTATGTGTGGATCCTTAATTTTAGGAAAGAACTAACAAAATTAAATTCACCCCCTACTTACACACGTCAGATCTAACCCTGACATTAAATATGTGTGCCGCAATGATTATATACCCCCACTAGTGTGCCCACGGTATCCCGCCGTGTGTGTGGGATATACCCATCCGATCACACAAAAGATATGGGATACAATACTTAACGGAAAAAACAACCCTTTATTTTTAACCTGCAATGATCCACGTCATTCAAACTAATTAATCCTGGAAAAATAAATAAACAAATTTCAAATATAATATTGTTTAACAAACCAAATGTTAGAAGGGTGTAATAGACAATAAACACAAACAGATTTTCTCCTAAAAAAAAGTCTAGCCATGAGTTACAACCTAAACACAGATTTAGACAAATTTCATTAACGATATTTTTCTATAGACATTTCTCTGATTATCCCAACCCAAAATTATGGGTTTGGGTTCTAAACCCATGAATTTTTAATACATCCATCCAAACATGGGTTTGGTTTTAAAAGCCAAACTCACCCAAACACAAGACAGGGCCAAACGCCCCAATACTTACAATTGATTGCAGTAGTATGTTCAAGATTATTTTCAAAGAGGATAGTCTTTCATTCTTTTTTGCTAGTTCGTTAAATATCATTTCAATTTCTTACTTCACCCATCACTTCTTTTGACTTTGAGGCTTTTCTCCAATCACTATGAATTGACATTCTACAATCACTTGTAAGCATTACCAAAAAAAAAAAAAAAAAGGTTTACTTGAATTGTTAAATTACACATGTATTGATTTTATAGTTTTTATTGTAAGCATTAGTTGGTAGGCGTCTGTTTTGTACCAATAATACGGTTACAAAGTATAAAATATCGATGTCGATAGAAATATCGAAGTCTCAATTTTATGAAAATATCGATAAAATGTCGATGTCGATAAATATTTCTAGAAAAATATTAAAAACAAAAAATTCAAAAAAAATATCTAAATGAATAAATAAACATGTTACTCTATTCGCTAAATGGAACATAACTCAATTGATATAAGGTTGTGTCCTTGATTAAGAGGTTATGGGTTCAATTTTTGCTTTAAAAAAAAATAGTTAGTATCAATGTTATATTCATCATTTTTACATCTTGTTGCTATTTTTGTTCAAAGTAATATTTCAATTCCTTCAATTTTTTTTTTAATAGATCAGCTCTTTTTTTAGATCTAATTAAGCCAAATGTTATTTTATTAGTTTTCTATTATGTTTTTCTCTAAGCTTTGTCTAAAATTAGTTCATTTTCCTTTTTTTTCTTCAAATAATTTAATTGAGATTAGTTCTCTACACAATTCCAAAAATATAGTTCTTTCTTTATTGAACTTTAATAGATAATAATAAATGAGATGGTGTGTAATAATTTTTTTTTTACCTCCATCATTTTCATTCGTAATTTTTATGATAGTTCGAAATTTAAAACATTATGTAATATTAAACTGTTTTTTTTTTTTACCAACATCAACCTAATTAAATCCGCATAATGTATAGATAATGAGTTAGATGTTCGAATTTTCACTCCACTTGTCAAAAAAAAAAAATAATAATAATAATAATTGATAGGTTGCAACAAAAAGATTAAAAAAAAAACAAAAAAAAAGTGTATTAAAAAAAAACTAAAATCTAAGATTGTTTTAAAAAAATAGAAATTGGCCTCTTCTTAATGGACTGTGTGATCATCATTTAACCACAAATTAAACAAATACTTTCCTAATATGTTAAGGTCTCTAATGTCATTCTCACAAAGCATAATAACCTATCTAATCATTCCAGTGAGACATTATTATGCACCTATTTTCTTTAAAATATTCCATTAATATATATATATATATATATATATATATATATATATATATATATATTCAACTATACATTTTTTTTTTTTTGGGAAGAAGTATTAAAAAAATGTAAAGCAGAGTTCAAAAAAGAATTTCAACTTGAAGAGGTCTAGTGAATTTAACTCCAACTTGTTTAGCAATTTTTGTTTGTCCCAACCCCAAATATAGGTACAAATCATCAATGAAAATCCTAGTATAGATCAAATGACAAAAATAAAAATTAAGGAGAGTTAGTTTTATTCTTAAAAATATAGGTTAATAGTAACAATTCAACCTGTTGAAAGATATTATTTTTACATCATGTTGGATGAGAATTAAACCTAGGTGGTACATCATGTCGTTGAACTATCTCTTGTTGGCATTCATCCTTAAAATTATACCCTAGTTTCTCAAGTTGTAATATATATTTTTAAAACATCTAATGAAAAAGTAACACTCCTATACTTCTTTAACATCTACAATCTTGAATGCTTAAAATTTTATTTAAAAATTTCCTTAATTCCTTTATATTCTTTTGTTTTCTTTGAGTAAATGAACACATTTGAACTTATTCTTTTCTCAATTTCTATGCAAGTGATATATATATATATATTTTTTTTTTTTACTGTGCGTTAATTGACAATAATAATAATAAAAAAAATCATATCATTTTTTTTTTTTGGTTCATAATAACAAACCCAAATTTTAACATTATGACTAAACTAAGTTTGAACTTATTAATTCTTTTAAACTAAAACATAAATTTTGATAGCATTAACTTATTAATTCTTTTAAACTAAACATAAATTTTAATAGCATTAAGAGTAAAATTTATGAGACCAAAACTACTAAATTGTCCATACATGTTCACAATATTAACACTCAATTGGAGCGATATTTTCCAAATTCTTGTATTCTGAATGCTGAACTCGGTTCTAGCCCTTCTTATATGTGGAAAAACTTTTTATGGGGCAAAGAACTACTTGAACAGGTATTCGAAAGCGCGTTGGAAATGGGGAAGAAACTTTGCTTGACCAAAAGTGCGTACAGCGGGAAATTTCTTTCACGGTATGTACTCCTCTCTCCGACAGTAAGCAGTGTGAGGGTTTGTTGATCTGTTTGACGAAGAAGGACACTGGGACAGGGAGAAATTGCAAACTTATATGTGAGAAATGGATATATTGACATTATCTTAACTCATGCCTCATCAGTATGTATCTAAGGGAAGCTCAATCCGTTGTCGGCTGAGGTCCTTGCTCTACTCTATGGTATGAAATTGGTGGCGAGTAAGAGTACTAATAATATGTGGATCGAGTTTGATGTGCAAGTTTTGGTGAAGACTATTCACTCTCATGATTTGCAGTTGTCCCCTCAAGGGGTCGTGCTTGAAGAGATTAGAGAATGGAGGAGTGTTTTTCAGATTAAGGGTCTCGTCTTTATCCCAAGAACAATTAATCGGGACGCTCATAATATGACAGCTCAGACTTTTATTATTGGGGGTTCCTCTTCTCCTGAAGACCCCTTACCAAGTTGGCTTCAACTTTTGTTACTTTCTGTAGTCATTATAATTTTTATGTGCCTTTAGGCTTAGTTCTCGTTTTTTTGATTAATGGAAGATGTTTGTTAAAAAAAAAAACAATTTTAATTTACAAATTAAAGTAACACTAAACAAATATTTCTATTTCTACTAGAAAAGACATTTTAAATTTGGAGTTTCGTATTGTTCTCCCTATTAATTTTCTCTATTTTTTTTTTTAAATAGAATTATTATTCAACTTAAAAAGTGAAGATTTGCACCTAACACACCTCTAATTAAATGAAGACACTTGTATTAACATTTATCTAGATAGATTTAATTTTGAAGTACAAAGTCTAAATTAGACAACACTACCTTCCAAATATATACAAAACAAGATATTATTATAAGTTTAACATTTACTTAGCACCTTATTAGTTAATTATTATAAAAACCAACATATAAATAAATAAATAAATAAATAAGACAAGTTTATTTAGTCTTTTACCCATTTGTTTTTGGCAGAGACATGCTCTGTATTTGAAAAAAGAAAAAAAAAAACATGCTCTGTATTGTTGGAGACTAACACACAGTGTCTGTTTGACTTTTTTTTTTTCTTTTTTTCTTTGGGTATCAAAGCTGTAAACTTTATGTTGATGAGATGAATATTAATAAATCTTCCATTAATGGATCTGGAAAGTCCCACCTCCAACCATAGCTGATGATATGACATAGCAAAGGGGTCCCATGGAAGCTACAGATGATTCCTTCCCCTCATATTACCCAAAAAAAAAAAAAAAAAAAATAATACTAATAATAATAATAAATAAATAAAAAAATTGAACCAAATGGCCAAGTGTATTGAGGGGGCGTTTGGGGCGCAGGGTGGGTTATTATAGTTGGTGGGTTATTATAGTTGGTGGGTTATAATAATCTGTGGGTTATAATAGTCTGTGTTTGGGGTGCAGAGTTCTATAGTCTGGGTTTAGTAAGTCTGTGTTTGGGGTGCAGAGTTGTATAGGGTGGGTTTAAAATACAGTTTTCTTTAACATGAAGTTTGAAATATGTGTTTATGTTAGTTTATTTTTTTTCTACAACTTTTTGTTGTATTTATATATATATAGTTAAATGTATATTACATATTAATTTTTTAAAAATTAAAAAAATAAATATTATTTAGGAAATCACAAATAATCGACAACAAAAGGCTCGGTGGAGAGAGAAATAATACAATTTTCTTTAATATGGAGTTTGAAATATGTGTTTATGTTAGTTTAACTAACACTATTAACTCATTTTTCCTTCTATTCTTTATTTTGATGATTTATTTTTATCATAACATATTCAAATTATTATTATTATTATTATTTTTTTTTTTTTGATATGGAGAATGAATGGACAATTTCATTATATCATTAAAAAAACAAAATGATGGCTACATAAATAAAATAATAACAAAATGTAATTAATGTGAGTATAATATTAATAATAGGTATTTTAACTTAATTTAAAAGTGTACAATATTCGTCAAGGAATATAACTCTCTAAAAAAAAATAACTCAACTGTAATTAATATGTAATTGATGTCCGAGTTTCAAATATCTACCTCACATTTGTTGTATTATAAATAAAAGTATAAAATATTTATTTATTAATGTTAGAGACAAGAAACATCGGCATATCTCCCCATTGGTATTGTGAAGAATAATAGGGGAATATATTATTCAGTATTTCTGATAAGGGAATTACATAGGATTTATACATAAATTGTAATGACAAAACATGGAAATAATATCAGAAATAATGACAGAATAAATGCACGACAGATAAGGAAACGATATTGTAAATTAAGGAATTGGAATCCCTTAATTTACGTTAACACCCTCCCTCAAACTCAAGGTGGTATTGGAGAAACCAACTTGAGTTTGTTAAGTATTGATTGGAACATGCGGAGGTTTACGCTGCATTATATCTGGCCAACAAATCGAGGGGAGATTGCGCGACGAACATAGGTGCACGGGAGGATGCGCGGACAGAGGCGCGCGAACAGATGTGCACGAACGAGCTTGCGCGACAGATGATTTGCTTGAACACATTCAAACCAACATAAACCGAACCAAAATGAGCCAATCAGAACCAGAGGTGAACCGAACCGGATCAGAACTGAACGAAGAACATAACCAAACTAAACCTAATTGAGCCAAAAACAAAATAAACCGAAATGAACCAAGCTAAACTGAACTGAACCAGAGTGAACCGGATTGAGCCAAAGTGAACCAAAACTTAACCAAAATAAACCGAGATGAAGCAAAATAGGTTTGACCTAAATTTCTTCATGATGGAAAGCAAAAGTTGTGAGCTGCAGGGAGAGCGGCGGCGGTGGCGGCGTGCAGAGCTGAATGACAGATGGTGACGACGCCAGATCTGTGTGGGAACAGAGAGGGCGGCGGCGGAGTTGTTCGTGAACAAGGCGAGCGGAGGCGGCGTCCACGGAGGTTGAGCGACAAGTGGATAAGACGGACTGACGGCTGGTTACAGATCGAAGCGGTACGGCGTGGCGCGACGGCATATCTGCGGTGCGGCGGAGGCAGATCTGCCGAACAGTTCGCGGCGGGGCGCGGAGGAGTCGGCGGTGGCAGTGCGCGGAGGAGACGCGCCGGGGCGCGGAAGAACCGGCGGTGGTGCACGAAGTAGACGGCGGCAGTGCGTGGCGGGGCGCGGAGGATACGGCGGTGGTGCGCGGAGGTGGCTGAACGGAGGGGCGTGGTGGTGACGGAAGGAGGTTTAATCGGAGTGGCGGCGAGGAGAGAGAGGAAGGAGGAACAATGGCGAGAAGATTCTAGGAACTGAACGAGATCAGGCAGAGGAACAAAATTGGGATGCACGAGATTGGGCGGCGGCGGCAGCGCGCCACCGCCCTAGGGTTTAACACGATTTATTTTTTCTAGAGTTTGAGACAGGGCTCTGATACCATGTGAAGAATAATAGGGGAATATATTATTCAGTATTTCTGATAAGGGAATTACATAGGATTTATACATAAATTGTAATGACAAAACATGGAAATAATATCAGAAATAATGACAGAATAAATGCACGACAGATAAGGAAACGATATTGTAAATTAAGGAATTGGAATCCCTTAATTTACGTTAACAGGTATGATATTGTTCACTTTGTAGATAAGCTCTCATGACTTTACTTTTGGTTTCACCCAAAAAAAACCTCAGTTCAATGAAAAATATTGTCCCTTACTGTTAACGATAGAATCAAATAACAAAGAATTGAAGTATAAAAAAAAACTGACACAGATTTACGTGGTTCACTAACGTCATGTTAGTTATGTTCACAGACAGAAAATGGAGATAACAATTGTATTACGAATAGGAGAGAATTACAACTATGACAAGACTAGGAGGCGACAGAAGTTATTAGAAGTTTATATATGACACATTTGTAATGACCTAATACAAAATATGTCTGGCATTCCAACATTTACTTATTTACTTATGTACCCATGATCTTCGTCTTTTCTAATCCACGTGAGACTTTGGTTGTACTCACAATAATTAATTAAAAAATAATATTTTAATATTTTCATCAACGTTTCTATAGAATTGAGACATCTATCGTTTGTTAGACATCAACATTTTAAATTTTGACAATTTGAACGTAACTCAACTCACATGAGAATCGAAAAGAGTGAAAAAAAAAAACGAGCTTAATTTTCAGTCCTTTCTAAGTCTTGACCCGTATATTACTTTCATTTTTCAAATGAATTAAAATACTTATTATTAATATTATATTCAAATTAATTATATTTTGTTGCTAAAAAAAAAAATCACAGTGAGCTTCATTTACATACCCCCTTCTGAGTTCTGAGCAGCTTTCATGTCTGCATCAAATCTACCCTTCCTTTCCTTTTCATTCCCCACCGCCCCTTTTTTTTCCTTCCCTTTTTCAATTTCTCAAAGCTCCTTTCGTAGCTTATATAATCCAACAATGTTGCTTCTTTCTCTACACACCCATTTCCCCTGTTTCTGAGATTTCACTTCTTTCTGTTTTTGTCTCTGTCTTTCTGTTTCTCATTAAACCCCCTTCTGAATCAAGCTTTCACTCTTCTCAAGCCATTGAATCATGTAACTGATTTCCCATTTTTGAGTTTGAGTTTGAGTTTTCAAAACCCCTCTTTGTTGATTAGCAATGCCATTGAAGAACCCCACAAGTTGAAGTTGAGTTTTTGACACCATTCATCTTCTTCTTCTTCTTTTTTGCTTTGAGAGAGTTTTTTAAGTGAAAAAAAGAAGGCCCATATTGGAGTTATGGAGGAAAGTTTTGTTCCTTTTCGAGGAATCAAGAATGACCTGAAAGGGAGATTAGTGTGTTACAAACAAGATTGGATTGGTGGTTTGAGAGCTGGATTTAGGTAATGAGAATCTCTCCATTGTTCTTTTAGTTTTTGCAATCTTGGTTCATTTTGACTTTTGGGGTTTGTTTTTTTCTTCACTTTCTGTTTGAGTTTTGACTGTGGATTCTTGATATTTTTCATTTGGTTTATAGGATTTTGGCTCCCACCACTTACATATTCTTTGCCTCTGCAATTCCTGTCATTTCATTTGGTGAACAGTTGGAGAGAAGTACTGGTGAGAGCAACTTAGAATCTCTTGTGAAGTTCATGTTAGATCTGCTGTTGAATTTGTAACTGTTAAATCACCGATCATCAAAAACTTTAATTATATCAATAATTTAACACTCTCCCTCACTTGTGGGATTGAAAATTTATAGAAGGTAAGAGTGGAAATCAATATTCATTAGGCTGTAAATGACAACATGAACTCTTGCTCTGATACCATGTTAAATCACCGAGGACCCCAAAAGAAGTTTGTTCTTAACTTGTGGAAAAGAGAGGGAAAAACAGAAAGATTCTAAAGATGTGTATTGATTTTGAATTCTCAAGTGTATGCCATTGATTGTTGTTGTTGTTGTTGTTGTTTTTCCACTGGTTTTTGCAGATGGGGTGCTGACTGCAGTTCAAACTTTAGCCTCCACAGCTCTTTGTGGGATCATTCACTCCATTATTGGAGGTCAACCTTTGCTTATCTTGGGAGTTGCTGAGCCTACTGTTATTATGTACACATTCATGTTTAATTTCGCAAAGGAACGACCAGAGTTGGGCCGGAATCTGTTTCTAGCTTGGAGTGGATGGTATGCTTTTTCTATTGCTTCAAAGAAAGTAGAATTGGTCTGTATTGAAAATTCTCTAATGCTTGTTGATGTTGACACAACTTTGTATGAACATGTGAATCTTTAGGGTGTGTGTTTGGACTGCAGCCTTGCTGTTCTTAATGGCTATATTAGGAGCATGCTCCATCATCAATAGGTTCACACGTCTGGCCGGTGAATTGTTCGGTTTGCTTATCGCGATGCTTTTCATGCAGCAAGCAATCAAAGTAAGAAATATGCACTCATTTTCCTCTTAGTTTTACAGGCTTGATATCTAATAAGCTCCAATCTATTAAAAAAGAAAAAATAAGATATATAAGTTGAGCCTTTGACTTTGTTTTAGGGACTTGTGGATGAATTTCTCATCCCGGAACGGGAAAATCCAAAATTGATTGAGTTTATACCTTCTTGGAGGTTTGCCAATGGGATGTTTGCTCTGGTACTGTCATTTGGCCTTCTACTCACTGCTTTAAGAAGTCGAAAAGCACGGTCGTGGCGATATGGATCTGGTATGATTAGGAAGAAAACTATAAGATGAGATGTTCAAGCAAGTTCTTCATAGTTGGCAATTTTGTCACATGTTGCAGATGAAAAAGTCAACTCATTTCATGATTTTCATTATTTTGGCAGGTTGGCTTAGAAGCTTGATAGCAGACTATGGAGTGCCGCTCATGGTTCTTGTTTGGACAGGTGTATCCTATATACCTTCAAAAAAGGTCCCACAAGGTATCCCGAGGCGACTCTTCAGCCCGAATCCATGGTCTCCCGGTGCGTATGACAATTGGACTGTTATCAAGGTAAGGCTAATCAGTTTTCTACTCCATCTCTGCCTCATCATGTTCCTCTCTTCTCTCCTTCAACTGAAATGTGACGATTTTTTGCTATGACGTCGCAGGACATGCTTGACGTTCCAGTTTTTTATATCTGTGGAGCTTTCATTCCGGCTACGATGATTGCGGTGCTTTACTATTTCGACCATAGTGTTGCATCTCAACTTTCTCAGCAGAAAGAGTTCAATTTGAGGAAGCCATCTTCTTACCATTATGATTTACTTCTATTGGGATTCTTGGTATGGAAATGAATCAAACTAGCAATTTCCTTATCACCATGTTTTCTTTTTGGCATCTCGCTTGTTACATCGATATAACGGTTCGAATCTTGTCTTCATGTTTCAGACCTTAATATGTGGACTTCTTGGAATCCCTCCATCCAATGGAGTCATCCCACAATCTCCAATGCATACAAAGAGCTTGGCTACTCTCAAACACCAGGTAAACCGTTCGGTCCGGTCCCAATAATCATCATTTCGCTATTTATAATCATTTTTTGGGGGTATTTTACTGAAACATTCTGGTTCATTTTCCAGTTACTGCGGAATAAACTTGTAGAAACGGCACGGAGTAGTATGAGAAAG
This sequence comes from Herpetospermum pedunculosum, assembly GCA_028017165.1. NCBI lineage: Eukaryota > Viridiplantae > Streptophyta > Magnoliopsida > Cucurbitales > Cucurbitaceae > Herpetospermum > Herpetospermum pedunculosum. The sequence goes on from CM051523.1 coordinate 14,589,995, forward strand.
AATGCTAGCTTGGGACAGTTGTATGGAAGTATGCAAGAAGCATATCGACAAATGCAGACCCCCTTAATCTACCAGCAGCCCGCAGTTGGTGTAAGCCACCGGATTTTCGTACCGTTTAAAACTTGAAACTCGTTCACATATTCGTTGATTCCTTTTGTGCACGGTTAAGTAAAATCTTTCGCATATGGCAATCTTAAATACCTAGGAAATAGTCTCGGATATACATGAACTTAGTGCGTAATTCACCATCGGCGAAGCACGTTTACATATTCTTCTTGCTCATAAGATTTTGAAGGAAAAAGATAAAGAAAAATACTCTCAATTTAATACACCAAGTGCTCCTGAAACTAAGCTATGCAAAAACTTTTGAGCAGGGACTGAATGAGCTAAAAGAAACAACCATTCAAGCAGCTTCTAGTATGGGCAGTTTCGATGCTCCGGTCGATGAGACAATATTCGACATCGAAAAGGAAATTGATGATCTATTGCCCGTTGAGGTGAAAGAACAGCGCGTCAGTAATTTGCTTCAAGCGGCAATGGTGGGAGGATGCGTTGCAGCCATGCCGGTCCTGAAAAAGATCCCGACCTCGGTTCTATGGGGTTACTTTGCCTTTATGGCCATCGAAAGCTTGCCTGGTAACCAGTTTTGGGAAAGAATCTTGTTGCTCTTCACTGCACCAAGCAGAAGATACAAGTAATGAAATTTTCCAATCCTTTTTTCTACTTCTCAATTTGATTTGTTTCACCAAGTAACAAACATTTTTTTTCTGTCATCTGCAGAGTTCTTGAGGATTACCACGCAACTTTCGTCGAAACCGTGCCATTCAAGTCGATTGCACTTTTTACCATTTTCCAAACTGTATATTTGTTCATATGTTTTGGACTAACATGGATTCCGATCGCCGGAGTTATGTTTCCTCTGATGATCATGCTCCTCATCCCTGTAAGACAATACCTTCTTCCCAAGTTTTTCAAAGGTGCACATCTCCAAGACCTTGATGCAGCTGAATATGAAGAAGCACCGGCTTTACCGTTCAATCTTGCGACGGTAACATTACCTATTCTCACTTGAAATTCACCTTAAACTTAGACTGCCTCTCGATTCAATTCTTCGACTTGTATGCATTTAGATGCGAAGATATAATTACTAATCACCGATCTGATTGACATTTTCGATACTATTCTGTGAACAGGAAGCCGAGCTCGGTGCTGGTGCATCATTTGGTGGGGATGGAGAGATTTTTGATGAGGTTATCACTCGAAGCCGTGGTGAGTTTAGGCATATTAGCAGTCCTAAAATCACAAGCTCCACGGCAACACCTACATCTGACCAAAAAGGTTTAGACAGTCCTCATCGCTCTTTCAGCCCTCGGTTGAGTGAGCTAAGAGGAGAGAGAAGTCCTCGAGCGGGTGGACAAGGGACACCAGGTCAGAGAAGTGCAGAAGCTAAACCATCCAGTCTGGGAAAGAGCCCTCTTAAGTCTTAATAACACAGCATCAATGTAGATGCAGAAAGAATCTTGTAGAATTCTTCCTCTCATAAGAAGTTTTAGATAAGTTTTATATGATATTGTATTAATTTGTAACTCAAGTAATTATGTATTTTTCTTCATCTTTGTATAGTCTTCTTTCTTTTGCCCTTGGTTCTTCTTCTCACTCCAAGAACAGATTTCTCCCTTAAAGTTGTCTTCTCTAATATTTGTAGTAAATGAAATCCTTTTCAAGTGTGTTTTTGTTGGTCATGAATATGCATTTTGTTGGAAGTTTGTAAGTGGAATCAAATTTCTCTCTCAAGACTATTTTTAGCACCATTGTCATTCTTATAAGTCATATCACAATCAATTTAAACAGTATCTTTTTTAAAATTAGAGTAAAAAATAATTTATACACTTAAAGGAGTTGTAAAGACTAAACTTTTAAAAATGGATCAATTTATCTCCTTTATTAAATTTTGTTTGAAAAGTGTTAGTTCGGCGTGGAGAATTATTATTGTATCAATTAAACCTTTACTTTTATAACTAAATCAATTTTGACCATTTATTTGAAAATCGCTCATACATCAATTCTCACATGTGCTAGACTTCTTCAAATGTCGAATTAATGAAATGAGTACTTTTTCATCTTATCTTCTTCCTTTATTTTATCGCAAATGGTCTAAATTGATTCTCTTATGAAAGTTTAAAAATTTAATTGATACAATTATTAAGTCTTCACACGTGTGAACTAATATTTTTTAAATAGAATCAAGAGAGAGGTGTAAATTGTTACAATTATTAAGTCTTGTAATTGTAACAATAGTAGGATTCACTTATTAAAGTTTAAGAGTTTAATTGATACAATTATTAAGTCTTCACACGTATGAAGTGACATTTTTTAAATAGAATCAACAAGAGGTGTAAATTGATACCGTTATGAAAGTTCAGGGTTTTAATTGATCCAATTATTTATACAACTCCAAAGTTTAGGGATATAAACGATTTCCAATGCAAAGTTGAGGGACTAAACACATAACGATGTCAAAGAAAGTAATCATGACATTACGAGATCGAAACATCGAGAAGCAAATGAGTGTTGAAGTCAAATTCCAACAGTACAATTCTCAAAGTTTTCGTAACACATGGACAGAAACTGTCTGCTACAACACAAAAAGTGAGGCTTATAAAAAGAGACATGATGGAAGCAAAGCAAAAGCAATGGACAAAGTTCCTCTAATCAAAGTCCCTTCCCTACACAATCAATTGCAAAGAAGAATGTGAGGGAAAAGAGGAAGTAATTGGTTTTATCATTTCCATTTTTGACTTTTTTTTGTGGGGTTTATGAATTATGTTTATTCTTCTAAGCCTATTTAGTTTGGTCTCTATCAAAATGACTTTAAGGATATCTCTGTCTTTGCATATAATTCATTAAACATAATGTTGTGTTTTTATGATCATTAAGTTACTAACTTCTTGTAGTACACCGAAATATACATAAAAACTTGAGTGAGACAAATCGTCAATGAAGAATAGTCACTAAGGGAATTCTCACTTATTCACACCCTAAAATTAACTGTCGAGTCATTCTATGTTCAGATTAACTGCCGAGCCATCCTCGTTGTAGATCTACTGCCACTTGTCGTTGCTCCCTCCACCAACATCGCCAACCTCAAGATTTGTTCGAAGTTTCATTCAGACCCACGTCATGCAAGTTGTTTGTCTGTTAATTAATGAAACTTGTTTGTCTTAAATCTCTTCTCTGAACCATTGCCTCAATCTGAACTAATTTAAACCATCGTCGCTCCCGATCCGCACTTACAATTTCAGTTTGTCGAGAGGCGGATCCACGAAGGGGCACATGCCCCCAACTTTAAAGAAAAAATAATCGGTATAACATTTAGCATCTGACATTCAATAATGAACTAATGTTTTGTTGGTTTAAAATTTAGATTACATGTTTTTATTGTGTTCATCTCCGTCAGGTCCTAAGGTCAATCATTATTTAAAAATATATATGTTTATTTTTAAAATAAATAATTTAGAAGTTTTAGAGTAAAAAATATATTGCCAAAGCGAGCATAGCTCAGCGGGCATATGTATGTGTTAAACTCACCCCTTAGTGAAAGACATAATATGCCAATTGAGCTAGGCTCGGTTTGCATTTTTATTATACTTTCTATAATCAATTTATTTATCTAATAAATAAAATTTTCTATAATCAATTTATTTATCTAATAAATAAAATTTCAATTATCAAAATAAATAAATAAAATAAAATAAACAAGATGTTCATGAATTCAATTTAAATTCATCGATAAGATAGAATAAAGGTTAAAAATATTGTTTTGATTTTTCTACTTTGGGACTCATTCAATTTTAGTCCATAGACAAATGATTTTTTTTAAAAATATATATATATATATATATATATATATATATATATATATATTTATTTAATTTATATCAATGGGATAGAAATATTTTAATTTTTTTGGTAACTTGCTTCTTTATATAATTTTTGGTACACGTTAAATTGTCAACTTTGTATGTAATAAACCACTTGAATTTAAAAATGTCTAATAGTCCCAAACTTATTCTATTTTTAAAAAAAAAAAATAATTGATCATATTAAATGTAAAATTGAATTTTAGGATTAACGTGACTCTAAACTTTTAATTTTAAATCGAGTAAGTCACTAAATTTTAAAAATGTCAAATAGAGAAATGACCAATTAGGCACAAAATTAAACATCCAATGAAACAAAATTTAGAACTATTTTTTTTAAAAATCTAGTAATGGACACTTAAAAAATTATGGCAAGAAGTTTAGTTTGTCTTGCCAAATCGAGTCTAACTTAGTTGACATAAAATTGTGTCAAGGTTCTGAGTTAAACATTCCCATTAATTAAATATCTTTGAAAAAAAAAAAAAAAATCTTTAATTTTATTTTTCATTTACGTGTGTTTCTCTGTTTTTATTTTATTTAAAAATATTCTCTATCTGCTTTTATTTATTATTAAAAAGTGGAAAAAAAGCATTTTGTTTGTCCAAATTCAAGGTACTCAGGAAACACATCCACATGACGTAGGTTAGTTAAATATTTTTTTATGTACTCAAAAGAAAAGGAAAAACTATTTAAGTTTATTATTTATGTACTAAAAAAAGTTTGTTATTTCTGATTTATGTGGTAAATAATTGATTGGAATTTTCCTTTCACGTGTATTTTTATCTTAATCATTTTTTTATTATTATTTATTAATAAGTAAAAAATTAACCATTTCTTTTTAAGTGGTAAATAATGGATGTAGCAGATTTCCAAACAAAGAAAGTTTATCCCAAGATTGAAAAAAAACTCTGGCAAATAACCAAGTTTTATTCAAATATGATTCAAAAGCTTTCTATTACACTTCTTAAAATGAGATTTTTTATCGCCTTTCAATAAATTATTATTGTAAATTGAGTAATTTCATTTACTTAATTTATGTCACAGTCCGACCAGAGGACACATGACAAGTCTTGTTGGCAGCGTCAGCGACAAGTTCTACTAGGTCAGATGGGCCCCGGGCCACGATCCTGGAAGTTGGGATTCCGTCGCGAGTTTTTGACGAATATATTTGGAGTTAGATCCATACGAATTAGACACAAACCATAAAGTTCTGAGACTAAACTTGTAATTTAACCCAATCGATATTACTTAATTTGAATATTACATTGCATCAACACATTCAAATTACAGTTGTATGAACTTGTGCCTTCCCCCCATAAAATAAAATTTTGGATCCTCCCCTGAGTTTGTCGAAGATCCAACTTCGTTGCGAAGGCCCTCTGATTCATCGCCTAGACTCGCTCCCTCCGATCTCCGTGCCCTGAACCTAGGGGTGGACACAAATAAAATGAAAACTGATTCGACCGATCGAAACCAACTGAACCGACGCCGGTCTGTCGGTTTTATAACTTTGGCGGTCGGAGTCAGTTTTCTTCTTTAGAAAAATCGATCGACGGTCGGTCGGAGAACTCAAAAAGAGCCTAAGCGGACCGACAAATATCTAATTAACAAAAAAAAAATTAGGATATCAAATCCGCCCCCCTTCCCTCTCTTGGGAAGACAAATTCCCTTGTAAATTTACCGATATCTAATTAACAAAAAAAAAAGATATCAAATCTGCCACCCTTCCCTTTCTTGAGAATACAAACTCCCTTGAGAAGAGGAAAAAATTTCCTTTTCTGGAGGGAAATATTAATTATTATTATTATTTAAGTTTTGATATTTTTCTCTTTCCATCCCAAAATTCTTTGAGAAAAATTAAACACTAAACTAAAACACTTTATTTAATTAAAGAGAAAGACGAAGGTCTAACTCTTGGTTATTCATATTCTCCTTCTCCTCGCCTCTACCGTCAATCGTATCCGTCGTGGCCGGTGCCGGAGCCGCCGTCTTCGATTTCCCGAACTTGATGACCTCCTCTTCCTCGAAATCTTTGAGAATAAAACAGGGCTTCCAAACGTGACCTGGCTTCGAACCGTCTTCAACAATAATCTTCTTTTTCTTCTTCTTCTTCTTCTTCCAATCGTCGCCATTATTTGTTGCGGTGCAAAACGAATCAATGGCAGAAGCGGAACAAGACATTTTAGCCCTAAACCAGTCGTACGGAGCGCGAAATTTCTCCAAGATCTCGCAGAATTTCGCTATTTCTGCCTCCTCCATGTCGTCATCGTCGTTGTCATTGTTGTTCCTCTTCCGTTTGTCTGAAATATCCATTTGCAGATGATTGAATTCTGCAAATCGAGAGAGAAATTATGGAAAAAGAATGAAACAAAATAACGACTTAGTAAACCAATGGGGAAATTTTCCAGGAATTTGCTTCTGGAAAGACCCTGATCGTCTCACAAATCATTTATACCAGTTTTTTTTTCCCATCAAATATGACGATATTTAACTATTGAATTTTTTACTTTTTTTTTTGTTGCTAATATTCTTTGGTGAATTTTAAAAAATGTCGAAGATAACAAACCCGGAACTAAGGAGTGGTTTGTGCAATTTACTTGGTAACTTCGACATTTTTTAAAATTAAAATTGAAAGTTGAAGGACTATTAAGAAACTTTTTAAAGTTTAAAAATCTATTTGACACTGAATAGACACTAAATTCGTAATTTAAACTTAACTTTTAATTTGATGAATCATCTATACTTTATTCCGTGTTGCAATCACTCCCTTCGTTAAATTATAGTTTAATTGAGTTTTACGACTTTACATTTGTGACTTACACGTGAATAGAGAAGGATTTGTTACCATGTTTGATATTATTTACTTCACCACCTCAAGAATAAGAATAAATTAGGGATGAAAGAGAAAAAGAATCCTATATATGCTCTCTTTTTAAAACATAATTTTTTTACTTTTTTAAATCTCTCAACTACAAGTTGTCATTTCTTATTTACATGGGATGAAGTTGGAAAACTCAAATAAACGAGAATTTAACAAAAAAATGACGGATTGTAACACTTAACAAAACACAAAGATTGATCAAATTAAAATTTTAAAGATGTGATTGAGGTAATTTGATAATTTTTACTAAAAGACATGACGAAATCGATTGGACTTAAATGAAAAAAAGAAGCAATTATAAACCTAATTTTTTTTTGGAAATTTTGAATTTTTAGAGATTGATATGGAGGTTTATTGATGATGCTCCATGTTTTTTTTTTTTGTGTGAAAATTAATGAGTTGGAGAATATTTTTACCTTATTTTAAGTTTAAAAAAATAGATATTTTAAGTTAAAAATAAATAAATAATAGTGTGTGAAAGTAGTAAAAAATGATGTAAAAATTGTACCTCTAGTCAAAATTTAAGTTTCTTTAGTTTTATTATATCTAAAACTTTATTTGATTCTAATTTAAAAACTTTAAATTTGAATTCAAATTTTGAAATGGCGTTGGATCGTAAATTTGAGAAAATAGTAGAAAGATTAATATGTGATTAATAAAAATATGTAAAAAAAAAAAAAAAAATGATCTAATTATTTATTATTTACAATTTTTTGAGTTTCGTGTGAGTTGAATCAATTGTTTGTTATATCGTATCTCCTATTTTTTTTTTAATGATGTATCCCGTCAGAAAAAAAGTGAAAATAATATTTTTGTTGTTTTTTAAAATTCACTATCTTTTTTAGTAATATTTTTAAATAGTTTTTGAAAATAAATATACCAGCATTTTCATACTAGGAAGTTGAGAGATCAAAATTTTAATTTTTTTTAATCAACAATATGCCATGTTATTTGTTATTTTTAGTTAGTCAATTAATTATCCACTTAATTAAGGAATCATTTAGAACTTTTTATTTTTTTTGAAACAAAATTTATAACTATTTCTTTAACTTCATATATATAGAATGTGTCCATTTTAAAATCTAGTAATCACACTTAATTAAAAAAATTATGGCAAGAAGTTTAGTTTGTATTGTCAAATCGAGTCTAACTTAGTTGACATAAAATTGTGTCTTTGACTAGAAGATTCTGAGATAAATCTTCCCATTAATTAAATATCTTTGGAAAAAAAATAATTTTCTTTTAATTTTATTTTTCATTTACGCTCTGTTTTTATTTTATTTTATTTGAAACTATTCTCTACTTTTATTTATTATTAAAAAGTGGAAAAAATGTATTTTGTTTGTCCAAATTCAAGGTACACGAAACACATCCACACAATGTAGGTTAGGTAAATATTTTTTTGTTGAAAAAAAATCAATTTATATCCTTAAATTTTTAGGGTTATATCAATTAAAACCTTAAACTAACGATTGTATCAATTTAAACCCTGAACTTTCATAAGTGTATCAATTTACACCATCTGTTAGAATTTTATTTTAAAAATATTAAATTAAACATGTAGACTTATAATTTTAGCAATTAAACCTCTAAACTTTCATAAGCGAATCAATTGTATAAAAGTTTAGGGGTTTAATTGATAAATTACGAGTCTCCACACATGTAAAAAATAACATTTTTCTAAGTGAAGGTGTAAATTGATACACTTATGAAAGTTCAGGGTTTAAATTGATACAATCATTAGTTTAAGTTTTTAATTGATACAACCTCCAAAGTTTAAGGGTATAAATTGATTTTTACCCATAAAAAATTTATGTACTCAAAAGAAAATGAAAAAGTATTTAAGTTTATTATGTATGTACTAAAAAAAAAAAAAGGTTGTTATTTCTGATTTATGTGTTAAATAATTGATTGGAATTTTCCTTTCGTGTGTATTTTTTATCTCATTCATTTTTAATTATTTTTTATTAATAAGTAAAAAATTACCCATTTTTTTTTAAGTGGTAGATAATGGATGTAGCAGATTTCCAAACAAAGAAAGTTTATCCTAAGATTGAAAAAAAACTCTCCCAAACAACCAAGTTTTATTTAAATATGATTCAAAAAAATTTCTATTACATTATAATTCTTAAAATGAGATTGTTTATCGCCTTTCAATAAATTGTTATGGTAAATTGAGTAATTTCATTTACTTAATTTATGTCACGGTCCGACCAGAGGACACATGACAAGTCTAGTTGGCAGTGTCAGCGACAAGTTCTACTCAGTCAGATCGGTCCCAAGGCCAGGATCCTGGAAGTTGGGATTCCGTCGCGAGTTTCCGACGAATAAATTTAGAGTTAGATCTATATTAGTGATATATGTAAGCATGTTAAATCTCGTGTCGATCGGAGTTCTGACGAGTGCTCCACGTTGGCATATGATGACTCGCCAAATTTATATGTAAGGGTGAAAGATTGAAAAAGTCTCAAAATGTACTATATGGGTGGTATGACTTTCCTAGTTCGTCATAGAATTTTCTGTATAAATTTTCATGTAATTCTCTCTACAATATACTCGATAAATGCACTACCAATTTATTCTCAACATGGTATCAGAGCTCCTTAAACTTTGGTGGCGACGGCGGCGGCGGCGGTGACGCCCAATTTCTTTTGACGGCTCCAAGAAACCCAAACCTTTAATTTTTTTTTTCTCTCTACTTCATCACACAGTCTGATTTTGACCCTTAGTCATTCACCACCACTATTGTTTCCAAAACATTAGACTTCCCAAATCTCTCTTTTTTTTTTTCTTTTTTTTTTCTTTTTTTTTTTTTCGTTTTCCCACTTTTCATGTTGTTCACGCCATCTCCACCCGCTCTAGATCTGCACCTTCTTCGTCCAGTCGTCGTCGTCTCAGACCAAGCCCAATCCTCCTCTGTTCGCCTCTGAACCACCGCCTCGATCTGGACTTTAAACCACCGTCGCTCCAGATCTGCACTGCCAACTTCAGTTTGTCGAGAGGCGGATCCAAAAAGGGGCACATTCCCCCAACTTTAAAGAATAACTAATCGGTATAACATTTAGCATCCGACTTTCAATAATGAACTAATGTTTTGTTGGTTTAAAACCTAGACTTACATATTTTTATTGTGCCCCTCTCCGACACGTCCTAAGTTCAATTATTATTTAAAAAATATATGTTTATTTTTTAAAATAAATAATTTAGAAGTTTTAGAGTAAAAAATATATTTTATGTTTTTATTATACTTTATTTTTTGCAAAGGTTTTTAATTAATGTAAGGATTAAACTCATTTCTTAGTGAAAGAAACAAACTTATGCCAATTGAATTAGACTCGGTTGGACATTTTTATTATACTTTCTATAATCAATTTACTTATCTAATAAATAAAATTTCAATTATCAAAATAAACAAGATTTTCATGAATTCAATTTAAATTCATCTATAAGATAGAATAAATGTTAAAAATATTGTTTTGATTTTTGTATTTGGGACTTATTCAATTTTAGTTCTTAGACAAATGATTTTTTTTTAAATATATATATATATATATATATATATATATATATATATATATATATATATATATATATCAAATTTAATATATATATATATATATCAATGGGATAGAAATATTTTTAATTTTTTTGGTAAATTGCTTCTTTATATAATTTTTGGTACACGTTAAACTGTCAACTTTGTATGTAATAAACCACTTGAATTTAAAAATGTCTAATAGTCCCAAATTTATTCTATTTATTAAAAAAACTAATTGATCTTATTAAATGTAAAATTGAATTTTAGGTTTAACGTGACGCTAAACTTTTAATTTTAAATCGATTAAGTCACCGAATTTTAAAAATGTCAAATAGACAAATGACCAATTAGGCACAAAATAAAAAATTCAATGCATTTATTGCACACGAAATTGAAAGTTTATTATTCTATTGGACATTTTTCTCAAGTTCAATGACGAATCAGACACAAACCAAAAAGTTGAGAAACTAAACTTGTAATTTAACCTAATCAATATTACTTAATTTGAATATTACATTGCATGAACACATCTAAATTACAGTTGTATGAACTTCTGCCCTCCTCCCATAAAATAAAATTTTGGATCCTCCCCTGAGTCTGTCGAACCTCCACATTCGTTGCGAAGGCCCTCTGATTCATCGCCTAAACCCGCTCCATCTGATCTTCGTGTCTTGAACTTAGGAGTGGACACAAATAAACCGAAAACCGATTCGACCGATCGAAACCGACTGACTCGATGTCAGTCAGTCGGTTTTATAACTTTGGCGGTCGGAGTCAGTTTTCTTCTTTAGAAAAATCGATTATCGGTCGGTCGGAGAACTCAAAAAGAGCCTAAACCGACCGACCGTTTCTAATTAACAAAAATAAATAATAATAAATAAATAAATTAGGATAGAAAATCTACCGTTCTTCTCTTTCTTGGGAAAACAAACTCCCTTGAGAAGAAGAAAATTATTTGTTTTCTTATTTTCTTCCACCCTCCATAAACATTAATTATTTTTATTTCCTCTGAATTCTTCATTTCACTCTTCTTCATCATGATGTATCCATATTTTTCATGATTTATATTATTAATAAATTTGTAGAATAGATACTCATATAAATTCAGGTAACACCGGGTTTTCAGTCATCTGCTCTACCAACTGTGCTATCTCGGCCATTTCGGACAAATTATTCTTATTATTTGAATAGATGACTTTGGTTTATGTCAATTGTAAATAAGAAAAAAAGTATTCCAAAGTCTTTCTTTTTGAGGATCAACCAAATTTATTTTGGACATTATCTTTCTTTTCTTCTTTCTTTGATTTTGTTCTAGCATTCTTCATTTCATATATTTTTTTTTTGTTTCTCCATCTCTTCGACTTCACCATGCATTCTTCCTTTCATTTTTTATTTTTCTCTTTCTCTTTTATTTTCTTCTACTTTCGGAGGGTTTCTCTTGTTTTTTTCTTCATTTTCTTCTACTTTCACACGATCTCTTTTTTTCTTTTTTTTTCTACTTTAGCAGGGTTTCTCTTTTTTTTTTCTTCATTTTCTTCTACTTTCCCAAGGTTCTTTTATATCCAGTTTCTAGAATTTCAAAAATCGACCGATCGACCGTGTGGTTAATCGGTCGGTGTCACCAACCACCCTCAAGTCGTAGGTTTCATACTGACGTAAATCGACATGTCGGTGGTCGGCGCCGGTTTCCAGCCAAAATCAATGGCCACCCTTACCTAAACTCTTTCAGATATATCGCCATTCTATGTCCAGATTAACTGTCAAGCCATCCTCGGTTTAGATCTACTGTCACTTGTCGTTGCTCCCTCCACCAGCGTCGCCAACCTCAAGATTTGTTCGAAGTTTCGTTCAGACCCACGTCATGCAAGTTGTTTGTCTGTTAATTAATGAAACTTGTTTGTCTTAAATCTCTTCTCTGAACCATCGTCGCTCCCGATCCGCACTTCCAACTTCAGTTTGTCGAGAGGCGGATCCACGAAGGGGCACATGCCCCCAACTTTAAAGAATAAATAATCGGTATAACATTTAGCATCTGACTTTCAATAATGAACTAATGTTTTGTTGGTTTAAAACTTAAACTTGCATGTTTTTATTGTGTCCATCTACCTAAATTCAATCATTATTTAAAAATATATATGTTTATTTTTAAAATAAATAATTAAAAGTTTTAGAGTAAAAAATATATTTTATGTTTTTATTATACTTTATTTTTGCAAAGGTTTTTAAAGGATTAAACCCACCTCTTAGTGAAAGACATAACCTTATTACAATTGAGCTAGGCTCGGTTTGCATTTTTATTATACTTTCTATAATCAATTTATTTATATAATAAATAAAATTTCAATTATCAAAATAAATAAATAAAATAAAATAAACAAGATGTTCATGAATTCAATTTAAATGAGTTAAAAATATTGTTTTGGTTTTTCTACTTTGGTACTCATTCAATTTTAGCCCCTAGACAAATGATTTTTTTTAAATATATATATTTAATTTATATCAATGGAATAGAAATATTTTTAATTTTTTTGGTAACTTGCTTCTTTATATAATTTTTGGTACACGTTAAACTGTCAACTTTGTATGTAATAAACCACTTGAATTTAAAAATGTCTAATAGTCCCAAACTTATTCTATTTTTTTACAAAAATAATTGATCATATTAAATGTAAAATTGAATTTTAGGTTTAACGTGACTCTAAACTTTAATTTTAAATCGAGTAAGTCACTAAATTTTGAAAATGTCAAATAGAGAAATGACGTATTAGGCACGAAATTTAAAATTCAATGAAACAAAATTTAGAACATTTTTTTTTTAAATCTAGTAATAGACACTTAAAAAATTATGGCAAGAAGTTTAGTTTGTCTTGCTAAATGGAGTCTAACTTAGTTGACAACATAAAATTGTGTGTCTTTGACTTCTGAGTTAAACATTCCCATTTTTTAAATATCTTTGGAAATAAATTAATTTTTCTTTAATTTTATTTTAATTTTATTTTTTATTTACGTGTTTCTCTGTTTTTATTTTATTTTATTTGAAAATATTCTCTATCTGCTTTTATTTATTATTAAAAAGTAGAAAAAACGCATATTGTTTGTCCAAATTCAAGGTACTCAGGAAACACATGCACATGACCTAAGTTAGTTAAATATTTTTGGGAAAAAATCAATTTATACCCCTAAACTTTGAGGGTTGTATCAATTAAAACCATAAACTAACAATTGTATCAATTTAAACCCTAAACTGTCATAAGTGTATCAATTTACACCTTTTGTTAGATTTTATTTGAAAAAAATTAATTTAAACGGGTGGAGACTTATGATTTTAACAATTAAACCCATAAACTTTCATAAATGAATCAATTCTATGAAAGTTTAAGAGTTTAATTAATAAATTACAAGTCTCCACCCATGTAAAAGCTTACATTTTTATACTAGAAGGTGTAAATTGATACGCTTGTGAAAATTTAGGGTTTAAATTGATACAATTGTTAGTTTAGGGTTTTAATTGATACAACCCTCAAAGTTTAGGGATATAAACTGATTTTTTCCCAATATTTTTTTATGTACTCAAAAAAGGAAAAATAAGTTTATTATTTATGTACTAAAAAAAGTTTGTTATTTCTGATTTATGTGGTAAATAATTGATTGAAATTTATTTTCATGTGTATTTTTATCTTAATCATTTTTTATTATTATTTATTAATAAGTAAAAAATTAACCTTTCCTTTTAAGTGGTAAAGAATGGATGCAGGGATTTCCAAACAAACAAAGTTTATCCCAAGATTGAAAAAACTCTCTGGGAAATAACCAAGTTTTATTCAAATATGATTCAAAAGCTTTTTATTACGATTCTTAAAATGGAATTGTTTATCGCCTTTCAATAAATTATTATTGTAAATTGAGTAATTTCATTTATTTAATTTATGTCACAGTCCACCAGAGGACACATGACAAGTCTTGTTGGCAGTGTCAGCGACAAGTTCTACTAGGTCAGATGGGCCCCGGGCCACGATCCTGGAAGTTAGGATTCCGTCGCGAGTTTTTGACGAATAAATTTGGAGTTAGATCCATACGAATTAGACACAAACCATAAAGTTCTGAGACTAAACTTGTAATTTAACCTAATCGATATTACTTAATTTGAATATTACATTGCATCAACACATCCAAATTACAGTTGTATGAACTTGTGCCCTCCCCCCATAAAATAAAATTTTGGATCCTCCCGTGAGCTTGTCGAAGATCCAACTTCGTTGCAAAGGCCCTCTGATTCATCGCCTAGACCCGTTCCCTCCGATCTCCGTGCCCTGAACCTAGAGGTGGACACAAATAAAACGAAAACTGATTCGACCGATCGAAACCATTTGAACCGACGTCGGTCGGTCGGTTTTATAACTTTGGCTGTCGGAGTCAGTTTTCTTCTTTAGAAAAACCGATCGACGGTCAGTCGGAGAACTCAAAAAGAGCCTAAGTCGACCGACAAATATCTAATTAATAAAAAAAAAATTGAAATAGAAGATGATATCAAATTTGTCCCCCTTCCCTCCTTTGGGAAGACAAATTCCCTTGAGAAGAGAAAAAATCTACGGATATCTATTTATAAATAATAAAAAAAAAAAAAAAAAAAAAAAAAAAAATTGGTCGCCTTCCTTTTCTTGGAAAGACAAACTCCCTTGAGAACTGAAGGAAACATTAATTATTATTATTATTTTTGTTCCGATCTTTTTCCCTTTCCATCTGAAAATTCCTTGAGAAAAATTAAACACTAAACTAAAACACTTGATTTAATTAAAGTGAAAGGCGAAGGTCTAACTCGTGGTTATTCATATTCTCCTTCTCCTCCCCTCCAACGTCAATCCTATCCGTCGTGGCCGGTGCCGGAGCCGTCGTCTCCGATTTCCCGAACTTGATGACCTTCTCTTCCTCAAAATCTTCGAGAAGAAAGCAGGGCTTCCAAACGTGACCTGACTTCGAACCGTCTTCAACAATAATCTTCTTTTTCTTCTTCTTCTTCTTCTTCTTCTTCCAATCGTCGCCATTATTTTTTGCGGTGCAAAACGAATCAATGGCGGAACCGGAACAGGACATTTTAGCCCTAAACCAGTTGTACGGAATGCGAAATTTCTCTAAGATCTCGCTGAATTTCTCGATTTCTGCCTCCTCCATGTCGTCGTCGTCGTCGTTGTCATTGTTGATCCTCTTCCGTTTGTCTGAAATATCCATTTGCAGAGGATTGATTCTGCAAATCGAGAGAGAAATTATGGAAAAAGAATGAAACAAAATACCGACTTAGTAAACCAATGGGGAAATTTTCCAGAAATTTGGTTCCGGAAAGACCCTTACCGTCTCACAGTTCATTTATACCAGTTTTTTTTCCCATCAAATATGACGATATTTAACTATTGAATTTTTTACTTTTTTTTTTTTGTTGCTAATATTCTTTGGTGAATTTTAAAAAATGTCGAAGATAACAAACCCATAACTAAGGAGTGGTTTGTGCAATTTACTTGGTATCTTCGACATTTTTTTAAAATAAAATTGAAAGTTGAAGGACTATTAAGAAACTTTTTAAAGTTCAAAAATCTATTTCACACTTAATCGACACTAAATTCGTAATTTAAACTTAACTTTTAATTTGATGAATCATCTATACTTTATTAAATGTTGCAATCATTCCCTTCGTTAAATTATAGTTTAATTGAGTTTTACGACTTTACATTTGTGACTTACACGTGAGTAGAGAAGAATTTTTTACCATGTTTGATATTATTTACTTCTCGACCTCAAGAATAAATTAGGGATGAAAGAGAAAAAAATTCCTATATATGCTCTCTCCTTAAAACATATTTTTTTTACTTTTTCGACAAGTTGTCATTTCTTATTTACATGGGATATGAAGTCGGAAAACTCAAATAAACTGTAATTTAACAACAAAATGACGGATTGCAACACTTAACAAAGCACAAAGATTGATCAAATTAAAATTTTAAAGATGTGATTGAGGTAATTTGATATTTTTTCCTAAAAGACATGACGAAATCGATGGGACTTAAATGAAAAAAAGAAGCAATTATAAATCTAATTTTTTTTGGAATTTTTAAATTTTTAGAGATTGATGTGGAGGTTTATTAATGATGCTCCATGTTTTTTTTTTTTGTGGTGTGAAAGTAGTAAAAATTGATGTAAAAATTGTACCTCTAGTCAAAATTTAAGTTTCTTTATTTTTATTATATCTAAAACTTTATTTTATTCTAATTTAAAAACTTTAAATTTGAATTCTAATTTTGAAATGGTGTTGGATGGTAAATTTGAGAAAATAGTAGAAAGATTAATATGTGATTAATAAAGTATATTTTATAAAAAAAATAAATTGATTTAATTATTTATTATTTACAATTTTTTGAGTTTCGTGTAAGTTGAATCAATTCTTTGTAATTTCGTATCTCCTATTTTTTTTTCGAATGATGTATCTCATATTTCCATAATTTTAAAAATTAAATTAAAAAAATAAAAAATGTATAACATTTTTGTTGTGTTTTTAAAATTAGTTATTTTTTGAAATAGTTTTTGAAAATAAATATACCAGCATTTTCTTAATATGAAGTTGAGAGATTAAAATTTTAATTTATTTTTTTAGAGATTGAAATTTTAATTTTTTTTAATCAACACAATATGCCATGTTATTTGTTATTTTTAGTTAGTCAATTAATTATTCACTTAATTAAGGAATCATTCAGAATTATTTTATTTTTTTTGAAACAAAATTTAGAACTATTTTTTTAACTTCATATGTAATGTGTCCATTTTAAAATCTAGTAATCAAATAGACACTTAATTAAAAAATTATGACAAAAATTTTAGTTTGTCTTGCCAAATTCAGTCTAACTTAGTTGACATAAAATTGTGTCTTTAATTTAAATCTTCTCATTAATTAAATATCTTTGGAAAAAAAAAAAAATTCCTTTAATTTATTTTTTATTTACGTATTTCTCTGTTTTTATTTTATTTTATTTGAAACTATTCTCTATCTGCTTTTATTTATTATTAAAAGAGTGGAAAAAACGTATTTTGTTTGTCCAAATTCAAGGTACCCAGGGAACACATCCAAACGATGTAGGTTAGGTAAATATTTTTTTGGGAATAAATCAATTTATACCCTTACACTTTTGGAGTTATATATAATAAAACCCTAAACTAACGATTGTATCCATTTAAATCGTGAACTTTGATAAGTGTATCAATTTACACCATTATTAAAATTTTATTTTAAAAATATTAAATTAAACACGTGGAGACTTATAATTTTACAATTAAACTTCTAAACTTTCATAAGCGAATCAATTGTATGAAAGTTTAGGGGTTTAATTGATAAATTATGAGTCTCCACACGTGTAAAAAATAACATTTTTCTAAGTGAAGGTGTAAATTGATACACTTATGAAAGTTTAGGGTTTAAATTGATACAATCATTAGTTTAGGGTTTTAATTGATACAACCTCCAAAGTTCAAAGGTATAATTGATTTTTACCCATATTATTTTATGGACTCCAAAGAACATGAAAAAGTATTTAAGTTAATTATGTATGTACTAAAAAAAGGTTGTTATTTCTGATTTATGTGGTAAATAATTGATTGGAATTTTCATTTCTTGTGTATTTTTTTTATCTTATTCATTTTTTATTATTTTTTATTAATAAGTAAAAAATTACCCATTTCTTTTTAAGTGGTAGATAATGGATGTAGCAGATTTCCAAACAAAGAAAGTTTATCCCAAGATTGAAAAAAAACTCTCCCAAACAACCAAGTTTTATTCAAATATGATTCAAAAGCTTTCTATTACAATTCTTAAAATGGGATTGTTTATCGCCTTTCAATAAATTGTTATTGTAAATTGAATAATTTCATTTACTTAATTTATGTCACGGTCCGACCAGAGGACATATGACAAGTCTAGTTGGCAGTGTCAGCGACAAGTTCTACTCGGTCAGATCGGCCCCCGGGCCAGGATCCTAGAAGTTGGGATTCCGTCGCGAGTTTCTGACGAATAAATTTGGAGTTAGATCTCTATATTAGTGATATATGTAAGCACGTTAAATCTCGTGTCGATCGGAGTTCTGACGAGTGCTCCACGTTGGCATATGATGACTCGCCAAATTCATATGTAAGGGTGAAAGATTGGAAAAATCTCAAAATGTACTATATGTGTGGTATGGCTTTCCTAGTGTTCGTCATAGAATTTTCTGTATAAATTTTCATGTAATTTTCTCTACAATATACTGGATAAATACACTATCGATTTATTCTCGACATGGTATCAGAGCTCCTTAAACTTTAGGAAAGATCCATACGAATAAATTTGGAGTTAGATTCATACGAATTAGACACAAACCATAAAGTTCTTAGACTAAACTTGTAATTTAACCTAATCGATATTACTTAATTTGAATATTACATGGCATCAACACATCCAAATTACAGTTGCATGAACTTGTGCCCTCCCCCCATAAAATAAAATTTTGGATCCTCCCCTGAGTTTGTCGAAGATCCAACTTCGTTGCGAAGGCCCTCTGATTCATCGCCTAGACTCGCTCCCTCCGATCTCCTTGCCCTGAACCTAGGGGTGGACACAAATAAAACGAAAACTGATTCGACTGATCGAAACCAACTGAACTGACGTCGGTCTGTCGGTTTGATAACTTTGGCGGTCGGAGTCAGTTTTCTTCTTTAGAAAAACCGATCGACGGTCGGTCGGAGAACTCAAAAAGAGCCTAACCCGACCGACAAATATCTAATTAACAAAAAAAAATAATAAGGATATCAAATCTGCGGCCCTTCCCTCTCTTGGGAAGACAAATTTCCTTGGGAAGAGGAAACATTTACGGATAACTTAAAAAAAAAAAAATATGCCGCCCTTCCCTTTCTTGGAAAGACAAACTCCCTTAAGAAGAGGAAAAATCGAGAGAAACATTAATTATTATTATTATTTTGGTTTGGATCTTTTTCCCTTTCCATCTAAAAATTCCTTGAGAAAAATTAAACACTAAACTAAAACACTTGATTTAATTAAAGAGAAAGGCGAAGGTATAACTCTTGGTTATTCATATTCTCCTTTTCCTCGTTTCCACCGCCAATCGTATCCGTCGTGGCCGATGTCGGAGCCGCCGTCTCCGATTTCCCGAACTTGATGACTTCCTCTTCCTCGAAATCTTCGAGAAGAAAACAGGGCTTCCAAACGTGAATTGGCTTCAAACCGTCTTCAACAATAATCTTCTTCTTCTTCTTCTTCCCATCGTCGCCATTATTTTTTGCGGTGCAAAACGAATCAATGGCGGAAGCGGAACAGGACATTTTAGCCCTAAACCAGTCGTACGGAGCGCGAAATTTCTCCAAGATCTCGTTGAATTTCTCGATTTCTGCCTCCTCCAGGTCATCGTCGTCGTCATTGTTGTTCCTCTTCCGTTTGTCTGAAATATCCATTTGTAGAGGATTGAATTCTGCAAATCGAGAGAGAAATTATGGAAAACGAATGAAACAAAATACCAACTTAGTAAACCAATGAGAAAATTTTCCACGAATTTGCTTCCGGAAAGACCGTGACCGTCTCACATATCATTTATACCAGTTTTTTTTTTCCATCAAATATGACGATATTTAACTATTGAATTTTGTACTTTTTTTTTGTTGCTAATATTCTTTGGTGAATTTTAAAAAAATGTCGAAGATAACAAACCCGAATCCGCACTACCAACTTCAGTTTGTCGAGAGGCGGATCCACGAAGGGGCACATGCCCCCCAACTTTAAAGAATAATTAATAGATATAACATTTAGCATCTGACTTTCAATAATTAACTAATGTTTTGTTGGTTTAAAACTTAGATTTACATGTTTTTATTGTGCCCTCCCCGTGAGGTCCTAAGTTCAATCATTATTTAAAAATATATATGTTTATTTTTAAAATAAATAATTTGGAAATTTTAGAGTAAAAAATATATTTTATGTTTTTATTATACTTTATTTTGTCAAAAGTTTTTAATTAAGGGAAGGATTAAACCCACCCTTAGTGAAAGACACAACCTTATGTCAATTGAACTAGACTAGGTTTGCATTTTTATTATACTTTCTATAATCAATTTATTTATCTAATAGATAAAATTTGAATTATCAAAATAAATAAATAAAATAAAATAAACAAGATTTCAAAATAAACAAGATTTTCATGAATTCAATTTCAATTCATCTATCTTATAGATTAAAGGTTAAAAATATTATTTTGGTTTTTTAAGTTTGGGACTTATTCAATTTTAGCCCCTAGAGAAATGATTTTTTTTTAAAATATATATATATATATTAATTTATAACAATAGGATAGAAATATTTTAATTTTTTTTTTGGTAAATTGCTTCTTTATATAATTTTTGGTACACTCAACTTTGTATGTAATAAACCACTTGAATTTAAAAATGTCTAATAGTCTCAAACTTATTCTATTTAAAAAAAAAAATAATTCATCTTATTAAATGTAAAATTGAATTTTAGGTTTAACGTGATTCTAAACTTTTAATTTTAAATCGAGTAAGTCACTAAATTTTGAAAATGTCAAATAGATAAATGATCAATTAGGCACAAAATTAAAAATCCAATGGATCTATTGCACACAAAATTGAAAGTTTAAGGTTATATTAGACATTTTTCTCAAGTTCAATGACGAATTAGACACAAACCAAAACGTTTAGAGACTAAACTTGTAATTTAACCTAATCGATATTACTTAATTTGAATATTACATTGCATCAACTCATCCAAATTACAGTTGTATGAACTTGTGCCCCCCCCCCCCAAAAAAAAAAAAAAAAATGGATCCTACCTTGAGTCTGTCGAAGCTCCACCTTCGTTGCAAATGCCCTTTGATTCATCACCTAGACTCGTTTTCTCCGACCTTTGTGCTCTAAACCTAGGGGTGGACATAAATAAACAGAAAATCGATCCGACCGATCGAAGGTTTTATAACTTTAGCGGCCGGAGTCAGTTTTCTTCTTTACAAAAATCGATCGTCGGTCGGGTCGGAGATCTGAAAAAGAGCCTAAACCGACGGACTGATTTCTAATTAACAAATAAAATAAAATAAATAAATAAATTAGGATATCAAATCTGTCGCCCTTCCCTCTCTTAGGATGACAAAATCCTTTGAAAATAAATACATTAATTATTATTCTCAAGGGAATCCGCCCTGTTTTTCCTTTTCTTTAGGGAAACATTAATTATTATTTTTTTTTCTTATTTGCTCTCACCCTCCCTTACATTAATTATTATTATTATTAATTTTTTTTATTCTCTTTTCTTAATTTATATTATTAATGAATCAATAGATACTCATACAAATTTAGGTAACACAGAGTTTTCAGTCTTCTACTCTACTGAGTTATTCCGGCCATTTCGGATACATTATCCTTCTTATTTTAATAGATGACTTTGGTCTATGTCAATTGCAAATAAGGAAAAAAGTATTCCAATGTTTTTCTTTTTGAAGATCCACAAAATTTCAGGGTTAGGGCTCATTCTGAACATTATTATTATTTTCTTCTTTTTTTTATTTTCTTCCCACATTCTTCATTTTACATATTTTTTTTTTTTGTTTCTCCATCTCTTCGACTTCACCATCCATTTTTCCTTTCCTTTTCAATTTTTCTCATTCTCTTTTATTTTCTTATACTTTGGCAGGGTTCTTTTTTTTCAGTTTCTAGAATTTCGAAAACCAATGATCGACCGTGTGGTTAATCGGTCGGTGTCACCAACCACCCTCAAGTCGTAGGGTTCATACCGACGGAAACCAACATGTCGGTGGTCGGCGCCAATTTTCGGCCAAAACCAATGTCGACCGACCGATGGCCACCCTTACTTGAACCCTTTCAGATCTATCGTCATTCTATGTTCAGATTACATGTCGAGCCATCCCCATTTCAGATCTACTACCACTTGTCGTTGCTCCCTCCACCAGCGTCGCCAACCTCAAGATTTGTTTGAAGCTCCTCCATATTTGTTCGAAGTTTCGTTCATACCCACGTCATGCAACCACCAGATCCATCTGTTTCTCGAATCTATGCCTCCTCGCACTCCCTCTGTTCGCGCTCAGATCCCTTTAGCGCACCCTCTCTTCTCTTTCCTTCATTCCAGCGACATTCGAGCAGTCACCAGCAAGAAGAAAACCCTCTCTCTTCGGCAAGCTCCCCCTATTTTCCTCGCTCTCCACCCATATCTACATCAGTCTATAAACTGCTTTGTCTAGATCCTCGTTCTTGGAATGCTCCAAATTTGTTCGCCATGCACACATGACATTCGTCTATTCGTGCATGCTCTCTGTTGCGAAGAACCAAAATTGTTCATGTTTGTACACCTCTACCTTCATTTGTTCATGCAAATCTTCCACCACGAAGACCCAAATACTTGTTTGGTCATGCACCTTTGCTCCGCCTGTTCGTGTGAACCCTTCGTCTCGAAAACCCAAATATGTGTTGTTTGTGCCTCTCTCCGCGCATTTTCCCTCCAATTCAATCTGCTTGTCCAGATCACCTCCGTCTGCTTCGATCTGTTCAGTTACTTAACAATCTCAATTTGGTTTATCAGCTACCACCTCGAGTTTGAAGGACGTTAGCCATAACTTGAATACTTCCATTTACTTAATTTAAGTTATTCTTTCCTTTTTTTATTCGATTATATTAGAGTTTATTCCATTAATTATAAAATTGTATTTGTTATAAGTTTGTTATTATTATTTTTTTTTTCAAAGGATAAGTTTGTTATCTGTTTGTTATTTTACTCCGTTAATTAGTTGTTTAGTTAGGTTGTGTATATGCATGGTATAAATATTTCGGGTGGAGTAAATGCATGGTAGCCAAGTGTCATTTTTATCCCACACTTTATTGTTTACCATTTATTATGGTATCAGAACACATGCAACATTCAAGATGTGTTGGTGTTTTCTTTCGACAACAGAATTTTGTTCAGGCCTCCCTACACAAGAAAATTGATGGACAACACCTTTCTCTCGAAATAAAGCATCAAACATCCGTTTGGGGCATTATCAGATCTAACGGCTTTAATAATACTCTTATATTGTGGACTCTACACAAATGTAAAAAACTGAGGAACAATGTGAAGAACGTCAGATTTCTTTTTCATCATGAAAATTCAAGTGTAGCGACTTTAATCATCTACTATAGTAAGAAAAAAAAAATGATGACCAACATGTGATGGTGTAGCGAATGGTCTTCATCCATCTGCATGGATAAGATAAAAAAACATGATAAACCCGATTATTATGAGAAATAAAATACAAACAAACCAACATAATGACTAGATATGCTATTGTTATTTGTTTGTTATTTTACTTTGTTACTTAGTTGTTTAGTTAGGCATTACATATGCATCTATAAATATTTCAGGGGAGTAAATGCATGGTAGAACAAATATTCTATTATTATTTGTTTGATATTTTACTCTGTTAATTAGTTGTTTAGTTAGGTAGTGCTTATGCATGTATAAATATTTCAAGTGGTGATAAATGCATGGTAGTCAAGTGTCATTTTTCTCCGGCACTCTATTGTTTAACATTTATTAGGGTTTTTTTTTTTTTTAAACAAACAACTTTCATTAATCAAGAAATGAGCCCCGAAGGCCTATTAGAATTACAAAGACTACAATAAAAAAATAGTAAACATTGAAGCCAACTTGATATCGGGCCCTCCCAAGAGGAAAACCTTCATGAATAAAAATTTGAGCTTCCATGTTGTGAGCAACCCGATTTACTGTTCTTGAGATGTAAGTGAGACCTTTAATTTGGAGAACATTCATCCATGCACTAACCTCAGCAAACACAATTCCTTGGGATGACAACTACAAATCATGAGATTGAATAGCCTTCACCAAAACTTGCGCGTCGGCCTCGACCCACAAATTATTAATGCCCTTACTCGCCGCCAATTTCAGACCATGGAGAAGAGCAAGAGACTCAGCTGACAACAGATCAAGCTTCCCCAGGATACAAATTAAAGATGCAATTACCAAATTCCTTATGAAATCTCGGATGACCACGCCCACACCTTTTTTTATCCTCTGTCGGATGACATGCGACATCCACATTCATTTTGTACTCATTTTCAATCGAGGGATTCCACGCCGGAGTGGCATCCGAGACCAACTCAGTTGGTCTCTCTGATAGAGGACCAACTCAGTTGGTCTATCTGATAGAGGCGTCTGAATATTAGAGAGACTGAAATTCCTATGATAGTTACGAAATTATTCTTCTTTTAAGGTGGTGGAAGAAACAAGAAGGCCATTAGCCCGATTATTTCGAACGTTTCATAAGGCCCAACAGGCCACACAAAGCAGCTCCATGTCGGCAATAGGAGAGGTAGAAGACAAATCCAGCAGAATATCATGGACCGATGGATGAAGACGCTTCAACTCCCGAACACTCAGGAGAAGCAGAGCCCATATCGCCTTTGCTCTCTTACAATCAAAGAAAGTGTGGAAAATAGTCTCGCGTAACTTCCTGTAGCATACACATCATGGATGCATCGTCATAGTGCGCTTACAAAGAGTTTGGTTAGTTGGAAGAATGTCATGATAAAGTTTCCACATGAATACCTTAATTTTACTAGGTATTTTCAGTTTCCATAACATTTTCCATCAATCCGTCACTCTGTTCGAGTTGGAACTACCTGTAGTGCATAAAGAGGAAATGAATATCTTGTAAGCACTCTTTGTAGTAAAATCCCCCGACCTAGTAGAGTGTCAGATCCAAGTGTCTTGCTCCCTTGACAGATTGGAACTACCATTTATTAGGTTATTTTATTGTTATTTGTGTTTATATTCTTTCCTTGTATGTCAGACCAAACTCCCTATAAATTTTCATGTAATTTCCTCTATAATATACTGAATAAATACACCGTCAATTTATTCTCAATAAGAAAATAACTAACCTAAATTAACAACTAAACTAATATTAATTAAATGATACTAATTATCTAATATTTGTCTACATCAAATTCGTAGGGCCAAATTAAATTGAATATAGTATTAGTGTGGTAAAATAGTTTATTTTAATTTCCTTTTTTAGTGTTTTTTTTAATTCTTTAATAATAAGTAGCTGTTATTAAAAAAAAACATAGGACTTAGGTTAGGTAATTAGTATTTTATTTCAGATTAATGTTCCAGGCAACTCGCATCGGGCGACACATGGGCCCTCTAGCTTCAAAATAACTTTAAAAAAAAAATGTATCTTCTATCGAAAATGTTCATTTTTATGTATGTAATTGGTTCACTGACTTGCCCAATTTTAATAACTATTTGATTTTTTTTTATTCTCACTCATAATTTTATTTTATTTTGTAATCTATTTTTTAAAACTATAAATTTTAAAACTAAAACAAAAAAATTGGCCTCGATAACCATTTTAATTTTTTTTTTTTTTTTTGGATGCAAAACAAAGCAATACAAAAACTAGGAAGCTGAATAATCCCTCAAAAGAGCATCGGACAACCACTTAGGTGGGCTCTCTCCCCACTCTTCTGAAAGGCCTTCAGCACTAGACAGACAAGCCAAAAATTCAGCAACTCCATTTTGAGAGCGCGAAACATAATCAAAAGAAACAAAGTGTCGCCGAGACGCTCGAAGAGTGATTTCGGCCACAATCAGCCCCACCTCTGTAATGTCTTCTTCTTCTCCTCTGATAAGCTTAATAACCTGTAAGCAATCAGACTCAACTTGAACTGGGTATGACCCCGAAATAGGGATAGACTCAATACCCACATTGATGGCCTGAGCCTCGAGCACACAAATTGCCCAATCCTCCCTCGACGATCGACACCCAGCCGAGATCAGAGCTCCCGTCGAATTTCGAAGGACCCACGCGATTGCACCCCGCTTGCCAGATGCATTCCAGGAAGCATCGACAAAAATTTAAAGTCGTTGAACATTATTTTAATGTGCTTTATTATTATTATTATTTTAGTACAACAAATGAGAGAATATGAAAATTTGAACAATCGCACTTGAAGGAGATGAGTACATGTCTGTTAAATTATGATTCTTTTATTAATTTTATTTTTATTTTTAGAATTTGATTAAGAAGTCAAGAATTTCTTCAAAAGAGGAGAAAATCATAAAAAAAAAAAATTATAGAAAACAAACACAATTTTTAAAAACATAAAACTAAAAACGAAATCAATTTTTTAAGAATTATTTTCTCGTTTTCCTATTCTAACACATACATACATACATATATATATATATATATATATATAAACATAACTATATTTGATAATTTATATTATTATTTTTTTTTAATTGAGGCTCATAACTATAACCTAATTTTAATTTGTCGTGTCTAATTCTTCATTCACAAGATTGAAAGTTTAGGATTCTATTAAACATAAAACTTTATTTTATATCTAATATCATTTCATTTTTAAAACTTTTGAATAGAAATTAAAAATTTATTCGTAACTAAACTTGTATTATGGGCCGTGAAATGGGTCGAGGCTTCCTGTTTTTAGCCCACATATAAGCCCAATTTCAAATAAGCCTTCTGGTTTCTTATCTTAAACGCACCGTATAATTAGTTTTTGAAAAAGGGTTCACTTTGTAAACAAAAGTGGAAAATGGCTAATACAAATACAACTACTACTTCTTCTTTTTTCTTTTTTTTTTAAGTTTAATAAGAAATTTAAATATCTAACTTTTTATGGAAGATGTAATATTTTAACCAATTGAACCAAATCGGAAAATGATAGGTGAAATTTGTAAGTAAATGAATAACTTACATTTTATATAGAAAAAATGCTATCATGTGTCAATTTAAAATAAAATAATTTAAAATATAGTATTTTTTAAAATATTTACAAATATGACAATTTTTATCACTAATCGACTTCTATTATCAGTGATAGCTATTGATATACCTCTGTTTTTTTAAAGGATTTTGCCAATGGCTCAATAGTTATTAGTGATTATTACGATTTTTTATCATATTTGTAAAATGTTTTATATTTTGTTATATTTATCAATTAATTTGGGTCGGATTATTATTTGTGCAACCAACCCTTTTATATACTAGTTAATTAATATGATACCTAATATATTTACTGAGTGAATTACGGGGATTACAAAATCTGACCTAATTTAGAAAATGTTTGTCAAAATTGACCTTAAATTCAAATTTTAACATTTCTAACCTAATTTTGACGGCAGACTACTTTTTCAACTTTTTTGAAATGTGAAATTACGTTTCTAGCCTTATTTAAAAAAATAAAAAATATCTCTCCTACCTCCAACAAATTTCACAAATCAACCACCCTCCTCCCCTCCAACAAACTCCAATAAATCAATTTGATTTCATCAACCAAAAAATCTTTCAACGGATTTAATACCCCAATCAATTATCCTCCTTAATTTTGATCTTAAAGATTTATATGAAAATCCTTCCGGATTAAAAAAACATCATTTGATCGTGTTAAGTAGCCAAATTTTACTATTAAAATTAGGTCAGGAACGATAAAATTTCAATTTGCTGTCACATTTTCGATTCGAAATTTATTTATTTTTAGTTCAACAGTTGGGAGTGTAGGATTCGAACTCAAACTTCATAGTCAAACACAGATCTTATGGAAATCAAGCTAAACTCTTATTTTGTTTAAAGTAAGAAATTTACTCTTATTTATTTATTTTTTTTTTTTTTTTGACAACATGTTGGGGTGGGGGATTGAACCTAAGACCTCATGGTCATTAGGCGATACATCATGCCAGTTGAGCTATGCTCTTGTTGGCAATTGATATGGTAATTAAAATCTATAGATAGAGAGAGAATAATTCATAGATTCCATTAGGTGTAGGCGTGCCAAACCATAAAAAGAGTCTCTCCACTTTCACCTTTCAATTTGTCAAAAAATTTAAAGTTGGTGCTTTTGTACCACAAATTTCACTCTCCCCAATATTTGTTCTCTGCCTCTCATTTTAAATATCCATTTTTTTACTGCATTATTCCACTCTAAATCTACCTTTAACATATGGGAGAATTTCTAGTACATCCGTGGTATGGAAAAACTTCATACCACTGCCTTTTAAAAAATGACACGTGGCGAAATAGTTTAAAAAAATAATATATTTAATGATGTGGGTCCCAGTTAAATAATTATCTTGCCACGTGTCATTTTTTAAAAGGCAGTGGTATGGAGAATTTCCATACCACGGATGTACTAGAAATTCTCCCTTTAACATATATATAATTTGCAAACTTCAATGCTTTCCAATTGGCTATTGCAATTTTCTATACAATATTATCTCATTCATCATCCTCAATAGAAATGAATCAATAGAAATGAATCAATTTGTCCAAAGGTAATGGATATTGTAATGCTAAATCATGTAATGCTAAATCACCATGATTTTCTTGTTGATTTTTCATTAGAATTATATGTGTTTATACAACCTAAAATTAAACCTAATTTTCATTTTCATATCTAAGTATGGAATAAAATAAAGACATAAAGATAAATATATACCTAGTATAAATTCTCTAATACTTTCCCTCAAGTTGGAGCATGAAAGATTACAAATGTCCAACTTAAAAATAAGTATAGAATAAAATAAAGACATAAAGGTAAAAAAAATTGCAAACTTCAGGTCGATGCCCACATGACATCTTTAATTAGCTTCGCATCATCGATTTGACCACGCAATATAAAAAATCTGCGAACCTCTGAACGCGGGTCGGTGCCCTTCATTGCATATAAAACTTCATGGTTGTTCAACATAAAAGAAGGAGAGGACAAATCAATTACCTCAGTGTTCCCTTATGTAATTCGAAGGAGAGGAAAAATCGATTTCGCCCTCAGTGTTCCTTTCATAGGAGAGGACAATTTGAACTTCATCAATGTTCCCTTCAGTAATTCGAAGGAGATGAAGATTCAAACGCCCTCAGTGTAAATAAAGACAAACTAATAGAAGCAACATAAAAAATCAAAGAGGGACAAAGTTGCGGCGACGATCGCCGCCGCCTTAGCGTTTTTGTCTGTTTTGAGCTTTTCAAGATATTCGCTCTGATACTAGCTAAATCACAATGTTTTTTCTCTTGGTTTTTCATTAGAATCATATGTATTTATACAACCTAAAAACTAAACCTAATTTCTATATCTAAGTATGGAATAAAATAAAGTAAATATATTATAAATTCCCTATTAATATTGTATAAAAACGAAAGACAACCCATAAGACTAGAGAGATAAAAATATGTATTATTGATTCAATTTCATGGGGAGACTTTTTAAAAACACTTCTCCTCCAAACATCTCTACATATTTTGACTATGTTACAATGTAGTAGTACTATCAAATGGATTAGCAATAATCTTTTTCACTCTCCAAGAACGATCGCGAGGAGCTTTCGAGCAAGCAAGCGACGGGAGGAATTGTTAGGGTTTGCTGGTTACCGTAGGCATTCCAACAAAAGGGGTCCAACACAATGTCGCCTTCGGCGGGAAGGAGTTCGATATCAGAAAGTGTTAGGTTTGTGCACGGCATGGCGTCGCTACAACTGAAATGCAACGGTGGACTTCTAATGTCATAAGTTCCTTTGATGTCATTATAGGTTATATCTGAAACTAGCACAGCTGAGGATTGATTGAGACACCCTTTGTTGAGGCAATAGAATTGGTCAATAATGATGGGATTCCTAACATTGTCCATATGAATGTTGTTGAAACTTACTCCTCTTACAGCTCCAAATCCACCTTGCCATGTCTTGATCCGAACCCCGTTGTCCGAGACTTTGATTATCGAGTCTCGAACCGTTATGTTCGACACGCACGCTCGGGAGTTGTGATTGCCTAGGCTGCCAATGCTGGATGGAAAAGCAAACATATTGACATGAATTAGGGTTTTGTGAATAGAGGAAGAGAAGTTTTTCTTGTATATCTATGTGTGGAGAAGAAATAATAAGGTTCATTTTATTATTACCTGATTCCATGACCTGGTCCACAAGTAATGTTTCTTATATCTACATTGTATGAACCTGATCCAATTGAAATGCAATCATCACCTGTGCAAAAAGGTCAACCCCAAATAGTTAGGGCTAGCTTGTTTCAAAAGTTTTTGCAAAATTCATTTTTGGAAATTGATAACATGGACCACGGCCCGTAATGTTCTTGTTTCTTGTTTCTTATTTTTTAATTAAAAAAATAGAATTATTCTATAATTATTGGTTGTTTCTTGTTGATTATGTTTTATTGAAAGAAAAAAATAGAAATGTGTTTAGTAACCATTTTTTTTTATTTCTTGGTCGTTGAAATTTTAAATTAAAAATGTGAAGAAAAATATTATATGAAAAATAGTTTCAAAAATAGTTTCTAAAATTAAATATCAAAATTTTTATATTAAAAATGATAAAATAATACTTTCATTTATGTTTTGGAAAAAAAACAAGAAACTTGATTTTGTTGTTACCCAAATTTCAACACAACTTTGAAAATGTTTATACGAGAAACAAGAGAAACATGAACAATTACTCAGGTTCTTGTTTCTTAAAAATTAAAAACAAGAAACAACAGAACGTTACCAAAAACAAGTCCGCGTAGTTTCTTCAAACAATTCTATTTCTCAATTCTTATTTCCTTGTTTCTTGTTTTACATTTTCAACAAACACATATGTTTGATATCTCTATTTATAAATTTCTCCATTTCTTAGCTAACTTGTCTTCAAAATTATACACAACTTTTTGTAAGAAAAATAAACGGTTTCTTGTTTCTTGTTTCGGGTCTACAAAGGTAATACCGTTACTTAAACCGTCTTTTATAACAAAAAAAATAAGAAACGAGTGCGTTATCAAATGGTGGGTGCACTTGTTAGGGGTGTATTTTCACTTTTAAAAGTGAAATTATAAGAGTTGGTTTTTTTTGCTAGAAACTAAAAGGAAAAAGAATTAATTAGTTTATTATAGGAAGCTAAGTTTAATAATGTTTAGGGGACTAACCATTGGCAACTACTGAATTGTATATCTGAACACCATTTGTATTCTCAATGTGAATTCCATCAGTGTTTGGACTCAAAGCAGGAGCTGTTATGTGAAGAGAATCAATATAAACATCTTTACAATTGTCAAACCTGAAGTGAAATTGAGGACTGTCTTTGATTCTAACTCCCTCAACTGTCAAATTGGAGCTCATGAAGAATCTTATGGCCTGCAAAATAAAAAAACCAAACTTTTTTATTTTCACTCAATTTTCATTATTCTCTGTAAAGTTTTGTAAAAACAACAATTTCAACTTACAATTGGACTATCACAAGGTCCACTTGTTGTTCTTCCTTTTACTCCCTGTAAAAATGCAGTCCAAAGTTGTACTTGTGTTCAAAACACGACCGAAATATGGAGCGAAGATTCTAGTACTACAGTAGTACATACTCTTTCTATATTCACATGAGTAAAACTTGCTTGCATGCCGGGCTACAATCATCTTTTACAACAAGTCAAGTCACGTGGCACATTGTGATTAGCTAAATCTTTATATTTTTTATAAAAAAAATTCTCCCTAATTTTCTAACCTCGTTACTTTACTTCAATTTTTTTTTCCACTTTCTCTCTCCTCTCACCTTCAATCCCCTCTTAACATGGAAATTGATTTCCATCTTTCTTCTCCTTCATTCCTTCCACCGTCTATGTTCAACACTAAAATTAAATTTAAAAAAGAAAAAAAGAAAATCTGTTTCTTTACTCCCTAAAAAAAATTCTCAAATTGAAATTTGTATCAACCCACATTGTCTTCTTCTCCTCTAATCCAAAACTTTACAGCTTCCATTATAATCCACACACATCACAAATCTCACGCGGGATCTCAATCGAACTAAACCTCTCATTTTTCACTCCTCCAATTTCAAAACTGTTGTCGCCACTCCGATCAGCCTCCCCTTCACAAAAACCATTGAAACTTTCACCTCTTTTAACCTTTAACATCCTCAATTCCTGTCTGAAATTGGGAAACATTTTTAACGTCCTCATCATGTCGAAGAGAAAGTGGAAATTTTTTTTCATTGAGGTTGAAGCTCGATTTCCATAGTCACCGGAGGAGGAGGAGGGGTTGAGGAAGAGAGAGAAAAGGGAAGGACATTTCAAGGAGGGAAGGAGAGAGAGAAAATGGAAAAAAAAAAATCAACATAACTACGCATTAGAAAATTAAGGATGATTTTAAAAAAAAAAAATGATATAAATATTTATCCACTCACAATATCCACATGGTTGGATTGAAAAAGATGTTTGTAGCTCCCCAACAAGTTTTACTCTATTCACATTTAAACATGTCGTTAAATATATTATTTTATTTTATAAACTAGACGGTTTTTAATATTGCTATGTTGCGACTATATGGTAGATAATGAATGAAAGTAGTATAGAAAAATGATTGGCAATTTGTCTCTCTTACCTTGTGGGGTTTGCAGGGAAGATCCCACCATTTTTGGCCTCGGCCATCGATAAGACCATTTCCTCGGAGTGACATGTTATAAACTCGATAAAAAACAAGCCATTGATGAGCACTGTAATTCTCCGGCCAAGCGTCAGGTCCATCGGGAGCCATGAGAGTGCCATCAACTTGAAACACGACACCGTTTTTGCACGGTCCCGTGAAAATGGTCGACTGAATCAAAAAGGAGAATCCATAAGGAACGAGAATAACTGTAGAGTCGACATCGTCGTCACTCTGACACGCCGTGTCCCATGCCATCTTGAACGCCGCCGTGTCATCCGTTGTGCCATCTCCAATGGCGCCAAAATGACGTACGTCAAAAATAAGGCCGGTGGAGTTATTATTGAAGGACGACGCTCCATCGTCGTTGTCGGGAGGACTCGCCGGTTCCGACGAAGGAGAAGGAGAAGGAGGTTGTGAAATGGTGAAATGGTCATGATGGTGATGAGAATGTTTGTGTTTATTCTTTGCATGGTTATGCCAGCGGCCATGAATAGGGAACAAAAGGCAAAAGAAGATGATGAATGTAATGCAAAAAGCAAATGAAGAAAAACGACACAACATTTTGAAAGGAACAAAAGAGATAGATTATTATTCCCTTTGAAAAACTCAATTATTATTCAAAGTAATGCCCATAAACTGAAAATGATGACAGTTCTTTTTGTTTTGGATAGAGTGGATGGAGAATCTGAATGGAGAATGGTGAATGAACATATATATAACAAGAAGGGCAATGGTGGAATATGTGATCATCATTTTGCTTTTTGTTCTATAAGATATCAACTTTAATTTTGTTATAATATATAGTTTTTAGGTTTTAGGGAACCGACCATTTCAATTTGGCCATAGATTTCTGTATGGAGTTTGCTGGTGACGATGGTTGAAAAAAACATTGGGTGGGAAGTCCACAATTAAAATCTAGTTAAGGAAACATATATCCTAGTTTAGTTTTTTTTTTTTTTTTTTTTTGGCAGCATGTTAAATGTTGAGGAAGATGAAAGGATCTCACTCACAATATTAACATACATGGGTTACTCCTCCTATCACCAATTGTTTTTAGGATGAAACTCTATGATGTATAATATGATATCAGAGCCCACGAAACTCAAACGGGTATTCGATCCAAAAATGGGATCCAACCGTGAACCTAAAGAGGCACCATCTTGAGGGGCATGTTGAGGAAGATGAAGGGATCTCACTCACAATATTAACATACATGGGCTACTCCTCCTATCACCAATTGGTTTTAGGATGGAACCCTATGATGTATAATATGGTATCAGAGCCCACGAAACTCAAACGGTTATTCGATCCAAAAATGGGATCCGACCCAAGATAGTAAACTTCAAAGAGGCACCATCTTGAGGGGGCATGTTGAGGAAGATGAAGGGATCTCACTCACAATATTAACATACATGGACTACTCCTTCTATCACCAATTAATTTTAGGATTGAACCCTATGAGAGGTATAATATTAAAGAGTTGATGTTTGTACTATCTCATCCACAGTGAATTCGATTAAATCACTTTAAGATATGTATTACTTCATTAGTCAATCCAACCAACATAAAGTTGTACATTACAATCTAGGAAAAAAGAGGGGAGAAATGATTTTAGTTCTTAAGAATTCTTGAAAGAGAGAAAAAAATTCCCACAATCTTATTCTCAAAATAAGTACAAAATATTAAAAACTCAAACACCAAATTCTGTCTCTCATAAATATATAAGGAAAGAAAGCAAAATTCTATCCAAAACCCACCACCCACCCAAGATTCTACAGCAAAAGAAGAGAATTTTTTATTTTTATAAAAAGTGATTTTGAGGGTTAATGGTGGAGCATTATGTGGGTTTCAGAGCTGCCATTGCGGCTTAATGGCCACTATGTGTTCAGTCACTGCTCATTTTTTAACTCATAATAATAGAAATAAAGGTGGGTTTTACAAGCTGCTGCATGCGCTTAGCCGACCTTATCTTGCAGCTGTGCCATATTTTTCACCTTTTTTGTTTTGTTTTTGTTTCACACTTTAAGACTGTCATTGCTTGCCCTTCTTTAATGGCAGCGGTTGGTTTCAGTTAAAGGGCCATTAGGGTTTCGCCATTTGAATAATACTTAACAGTTTCGGTGACACGGCTAAGTCAAGGGCCTAACAACGTGAACCACCACATATCGTCGCAATGAAAGAATGACTCTTTTAAGTTTGGCCCCAAAAGAATCACTCTCTATTCAGTGTTCACCAACCTTTATTCTTTGTTCCACCACATATCGTCGCAATGAAAGAATGACTCTTTTAAGTTTGGCCCCAAAAGAATCACTCTCTATTCAGTGTTCACCAACCTTTATTCTTTGTTCGGTTCCTGAAAAAGTGAAGGTGAACACTGAACAGAAAAAATGTTGAAGAGACCATAAACATAAAGGAGGTGTCTGGCCCAAGAAGTTGTTAGAGAAGGAATTGGGGGAGAAGTTTTATCTCCGTTTGTTCCACGGACTTATTGAACTCGGATAAAAAATATCAACTCCACAGTCTTCTACATTACTTACTATTCAACTCTACAGACTTCTAATTACTATTCAAGTCTGACTCGTTTTTCAAGATAGCATATTTCTCTCTCTTCCTCTTCCTCTCCCTCCCTCTCATAATATTTTTAATTATTTAAAAAAAATATAATTTAAACAAAAATGTGTAAAATGACTAAAAATGCAATTCAACCTATTTTTATTATTTTAAATATAAATTAGGTTGTTTAATCAAAATTGGTACTTAAACCAAATTCAAACGGTACTATTCTTACAATGGAGAATAAAAAACATCAGTTTATTTGGATCCGTTTAAATTGATGGATTAAAATCTTTCAAAATCACAAGTAATATTTAACATACTATTGTAGGACTCTCTTCTATTTCAAAACTATCCAAATAAAATGAACAATTAATGTGAGTGACATTGAAAAAAGAGTGTTAAGTATTGTGGTCAAAATTATTTATGTTATCTTCAAAGAAATGTGTGAAAGATACATAAAATAAAAAAGCAAAATTGCATTCTTAAAATTTATTGGAAGAAGTTCTTAACAACGAAAATATGGAAAATTATAGAAAACATTGTAAAAAAAAAATATATCTAAAATAAACCGTCGTGGTTGAGATGTTGATTTACGGATATAGTGGATTCAGATGGAACGAGGAGTTTAAGATGGTGGAGACGGAAAAAGTTGTGTTTGAGTGGGTCACAGTAAGATATGTGTTCTTTTTTTAAAAAAACAATTGTAAAATATCCCTACATTAATAAAAACAAAAAAAATCTCAATCTTATAATTCATAGATTTAAGGATGAGTCATAACAAAATGGATATATATCCACTTTATATGACTTTAGCTTATAGTAGTTTATTTGTATTGGGTTCAATTTTTTTTTTTTTTTTTTTTTTTTTCTTCTACAAATTTGTAAATGATACATAAAATCAAAATAAAAAATTTCTTTTTTAGAATTTATTGAAATTAAAAGAAGTTGTTAATAATGAAAATTTGAAAGTTTGTAGAAAATCAGTGTGAAGAAGAAAACAAAACAGTTAAAATAAACTCAGATAATTCAAAAACTTCAAGTTCATCAACTCTTTGCTCCAAACACAGCACAGACTTCAGAACTTTAGACTAAACAACTTTCTGCCCCAAACACACCTACTTCAGAACTCACCAGACTAAACAACTTCAACTCCTTTGGTCAAACGACCCCAAAATGGTAACTTTATTTTTCATTTGCATATCCCTCATCATATTTTAGCAACTTTTTTTCTAAGTCTATTTTGAAAAGAATAAAGGTTGCTATAGATCATATTAGGATTCATAGGGTACGTTTGATAACGCGTTCTCGTTTTCTGTTTCATATTTAATTTCCTGTTTTTTGTTTCACGTTTCTTGTTTCTTGTTTCTTGTTTCTTGTTTTTTATTTTTTACGAACTAGAAGCATAAACATGTTTGATAACTACTTTTGTTTCTTGTTTTTTACAAAAATGAATCATAAACTTATGTGATAACGTTTCTTGTTTCTAAAAAAAAAAAAAAACATAGACAAAAACATATTGTTTGATAACTATTTCTTTTTTTTTCTCTCTTTTTTATAGTTTAAATAGAATTTAGTATACATAATATAAAAAAGATATAACGTTCATTAAAACATATTAAAAATAATTATCCAAAGTTTACATGATTTAATACAAATAAGTCTAGATAAAAATTAACAACAATTTATCCTTCAAATATTGTCCAAATTTGATCTGCAATGTCATCTACTATTACTCTAGTCATTCCTCTTTCAAATATTGCCCAAATTTGATCTGCAATGTTATCTATTACTCGAGTCATTCCTCCTTCAAATATTGCCCAAATTTGATATGCAATGTCATCTATTACTTGAGTCATTCCGCCTTAAGAGATGTTCCAACTCAATTATATAACTTTGTAAATGTGTAGTTGTAAAATATTAAAACGAGACTAAATGCTTGTTTTAGTGAGCAAAATTGATATTTGCAAAATTCTAACCATTCTTTTTTTTTAATACATAACTGGTTCAACCTAAAAATAAAAATAATATTACAAAATTTAAAATTTAGATATGAATTATCTTGGCAATCAAATTCATATCCAAGATGAAGCTCAATGAGGTCAAACCATTGTCATGGAACAATGACCAAAGTCAACAAAGAAGATAAATGAATTGACTTCACTTTGTCACAAGTCCAAATGCATGGATTCACATATAAAGACTTTATTAATGTTGTAATTCAAATTTGAATTACTAGAATCCTTTAATTAAGTAGTTGAAGTTTTCCTTTAATTAGGTAGTTGGATGTTCCATTAATTAGGTAGTTGAAGCTTTCCATTAATTGGGTTGTTGGAAAGTATAAGTTAAGTTGTTGGGGAAATCATTAATTTGCATGTACTTAATTCCTTGTCTATAAAAGGAATTTGTTTTGTCAAATGTAACACAACTTGATATTTGAATGAAACTCCATTGAGAGCTATTTGGTTACCTTTTGCATTTCTTGTATGACTTGCATGTTTTAGAAGCATTCTATTAGACTTGATCAATCTAATAGTGGAGTGTTTCGGTTCAAGGTTAGGGACAAGTTCCTCATCCTTGGATATTCGATCTAAAGGTATTTCTATTCTTCTCTTTATCTTGGGGTGAAACTGAATGTATTAAGGGGTTTTAGTGTTTGTGATTCAAGGGTTCGTATAACCAAGGGGTTCTTGATCCAATTCACTAGGGTTTCGTATCACATTCCTCCTTCAAATATTGCCCAAATTTGATATGCAATGTCATCTATTACTTGAGTCATTCCGCCTTAAGAGATGTTCCAACTCAATTATATAACTTTGTAAATGTGTAGTTGTAAAATATTAAAACGAGACTAAATGCTTGTTTTAGTGAGCAAAATTGATATTTGCAAAATTCTAACCATTCTTTTTTTTTAATACATAACTGGTTCAACCTAAAAATAAAAATAATATTACAAAATTTAAAATTTAGATAATATATAAAAAAAAATACTGCAAAATTAAGAAGAAAAAAAACTTACAAAGGATTTGAATCAGGGACCTAAAACAGGGAAAGGTTTATTTGGGTGTTCCTCTAGCCACCAAACCCATTAGCAAAAAATTTAAAGTTAGAGGAAGGGAACAATAAAGAAGGGAAGAAAATGAAGGACAACCTCTTTTTGTAATTAACAAATGTGTTTCTTAAAAAACTGAAAAAAAAAAAAAACTTTATAAAAATTATTTTTTTAATTTTCAAATCTTAAATTGATTTTTGAAAACATCTCTAAAAAGTAGATAACAAAATAAAAGTAAATAGCAAAATGAGGACTCAATAAAAATAGTATTTATAAACTTAATATTAAAAAATTAAATGGGCCTAAATAACTCAAAACCTCAAGTAACTCCTCAAAATGACTGAATTGTCCTTTATTTTTTATTTTTTTATTTTTTCTTTTAAAAAATAGGGTGAATCACTTTGTTAAACAGTGAATTATATTGTTGATACCGATTTTGGTGTCAACGGTGAATTTGTATTTGTGTACGAACGGATCTGCAAGACAACAACAACGAAGTGACCTAGCGCCGGTGTGGCGTTGTGCCACATACACTCCGACGGTCAAGTTAGCTACAAGACTAGAGAGTGTTTAGAATAATAGTAATTTATCAATCAAATCGAGCATATCGTTCTTGTCGTTTCCTTTACTTATAGTAGACCGTAGTGTAACCGAAACGACGTAATCAATTTACCTTATTAATGGTGTTCATGCAATTACGATTCAAGAGAATTTCGTTACTATTCTGACCATACGGGGAGCGTCGTCGGTCCACTCTAAGGGTTGAGACGAGGTTCAATCCACCGTTGAGCCATTAGGTTAACCTGCTGGTCAACCTTTATTGGTTGTGTGGGGCTGATGCGAGGATCAGTCCTCCAGGGGCCATGGGTGTTGTCCTGCTGGACAACTCTTACTTTGGCGGTTTAAGGTTGATGAGAGGATCAATCCTCAATTAAGCCATGGGTGGACCTGCTGGTCAGCCCTTCATTGGCATGTCGATGCTGATACGAGGATGAGTTTGGTGTCGCGGTCATGGGTTGACCTGCTGATCAGCCCTTCATTGGCGTGTCGATGCTGATACAAGGATCAGTCCGTTGTCGCGGTCATGGGTTGACCTCCTGGTCATCCCTTCATTGGCGTGTCGATCTTGATACGAGGATCAGTTTGGTGTCGCGACCATGAGCTTACCTGTTGGTTAGCTCTTCATTGGCAGTCGAGGCTGATGCGAGGATCAGTCAGTTGTCGTGGCCATGGATTGACCTGTTGGTCGGCCCTTCATTGGCGTGTCGATGTTGATTCGAGTATCAGTATGTTCGTCGCGGCCATGGGTTGACCTGTTGGTCAACCCTTCATTGGTGTGTCGATGTTGATACGAGGATCAGTCCACTGTTGTGAGACTCATAAGTCTACGGTGATTTTTGGCAAGGTTGGACGGTGGGTGACGTAGAACGACATCTCTACGAGACACCCAAGGGACGTCCGTCAGACGGCGCCATGCCACTTCGATGCGCGTGAGGGGGAGCGCACGATGGGGCGCGCATGGGCTGACTTGCCTTACCGGTCAACCCTTCTTCTTGGCGGCAGTAGGGGCCAACCAGGTTGACGTGACACCAATGCGTGGATGCGCGCCGAGCGTGCATGGGCTGACTCGCCTCGCGGGTCACCCCTTCTCCTTGGAGGCAGCAGGGTCTAGTCGGGTCGACGCGACACCAGTGCGTGGACGCGCGCACATGGGCTGACCCGCCTTGCGGGTCAGCCCTTCTTCTTGGCAGCAGTAGGGGCCAACCGGGTCGACGCGACACCAGTGCGTGGACGCGTGCATGGGATGACCCGCCTCGCGGGTCAGCTCTCCTCCTTGGAAGCATCAGGGGCCAGCCGAGCCATCGTCGCGCCTGCGCGCGGTGAGGTGCACATGGGCTGACCCGCGCCGCGGGTCAGCTCTTTTGCTTGGTAGCAGCAGGGACCAACCGGGTAGGCCCTTCCCCTTGATGTTTGCGTGGGCCGACTGTCGCCTGCCTCTCTCTTTGGCGTATGCATGGGTTGATCCTCGGGCCAACCCACTCCTTCACGCTGACTTGGGCTTTCGGTTAACTTTGAAATTGGTTTGCTATTGAGTCTAGATGGGTTAGGCCCATTTTAAATTTTAATTTTATTTTCCACCCATAACATATATTAGTCCAAAAGTTTAAATTTTCAATTTTGATTTATGGCCATTTAACATAAACCACAAATATCAACCCAAAAAAAAATGCATTGGTTGTCAATTTGAAATTTATATTTAGCGGAAATAGTATTTTTTTTAAAAGTTTTACCGATATGGCATTTTTTATCGGTGATAATCACTAATACAATAGATACTGATAGCAGATCAATGACTATCAAGGATAACTACTCATACACTTTTATTTTTTATAGAATTTTATCAATGATTATCACTAATATATACCAGCTTATATATATAGTGATTATTACGGATTTTTTTTTGTCATATTTACAAAATATTTTATATTTTTTTATATTTGATTCTATTTATGCATTAGCCAAAAAAAAAAAATAATAATAATAGTAATAAAACAAATAAATAAATAATGTCCTTCAAAAATGTAAATGAAAGATGATGTGCAAGTATTCGTTTGTTAGGTTTTTGTGAATAAAAAGTGGAACTTTGTTAGGTTTTGTGAATAAAAAGTGAAACTGCCCCCCCCCCCCATTTTTTTTTTCAAAGCGAGTCTAGCTCAGCTGACATATTTATATCTGGTTCGAATCCTCCACCTCCAATGTACTAAAAAAAACTTGGTTTTTTTCTTCCTTATTATGGAATATATACGATTTTCTTCCTTATTATGGAATATATACGATTTTTAAAAAATATATATATATATTTCTTAAACTTCAATTTTGTGTTCAATAAGTTCTAGAATTTTCAATTTTATGTCTAATAAGTCCTTGACTTATTCGAATTTTTTTAAAAAATCACGAACCTATTAGACACAAAGTTAAAAGTCCTAGTTAATTTTTTAAAATATATATATCATAAATTTATTAAACACAAAATTGAAAGTTCAGGAACGGCCTATTTGACATAAAATTG
This sequence comes from Herpetospermum pedunculosum, assembly GCA_028017165.1. Classification (NCBI taxonomy): domain Eukaryota; kingdom Viridiplantae; phylum Streptophyta; class Magnoliopsida; order Cucurbitales; family Cucurbitaceae; genus Herpetospermum; species Herpetospermum pedunculosum. Next base: position 14,631,524 of record CM051523.1, read on the forward strand.
AAACCTCGTAGACTTGTTAGATATAAATTTGAAAGTTAATGAACTAAACTTAGTAATTTAACCTAAATTATATTGTTTTTTTAAGAATAATAGTATTTTTTTTTTTAGTTCAACAATACGTGGGGATGAGAGTATTTCAACCTCAAACTTTTTGGCGAGATTATATACCTTAACAGGTTGAGTTATGCTCGAGTTCGGTAAATTGAAACCTCTACGTTTCACGTTTTATGTGAGAATTTAATATTTTCATATTTTAGATAGCTCAACGATAATTTGCATGTATTTTGTAGGTCCTGGTTGAAATCTACCTATCCCATATTTATTGGACTAAAAAATAATAATAAATAATGGTAGGAAACCGAAATCTATACAAAATATTCTCTTGTTTTTTAATTGAAAAGAACAAGTTTTTGTTAGAAAAAAGTTGTATGTTGGGTCAACAATAACGGCTTCTAAAGTCTAAAACTATAGGATTTCCAAAGCCAAATGATTATATTTGAGATGCTACTTTAAGCTAAAGGATTTTTATTTTATTTTTAACTCGGCAAAATGTGGGATCAAAACGTTCACTTTAGGAAGGTAAAACGATCGAGTGTTGTGGCAATATGAGAGCATAGCTCAATCGATATAAGATATGTATTATTAAACAAAAGATCAAAAGTTCGAATCTTATAATAAAAAGTGAGAGATGATATATTTAAATCGTAGGTAATGAAAGAAAGTATATAATATAAATCACCTGTTTAAACCAAAATTAAAGCATCAACTATTGTTTTTTAGCTTTGTTGACAAGTTTTTTTAAATTCTAGCGAAACATAAATATTAATTTATAATGAGTCTTTCTCAATTTAAGAGCACTTCTACCATAGTTAGTGAAAGCACTTCTAGGAAGAGTATTTTTATATACTTTTCAGGCATGCTAAAAGCATTTTTCCAATAGACAAAAGCATTTCCTACTCAAAATCATTGTACTTGTAATAAAATAGAAGTATTTTTTTTAAATAGTCAAAAGTAACCTAAAGTGTTTTTAGCTTCAAGTGACCAAAGTGATTTGTTATCAAACACTTTTTACCAAATCACTCTCTAATACACCTTACACCTCTCCGTAAAAAATGTCATGTTTATGAACGCGACTTTAAAGAGCACGCTCGAGCACTAACCGTGTCGGTTTCTAAAAATATGTATATATATATATAGCAATATTCAAACCTAAGTAGCTTTGAAGCAAAGCAGAAAGTGTCACAAGTCATAGCATAGGGGACCAAAGTTGCCACACCACAACTTTTGGCCTCCCCACCATACTTGTTTCTTTTTATATGTTCAAAAGTCTTTTTTCCCAACTCACCCCTTTTTAAAGCTCTATGGCCTCATTCACCTTAGACCTTGTACCAAACTAATTATAACATCACATTCTTCTCCCACCTACCCACCACTCTCCTCTACTTTATTTTACTTTCCTAATCCAAACGGGTAACGGGTCAGTTCGACGTTGGTTATCGTACGAATGTATACAGGTAGATTGGTTAGACTCGGTGTTTCGTTAACATAAAAGCCAAATGAAGTTCGCTATTTCGCTATTGATGTAAGAATGCTTGTTCTATTCAAAGTTGAACTTGACTTGGTCATTCAAGGAAAATTAGAGAACTTGCTTAAACCTTTAACTTACCTATCATCTAACAAAAGCTTATTTGTTTGGCTTGATGTACCTGTACCTGGAGGAAACGAAAAATGAAATATAAGTCATAAATCAACTTAACCAAATTCTCTTAAGATAGACTCGCAAAATCATCATGTATAAGAATCTACCGCGCACTATAATACAAGTCTTGGATAAGAATTTACAACGCACTAAAACACCCTTTTGACGATTCTTTAGTCCAATCCTAACACCTTTTTTACGATTAGGTTCCTCGAATAAATGATACCTCATGTCAGGTAAATCTTTTCACTCATTACAAACTACACTATTTATTCTACAATGATAAATCTCTTGATATCATTTTCTTAAAAAGAAATAAGACTTGAATAACTGAACCCAAAAAAGTTGAAGTTCTTGGAGTTGATCAACACCCCATCAATAAAGAAAGAAATTTGCTGCAAAATGGTGATTGATGAATACAACAAATATTTCAACTAAAAACAGAGTAAAAGTGAACAAATCTTCATCACATGGTAATTGTAGTGGCAAAATTGCTGAGCATATTCCAAGGTTATGTTCATTTGCAATAAGGAATTACAAACTGTTTGTTAACTACAAATCAAGGGATGTTGTATTATCCCATCAAGGTATTAAGAACATACCAAGCAGAACCTTCTCTCAACCTGATTTTTCTACAGGGAAAACGATGACGAGGGCAACGATAGATATGAAAAAATAATAGGGGCATGGGAACAAATTAAACGGGGAATGAAATAACAAATAATAGGGGCTTCCATTTGTAATTTGATGCTAGTTACTACTTTCTACAGGCTTATGTGTCTCTGCATGGTTTAGACTACTACCCGACCGCATTACGACCCGAGAAAATTGCAGCTTTTCCTTGCGTGTTCTGGAATAAGCCTCACGAGCATCTCAGGGGGTACTCCCTTCAATTCTAATTGGCAACACAATTGAAATAAATTAAAGTTAGGCATCCATATCAGCAGATGGATAGGTAGTCATCAAATGATTCATGAAGAGTTCCGTGGTCGTTACCGTGAGCCTTGAAGTTGAACAATGGAGGAAGGACACGTCCATTTGGCAGACGGGTGTTTGGGTCACGGAGTTCATCGAAGAACGGATGAATCAAAGCCTCCAACTGTAATAATGTGAAACAGATATCAGTCAGAGACCCAAATGGGTATCCAGGTTCATGTACTGACATTTTAGAGTCTTTCTACTTACCGCTGTGCTTCGGAGGTTTGGAGAGTACTGAAGTAGTCTTGAAACGAGATCCACGGCTTCTGGAGGCATTCTCTTGTGGAATATCTGATGTCATGGACGTATGCAATGTTAATTCGGTAAATTGTTTAAAAGGAGAAACATATATATACACACACACAAAGTTTTAAGTACCTTGTGCCATGGATGAGCTTTAATTTGGGGAAACTTGAATTCTGTGTAATTAGGGTTCATGCACTTAATTTCCTCCCTGGTTGGGGTTCCTAGAACCTGCAAGAGTTGACAAATTAACAATTGAAGTGAGACACAAAACAACAGGAAAGACTGCAAACAGAGAGGAAATTAAAGCCTGTAATACCTTGATTATTTCAACAAGCTGATCGACTCCGCTTTCACCAGGAAATAGCGGCTAAAAAAGCACCAGAACACTTCTTAGAATTGTTTCTAATAGCAAAAGTTATATGACGATGATATGAGAAATTCTACAAACCTGTCCAAGAAGTAATTCAGCTAGGACGCAACCTGCCGACCAGATGTCAATGGCTGAGGTGTACTCGGTTGCACCAAATATAAGTTCGGGTGCTCGATAGTACCTAGAACAAATGTAGGCTATATTTGGTTCGCCTCTAACCTGCCAGATGTAAATTAAATTAGTCTCGATGTCAGGAGCAGATCGCCAAACGCATCAAATATACTCCAGAATACAAATGAAACGAACCAAGACTTTTGCGCTGCCAAAGTCACAAAGCTTGAGTTGGTGGGTGTGCGGATTAACCTGTCAAAAGGAGAAAGTGAAAACAATCAGCAGAAGGAAATAGCAACCAAGTAAAAATTTGTGGTTTTGAAATATAGTAAAAACAAGTTATTCATCAAAATATAATCAACACTGGAGACAGAATGAACACAAACCAGTAAGTTCTGAGGCTTTATGTCTCTGTGGCATACTCCAATACTATTATGAATGTATGAAAGAGCTCTGCAAATCTGCATAGACAAAAAAGAAAGAAAAAGAGTGTTAAAGCAGCACGGAAAGATATTCCCAAAAAGAACCGTTAGCCAAGTTTATCATACACGTCGTAGGTTGTATGCGTAGAATTCAATACAAATCATGATTATTCTATCCACACAAAAATGAAGAAGGTTGTTTGGCAAAAACCTGGTAAAAATAGAGTTTCACATATATCAGTGGCATCCTTTGGTTCATCTTGTTATAATGTTTGATCACTCTATGAACGGTCTCAGGGACATACTCAAGAACAAGATTAAGATAAAGCTCTTCCTTCTCGGTCGTTGAGAAGAAACAGTGCTTCAGGGACACGACATTCGGGTGGTCTAGAAGACGCATGGTCTGCAGCTCCCTATTCTTGTATCTTTTGTCCTGAAGAACCTTTTTTATCGCAACTGTTTCACCGGTTTCCAAGCATTTTGCCTGCAAAATAACATTGATAATATATCTTTTTTCTCAACAATAAGAATGAAAAAACAAGGGGTCATCCACTGTTAGCATACTACTGATTAAAAGCTAAAACCAGTGAATAACACACCTGAAATACAACTCCAAAAGATCCGTGTCCTACAGCACGCTCGGCCATGTAACTGATAGTCTAGAACAAGTTTTAAAAGAAAATGAGTCAGATAGGAAGTTAAATTACAGTAGTCTCAAGAACAAGTTTTTTGACATTCACCTGTTTTGGGTTGCCATTCTTTCCACCAATTGTTGTTACAATTATATGGCCTGTTTCAGTACCGTTTCCATCAACAACAGTGGCTTCTATTTCCTGTGAATCCAAATATATATCAGAAAAAACTGTATTGACCAAACTTATATGGAAAAGATCAATGTAAATTTAACTAGCGCCATGGGAGGAAGAAAGTAAACAAAATCTTGGGTACCTTATCATCCCTAATTTTCATATCATTCATCTCATCAGGCAACCTGTCAACACCAATTGTACTCCCACCATGGTCCCTTATGGCAGAAGCTGGAACTACGCTTACTGATGTCATTTGCCTCCAGATAAATATGCAGCAAATATCCTTCAAACTTCTCCGTCCTTAGCTCCGAATAAAATCACTTATCTATAGAAGTAACCTGCAACAGTTAGAAAAACTGTAAGAAGAAGCAAACAGTGGCAAATAACATAACAGGGCATCAACATGTATAAAAGTAATCAAAGAAATTTCTTTCACAAAACAGAGGATCTATCTAAGCAAGAAATCTCAAGCAATAATGGTTAGCTAGTAGCTCCAAAAACAGAAAGTCATTAGAAAACATTGAATAGATATTTTGACAGAACTCTTGTGCCCAAAAATGCCAACAAAAAATAAAATAATAATAATAATACACCCTCGTGAGAGCAAATCAACAAGTACCATGTTGTTCCACAGAATAAACAGCAAAAATTAAAAAAACCATCTTAGGCTGAGAAATTTCAATCAAAAGGGGAAAAACATATAAAAGCATCAGATCAGCCAAGAAATTACCCTAATGTTGTTGTCTAGAGTTTCTACAGCTAATCAAACCCCTAAAAAAGCAAGAAATAGCTAGAGAAAAACAAACCCTAGCTAAAACCCAACCCTTATACTACGATCGGCCAAGACAGAAATCTGGAAACCCACCGCCATTTCCACCGGATCATGAAAAGTAAAGCAGAAAAGGAAACATAAATCCAAGAACACCCAGATTCGATTTCCGACGAGCTACAGGCAAAATCAAACACAGAAATCGAAAATTTCAGACCATCCCAGAGAAAGAAAGAAGAAAAAAAAAAAAGAACAGAATCCACAAAGTTCAGAACAGAGAAAAAAAAAAGGGGGGGGGAGAATCAACATGCAGAGATCAAACAAACCCTGATAAGAAAAATGAAAAGAAAGCAAAACCCATGATCTATTTCACGCAAACCCATCAAAGAAAAGATCAAAAAAAAAAAAAAAAAAAAAAAAACCCATCAAAGAAGAAGGCAAAACAGAAGAAACCCTTTACCGATCAGCTCAAAGGGGCAAACGAGGCGGATTTTTTAGACAAAACCCAGGTCCAAAAAACGGGTTTCTGCAAGCGGATCTTCTTAGAAAAACGAAGAAGACGATGGAAACTTGTTTGAAGAAGAAGAACAACAACAACAACAATTGTTGTTGTGTGTAAATGGGGTTTCTCTAATTTCGTTGATGAAATTGGAAAAAGAAAAGCAAAAGAGAGAGAGGATTGAGAGAGAATGGGAAGGAGAAGAAGAAATAAGAATGCTTTTGGAGGGGGATTTGTTCGTATTTGTTAAATGTGTTTGTGAGTTGGGTGGATAATGGTTTTGCCTTTCGCTTTTTGGCTTTTTTGACAGTCAACGAAACGACAGAGCTGAATTCAAAGCTCTCATTTTTATTTTTATATATTTGTTAATGAATTAATTAATGGTGTAATTCTTTTTCTTCTTTCTTTTCTTTTCTTTTTATTTTATTTTATTTTATTTTAACTTTTCTTTCTCTTCTTTCCACAGTCTCTTCCTTTTTGACCATTCAAACCTCTTGTCCCCACTTTTCCACTTTCAAAATTCACTCTCTCTCTTGCTTCTTTTTCATTCTTTTATATTAAATTACTATTTTAACCCTTATAGTTTGTGTTCGTTTTAATTAGATCTCTCCCCCGTCTTTAAAATTTCAACTTCAATCCTACGATTGATTTAAATGTCTCTGACCAAATGTTAATAGTTTTCTAAAAAATATATATATATTTGAGTGTCTGGACTAATTTACGCGCACCACGATTAATCTTACGAAAATATTACGAAACAGACTGTCTTGTTGAGGATCCCGATCCCACATCGGAAAGATGAAGGGACCTCACTCACAATATAACATACATGAGCTACTCCTCCTGTTACCAATTGGTTTTAGGATGGAACCCCATGACCTCTAATATGGTATCAGAGCCCACACACCAAAACGGGTATTCGGTCCAAAAATGGGATCCCGACCCAAGATGGTGAACCCAAAGAGGCATCATCTGGGATCCCGATCCCACATCGGAAAGATGAAGGGACCTCACTCACAATATAACATACATGAGCTACTCCTCCTATTACCAATTGGTTTTAAGGATGGAACCCCATGATGTCTAATATGTCTGACTCTACAATATTTTGCTGTCAAAAAAACTCGTAGGAAAGTAATTCTTACGTAGGTGGCCATCGAGACTTGAACCCAATTCTCTAGAAAATTTTATGGTTTATTATTATAGTATAAATGAAATTTTTTTCACATGATTCTTATTGATTGTCTGTTGTGTTAATAATATGTAAAAATATTGTTGGTGGATAATACAAGGGTGTCGGTGCCGAAAGTCTCCCGACTACAACTTATACCTTTCTTTATCAGGGTTAGAGAAAAAATATGTCACGTAGTAAGATCATAGGTAGCTTTGGATAATGTTGAGAACTTGTATAAGCTTTAACAAAAAATTTAACAAAATTATACAGACGTTGACATATGCTTAGCTCAACTGGTTAAGACATATTTTTTCGCCAGAGATTTGAATTCGAATTTATATATTTTCACATGTTAAACTCATAATATAAACAAATAAAGTTATAGGAACTAGATTTGAATTTTTTTTAAAATATAGAGATTGTACTAAAATTTAATATGACTAAAATTGTAATTTTTTTTTTTGTTTTAGTTCACGTTTTAATTCCTTCCAAACGTAATCAATCCAGGTTAATTTTAATGGTGGAACCCACATCATTTATATTTTTTATGGTGTTTATCAATCATCAAACGTAATCAGTGTGGGACCACCTCAAAATATGTAATCAAAGTGTGGGTCTCACACATTACCTCATTTCTCTACTCGTTTGAGGTTGTTCAATGAGATTACCATTTTACCATTTATTATTATGGTATCATCATTTTTTTTTAAATGTTTGTCCATTTCTCTTTTCCTTGAAATGTCAAAGGAAGTCATGGTCATCTCTTTCATCTTCTTCCTCTCTTCTTCTCCTCTCCTCCCGCCAACTTCGTCGCCGCCTACCTCACTCCATTCATTTTTGTCTGCCGCCCATACGTTAGAAATGAATTTTTTTTTTTCTTTAAAAAAAATGGATTTTCTTATTCTTTCTCTTTCCAGCAATGAGTTTTTTTTTATCTTTCTCTTTCAATAAGTGATTTTTTGTTTTCTTTCAACAAATCATTTCATACTTCCTCACCAATCTCATTTATTTTTTTTCTCCACAAGTTTTTGAATCCAAAATTTGTGGACAAAAAAAGAGAAATTCATTTTGATAAAAAGATGAACAAATTGTTGGTATTAGGTAAAAGAGGAACAAATTGTGGAGAAAAAAAAAGAGAAATCTATTACTTTAATGTTGAAACCATTGAAAATTGAGAGTTGTTTCTTTTTTGCGAGGAAAAATGGAGGGAAGAGATTGGAGCTTCAATGGCGAAAAACGAAGAAATAAGAGAGAATAAATGAAGGGAAGTGAAAACTCAGGTTAGAAAATGGATTTACGAGTATTCACACGAGTCTGCGCACGAATAACGTTCAGACAACGAGTCAACACACGATTCTGAACACGATTAAAGTAAAAGGGTATTATGGTAAACTCACGAATGATTACGTGCAAGTAAACATTACCGATGAAATTTATATTACGTTTGAATTAACCTTAAGTAAATCTTATAAAAGGTAAATCGATTACGGTCTTAACTCATTACGATTATTGAGGAAAATTCATCGTGGTGTAGTAAACGTACCTTAGAATAATCGGAAAGGTGAAAATTTAATATTTGCACGTTAAACTACCATGTTCAGTTGTTTTGTGGGTGCAATTATTGAAACCTCCCCAGCTTGTTAAAACTATCAGTATATAAAAAAATATTATTTTACTTGGAAATAAAAAAAACTTGTTATTGGAACTATTTTTTATATTATTATTATTGAATAAAATAATCACGTATAAAAGATCGGTTTAAAAGATGGTTTTGAACTAAATCTAGTGCCACGAGAGAGAAAGATCATTTAAACATTCAACAACATCGGACTAAATCAAGTACGAGTTTGACACATTGGGAGGATTTAGCCCAAAATGTACAAGGGATTTGGCCCCTAAAGTAACTAAAAGGTTAAATCCCCGAAAAAAGTATCGGGACGACCACTGGTTGGTCCAGGCCAAAGAGCGATCGACCAAGACCCAATATCGACCACTCCTTGACAAAAGGGAGTCGACCCATTTACAAAAATTCAGGGTCAAACTCTCATCCAATGGGCTCTCAGGCCCGGAGGAGGAGTGTTCGGTCAGACTCAGGTCGAGCACCCATCGACAGGGGCGGATTTACCTTAGGCCCAGAGGGGGCTCGAGCCCCCCCTCAACTATGACAGCTTACTTAATGTATATATAATATGCGGCATTTTTTTAAAAATTACCTTTGAGCTCAGTGGTAAATGCATATTTAGCCCCCCTCACCACCCAGGTTTAAGCCCTAGTTTTGTCTTTTTTGTGGTTAATTTTATTTTAGCCCCTCCTGACTTAAATTTCTGGATCTGCCACTGCCCATCGACCCTTATGACGGGCCTAGACCAATTCAGACTCTATTTTCTCCTATGGGGTGAGGGGTAAGCACAGTCTAGGGGGGTTCGGTCAATTTTTTTCCCTAAATCTAGTAGGAAAAGAGAAAGACCTAAACCAACAATATAAATATCACCACAATAACATGAAGTAAGTAATTCAATCAATTATAATCCAATAATTCTATAGTCAACTGTCGCCCTAATGATTTTGGCATCGGAGTTTGTTTACTTTGTTTTGCAAGTCCCTTCGTCTCGAAAATTACAAATTTACTGTTGAAGCCACGTGAGAAGCAGGTGTCGTCTACGGTTCTAAATTTGGCATCAACAATTATAATAATTATTCAAGAATCACGGTTTTTTTGTAATATCACCTCGTGCGTTCCTTACATATTTTGGTCTCGAAAATTTTATGTATATTCTATTTCAATATTTAAATTTCTAAAACGTCTATTACAATCTTTTAACCTTAAAAAATAGATATATTATTTCTATTCGGACTATTATTATAATAATTCTTTCTTGAGCGTTAATATGAGCATAAATCAACTGACATATTGTATAAACTAGTGATCAAGAGATCACAAGTTCAATTTTCATAACATTTAGAAAACGTTAGTACACGTGTGGAGGCTTATAATTGTATCAATTAACTCCTAAAATTTAGACAATTTGGAACAAAATAGGGAAAGAAGAGAAAATGAAAAACCACTAGTTTCATTAATGTGACATTTGAAGAAGTCTACCCACGTGTCATAATTTATGCATGAGTGATTTTCACTAATAACAAATTTATACAATTATAATTCTCCACACCCGCGTAGAGGGTGTAAAATGTAAATTAATACGCTTATGAAAGTTAGTGTTTTAATTTATAAAGCCCACAAATGTTAACGTTCTGTCAATTGAGCTATGCTCGGTTTGACAATTTTAAGTTAAGTTACAAGTTTAGACCATGAAATTTTAAAGTTAGGTTAGAATTAAAAAGGTTTGCTTAAAAAAAAAAAAAAACTTGTCAAGTATTTAGTATATCGATTAATTTTCAATTTTATGTCAATTAGATCTTTAATTTATTTAACATTCTTTTAAATTCATCGATCTAACATACTCAAAATTAAGAGTTGAAAATAGAGTTGTATTTCATGTTTTCATATTTTTTTTTTTTTGACAACATGTGGGGAGGGGGAATCGAACTTGAGACCACTTGCTCATAGTTCATACATTATGCCGGTTGAGCTATGCTCATGTTGGCATTTCATGTTTTCATATATATATATGTTTAGTAGGAGTTTTAGAAATTGGATCTCAATTTAACTAATTTTTCGAAATGTGTTTAAATATTTTTTTATAAACCATAAAACTAGTTGTAGTCACCAACTAATATTAAATTATTATTAATTAATCTATAAACATATTTTATGTTATAAAATTTGTATAATTATTATTTTATAATATCATATAATTTATAGTACATTATAATATACTTATTCGTTTGAAAAAATAGGACTCAAAAGAATCATGATTCGGTAAATAGGTACATTATAATATACATATTTTAATTTAACAAAATTGAATTGAGTTTCTAACATTAAAATACTTTATTTATTAAAGTTTTTATCTTTTAAATATAATTTTGTATTTTAAAATTTTAAATTTTAAATTCAGATAAAAAAAATATATTTTTATAATTTAAACCGTTTGGATCACAGATTAAAAAAAAAAACAGTTTTTAAAAACAAAATTTAGGGTGTGTTTGGTTTAGCTTCCTAAGTGTTTAATTTTTGCAAAAAGTCATTTTGGAATAAATTGAATTGTTTGGCAACCATCCAAAATGAATTTTTGAAGAATGAATTTTTGAAATAATGCATTTTGGATGAAACACTTGATATTAATTTTTGAAAAAAATGTTTTTGAGTGTTTATTTGAAAAACCTACATAATTCTGATATTGTATTCAAATTACCAAAATACCCTCACACTCTTCTTTTAAATTTTCTCCACCAACCAACCTCCTTCGACCACCGCCGCCCTTCACCGACCATCTTCGACCGCCGCCGACCACCGTCTCCAAACTCCGACCACCACCGTCCAACTCCGGCCACCCGTCGCAGGCCACCGCCTCCCACTCTTACCATCCGTCGCCCCGCTCAAACCGCCTGACCCCGGCCACCGCCGCCGCCACCCGACCCCGACCACCGTCGCCGCCACCCGACCCTAGCAACCGTCGCCGCCACCCGACCCCGGCCACCGCCGCCGCCACCCGACCTCGGCCACTGCTGCCGCCGCCGACCCCGACTCCCGCCGCCCCAGCCACCCGACCCCGGCCACCGTCGCCGCCACCCGACCCCGACTCCTGCCTCCCCAGCCACCCGACCCCAACCCTACCACCGCTGGCCAGGACCTGACCACCCGACCCCGACCACCGCCGACCCGACCCTGACCCCGACCCCGACCCCGACCCCGACCCTGACACCGACCCCGGCCACCGCCGCCCCAGCCACCCGACCCCGACCCTACCACCGCCGACCCGACCACCCGACCCGGACCCCGACCGCCCGACCCCGACCACCGCCGTCCCCCGACCCGGCCACCCGACCCTGACCACCCGACCTCGTCCCCGACCCCGACCCCGACCGTCCGACCCCGACACCAACCGCCCGACCTCGACCCCTACCCTAGCCCCGACCCCGACCCCGTCTGCCCGACCGTGACCCTGACCCTAACCCCGATCCCGGCCCCGAGCCCAGCCTCGGCCCCGACCCCGACCACCGCCGGCCACCCGACCTCGACCCTGACCCCAGCCGCCCGACCCTGACACCAACCCCGACCCTAACCCTGACTGCCCAACCCCGTTCCTGACTCCGGCTGTCCGAACTCGACCCCGACCCCGACCTCGACCGCCCGACCCTGACCCCGACTCCGACCCTAACCGCCAGACCTCGACCCCGACCGCCAAACCCCGACCATCAACAATAGTAAACCCTAAACTCTAAACGGCAAATATAAATTTAAACTTATTAATTCATATTGTTTATTAATAATTGTCCTTATAGTAATTTGACATTGAGAGAAACACTTTTAGTGTAGAACAAACCAAACACTTGCAGATAAAAACACTTTTGAGAAAATGTAACCAAACACACGAGTGTTTTAATTATAAACATTTCTAGAAAAAATGCATTCTTTGAAAAACATTTTTTTAGTAGTCAATCCAAACACACCCTTAGATTGCAAACCCATATTTTTTCGACTCACTCAATGTGCAAAATTTGAATTATCTCCAAAAACAAGCCTTCAAATTTTAATTTGTAATTTAACTTTTGTTTAATGCTAATTATATATTTTAATATTTTAATAAAAGATTTAAACAACTATGTAAAATATCAAATAAGACCCTTAAGGACACATTCAATGAATTTCTTAACCATCTTTTATTTTTGCATGTAGGTTGGTTGGAAGACCATCTTATAATTGCTTTACCAATATTGCCTCTTCAATGGAAAATTTTGTTAAAAAATAGTCAAAATTGATTAACTAATAGGCTACATTAACAAAAACAATTATACCTTTTTTTTCATTTCATAAATATTTTATATTTATTTTGCCATACCGAGCATAGCTCTTCAAGGCTTTAACTTATGAGGAAAACTTTTCCATAAAATTTTACTTTTGACTAAGAGGTCATGGGTTCGATCTCCGCTTTAATTAAATACCTTTAAAAAAAAATACTTTATTTTTTAAGATATTAATAAATTTAGTTCTTATATTTTTTATAAGTTTTAAAATTAATCTTTATCTTTATTTTATAGTTAACTTTTTATGAAGAAAAAAAAAAAACAGTCTCTAATAATTTTGTCTCCATAAATTTTTGAAACATAAACATATTATGTATTTTCTTGAATATAAATTAGTATTATTATCTCGCCATATTAAAAAAAAAAAAAAAAAAAAAAAAAAAAAAAAAAAAAAAAAACTAATTTTGTGAAATTTAGTTGGTTGAAAGCAGAATGACTAAAAAAAACAAAAGTATAGCGATCAAAATCATATTTTGACCTTAATATTAAAAAATTGTTTTATGATATATATATATATATATATATTAAAAAAAAAAAAAATAACTTGCTAAATAGACAAGAGTAACATAGTCCATGTATTTAGGTTTAAAAAATTATGTTTTATGATATATATATATATATATAGGACTTGTTGCACAAATAGCAATTAGGCCCAAACTAATTGTAAATTTAGTAAATTTTAAAATGTTTTGCAAATATGGCAAAAAAATTTGTTTCTATCACTGATAAACTTCTACTAGTGATAGACTATTATCACTGACAAAAATCTATAAAAAGCTGAGGTGATCAGCGATAGACTTCTATCAGCCATAAGATATCAGCGATATAAATTGTCATATTCGCAAAATTTTTAAAAATATGCTATATTTTTAATTATCTTATTCTAAATTGACATCTGTTACAATTTCTCATATATATATATATTTTAAAAAAAAAAAAAACTTGCTAAATAGACAACAGTAACATAGTCCATGTATTTAGGTGTTTCGTTTATTAAGTTTGCTTTAAAATAGTTTGTCGTCTTATTATCAACTAATATGATTCATGAAATGATTATCAATAATTGGGGGCAACTACAGCAAAGGAATCTCTTGAACTTATTAAAATAAAATAAAATAATTAATTAGTCGCACAAAAAAAAAACTTTAAACTATTCTACAGTTTTTTAGAATATTATTATGCTATAAAGAATTTGAATCTACAAAATAATAAAAGAGATATTAAACATGTTAGCGGTATAGTGTATTTTATAGCCGTAAACCTAGTGACTAAGAAGTCTCATAAATTCGAGATCTGTCGTAGGAAAAAAAAATGTACTTAAATTAATTTCTTTACATTAATAACATTATCATCATAGTTGTCGTAAAAAACAATATAATCATAATTTTGTTTTTTTTTTGTTTTTTAATAGATATAATCATAGTTAATTGTTTGACTTGAGAGGTTAAGTAGTTGCTTTTACAAGCAACCCACTTCATTGATAAGAATGAGTTGTTGTTTTCATTATTTGAACAAACCTTAATTAGATCAAAAAAAGGATACTTACAAAATAAACAATTGTTTTTTACCTATTTTTGTAAATCTTATCCTCTTTGTTTTGATGGTTTTAAATATTTATAATTCTCTATGGCTTGTAAATTTATAATCAATCTTATCTTTGTTTCTTTAGTTTTTTTTATTTTTTATTTTTTATTTTAAGATTTGTTTCTTTAGTTTAATAAACATGTCATATTTAATAAGCAGATATGCCAATTTCAATAAGACTGTTGATAAAATTTAACAAAATTGTATGATGATTATATTTCATAGATTGTAAGACGTTTTAAACTATTTTTAAGGTCTTCTAAAAAATATATATTTTTTTTAAGGTGCAACAAAATTATTACAAAATAAACAAACCACAATGTGATTATAAAATAATATTAAACACGTGGTATTTGAAAATTAAGTAAAATGCAGGAAATCCTATGGGCAAACCATCATAAATGGAGGAAGAGTAAAGTTAAAAACCTTACAAGTTGAGAGGTCAATTAAAAAAAAATATTCTCATAAACGTAGTATTATTTAAGAGGGTTGGTTGCACAAACAGCAATCAGACCAAAAATAATGGTAAATTTAACAAAGTTTACAACCTTTTGCAAATATGACAAAAAATCAGTAGCCCACTGATAGACTTTATGACTATTATTGGTAGACTTCTATCACTTACAAAATTCTATAAAAAATACTACTGTCAGCGATATACTTCTATCATAAACTTCTATCAGCGATAGATCATACTATCAGTGATAAAAATTGTTATATCCGCAAAATTTTAAAAAAATGTTATATTTTTAATTATTTTACTCTAAATTGACATCTGTTACAATTTTCTATTATTTAATCCATGCTTTTACACAAATCTATTATAATTTTTATTTTATTCTTTTGTGTCATTTAATAAATTTATTTTAATTTAATTTAATCATATTAGCCTTCATGTTTAAAATAAAAAATAAAAAAATATTTTATTATTTTTTTAATTTTACAATATTAATGTCATAATTTTAATCACAATTATCAATTAAAATTAATTAGAGTTTATTTGGTATGTCATTTATTAAAATAAATAAATAAATATCATCTATGAGTTTCTCTTCTTCCTTTTAACAACAATTTTCAAGTGCTACAATTCGAAACGCCGGTTGTCCCCTCCTATTTTCGTTGCGGCATCATTTATGTCGCCACCAATTTTCTCCACCGTATTGTTTCTGACGCTGACCAATTATCGTCGCCTATCCGTTACTGTTGTCACCCAGTTATCAAAGTCGTTTATTTATTGTCGACACTCCTTTACCCGTCATTTATTTATCGTCATCGTCCAAATAGATATATTTCTTTATTATTTTTTTTATCGTCGTCGTTCATCGTCTTCACTGATTTCAACATATAAACATTCATTTGTTAAGACAAGAATGATTTTTTTTTAATATGTATTTATTATATAATATATACTATGTATATGTAGTATTCACCACATTCAAACGATTTTCTCCATCAATTTTTGGCTTGTATCTGAAAAATGTAAGATCATACCCTGTTATAGTTTGTGTCTGATATTATTCTCAAAACAATATCAAAGTTTATATATAAAATACTCTGTATATATCTGAAACAACAAGCAGTCACATAAACAGCGACCATTAATAATACCTTGATATATACCATAATATATGCATTGTTATATATATACACACTTCTAATGTGTTACAATGATATATACCTGAATTTATACATTGTATATATCTGAAACAACAAACAATCACATCATTAATAATACCTAATATATATCGTTATATATATATACCATGTTTATATCAGAAAACACAAACCATTAACAAATTTAATGATATATATGATGTATATAGGCCCCGTTATATAAAACAAAAACCCCAAAACTAAAAAAAAAAAAAATGTGCGGCGAAACAACAAAAGATACTGGCAGTGTAAATCAACCACAACCTATGGGTATCGGCGGCGACTAGGCATGGGGTACAAGCAGCGATGTTGGGTGGTTATCGGCGGCGACAGTGTAGATGAAGTTGGAGACTCAGCGGTGAAACCACAAAAGAGGACAACGTCGTAAATCAACCACGAACTATGGGTATCGACGACGAATGGGCGTGGGGTACAGGCAGAGACGTTGGGTGGTTATCGGTGACGACGGTGTAGATGAAGTTGGAGAGTCAGAGGTGACATCACGAAAAATTCTTAGAGACGTATTTGTGAATATTTGTAGTAATTAATTCAAAATCAGTAAAATCAATCATTATTACTTATTTCTACCATTTTTTTAGTTTAAAAAAAACGTAAAATACTATAGGAATATAATGATAAAACTACTAACTATCTTATTTTTTATTTTTGTACCGGATAGACGTTAATGTAATAAAAGTTATGTTAAACATTTAAAATATCGTATATCTTATTTACCCATCTGTGTTAAACCCCATTAAAAGAATGATAAGAGACGAGTCAATTCAATTAATTTGATTAACACTATTCACACCTTAAGAAAACTAAGGGTCTGTTCGGTAGAGAATCCATATTATGTTTTATGTTTTCAGATTCACTAATTTGAGCTAATATACGTTTTTGAAAACTGCATTTGAATTCTGTGATTCAAACCGTGTAAATTTTGAAAACAACATTTTCTTTTGTTTTCAATGTATGATGATTTTGAATTTTAAAATTTAAAATGCGGAATTATATTTAAAATGATAAAAAAAAAATTATATATATATATATATATATAGTATTTTATGTTATAAACTCAATTTATATATATATATATATTATTATATAATATATAATATATTATAAATTACATATAAAATAATAATTATACAAAATTTATAATATATAATATGTTCATAAATTAATTAACAATAATTTATATTCCACCTAATATTTAGTTGGTAATTACCATTTGTTTTATTGTTTATAAAAAAAAATTCAAATACATTTTTGAAAAATTAGTTAAATTGAGATTTAATTTCTAAATCTGCTACCAAACACATATGTGAAAATATGAAATACAACTATACTTTCATTGAATCTTTTATTTTCATATTTATTCATTGAATCTTTTATTTTCATATTTTTGTTTTAAGATCATTGACCCAACAAATTCTAACCAATTAGATATTCGTATTTCATGATTTATAAGTTTGAATTCTATAAGTTTTGTTTTTCTAATTCAATAACATGAAAGTAATAGAGATTCTCTAACAGTTTAGTTGAAGACATAATGTCTTGACTAAATATTTCGATTGCTCATAATTTACAAGTTAGTATTTAGAAAAAAGTGATTAGTTAAGTATTAGTGAATTTGGTTATATTGTTTTTATTATTATTATTATATATATATATATATATATATTTATCTGCTTCTTTTTCAATTTTAATTTTTTTTTTACTAAACATACATATTAGTTCCAATTTCTTAAAGTATTTTTTTAAAGGTATTTAATTAATCCGGATGAAAATATCGAATCTTTAACCTCTCTTGGTCATTAGTTGATGTCAGTTGAGTTATGCTCCACTTTTGATTTAATTCTTAATCTCTTCAAACTAGCAAATCTATCTTCAATGTAAACAAAAAAAAAAAAAAAAAAATCACTAAAAAAAATTACCTAATAAAAAGTCGATATTATGATTAAATTACTATTTTATTAATATAATTAGGCACGTGAATGCTATTTGACACGTAAATCTCAACCTGTCGTATCAATCCGTAAAATGAATTCACAAATCAACAAAAAATTATTTATTTCAGGTTGCATGTTCACATGTTCAAATATTTAAATAAATCAAAACAACACTTCAACTTTATATCAACAACAAATTGTAGTAGAATTTCCTATGAGCAAACTTAATTAGTAATTTTAAATTTTAATTCATCAAGAGTAAAATTGATAATTTACCAGAATTAGAAACTAAATTGAGAATTAGTTACTTAAAAGACTGACCACTTTGATTGATATATTTAAACCTTTTTTTTTTTTAACTCAAAACACAACATTATAAACTTGGTATTAAATTTTCGTCGACATTTCCATCGATATTTCCACATATCCATAGGTTCGACATCGACATGAAAGGTGAATCGACATTTTCATCCTACCGTACAAAATCGATGAAATATTAAAAAAAAAAAAAAACAATAAAATGTAGCCTAACATGAATATAATATTATAATAAGTGTATTTTAACTATTTAAAAGTTCAAAATATTTATTTATTAATTTAAATATTTTTTGAAAAAAAATTATTTTTAAAAATCTTTCAAAAATATTCATCGACATTTCTATAAAATTGAGAGCTCGATATTTCATTTAAATCCTTTTATATAAAATAATTTGCGACCGGTCATAAACTAAAGTGTAATTCTGTAAAAAAAAAAGTGTAGTATATATATATTATAATAAATATAATTTTTTTTTTCAATAAAGGCCCAGAATTTTGGGGGTGCTCGAGGCAAATAAAATTCAAATAGCTTTGAATTGTTTATTTCAAAAAAATTATAGAGAGGAAATTTCCAATGTGTTGAATAAATATAATTTTTAATTAATATTTGACCCAACCCAACGCCTATTTATTTATTTTCTCATTGTGAACTGCGGCGTTGATTGGCTATCTAATTTTGAGGCTAATTAAATTCTGACCCCATAACTATTCTTATTCAAATAAACGCGCCTATATTTTATGCCGTTTCGAAAAAGGTACCTTTTCAGATTCTTTTTTAGATGCCAATATATATGAATTTACCTTTGATTTTTTTTTTTTTTAAAAATTATGTTCAATCGTGTTTTCGTGGGGAGATTTTACTTTGAATGTAGTAGATGACTCGAATAGAATATTGTTGTCTTGTTACATGTGAAATTTCATTTCTATTGTCAATTTTTGCTCGTATTGATAGTGAGTTTAATCGTCTATTTTAGATAAGACTATATTCTTCGAATATATCTAAAATATATTTTATACCCTTGAGCCACGCGAGGATTAGTCTCGTGTTGATCTTTCTTATTTGACATGCGGTACCACGACGTACATTATCAAAACCATTCATTATGATTGGTAAATTGTGTGAAGTTAGTCAAGGAAACAATTTTGTACGACTAAGACTTTTCGATTTTCATTGTTATATAACGTGGTTACAGTACTCGAACAACACGTAATATTTAAGAAAACAATACACTCTTCGTCAAATCATTCAATTAGATACCAAGCTAAACCTATAGTTCAACTCGTCAAGACATATGTTATTGATCGTGAGATCAGAAAATGAATCTTCCACAATCTCACCTCTTAGGGAGTGTTTGCGGGCCACCAACTTCGAGTTTGGTGAATTGTGTTATCAGAAGAGATTTTAACACAAATGAGTCATTAAGATATAAAATATCACTAGGTTGTACATTGTACCGGCTAAACTATGTCATATTGCTGCTTTATATATTACGTTAACTAGTATATATCAAGTTTTGTTTTGTTTTTTTCTTTCTATTTTTTACTTAAAAAATTACACACTTTAAAATATATGTCATAGTATTTAATTAATAAAATAATCTAAAAATAGGGGGAAGGGACAATTTTTTACCCTTTCCCAAAACTACCTATTTATGTGAAGCCAATTATTGGGAACAATGTAGATTGAAGTGTGGTACTTTATTTTAGAGAATAATTGTTAGAAGTACAAACAATATCTTACATTGGCTAGAAAAGGAAAATATCATGAGTATATAAGGGGACAACTATCTCTAATGGTATGAAACTTTTTTGGTGGAACCCAAAGCAAAGTCACGAGAGTTTAGGCCAAAATGAGACAATATCATACCAATGTGGATACCAATGTAGAGATATGTGGAATTACGTTGTCCCTAACAAGTGGTACCAGAGTCATGTCACTGACTTATCCATGTCTATAAAATTATCGGGTGTCGTCATAGTGAATTTGTGGTTGACCTTTGCTAGCTCAAGTGTAATTCGGGATGACTGACTATCTGAGGGTCGTGATTGAGCATTAAAGGTAATATACTCAAGTGTAATATACGATCCTATGTGTGGGGAGACCGAGGTTGGTACTTTGTTATATACTCAAGTGTAATATACGATCCTAGATGAGGGGGGCCGATATCGGTACTTTGTTCGAGGTGTGGTTGAATATTAAAGGTAATATACTCAAGTGTAATATACGATCCTATCTGAGGGGAGATCGAGGTTGATACTTTTTGTTCGAGGAGAGGATTGTTGGGAACAAAGCAGCCTCAAGTGACTCTGTGGCGGATCCAGAACTTTAAGTCAGGGGCTAAAATAAAATTAATCACAAAAAATAAGAGTTGAGACTTAAACGAGGGTGGTGAGAAGGGACTTGACATACTTTTACCACTAAGCCCAAAAGTAATTTTAAATAAATTTCTACATTTTATATACAAATTAAGTATACTATCATAGTTGATGGGGGGGACTCGAACCCCTGCTCCTGTTAGGTGTGGTACTTTGTTTAAAAGTCCGGGATAACCGACTATCTGAGAGTCGTGGTTGAGCATTAAAGGTAATATGCTCAAGTGTAATACGATCCTATTTGAGGGGAAGTCGAAGTTGGTACTTTGTTCTAGGAAAATATTGTAGGGAACAGAGTAGGTTCAAGTTGGTACTTTGTTTAAAAGCAAATACATGAAAGTTTAAACCCAAAGTGAACAATATCATACCAATGTAGAACATATTACTTGATACGAGATGAAAACAAAAATGAGTTGTTGGAAAACACTTTTTTGAAAACAGGTGTAGGTGTGGTCATCCGGGATTTTAGAGGAAATTTGGTAACTGTTGCATCAGTTTGCATCCTGGGCCCTGGGGAAGCTTGATCCGTTGTCAGTTGAGTCCCTTGTCCTTCTCCATGGTCTGAAATTGGCGGCGAGGAAGAGAATTTATAATATGTGGGTCGAATCAGATGCACAAGTTTTGGTGAAAGTCATTCAATCTCATGATTCACACTTGTCCCCCTAAGGGGTTGTGCTCGTTGAGATTAGAGTTTGGATAAGTGTCCTTCAGATTAAAGGCCTGACGTACATCCTGAGAACAATAAATCGAATAGCTCATAATGTGGCAGCTCAAGCTTCCATCCTGGGGTTCTTCATCTTAGGAGGACCCTCTACCAAGTTGGCTTCAACTTATTCTACTTTCTGACTGATCGGCCTTGGGGCCTCGTTTCTTGATTAATGAAAGTTGTTTGTTTAAAAATAATAATAATAATAATAAATAAATAAATAAATATGCTGTTTTCTTTTTAAATTGTGTTTGAAAATTTTGAATATATGGCGTGCAAAAATATTAATAAATTTGTCATTTTAAAACTAATAACTTTCATTTTTTCAAAAAAAAAAAAGAAAGAAAAAAAAAATGTTTAAAGCACATGAAAAACAATTTAAGAAAATAGATATTCAACAATGCACGTTTTTATAGAATTAAAGTTTTGAGAAACATAAAACTGTTTTCAATTCCACACACATTAGGACCTGTCTAAATCCCATGCCATTTTTTTTTTCATTATTGATACAATTTCACTTAATAAAAATTAGGCTAAACTATGAAAAGAAAAAAAAAAATCCTTAACTTTGCCATTTATTTTTTTAAAAATATCCATATTATTTCAAAAATTACAATATTACCTTTGAACTATCGTAAACGATTTAAAACTATCATGAAAGTGAAATTTCGTTAGAATATTGTACGATAGAGCCGACGTGGTTAAACACCGTTTTTTTAAACTTAATCTAGACAAACGTCTCAATTACCATCATGTCGTTCCAAGTCACCACCACATCGATTTGCCATCAACATTCTAACGAAATTCTCTTTCAAAAGTAGTCTTGAGACATTTATTAAAGGTGGAGAGTAATATTGCAAACTTTTTGAAAAAAAAAAAATATTTTTTAAAGAAATGACAAAATTGATAAGTATATATATATTTTTTTTTTTTAATTTATCCTAAAAAATAAGAACACACCACATGGAGTCAATTTATGGTACACTTTCCCTAAGTGTGAAAACATATACAAATACATTTCCCCTAAACAATATTGAATTGTGCATCTCCCTTTAACTAAATTTCATCACTTTTTTGTATTTCTCAATCAAGTTTGGTGGCTTCAGAAATATAAGCCCTAGTGTGACAAATAGGGAAAATATTTATATGTATATATAAACCAAATTTTAATGATTTTACCATTTTTTTCAAAATCATAATCAATTTTTTTTTGGGTTCACTTGACATAAATTTTATGCTAATTTAATGTATGTATAACTTCTAAGTATTATATTTGTTTTAAGAAGTTTAAAATATTTCAATTATATCTATAAACTTTAAATTCTAATTATATTTAGATTATTGTTCATGTAAACATTTGATAAATGCTTACTCAAAAAAAAAAAAAAAAACATTTGATAAATGTACATGCTTCTGGTTTAACACGTTTTATAAATGTTTGTAAAATTGTATAACAATTTTAGAAACAACTAAAATTTTTTTTTAAAAAAAATCTCTTCTAAATCATAAATAATTTTTTTTTTTTTTTTTTTTTTTTTTTTTTTTTTTTTTTTTACTTATAAAATGCATAATAAATCTAAAAGTACTAAATAATATAAAATTGTCAGATATTTAATTTTAAAAACTAATTTTCATATAACAATATTACATTTTTTATTTCAAAATTTTAATGAGTAACAAATAAAAATAATGTTAACTTATAAGTTTAGTCCATAACTTTAAAATATGTCTAATAATTAAGTCTTTAAATTTTCAATGTTGTGTTTAATAAATCACTGTAATTTTAAAAAAGAAATTGCATTAATGTCTATTTCACTTTTCTTATTTGCAAATATAGTACATTTAGAAGAAAAAAAATTGTCAATATAGTGTATCACCGATAAACCATTTGTATAGTCTATTAACGATAGACTTCTATCACCAATAAAAATTGTGTTATATTTGCAAATACGCTTACATTGTGCTATTATTTTGTGGTAGATTGTCATATATGTAATCGCCCCATTCTAAATCATTAACACTAATCTATTAGATCTAAAATTGAATTTTATGTGCGGTAAGACCCTAAAATTTTAATTATGTGTCTAGTATGTCTATGAATTAAAAAAAATCTCGAATAGGTCAAGAACCTATTAAACACAAAATTAAAAGTTTAAGAATCTATTAGACACATTTTAAAGTTTAGGAACCTATTGGACACAAAATTGGAAGCTTAGGACTCTATTAGACATTTTTATTTTATAACAAATTAGATTTTCTAAAGTTCATGAACCAAATTCACAAATTTAAAAGTTTAAGGACTGGACTTATAATTTAAAGTCAAATGCACAATTCTATGTCAAAAATCATGCTTGATTTGTAAGTATTCTTCTTCTACCAAAACCTTCAAATAATGAGTTTTCAAATTTAAATGTGTTGGTTTAAAAGATTACAATTACAATTATAATTTTTTTTTTAAAATATATTATGAAAATATTGATTTTTTTCTTATGATTTCATCGTAAATATTGATTTTAATGTAGGGTAGTGGATAATTATAGACCCGTTTGATAACTATTTTAGTTTTTAATTTTTGGTTTTTATGTTTTTTGTTTTTTAAAAACAAAAATCATATATATTTGATAACTGATTTCGTTTTCTGTTTCTAAAAAACAAAAAAACCACAACTTTTTGATAACTGTATTTTGTTTTCAATCTTTTTTTTCTAAAAAAAGAATGTTGGATCAACTTTTGTTAAAATTTCAAAGCCTAAGGAGTATTGTTTTTTGTTTTCAATCTTTTTTTTTCTAAAAAAGAAAATGTTGGATCAACTTTTGTTAAAATTTCAAAGTCTAAGGAGTATACTTGAAACCTTTCTCAAAGTTCAAAGATATTGTAGACAATAAAAAAAAAAGTTCTTCGAAGCTGTGTTAATGGTAGTTAAGGGCTCCCGAGCGAGAACGAGAAATAGGCGATGCACCATCCTTGTTGCTACGGACGTTGACTTTGCAAAACTATGAACATGAGCTAGCAATCCCGTATTGAAAAGGTTCCGAAAACACAACATGAAAAACTCAGTTATATAGTTTAACCTATTTTAAAAGTGTTTTTCTAAAGAATATTTTAAAATGTAAGGTTTTATTTTAACGGAAACACTTTTTTTTTTTTTTCAAAACAAAAAACTGAATTAATTATCCAACACATCCGTTTAAAAAAAAAAAAAAAAAATTGGAGTGTGAATAAAAATTTCCATAAAAATTAAGCCAAATCAAACATAATTCAAATGCTTATTACCATCTTAAAGGTGAATTGTGTTTTTTTATTTTTTTTTAAGTTCAACAAATGAGTTTGAGAGATTTGAAACGGGTTATTATCAAGAATAACCTATATGGCAAAAAATCTATTAACATTAACCCTCTTTTTTGCCACTATCAACATTAACCCTTCTCGGTGCATCCTGGCCAGGATCGGGCACCAGGATTCTGTTTTTTTTTTTTTTTTTTTTTTTTAATTATTTATGATTTTATGTATTTTAAGTTTTTACCCCTCCTTATAATATACCCTATATAACCTATTTCTTTAATTTGGAAGGGAAGTTTTTATCTTATTCACTCTTTTTATTTATTTTTTTCCTTCTTCACATATACCCTGTATACAAGTTTAAGGATCACATTCCATTTGAACAAAATTTTGGCCCAATTTATCGTTCATTAACCCAGATCCTGGTCGGAATGTATACAAATCCTGGTCAGGATTTGTATACATTCCGACCAAGATCGACCAAGACCGAGATTATTTATTTATTTTTATTTTTTTCATACATTATAACCGATGTTTCTTCTTTTATGTTACTTAGAGACTGTCTCGTTTGTTGGTGGCATCTTCTCTTCTTCTCCTCTCTAATATTGTGCCACCAACACGAGGCATTCTCTAAGTAACATAAAAGAAGAAACATTAGTTATTATGTATGGAAAAAAAAAAAATCTCGATCTTGGTCGATCCTGGTCGGAATGTATACAAATCCTGGCCAGGATTTGTATACATTCCGACCAGGATCTGGGTTAATGAACGAGAAATGACGCCAAAATTGACTTTATGAAGCTATTGTTCAATATGATAAACATTTGTATAAACATACCTTGTTTGCTCAAATGGAATGTGAAAAATAGTGAATAAGATAAACTTTCCTTGCAAATTAAAGAAATATGTTATAAATAATTTAAAAAAAAAAAAAAAAAAAAACAGAATCCTGGTGCCCGATCCTGGCCAGGATGCACTGAGAAGGGTTAATGTTGATAGTGGCAAAAAAACAGGGTTAATGTTAATAGATTTTTTTGCCATATAGGCTATTTGTGATAATAACCCATTTGAAACTCCGACCTACCTATACCTATCAATTACCGATGAACTATGCTCACTTTTTTTTTTTTTTTTTATGGTGCTCACCAACTTGTTCTAAAAAAAAAAAAATAATAATAATTGAAGGCCATGTTGAGTATGGCTATGGCATCATAACCAAGGCCCATATTCCAATCCAATCCAGTCAACCAATAAAGAACCAACAATTGCACAATGCTGCACTTTCCTGCTTTTATTGCTGCAGCCTCACAGGACTCCAATTTTGTGTCAGCACTCGCCAATCGCCATTAACTATATCATCATCAATCATCTTCCTCATTCCCTCCTCGAAAAACCCCATTTTCCCTCTTCAAATCTCTCCATCCATTTGATTTCCCCACCCCTTTTGAAAGCTCCGAAGGATTTTCACCTCAAAGGGTCGGAGAATTAGTCTCTGATTCGTCTCAGAAATGTTCGAATCGCCATTAGAAGAAGGATGGCGATATTGGGTCCGATGGCAAGTGCCTGTTTGTGCTCTGATCATCTTCCTTCCTTGTGTTTTTGCTCTCAAATTCATCAGAAAGTCAATGTCTGAGCCTCTGCTTCTCACTGATTTGTGGGTTACTCATTGGAGGAACCTCAGTCCTTTATGGCTTTTGCTTTACAGGGCTTTTGCTTTTGTTTGCTGTTTTCAGCTGCTCTATGAGATTGTGACCTTACATGGATTTTTTTCCTTCTTTTTCTACACTCAGTAAGTCAAATTCCCCTCATGGATATTGAAGGAGAGAAATTGTAGCTTGAGTTCTTAAACTATGTGGGGTTTTCTCTGGTTGTTGTCTTATGTTTGTTCTGTTTCTTTGGTGGAACTGGTTTTTCTAGGTGGACAATGGCATTAGTGGCAATCTATTTTGCGGTATGTTGTCACCAACTTCGTAACTTGGTCTATATGGTTTCGGTTTAGTTTCAATTTAGTCTCCATAAGATATTTTGCCTTCTGATGTTGTTATTCTTGTTTTCTTTCCAGCTGGGGACCATTGTATCTGCATATGGATATTGGTGTCCTTCAAGGAAAACCCAGTCCAAAAATGAGGAGGGTGTTAAACTCATGGAAAAAGATTTGAAAAATAATGGAAATAATGTTAAAGAGGATAACATCAAGGTGCAAAACAAATATGCTCAACAGGAATTTCAGGAGAAAGCAGGATATTTAGGAACTCTGATGCAAATGGCATATATGGTTCATTCCAAATCCTCTCTCTCCACTATGATCTTTTGTTCTTCCTCAACAGTTTGAACATAATATTTTATGTGATATGTGTTTGTCCTCAATATATCTTTTTTGCTCTGTGTGTATATATAATACTTTCATATAGTGTCTGCATTGTTTTTTGAGTTCAACACAACATCTGGAGGTGGGGGAATTCGAACCTCAGACCTCTTGATCGAGGTTATATGCATCAATCAGTTGAACTATGCTCAGGTGGGCTATAGTGTCTGCATTGTCACTAAATTGATTGGTGATACATCATAGCACATGAAAAAATAAATTTTGGACTCTATCAAATTGAACTTCTTTCTGCATAGCGTTTTGTAAGTTCCCTTTTTTGACCATTTACGCCAAATTGTAAGCTCATTGGCGATTTTTGGAGAATTTCTTATCTACTCTCTTGTATTCTTTTGTTATGATAGAAACTAAATAACTAGAATATATTGAAAGATACAAGAACTACAATATAACTCAAGCATTTGAGATACTTGGATCCTCCTTCTCTCGAGTATTCTTACCTCAAGCCTAAAATTGCTAAACAATTGTCTACATTCATCCATCAAATACTTTTACAGTCAAATCTCTTATGTCTGATTTACTGGTGAATACTTCCATTAATAGTCTTTACAAGGTTATTTGGGCTGATTCCTATTCAAAGAAAATTAAAATCTTCTTATGGGAACCAAGTATTGGGACTATTAATACAGTTGATCGCCTTCAGCCCCGGATGCCTCATATGCATCTTTCTCTATCTTGGTGCATTATGTGTGCATCTGACCAAGAGCATCCTTGGCATCAGGATCTGTTCTGTCATTGTTCTTTTGCAACTTCATTTTTGGCTTTGATGCTCGACACTTTTGGATGGTCTGTGGCTTTACCAAATCACCCTTTTGACCTTTTGGCAACTATTTTTTATGGTCATCCCTTTCATGGTGATAAGAAAACTTTTTGGCTTGCAATAAATAGAGTTTACTTTTGGTCTCTTTGGATAGAAAGGAATGAGCGAATTTTTGGTAACTCTTATACCACTTTTTCTCATTTCATGGATTTAGTTCTTTTTCGTGCTATGTACTGGTGTAAATGTAAACACCCTTTCTCGGATTATATAGTCTCTCTTTTTTTATTTTGAACTAGACAACTTTTATGTAATTCACCTTTGGGTGTTTGGAGGTCTCCCTCAATGAAATTGTTTCTCTTCTCTAAAAAAAAAAAATTCTACCTTCATCCTTTCCCCCTCACTCTATAAATAATATTTCTAACTACTCAATTGGCATTCCTAACACATTGCTAATAAAAGTTTTGTTCTCATTCTTTTGGAAAAAATCTGCATCAATACTTGCCTCATTCTACACGTTTTCTCCTTTTTTCTGTGAGCTTTTGTGAGACTTATACCTTTTATGCATTGCAGGCAGCAGCCGGTGCTTCTGTATTAACCGACGTGGTGTTCTGGTGTCTTCTCGTGCCATTTCTACTTGGTGAAGATTTCTATGTCAGCCTGGTGTGTATTGGCTTCCCTTTGTCAATTTGATTATCTGCCAGTGATATAAATTTCTCAGTAGTTCAGAATCCTTCTGAGTTCACTAATTGTCTTTCAGTTTCAAACTTCCTTAATGTGTTGGTAACCAAAAAATCAGAAGAAATAACTTTATTTGCTTCCATAACTTCACATTCTTAGTTCTTTTGATTGTGTTAAGATGATCTGCTGAAGCTGAAATATATACTGTGCAGAAACAAGAATATATACTTTTTCTATGGCTACACACATATATTGCATCTTTCTGTAACATGTTTTATATATTGTGAAGGGAATTCTTGTAACATTAGGGTTGGTGTTTACCGTTTATTAGGTTATTGTTTTCTTGAGCTGTATGAAGTGAGAAAAAAAAAAGATTACACACCTGATGGCTTTGAAAAAAACACAAGTCTGGTTTGTTACTTTTTCATCTTCAATGATTTTCTAATATGTTGTTGCATTAGATTAATGGAAGTAACAGCTTGTATGGATGATATCATGGACTCATTCTACTGTAATTTTCATTTTGGATCTAGCATTTTATTGTTAAATTAGCCTCGATATCAACACGAGACCGAACACATGGACTATTATATAAAAATCAAGTGGAAATGACATTGCCGGAGTTTGAACTTAAAACCATTAGCTCTAATACCATATTGAACATCACTACATCTAAATGCTTGGGTTGATGCGTTAGAGTAAATTTCAAAATTTGATGTGCATTTCTCTCTATATTTGTTTTTTGTTGAGTTTACATTTATGTTTAGTGGGACTAACCTAAGCATAGTTCAACTAGTCAAGGCATATATCCTCGACCAAGACGTCAAAAGTTTGAATCCCTACCTGCATTTATGTTTAGTGGAATTAATAGAATAACAGTTTGATACCTAATTTTTTTTTCTTCATTTTACACTAATGTAATGCAAAGTTCTTGTTTCCACAGCCTATTTCACCTCTATTACTTTTGTACTATTTGTTCTTGGCAGTTGCTAGGTAGCATACATGCTCTGAATGCTGTTTTTCTTCTTGGAGACACTGCTCTCAATAGCCTTGTAAGTAATCACATGTTCAAAAAGGAACAAAACTCCATCATAAGCTTTCACTTCTTGGATCTCAAACTCTCATCAATCTCTTGTCCATGCTCTCAACCGAAACGCTTCGCTTTTGCAGTCATTTCCTTCGGGCGGTTTCGCATACTTCGTGGCCTTCGGCGGTCTCTATGTCGTTTTCCAATGGACTGTGCACGCGTGCTGTGTAAATTGGTATGCAATTGTTTCCTCTTCTTGATTTTCATTTAAAGTGTCTTCCAAAAGAGAGAAAAATAACAAAATTCTGTTAACTAACCTCAGGTGGCCATATCCTTTCCTTGAGCTCAGTACACCTTGGGCTCCTCTCTGGTATGCTTTGATTACAACAACACATCTCACTCTCTTTTAAATTGTCACTAAATTCAAAAGCTTAAGCTGATAGGTTAAGATTTATTGACACTAACTTATGAGTCGGTTTGAAAAATAATACATTAATTAGTAACCGACCGACATTATTTTTGGAGAAGAAACGATATGGTAGGAATTTGAGCAGAGACTTCGTACTTTGGTACCATGTTAAATTACCTCTAAACTCAAAAGTGTAAGATGATAGATTATGATTTGTTTTGATAGTATATACTTTTCTCAACACTCCCCGTCACTTTTGGGTTAAAAAATTAGCACAAGTTCCAAAAGGTGGCTCTCAATATTTTCAGGAAGAAAATGACACTAGAGATATCTTGAACACAATATTTCCTTTTCTATTACCATGTTAAATTAGTTCTAAATCTAAAAAGTTAAGCTAACTGATTAAGATTTATTTAATCTTTGTTTATACCTATTAACACAAATATTTGATGAATGTGAATATTTTGATTACAGGTACATTGGTTTAGCAGTGATTCACATCCCCTGTTATGGATTATATGCACTGATTGTGAAGGCAAAATACTCACTTTTGCCAAGATTGTTTCCTCATTCTTTTGTCAAATCATTTTAGCTCAAAACTAGGCAATTGCTACTTCAAATGTGTTGTTATTTATGTAGTAGTGTATGTTGGAACCAAACAAACTTCAATATCAAAGGGGGAAAATTGAAAGTGATTCATTTTCCTCAGCTTTATTTATATGTATAATAATATTTTATTTTATATAATATTTGGTAATACTTACATGTAAAACGCAAATTGACTTTGTGAAGGGTTTTTCCAATTTTAGTTGATTTGTTTATGTAAAAGAAAACTAATTGTTATGAGCTATTAACTTGTAAACTTACCATCACACCACCATTATTTACAACATATAGGGCGGAGAATCCAACGTGTGACCTTTTAGTCACTAAGTCGTCCGCTCATGTTGACCACATCTTCACTATTTTAACAATTTCAATCCATCATGCTCAATATGAGTATGAGTAGAACTTTGTTGTTAGTCGGCTACTGCCCAACTTTGAAGCCCGACACGTGTCAAAATAAAAATATATATTTTTTTTTTATTATTATTATTATATATATATATATATATATATATATATATATATATATATATATATATATATATATATATATATTTAAACAAGATTACATATTTACTTTTTAGATTGAGTTCAAAATGAGAATGAGAGATAAATAAATGAAAACTAAATTATAAATAATTTTTTTACAATTTTTTTTTTCAAAGTTATTTAATTATTGTGAGGTGGAGATTGAACTTCAGACCTTTTAGTTAAGAGCCAATCGAGATATGTTAAGGACTAGTGACCAAGAGGTCCTAAGTTCGATTCCTCACCCGCATGTAAAAAAAATACTATTACTATTTTTTTTAGTATCAAAATATTATTAATATAATATATTATAATCTTATTTAAATAGTTTTTTTCCTAGTACATTATATTTTAATATTATTGTGATGTTACACCAATATACATATTCACTTTACACAATCAACAGATGATAAATATCAATTAAAGATTGTCTAATATATTAAACTATGAGAAATTGTAAGAGATGTCAATTTAGAATAAGATAATTAAAAATATAGCATGTTTTTAAAAAAATTGCGGATATGGCAATTATATCTTATGGCTGATAGAAGTCTATCGCTGATCACCTCAGCTTTTTATAGATTTTTGTCAATCAGTGATAGAAACCGATTTTTTTGTCATATTTGCAAAATATTTTAAAATTTGCTAAATTTGCAATTAGTTTGGGCCTGATTGTTATTTGTGCAACCATCCATTAAACTATTGACAAAATAATTTTTTTTTTTACTTTAGAGAAAATCATTTTTTACCCTAAAATTTCAATTTCATCAAATAATTAGACCTTAATTAAATTTTGATAAATGTTGCCATTTTTACCTTATAATAAATTAACATTATTTTTTTAAAAAATAATTTTTATTTTATAAAAAATATAAAACAAATAGTAATTATTCCACCATTTATGAACTTTTGTTGTTTTCAAAAATAAAAAAACAGTTATGTATCTAGTTTAATAAATGAAAATAAAAGTTAAGAATATACCTACACAAAATCGAAAGTTTAAGAACTTATTATACATTTTTTAAAGTTTATGAACCTATTGGGCACAAAATTGAAACGTCGTAGATTTATTAGACACTTTTTAAAATTCAATGATTAAACAAGGCACAATAAAAATTTACGACTAAGCTTATAATTTAATCTATTGTATATATATATTAAACTGAGTTTTTTTATTACTATTATTTGAAAAATAACTGTAAACAATAATTTAGTTGGTAAAATTAAATGACATGTAAATATTAATAAATAGATAATATTAAGTTCAAAATTGTTCAACAATTGCGGGGATAGCTCAGTTGGGAGAGCGTCAGACTGAAGATCTGAAGGTCGCGTGTTCGATCCACGCTCACCGCATTTTTTAAAATTTTTGTTCAATTTTACCGTGTGAAACTCGTAAGAGGTAGAAGGACACAAAGATCTAGTAAACGCGGAGGTTGCTCCCCTCACCACCACCCTGGGCCTTCCAATCACCACTACGAGACCGTGGCCATTGATTGATAATTTTGGAAAGAAATGGTTCTTATTCTCATATTCGCTCAAGCACATGGAGAAGAAAAAAAAAAAAGAGTGTATTTAGAATGAAAAACAAATATAATGTGATTGGATTATGACCTTTCGTTGTTCAAATCAAGTAGAAGAAGAAAAAAGACAAAAAAACATACGGTCTTCATCTACAACAACGATTCTCATCTAGACTGCTTTTAGAGGATACATGATATGTATTCCAGATCAATCTCACTTTTTTTGGCCTATAATTTACATTTTTACCTATAATTAAGAAAGTGAACGTTTGTGAGTGAAAACTGAAAAAGACAAGGAAGACTCTGCGTGCACTGAAGGGTCCGGAGAAGTTAGAGGCTTTGGTGAGAGGTCACTGAGAAATAAGGTGAAGATGACTTCCAATGCAGGCAAGCTCTACAAAATTCACTTTTATTAAAAATACATTTCTTTATTATTTTGAGATTTGAGATTTTTTGTTTTTTTTTTTTTATTATTTTTTTTTCTTGTGATTTAGTTGTTTTTATATATTTTTTAATTACAATATTTTTTTTTTAACTTTCTTAGTAGATTTTCGATTACACTACTTTTTAGGATTATTATTATTATTATTTTTATTATTTTTTTTTTTATTATTTTTTTTTTTTTTTGTAGTATGAATTTTTTTAATAGATTTTCAATTTCATAGAGATTTTGTTAGTTTTGTTAGTAGATTTTCATTTGAAGTTTTTATCGAGATTTTATTAGTTTTGTTAGTAGATTTTCATTTGAAATTTTTATGATGAATTTTGTTAGTATATTTTTCTTTTACCTTCTCAATTGAAGTTTTTAGGATGGATTTTGTTAGTATATTTTCCTTTTACCTTCTCAATTGAAGTTTTTATGATGAATTTTGTTAGTATATTTTCTTTTTACATTTTCATTTTATTCTCCAGTGTATTTCTATTCTACTCTGTTTGAGTACTGTGTATTCAAACAGACGCCGAGAATACTATGTATTCAAACAAAGTAGAATAAAAATACAGAGTATTTTCGACATCTCTGTTTCAGCGTGGGTGTTGTTAGTTTTTTTTTTTTTGTTTTCAAATAGATTTTTCTTTGTTTGTTTTTTTAATTTCCAATCATTTTTTCATTTTGCATTTTCAAATACATGAATGATGAGTGGTAGAAATATATTTGTAATCACATTGGTAATGGTGAATAATTTTAGAAAAATTGGTTACAAAGCATTCCTGAAATACCGATCTAACTAAATTAGAGATTTGAGATTAACATGTTATGCAAAGTTTGAATTTGTTACATAAGGGTATTTTAGTCTTTAGTGCATCAGTTGTTTCAGCTAA
The DNA here is from genome assembly GCA_028017165.1 of Herpetospermum pedunculosum. Taxonomy (NCBI): domain Eukaryota; kingdom Viridiplantae; phylum Streptophyta; class Magnoliopsida; order Cucurbitales; family Cucurbitaceae; genus Herpetospermum; species Herpetospermum pedunculosum. Next base: position 14,665,628 of record CM051523.1, read on the forward strand.
ATATAGTTTTTAGACATTTATCCACTAAAAAAATATTTTGGACATTTCTCTATTTGGGATCAACAAAGGTGGGGATTGAACTCCTGTTAGTAGTGTGAAACGGCCCACTTTATTAAATGTAAGGTTTATAAGGGTTTAGAAAATGAGTATGGTAAATCAAACGAACACAAACTTTTGTCGACTATTTATTTATTATTATTTTTTAAAAAAAAAAAATTATTGAACAAAAAAGTGGATGAATGTTTGTTTATAGCTTTTTAAAGTAATTTCCGTCATTGTTTGAGCAATGGAATCAGGATGAATTTGTGTAAATGGGTGTTTAAAACAATGTTTGTTCCATCGTGGTCCAAGAAAAAATTAGAACTTGACAAAGCAACCCCAAGAAAAAATTAATCAGATTTTTTCTTAGAAAAGATGATGAATGATAAAAAAAAAAATTAGAACTTGATTCTATCTTCAAGATTTCCAACTCTCCACAATATAATTCATCAAACTATATTGAAAGTCTTAAACATGCATTCTAAATACAAAAATACAAATAAATCATACACCTTGAAACACACTAAACTCAATATAAAATATATCATTCAACTTGTTGTCCTTCAAATGAAAAAAATTGTATCCATATTTATATTGATTGAAACGATTTTCAAATTCATACATGAACCTTATTAACTAAAAAAACATGAATTTAAAAGGTACGCATGCTTCCACAGTCGTGTCATCACGCTCCCCCGTACATGCATCTTGAGAGGGAGGTGTTTTCTTTGAATAAGGTAAGTATTTTCAAACTAGTATGTATTAATGTATCAAATAGTTTCTGAATATGTAACTAAGGTTGACATGTTATTTCAATCTATGTGAGGTGTTGAATGTTGATGTATATCGGTGGAGGCTGTAAAATCAGCCTCACCCGTCACAATAAAAATCTTATGTTGTAAGGTTCGGGGTGCGGGAAATCAAAAAACGTTCAACGATCTTAAATACATTATACATCTTCAAAATTTCCTTGTTATTTTTTTTTTTACATAAACTAAACGTGACACTCTAATATTGAAAGATTTAAAGCGAACAATCAACTTTTGAAATTGTTTAACTATAACAAGCCAATGTAACCGTTGAGGCATTAGTATCCTGTGACAATCAGATGTTGACGTGAAGATTCAATCTTATTCTAAAAATTATATCGATTGTAGTATTTCAGGTTTGGGGCTTCGGTGACATGTTTATGTGATTTATGGATGTCCAAAAATCAGAAAAAGAAAAATACATGTGATTTGATTAAGAGGTTATGTAATAATGATGATTCCCCATAGATGATAGGGGAGATTTAAATGAATGTATGTGGGCTAATGAAAAGCGAGGTGACTATTTTCGTATCTCGCTCTATATGGAGTTGTTTCGAGACATGATTGTTGATTTGCGACTTTAGGACTTGAGTTTCAATGGTAATATTCGTACTTGGACATAGTTATGTTAAAATTAGATTAGTGACCCACAACTCTTTTTCTACCACGGGAAGACTTACCAATTGTCGTGGTAGTTTCAAACACTAATTTAAAATAAAAGCATATAATACATAAAAGTGTAATTTTGTTAACAACACATGGGGATGTAGCTCACATGGTAGAGCGCTCGCTTTGCATGCGAGAGGTACGGGGTTCGATACCCCGCATCTCCAAAATAGTTTTCTATTTTTCTTAGGGAAATTAAACACGTGAAGACTTATAATTTTAGCAATTAAACCTCTAAACTTTCATAAACGAATCAATTGTATGAAAATTTAGGGGTTTAGTTGATAAATTATGAGTCTCCACACGGGTAAAAAATAACATTTTTTTACCTAAACCCTTATTTATTTAATCCTGTAATTTTTTTAAAAAAGAAAAACAATTTAACCCTTTATATTTTAACTTTTTAATTATATCAATGATAAGTTTATTCTATTTTTACTTATTATATCTAAGTTTGGGTTATTTTTATTTAGTTTTCCTATAGTTTTTATGTCATGCATTTCATTTATTTTTTTAGGTGAACAAATATTGTATTTTGAATGTCAAAATTATACATGTTGTAAAAAAAAAAAAATAATAATAATAAAAAAAATAAAGTGCCTAGGCTCCCGAGCATGAATCAATAATTCATGTATGGGGATGAATAGTAATTTTTTTTTTCATTAATTTGAGTGATTTTTCATCTTCTCGTCTATCTCTATTTTTCTCTACTTATTTAAAAAAAAATACTTAATAATCTTTCTTGCTACTTTGGTTGAATTTTGGGAGAAAATTAGTTTTATTTAGGTAATTTTTAGTTGATTTCAAATTAAATTACATGAAAATAGTTATATTGATATAATTATTAGATTTTAGTTTAAATTGTCACAATCTAAAAGTTTAGAAGTATAAATTGATTTTTTCACTTAAAAAAATATGTTTTGACCAATCCGAGCATAGTTCAATATAACATCAATCAAAGTCAATCAGTGCATAGTTCAACTGTTAAAATATATACTCTCAACCAAGAGGTCAATTTGAATCGCCCAATCTTATACATGTTGTTAAACTCTCTCAAAAAATTAAAAAAATATATATATATATATATCATCGACCGAAAAAAAGAAGAAGTAAAATATTGAATCATCTCTCCGTGTGTTCTTCAATAACAAAAAAAAATAAAAACGTTTCTTATAAAATTGATATGATTTTAGAGAAAAACGAAGTTATAATTGATTTTTAAAAAAGTGAATAAATAATTGCTTTCCTCCCTAGCTTTATTTTTATTCCTTTGCAAGAAAAGAAAAGAAAAACTTTATTTTTATAGAAATTAGTAGGATTTTAGAATTTGGTAACTTCTTTGGGTTAAATTAGATAATAATAATCTAAATGGATGAATTGAAAGTTTAGGGCAAAATTATTATACATTTAGATTATAATAGGATATAGTAACTAACTAAATATTTGGTTGAATCTCCATTATTATTAGTTAATCTATAAACATGTTTTATGTTGTAAATTGTGTACAAGTATTATATAATTTACAATATATTATGTTATACTTATAAACATATCTTAATTTTAACAAAAACAAAATGAGTTTATAACTTTAAATAATATGTTTATAATTTTTTTTAATAAAATTATTATGCATTTAAAAATTTTAAATTTCAAATATTGATATATACCGAAAATATATATTTTTTTTCTTTTTGTTTTCTACCATATAGATTACATAATTCAAAAACTCAAGGCTCAGTTTGGTTCTTGATTAGTTTTCATTTTTATGTTTTCGAAAAAAAAAAAAAAAAAAAGTGTTTGGTATACTTATTTTCAAAATCTATATTAAAAAATAACTAAAAAAATGTGTTGTTTTCATTGTTTTTTTTATTTTTTATTTTTTGTAAAATTTATGGAACACAAGGACTACAACTTCGAAAACATGAGATACACTTTTTTTTTTTTTTTTTTTTTAGTACAGTTATTGTGGAGTATGAGATACAACCTAGACTAATATATGTCATTTACCACATTTGACCAAAAAAAAAAAAATAAAAAAAAATTTGATACTATTATTATTTTGAGATTCATGTGTCACGATTCCAAAGTTTAAGTTTATAAATTGATTTTTTTTCTTCATTTTATATTATTCTTTAAATAGAAAAATTATCATTTTTAGCATAGGTCAAATGAATAAGACACATATCATTTGACCAATGTTCATCTTCTATGTGATGACATCATGTCTTGGAACCTCCAAAATCACTAGGACTTACTTATGGATTGCCACCACGCTAATTAGGTGGACATGATCATAGTGATTGCATGACAAATATGGGAGGCCATAAACAAGATTCTCTTTCAAGGGACTTCGACAGATGCAAATACCATTAGTGCTTCCATTGAGCGGTACCTCATCGAAGTTGTAATGACCAAAGATGTGCTAAGAGGCAAGGACAAAAGTGAGGCACTTCAACATCCTCATCGGGGATTGCCTACTTTTACTATAACGGGGTGACATCCTCCTGTTGCGAACACGTGGGAACTTAACACCAATGCCATTCGGAGTTCTACTCGTAAGATTGAAGGGCTGAGTTGGGTGTTGAGAGACCATATAGGCCGTGTGCGTCTCGCAAGAATGAAGCTCATCAACTATTGTTATGAGGTTAAGATTCTAGAAGCAATGACCATTATCGAAGGTCTGACTAACGCATCACCATACTATCGCGAAACCCGATTGCCTGAAAAATGGTTAATATGTCACAATTTGTTGGCGCCCTCACTTGAGCATAAGGCTTTGAAATAATAAATATATGTTTATTCTTCCACGATCACTTTTCCAAACCAGAAATGGAGTTAGTGGCTGTGGGGGTATGGGTGATTTGAAATAATAGAAATCGAACCATAAATGAAAGAGAAGTAGTTGATGTATCATCCAAATGCACCTGAATTTTAAACTATTTGTCGGATTTCCAATCTTCAAATGCTCCAGGAGGCCAGCTATTGATTCATCACCACCTACCGGCTCCAGGACGACACATCCCGTGGAAGCCCCCACCAATTAATTGGATAAAATTGAGCACAAACGCAACAATATCAAATGGTTCAACAGGTTTGAGAGCGGTGTGGCAAAATGAAAATGCTGAGTTGGTGGGAGCTATGATGAAATGGGTGGATATTTCATACCCACTGTTGGTTGCCGAAATGCTAGCCATTTTTGAAGCTTGTCGGTTCTCGCATATGTTGGGCATTGAACGCCTGGTGATTGAAACAGATTCTCTAGTGTCAGTAGCTCTTCTCACCGGAGCTCACTCATCGGCGATGGAAATTGATTCATGGGTGCAAAAAATTTGGGATTTGATGCAGGTGGAACGAAAGGAAGCGTCGTCAATTTTCTCACACGTTCGCCGAAATTCAAACTGCCCGACTCATTTGATTGCTAGGAGGGCTGTCCAATTTCTCATTCAATATTTTAAAGCGTGGTTGGAGCTGTGTCGAAGGATAGTGTAATGTTTTCTGCCTCTCTCGAGTAGAACATATTTCTTAATGAAAGTGTTTTTTTTCTTATAAAAAAAAAAAAAAAAAAAAAAATCCCATTTCAATTTTTAGGTTTACCCTCTTTTCCCACTATTTTCCCACTATTTTCCTTGTTCTTGAGCCCATGCATACCTTCTTCAACCTCAAACCTTCCCGCTGAAAAATCGCTATAACTTTCCGACCGATTCTACCTGAATCTCCATTTCCGACGGTAACTGCAGCAAGACGTAGCTTCCATGGCGGTGAAGGAAGAGCAGACCGAATGGCATTTGCACAGCGGACAATACCTTGGAGAAATCTCAGCTCTATGCTTCCTCCATTTACCTCCTCAAATCTCCTCTCTCCCAATTCTCCTCGCAGGTACTTCATACTCTCTCTATTTGTCTTTGTGTTGCATTTTTCCAATCTTCATCGAGTTCATAAGCGACTACTATTTACCTCCAATTTACTGATGAAAAAACACAGGGTCGGGTTCCGAGGTTTTGGCGTATAACTTGGAATCTGGAAAGATGATCGAATCGTTTCGGGTATTTGAAGGGATTCGCGTTCATGGGATTTCATCAATTCCTTTGAATTCCACTGAAGCATTGTCTTCTACTAAGCTTGCTTTCGTTCTAGTTGTTTTCGGCGAAAAAAGAGTCAAGATATGTCGTATAAGCGTTGAAATGGTTGCCGAAGTATGTGTGAATTTGGTTCCGTTATGTTCTTTGCCGAGGTTCAATCATTGGGTCTTGGATGCTTGCTTCTTGAAGGTATCAGTTCAGTTCAGAATCCTTTTGATTCAGTGGCTTAACTACTATTAACTTTGAATTTTGATCGGGAGTAGAGCCGTGACTCTTCTTCCTCTGCAGGTAGTGATAGCTGCAGTTATATTGCCATTGGATGCAGTGATAACTCCGTTCATGTTTGGGATACTTGTGAATCTAGAATGATTCTTAAAGTTGAATCACCAGGTTAGAGCTCTATGTTAACTTTATCAAGATGATTCGTATTGGGAATGTTCAAATAAATTTGTGATTCGTGTTGTTTTATTTCTCTTAGTTCAGAGATACTTGTGTTGACTTTTTGTCTTTGTTCCTTTTGAATTTTTCGTCTTCTGACTCTGTTTGTATTTATGTATACTAGAGAGGTGCCTCTTGTACTCAATGCGGTTGTGGGGTGATGATATCGAAACTCTTCGAGTTGCATCTGGTACTATTTTTAACGAGGTGCCTAATCTTTCTCTGTATTGGAACTCATTAATGTTACTTGTAGAATTCTTCTTTTCAGACTCCTTTGCCTACTTCATTTCAATTTTTATGGAGATTTTGAATGTTGAATCCCCCTCACCATCTGTAACTTAGGTGGGTCAAAGCTGTAGCTGCTTTGACTGATATATGCCTACCAATTAAAATTTGTCGAAAAGGCTTGTGATTCCTATTATTCCTTCATTGTTGATTTTTATTTCAAATTCTAACATTTAAGTTTTCACTTTTTGCAGATAATTATTTGGGAAGTAGTCCCTTCAAGAGGTGCTAAGAAAGATCATGATGAAAAGAGTAATGACATTCAATTTCACCACTTGCAATATGAGGCTATTCATATAAGTAGGCTTATTGGACACGAGGGTTCGATCTTTCGCATTGCTTGGTCCTCTGATGGATCCAAACTGGTTTCTGTTTCTGATGATCGTAGGTGAATTTGTTTCTTGATTTTCACCAATTATGATCTTCATGAACTGTATCCTAATTGATATCAATTTTCTTTTTTGGTTTAACCTCAGTGCTCGCATCTGGAGGCTAAATGCAAAAAGGAGTGATGCAGATAACCCTGGGGAGGTTATTGTGCTGTTTGGCCATAATGCTAGAGTTTGGGACTGCTGTATCTATGATTCTGTGAGCCTCATCACATGCTAGAATTATAGGCAGCCTTGTCAATAGTCTATGAGCCTTGTCATGTGCATTTTATGTGCTAGCATGTCTGTTACTGAAAACTTGAAATAGTACTTTTTCAATTACCCCGTAATATCTTGACACCTCAAAGTTTATCAAGTTGGAAATCCAAAATAAAATATATTGAATAGTAGGGTCATTGTAGATAAATGTATGAACCGTGCTTCTCCTTATTTAAACTATCGGATCCACCATCTTACCCCCACCCATTGGGTTGAAAATAATCACAACTGTATATATTTTTTAGAAACAAGATTTTTTTTTCATTGATTAAGTGAAGTACAAGAAATTATAGACCTGAAAACTAAGTTATAGCTATACAAAAATGTCCTCCAATTCGTATTAGTTACATTTGGGGAATAGTTACAAAACGAAGGAGGTAGGAATTCCAAAGAGAACAATTAAATTTAGCTATTCTAATGCCTTATTGTTGAAGAATGTTTCATCTCTTTCTTTCCATAATACCCGATAAGGTTGTCTTCACTGTATTCAACCAGATGATCTTTGCCTTTCTTTTCTGAACTTGTGACCACATAGCAGTCGGTTTGACTTCTCCTTTGAAGTTGAGTGGAAGGTTCTGTGTAGGCTTTCTAGGATTAGATTCCAGCATCTCCTACTAAAGCTGCAGTGAAAAAAAATGTGATGTTGACTCTCCTCTGCGCTGTTACAATATGCACCATGCTATGTTGTTAACTCCCCAAAACATAAGGTCCATAAAAAGTTCACCTTTTTTGGGCTGCCAACCTTCTGAATTGCATCGTAGAAAACTTTGTCAAGAGCAAGATCAGTACCAGTCGGATTATGGGCCAAGGAATTTACTGAAAACTGCCCCAAACTTTGTATTTTCCATATTTTTCTGTCATTTGTTTATGTTACTTGCACCTCATCCAAAAGTTTTGAAAGAGATCTGAACTTTTCCATCTCCCTTTCATCCAAGTTTCTTCTTTCTGTGATGTTCCGTTAAGAGTTTCACAGTCGCAAAAATCATTTGCCTAGTTCCAAATTCTAGAGATCATCTTTGCTACTATTTGGACTATATCACATCATACGTGACTTATATTTTTCCAAGAAGTTAAAAAATCGATTCGGACTGTGCATCACTTTTTATATATTATGTCTACTTTGAGTTTTATTTATTTATATCAAATAAGAAGCCTGACTGTATTTCCTTGTTTGTTCTTGCATATGCACTGCCACTGACTGTTCTTTTGGGTTATCATTGTAGTTGATAATCACTGCTGGTGAGGATTGTACATGTCGTGCTTGGGGAATAGATGGCAAACAGCTGGAAATGATAAAGGAGCATATGTGAGCTGTGAAAAAACTTTTCTGTTTTGACAAGAGTTTTGTAAAATTTGTTTTAGTGTACTTTATGCGAATTACTTCAATTTGTTGATCAAATACTTATAAGTATTTTGCTCCATTTTTTTTCATCAAGGATATTAGATCGAGAAGTTGACTTATTTTGGGAAAAAATAATGTATACCCCCAAACGGTTGAATCAATTAAAACCCTAAACTATTAATTGTATCGATTAAAATCTTAAACTTTCATAAGTGAATCAATTTAGACTCCCTATTAGGATTTTATTTCATTTTAAAACTGTTAATGCATAATTCTTACACGTGTATAGACTTATTTAAATGCATCTATTAATCTATTATTAGAGGAAAATGCTAGAATCAAGTTGGTAATAGTGTTTTTCATAAATATGAGCCGTTTTTTTTAAGTCACCTCTTCTTCCTCTATTTTTCCTTACTTATTTAGGAAGAATTACGTGATAATTTTTTTTTGCTACTTTTGTAGGATTTTGGGAGAATAATAACTTTATTTAGGTAATTTTGAGTTGATTTTATATGTAATCAAGTGAAAATAGTTATGAATCACTAACAGAAGGTCTAAATTGATTATCGAATGAAAGTTTGAGGTTTTAATTGATACAATTATTAGTTTAGGGTTTTAATTGATTCAACCCGCAAAGTTTAAGACTATAAATTAATTTTTCCCCTTTATTTAAGTATTAGTTTGGGTTATGGAGGTGTATGATTGACATATTTACCACTCGGTCCTATTGATAAGTTATGCATATATTATATAATTATCTAGAGAGCCTTGCCATGACATACTTTATGTTTTCCTTTAATTTATTTCAGAGGGAGAGGCGTATGGAGATGTTTGTATGATCCAAAATCCTCTCTTCTTATTACTGCTGGCTTTGATTCTTCTATTAAAGTGCATCGGCTAAACACTTCTTTATCTGGGACCTCCAATGAACCTGCTGAAATTACCAGCTTTAGTATGAAAAGAGAGGTTTTCACTAGTTGTATTCCAAATTCATTGGACCATAACGGACTTATGGACAGGTGAGGTTCATTTTCCAGAGAGCTCCTTTAAGATTTCTTGTAGATATATACTCATCATTAAAATTAACTTTGTTTCCTCGCTTTTATTTTCCGGGGGTGGGAGTGGCAACCACGGTTATATAATTTTACTTTCATTTTGCAGCAAAAGTGAGTATGTGCGCTGCTTACGGTTCTCGTCTGAATTTACCCTCTATGTTGCCACCAACCGTGGTTATCTGTATCATGCTACATTATCTAATACCATGGATGTAATGTGGACCAAACTTGTTCATGTTAGTGAAGAGGTTCCAATTGTTTGCATGGATTTATTTGTCTCAAGTCCGTCTGAAGCTTCCTGTGGAGCTGAGGATTGGATTGCTCTTGGAGATGGTCAAGGAAGAATGACAGTTCTAAAAGTTCTAGGCAATTCAAATGCCCCTAAACCTCACATCTCATTTAACTGGTCAGCTGAAATGGAGAGACAGCTTTTAGGAACCTTTTGGTGCAAGTCACTTGGATTCAGGTAAACACCATTTCTCATTTTCAACTCTGATAATTAATGATGTAACCACCGGCTCTGATCTTTATATAAGCTGGGGTTTGACATGGATTCATGTTTGATAGAACCTTGAATCCATCATTTCATTTAAAGCTCCGCAGACACGAGATCCTCATGAGACTGATTGATGGTCGAACGAAACATTCTAAGGAAATTTAATTGGGCAAAGTTTTCTTTTTGAAGTCTGAAGAACATTCCTTGATTTCTTTGAGGAATGTAGAAATATTCATCTTTTAGGGACTTGTATCCTTGACGAGAACAGCAGAGATGGGTTTAAATATCATTTGCTGGATATAATTTCTTTCTATTTATTTTGTAGGTACATCTTTACTGCTGATCCTAGAGGAGTATTGAAACTCTGGAGGTTAAATGATCATGTATCAGCCTCTCAGAATGGCGAAAGTTGTAATGTATCTCTTATGGCAGAATATATATCATGCTTTGGCATGAGGATTATGTGTTTGGATGCGTCATTTGAGGAAGAGGTACATTTTCCCTTTTTCTAAATATTATGTTAAGTGCAGACTGCGGAGTTACTTCCATTGATGATGTCATATTTTAGAAGTTACCTAATGAACAATGCATTAGACTTTATTCAAACAGCATCAATCGCGGTCTTTGACCCCATTGGTGTGGTGCATTATGTGCAAATGTAATTTGGAGGACTTGAACCATCTTTTATGGCTCTGCCCTTTTGTTGTTTTCGGTAGACTTTTGGTATTTCGGTGGTTCTAGTTTATGTGCAATGATGGAGGAAATTGTTTGGGTTCTTTTTTTAGAGAAAGGATGTGTATTTTGGCAAGCTGGTTTTGTTGCTATTTTGTGGAATATTTGGTTGGAAAGGAACCGGAGAATCTTTTTAGGTATTGGTAGGAAGCTTGGGGGTTGGCACATTTTAATGCCTCTATTTGGGTACACTCACATAACTCTTATACAATTTGTTCATTTATTTATTTTTCTAATCACCAACAGCTAGGGCCACCTTTTGTGATTTTTTTTTCCCCTTTTCTTTTTTGTTGTCCCTTTGTTGGCGGGCCTGTTTGTGTGGTCCTCTATGTACTTTCATTGAAAGCTGACATTTTCATTTAAAAAAAACCCAATGTTATCTTTCAGCACATAATTGATGTTGATGTTAATTTTTCCTCAATTTTCAATGCACTTATTTTTGCAGATTGTGGTGTGTGGTGATGTACGTGGTAATCTTATTCTATTCCCTTTATCGAAGAACCTATTACTTGATAGTCCAATTACAACAGGAGTAAAGATAATTCCAACCTGTTACTTCAAAGGAGCTCATGGTATATCAACTGTGACCAGTGTTGTAGTAGCCAGATTGGAAGCATGCCAAACAGAAATACACTCGGTACTACCTCTTCATTTCCCTTAATAAATTCTCTATTTTTGAGGTATCTAGGCATTAAGTTTTTCCTTTATGTATCAGTGGAAATAAGAAAAATACACTGAGAACCTCATTGGACATCAGGTCAGCAATGGAATTTGTTTGTTCTCTAGGAGCATTGTGACATTTACAAACGCTAGTACAATGCCTCACTTCTAACAATTCCTTTAGATTCGAACTTGTAACGCCACAAAATCAAGTACAATGAGTGGGTGGCTTGTTCAACTTTCTTTTATTCTCTATTGGATAATTATATAAATATGGAATCAAATAATTGCCTTTTTTTTTCCCTTGAGAACTAAGTTTACGATTTGAGAAAGGTGCTAACGTGCTGGTGCTAAATAAACTATATTTTCCTTCTATCTCACTCTGTCACTGCAATTACTACATGCTAAACTCAATGTGGAGAGATTAACGTTAAGGCCCTAGACTACTCGGAAGATATTGATGATTCTGATTGAAAAGGTTTCAAATCATTTCCTTAGAAAATGTGGAGAAAAGAATAGTATTTTGTATATTATACTATTAAAAAAGAAAGTAAATTCCCAACTATGTCTAAAATGATATAGTGCATAAACTTTTTTTGATATTCTCTATCTAACTTATAGGCTTCAGTGTACCTAGAGTCTAGACACTCCTTATTGTCATTGACTCATACTAAGGTGCATTCCTTGTGATATGCAGCATTGATTCGTTGTGTTTGATGACAACTGTTCTTTCAGTGCTTCTGTCTTCTTTTCAGGATACCGAACAAGCAAATTTTTGTTATGTTTTTTTAGAGGGATAACATTAATCTCACAGTTTTAAAGTGTAGATTATTGAATATGATGATATTTTGTCCTTTATAGACAAAATTTCAGCTGTGAATGGGTGTTTAAAGTCATCTTTGTTCTGATGCAATTGGTTTGTGGAGATTTTACCATGACAGTGTTGCAATTTTCTCTTGTTCAGACTGGTGCAGATGGATGCATATGTCATATGGAATATGTCAAACTCAAAGACCAGGAAATTTTGGAGTTCATAGGGATGAAACAAGTTAAAGAGTTGACTTCTGTGCAGTCTCTCTTCTATGATCAAAATTCTTTTCTTGATTTGACAAGCAATCTTTATGCTACTGGCTTTGCATCCACAGATTTCATTATATGGAACTTAATTACTGAAGCAAAGGTTCACTCACTCTCTCTCTTCACCCACAAAAACACACTATTTGTGATTATTATTCCTTTCGAATCTCAAACAACATGGATCGGAACAGGTTTTGCAAATCCAATGTGGTGGATGGCGGCGCCCTTATTCTCATTATCTTGGTGATGTACCAGAACTTAGGAACTGTTTTGCATATGTCAAGGTTTTTCCACACCTCCCCCATTCATGTCAATCATCTCTTTTTGTACTGATATTGTGAACGTCTCTTGGAGTTTATGACTTTTCTTGTTCTTACTTCAGGATGAAATGATCTATATTCATAGATATTGGGTTTCAGACAGTGAAAGAAAAATATTTCCTCAAAATTTGCACGTACAATTTCATGGCAGAGAGCTGCATTCTTTATGCTTTATACCTGAAGACTTTGAACCTAAAGCTGACAATAAGCTCAACATCTTATCAAGATCTAGCTGGATTGTAACTGGTTGTGAAGATGGAACTGTGAGGTTGACTAGGTATGTTGTTGTTATTATTATTACTATTATTATCATTATTTATCTCTAGCATCTGACTCAGAATTAAAAAGTGAACCAGTAAATGTCTGATCAATATAGCTGCTAACTGCTAAGGCACGGGACATGCTTACCACATATATTTGTAGATCCCCAGCTTATTAATGAAAAGAAAAGTTACTCTTCAGTTTTCCTTGTTCCAGAAAATAGTGTTAAGACTGATAAGGAGCCTGCAATTGATGCAATTGTATGATGGTATAGGTATACTCCTGGCACCAATAATTGGTCTGCTTCAAATTTGCTCGGAGAGCATGTTGGGGGATCAGCTGTGAGGTCCATATGCTACATATCAAAAGTACACTTGATTTCATCAGATGGGATTATTATACCTGATGTAAAAGATATACAAGAATCCGACTCAGACGATAAAGAAAATCCTACTTTACTAATTTCAGCTGGTGCGAAGCGGGTATTAACTTCTTGGCTACAGAAGCATAGGAAGCTGGAGAAAATGGAAGGAACAAATGCTTGTTTACAACATAATGGCAAAGTTAATTACGAGCCCTCCGGATTTGCCTCATCAATTTCTTTCAAGTGGCTTTCTACTGATATGCCAACCAAGAATTCAACTTCCCATAGAAATTCAATCAATTCAAGGAAAGATGAAGCCACTACTGCTTCTAGCATAAATCCTGATGCTGAATCCAAATCACTTCAAGAAAAAGAGGAGTTGGGGCTTAAATCTTGTCCCGTAGAAAAATCTGAAGATGACTGGAGATACATGGCGGTTACTGCCTTTCTTGTTAGACATTTTAATTCAAGGTGTGTGTTCTTTCCCATGTTTTTTTCTTCTTCATTATTATTGTTTTCTTAAACTCCAGTATTCATTAAGATTCTTTTCATTTTGGCTTTCCAGGTTTACTGTCTGTTTCATTGTTGTTGCATGTTCAGACGCCACACTTTCACTTCGAGCTCTAATTTTACCTCATCGGTTATGGTAAACATGAGAAAAATGATTAACTAACATTGAAACTTTCCGTTTACTTAGTTCCACACTGTCATTTTCCTAACTAATTTTTCTGCAGGTTTGATGTTGCTTCATTGGTTCCTGTGCAATCACCTGTTTTGACGTTACAGCACATAGTTTTTCCAAAATTCCAACCTAATGGAGGTGTGCCTATTTCACTTTCCCATTAGATCTTATAGTTGGGAAAATTCATGCTAACAATTGTGTTGTATTTCTTGACATTCAAGTCTTGTTTTGTTCCTGAAGTATGAATAATATTGTTTTTAATAATTACTTGACATAAAGCTTAACTGATGTATGATTTGGATTTTAGCAGCAACTTCTCTTAAGCAGCATAAACCAGAACTCCTTAATTTTGAGTTTTTTTCCCCTTTTGCTTCTCAACGAACATGTTAGTTACTTTTAGCTAAAGCTTGAGCCAAATGGCCTGCTTGTTCCATTATTTGATAGGCTGTTCATAGTATGGTCATATTTCTCATTTTATGGATACTCTCCAGACTACATTTCCTTAATACAAAATGCATGTCAGGCACCACCTTTGTCCTTCATATTTATTAGTATAACACAAGTTTTCACTTGCTAATTCAAGTTTAGTATTTGCTTATAATTGTTGTTACTTAAACTAGAAGATCACACCTTATCCTCTCTTGTAACTGTTTTCATTTTGTATTGGGAGTTTCATGGTTCCTAACGAAGAAAAAGAATAATTACGGGATAGAGTCTATCCCCTTTTGACATCATTATATCAATGAATGATTATCGTTTCTTATCAAAAAAAAAAAAAAAAAAAAATTACAAATTGGTGTATTACTTAACTTTTTTTGTTTAGTAATTCATAGCTCGAGTCTTCTTTTCCATTTTCTAATAAAGTTTATTTCAGCTGGAGAAACTCTGGTTGGGAATATTTACGTTGTCATTAGTGGAGCCACTGATGGAAGCATTGCATTTTGGGATCTGACTGGAAATATTGAAGCATTCATGAAGCGTCTCTCTTCTCTTCACCAGGATATGTTAATTGATGTTCAAAAACGGCCTCGTACAGGAAGAGGAAGCCAGGGTGGAAGACGGCGGAGATCTTTAAGCAGTGTGACAAAAGGTCGACCAAAAAAAGATTTGGTTCCTAAGAAAGGTGAAGATGATACTGACTCAAGTATACAAAATCAAGCAGCTTCTTCCGATACAGCTTGCTCTGGACCTGTTAGTTCTACTTCTTCCGAACTAGTTCTGAGCACTGGCGATTCTTCCTCTGAGATGAGTGAAATACGGCCTATCCATGTTCTAACCAATGTCCATCAATCTGGTGTGAATTGTCTCCATGTAGCGGCTGTGAACAGTTCTGAATGTGTTAATAATTCTTTCATGTACCATGTGATTAGTGGTGGTGATGATCAAGCACTTCAATGTCATACATTTGATTTATCATTGCTCTCTGAAAGCCCTATTTCTGAGATGATGGAATCTGAATCTGAAAGTATGAAGAGGTTTATATTTCATAGTCAAGACTGCAATCATAAATATATGGTTAGGTTCCTCAGTTCCCACAAAATTGCATCAGCTCACAGTTCAGCTATAAAAGGTAAAAAAGTCCTATTCATTTTACATATTCCGAGTTGGTTTTAAATGTCGATCCAGACCTCTTGGTTTCAAATGAAAATGTGTGAAGCATTGCCCTACCTGTCTTTATATTTACTCAATCCCATTTAATGTGGCTATTCATACTTTGTTTCATCATCATATGTACGCTTCACATGTTCGATAAGGGTCATTAGTTCATACTTAGAGTCTGCCTTCCTAGTAACAAGCACCTCGACCTGAGAATACTGAACATATGTTTTGTGCTATGCATTTCATTCTAAAATCTGGTGCTCTTTTGAGTAAAGATTTCACACCATTCCAAAATTTGTTCACAAACATCATGGCATTTTTTTTTTTAACTTTATAAACAAGACTTCTTTGAAGCGGTCTTGAGAAACTAGTGAAGATCTAATGTTTCTTTGCCCTGCGTAGGTGTCTGGACAGATGGGATTTGGGTGTTTTCTACTGGTCTTGATCAAAGGATCAGATGTTGGAAACTTGAGGCACAGGAGAAATTGGTTGAGTATACTTACTTGATCATTACTGTACCAGAACCGGAGGCCATTGATGCTAGAGCCCGTGACAGGTTAGTGGAACATTTAATTCAATATACCCAATAAAATGATAGGAATGCTATTGGGATAGAAGTGAGAATATTATTAGGTATTAAAAGTATGTTAGTAATTGAAACCATCATGGGTTGGCCTAGTGGTCAACAAGGGCCTTGAAAATAATAAAGGGTTTAGAGGGAATGATTTCAATTCATGGTGGCCACTTACCTAAGATTTAATATCCTGAGTTTCCTTGGCAACCAGATGTAGTTGGGTTAGACGGTTGTCCCGTGAGATTAGTCGAGGTGCGAGCAAGTTGGCTCGGACACTCACAAATATAAAAAAATGGTATGTTAGTAATTAGATAAGAAGTTTGTTAGGAGAGTTTGGTTATAAATGGACAGATTGAAAAAGGAGAAAGATGGACAATATTTTGGTTAGTGAATTAGGGTTTGAGAGAGATCTCAAGAGGGGAGGGCGCAAGTAGATCTTGTATTTTGGATATCTTTTACATTGCAATATATACTGGGTTCTTATCATAAAACTTATCATTACATCAGTTTGACCATCGTTTCTCGTTTTTATTTTTCTCCAGGAACCATTATCAAATTGCTGTAGCTGGAAGAGGCATGCAAATTATTGAGTTTTCTTCATCCTGTGATGCTGGCAGAAGATGAAAATAGGAAAATATCTTGACATATATGATCGCTTGTAAATTCAATTACAGAGGGTGGGGACATATTACCTCTCTGGACAATAATGCATATTTCTTAACAAGGTACTCCCCACAATCAAAGAGACACTTAGCCCACATGATCCAACTAAAGCTGTACCCCTTGTGCCTGCCCTATTCTCTTTCTTACAAGTTTCAGCCAATAGCTGGCATCCACCTGTACCAAACTCACCAATTATTTGAGGTTAAAATACTATTTTGGTCCCTAAATTTTGGGTCTTACTCCATTTTAGTCAATGTACTTTGAAATGTCTAATTTTAGTCCCTGTAATTTCAATAAATCTTAAAATCAGTCCTTATTATTAGTTTGAAGCTAATTTTTATCGAATTGGTAAAATAATAGTAACAATTTCTATTTGAGAAACGACACAATGTGAATATATTTCCTAATTTATAGGAGGAAGGTTAATAGAGACTAAAAAAGTTCAGAATAAACCAATCCTAGGGACTTATTTTAAGATTTATTGAAAGTTTAGGGACTAAATTTGAACATTGGAAAGCATATGGACTAAGATAGAACAAAACCTAAATACTGGGACCACAATGGTACTTTAACCATTATTTTATTACTCAAAGCTGAGTTTCCAGCCCATTCTCTTTCCCTTGAGAGTTGTTATTCAGTGGGCCCTTAACTCATCTCTGCCTTTCTTCCCTTGATTGTTCTATGGCCTTAAATGAATCTAATTGGGGCCTATTAACATGCCTTTTCATCTCTCCAACTAAGGATTCTGCATATGGTCTCTTTTTAACAGTAGGCTGACCTTCTGAGAGAAAAAACTAGAAAGCTTTTCTCATTGTGTTGTAAGTTATTTGTGGTTAAATGTATGAGTTGGAGTAAATTATGACTCCAAATAGTTACATAGCTAAAAGAATTTTGACCAGTAGTTTTTACCCTTTTGTTATATTTGCCTAGTTCATAGAGAATAAGATGCATGCTCAACTTTGAGCTGCATATGGCTTTTCACTTCGATTTACTGCTGTCCTGTGTGGATTTATAGTTTTTTCTGTTCTTTTAAACAATTAATAAAGCGGCAACTTGCTCGAGATAGTTTTAGTGATTATAACAGTGATTGTTGATCTTCAATATTTTGATGGTACAGTTTACAAGCTATGTTTCCAATGTAGTGAAATTGAAAGCTTGTTTAAACACGACTTGGAAATTTCACTTCCCAGGTACAAAGTTGGTAGCATAAGACCATGCATTGTTGTTGACAGGATCCGCAAGATGATCTGCGAGGTTCTCCAAAGGACCTTTTCCTGTTACAATGGCCTGCACGAAAAACCCGAACATGGAAAACATTGCAAGACGGCCATTCTTAAGTTCTTTCACCTTAAGCTCTGCAAATGCCTCTGGATCATCAGCCAGCCCGAGGGGATCAAAGCTACCGCCTGGGTAGATGGGATCGGTAATTTCTCCGAGTGGTCCTCCGGCAATACGGTAACCTTCAACTGCACCCATTAGCACTACTTGAGATGCCCAAATGGCCAAAATGCTCTGTGCATGAACAAGACTTGGGTTTCCAAGATAGTCTAGGCCACCCTCACTGAAGATTTGTGAACCAGCCTTGAACCAAACTGCTTCACCGAACTTGACACCATTTCTGGAAAGAAGCTCTGGGAACACACATCCTAGAGCTCCAAGCATGGCCCATCTACTATGAATCACTTCGAGCTCTCGGTTCTTGGCAAAGGTCTCGGGGTCGGCTGATAGACCGGCAGTGTCCCAACCATAATCACCAGGGAATTCTCCTTTGAGGTAAGATGGAGCCTCACCAGAGAATGGTCCGAGGTACTTGACACGGTCGGGACCATACCATGGGCTGCCTGAGGAAGCTGCTGGCTTTCCAGATTTCCTCATTGAGACTCTACCATTGCTGCGAACCGAGGATGAGAGCTCGGTTGGTGCATTCAAAGGAACAGCTTTTCCTGTGAAGGTAGATGAAAGAGCCATGGCTGCCATGCCTACCAACTTGAACCCAAAGGAAGTAAGTCCTCAAAAACTGCTTTTGAATTGAGTTATTGATGAATTGCAAGAAGTATGAAATCCTCTTATATAGTGTCTGGTGAGACCCACAATGTCTATCCTTGTGGATCTTCATCCTCTTCTAATTGGTTGATGAGGAGATATCTAGAACTCTAACAATCTCCATTATCTCACTCAACCAATCAAGGAACCATTATGGATTTCATTTAATTGATTAGAAATTAGAATACTAATCTTGTGAATGATAATTGATAACTAAGCCTTTAGTGGTCCTCAAGCTGACACCAAGGATATTTTCACAGGCTGTATTAATTGACAAGTGAGTGGCACTTGCGACAAATGAATGCATAATTGAAGTTTAGAAATAATCTGATGCTGGAAGAATGCCCATGTCCTTTGGAGCCAGATTTATGGAGCAATTTGTGTTATGAGAATGAGTTTTATTCGTATTAACTTACGTTAACAATGATATCAATTGGTGTGACCTTAAATCTATTATAAACTTGCTAACTGGTCAAAACATTATATCTTTAGATCAATAGGTCAAACGTTCAAATTTATTATTGTTGGATTAAATGAAAACAAGCCGTTTTAGCTCGTGGATGAAAATATCCGTTGATATGTCGATATATCCGTAAATCGAAAGGATCGATATAGATATTAAGGGTTAATGAATATCTTCGATTTCTTTTATAAATACCCGTAAAATATAAAATATATATCTATTAATCTCAATATGGATATATATACTGATAACAAGATAATAAACTTAATTATTAATTTAAAATATATTAATTTAAAATAATTTTTTTAAAAAATTGATTAGGATTATCCGTCAAATTGAACTTTGGATATTGATATTTTCGTTATTGTTTTAGCTACCTGCATTTACAAGTTCTACTAAAAACAAGGACTCAACAAAACAACTGATATATACTCAAGTCACCTTAATTCAAAATATATATATATATATATATATATATTTATATTTTTAATTAATGCGAGGATTGAACCTATGACCTCTTAGTCCACAACCTTATGCCAATTGAGCTATGCTCGATTTGGCTAATAGTATTTATTTAATCTCTATATTTTAGAAAATCTCACTTGTCCCTAATTTTTTATTTTGAAGGGGTAAGGACATGAATGGATCAATAAGATGTATTATTTTTCAAGAATGTTGAATATAACTTTTTATTATAATTATGTCGAGTGCGTCCCAATGTCATAATGACACATTTTGTCCAAACTGTCCAAAATATCCTTATTGGATGACACTAAAATAATAAAATAAAATAAAAATCGAAAAATTAACCCAATTAATGTGATTGATTGACTTTTATGACATCTCAAATTGGTTATTTCATTTATGGCCTATCTCAATTATGTATAACCTAAATTGGTTATTTTATTTATGACATTTTTTTTTCTTCTTATTTTCAATTTTATTTCCTCGAAAACTAACTCAATTTTCGTTTCTCCCAGGGCTTCACACTTTCCTTCATATGTACTACGTTTATATATTATAATTCAAAATATATACCACATTTATATATATTAATCCAACATATATACTCTGTTTATATATATTAATCCATCATATATATATATATATATTAAGTTTTTTTCAATTTGAATTTTATACCACATATTATTAAATATATCCCTCATATTATCGAGAATATATACCTCATATTATTAAATATAACATAAAATGAAACAATAATACATATCACATATTTTTAAATATATCTCACATTTATGAAACATACAAGTGGGAAAAAAAACTCATAAACTTTCATCCTAAACAATAACAATCCTAGTTGCCGTCGTCGAATGAGGAACAAAGCAACTCGAAAGTGGAGAGAGAAAAGGAAGATAACGAAAAGGCTGCTGGTATGTGCGCGTCAAGGTCGTGTTGAAAAGTTATTTGTTTGCCGTCGTCGATGATTTGCGCCACTGTCGGAAGGGTTGCTGCGAGTTGTCGCTGAAGAAGGTAAGCGTCGGATCTGGCTTTGTACTTGTATGTCGCTCGCTAGCTTTCGTTTGTTGTTGTGAGGAGTTCGATGTAGTAGAACCGTCGGAGAAGATGAATGGGGAAGGACAGCTGCGTGAGGTAAGAGAGAGAGGTCATTAAGATTTTTGGTTTTTTAGAAAACCAATGAAAATAAATGTGAGAAACAATTTGTGGACATTGATCAATCACATTAGTTGTGATTTTCAAATTCCATACTTAAAAAAACGTTTAATTATTATTATTTTTTTTTTTAATAAATGAAAATTATTTTATTCTATGCTAGCCATTAAAAGTAGCCCATTTGGCACATTATCTCTTTTTTTAACTTTGATTTTAATAAATCTTTGACATAGTATTTTTACATTTTTTTAGTTGAATACCAAACTCACAAAGTCAGTCCAAGATTACTCTAATCAACTTAAGACGTGACCTGTCGACAATGAATCCTAACTGAATAAGGGAGTCTATTAACATGTGTTGATGCGTGGATATGGCAAGTGGTCAGCAGCTCGGTCCTCGTCCTCACTGGCCAGTGGTCGGCAACTCGATCTTCAAGTCATCGTCCTAGCTGGTCTGACCTGCAAGAAAAATTCGAGCACCAGTGTGGTGTTGTGCCCAATACGCTCTGATGCCAAAGTCAGTGTAGTGGCCAGAGGTAGTAAATGAGGAGCACAGTGGGTAGTTGCATACCTTAAAGGAGAGTTTCACCTTGTATTTATAGTGCTTTTACCTTGACAAGCGTGTCATGGTCGTACAATGGAACATTTTTTTTTTTTTGGTCGGTTGCCCCTTTTCAGCTCGGTGGTCGAGCAACCTCCTAGACTTTTCCTTTTTGGGAAAGATGGGCCTCTTGGGCCTTTTGTTCTCAAGCCGAGTGAACCTTATTTCTAGATCAATCTACAACATCATGCATGAACTAATATAGGGAAATTAAGAGGAATAACTAGAATTAAAAAACTCAAATGAAATATAGCTAACTAAGTATGATATTTGCATTTAATAGCTACCTAAATTGTAGGGGTGAAGAGTTAACAATTGTCTTCTCCATTGATTTTGTTTGGAAAAAATCTCTCACCAACCTAGATATGATAATGTCTAACAAAAAAATTCTTCCAACCACTTAGATAAAAAATTACTAACAGCCCTCTTAAATTCATGCGTTTTGATAAGAAATAACTACATGATTGTATACTCGGATATATATGGATATTTACCGTCAATTCATACAACCGAAAATTTATTTTTGTTAAAAATATATATACATATATATCCACCCACTTAGATTTGAAAATGTTTAAGCTTAAAAGAAAAAAAGAATTCATCCAAAAATGACTAACAACCCTCCTACATTCATGCATTTTGAAAAGAAAAAAAGTTTTTTTTTTCAAAGTTGAAACGAGAACAATGTAGAGAGAAGAAGATCCTTCCTCACTTCGGTAATAGAAGGTTTTGGGAGCCGAAGTTTCTAGCCCAATTTGAGCGTTCAACGATGTAGAGGGTTGATGTAGATAATTTTGTTCGAGGTAGAGAGTTTCAAAGTTGAGAATCAATGATTGTTTCAAAACAATTTGAAAAATGGAAGATTTGCAAATCTCCTAATTTAGTGTGGCAAAGTAATGATACAATTGATTGAACGTTTTTCCAAGTAAACTCAACATGCATACCAATTTTAAATTTTTTAGTATCATTTGTCTAATGCTCACAGATTAATGACTTATGGTATATACACACATATACTTCATATGATATACTTAAATGCACGTTGTTATAGATGTAACTACAAATATATAAGCATACTAGAAGTTATCAGTGACACCATTTTTATCATTTTCTTACAACCGTCTATGAACATTTTAGTAGTTGATAAATATCAATATGATAAAAAATTAATTTGAATTAATGTTTCAGATTATGCTTTAAATTGAAATAATTTTACATATTTCTATTTAAATGTTGCCAAAGTTGAAGGAGAAGAGAAGGTCTTTGCTTGCACGAAAAATACGAAGTACGAGGTTTTGAGAATCGAAGTTCTCAGCCCAATCCGAGTGTTCAACCGTGTAGAAGGTTGAGGCAGACAGTTTTGTTCAAGGTGAAAGATTTCAAAGTTGAGGATCAAGGAATTCAAATCGATTTGGAAGATGGAATATTTGAAAATCTTCTAATTCAATATTGCAGATAATGAATATAGTTGAATGTTTTTCCTCGGTAAACTCAAGACCATTAATTTTAAATCTTTTTAATGTCATTTGTTCCACGTTCACGGATTGACTTTATATACATACTTCATATGATATACTACATGTACATGTAACCATAAATATATACACACATTATAAATTATCGAGAGCAGCGTTTTTATCATTTTTTCACAAACGTCTATGAAAATTTTAGTTGTTGATAAACATCAATAGGCTGAAAAATTAATTTGAATTAATTTTTCAGATTAGTCTTTAATTTGAGTTTGTATTTACATGTTTCGATTTAATTGTTTGTTTGTTTCTTTTTTTTTAATCATATCTTTCATCTCTAATATTTGAATTGGTTTAACGATATACTAATTTTTATTATTTTCCCGTTGGTTCTGTCTGAATAAATCTTTTTTTTTTTTTTTTTTTTGTAGGGGTTTAAGTTCAATGGTGTAACGTTTAAATATCAATCATAGTTTCGTCCCAACACATTATAAATATTAGGCTAAATAGAGAAGTTAGATATTTTTTAACCAAAAAATTGGATTAATTATTATTCCATTTCAACTATTCGTCTAGTTGCCCCAACTATATACTATTTAGAATAAGAAATATTGATTGCTAGCAAAAACTTTTGCTAACTTTAAAAACTCTCAAAACCAACCTTTAGGACAAATATATAATCCTAAACCAATTTACTGTTTAAATTTATTACATCATTACTTAAGTATTGATATTATATTTAGAATAAGAAATATTGATTTGACATTACATTTAATAAAATAAATGCATGCAAACCAAAATTTAGTTTAAATTATTATCTGCCCTTTTCTTTGGCTCACATCCCTTCTTCTCTCCAAATATATTATATTGTGCTAAATCATCCCTCATTAAAAATTAGAAGTCAAAATCTTCACTATAATCAATAATGGGTTACAACTAGTTCTCCCTAGTTATAATTAGAGGCATACAACTATAAAATATCTCAAGATAATTAGTCTCGATAACAAACGACAATAATGCAAGAGAGCAAAAAAGAAAGATTTCACTTAAAGTGACAACCAACTACCCACCAAAATATGATAGTATGTAGATCAAAACAAAATCTCCACCGTTCAGATTGAAGACTCTTTTGTCAAGAACACGCTGTCAAAATTTCAGCTCGAACGGACTACAAATTGACCCCAAGAGACTGAAATACGGTTCTCAATTTAAGAATAAGGAGTCAAGCCACCTTACTGAGTTTACGAAGGGAAGGACGTGGGCTGATTTCTTCCTCTCTAATTTAGTTTTCTCTTATCTCGGTTTGCGCACCCCCAAAAGACACTCAAGTGACTAGCATCCATTTTGTTTTAAAAAACAAAACATAAATAAGTAAAGAAAAATAGATGAAAAATCGAAGATGAAAAATCATTCATATTAGTGAAAACTGCTACTACCATTTTGATTCCAACATTTCTCTCTAATATATAATTTATTTATTTTTTCACATTTCTCTCTAATATTGCATGGAGAGAATTTGATTAACCGGTTTTGAAGTTTAAAGTTTTAATTAACACAATTATTAGTTTAGTTTAAAGGTTCTAATCAATAAGTTTAGGGGTATAAATGATTTTTTTTTACCCAAAAAAGTACTTTAAACATGTCATAAAGGGGACTGTTAGGAAAGCCTCTCACATTCTGTGTGGAAAGAAACCAATACTTTTAATTTTTTAAAGTGATACATTTTCCAAATGAATCCAAATTTGCAAATTCTTCTGCTACACCTACTTGCTTCCAATGCAAAAGAATAATTAAAAATAACAAAGAAGAAACCTAACTTCCAACTACCAGAAGAGAACCTTTTAGATAGCTATTAATTATTTGATAAACAGTTCATTCTGTATGAACTTATATTAAAATAAGCCTATGATCTTTACTCACACAAAATAAAGGTACCCTATAATCCTGCCAAAGCCCTACAATATGAATATTATTGTCACAATCAAATAAAGGTACCCTATAATCCTGCCAAAGCCCTACAATATGAATATTATTGTCACAATCAATGCAGTCATTTACTTTCAGTACCCAACAAGAATTTGAACTTGAACAGAATCCCCTTTCATATTATAAAAACTGGTACAAAAAGGATACACATCATCAACATCATGAAGGTAAAATAAGCGAAAAAAGTAAGGCGGGGACAAAAGGATCTCACATGTAAAAACAGAACAACATTTAGCAGCTACTACCTTAGATTATAAGGGCAGCACACACATTATTCATCCCGTACTAACAAAGGTCGGTTTTCCGATTTCCATGGCGGTTTTGAACATCGTCTCAAGATTGAGGCTTCTCCCATTTGAGAGGCTTCACAACTTCCCAGGTGAAATCTGGGTCATCCCTTCCAAAGTGTCCATATGCGGCTGTCTTCAAGAATCTTCCATTGCCACCTCTCTTCAAGTCCAGGTTGATGGTGATCATTCCGGGTCTGAAGTCGAAGCTCTCCTTCACGATCTCGAGAATCTCCCTGTCGTGGATCTTTCCGGTTCCATATGTGTCGACGAAGACCGACAATGGCTCAGGCACACCAATGGCGTAAGATACCTGCACAATTGCCCTCCGAGCTAGGCCGCTGGCTACAATGCTCTTGGCAGCCTGCCTGACAATGTAAGCACCACTCCTGTCCACTTTGGTTGGGTCCTTTCCGGAGAAAGCACCTCCTCCGTGAGCTCCCCATCCACCGTATGTGTCGATGATGATCTTACGACCGGTGAGACCTGCATCTCCGTGTGGGCCACCGATGACGAAGCGTCCAGAGGGATTGAGGTGGAAGATGGTTTTCTCATCAAGGTACTTCTCGGGGATGACAGGCTTGATGACATGCTTCTTAAGGTCAGCTGCAATCTCATCGTTTGTGACGGTTTCATCGTGCTGGGTGGAAATGAGAACTGTGTGGACTCTTGTGGGGACCATGGCACCATTTTCATTGTAGTACTCCACAGTAACTTGGGTCTTACCGTCAGGTCTCAACCATGGGCAGGTACCATCCTTCCTCACCTCTGTGAGGCGAGCACCGAGCTTTGTTGCAAGGACGTGACTAAGGGGCATAAGTTCTGGGGTCTCATCTGTGGCATAGCCAAACATGTGACCCTGGTCACCAGCACCAATTTCCTCAGGTCGCTTAGTGAAATGTCCATGGACACCTTGGGCAATATCAGGGCTCTGCTGCTCAATGTTGACCAGAACCTTGCAGTTGTCAGCATCAAGACCCACATCATCGGAGATGAATCCGATTGTCCGGCAAGTGTCTCGGACGATCTTCTCGTAGTTTACATCGGCCTTGGTTGTAATCTCTCCAAAAACCATAACCATGTTGGTCTTGGTGCAGGTCTCACAAGCAACCTTGCTATCAGGATCTTGGGCAAGGCAAGCATCAAGAACTGCATCAGAGATTTGGTCACAGAGCTTGTCTGGGTGACCCTCGTTCACAGACTCAGAGGTAAATAGAAAGGTCTCCATTCTCTCAAGCTACAAGGAAAAAGAAAACCCAAAAATGCAAAAATCTCCTTCAGCAACAGAGAATAAGTATAGGTATATGAGCATTATCAAAGAATCGATTCTAGAAATTTTCAGTTGCGAAGGGAACATTTCACCTCGAATCCAAATTAGCATCCTATATACTTCAGAAAACGTTTATACTAAAAAAAAAAACACAAAAACTAAGCGATTACCAGTTAAAATTCGTAAGAAAAGAAAGAAATCTACAGTCCTCTCCTAGAGTTCACCAAAACAAAAACCCTAAAGCCCCACGACCACAATCTTCAAATTCAAACCAATATTAAAAAAAAGAATTACAACAGAACATTCCTATTCGTAATCCCAATCAACAAATTCAAATATATATATAAAAAAAAAAAAGCTCACCCAACAGATCAACAGCACACTTACAAGAAGCAGATCTTCCAAACAATATAAAGAACAAAACCCAACCCAAAAAGAAAATCCCAAACTCCAATAAAGAAACCCAAAAAGCCGTCAGATCCGAGAGAAATTTGAGATACCCTAATAAACTAGCATGAAGAAACAAAGAAACACAAAACCCAACGAGTTAAAAAGCTTAGAAAGCTCCATTTCTCCTGAAAGCCACACACAAACGAAGACAGAGGAAGCCATTAAAGGAAAGAAAGAGAGAGAAATGAACCTGGAAGAGGAAAAATGGGTAGAGATCTGAAGCTGGAAGGAATTTGTGAAGTTTCAGAGCTGAGAGATTACCCAAAGAAGAGGAATCGGCGCTGGATGACACGAAGATACGAAGCTCTCACTGCTCTTATTTATAGAGAAAATTAGCGCTGACGACCGCTTACCGATACACCCGGTGGGGATTCTCCTTCTTTGGAGGATTGGTGTAAGAATCTTCCACTTCAAGCATCCTATTCGGTTCCTTGCCTTTTTTTTTTGTTTTTCATTAATTAAATTTCATTATCCCAAAATTTAAGAAAAAAAATAAAAAATAAATAAATACAATTTTTTTTTTTTGCAATTGAAAGAAATTCATATGTTACTATGTATTAATATCCACTTCATACTCCATCATTCCTCTTTAGATTTTCTTTATTGTTAAAGCAATAAATTCAATTATAATGAGGAGGTGGTTAAGGTTGGTTTTAGATGTGAATGGGTTTGGGACTATATGCGCGATCATCAACAAGCTAATGAGCTGCTTTCTCCCACGATTAACTCCTCCTCCTCTCTAATTTCTAGTTTGATCGGCGATGAGGTGCAATTGTTTGTGGATGCGGCTTGTCGGGATCGAGTGCATACTACGAGTTTTAGAGCCTCATTAAAACACTCTGATGGTCATCCACTAGAGCGGCTATGTATAGGTACTACCCGAATGCTTTCACACCAGTCGGTGCTGAAGCTCGAACAATCCTTAAAGGCTTCGGCTAGCACACAGGTTGGGTGTTACTAAGGTTTTGGTGTATTCTGATTCATTGGCCAACATCCAAATGATTAATGGGTCTTCTGACATTCTTGAAGAAGTTCATACTACCATTACGGATATTTTGGCATTGAAGATGAGATTTCACAATATTATGTTTTTTCATATTTCTAAAACTATTAATGTGTTGGCACATGAGTTAGAACAACGTGCTCTTAGACAATCTATACTTTGGCTTAGTGAGTTTTCAGTTTGGCTCTTACACCATCTGGAAAATGAGCTCCCATGTAGGAATATTAGTCATGTAAGAATCATGTAAGAATATGGTTGATCCTTGATTGCAATGAAATTTTATTATTAAAAAAAAAATAATAATAATAAATTATTTTTATAGTTTTAGTTAATGTTGTAATAAAACACAATACATTATTTAAGTTAAATTATAAATTGAGTCTTTTAACTTTTCTTTGAAACATAGTTCAACTATTTAAAGCATATGTTTTCGAGAGACGTTAAAAGTTTGAATTCATACTCTATATGATATGTTATTGAACTTTAAGAAGAAAAAAAAAACTTTAAATGCCAACAAGAACGCTTATCTTAACTAGCATGTTATATCGACGAGTGACTATGAAGTCTTAGGCATCCCTACCCAACATGTTGTCAAAAAAAAAAAAAAAAAAAAAAAAAAAAAAAAAAAAAAAAACTTTAAAGAACGTTTTAATTAGATTAATGACCAGGGACTTTAATTTTTAGTACCTTTACTTTTATAATTAATTTCTTTTTAAATTTGAGCTCGTAATATTTTTTCAATTGCATTTTTATATTGTCTTGCGTATGTATCTAACCGCTATATTCTCAATTTATAATTTCTTACTAATTGATACTTTAATTTCAATTTGTGGGGATTGTGGTTTCGTTGGATTTGATCTTCCTTCTTATATAGTCTCGTTTTTTTTATATGGTGGTTTTGGAGCATAGCAAAGCTAAAGTAGACGGTGGTTTCCGTCATAGTGAAAGAGAGAATTTAGCCTATTTGGGAAAAATCTATTGAGACTTGGGAGAAGATGTATCCACCATTCAAGGGAGTTCAAACAGTGGTCTACAAAACAAGGGAAACTTATGTTTAGAAAGATTCAACGGAATGAGAAATCGATCAATTATAGTAGCACAATTGATTGACTAATCTTATTCTCTTGACATGATCTTGATGAGCGGGTTTGGAAAACCAAACATTAAAAACGTTCTTGTGTTGTGTTAGGGACAACTAACATCCACATTGTAATGATATTGTCCACTTTGGGCATGACCCTCATGGCTTTAAGGCCTCGTTACAATGTAGATGTTGTCCGTTACTTATATACCCAAGATCTTCCCCTTTCCTAACCAATGTGGAACTTTGTTTGCACTCACAACAATCCTCCCCTCAAACGAAGGACCACAAAGCCTCCTCTCAAATAGTCATCTATCCGTGTTTAAACTCGAGCATTATCACCTTTAACCAGGCCACTCTTCATGAGAGCATACCCCTGCCGGATAAGCTCGACCACGAGATCAACCATGACTATGTCATCGAGGCACACCGACATGGTTAGGTAAGGGGCATGGCTCTGATACCACTTGTTAAGGACAACTTGTTGGGTTTTATGTCCTAAAACTCGTAGTTTGTAAACTGT
The DNA here is from genome assembly GCA_028017165.1 of Herpetospermum pedunculosum. Classification (NCBI taxonomy): domain Eukaryota; kingdom Viridiplantae; phylum Streptophyta; class Magnoliopsida; order Cucurbitales; family Cucurbitaceae; genus Herpetospermum; species Herpetospermum pedunculosum. Next base: position 14,695,223 of record CM051523.1, read on the forward strand.
TTGAATGTAAATAAATATTATATTTCAATAAAGTTGTTATTGAATTTTTAGTGAATTGTGTTTGTATTAACCTATACCAATAACTAACACCCTTGGCGATAGTATGAGTACTTGAACTTCATGTGTGACATGAATGTGAATCAAGTTCAAGTAGACAGCCAAAAATGGTCTATAGTATAGGGATAAGGCTGGGTACCTTATCCTGGGGACACTATTGGACGCGGCTCACTTTGTATAGTACAAAACGATGTGATTCGAATCGTTTCATGTAGAGACATGTGAGTGAGGGCGTCCTGTGCAATGAGTTTGCACAAGACCGAACCAAGAATTAAAATCGCTCTTTCTTTATAACACCGTTTACTGTAAAGACCGATTTTTTCATTTGATGACTTAGGTAACTCGATCTCAATCCTGAGCTTACTATGAACTCCTGTTTATTCAACCTTATCCTTTGATTTGTACGGGTGAGAGTGGCCAGTTCGCCGACTCAATATGCCTACCATCTTGGGGATAAGATTGAATAAGTGGCTGGGGACATAGTTGTAGCAAGATTGGAATTCACTCCTACCCGCTTTGAGGGTTAGTAGAGAGGTTGTTCCCTTAAGTGCTGACTCCAGGTCTTGAACATGGGCCCATCCTCTCCTGATCAGGGAGGAATCTGATTTGATGGTTGGGCCACAAATCAATTGTTCATTAGAGGTGTCAGTGGTACTTAAGGAACAAGATATAATACAAGGGTTAAACGGTATAAATGACCCGTTGTGATTATGAACGACCTGTGAAGGATCGACTTACTGATGATAGTTATATCAACAGGACACAATATATCTACAGTGAGGAGAGTGCAGCCCTTGGACTTTAGTGGAGTCTCCGGGGGTTAACGAATGTTGGTTAGTTCGGTTGAAAGAGTTTTGACCGGATAATCTCGTATCGTTGGAGCTCATGATCTGTAGGTCCTTACGGTTCTCCTGGCTAGCTCGGATAAAGCCGTGAAACAGTATGAAAGAAAAGAAAAGAATTTGAATCGTTCAAATTCGGGTTTGTGGAAGAAGAATAGACATATTTAAATATGATTTAAATATGGACATATTTAAATATGATTTAAATATGAGATTGGTCTGAAAACATGAATAGGATTCATGTGCAAAAAGTCGGTTTTCGGAAAACCGGGATTAATTATATTATTTAATTAATATTTGATATTGAATTAAATAATATTAATTAATATATATATATATTTTTATTAATTAAAAAGTTTAATTAATAAAAATAATTATTATTATTTTTAATAATAATTTATAAATATATATATATATATATATATATATATATATATATATATATATATATGTGTCTTACATGCAAGCATGTAAGACACATGTAATGTTTATATATATACAGCATATATATCTTTTATCAGATCAATTGAATTAAAAAAAAAAAAAAAAAATCAATTACAAAAGTCAGTAGTGCCTTTTGGGTTTCACGTAAGTGAATTGAATTGAGAATTGAATTCTTCTTCTTCTTCCGTCGATAGCTCTCTGCTTAGAAGAAAATTGTTTTCTTCAGTGGAGTTTTTTTCCCTCTTTTCTTTTGTAAAAGGAGTCCCACTACTCCGTTTCTCGGCCCGAGGATAGCGGGACTACCGTGGGTGGTCCACGAAGGTTTCGTGAGAAGGCTCGGTGAGCTCGTGAGGAGCTTCTGGCGGTGAATTTGGAGAATTACGAACGACAAGGGTATGTGTTCTAACTTCTCATTTTCATCGCTTTTGCATGTTTCCATTTGTTTAAATTGATGAAATTAGAGTGTCCATGATCCAAATCGCTTCCGCTGCGTGCCATGAGCGCTCCATCAATTGGTATCAGAGCGTTTTTTGGCCACTCAATTTCTATCAATTTAAATTATGGTGGGTTTTATTTAGAAATTGTTTCTGAATGGAATTCTAAAGTGAATATCGATTTTGGCATAGTTTCTTTTTGAATTTCCTTATTTGTAATTGCCCGAGATTGTATGGGCTTTAATGCATGCTAAAGAGTCTGTATTTTTAGAGTCATTAGAGTCCATATAGGGTTCTTTGTGAAAGAAGTTTCAGTTTGAAACTCGCCGAAATGTTCGGTGTAATTTCAAACTCGTTCTGGGCAATACAAGGAGAAATTCGAAGAGATTTTGGCCGAAGCGTTCGGAGGAAGCAAGTTGGTCAAAGGCGGTGCGAAGAGTTCGAAGTCCGCTCAAGGCGTAGCTTGTTGATCAAGCTTGTAATAAATTAGTTATTGCTTGCTAAATGCCAAAATCGATCCACTTTAGTGTGTTTAATTAATTATGCATTGCGAATGTATGTTTTAATTAAATTCCATGTTTGTATGTGCATAACGTATGCCATATAGATTTAAAATCCCACCGTAGGAAGCATGCTTCATGCATTGAAAATATGTTATAAGTGTTATAATATATCGTATGCATATTTGGCAATTCATGAATTTTGATATAAGAGTTATATTAATTCATGAATTAGTTGTTGTTAATTTAATAGAATAATTGATATAAGTGTTATATTAATTATGAAATTAAATATACAACATAGGTTGTCCTAATTTTATGCACATGATATAATATAAGTGTTATAATGTATAGGATGCATGTTTATTCATGAGTATTAATATAAGAGTTATATTAATTCATGAATTAGATGTTGTTTGCTTAATAGAATAATTGATATAAGTGTTATATTAATTATGAAATTAAACATCCAACATTAGATGCATTTTGTTTGTTATAAGTGTTATAATGTATAGGATGCATGCTTAATTCATGAGAATTGATATAAGTGTTATATTAATTTATGAATTAGGAGTTGTATATTTAAAAACATAATCGATATAATTGTTATATTAATTATGAAATTAAATATTCAACTTTTCATGCCTTAGTAATGCATGTTTGAGAAGCATGTAGAAGTTTGTTGTAGTAAGTCTTAGTTTTGCAAAGCGTTGTAAAATTGGCATAGACTTTTAAAATCTATAACAAAGACAAAGGCATGCTCACTTAGGGTTGAATGTATCGTTCCGTTTCATTAGATGAATAGGTCGATATCTTGTAAATGCTAAGGTTACAAGAAACTCACCCGGGGACATCCTGTTCGAGGTTGGAGGTATTTAAGCTGACGGTTTACGGAACACCTCCTACCTGGGGACCATCCGGTACTTGAGTAAAGTTAACCCGGCTTTATGAGCATGCGTGAGTGGTGTGAGGTAATAAAGTGTTTATCACCTAGACATCATAGGAAAAAGTTTGTTTTACCTAGACTTAGGCCTTATTGTCTTAGCCGGATAATGCCTGAGTAATTTACCCATTCCGTCTTAAAATACTTAGTAGAGGTGTTGAGAAGGTATATATGATATGTCCCTCTCCTCCTACGTTCTCTGTCAAGTTCACACCGTGAGAATTATGCTCGGCCTCGTGATGTCAATAGGGCATCCCCATTCGGATGGTATTTGCATAATTCAAGAGCAAGGTGAATGGAGAAAGTATTTATAGTAAGTGGGAGAAGGAAGTATGTCAATACATCCTGCGGTCTCCTCCATTGGATTGAACCGTGAGATTCCTATGTTCTGCCTGCTAGGTGCCCACAAGTGGTACCGATCCATTCGGAGGGCCGTTTCATAGGAATCGGAGCATCTCAATCACCATTTATGGATAAAGAAACATAGAGCCCTTCCCAACTTTGACATTTCCATTCGGTTGCATCGTTGGGGCCGCCCTATGAATTCTAAAAATGGAGGGTCACACTTACGAGATTTGCTAAGGAGTTAGTAAATCTTGACCAAACAACGATAACTAAGATGCTATAGGAATATGAGATATTCTGGTATTAGCATTTAGTCAAGAATGTCTTGATTCAGTGAAGGAATGCTTGACTGCCCCTCGGTAGCGACCATTCTGACCCACTGAAGTATCGTTGCAGTTTAATAATGAGTTTTGGGTACATTATTATTCTTTGCTAAATTCATGATTGGTGTGTAAATTAGGTTAAAACCTTTTCACTAATATTTATTCATTCTCTTTTCAGCATGACTAGCTCTTTTATCCACTTACTAGCTTCCGATAAGTTAACCGGCGATAACTACGCGACCTGGAAATCGAACTTGAATACGATTCTTGTTCTAGATGATCTAAGGTTCGTCTTATCTGAGGATTGTCCTCCCCCTCCTAGCTCGGATGCGACTCGAACTGTTCGAGAAGCATATGATAGATGGACAAGGGCTAATGATAAAGCCCGAGTCTATATCTTAGCCAGCATATCTGATGTGTTAGCTAAGAAGCACGAGGATATGGTTTCTGCTAAAGAAATCATGTCTTCATTACAGGAGATGTTTGGACTTCCGTCCTCATCGGTCTGTCATGAAGCCCTCAAATTCGTTTACAACTCTCGCATGAAGGAGGGAACCTCTGTTAGGGAGCATGTCCTTAACATGATGGTCCACTTCAATGTGGCGGAAGTAAACGGAGCTATTATAAATGAGTCAAGTCAAGTAAGCTTTATCTTGGAATCTCTTCCGAAGAGTTTCCTTCAGTTCAGAACCAATTTGGTAATGAATAAGATAAAGTATAATTTGACTTCTCTCCTCAGCGAGCTACAGACTTATCAGTCCCTACACACTTCTAAAGGAAAAGAGAAGGAGGCAAATGTTGTCACTTCTAGGAAATTCCAAAAGGGGTCGTCTTCTGGGAGTAAGTCTGAACTTTCTTCTATTAAGAATAAGAGTATTCAAAAGAAGAAGAAAGATAAAAGGAAGGGAAAAGCACCTGCTACTGCTAAGAGCAAGAGTAGATCTGCAGACAAAGGAAAATGTTTCCATTGTGGTGTAGATGGGCACTGGAAACGGAATTGCCCAAAGTATCTTGCAGAGAAAAAGGCTGAGAAGGAAAGACAAGGTAAATATGATTTACTTGTTGTTGAAACATGTTTAGTAGAACATGATTGTCATACCTGGATACTTGATTCAGGAGCTACTAACCATGTTTGTTCTTCTTTTCAGGAAACTAGTTCTTGGAAGCCACTTTCTCGCGGTGAGATAACTCTCAGAGTTGGAACTGGAGAGGTTGTCTCAGCTGAAGCAGTGGGAGCTGTAAAGTTGTTGTATAGAGATAGTTTCATTTTACTAGAAAATGTACTCCTGGTTCCTACCTTCCAGAGGAATCTTGTATCTATATCTTGTTTGTTAGAACAGTTGTATAAAGTATCTTTTGTTTATAATGAAGCGTTCATTAGCAAAAGAGGTGTACGTATTTGTTCTGCGAAACTTGAAAACAACTTGTATGTGTTAAGACCAACCGAAGCCAAAGCTATTTTGAACACTGAAATGTTTAAAACAGCTGAGACTCAAACTAAAAGGCAGAAACTTTCTCCAAGTACTTATCTTTGGCACTTAAGACTAGGTCACATTAATCTCAATAGGATTGGGAGATTGGTTAAGAGTGGTCTGCTAAATCGTTTAGAGGACAACTCTTTACCGCCATGTGAGTCTTGTCTTGAGGGCAAAATGACCAAACGATCTTTTTCTGAAAAAGGTCATAGGTCCAAAGAACCTCTAGAAATCGTGCATTCGGATCTCTGCGGTCCTTTGAATGTCAAAGCACGAGGAGGGTATGAATATTTCATCAGTTTCATTGATGATTATTCTAGGTACGGTTATCTTTATCTAATGCATCATAAGTCCGAAGCTCTTGAAAAGTTCAAAGAGTATAAGGCAGAGGTTGAGAACACATTAGGTAAATCGATAAAAACACTCCGATCAGATCGAGGTGGAGAGTATATGGATTTAAGATTCCAGGACTATATGATAGAACATGGAATAGTATCTCAACTCTCAGCGCCAGGAACACCACAGCAGAATGGTGTGTCCGAGAGGAGAAATAGAACCCTGTTAGACATGGTTCGATCTATGATAAGTTATGCTCATTTGCCTAGTTCGTTTTGGGGATATGCAGTAGAGACTGCAGTATATATTTTGAACATGGTTCCCTCTAAGAGTGTTTCTGAAACACCTTATGAGTTATGGAGAGGGCGTAAAGGTAGTTTACGTCACTTCAGGATTTGGGGGTGTCCGGCACATGTGCTAGTACCCAATCCAAAGAAGTTGGAACATCGTTCAAAATTGTGCCTATTTGTAGGTTACCCCAAGGAAACGAAAGGTGGTCTATTTTATGATCCTCATGAGAACAAGGTACTAGTATCGACTAATGCCACGTTCTTAGAGGAAGACCACATGAGAGATCATCAACCGTCGAGCAAAATTGTTTTGTCCGAATTTTCCAGGAAAGCTACAGACGGATCAACAAAGATTGTTGATCAGGCTGATCCTTCTCAAGAGTTGAGAAAGCCTCGACGCAGTGGGAGGGATGTAAGACACCCCGACCGCTACATTGGCTTGTCTGAAACTCAAGTCGTCATACCTGATGATGGCGTTGAGGATCCATTGACCTTTAAACAGGCAATGAATGACATAGACAAGGACCAGTGGCTTAAAGCCATGGATCTCGAAATGGAGTCTATGTACTTCAATTCGGTCTGGGATCTTGTAGACCAACCAGATAGTGAAAGACTTATCGGTTGCAAGTGGATCTACAAGAGAAAACGAGACCAAGCCGGTAAGGTGCAAACCTTTAAGGCTCGACTTGTGGCAAAAGGTTATTCCCAAAGAGAAGGGGTGGACTATGAAGAAACCTTTTCTCCTGTTGCCATGTTAAAGTCGATTAGAATACTCTTATCCATTGCTACATTTTATGATTATGAAATCTGGCAAATGGATGTCAAGACTGCCTTTCTGAATGGTAATCTTGAGGAGAGTATCTATATGGCTCAACCAGAGGGATTCATACTTCAGGGTCAAGAGCAAAAGGTTTGCAAGCTTAATTGATCCATTTATGGATTGAAGCAAGCATCTAGATCCTGGAATATAAGGTTTGATACGGCGATCAAATCTTATGGCTTTGAACAGAATATTGACGAACCTTGTGTTTACAAGAAAGTAGTCAATACTGTTGTAGCTTTCTTAGTCTTGTACGTAGACGATATACTACTCATTGGGAATGATGTAGGGTTCCTAACTGACGTTAAGAATTGGCTAGCGACCCAATTCCAAATGAAAGATTTGGGAGAGGCTCAGTTTGTTCTAGGGATTCAGATCATAAGGGATCGTAAGAACAAAGTGCTAGCGCTGTCTCAAGCATCTTATATTGACAAGGTGTTGTCAAGATATTCGATGCAGAATTCCAAGAAAGGTTCGCTGCCTTTTAGGCATGAAATTCACTTGTCTAAGGAACAGTCTCCTAAGACACCTCAAGAGGTTGAGGATATGAGACGAATTCCCTATGCATCTGCAGTTGGTAGTCTCATGTACGCTATGTTGTGTACAAGACCGGACATCTGCTATGCAGTAGGAATTGTCAGTAGGTTCCAGTCCAATCCAGGATATGATCACTGGACAGCCGTTAAACACGTCCTCAAGTATCTTAGGAGAACGAGAGACTATGTGCTTGTGTATGGCGCGAAGGATTTGATCCTTGCAGGATACACTGACTCTGATTTTCAGACTGATATTGATTCTAGGAAATCTACATCAGGATCAGTGTTCACTCTTAACGGAGGAGCAATAGTATGGAGGAGTATAAAGCAAGGTTGTATTGCTGACTCCACCATGGAAGCTGAGTATGTCGCAGCTTGCGAAGGAAGCTGTATGGCTTAGGAAGTTCTTGACAGATTTGGAAGTTGTTCCAAATATGAACTTGCCAATCACCCTTTATTGTGATAACAGTGGTGCAGTGGCAAATTCTAAAGAACCTAGAAGCCATAAGCGTGGAAAGCATATTGAGCGAAAGTATCATCTCATCAGGGAGATAGTGCAACGAGGAGATGTGATCGTCACACAGGTAGCCTCGGAGCACAACATTGCTGATCCGTTTACTAAGTCTCTCACGGCTAAAGTGTTTGAGAGACACCTAAAAAGTTTAGGGCTGCGAGCTGCTCAGTAGGACAGTGGGAGAAACTTTAGATATTTGATATTCTAGTTCTCTCGACCAGCATGTACTCCACTGACGTTTTAGTCCAAGTGGGAGTTTGTTGGGTTTTATGTCCTAAAACTCGTAGTTTGTAAACTGTTTGAATGTAAATAAATATTATATTTCAATAAAGTTGTTATTGAATTTTTAGTGAATTGTGTTTGTATTAACCTATACCAATAACTAACACCCTTGGCGATAGTATGAGTACTTGAACTTCATGTGTGACATGAATGTGAATCAAGTTCAAGTAGACAGCCAAAAATGGTCTATAGTATAGGGATAAGGCTGGGTACCTTATCCTGGGGACACTATTGGACGCGGCTCACTTTGTATAGTACAAAACGATGTGATTCGAATCGTTTCATGTAGAGACATGTGAGTGAGGGCGTCCTGTGCAATGAGTTTGCACAAGACCGAACCAAGAATTAAAATCGCTCTTTCTTTATAACACCGTTTACTGTAAAGACCGATTTTTTCATTTGATGACTTAGGTAACTCGATCTCAATCCTGAGCTTACTATGAACTCCTGTTTATTCAACCTTATCCTTTGATTTGTACGGGTGAGAGTGGCCAGTTCGCCGACTCAATATGCCTACCATCTTGGGGATAAGATTGAATAAGTGGCTGGGGACATAGTTGTAGCAAGATTGGAATTCACTCCTACCCGCTTTGAGGGTTAGTAGAGAGGTTGTTCCCTTAAGTGCTGACTCCAGGTCTTGAACATGGGCCCATCCTCTCCTGATCAGGGAGGAATCTGATTTGATGGTTGGACCACAAATCAATTGTTCATTAGAGGTGTCAGTGGTACTTAAGGAACAAGATATAATACAAGGGTTAAACGGTATAAATGACCCGTTGTGATTATGAACGACCTGTGAAGGATCGACTTACTGATGATAGTTATATCAACAGGACACAATATATCTACAGTGAGGAGAGTGCAGCCCTTGGACTTTAGTGGAGTCTCCGGGGGTTAACGAATGTTGGTTAGTTCGGTTGAAAGAGTTTTGACCGGATAATCTCGTATCGTTGGAGCTCATGATCTGTAGGTCCTTACGGTTCTCCTGGCTAGCTCGGATAAAGCCGTGAAACAGTATGAAAGAAAAGAAAAGAATTTGAATCGTTCAAATTCGGGTTTGTGGAAGAAGAATAGACATATTTAAATATGATTTAAATATGGACATATTTAAATATGATTTAAATATGAGATTGGTCTGAAAACATGAATAGGATTCATGTGCAAAAAGTCGGTTTTCGGAAAACCGGGATTAATTATATTATTTAATTAATATTTGATATTGAATTAAATAATATTAATTAATATATATATATTTTTATTAATTAAAAAGTTTAATTAATAAAAATAATTATTATTATTTTTAATAATAATTTATAAATATATATATAATATATATATATATATATATATATATATATATATATATATATATATATATATATATGTGTCTTACATGCATGTAAGACACATGTAATGTTTATATATATACAACATATATATCTTTTATCAGATCAATTGAATTAAAAAAAAAAAAAAAAAAAATCAATTACAAAAGTCAGTAGTGCCTTTTGGGTTTCACGTAAGTGAATTGAATTGAGAATTGAATTCTTCTTCTTCTTCCGTCGATAGCTCTCTGCTTAGAAGAAAATTGTTTTCTTCAGTGGAGTTTTTTTCCCTCTTTTCTTTTGTAAAAGGAGTCCCACTACTCCGTTTCTCGGCCCGAGGATAGCGGGACTACCGTGGGTGGTCCACGAAGGTTTCGTGAGAAGGCTCGGTGAGCTCGTGAGGAGCTTCTGGCGGTGAATTTGGAGAATTACGAACGACAAGGGTATGTGTTCTAACTTCTCATTTTCATCGCTTTTGCATGTTTCCATTTGTTTAAATTGATGAAATTAGAGTGTCCATGATCCAAATCGCTTCCGCTGCGTGCCATGAGCGCTCCATCACAACTAACATCCACATTGTAATGATATTGTCCACTTTGGGCATGACTCTCATGGCTTTGCTTTTGGTCACCCCAAAAGACCTCGTTACAATGAAGATGTTTTCCCCCATGATCTTCCCCTTTCCTAACCAATGTGGGACTTTGTTTGTACTCACAACATGTTTCTTTATTATTATTATGTTTTTTTTCATTAGTGTTACCACTACATGTTCTTAATCAAATTTGCATTTTTAACTCATTATTACATTACAATCTATAAATAATTTAAAGTTTTATTGATTGAGTTTATCAAACAAAACTTAATATTTCAACACGTAACCATATTTTTTCAGATTTGCATACTCATTATTCAATCATCTTTTTTTCTTTTATAAACTGACCTCTTATGTGAAGATTAAGTGTTTCATAGATAATATTCTTAAAAATAACTATTTCAAAAGAACAATATCAACATAATACCGTTTTTTTCGATGTGGAATCCTCAACATGGTACCTCTTTGGTTCATCATTCTTGGGTCGATACTATATTAGATATTATGGGGTTTTATCTTAAAATTAATTGGCTATAAAAAAAAGTAACTCATGTATCGTATATTGTGAGTGAAGTTCTTTCATTTTTTTCGATGTGAGATCTTTAAGACCTAAATTATTTTCTAAGAGGACCATACAATATTATTAGTTTAATGTTAGACATTAGTAACCTCTTATCCTCCTTTTGAATTGTAATGTTAAAAAAAATGGATTTTTTTATTTTATTTTAAGGAAATAAATGATTAGTGGAGAAAATAATGGGTGATTTAGAATTAGTTGGGGTTGGTGAGAGGAGAAGGTAAAAGAGTAAAGACTAAATAATTGTGTTTAGGTTTTACCGGCAGGTGCCGGTCATCACCAACCCCAGCCGGTGTCTGTTTCCTTCATCTACCGGAAGTCTTGGAAGCTCAGATTTGGACCATTTGGTCTTTTTAATTTCTTCAAACTTTAGATTTAGAAATATTTGAAGAATATTTTATTTTATTTTATTTTATTTTAATTATATAAAATAATTTCTTTCAAACTTTTTTTAATTGTTTAAATTTGTCTTCATCATATAACTTAAAATACAAGTATGTGTAGTCTTATATAAACTTCTAACACAATATAAACTTATAAATTTTAACATTTCAAAACATCCGTACTCATTAAGACTTAAGCAAAGTTCAAGCTATTAGACATTAGTCTTTTTTATTATAAGTTGTAGATTTAAATCTTTTCATCTTATCTGTATTAATGCAATATTGTTAGAGAAAAAAAGATATCCACGCATAAAATATTTAATTACCTTTGAGGAAGAGAGACGAGGTAGTGAGAGAGACTAAAGGAGAGAGAGATCACACGAGTAAAAGAATCGAATTAGGGATAAAGATCAAGCAAATGAAAGAGATTGAGATATTAAAATAGAAAGATTGGAGGAGGAGAGTGCCACAAAAAAATTTGTTAAACCGAACATAACTCAATTGACATAAAATTGTGCTCGTGACTAAGATGTCATAGGTTCAATTCTCGCATTAATTAAAATACCGTTGCAAAAAAAAAAAAAAAATAGAGGAGAGTGATTAGATTCATGAAAAGAGAAAACGAGATTTTTTTGTAATTAGAGAAGTAACCTAAAAAAAAATTTAAATGATTTTTTTTTGGAAAGGTTTTTAAAAATGAAAATTCATCTCATTTTTTATTTTGACATAATAAAAAATTAAATACCTTTTTTTTTATAATGGAGCGATTTGATTAAAAAGAATGGTGACATGAATTTAAGAAAAAGAAATTCAAGAAGATTAAAAGGCTAATCTTTCTTAAAAAAAAAAAAAAAAAAAAAAAAAAAATTATGGACAACAAAAAATATAAAATAAAATAAAAATAATAATTATGAACATCAAGTCAAAGTCATGAAACTAGAAAATTACAAAAGTATCCTCGACAAATTTTCAAATTTGCAAGTTTGCAATGACATTTTGGACATTTTGACTATTCCGCCGACAGATGAACAATTGTCCAAATAGAACAACAATTGCATACGAATAGTTATTTTTACTCTTCTTCGAATTTCCAAAAAATACAATCCAAATGTCAATTTAAAAGTTTGTACAAAAAAAAAAAAAAAATACTATTTTAGTCTGATTTGGAATATAATATATATATATATACATACATACATGTGAGATGCTATAGTTCATTTATTATTTTGCATTATGTTCTTTTGCTCAATTTAAATTAATGGTTAAATTATAATTTTAGACTTATATTTTAACCTTAGTTTTAATAGGATTCATATTACTTTTTATTTTTAAAGTCCCATCAATTTATTTATTATTATTATTATTTTCTTTTAGTAAGAAAGAAATCAAAACCACAGCAAATTAAAAATTAAACGCGATTTAGAAAGGAGAAAAAGGAGAAAAATATCTAAACAATTTGATCAAACTTTATATTAAACGTCTCATCATTGGAACTTTACACTTTTGATCAAAGTTTATTTTATCATATTCTCTATCTACTATTGAATGGTAACACAAATTTAACGTGACAAATTATTTGTCTGTTTTATAACGTAACATTTTATTTTAACGGTCAAGCGTGCTAACTGCTAACCAAGTCCTACAATGGTTAGGTAATGGAGAGATTCCTGATTTATGAGTGAGGATAACTATCTCTAATGGTATGTCAAAATGGACAATATCATACCATCATAGGGATATATGGAGGATCGTTGTCCCCTATCCTTAATAGTCTCCGGTACAACTTCCCGACCACATGTTGTCTAAAAAACAAAAACGAAGATTTAAAACATTGATACTAAAACTACAACTTAACCCAAATTAATCCCCATAAATATAATATACTACTTTAATTAGGCCAATCATTAAAAATTGGGTAATAAATAAGTCAAAATAAATATAGGGTTTTACCCCACTATACAATGAATTTGGATGGAATTTGAACCAAATTTGAGTAACTCCAAGTATTTTTGTCACAATAAGGAAAAAATGAAGTGATTTTAAGATGAAGGTCAAATATGATGTATTGATTTCTCTTGTCACATTTTTCTTTGGCATTATCTCCCAAAAAATCTTTGTATTATTGCATGTAAATTTTCCTGGAAGGTTCATCAAAATTAAGATAAGGTAACTGATGAAAATTCTTACTTTGATTCAAGAAAATATGGACCAAAATATAGGTGCAAAATTCTATTTTGATCCCCTTTTTTTAATTAAAAAATATCAATTTATTTTCAAATAGACTTCGACGATCTCGATCGACCCTAGCCCCGACCAATGCACCCCCACTTTAATTATCCGTTAGCAATAATCTACTAATTTGATATAAGGTTGTAACACATTATATACATATATGTATTTTACATTTAAATATTCCTCTCATTTAGTGTTTTGCCTTAATCAGCTTAACCAACGGCCAACAAGAGCATAGATCAACGGCATGATGTATCGCCTAGTGACCATGAAGTTCTAGGTTCAATCCCCCACCCCAACATGTTGTCAAAAAAAAAAAAAAAAAAAATCAGCTTAACCAACGAATGTAGCTCCAATCAAATTTTAAGAACATCAAATTTGAATTTATTAGTGATAGTCACCGATATAATTCTATTAATGATAGTCACCGATCAATAAGTGATAGCTACTCATACACTACTTTTTTTTTTTTTTTTTTATAGAATTTTGTCAATAACTATCACTGATAGTAGTCTAAATCACTGATTTTTTTGGCTATATTTGCAAAATGTTTTATATTTTGCTATGTTTGTCATTATTTTTTACTTATTGTTATTTATGCAACCAATATGAAGATATTGTTACTTATTGTTATTTATGCAATCAATAATATTTTTTATAAATACCGGTAAAACATAAAATATATCATTTATTAATCTCAATACGAAGATATATACTAATAACTAAGATTTATAACTTAGTTTGAAAGTAAAATGAACTTAATTATTAATTTAAATATTTTTTTTTGAAAAAATTGATTTACAGACTTATTCGTCGATATCAATATTTCATCAATATATCTATGGATATATTTTTAAAATTGAACTTCCGATATTGATATCGATATCGATATTTTCGTCAATGCACAAAACAAACAAAATTATTGCAGAAAATGACATTTAAGGGGGAAAAAATAGTGATCAAAGGAGTGTAAGAGATTGTGAATTTGAATTTTACCTCTTTTTCAGTCAAATATTCCCAATCTGAGTTATCCCAAAAGAAATTCCTTCTGCAATTTTATTTCCCAACAAGTTTAAGTTTGGATTTTGTGAGTTGAATTCAAAGGGTTGATTTGATTTATTGGTCACCATAAATTGACTCAAATATTTTCTACAAAAGAAACATAAATCTTAAGGCATCCAAAATAATAATAATTTCCTCTAACAAAATAGCTTAATATCTAAAAGACCCAAAAAAAAAAAAAAAAAATGCATTCTTTCTCTCCATCTTCACGCCATGTTAACAATAATATTTATAGGTTCTTGAAATATAAAAAAGATCAATTAAATTAATTCTGTTTAATAACATCATTGACCTTGAATATTCAGTTACATTTTAGTTGATATTTTTTAATGTTAAATAATCATCTCACTCTATGAAATTTAAATTGGCCTACTAATAATAATAAAAATTAAAATAATTCAAAATATAACCCAAAATATATATATATATATATATAATATTTTGTAAATATATAAAAAATCAGTGGCTATCTCACTGATAAAAATTGATTGTAAAAACATATTTAATAACTAGTCTTGTTTTTTTTTTTTGCAAAGATATTTAATTAATGCAGGGATTGAACCTTTGACTTCTTAGTCAAGGGCACAACCTTATACCAATTGAGCTATGTTCGGTTTGCCAAAATATTTTTTTTAAGCATATTGGGGGTGGGAGATTCAAACCACAGACCTCTCGGTCGTCAACACATACATATGTCAACTGAGTCATGTTCGCTTTGACAAATAAGTATAAGCTTGGATTTGAACTACTCATGTTTCTTGTTTTCTAAGAAAAGAAACAGAAACAAAAACTTGTTTGATAATGTTTGATAAGGTTTTCTATTTCTTATTTCTTGAAAAGAAAAAACATAAACATGTTATTTGATAGTTATTTCTTGTTTATTTTTTTTCAATTTTTTTTTATTTTTTTTTATTTTTTTTCTCCATATTTTTTCTCCTTTTTATAGTTTAAATAAAATTTAGTTTACATAATCTAAAAAACAATTATCCAAAGGTTACATAATCTAATACAAATAAGTTTCGATGCAAAATTAAAAACAACGATAAAATTGTATTTATTCTTTAAATGTTGTCCAAATTTGACCGACAATGTCATCTCTCACTCGAGTCATTTTATCTTAAATGATGTCGACTTGAATCCAACTCAATTATATAGCTCTGTAAATATCGTGGTGGTAAAATATTAAAGTGAGACTAAATGCATGTTTTAGTGAACAATTTTTTTATATTTGTCAGTGTCCTTAAAATTAAAATAATATATAAATATACATATTTCAAAATTGAATTAAAATAATATATAAATAATACTAAGTTATATATTTGTTTAAAATTCAAAATTTCAAAAAAAAAAATATAAAGATACATATTTTAAATTATATAAATTAAGAAATAATAAAAAACTAATGTCGTGTCACAATTTCAAACCTAGGCAGAGGAATGGAGAGGTTGAAATGTGTATTCAATTTGACAAACAAGGCAACATCAGGTTTTATGATTTTGTAGGAACGTAAATCTTGTAACAAACAGAATAAAGAGAAACAATATTTTGTAGTTTTTCAAAATTTGTCTATTTTTTTGGAAATGTTTCTCAAAATTTATGTAGACATGCACTAAAGTCATATAGTTTTTTTTTTTTTTTTTTTTTTTTTTTTTCTTTCTTTTTTTTTAAGCAATATGGTGGGTGTGACGGAAAATTTCGAACAAAATTAAGATATATATCTTAACCAATTGAGCTATGCAAATCTATGACATCTATCTAGAAAATAAAGATCGCTTAATCGATGATTCATCTTGGTACTCTCATAACCACTCGATATATCATCTTGGTACTCTCATAACCACTCGATATATGATAGACTATATTTTAGTTCTCTCGTATAAATTTAATGACAATATAAAAGTAAGTTGTCACATTACACTCGGTTTATTAAATAATATATTTTCGAGAATCTGATCTCCAATATCATGAAAGGTCCAAATCAAATGACATCTTAAATTCTTTCATTTGGGAGATCAATAAAGAAAGTTTAGTCACTCACCACTCAATTATCACCAACCAATATAAATTTTCAACTAAACATTACAAACCATGATAAAAATAAGATTTATTTTTTATTTTTTTTACAACGGTAAGAAATTAGAGTTTGAACCTATGACTTCTTGGTCACTAATTTATATAATATGTCGGTTGAGCTAGGTTTGACAAAAAAAAAATCTAATTTAAAAGCATGTCAAAACTTTAATTTTTTTTAATCGAATGATTAATGAGTTACTTTTTAATTATTATTATTATTATTAATGATTTAGAACTATTTTCACTTGAATCCATTTAAAATTAGCTCAAAATCATTTAAACTAAAAAATCCTACCAAAGTAGAAAAAAAAATATGTAATTCTTTCTAAATAAATAGAGAAAAATAAGAAACACAAGACGATGAAAAATCGTACTAACAATTTGATTCTAGCATTTTTCTTCTTTCTAATTTATAACTCTGTATTTCAAGAAGTTTTATATATGTGTGAAATTTATGCATTGACGATTTTAAAATGAAATTTTAGTGGATAGTCTAAATTGATTTAAGTATTAGTGTGAGGTTTTAAGTGATACATCCTCAGTTTAGGGGTATAAATTGTTTTTTCCCTAAAATTTTCTAATTTTTTTCAAACATTTTTTTCCAATCTTTCTCTTGTTCCTTCTCCCTTCTCCCCTCTCGCTTCATCCTTTTTCCTCTCACGTGTTCAGTCGGTGCCCCTGTGTCTTCTTCCTCCAACGACAACGTTTTTGTCTTTCTCTTGAGCGACTTTCTCGACTCTCACTTTTCTTATTTATTATTATTTTATGAATAAATAAAATAATATATATAAGTGGACTTTTCTGAAGTCATAGCACATGGAGGAGAATTTTTTTTCTCTCTATTTTTAAGGAAATTAAAGTGAACAATTGAGTTTTGTTTTAGTCAAGGATGAAAATATCGATATCTATATTGATATCGGTATTTCAATTTTACGGATATATCCATGGATATATCGATAAAATATCGATATCCATAGATATTTCTGTAAATTATTTTTTTTTAAATATATTTAAATTAATAATTAAGTTTTTTTTTACTCCCAAACTAAGTTATATATCTTGTTATTAGTATCTAGATTCATATTAAAATTAATAGATGATATTTTTTTTTTATGTTTTATGGGTATTTATGATCGAATCATCGAAGATATCCATTAACCCTTAATATCTATATCGAACCCTCCAATTTACGGATATACCGACATATCGACCAATATTTTCATCCTTGATTTTAGGTTTCAAAAGTGTGGTTAATACTTCCAATTAAGGGGAAAGTAATTGGTATTTAAAATCTTAAGATTCTATCAAGATATAAAGTTGATAGAAATTGAAAAAAGATAATCGTTAATAGATTGAAGGAACATTATTCTATGGTTGGATAGACCTTGTTTATAAAAGGATTGCTTTTACAAACGAATGTAGTTCTTTCTATATTAACTATTCATTAGTTGTTACATATATTATTCTAAATGGAAGGTTTTATTCACATCTTTAATATCAAACATTCTTATTATTTCATCGACAATACGAAGGGGACGATCGTTACCAAACATGATTGACTTTTGTTTTTTAAAAACTGCAAAATCGAAATTCAAAACATTATCGAACAGGACCTAAACAATTAACCTTCATCCCCAGGACCTAAACAATTAACCTTCATCCCCACGCTTAAAAAGAGATGAATCACATATAAACTTATAAATTTAATCTCTAAACTTTGATGGGTATTAAACTTCTAAAATTTACAATATTTCAATTATGACTTTAAAGTTTGTGACATTTGTCATTGACATTATTAACTGAACCAATCAAATTGATTGGATAGTAGTGGACAAAATGGTAGAAGGAACACTTCAATATGAAATTGGTGAAAATAGAACACACAAACATATTTGAATGAGCCTTCAGACATTTGTATAGAACAACCAAATGGAAAGAAAATATCTCAAAAGTTCATTTGAACATATCAGCCAAATCTTTGTATATATATGTATGTGTGTGTTGTGTGTGTGGTAGGGAAACTGAGAATTTATCCCTTTGTTTCAATAAATTTCCATTCTGTGATGGAAACATGACATGAGATTAAAACATATATGCTCATAAAAACAAGCTAGAAAATGAGATTTGTTACATGAACTTGAAAGTAAAAATAAAAGAATACGAAACCCTTTTGGATGCTCCTCGGTTCCAGTCAACCTCTCAGCGATCGCTTTCTGATGAACACACTCTCTACCTGCAGTTTCTGGGAACTAAAATAGTAAAATTTGCAGAGCAGTCACACACGCACACACAAAGTCAGATGGCCGAGTATAGCGAATTTCGATAACACGTGAATAGAGTATATCAATCTGGAACTCTCATTACAGGTTCTACTGAATTTCAACTTCATAACTCCATACAAATACATTACCTATAATTTAGTCAGGTAGATAAGTAATAGATGGGTCTAACTAGTACCGTAATGTAATAGTTCCCATCGGAAGGGGCGGAAGACATAGAGAACCTCGGGCGAGCTTTTGAATAGGAGCGCCACGCACACACAGACAGCAGCAATGGCCACCATCGAAAGCATTGCGGGCCTGTAGACCAAAGACGCGCCAGACAACGTTCCACAACGGAGAGGTTTCCTGACACAAAGCTTGCAATTCTGCTGAGTAGGTTTTAGTTCTGTCCTACCAATCTCAAACCTGGAGGAGGTCAAATCAGTGTTCTGCTTCTGATTCCAGCTACCATCTGAGAGAGTACTAGGAATGTCAAGCACCACATGCCCAGTTGCAGATCTCTTGTTGATTTTCCTCTGGACGAGGCGAATATACGAGTAATGGCCACGCAAACGGGCATAATCCTCAGGTGTCGAGCCTGTGCTGTCTCGAGCACTCTTCCAAGCCTCCACTCCCACCTGTAACAACCCAGTCGTTTCTTCAGTCTCAATGTTCTAAAGCTAAAGCTTTTTGGGTCCACTAGGAACACAGATTTTATGAACTACTTCTATTACTTAGTTGCAAGTCTCATTCCTAATTATATGGACAAAAGTGAACAATAAGGAGAGGGGAAAATCATTTAAAAATAATTGATAACGTTCCAGGCAACCGTGATGTGACTGAGGCATGAAAATATGAAACTGTATATCCGAAAGCATAATGTTATATCCTTACCATTCCCGGGTCATTAGTTAATGCATCAAGAACATCCTCAGAATCATCTTTACCAGCTGCAATGTGTAGAGGGGTCAAACCAGCCGGGCCTATGACATCGGGTCTAAACAGGAAGCTAATGGTCCCTTTATCAATGGATGCATTGTCTTCAAAACTTGATGTATCTTTCACTTTGGAAGGATATCTCAAAAGGAGCTCCACCAGTGACCTACTGTTTTTTCTCACTGCTCGGTGAAGAAGTCCCATATCCGTCAATGTGAGATTCAAAGACGCGTGATCACCTGCATCCACGGTCCCATCGAGAAGAACATCTAACAGCTTTTTAACCACAGCACACCAATCATGGTCCATGGAGAACTCTATGAGCCACTTGAACCGTTGCAGTGAAAAGAGATTTTCATTCGGATCCAAGTGACCTAATCTAGACTTCAATTGATTCCTATGAAACAGCCAACCAATTTCGTGAATAAACTCCATTGCATTACTCCTTCCTTCCAGCTCTGCAGTGTCCCCGGAATTTGAGCACATTTCAGTAAATTCTAAAGTGCTCTGAAGTGTGCAGATCTCTGTACAAACATCCTCCTCTGCAACTATAAAAGGAAAGGAACTGCTGCTAAAACCATCATCTTCAACCTGGATATTTCAAGATCAAATCATGAATGTAAATTTCAACTTTGAAAAGTGTTTATAAATAGAGCATTCACCTTAAGTTAACTAGGCAGCATATGAAACAATACGTGGATAAGTAGCAAAAAAAACACATCCTTGGAATAGCATTGCATAAATTTAAATATAAAAGTATGAAGATGCAGAATATGTTCCTTTGATGAAAAAGTGATAACCAATTAAGCTGGCATATGCTGGAAGGGAGACTACTAATAAGGGTATGTTTGGGAGTGGCCAAAATCACTTTTGTCAAGTTAAAAATTACTTCTATTTTTTTTTTTATCCGTGAGTGTCAGAACCAGCTTACGTGCACCTCGACTAAAATTAACTCCTTCAAAATTAATTTTGATGGCAAAACTTCTGCTCAAAAGAAAATGGCTTAAACAGTTAAGAAAATAAAAGACCACCTCACGTTTGGCGTGGAAAATAATTGAGCACAAAGAATCTGACACTGACCAAGGACAAGAACATTCTTGACCCTCTAGGGTGATTTGGAATGATATAATCATGAAAATGGTTGAATGCATTATAGCTTTATCTCTTTCTGTGCTCATTAAAAAACTTCTTTTAACTTTCTTAGCACGGATTGGTGGGAAGATGAATAAAAATATTGATTCAAAGCCATCAAACTGTCAAACAGAAAGTAAATTGAAGCCATCACCTAAAAACAAAATTCTTGGTTAGTACGAAGAATATAAAAAACACTGCACCTCAATGAATCCCCTTCCATAGACGACAGGAATAGAGCAAGAAAAGGTAACGCATTGGCTGTCATCTTGCGCCTTCAAGTTCTCACCACTTTCTGTTGACTCATCTGAAGCTTCCTGATTTAGATATTTCCCTTCAATTGCACAGAGTAACCTGGAAATCGGGTTTAGTAATTTGCGAACATGAGACTAATACAAGTAAAAGTTCAGAGAAGAAAATAGACAAAAAGATGATGTTACCTAGTTGTAGGTCGGGTCAAGTTTATTCCTTTAACTGAAAATATAGCCTTCTTAGATATAGAAACGGCAACTGGGTTTACACTTGTGATTCTACAGTAATTCTTATTTCTAAGAGGCAAGGATGTGTCAACTACAACCTGACCTGCAGCACATAAAAGATGATTATTACTTCAATGTTGCATAAAAAAAAAATGACTACTATACAACATTTGAAAATCCTTTTAATCTAGACACAATCAGACCATGATAAACAAAAGCTATTTGATGCTGAACCCGCACGAAAACCCATCCAGTTCTCCAGAAAGCATCATCCGAAACATCAAGAAGCCTATTCAAACTGGTACTGAGGTCATGGCAAAGCTGAAGTAAAGAGATCAAAAACCATCAAGAAATGTGTCTTTATGATAGCTCGAGAAAGGCATCCCATAATTGATAGATCAGGTGAGAACATAAAAACTTACATCGTCCCATGAAGCCTCAGTCTGACGTAGGTATATTGTTAGAACAACACAACCAGGCCTGATATAGCTCTCTATCTCTGTGGGACTGTGTGATAACCAATCGAGAACCTAAAAGAAAAGGTCGTGAAGATTAAGGAGGGAGATCTTGAATTGTTTCAAATGCTTGGTTGCAACGTTTCACATACCTGAGCTCGCAACACATGAGGAAAATCATTTGGTGCTTTCCCAAACAATTTCAAAATGATACGATCTGTGCGGCTCTGTAAGAATGGAAAAAAATGTGTTAATGTATACAAGAAATGAATCCCATAATTCTATAAAGATGATTTAAGAGATCATATGTACTTAGATGAATTTAAAAATCAAGTCAGGTGTCCTCATGATAGAGAGAAGTCAAAGAAGGATCAGGAAGAAAAGTAAAGGAGGTAAAGATCATCTAAGATGGTGTGGTTAACTAAACACGCAAGATTTAGCAATACATAATGATTGATGGTGATGAAATAGAAAAGCAGAAAACAAAAGAAAGAAAGAAAGAAAGAAAGAAGAGAGAAATTTCATAAAGATTGAATGAAAAGGGATAACTTCCCCTGCAGCCTCTTGTGCACTTGTAGAATGGATTAATTTACAAACTGCAGGGCCTAAAACCTGGCTTGACTAGGAAACATGATATATTGTACCATAAAAGAAAACAGAAATAACAATTATGGCCTTGAAAATTAAAATGGAATGATAGATGTATAAAGCAAGAAACAAGAGTTTCGATTATCGAAGACAACTTCAGCAAGAAACAAGAAACAAGAAACTCTGCTTATTTATGTCCACCATTCACATATGAAGAACTTCTGCAATCTAACAAAATGAAGGAACTAAAAACGTTGAGACAGGAAGGGGAGACAGTAAGAAATGGCCAGCAGTTTTTGCACAACATTACCTGAGCTTCTCCAGCAGAGCTAGAAGGTGACTGGGCAGATGCTGAATCTGAATTTCCACTAGTTTGAGGGGGGCTTGACTGATGAGAGTCTTGTTGCACCCAAGAAGGATATTCAAGAGAACTTGTTCCCATGTGCACTGGGAGTGCTTGTCTTTCGATGTCTTCCATGCCATCGTCTGAGTCAACATAAGCATCATTCAAATCAAAGTTAATCACTTTGCATTGCCCAATGGTACTGTCCCTGATTTCTGAATAAGCGGGAGGGCTGTTCGAAGTGCTTGGTTTTATAGAAGATCTGGCTGGTGTATCTCCACCCCTACCAATGACTTGTACTGGTGTCTCAGATATTGGTATCGTGTCATGTTGTTTAGAAGGTCTCAAAGGTACCTGAGGACCCTTTGAGAGAAAAGTAGAAACTAGATCTGCTTTACCAATTAATGCCCCGTTGTTCAGCAAATTCTGGGGATCATGCAGAATCCCAGATAGGTTTTTTCCCACATGCTCACTAGATTGACAGGCAAGGCTTCGTATAAGATGAGAAAGAAGATCCTGATCTGTGGATTGATTTGATCCATTGGCTACACCAAATAACACAAGATCAATCACACAATAATATGCTAAGGACAACAAGAGCTCAACACAGAAAAATGTACATATATTTCTGATATGCATGATTTTTATACTAATAGACAGAATGAATGAGATATAAAAACTTCTCAGTATTAAGTACTGGAAAAAGGGTTCAAAGAGTTTTCAAAATCATAGCTATGAAAGAGAAAAAAATTGAAGTTGAACCATATTGTATTGAAGTAGAAAAGGGAGGGAAAGAAATTTTCATACAAACTGAAGTTATTGGAGCACCTACCTTATATGCTAATATATATATTTCCGACACACTCGGACAATTTCAAGCATTTGCATTACTAAGAAATAAGAATACATCTAAAAAAAGAAAATTATATAAATGTAACAAATAAGTGGATACAAATAAGTGGATAAATGTAGTTATTGATAGTTGAAAAGAATTTTTTACACATAAATAATGGATATGAATGAATTTATCTGGTATAAAAACAAATCGTAAGGATGGTGTATCATTTAAAGATGATCATCTGAATTGTTTAAGTCAGGTCATGAGATCATAAGGCCAAACGAAATGGTAACAAGCAATCTAAAGTACCACTTCAGATATCAGAATGGAAGTTCAATTTTATTTCTGAACTTGGGTTGCTTCTCTTTCTGCAGAGTAAATTAGCTCGCTTTGCAACAAATTGCAGAAGTTATTCTTCTTTTGTTTATTTGGTTATCAATATCAAAACAGAGGCAATCAAACACAATCTAAGAAGGCAATGACTGTGGTAGCCAAAATTTATACATTTAGATTAGTTATTGCCCAAATGACTTAAACAAAGAATGGAAACTCCTTTGGGTGGCCAGAAGGGAGGGGTAAGTCAAACAGTAGCATAGCCAGGAGAAAGAAGAGAATCAAGCATGAGATTAACTACATACATATTAATTCTCGAAATAATTCTTTTTTTTTTAATAAGAAACGATTTCATTGATGAATGAAAAAGAGCAGAAGCTCGAGCACCATTCTCGAAATAATTCTTGGGTGACAAAGAGTTACTTACAGTGCAAATTTGCAAGTATTCGCAATAGAGTTAACAGTAAGTAACTACTAGTCTGCTCATCGGGTGGGGAATTTCCATTAACAACATTATCTGGATTAATTTTTCTCCTGCGCTTATTATGGCCAGCCAAACGCCTACGACAACTCCGTTTCCCTTCATCAAACTCTTGAAGAACATGGAACCTGCCAACAGATTCCACAGAGTAATGTTACAGCAGAAATTTTGCTACAGCAGTCGTATGTTATAAGGAACCAGCAATGCCAGAAACTTCAAAGAGTCAAGCCTAAGAAACTGCAAGCAAGGGAATAACTATGGAGCCAAAGTCTCTGATGAAGTTACAGGTACTGATACAAAGTAGACAATTTCAGTAATCACTTTGGAATGTTTACTCCGAAAAAACAGTAGTATTTTTCAACCATGGCATGACTGAAGCATACAGATAGAATCAAGAATGGATTTATGATATTAGTTCTCAAACTGATTAAAAGAAAGCTCACCTGCTACATTGTTGACAGAATCGCTGCATAACATTAGCGACAAGCGCATTACTCGCCTTAGAATGTGTTTCACAGACTTTATGTCGTCTGTGATAATCCTTTGCATTACTCAGATCTGCTCCACAGTCCTCTACCTGGCAAACTGCCCGATTCGAATTTCCCCCCGACAATTTAGTCTTCTTCCCGCTGGTTCCTTCCCAATTCCCTGCTTCTCTCTCGACCATCTGAGAACCATTTCCACCAACCTTCAAACTCAAAGTACGAGCTTCATCATTAAGATTCTCATCATCGATAACAGTAACCCTCCTTCTCTTCTCCACTTCCCTTTTCCCTTTCTCAATCCCCATATTAGCTTCATCAGAGCAGGACGAGGAACTGTTGGAGGAACCCCCGGTCAGGGGAATCCCAGAG
Source organism: Herpetospermum pedunculosum (assembly GCA_028017165.1). Lineage (NCBI taxonomy): Eukaryota > Viridiplantae > Streptophyta > Magnoliopsida > Cucurbitales > Cucurbitaceae > Herpetospermum > Herpetospermum pedunculosum. The sequence continues at coordinate 14,720,307 of CM051523.1, forward strand.
ACGATTGGAAAAAGCTGCCTGCTCAAATTTTCAGATTCCACCGTATTCAAAGGCCTAGCAATAAAGAGATCTCCATCCCATTTCCAATCATTCAAATCCCATTCAAGACTCCTCTTCCCAACAGCAGCCCTCAAGTCCATAGACCCCATACCATACAATTGACAAGCTTCACCTCCATATCCAGCCTCCATTCCTCAAAAAGTACAAGAAACTGAGAAGATCCCAATTATTCAACTAAACAATTAAGCACAAAACGCTAACCAAAAATCCCAGCAACAGATCAAAGCTCAAAAACCCCTAAACCCAAAACAAGTAATTCCTAACGTGTTCTAATCAGCTTCACTCCAGCCCCAAAAGTCCAGAAACAAAAAACCGACGCATCCACAATTCCAATTAAGAGCAACCCACAAACCCATAACAGGAATTCGCACCAAATCATCAAAAACCAACGAGCTGGAGAGCTTCAAGAGCCCAAAAAACAGAAACCCAGCTCCAAAACACTGAGCTAGAGACACCCAAAAAGGGAGAAATCAGAAAGAAAGCAAAATTGAAGGGGGAAAACGAAGAAGAGAGAATTGAATTGAAGGGGGAAGTGAATACCAGTAGAGTCAACAGAGATCAACGGCCGGAAATCCGTCGGAGAGATTGGGGGAAGTGGGGAAGATGAAGATGAAGAGCGATGACGATGACAAAATGAATGAATGTAAAAGCGTGTGGGCTTTGATTCGTATTGGGTATTGGGAGTGGGAGTAGTGATGGTAAAGGTTTGGTAATTGTAAGAGAGAAACCAACCAACACCCATAGAGAGAAAGAAGAGAAAAACTATTTTCAAAATTAAGAAATTAAACTAAATTAGGTGTAAATTATTTAGCCATCCTTCTTCGTCTTCGTTATGAAAATAATCGGTGGTTATAATAATTTGTAGGTTATAATAATTGTGAATTATTTATAGATTATAATACTCGGTGGTCAAACGTAACTCAGTCCACTCAACTCCAACTGAGTGTCTCAAACACCTTTAGTGTTAACTCTATTATTAGATATTATTTAAGGATTATAAGATTGGTTGATTTCAATCAAGTTCAAGCATTTGATGATATGAGGATGAAATTGATAGAGTCAACACACTGACATAAATTGAAAGTTAATATACATTAGAAAAAAAAGTACATGAACCAAACTTACACAACTTTAAAAGTCCACAAGTCTAGTTACTTGAAAACTTTTAAAAATATCTGAATGAAGTTTACACAATCGTAAAAGTTTAGAGACCACTTAAAAATTTATAGTTAAAGCATCAACACAAATACATATTAGACATAAATTTACAAAACACACACAACATTGTCAACCTAGCATAGTTTAACTAGTTAAAGCATAATTACATTCTCGGTCAAAAGGTTAGAGATTCGTAACTCTACACTCACATATTGTTGAACTTGAAAAATAAAAGTTCAAATTTCATAAACCTATTAGAAAACTTCTCTTACAGAGACCAAACGAGAAAATATCTGGTACTATGATAGTATGGGTACTACTCTCATTAATTAGTTACCACGGCCGCCTCTCTAAAAAATGACGTGCGATCCAACTAACAACATCAAATAATTATTTATAAAGGAAGATTTCTAAAGTGAAATAGGGAATGAATACTACCAGAATACTAAAAAAATCTCGGATCAAAGACAAACATGCGTAATACTAAAAGTTCAAAGACCTAGTAGAATTCTTAATCGAGACGAGACATATAAACACGAGACTAAAAGTTAAGATGGGTAAAGTAGTAATTTAACATTTAATTTTGGGAGTATTGAAAAGTATTGATAGTACAAAAATTGAGTGAAAGTGGTTCAATTCCAAAATGTTCAATAGAGAGAGAGAGAGAGTACAATGAAATGAATATATGAACACACAAAGGCAAAGGCAGAGAGAGGAAGCAAAATGGTGGGACCCAATCCTGCAACACCGCGTGTCCCTCGCTCTCACGATGCCTAAAAAAAGATGCCTTTGCCTTCCTTTGCGTTGCTTCTAGGGGAGGGAGAGCAGTAATCCTCTGCTTCGCGCATCTCTTTTTTTTTTTTTTGGTTTTTGATGAAGGCCTACATTTGATGTGATGTGTTGCTGCCCCATGGGTGTTGTCCCCCTATCACTTCTTTCTTATTTATCATTTCTTTCATTACAAAGTTTGGTATATTACACGTTTGATTTCTAAACTTTCTTTGAACTTGTTAGATTTAGAAGATAAATTTGTGATTGTGTGTTTAATAGCTTATGATATTCTCCACTTTAGACATAGTTTCCATGACTTTACTTTTGGTTTCACGTGAAATGTCTCATACCATTAGAGATAGTTCCTTATATACCATGAATCATTTCATTTCCTAACCAATGTGAGACTAGCACTCTTAACAATTTTCCCCTCAAACAAAGTACCACACTTCAGTCTACTTTGTTCCCAACAATTCTCTCCTCGAACAAAGTACCACATCGACCTCTCCTTAGATAGGATTGTATTACACTTGAGCATATTACCTTTAATGCTCAACCACGACCCTCAGATAGTCATCATGTATTACACTTGAGCAAAGCTCAACCACAGATTCACTATGACTTTATCATTAGAGGCTCATCAATATATTTGTTCGGCATCCAGAGATTTTACATACATGGCTAAGTCAAAGGCATGGCTTTGATACAACTTGTTAGGGACAACGTAACTCTACATATCTCCACATTGGTATAATATTGTCAACTTTGGGCTTAAACTCTCATGACTTTGCTTTTGGTTCCACCCAAAAGACCTCATATCAATGGAGATGGTGTTCCCCACTTATATACTCATGATCTTCCAATTTTCTAACCAATGTGAGACTTTGGTCGCACTCCTAACAATCCTCCCCTCGAACGAAGTACCACCGAATCTCCCCTCAAATAGTCATCTATCAGTCTAACTCTTATCCATGTCAACTCTTTTTTCAGAGCACACTGCCAGTTCGATAGAGCTCAACCACGGATCTTTCCACCCATGACTACGTCTTTGAGACTCACCATATCTTTGTTCGGCACTTGAGGATTCTACCGACATGACTAATTTAGGGGCATGACTCTGATACCACTTGTTAGGAACAACGTAACTCCACATATCTCCACAATTAAACTTTGTTGTTAGGAGTGCTAACAAAGTCTCACCTTGGTTAGAAAACGGAATGATCTGTGGTATATAAGGAATGACAACTATCTCCAATGGTATGAGGTCTTTTGGGTGGAACAAAAAACAAAGTCATGTTCCATTTACATTTTCCAAACTTTTACATGTACTAGTTTTCATGTTCAACACAAGGCACTTAATTAATCAAAACATCGCTTTGATACCAATTGTTGGGAGTGCGACCAAAGTTCCGTATTGGTTAGGAAAGGGGAAAATTATGGACATATAAGTGAGGGACAACATCTTCACTGATATGAAACATTTTGGGTGGAACCAATAAAGTCATGAGAGTTTATGCCTAAAATGGACAATATCATACCTATGTGGAGATATGTAGATATTTTTTTTGTCCCTAAAAATATTAGTTGTGTCGGTAGAATTCTCGGGAGCCTCAAAGATGTAGTCATTGAGGGAAATTCATGATTGAGCTCTATCAGACTGACGGTGTGCTCCGAAGAAAATGAGTTGACCTGGATAAGAGTTAGACGGATAGATGACTATTTGAGGGGAGGCTCTCGGTGGTACTTTATTCGATGGAAGGATTGTTGGGAGTGCGACCAAAGTCCCACATTGGTTAGGAAATGAGAAGATCATGAATATATAAGTGAGGACAACATCTTCATTGGATGACTTAGGCTCAAAGTGGACCTTATAAATTTTGGATTTTAAAAAGTATCTTATGAGTCAAAGATTTATTAAGCATAAGTTTGATGACTTATAATTTAATCACGATAAGATTATAGTTAAATCTCATTTTAGTCGCCGAAGTTTTATACTTTTTTTCATTAAACTGCTAAAATATCTCTTTTAGTTTTAAAGCATTTAAAAAAGAGTTAATTTAGTGTTTATTTTACCAATACGTATACTACTATTCTAACGTGAAAGGATATTGAAGCCGAAAATGGTGTGAGAGATGAGTATTAGGTGAGGTTGATATTGGATTAAAAATATGACTTCATTCTTACTTACAAAATAAAGGTTTTTCATTACATTAAATAAGATTCAGCGTAATTGACATGTATTACTTTTGATTTTGAGGTCGGAAATTTAAATCTTTATATTCTTATTTAGAAGTTGGGGTAGAAAACAATGGTAAAGATCAAAATAATTATTTTTATAAAGTTTAAAGACTAAAATAGATATTTTGAAACTTTAAGTCCGATAACGCATTCAGTTTTTGGTTTTCTGTTTTTTAAAAATAAAAGTCATAAATGTTTGATAACTGTTTTTTGTTTTTAAAAAATAGAAAATCAAACTTGTTTATGATAATTGTTTTTGGTTTTTAGTTTTTGAAAACATAAAAGTTTAACGTGGTTGGATAATTACCATTTGTTTTGTTTTTTTATAAAATAAAAATTAATTTTTCTAAAATAATGTTAATTTATTCAAATGTAAAAAATGCAACATTCATCCAAATTTAATTAAGGTCTAATTATTTGATGAAATTAAAAATTTAGGGTAAAAAATTATTTTCCCTAAAATAAAAAAATATATATATTTTGTCGATAGTTTAATATATTAGACCATCTTTAGTTGAGTTTATCAACCGTAAAGTCAAAAAAAATAAAATATATTTTTTTTAAAGGAAAAAATAAAATATGTTAATTATGTAGAGTGGATGAAAATATTGGTGTAACATCACAATAATATTAAAATATAATTTTTTTTTTATTTAAATAAAATTATAATATATTATATTAATAATTTTTTTATACTAAAAAAATATTAATAATAATTTTTTTTTTAGAAGAATATACTAATAATATTAATCACAATTTCTATTGCAAAAAATATTAATAATTTGATTCCAATTTCAATAAAAGTTGAGGAAAAAAAATTTGAAATTTTGAAATTAAAAATCTGTTTTTGAATTTTTTTTTTTTTGTTTTTAAAATTTGTTAATAAATGTAAAAATATTTTCAAAAACTTAAAAACCAAAAACTCAATTGGTTATCAAATATACATGTTTTCTAAAAATCAAAAATCAAAAATTAAAAAGAGGAATTGAATGCGTTATCAAACGGCGTGAATTTGAAATTTGGTTAAAAAAATAAAAAATAAAAAATCTTAAAAAAAAGATGAAAATGATGGTAAAGAAAATTAAGAAAATAAAATCAAATGATTCTCCAGCTGGATCTAAATATATATTTTTTTTTGTTCAAAAGTACAACTAAACATATTGTATGTTAGTGACTAAGAGGTCTTAGGTTAGATTCCCACACCTACATAATATTAAAAAAAAAAAAAAAAAAAAAATTATTGTCTCTATTATTTTATTAAATTTATTGAGGTCCATGTTATTAGTGAGAAATAACATAAATCAAATACCACAAAGGAACTTTATTTTAAGTGATAATAAAAAGGAGTGAGACTTATTATCATGTTAGAGTATAATTGATAATCTCTATTATTATTATTATTTCTAGTCAAAAAAAAAAAATCTCTATTATTATTATTATTTTTGGAGTACAATCACAAATAGTTTACTGGGTTGGATTTCTGTTATTTTTTATTTTATTATTATTTTTTTTTTTTTTTAGAACAAAGTGACGATAGAGGAAACTCAAACATCAATCAACTCGCTAAAAACAAGAGACTCAACTTCCCACACTATATCCTGACGAAAAGCCAACGCCATATGCGTCAACCGATCCGCCACTATATTGCCTTCTCGATGAGTAAAACTACATTGAGCCATGAAAGACGGAGGAAACTGTAACCGCAGATCTACCACGAGCATACCCACTTCTGTCAGATCCACCCCATCATCCCGAAACAAACTACAAATTCGAGCGGAGTCCGTCTCTAAAACAACGGGCTGCAAACCCGCCTCCCAAGCCAAGCCAAGCCCTTCCGAAGCTGCAAACCCCTCTGCCGTCACCACATTCCGAACATTCAGGACCAAATTCTTAAAAATAATAAATAATAAATAATATAATGAAACTTTAAAAAGTACATTAAATAATTTTAAAAATTATTGTTCCACTATCGATGACACAAAATTTTCGGCAAAAGTTTTGGTTTTTGTGAATGGAAAATCCAAATTCTTAAAAGTGCTATTTGTTTAACGAGAAAGGATGTAACACTTTGCCCAATTTTTTTTTTTTTAATTATATATATATATATATATATATATATATAACTCACTTTATAAGAAAATTATAATAAATCTCACTTTATTGTAATTTTTTTTTTTAAGTATAATATGTGAGAGTGGTATTCGAACCTGTAATATTTTATATCAGTTGAGTTATATTCATTTATTTATTTATTTATTTATTTATTTTTTATAAGCACATGTTCAATGTCCAAAGCATAAAATTATCATAATTTGTAATATTATGAAATAGAGGGCGGAAGAAGATGATGGCGGAGGTTATAGTAGACTTTCTTAAAAAAAGAATAGATGGATGGATTGAGGTCTCTATCGACAAAATTTCAAGGACTGTTTGGTAGACAATCTGAATTTTATTTTATGTTTTCACATAACATAGTCTAGCATATATGTGTTATTACTTCAATTTTTTTTTATATAATGATTATTAAGTTTTAGGGTTAAATTTCAAACACATAAAATTAAAAATTAAAAATTAAAAAAAAAAAAAAAAAAATTGTTTATACTTTAAAACATTATTTCAAAATAAAATCTCAAAATTACTAATTTACAAGTTTAAATCTCATTTCCAACTTTTGTGATTTTTTTTTTTTTTTTAGATTTTTAAATTTTTAAAATATTTATTTTAATTTTTAAATTTATTTCATTTTAGTTCTTAAACTTTAGAAAAATAACCATTTTTTTTTTTTATCATATAGTCATTATTATTTTTTTTTTTTTTTGCAACGGTATTTTAATTAAAGCGAGAACCCATGACCTCATGGTCACAAGCACAACCTTATACCAATTGAACTATGCTCGGTTTGGCTATTATTTTGTTCTTAACTTTCTAACCAATGGATAACATGACTTTTAAATATTATAATGATGGGTTATAGTCCAACAATTCACAACCATGGTCTTAGTGCATTGGAAACATCATAATGAGCTTCCCTTTCTGTTGGATTATTTTTTTTCTTAAAAAAAATTAGTCATTTATTAAAAGAAGAAGAAGCCTTGAGATGAGCTTAAAAATAGTTTAGAAAATTGAGTAATGTTTTTGTTACATAAAAATCATCAATTCTAAAGACACTTTGATAACATTTCAGGTGTTAATTCAAATATTTAATCTCTTAGTCGTTAACTAGTTAGAATTATGCTCAAGATTAGTTTAAAAATAAGTAATAATAATAATAATTTCTTTTACAATATGCCCGGTGAATGTCTTAACTAGTTGAACTATACTGAAGGTTAATAATAATAATGATTTTTTTTTTAATTTTTTTTACAATTTAGGAGATGGAGATTTGAGTCTTTGACCTTTGGACCAATGTTACATGTTTTATGTTAGTTGAGTTATATTATTAACATAGTAATAATAATAATATGTTACATTTATACTTAATAAACGAAATTGAAATTTAGTCAAGTTTTACCTTCAACTTACATAAATAGTAAAATTAATACTCCCCTCGAGATCAAGAAATTTGTCTCTCCACGATACAACGAAAGTAAACCCAAAACTAATTTTTGAGAGTATTATTTTTTCACAACTATTCTCAAATTATAAAATAAATACCATTACTAAATTTAAAATAGGTAAATAGTCTTGAATCTCTTAATATAACTGAGAAAATTCAAAATTATCTCAAAAAAAAAAAAAAAAAGTGTCCAATTTGCTGGGAAAAAATCCCCCAAATTTCAACATTTTATTTATGGCCTCAATATCAAAATAATGAAGAACTGAAATAAAATAAATAAATAATCATGTTTGATGTCAATTAAAGCAGATCTGAATCAATGGCAACCACTCAGACATTGGATTTAGTACAGATTTATGGTCCGATTAATGATGACTTAATTATTTCGGGGAAAAATAATAAAAAGAAATCTGTTGCTTTCCAAATCATCTTCAACAATTCATTTAGAATAATAATAATAATAAATCAATAACCAATCAAGTTAATGCATTTTGTTATTTATTATTATTATTTTAAATTTAGCCAATACAAAGTTGTGTTTTAAATTTCATTTTTCTGCTCTCTTTGAATTAAAATAGTAATTACTCTTAGTTCATTCTCAAGTCAATATTTATTAAGGTAGTAATTTAGTTAATGACTTCTTAATCAATAATACAATATTTATTAAGGTAGTAATTTAGTTAATGACTTCTTAATCAATAATACAATCTTATATTAATACTGTTAGATATGTTTTTTTTTTTTTAAAAGTAAAAATCACGTCAATATTTAAGCAATGGTATTAGTGAAAAATTTATAATAAACATCAAAAGTTTAAGGGGCATTATTAAAACTTTTAATATTAATTCACATTTTGGTCCCAATAACTTTCAAGAATAATGTATTTCAGCCATCCATTTTTAAAATGTTGGTTTTACTTTATGATTTTTTCTATTTTAGTCTTCCAAAATCCTATTTTAATTTTAAACTTAAAAAAAAAAATCATACTTTTTTTTTTTTTTTTTTTTTTTTTTTTTTTTTTTTTGTCATTAATTGTTTCTCAGATATATAATTTGTCTTAGAATATATGAACTAATAACGTGAGTAGGTGTCAAGAGCTACATTTTTTTTTTTTTTAATGCAAACGGGACTAATATTATTAAGAAGGTAAAATACCCAAAAGGCTACAAGGAAAATATCTAAAAGCAAAAACCTAGATAACCAAATTGGAGGGCTTGACTCCAGCATGACCTGCCAAATTATGGGCAACTTTGTTAGTCGTTCTCGGGCTAAAAATTGGGCCCGTAACATCAATTTGAGCCATCAAGAGCTTAATTTCTCCCAACAAAACTCACGAGGAGTCGTTAGGAGACCATTAGAAAGCAAAGCTCGAACCAAAACTTGAGCGTCAAATTCCACACAGAGATTTGAAGACACCACGAGTTGCAGTCCTTTAAGCTAGGCCAAAGCTTCGACTGACAGGACATCAGTCAAACCCTCCACAACCTCCGCCTTCGCAACCACCATCCTCCCGTCAGCATTCCGAACCACCATCCCCAGTCTCAACCGTCGCCTTTCGAGGGAGACCGCTGCATCAATATTTAACTTAAGCATGCCCAACACTAGCACCTCCCACCTATGTGCGATCCCACCCCAACTTTCCCTATGCACTCCCGCCGATACCCCAACATCCTTCGAAACTCGCACCCGATCTAACTCCAGCAAGAAAGATCGTATCCCCTCCACTCGAATAGCCATACAAGGAATCTCTTTGCCCAGATTAACTGCGTTCTGATCATTTCATTTGGACCAACAAGTAACATAAAAAAGTCTACCTGATTCCGCACTCAGATGAACAACCACCCACGCACACATGTTTTGGATTTAAGCGAGCAAAATCTGCTGCGAATACAGAAGGAAGAATAGAGGACCAAATCGCTTTAACCTGTTTGCAGGAGAAAAATGTATGTCATGTTGATTCTCTCCCCGCTAACAATTTGCACACCAAAGGTGGACAGACACACGCCTCCTGCATAAGTTATCATTTGTTGGCAATATATCATGAAAAAGATGCCACATGAAAATTTTGATTTTATTTAGCAATTGAAAATTCCATAATCGGTCAAAAGCTACATAGTAATTGAGTACTAGGTAGATATATTAGGCAATATAATAGTAAAAATAATCCAATTAGTTACAATTTAGAGTTCATATACTAAATTTTCTAACAAAAAAAAAAAAAAAAAAAGTTCATATACTAAAATCTTAAGAACTAAGATAGATTAAAACCTAATTTTAGAGAATTTAAAGATTAAATGAACATAAAAATAAAAAATTAATTAGCTAAATTTGTAATTTAACTTTATTTATAATAAATTTACAATTTTACATATATGGAGGTAATTGAACTCAAGCTAAAAACGAAACTGAACTCATGCTAAAAAAAAAATGGTTTCTCAAATATTTTAGGTAATTCTAATTTGGTTCTTAATATTTTAAAATTTTCAATTTTACTTCTAATGTATTGATTTTTTTTTTTTATTATGTCCTTCGATAAAAATCCGTTAACAAAAAGTTGGTATACCATTCAATTATTATTTTATTAACATATTTTGACACGTAGATATATGACCATTATAATACTACTTAACATTTAAAACTCAACATTTCCAACAAAATCTCTCATCCAAAGAGCACACCTCCATGTCCTTTAATCATACAACATTTTTATAAACAAATTTTAAATTAATTTTTTTTTTGAAAAATGACTAAATTAAAATAAAAATACATTAAAGTAGGTAAAATTTGAGAATCTTAAAAAGTTGTTGACTTGTCGTTAGCACTTGTCTAAAATTAGGTCGATCCCCTTGTCTAAAATTAGGCTGATCCCCGACTCAATGACTGTCAATGAAGGGCTGACATGCAGATCAACTCATGACCCGACGACTGACAACGAAGGCGAAGGCAGTGATGCGCGGTGGACCTGAGGCGAACAACGAATCTGAGGATGAGGCAACGGAGGCGGCGAACGATGGATCTGAGGCCGAGGCGACAGAGGCATTCGTGCGCGACGAAGGTGGAGGCAGTGGTTCGTGAGTGGTAGAGGCTGGCAGCAACAGGGCTGAACAAGAGAAGAGAACGCGTGCGACATAGGATAGCAGTGAATCTGCAGAGGATGAAGGCGACGAGACTATGGAGAATAAGAGAAAACACGATGAGGATGAAGCTAGGGCAAACCAAATGTGAACCAATTCGATTCGTGTAGGTCTAGTCAAACCGAGTTCATTCAAAAATATGTATTGGATTAGTCGAGTCGACCTAAACATAGCTAGTTTGATTAAGATATATTTATTTTTTTTAAAATGAGAAATTTAAAATTTTGAATGCACCGTCATTGAACTAATAATAATAATAAACAATCATTAAAAAAAAAAGAGGAAAAAATGTCGGAATTCCCAGCTGGTTGACTTGTGGAATTTAGTATTGGGCAGCGGGTCATAAATCGGTCAATTCAAACTGTCTCCGGAGCTCCTCGCCGGTGGAGCAACCGATTTATTTCGGGCTGCCCCACTTACCCAATCCAACCTCTCTCATCATATAATCAATAATTGAACAAATAAATTGTTTTGATTTTTGTGTTTGGGGTAAAGTAAATAAAACAAAATGGGATTATTCCACAATACAATTTCAATTTCACCATTTGTTTTAATTTAGATTGCTCAATTTCAACTCTATAATGAAGTTAATGTCACTTTTATTGCTTAATCTAGATTATAATTCATCAAACAAAAGTTGTGTTTGTGTTGGTGATATCTCCATGGAATCCTCATCGTTTTCTGCATTACGAGTTTTTCAAATAGAGGCAGACTTAAACTCTAATGTTTGGGAGGCCAAAAAATTATCAAAAAAAGTCCGATGTTTTTTTTTTTTGCAAAAAAAGAAAAAAAAAAGAAAGAAAGAAAGAGGTTATTGGTGAACTTAGTACCATCATATAATTTAGTTGATCTCGATGTGTTATCAAATATAAAAAAAAGAAGTTAAATTACGAATTTAGTCCATGAATTCTAACTTGAGTCTATTAAGTTTTTAAACTTTAAAAAGTTTATAATGAGTCTCTAAACTTTCAATCTATTATCTTATAAGTTTCTAAACTTTAAAGGTGTGAAATGTATTCTTAAACTTTCAATTTTGTTTTTAATGAATTTTTGAATTTTTAAAAATATTGAATATTGGACAAACATCTATTAAATTTAAACTTGAAAATTCGAAGATTTATTAGAAATAAAATTGAAAGTTGAAAAATATATCCAACACTTTTTAAAGTTCATGAATTTATTAAACACAAAATTGAAACTTCAAAAACTTATTAAAACACTTTAAAAATAAAAATAAAATATTTAAAAAAAAATACAATATAATATAAATATGTTTTCAAAATTTAGAGACAACATGTTAATATGTACTAAATTACCTTTGAAAAAATTAACAAATAAATTAGTAATAAGAATTAATTTTAAGATTTGTTCCCATTTAGATATTTGAAATAAATTACTAGGACATTTCAATATTTTTTTTAATATAAATATAAAAAAAAAATGAAATTTGAAATCACCCTAAATTAAGTTCCTTTGAAATGATCAATAAATTGAATATATATAGATAGATTTTTTTTTTTTTTTTTTTTTGACAAATTCACAATTATCTTTTTTGTTTGTGGTGGATTTTTATTTTCTATTTAAGTCATCTCGATTATTGATTCATAGAATAAAGTTAGAGAGAAGTTTTGCTATGCTTGTCTTCCTTTGAACATTTTATTGTACTATCATTAGACTATTCTCTCATTTAATAAATTTCATCATTCAACTACAATATTGTTCCATAACATTATCATTAAACAATAACCAACATTAACATTATTTACAGATACTTCACATGTGATCAACTCATATAGGACTTAACATACTCCATTTGTATTTAGAATTGAAGCCCATTTTACCATTACACGTGAGAGCGACTTCAATAACACGAATGAGCGTTTGGGACACCAACTTAGAATTGAGTGGACTGAGTTACTGTAACTCAATTCACGTTTGACCCACTGACTATTATAATTCACCGACTATTATAATTCACCGTCAATAAAGTAATTGCACTGACTTCAATAATATTTATTATTCGCATACTATTATAATACACAAACTATTATAACTATCGACTATTTTAATCTATTCATCAACACCCCAAACAACTTCCTATGATTGTAGTTTGGACCTAATTTCCATATGTTCTTTTTAAGAAGAAATATATATATATATATATTATTATTTTTTTTTTTAACAACATGTGAAGTAGAGGATTGACGAACTTAGGACCTTTTAGTCACTAGTTCATACATCGTGCAAATGAGTTATGCTCTTCGACAAAGAAAGAAAAATAAAATAAAAAATAAATGTAGATATTAGATGATGAGAATGAAAAACTACTATAGAAGACCACGTGTCCTTAAAGGTTTCTCTTACGAAACAAGACGATGCCTTCATTTTACAAAAAAAAATGGGTTTTTCCATCACAAAAATTGTAATAAAATAGATAAAATTATTCTAATTTTTGTTGGCGCAAGATTTCGGGCTTCCCCGTGCCTCCGTGTGTTCCGTCGCAGGAGACCGCCGCCGACGTGGTAGAGTACCTGCAAGAGGAAGGGAAGCGTAAACTTGCACCGGTGCAGGGCTAGACCCACAAGGCTCTGATGCTTAAGTCAAAAAGGTCTGAGCATAAGTAGGAGTGGTTGAGAGGTTGAGTAGAGTTACTCGTGTTTACATACCTCTCATCCTTGGACATGATGGGTATTTATAGGAGATGCAGAGGGAGTATTCGCTGAGTGGTTTGGTTGACCCGCCATCATGTGAGTCCTTGGACCAGGGTGAAGAGATCCGGACCGACCAGAGTCGACCCACGTGCCTCGTTATGATGGGGCTGATCGTCGTCCCCCGATTCCCGAGGGAACTGGGGGCGCTGCTGTACCGTCGTCCCATCAGGTGGGGCAGGGTGTCTGGTCGATCACTTCTCACACTGATCGAGAGGCAGCCTGGCAACAGCAGATCTTCGGGTGGGCTGTTAAGCCCGGACCTTCGGAGTCCTGGGGTCGACCCCAGGTCCTTGACTCGTCCGATGTTGGTGTCGTGACCTCGTCTCCCTGCGAAGGTGGGTCGTGACGTCAGCGGTTGACCTCAAACTGAGGTAGGGTAGCCCGTAACAATTTTCATTAATATATGATTTTTTTTCTAAAACCTAAGAGGAGATGTATATCCATGCACAAAACTGTCGTAAAATTAGAGATTTACATTAAAAAAAAAGATTGTTCTTACAACTTTTGAGTTCAAACTAATATAAAAGCACGACCTTAAGCAACAAATAATACACACCTAAAATATGATTGTTCTTACCATTTTTTTTTTTTTGCAAAATTAATTAAATAAATGCGGTGTTGTCAATTTATTTATGTGGATAATTTATTTATTATTATTTTTAATATATATTTTTTCTTTGTTGCAAAATTGAAGTTAATTTGCATTTTTTATTTTTAAATTTGAATCTTTTTAAAGGTGTACTTCATCTCGTTTTTAAGACAAATGATCTTAATTATTTATTTTTTTAGAGCACAAGTGATGATCTTAACCCTGAATTTGATTTAGGAATTCCTTTTAATAATCCACAATATATTTTAAAAAACGAAAAATTGCAGATTTAGAGTAAAATAAATAAAAATATAATATTTTTTTTAAAATATTTACAAATATGATAATTTTTATGACTAATAGTTAGGAGCGGACCTACTATGAAGAGACTAGGGGGCCACGGAAACGTATTCATTATTGTGTTTTTTCTTGAATATTTTTTTTTAAGTGTCTATAAGTCTTTAAAATTTCAATTTTGTGTCTAATAGACCCACGAACTTTAAAAAGAAATTAAATATATTTTCCAACTTTCAATATTGTATCCAATAGGTACTTGAATTTTCAATTTTAAGTTTAATAGATCCTTATCCTATTCAATATTTTTTTAAAATCCAGAGGTTCATTATAAACAAATTAAAAGTTTAAAGTCCTATTGGACACGTTTAAAGTTTAGAAACTTGTAAGATAATAGATTGAAAGTTTAAGGACTCATTATACATTTTATAAAGTTTAGGGATCTAATAGACTCAAACTTTAAAGTTCATGACTAAACTGGTAATTTAACTTCTTTTTTTCTATTTGATAAGTCGTCGAAATGAGCTAAATTATATGACGGTACTAAGTTTATTTGAACTTCATTAGGAAGCATTTGATATAATTACCTATTTTTATCCCCGATAATTGCTTTATGGTTAACATAATGTGGGGTGGATTCGAACTTCAAACTTTTTTTTTGTGATAATTATATTTTAATTTTTATATAACATAATTATTTGGCTCTCAAACATCAAGGTTTGGGTCCGCCTCTACTGATAGTCTTTTATCGGTGATAGTCACTAATAGCAAATCAATGACTATCATTGATAGCTACTGATATACCATTGTTTTCTTATAAAATTTTGTTAGTGATTATCACTAATTTTTTACTATATTTGTAAAGTATTTTATATTTCACTATATTTATCATTATTTTGGACTTAATTGTTATTTATGCAATTAATCCTTTAAAAAAATTGGGATTAACAATACCTTAACCTTGGGTAGAGTTAAGTGCTATGTGTACTTTTTGGTTCTGAGTGTTTATATGGAATGTGGATTGAATTCTCGCCAACAATTACTTTTATAAATAGTTAACAAAAACATAGTTCAACGACATGTATTGCCTAACCAAACCAAGAGGTCCTATGTTTAATCCCCCAACCCCAACATGTCGTAAAAAAAAATACTTTTATAAATGTCTCACTAATAATTTTTTTTCTTTGACACAAAAAATGTGTTTGAGTCGCTAGAAGGAGGGGTCGAACCTCCGACCTTGTGGTTAACAGCCACACGCTCTAACCAACTGAGCTATTCCAGCAACTTTATTTCATTAATAATTATTTGATCTATAAGATTTGTTTTAATGTGAAATATATTTTGATGGAAAGGCGTTCATAAGGATGAAATGATCATTTATTCTTAAAAAGAATGATGTAATTGTCACTCTAGTAAGAAGTTAGAAATATGTTGTAGGTAGTCAATTCGAACATAGCTCAGTGGATAAGATATTGATTACTACCCTAAAAGTCGATGATTTTCACCCCCTCCAATTGTTGAACTAAAAAAAATGTCCTCTATATACATTCTTATTTTTCTTTATTTATAGTGAGATAGAATTGGTAACGGAAGTTGAGGTCGAGGAATTCTTAATTTGGAGATAAATTGTCAAAGTGAACCTAATTCAATGGTAATTGACATATATTTCTTTTCTAAAATTTTTAAACTCCTCTTGTATTTCTACACACAAAAAAAAAAAAAAAAATATTCAATATAAAATGATTAAATATATATAATAAATACTGTTAAAATGACAAAATTAGTAACTATATTATTTACCGACTTAAATAAGGAGTTTTTAAAAGTATTTAATATTTTTTTCCATAATATATTAATAAATATATATATAAACAAATATAATAAATATGCTTAAAATGACAAAATTAGTAACTATATTATTTACTAACTTAAATAATGAAATTTTAAAGGGGTGTGGCCAGAGTAAAATATAAAACATTTTATAAATATGACTATATATATATATATATATAAAAAATAAAAATAAAATCAACGACTATCTATCACTGATATACATGGATAAAATGACTATCACGGATAAACTACTATCAACATTTAATTTTTTTTATAAAAAAACAAAATTGATAGACTATTATCCGATAAAAATTATCATATTTGTAAATTTTAAAAAAAAAATGTTATATTTTTAATTATTTTACTCTAAATTGACATCGATAGTATTTTTTAATTTTAAAAGTATTTAATATTTTTTTTCCATAATTTATCAAAAAAAAAAAAAAAAATAAATAAATAAATGTTAACAAGCATATATATTAGCTATTTTTTTTTTTTTTTTTGGAATACTTGGACAGAGGTCCCAACCCCACATGTACGCCTTTGCCATCCCTAAATATATTATTCAAATCTGACTCTTTTTTTTTTTCCTCCTTTCAAATCATCAAAAACAAAAGGTCAAATTCATTCATGTATAGTTAGAAAAATTATTATAAAATTCATGTATAGTTAGAAAATTTAATATATTTTTTCTTTCTTTTTTTAAATTCAATAAGGATAAAATTCGAACATCTAATTAATTGGTCGGAGATATAAATCACTGATTAAGGCATGCTTGAATTAACAAAATTATTATAATTTGTCAAATACTGCACTTGAACATCTCTTAAACTGATCTCCCCATGTGGTTGCACAATTTTAAATCTGTACCATTCTAAAATATCATAACATTAAAAAAAAATAAAAAAATAATAAATAATTCATTATTTAATAATATTAATTTTACTTATATTTATTGATTTATTGATTTATTTATGCACTTATTTATTTATTTTTCGTCTTGCCCAAGTACAAGGGAAGTTAGTGGCCATGTGAAACTGTACGGTTACTTAAAGGACCATTACATGGGTGTCTTGGGGCCTCTTTCGAAACTACCATTTCAATTCATTTTTTTTTTATTCATTTCATTTATATTTTTTATTAAAAAAAATTAATTCAAAAAGTCGATTATAAGCTCGTTTTCTTCGTCATCCTTAAGAAAACAAACGTAAACCCAACAAAAGCCTAGCTCGACATGATGTATCAACTTAGTAACTATGAAGTCCTAAGTTCAATCTCCCACCCCAACCTGTTGTCAAAAAAAAAAAAAAAAACAAACGTAAAGATGGATGATTTGAACCACTTACCTTAAAGCAATGAGTAAATATTTCTTCATGTTGCCGATAAAATTTTCTTTATATTACTTTTTTTTCTCGATTTTTTTTAGTTCAACAATATGTAGGGTGATAGAATTCGAACCTCTATTTTTTTATTATTATTTATAATTTTTTTTTATTGTATAGACAGAAAAATATTTATAATTTTAATTTTTTTTTAGTTCAACAATATGTAGAATGAAATGATTCGAACATCTGACCTTTTGGTTACAACTTACAAGTACTAATGTATATTTTTTTTCTTCTTTCTTTAGTAGACCGGAAATGGGTTATCTATATATTTCTATTTTTTTAAAAAAAATATATTAAAATAGTAGAATTAAAATTATGTATGTATCTGACACATTAATTGAGTGTACATCATTTATTTTAAACAAAAATATCTTTTAGATATAATTTTGAAAATGGAATTATAAAAATAGAAAAAGAAAGAAAAAGTGAAAAGGGGCCCGTTGCCCATTTGTAGGCTTGTAGCCTGTGACTTTGTAGATCCGCTCACGTTTGAGCTACTTTTTAATTATATATATATATATATATATATATATTTTTTATATATATATATATTTTATATATATATATATATATATATATATTTTATATATATAGTTCAGTAAATGGTAGAACAAAAATCCAACACCATTAATTTAAAAATATAGTTTTTGAAATGTGTTTTTAGTAAAGTTTTTGAAATATGTTTTGAGGGTTAATTTGTGGATCACAATTTACCTACCTATTTATCAACTACTTACAAAAGTAGGTTTTTTAAAATTAATTTTGTACGAAGGTAACAATTTAGTCTTTCAACTTTAATTTTTAACGATTTAATTTTTGTATTTTTAAATTTATATAACAATTTAGTCTCTAAATTTTAGTATGTAACAAGTCTCTATATTTTCAAATTTGTAACAATTTAATTTCATCCGTGAAAATACTAATAAAAATTAAGTTTTTTTTTTAAAACTAAAATTTAAGCTTAATTTGAGATTGTTACCGTTTTTAAAATAACTAGAAAAGAAACACGTGCAATGCTCGTATAATTTTATAGTTCTAATTTAAAGTAAAAAAAAAATAGTTTGATTTAGAATGAATACGAAATTGACAAATATATAATACGTTGGAAGTGTAATAGAATCAAAAGAATAAAATCGTGTAAAAAAAATAAAATAAATACATTATAAATAAAATAAAATAAACAAATAATGTCAGACAATTGCTTAGTGACAAAGAGTTAATATATTGAGAATGTATTATAATCAAAATAAAAAAAAAAGTGTATAAAATGAATAAAAAAATATATATAAAAAAAAACACATATTTTAATTTAATTCATTATATCTTTTTGACGCATAATTTCTTATTTTGATTTTAAAAACCTAACCACAATTAAAAAAAAAACTGAATAATGAAATATGATTATTCTAAAAAAAAAAAAAATTAGGATATAATTCATAATTTTTATGAAATCGAATACAATATGTTTTTCAGGATTTCATCAAACTATATTATCTTATTCAATGCAAGATATAAATATTAAGGAAAATTGTAACAGATGTCAATTTAGAATAAGATAATTAAAAATATAACATGTTTTTAAAAAAATTGCGACGGATATGCCAATTTCTATTGCTGATATCTCATGGCTGATAGAAGTCTATCGCTGATCACCTCAACTTTTTATAGATTTTTGTCAGTGATAATAGTCTATCAGTGATATGATAAAGATAGAAACATTTTTTTTTTTTGACATATTTGCAAAATATTTTAAAGTTTGCTAAATTTGCAATTAGTTTGGGCCTGATTGCTATTTGTGCAACCAGCCCAAATATTAATGAATCTTTTAAACCAAAAAATATAAAGATTTACGTAACAAAACATATTTTAAATTGTTTGCATATCCATGTCCTTCAAATAATGTTAATACTTAGGTAGATTTTTACGATGTCAAATTTTCTAATGAATTACGTGATTTTGTTTAATTAACTATTTATAATTTAATTTAAATAATTATTACAATAATATTTTAAATTAAAAATTAGAAAGGAATTGTTGGCATAAGGTGCTAATATTTTTATCTTTAATATTTTAAATATCTAATATTCTTATTTATTCGTAATTAATAGTTGTTTTCAACTACCTAAAACTAATCTACTATAAAAAAATTAAAAAAAAAAAAAAATTAAAACAATACAAATTGAAAAAGACGAATAAAACATCATATCAAAATTTAACAAATTACATCTCCTTCGGTCAAAATCTCCAGCGACGGTCTGATTTGAACAATTGTTCTAGTTCTAGTTTCATTGTCGTGGATGGTTCCGTTCACTGCAGATTGAGGTTGGTGTTGTCCAAAATCATAAATATTGAAATTCAATTCTAAAGCAATTCAATTATGTACAAATCGTATTCTCTGGCAGAGTGTGGGGATTTTCCAGATTCAGGCCTATGAGGTGTGAAACAGGAGCTCCAAACTCGTCTGATCATGTCAGCCTCGAAGAAAAACAATAGAGCTATGTTACCTGATCGGTCACTACCCGTCACCGATCTTCACCTCGAATCTAAGTTGGAACAACGGTCGTTCCGCCAAAGCAAAAAAAAATCGAGAGGAAAGAAAAAAATTAGGAGAAGGGACCAAACTTTGACTTGAAGATATGAAAGGATAAAAGACATGTTTTTTAGTAATTTTGACAAAAATAATTTTAAGTCTTTTAAAATTAGTCTCAAAGGTGCCTTACAAATAATTAAGATTATGTAATAATTTTTAATGCTGATAAAATCAATCTCAAACATAACTTTAGTCTTTATAATTTATAAACACATTTGATCTCTAATCAATTTATCGATCTACATAGGTAAGAAATTTCATTAAATCTTAATAATCATTTTCACAATAAATTGTTGTAAGCTAAAGTTATAGACTAAATTGTGACAAAGACTAAATTGTTACGAACTAAAATTATGAATTAAATTGATACTTTCATATTTTTTTTTAGTACATTGGGGTGAGAGATTCGAACTACAGACGTCTTCTTGGTCGTAAACACATACATATGTCAGCTGAGTTTATCGCTCTAGCTAAATTGGTAGGACCAAATATTTTTTAATTAACCTTCTGGTGTTTTTTTTTTTTTTTTTAATTGTCCTGTTGCCTTTTATTATAACAATTATTGTACCCAACCGTTGAAACTATTGTATTTTATTTTTAATTTAAAAAATAAATTATACTTTATAATGGAGAAACCTGGTGGAGAACTTATTTCCCATGAATTTTCCTTAGAAAGTTCTTTTGTCATTTTTGTCTTAGTCTTACCCTATTTACACTCCTAAACTCACTAGATTGAATAACATCTTTTAATTTACTAAATAAATAAATAAATATATATATATATATATATATATATATATATATATATATATTTGTTTGAGAAGACTATATAACAATATATTCTAATCAAATCATAAAGCATTTTAAATTGCTTTATATCATGGGAATGAAATATCTTATCATATGAATAGTGAAAACCGGAGTCAAATACGACTATCATGAAACTCACTCGACACGACATCATATTCTAAGAATAGACAACAATATTGAACAAAAGATTCAAAGTAATTTTTTTTAAAAAAAATACAAACAATAATTATATGTTTTGTTTTCGTTCCTATTTGATTCATAAAGCTTAAAAATCGTTGCTTTAATCTTTAAAGTTCTGAAAATAGTTCTAAATGATTAACGTCTAAGCTAACGTGTCCCTTTAAAAATTTAAAGACTGAATAGAAAATGTTAAATTACAAATTTAGTCCCTTAAACTTGCAAGTTTGTGTAAAAAAGTCCATGAACTTTAAAAAGTGTCGGATAAATCTCTGATTTTTTTTTTTTTTTTTTTGGTACCCGGTTAGATCCTTGCACTTTAAAAATGTCAAGTCTTCAAATTTTTAATTTTATGTCTAATAGATCTTGCATTTTAAAACTTGTAAAAACATATTGAATATGTCAATGACTTATTAAACATAAAATTAAAAATTAAGGGGACCTATTAGATACTTTTAAAAGTTAAAAACCTATTGAACACAAATTTAAAAATTTAGATATTTATATCACACGTTTTAAAGTTTATGAACCAAATAGGTATAGATTAAGAAATTTAGGAAAGAAACTTATAATTTAACCGAATAGAAATTAAACCTAAATCTCGAGAACGAAAATTATAATTTAATTAAAAATTAGGTCATGGTTTCCTTGGTGAGTGGATGAACCGGTAGGTAGCAAGCACAAAGAGCCCACAAGGATCCTCCAATTATACCCTTATCTTTACCCACCAAAAAATGCCAAATTTTTTATATTTCATTTTTTTTCTCCCTATAATTTCAAAAAAAAAAAAATTGTAATTTATTTTCTTTTGCTAATTTATCCACAACAAAATCTAATATTTGGTATTGGAGGAGCTGCTTGTAGGGACACTCTATACATACATATATATATATATATATATATATATATATATATATATATATATATCCCTTCTTCTTTTTATAAAAGTCATGAATAGAAGTTGTGGTGGTTGCACAAATAGCAATCAGGTCCAAACTAATTGCAAATTTAGCAAATTTTAAAATGTTTTGTAAATATGGCAAAAATATCAGTTTTTATAACTGATAGACTATTATCACTGACAAAAATCTATAAAAAGCTGAGGTGATCAGCGATAGACTTCTATCAGCCATAAGATATCAGCGATAGAAATTGTCATATCCGCAATTTTTTAAAAAACGTGCTATATTTTTAATTATCTTATTCTAAATTGACATTTGTTATAATTTTTCATAGAAGTTTGGGTGTACTTATTCCAAACATTTAATAATATTTTATGAATTTTCTAACATATGATTTTTTCGAGTAAAAAAATAATATTTCAACTAATTAAGGTAAAAGTTGGTAGAAAGTATTTAGCCTCATTCATCTTTCACACAAGAGCACCCAATCAATCAACGATTTGGACTTATATATTTTCGTAACCTAAAATGAGTTGGTCTATTAAATTATAGATGATTCGGTCAACTTTAATTGGTTTTGACTTTTAATTTTTGTTTTAGCTAGTTAGTCAATTCTCTCTATTTTTTTTAATGGTCTAAACATTGTTTTCACTTCTTTCCTCAAATTAATTACATAATTTCAATGTTAGTTTTGGTAAAAAAAAAAAAAAAAAAAAAATTAAGTTGAACTAATTCATTTATTCTAATATTATTCCAAATGAAAATCTAAACAGTCAATGTCTAAGGTAATCTCCCACCCCAAATAATACTTATACATGTCCTTTTTCTATTCAAATAAAATATTAAAATTATTAATTGATTGAAAAGAAAAGAAGCACTAAATAATAATAAAAAAAAAACCTTTTTAAAAGAAAACTTGATAATAATTAATTGTATATTATACAATATAATTTGTTGGTTGATTGGTTATTAAGGAGTCGAGGTGAGACAATATCATTTTTCCAAACATGTTATCTTAGTGGAACACATGCGTTATTCTTCCAAGTATATAATTTCATATTAGATTAATATAAGATATTAGATCTTGTCTTTTGAGTATTATAAGCATAGTTTTATTTGTATATGCTTTTAAAAGATGATTTTTTTTTTTTTAAATAGGTTGTCTTAGATCAAACCTCCTCGTTTCTAGAATCTTGTTATAGGAAATTGTTTTTTCTAAGAGGAATGAAAACAAAAATAAGTTTGATGAATTAATTATGTCCTATTCATTAATTTTTCTTTTTTTTTTATCATAAAATAGGTGCGTCGGGTGCGTAACACTACCACTACAAAGAAGACTGCTTTTGGCGACGAAAATAAAACGTCGCTAAAGCTCAATTTACGTAGTTGAAAACTCTTAGTGACGCTAAATCTAACGTCACAAAAAACGTTGTTGTAGCTTTGTCGTTTTAAACCTTTAACGACATTTTTATGAAAACGTCGCAAAAATTGGCGGGAATTGCGAAGGACACACCAAACTTTCGCAAGCCTTGGAACATTCATTATATCGTCGTAATATTCGTTACTCGTCTCCTTCAATTGGGTCTGCGACGTAATGGACTTTACGCCGTAGAATTCGACGTTCACTTAAACGTCGCATTTAATTTGCGACGAATTTCAGTTTATGTCGCAATGTTAGCGACAAATGAGTTTATACGTGGCAGACTTTGCGACGTTGTGTTTTTTCGTCGCAAATTTTGCGACGATTTGTCTTTCGTTGCTTCAAATGCGACGTTTTTAGTTTAATCGCTATTTTTTCGTCACTAAATGTGTCTCTTTTTTTTTTTTAGTACCTTAGACTACTCTACTTGCTAGTGTGCCTTTGTTAATGAGAGCATTGTAATTTTTCGTTTCTAAGCTTCTTCTTTTGCCTATACATTCAATGTTCAACTAAATGTAAAAGTCTCATCAGCGTTTCTTTCACAAATATCTTCTCTCAAATTTATTTGTCCTACAATTTTAGAGTTCCCAAACTATTAGGTTAGAGACCTCAATCTCAAGAATAGTTCATCACTGAACTCATATAAACGCCATTTAATTAATCATAGTATGAAACACACATTTAAATTTTACAAAAAAAAAAAAAAAAAAAAAAACAAAAAAACATTTAATCATTTTAAAAAAAAAAAGTTACTAAAAAATACACTTTATACTTTTTTTTTTTTTTTTTTGATGCAATACACTTTATAGTTTATTCTTTGTAGAAGATTGTTTTACGCTTTGAATGAAGTAATTGAAGTTTGATACCATATCTCAAAATAAATAAATAATCGAAAACAAATTAAAAACATTAAACTAATGAAAAGGAACATTACATAAAGAATTTGAGAAGATATATATTGAAGTCAAATCGACATGAAATATAAATGCAGGCCGTAATGTATTATTGGCCAATTTGTTTTTTTTTTTTTTTTTTTTTTTTTTTTTTTTTTTTTTTTGAGTGAGTTTGTCTGATTATAAAATACTAAAAAGAAGAACTGGTAAGTAATTATACCAAAAGGGATTCAAAAAATAAATATTTAAATAAATAAATAAGTATTATACCAAGAGAATCATGTGAAAATGTCAAATCTTAATCATTTAAATAAAGCTAAAATCAGCCAAAAAAAAAAATAATAATAATGCCGAAAAGTGGTTTGGACCCATTAGCAAGTTGGAATCTTCCGGGAGAGATTATTATTATTTTTATTTATTTATTTATTTAAACTAATCTTATAAAATATAAACAATATAAGATTTCTTACCAGATTTTCATAATCTTAGAATTTTTAACCAAATTTCAAAAATAAAACTAAATTTTTTAAAGTTATTTTTTTTTTTTTTGTAAAAAAAATTTAGTTTGAATTTTGAAAACACTGGTAAAAGATATATAACATAACAAAAAAAATTCATAAATGAATATATTGTTTATAGACTTAATTTTTAAAAATCAAAAAATAAAACTTAAAGATTATTAAAGGGAGTCTAAGTATTTTTTTTATGTGTTTTATTTTAGGTTATTTCTTATTAGTTTACTATTAATTATTTAACACGTGAATAATGTGCCTTAAAATATTTGAATTGATGTACTAACATCAGCATATATAGGGAGGAACATAAGTATATGAGGTTACAAAATAATAACATTAAAATTGTTGTTTTTTAAAATTTAGAGATTAAATAATTATTTTTAAAATTAAAAAGCAAAAATGATTTTTAAAGCTCGGGGTCAAAATATAAATTTTGAAAATTTAGGAAAAAAAAAATAGAATAAATTTATTAAATTGGATACCAAAATAGAGTTTTAAATCTTTTATTTATTTTGGTTGTAAAAAAAAAAAAAAAAAAAAAATTAATCCTTTTATTTTTTTATTTTTTATTTTTTTTATCTGTTTTTGACTTTTACGAAGATGAGGAAAAAAAAGACGGAGTTTAGGTCAAAGATACATTAACTTTTTCCTTCTACTTTTCAATCTTTTTCAAGCTTTTTTTAAAAACATTATTAGGAAGAAAAATCAAAGTAAAAAAATGTAGCTTCGATCACTATTTGATTTTTATTTTTATTTTTTTAAAAATTAAGCTTATAAATATTACTTCCACATATAACTTTATGGGTTTTTTATCTAATTCTTACTAATATTTTCAAAAATCAAATCAATTTTAAAAACTAAAAAAAGTACTTTTATTTTTTAAATTTGACTAAGAATTTAAATGTTTCTCTAAGAAAAAAAGGGCTGGTTGAGGCCCAAACTAATTGCAAATTTAGCAAACTTTAAAATGTTTTGCAAATATGGCAAAAAAACTCGTTTCTATCACTGATAGACTTTATTATATCACTGATAGACTTCTATCAGTGATAGGCTATTATCTCTGATAGACTATTATCACGGACAAAAATCTATAAAAAGCTGAGGTGATCAGCGATAGACTTCTATCAGTCATAAGATATCAGCGATAGAAATTGCTATATCCACAAAATTTTTAAAAACATGCTATATTTGCAAACAATAAGTCTTAAATTGTCATTTACTACAATTTTTCAGAAAAAAATATCATCCATAATAAAGAAATTAGGAAAAAACAAGCTTAAATTTCAAAAACAAAAGACTAAAAATAAAATGGTTATCAAACGGAACCGTAACTTTGGTTTGTAATCAATATGTTCATATTGATAGATTTCATTCATGTAAGTATGAAATCAACTATATTGACCCAACCAGACTGACTTTTTTTCAAATGTGTATTAGATTTTAAGATTGGTTAGTTGGTTTTAGTTTTAAATATATTTTATAATTTTTTACTTTTCTGGAAGTATTTATTTTATTTTATAAAAAACATATTTTATCTTTATAATTACATAATACTCAAAATTTGATAGAAAGAAAAATCTACTTTTTATATTAATTTATATTAATTAAGATTTAGTTTGTATGTGTATTCAACTCACATGATATAAGAACTAGTGTCAAATGTTCAATTCTCCATTCACATGGTGTTAAAAAAAAAATTAAGGTTAAGTTTTGTTACGGGTCACATCAGCATGAAGTCACAGACTTGACGTCATGTTGCTTTTCTCAAGAACCCTAGACCGACTCTTAAGGTCCGATCAGGGGACCTGCGAGATCCTCCTCTGGTCCCATCACATTCAACTCCCCCAAATTAGGGCGAGAGAGATCCGCTGACACTCCAACTGCTGATTGTGGGTGGCGGTACAACGATCCCTATAATTTTTTCCTAAGATCCGAGACCATCTCATCTCCATGATGAGGAAGTGTACGGGTCGACGCCGACCGTCCCATCGTCCCTCCTCTATATATACCAAAGTCTGCCTTCATCGAAAGGCACGCAATTGATAACACTCACACTCCACTTAAGCTTAGAATTTTCTCTATTGATTTAAGCATCAAAGTACAGTGGGTCTAGTCTCACACCGGTGCAAGTTTCCTCTCTCTTTGCAGGTCGACCTCGGACTACACAACTTACTTGATATCCAAAGCCCACCTACGAAGAGTCCAAATTCTTGCATCAACAAATTTAATATAAAAAATCTAATTGAATACAAAACAAATCATACATACATATATAACTCTTGATCCAAGTAAAATTTCTCAAATTTAGTCCTTTTTATTTTTCTTATTTTCATAATTTCCTTCTCTAAGTACTTTAAAAGAATTGGGACGAGAGATAAGTAAAAACATTCTTGAATAAAAAAAGGAAGAAGGTATTTTAATCCAATTTTATAACTTACTTTTCATGTCGGTGAATATAACATGTCACATAAAAAAATAAAAACAATTTTGTTGGCGCAAAGAATCTGGACTCCCCTCCCGTCGAGCTTCTGGCGAGCCTTGTCGTCGCTGGATTCGAAGTCAACCTGCACAGAAAAGAAATAATAGCCTGCACTAGTGTGGAGCTGGCCCCACTAGACTCGGATGTTAAGTCAGAAAAATCTCTAAGCGTAAGTAGGAGTGTTATGTGTGTTGCATGAGAATTGCGTACCTAATAATGACCTTCGTGGAGGTATTTATAGGCGAAAGGGGTGTAGACGGTCTGCGTCAGTCCGTACCCTTCCTCATGATGAGGATCGCTGATTCTCCTGATCCCAGACGGATTAGGGGGCGTTGTTGTACCGTTGTCTTGTCAAATAAGATAGGAATGTCCCATCGAGCACTCTTCACTCCGATTACGTGAGGTGGTGACGGCGTGGCAACAACGGATCTCCGAATCTCTCGGAGGCTCACATCCTAATAAGAGTTGGGGTCGACTCCAGGCCTTCGAGATGCTCATTGGTGACGTCAGGCGTTGACCTCATGAGATAGCTCGTAACAAATTTCAACCAACAAAATTATTTAATTACTTGAAGAAATAAATACATGTCGGTACATTATATACATTTTCTCCAAATGAATAGATGAAAAATGTAATCTTTTATTATATAATTTTGAGATGAAAGAGTGTGGAATGTACCAATAGCAATAAGGAATGTTTGGGATTAGGAAGCAATCTTCATCTTTGATCATTTTTTTTTTCTCATTTTCTATTTTAAAAACTAATTTAAAAAAGAAAAAAAAAATATATATTGTTCTTTCTCCCTTGAAATGAGCTCTCTTTAGCCCTTCATTTATGTTTGAAATAATGGTACTCATAATTCTTAAAGGATGGGAGTCCTACACTAACTAACCCCACGAATAAATTTCACATCTCTAATCTTATCACGCCTGTAAACAG
Organism: Herpetospermum pedunculosum; assembly: GCA_028017165.1. Classification (NCBI taxonomy): domain Eukaryota; kingdom Viridiplantae; phylum Streptophyta; class Magnoliopsida; order Cucurbitales; family Cucurbitaceae; genus Herpetospermum; species Herpetospermum pedunculosum. Next base: position 14,748,764 of record CM051523.1, read on the forward strand.
GTAGGCCTCTATTCCATTTCTCATAATAATTCATTTCAAATTGTGACATGTCGGTTTTAACAAGTTTAAATTATTTGACGGGTATTTTCACAGATGATCTCCCTTAGGTGTCGTAATGTCAATTGATCCGATTTTTGAAAACGCATATTTTTTGACTCTTGTTGAGCACGAACATGCGTTTGCTGAGAACGATCGCGAGGAAAAAGTTTGCTAATACATTTCGCTGAGCACGATCACGAGGAGGCGACTATAGTATCTTCGTGCTCAACAAAAGGTATTACCGACTTTTTCTTTCTGATGGTGCTCGTGCTCAACACAGCGAAGTGTCGATGACGTCAACAAACAGAGAAAAAAATATTATTTTCGAGGTGGGGTTCAAAAATATTACGGAATTCAAGGGATATCTGTGAAAATATCTCACTTATTCAAACTCTTTATTTTTCTTTAAATTGAATTGATCATATAGTGTGAATGTACTAAACTATGGAATAAATTAATCAAAATTAGAAAAAATAAAAAGCGACTAAGCTAAACCTTTTTTATTTAAAAAAATATAGATACACATACATACACCTAACCTATTTGATTTTAACTTTTTTTTTTTTTTTTTTTTTTAAATAAAAACCAAAACCAAACAAACATGTTAGGTTAAATAAAATGAAAACGTTTGATTTTGTTTTTGAAATTGAAATCAAGAATTGATTGATAACCTTGACAAAATCAACGAAAATTTCAATCTAAAAATACCCAAAAAAAAAAAAAGAAAAAAAAGTGATATGATTAAAATATTCCTAAATTTTAGTTTTCAACACAAAACTCGGAGCAAACCTATCAAATTGACAAAACTAACCAAAAAATTTACTCCACAAACGACTTTGAACGGACAAGTTTACTACAATCACATCATTCACCTGTTTAGTTTGTTAAATCATGTATGGCTTAGGAGTGTATATGAAAGGACAAACTTGTCAATTTACAAATCTGAAAAGAAAAAAAAAAATGTCTTATGATTTAGGAAATATAGAGAAAGTTTTTCTTCGTTTAACCCTAATTTATGAAAGTTCGTGAAGTGTATCGAACATTTTCGAAGTCGCATTGTACATAAAAATCTTTTCTTACTCCCGTGAGAGTCACACATGTGAAGCTCAATTGAACGATAATTTAAGAGAGATTGGTTGCAACACTTTGACAAACTACAAAGTACAAGAGATGTTGATCAAATTAAAAGTTTAAAGGTGTGATTGTAACAAATCTCATAGTTTAGGGTGGTTTGTGCAATTTTTCCAAATTTCAATATTTAACATACCAAAGTAATCTATTTAGTTTGTCAATTCAAGCAACTAAGTAATAAGACACCAATTACCATCTCAAAAGTCGATGGTTCGATCACTGTCCCGTAATTGTTCAACTAAAAAAAAAATGACTAAAGTATTTTGGTTAAAATACCATCGTGGTCACTTTTGGTCTTTTCTATTTTAGTCTTTGTACTTTCAAATGTCCAATTTTAGTTTCTATACTTTAAATGAATATTAAAATTAGTCTCTACGGTTAGTTTATGGTAAACATTTTCAAAAAAACTAATCTCTGTTATTCGGTTCTATAAATTTTAGAAATATATATATATTTATATTGCGTATTCTTTTACATAAAAATTATCATAACTATTTAATTAATTTTGATAAAAATTAATTTCAAACTATTAATAAGGACTAATTTTAAGATTTATCGAAAATATAGAAACGAAAATGATAGCTAGATATTTTTTAGTTTGAATTTTCAACCCTAAATCTTATGCTCCTCTTAATTATTTTTTCTCCATTTTTGTTAATAAAATCAGCATACTAACAAAGGGCGACCACTTGTCAGTGGGAAGTGCCTCATGTGCAAAAGGATACCCAATTATATAATATCTCTCTCTATAAATGAGGGGTAAAAATGGAATAGTGATATTGAAAAGGACTAGGGCATCTTATGGGTACTATGCCCTAACCAAACCTATCCCACATTTCAATTATTCCACTCTAAAAGGACAATTCATCTTTAACAACCCTCCATTTTTCTCCTCAATGCAACTCTTCATCAAACTATTCAAATCCCTTCTCAATTTTTTCAATTTAAATCTTTTTATCCATCAATGAAATTCCCGATTCTCATCCCGAATGGAGTGGTGAATCTCGGAGAAAAAAAAAATCAATACTATTACTGTAGCAGGTATTTCCTTCATTTATATTTTGTGTGTAATCACTGCATGAGGTTAGATACACCTCTAATAATATGTTTTATGTTTTTGCGATGTGATTATATCCTAAAAAGATAACTAAGGTCATTTTCCGTGTTGGAAAACCCCAATTACAATATAGTTTTGAAAACAACTCTTGATAGAAGTCTAAAAGATTCGCCTTTATAGATACCTTATTCTTACACACGTCTATAGTTTACAAATTTTATGATGAGTAACACTTTAGGGCTTAGGCTTACACTTTAAAAGTTGACCCAACTTTTAATGTATTTTTCTTATTATTAATATGCCCTTATTTGTAAATACTTTCTCATTAAATGACCTTCCATAGTATGCTACCCCCACACATATATATATATATATATGAGTAAAACTTGCTTACAGCCCCGGCTACAAGTATCTTTTTGCAGCCCAACACGTGTCACGATTTGATTTGCTGAATATTTATATTATTTTTTAAATAAAAAAAACTCTTCACGTCCGTTTACTTAGATTTTTTTCTTCCGTAACTTTTCCTTTCTTCTTTATCCGATAAACAACTTCTCCTGTTTTCTCTCTCTTTCCTCCATTTCTATCTGTCATGACCTTTGTTTTCAATTTCATCTCTCACTCTCTCTTACTCTACAATAAGTATTTTTTTCCTTTTTTTTGTTAACTATTTTTTAAGGCAGTAAGATTTGTAAGGATATCTCTAGACAAATAAAAAAAAAATTGTTATCATTTTTTTTGGAGATTTTTTCTTATAAAAAAAAAATCCAATCTACCTTCCCCTTTACCAACCTTAGATGAATCCATATCCAACCGTGAAATTTCCTACTCTTTCCTTCATTTTCTCTAAAACCCACTTGAAAATTTATGTCTATATAACACACAATCAATCCTGCAAATTTCAAATAATTCCAATTGAAATTTCATGGCCTTGAAATTGGAGTGTAAAAAAATGAAGAGAGAGAAAATAGAAAAAATTGTTAATTTGTTGGAATAAGAAAAGGAAAGTTACTGACAATAAAGGCCGTGAAAGATTTTTTTATTATTTAAAAATGATTTAAATATTAGCCAATCAAATCATGAGAGGTGGCTGGGCTGCAAAAGATACTTGTAGCCTAGGCAGCAACCAAGTTTTACTCTATATATATAGAGGGTTGGTTGCACAAATAGCAATTAGGTCCAAACTAATTGCAAATTTAGCAAATTTTAAAATGTTTTACAAATATGGCAAAAAAATCTGTTTCTATCACTGATAGACTTTAACATATCACTGATAGACTTTGATAGACTATTATCACTGACAAAAATCTATAAAAACCTGAGGTGATCAACGATAGACTTCTATCAGTCATAAGATATCAGTGATAGAAATTGTCATTTCCGGCAAAAATTTTAAAAACATGCTATATTTATAATTATCTTATTCTAAATTGACATAGATTACAATTTCTCTCTCTATATATATATATATATTCTTTTGTTATTGTTAGTTTCTTGACGAGGAAATAGGTACCAATTTTTGAAATTGTGCCAAATCGAGAAGTATTGTGACGGGACTAAGAGGTCAAGGTTCAATTCCCGCATTAATTAAATATCTTTGAAAAAAAAAATCTAAAATTGGACCAATCAGAAAAATAAGAAAAAAAATCTGAAATTGGGCTATCTAAATATAATTTTGTCCTTTCGGCCCAGGGTGACTTTGCTTGTTATGGGCTTGGTCCGACATTTAATTGTTATCTTCCATAAGTTCTAAATGGAGAATTATATCAAATTATTTTGTTTGATCATTTAAAATTCAGTGTATTTAATTTCTAAAATATTTTATAATATGAATTTTTATAAAAAAAAACTATAAATACAAGAATTTTCTAATAAGCTCCTTCATTGCTTCAATTTTGATAAGGGTAATGGCTATGTTTTCTTATTTGTAAATTTGAGTATAGTTTAACTTGTTTAGACATTATGTCATCAACCTACCGCTAAGATGTTTGAATCTCCCAACCCACATGTTGTTGAACTAAACAAAACATTGTTCTCACAATATTTTTGAAAAAAAATTAGTTCGTGGACTAAATACAATTTTATTAAAGTTGGGGTCGGTATAATCTCTAGCATTTATCCCTTGATTCTTTTATTATATACTTGGATTGACATTCTAGTTTGTTGGTCTTATTGGATCATCTTCTGGCTCGTTGATCTGCTTAGATTGTCACTTGACTTGTTGATCTTTTTTTAATCGGATGTTGGCTTGTGTTGACCTTCTTGAATTGATCTTATGGTTTGTTGATCTATTTGGATTGACCGGTTGACTTGTTGATCTTCTTGAAAAAAAAACTATCAAGTAAGTCTTGTGCGCACACACATGTTTTCAAAACCTTCGATCTTCAAAAATAATTTGGTCTTCAAAGTCCTCGACAACTTTCGTCTCCATATCATCTTTGGTCTTTGAGAGAGTCTTCAAACTTCTATAATTATCTAAATTTTTCTCCATGTTTTTTAGTGAATTGAAATGAGGCCAAATCGTTACTTATTTATATTTGGTCCAACTTGACTAGACTAATATTTTGTATTTTGTGGGATTATGGTAGTGAAGACATTTGGCAACATTTGATTTTACCATTTTTTGTCTTTAAATTTGAATGTAGGAACACTTATCAATTTGTGATTGGTCCGAAAATTAATAATGTGCAACATTGTCACCCATTTTTAAAATATGGTGCGACAAGTTGTGAAATTTTGCATTCAACCAACATGATTTTAAAAACAAGAGATTTAACGGAAAACATAGTTATAATCTATGTTTTCACTTTTTTTTTTTTTTTAATATGTATTTAGTAGTAGATTTAGAATCTTAAAACATTGAAAATTAGTAAATTCAATGTCACTGTCGCTGCCATGATGTCATCGTCTCCAAAAGAAATGAACGAGAGAAAGAGGAAAAATAAAGAAAAGACAGATGAAAGGGAGAAAAGAGAAAAAATCACCAAACAAAAATAAACAAATAAAAGAAATATTATTTTTAGCAACCCTCATTAAAAATACCACATCAATCAAGTTTAATCGCTTTGTTATTGCCACATGGGTCAAAATAACTCATTGATCATTTCAAACTATTTTTTAAACCTCATAAATTAAATATGTCACATTTGATTTTAGTGACCAAACTTATTGATCATTTCGAACTATTTTTTAAATTTCATTGATTAAATATGTCGCATTTGATCTTAGTGACCAAATATATATATATAGCCAGTTCAAAATCAAAATTATTATAAACCTAATTCAATTCTAGATAATTTTGAAGAAATTTTTAAAAATGATAAATAAATAAAAGACTTAAACACAAAATTAAAAGTTGAAAAAAAAATTAAATACAAAGTTAATTAAATACTTTTAAAATTTAAAAAACCTATTAAACACCAAACTTTTTAAACCTAAAAAAAGGAACTAATTCAAAGTGTTTGGACGAAGATGGAATTGAGGAAAAATAAATGGTTGAATTCCAATAAGGGTAGCGGAAAAGACAATTCTCTAATTTAGGTAGAGACCAAGTCAACATCCTCGGCAGCTCAAATTTCACGAACTTTCATCCAATAATATTTCGACACGTATTTTCCTTTCTTTTTTAATTTCCGCTTCGACCATTACCACGCGCTTGAAGACCAGAACGCGCGTGGGCCGTCAAAGTCAATTATGGCACCCTAAAAAATTAATAAATAAATTGCTATCTAATCTATTGACTAATTAAACATTTTTTAATTTCACTTCTATATTAAATAAATCTTTAAGAACATATTATAATTTAAGAAACTCATTTTAACTCTTAGATAATAATCTACAGTATTTGACTGCTCCATGGGCAACAGAAAATTACTATTTTTTTTAATATATATAATTTATATCACAATTCAATTAATTTTATAAATTTATTTGACCGTAGAGTCTTTTATTGAAATATTATTCAATGTGAGTAAATCCCTAATATAACCATTTAATGGAGGTTCATTGTAACTATTCAAAATATAGTTTTTTTTTAACTCACATGCACTCTACTACCTAAAATCATTAATATTTTTTTTACAACAATTATTAATATTTTTTTTTCTCAAGATTTTTTTTTTTTTTTAGTATATGGTGAGTGACTTAATTTAAACACATTTACTTTTAAATCTGTCAAATTAGTTCAATTTGACATAGAGATGTATCATCGACCTTGAAGTTTGAGGTTTGAATCCCCAACTTCAAGTTGTATTAAAAAAATATATATATTTTGAATCTCCATTACTTTGCTTTGTTTTTCACATATGCACTAATACCACTCGAACAATAGTTAAACAATAATTTTTTTTAATATAAGTAGGACATGAGAATTTGAACCTTCGACTTTAAAGTGAATGATTACATATCAATTATCATTAAACTATGCTCACATTGACATTTGAAAAGTAAATGAAAACACAACAAAATAATATTTTGATTTTAGTTTTTTTAATTCTGTGAGTTTTAAAAAATATACATATATAAAAATCAAATTTTGAACTTTTGATTTTAAATATACATTTTAACTCCTACACAACTAGCCCTTTAAAAAAAAACACATACACAACTAACCAAAACGTGAGTAGAATTCAACTTTAACATGTATTCTTTCCTTTGAGATCGAAAGTTTCATTTCACAGCCCGCAATTGTTAAACTATTTTTTTTTTTTAAAAGATAGTTATTAAATTAATACCGATAAAGTATAACAACTTTGATAAATATGCCAATTACCAAAACAAGTAAGAATTATCAATTATCTGCAATTAATTAACTAAAAAAATATTGACTATCAATATATATTTATTTTTTTTACAACATATGGGACGGGGAATCAAACTTATGACTTCTTAATCATTAAGTCGTACATGATGTCGATTGAGCTATGCTCATGTTGACACCAATATTTTTTTTGTTAAAGAATGTAGATTGATGTATATGTTTATATATGTATATATAAATAACATATACATTTAAGTGCGTACAAAAATCATATACTTAATATTGCTAGCATTAACCTAACTTAACCGACGTAAAAAATAATTATTGATCAAGAGGTTAAATGTTGAAATGTTGAATATCGCCAAATAAAAAAAAAAAAAAAAATATATATATATATATATATATATATATATATATATTTGTTTAAGATATTGGCTACCAATACCTTTAACAAAAGGCTGTCATTCAAATCCCATCCCTTTTATCAATTTAATATTCTCAAAAGTGTTTTTATATTATCTGTTAAAAGACCAAAAAGAAAATTCATAAAGTAGTCTTGTCTTTTTGTTGGAAATAAATCAACAATTATAGCTGCTTGCGGTTTCATTGGATATTTTCAATTTCAACACTTAAAAAAGAAAACGGCGAAAATGGAAAGAAGGAAAAAGATAACTTTTTTTTTTTTGAAAAACAAAGCACGAAAGGTTTATTTATAATTTACTCCCTAAAAAAAATATATATATGATAAATTTTTAATAGTGGGAGCCTAGCTAACACTAATTATCATCACAAAAGTAAATGATTTGATTTTTCAAATTGTTGAATTGAAAAACTTATTTAGTGACAATATGCGGTAGATTCAAACTGATAATTTTTTTGTTACTAGTTTATACTTTATGTCAGGTGAGTTATACACATGTTAGCAACTAGACATAAAATTGTGTTATGTCAAATTTTGCACGATGGACTGCACCTGCTTCCCATGTGACTTCAACGGTGAATTTGTAATATTCGAGAAGGGACCTGCAAAACGACTGTACTCACGGTTCCAAACCTCCCGTGAGTGACTATCAAATTTTGATGCCAAAATTAGTAGTGCGACAGTTGACTATAGAGTTCTTGAATTAGAATCGACTTACTTCTTTCCTACTATTGAGACGATATTTATAGTGTTGTTCTAGGTCTTTTTTATTTTTTTTACTAGGTCTAAGAAAAAGGGATGGACTAAGTCTCCTTAGGCTATACTTATCCCTCCCGGTAGGAGTTGTAAAACCTGAAAATCCTAGGCCTGCCATGAGGGCTAAGGAGTGGTCGTCCTGGGTCTGACCGAACACTCCTCGATTGGACTCGAAAATCCATCGGGGTCGGCCAGTGGTCGACATCGACTCATTTTTGGTGTTTGGTCCTGTTTGTTTTTTTGGGCTGAACTTTCTTGATGTATTCGGCTCATGCTAGTTTATCCTGATGTTGCCACAGGAAGAAATGATCTTTCTTACGAACGAGTTTTCGGTCCGATATTTTATATACAATTATTTTATCCCCACCAAATTGAAAGTTTAACTTATAAGTTGTTGTTTTTATTATTATTGTTATTTTTTTTTTTTTTTTTGGTATATACACTTATAAGACATTTTTTTGATCACAAACAAAAAAAACTTGTTTGACATTTTTAGACGTGAAAATTGACTAGACTTTCAATTTAAACAAAAACAAAAAAAAAACAAAAAACAAAAAAAAAAACAAAAAAAAAAGAGCAATAAAGTCCCTATGAGGAAAGAAAGAAAAAAAAAAACTTAATAGAGATATAAATTTAGAGAACAAAATACGCAGCGCAATCTTCGCCGGTTCCGGAGCTCAGATCACGAAGTACCTGAACGGCGATACTCAGACACTCTTCTGTGCAGTTTTTGTTCTCTCTCACTCCGATCGAAGTTTTCAGCTCTTAAACTTCGTCGGATTACCTATTTTCTGGTATAGATGGATCTCTTTACTGTTATCAAGCTCTCGATGGTTTTGATTTTGATTTGTAGTGTTCTTGTACTCTCGTTGAATGGCTAGGTTTTGGAAAATTGGAGGCGATGATGTTGATTTTGATGAATTTGAGTAAATTGACTTCTTGTTTAGTCTGTCGGTTTATCGTCTCCTACTTGTTTGATCTGGAATGAGTTGATGCGTAGCGGCGGTAGTGTGTGCTTCGATTCTTTGAGTTGGAAGCGATGAAATGATTCTGCTGTTTTTGTTGTTTGTGGCGTTAATATTGAAGTGATTTGATAGATCCAAAAGGAAGCTTTGATGCATTTCATGATTGTGAACTTTTCGAGTCATTCTCACTTTGGGTGAAGGAGTTTGTTTTTTCGTTTTTTAATGTGTGTTAGGTTTTTTGAAATTGGTGTTGAGACTTTTGGTGCGTTTTTTGGGAATTTGATTTAATTTGAACGTTTTCTTCCACGGTCTAAGAAGTTCTTAAATTTGGTTTTAAGTTTTAACTATCTAGTTACGTTTTAGTTTTTATTGATTTGATAGAGGTTCTTTCTCCAGTTAAAGATGACTGAAATGCTCAACTTTTGTTAGTTAGGTCTTCGATTAGTGGGAAAAGATGAGCTGCTTTAGCTGCTGTGAGGAAGATGAAATTCACAAAGCAGCTGACAATGGAGGCATGTATGCAGCAAAACATTCTGCAGGTATTCTGTTAGTACCATCAGAAGAGTTGTTGTAAACATATCTAATAACAATTAGAAGGAATTGTTTTCGATTTTCATATCTGTAGAAATTGCAAACAAGGTGTTTTCCCACTTATTTCCAGTGATTGAGTTGACCTTCCCCCTCATCCCCAACTGGCCAACAATGGCTGCAACGATTTTTTCTCTTGAAATAATGTAGTTCATTAAGTTTGTAATTTATATATTGAATATTCTCTTATAGGAAACAATGGAGCTTATCCTAAACCTGAAGCTGCACCAGCAGTCACTCAAGCTGTCAAAATGCAACCAATATTAGTGCCTACCATTCCCATCGATGAACTATCAGAAGTAACAGACAACTTTGGAAATGAAGCTTTGATTGGGGAGGGTTCATATGGGAGAGTATACTATGGGAAGCTTAAAAGTGGGCAACCTGCTGCGATCAAGAAGTTAGATGCCAGCAAACAGCCTGATGATGAGTTTTTAGCACAGGTTTGTATACAGAGCCCCCCTCCCCCCAAAAAAGAAAAAAAGAATTAAAAGGCCATTTGTCATCATTTATATTAATAAAGTCTAAAAGATGGTAAATGTATAGGTCTCCATGGTCTCAAGGCTGAAGCACGAGAATTTTGTTCAATTGTTTGGTTATTGCATTGATGGAAATTCCCGCATACTTGCATACGAGTATGCTTCTAACGGATCACTTCATGATATTCTTCATGGTACGTATAATCATGCCAAAACTTTACTGGTCAAAAGCTTTAAAAAAGTTTATATGTTTTCTAAGTTTAAATTTCTTTTACTATACATGTATCAGAAACATCTACTACTAGGATATCTTTCACTGTTTTTCAAGTTATTAATCTAATGTATTGTCATGAACTTTTTACCCAGGAAGAAAAGGAGTGAAAGGAGCACAGCCTGGTCCCGTTCTATCATGGGCACAACGTGTGAAAATTGCGGTAGGGGCTGCTAGAGGACTTGAGTATTTGCATGAAAAGGCCGAGTCCCACATTATCCATCGTGATATTAAATCCAGCAATGTGCTCATCTTTGATGAGGATGTTGCTAAAATTGCTGACTTTGATTTGTCCAATCAAGCTCCTGATATGGCAGCACGCCTTCATTCTACCCGTGTTCTGGGAACTTTTGGCTATCATGCTCCTGAGTAAGCTGTCTAATTCTAACCCATTGAGAAACTAAAGTTCAAATGGCTTTTACTACTATAACATTTTCTATTATGAATTTTCTTTTGTGTGGACTATTTTTTTTTTATGCCCTTGTATATTCTTTCATTTTTCTCAATGAAAGCTCGATTTTTATTTTAAAAAAACTATGAATTCTACTTTTTTGGCTATGGCTTCCTTGTATTTCGGTTAAAATACAATTGTGGCTGCTTCACTATTCACGTTCAAGAATAACATTTCATCTCCAACCCTTTTTCTTGTGAGTTGTGACATGATCTTATGTTCAGTGAACCAAGAAACTTGAAAGTGCCTGAAATTCACTGTTGAGCTACTGATCAATTGTGCCAACGTCTAATAACCTTTAGTATTTCCAGCTGGCACAACTGGACGAAAACTTGTAAACTCAAATTAATATTAATCAGATGACTATATGTAGGTGTTTTTTAGTAACCATTGTTTCCTGATAATTGATTATTTCTTAGCAGTACTTTTCACCTGAGCTAGAACTGCATGCCTTTTTCCCTTTTGTATTCTTTCGCTTTTTTGAATGAAAGCTTGGTTTCTCATTAAAAAAAAAGTGCATGCCTCTTGAGCCAGAACAGTTGTTTAATCTGTTTCTATATTTGGCAGATATGCTATGACTGGTCAATTGAATGCCAAGAGTGATGTATACAGCTTTGGCGTAGTCTTGCTTGAACTTCTGACAGGGAGAAAACCTGTAGATCCGACGCTACCACGAGGACAACAAAGTCTAGTTACTTGGGTGATTTTCTTTTGTCCTTCTCCCCCTTGGCTTTCACTAATTTTCCCTTCTTTTTTCCTCTCGAGTCTTACCTCTTCAAAATTGGTTTTTTTTATTTTATTTATATTTATCTGCCCTGCATGCAAGTTAACTTACAGGGTTATCTTAATAAATTAGGCTACACCAAAGCTGAGTGAAGATAAAGTTAGGCAGTGTGTCGATGGTAGGCTTGGTGGAGACTACCCCCCAAAGGCAGTAGCAAAGGTAATTTGAATAATACTAAGCAATTCTTACCTGATGCATTCATGCATTTAAAATTCATTACCTAAATTTATTCGACTGGTTAAGACATAACTTCGACCAAAAGATATATACCCTCGATCAAAAGGTGAGAGGTTTGTGAGCTACTTTATATAGTTATAAAGTGGTTGTCAGTTTTTTGGAAACTACTTTTCCTTGACAAAGTGAAGACCAGTAAAACAAAATAAAGGAATTCTGAGGATCTTAGGGAGAGGTGGGAGGAGAAGGTTAGCGAAGAACACGTTTTTTAAAACTGTTTGACGTCGATATCATAATATCATGTGTTGTCTGGTCTCTTAGTAGATTCCATGTTTCTTTGTGGGCGTCGGTGACGCGTTTGTTTTGTAATTATTCCTTGAATGTTATTCTTCTAGATTGGAGCCCCTTTTTATAGCGAGGTTCTTTCCTTCTTTGGGGCTGGTTTTTTTTTTTTGTTGGTATGTCCTTGTATTCTTTCATTTAATCTCAATGAAAGTTCGGCAACTTTAAAAAAAAATCATAATATCATATTCGTATTGCCATATTTAATAAGATGTAACAAGAACCTAATACCTGATGCAAATTTATTGCAGTTAGCAGCTGTTGCAGCCTTGTGTGTGCAATATGAGTCAGATTTCCGGCCAAACATGAGCATTGTTGTGAAAGCCCTCCAGCATCTATTAAATGCCCGACCAGGGCCGTCGGGTGATGCATCAAACTCGTGAGTTCTGTTCATCTCATTTACTATGTCAAAACTTTGCACACAAGCATATAAGAACGAAATTGTATCTGAAGAAAATTAGTGAATTGTTTGAATCTTTTTGAAATACTTTTCTATTAAATCACGTGTTATAAGTCATCTGTATCAAATCACGGCTCCCATGGTTGTTTCTGTGTATTCAATTTTTTTTTATTTTTTTTAAAGTCTGTTAGTTTGTGGAATCTAATATTGTTTAGTTGTAAGCATTGCTAGAAGAGGGATAATGTATATATAGACTATATTCTGTATCGGTTAAAGAATATTATTGAGTTTGCACTTCTGCCCTCTTTTCGAATTCTCTTTGTTTTCCCAAGCTTTTATGGTATTTGAAACATTTCTTCTTTGAATTGCCTTATGGTGAATCTGCAACTTTAGAATGCGTTTGAACGGATTAATTAGCAACTTTCAGCTCGGTTTTATTCTTTTGGATTCGAGTCCTTTTCTGCAGGTGGACTCCTTTTATTGGGTTTTTTTTCGTATGCCCTTGTACTCCAACTTTCAGCTAGCTTTACGTCAATGAATCAACACCGCATTGAAATGGGATTGATTCTAGACTATACAAGTATGAAACAAGTTTAAGAAAGTATTAAAAATGATCGATAGTTACTTCATTAACTATCATATACCAATAAGATAAACTTTTATATTCAATGGTTCATTCAATAAAAGCCCGGTTAAACAATCTTAGCTTAGAGCAACTCTACTTGGGGCGACTTCAATATAAATCTTCATGGTTAAACATGCTTAGCCTAGAGCAATCTTACGTTGGGTGACTTGAGCGGTTTGTAAGGAAAATCTTCAATCTAAAAAACAACTCAAGTCAAACAGGTGAGAATGAGTTGGCTCGGTGGTTAATAAGGGTCGGTGTCCACCTACGTACCTAAAATTTAATATCATGCAAGTTATCTTGACAACTAAATGTAGTAGAGTTAGACGATTTTTCCCGTGAGATATTGAATTTGAATTTTAAATCCTAGTGTTAGGAGTACTCGAGACTCGAACACAAGCTAAATCAACTTGAATCAACTTGTGACACCAGTAAGCCCAATTCTAAACTCCTTACCTAATAAGGCAACAACCCTATTTTAAAGGCAGTCTTTACATCTTTTCAATTAGTTTGTCCTCTTGTTTGTGCATTTTGGGGCCACCATTTGCATCACATGGGTGACAAAACAAAACAAAAATATTGCTACATTAGATGTGAACACAAGACTGCCATTCTGCCATTAATCCCACAAAGATATTTATATTACCTATCACTTTCTGCAAAGGATTCTCATGCATCTTAGAGACAACAATGACACCAAATCTATCTACCATGGAAATATCCAAAACTTGATTCATTCTACTTCAAAATATATCTTTGTTGAGATTATAATAATTCTTGGTTTCTAATCCAAATATGTTTGTTGCACGACTTCTAAAAACATTTTGGTCTCTGTAATTTGAGACTTGGTCTGGTTTAGCTCATTTACTTTCAAATATTCTAATTTAGTTCTCGTACTTTTCGATAAATCTTAAAAATAGTCCCTACTGTTACTTTATTGTTAACTTTTTTTTAAAAAATATTAGTCTCTATTAACCGTCCCTCTATCAATTTTGGAAACACTGTCTTCTCTTGCATGAAAAAATATTATTATTATTTAACCAGTTTCGATAAAAAATCATTTCAAATGACTAACTTTAAGATTTATTTAAAAGTATATGGACTAAAATATAATGAAACTCAAAGTACCAAGACCAAAATTGTATTTTAACCTTTCATAAATTACATTATTATTAATGAGTTTTCTTTTAGTGAAAATTTTATCTTCGAGCCCCAATCTCAATTTATAAAAAATCTATTTAAAATTGAATTAGACAATATTATACATGTGTTAAATAGGTCCCAACCAAGGATGAAAATATTCGTGGATATGTCGATATATCCGTAAATCGAAAGGTTGGATATAGATATTAAGGATAAATGGATATCTCCAATATCTTTTATAAATACCGGTAAAACATAAAAAAATATCATTTATTAATCTTAATATGAATAGAGATACTAATAACAAGATCTATAACTTAATTTGAAAGTAAAATGAACTTAATTATTAATTTAAATAATTTTTTTAAAAATATTGATTTACAGAATTTTTCGTGGATATTGATATTTCACCTATATATCCATGGATATATCCGTAAAATTGAACTACCGATATGGATATAGATATCGATATTTTCGTCATTGGTCCCAACGTGTGACTTCAATCGGTAATTATCAACGATTAACTTTTTTTTTTTTAGTTCAATAATTGCAAAAGTAGAAGATGGAACCAATGACTTTTGAAATGGTAATTGATTTCCTATAGATAATTATTTCCTTAACAAAAGGATAAAATGGGACTAAAAAACATATCATGCAACTCAAAACTATTTTTTGAAACACAATGATAATTGTTATAATAAACAAATCACAGAGTAGTTTCTTGTTATATCTAAATTTTATTAGTTAAGAATTTCTTAGAGGGGAATCTTTTAATTTGATGCCTTTGTAATATAAATATTAAATACCTCACTAATCAAATGAATAATATATATATTTTTTAAATGTACAATGGTGTGAGGGTAAATTTGACAGATCCAAACACTCATTTGAAAGAAAAGAAAAGATAAAAACCCTATAAATATTGCATTTTAAAAAATCTAATTAATTTTTTATTTTTAGTACCTTGCCACCACAAACCTCTTAGTTATAAATACATACATATATCAACTAAGTTATGCTCGTTTTGACAAACCTAATTACTTTGTTGACATGACATTAAATTCAACTTTCCAAAATATGACCTAATTTTTCAACATACATGTGTAAGTTATTCTTTTTCTTTTTTTAAAAAGGTTCTAAAGTTATATTTTGTGAAAAGATAATTTCAAGTTCAACCATTCTCATTAGTGATTACAGCTCTAATATCAAAATCAAGATCACTTTCTCAAAAGTGTGAACAGATGAAATTCTCTAATCTCTCGTATTAAAAAAGAAGCATAAATTTGGAATAAAAGGAAAAAGCCTTTTTAAAAAAAAGAAAAAAAAAACCATTAATGGACAAAAACAAATTGAGAAAATAGACCATTATTTTTGCTCATTTGTCGGACTAACCCAAATTTTAAAAATAAGTTAAATTAACTCATCATTAATTATTTTAATATTTTTTCTAGCTATCTTGTTTTTCCTCTCTCTCCTCTAGAACATATTTTTTCTTCTTATATGTTTTTCTCTCTTTCTTCTATCATTTTTTTTCTTCTTCCTATTCATCCATTGTTGGCGACTCTCCGGGGACGACTCTCATCGACAACAACTCTCCCGTGACAATTCAAGAACCATAATTTCTTCATATATGAAAAATCTACAAAATCTAAGACCCCGTTTGGTTCGTGATTTGAAAACAATTTTTCAAAACAAAGAATTTAGTAGAAAATAAAAAAAAAAAAAAATTATTTTTATTATATCTAAAAAAAATGGTTCTAATTTAAAAACTTGATGTGAATTCAAATTTTGAAAATTGTGTTTGGTTGTAAATTTGATAAAGTAGCAACAGATTAATAGGTGATTAGTAAAATGTATTTTATATAAAAAAAAAATATTTGATTTAATTATTTCTTATTTATGATTTTTGGAGTTTTTTTTAGTTGGATTAATTTTTTTGCAATATCGTATCTCCTATTTTTTTCGAAGAATGTCTCGTTCCATAATTTTGAAAACGAAATTAAAAAACAGTGAAAACAACATTTTGTTGTTTTTTAAAATTCGTCGTCTTTTTAGTTTTTTTTTTTTAAATAGTTTTTGAAAATAAACATACCAAACGCATTCTCATCATTTTTTTTGTATTTTTTATTTTTGAAAACATAAAAATGAAAATCGATTTCCAACGGAACAGGGGCTAAAATTTTCAGATCTGAAAAAAAAATCAAATGGAGCAAGAGCGAGACCAACCCGAACCCGCAACTAGAGCTAGAGGGAGAAAAAAAATAATGAAGTCAACACAAGGTCAATTTGTCTTATTTTTAAAATTCGGGTTAGTCAGCATAAGATCACTTATGAAAGTTAGGGAGAATTTCTAGTACATCCGTTGTAGGGAGTTTTCCCATACCACTGCCTTTGAATGAATGACACGTGGCGAAATGGTTGTTTGACTGGAACTCTATTAAATATATTATTTTTTTAAATCATTTCGCCACGTGTCATTCATTCAAAGGCTGGAAAAACTTCATACCAGATGTACTAGAAATTCTCTCTGAAAGTTAAGGATTGTAATGAGATACAATCATTAGTTTATAGTTTTAATTGATACAACTCAAAAAATTTAGGAGTATAAATTTTTGTTTATCTTAATTTTACTGAAAGTAGTAGTCACACTAAAGTGTTGGTTATTTGAAAAAATGGTAAGAAGATAAAAAATGTTAAAGTACCAATTTTGGTCTATGTATTTTTTTTTGGGACCGTTTCATTTTGTTCACTCTACTTTCAAATGTTTAAATTTAATTTTATCCGAGCTTAAAATTAGTTTGAAATTAATTTATCCCTAAAATAATAATAATAATATTTTTCATTCCAAAAAAAATACATAACGAATATTTCTAAAATTGATAGAAGAAATAGACGAAATAAGATTTTTTTTTTTTTTTTGAAGGATTTTTTTAAAAAAAAAAAGTTAATCATACATACACTATGAACTAATTTATGATTTTATGAAAATACGAACAATAAATTTAAAAAATTGAAACCACCGTGATTAAAATAAATTAAATTCCAAAGTACATATGATTTATGAAGATTATATTATTTGATTTAATTATTTTGTTAAATATATGTGTAGTAATAATTGTTATTTATGTCAAACCGAGTATAGCTCAATTGGCATAACGTTGTGCTAGATTATCTGTAATTAAGACTAAGTGGGTTAGTTCAGTTTGGTTCGATTCGATTTTTGGTAATCTAAAAACAAAAATTTGAAAAACAATAAATAAAATTATTAGCCATAAAAATGCTCAGTTGCTTGTGTTTTCATTTCTACCCTTGTTTAAAAGAAAGTTTTAAATTAACAAAGAAATAGAGAAATATTAACTTTTTTTTTTTCTTTTGCTAAAATTAGAAGAGAAAAAAAAACAATATGGTAAGAAGTAGGACACCACCCAAAAAAAGAAGAGAGTAAAAAAGAACTCAAACAACTTTACTCTAAATTTTAAAAGCATGTTAGTTTTGTTTTGTTTTGTCACCCATGTGATGCAAATGGTGGCCCCAAAATGCACAAACAAGAGGACAAACTAATTGAAAAGATGTAAAGACTGCCTTTAGGGGACGTTTCGCTCTGTCTTGTGTTTGGGTAGGTTTGGTTTTTGAAATCAAACCCATGTTTGGATGAATGTATTGGAAAGTCATGGATTTAGAATCCAAAACCACTCACTTTTCCAATTTTGTTTCTCTCTCCGTCACATCAACAATTTTATCTCTCTTTTAATCCATTTGACACCAACACCAACAATTTTTTTTTTTTTTTTATATCTCTTTTTTAATTTTGCCATCAATTTTCACTCTATGTCTATTCTTTTTTCTTTATATTATATATATATATATTTTGTCTCATCTTATTCCATAAACTAACGGTGATAGTAATTTTTTTGTAAGTTAGAATATATCTTTTTTCTATTATGAAAAATGATATTCTTTTGTAATGTTTTTTTTTACTACTTTCTAATATGAATATATTTTAATATTTTTACAAAATTTTCATTAATAATATGGAATTATTGGAATCTACATTATATCCGAACTAAGGTTTTTTTTTTTAATTTTCCCCCTCTTTATTATTTATTTATTTTATGTATTTTTTCAACCGTATTCTATAAATTAATGTTGTGTTTGTAACCTTTTTTTTCTTTTATAATATATTTTTTTAATTGGAATATACAAATTTTTAATCAATAATGTATTTTTCTTTCTTTCTTCTATTTCTTGTTTTTTGTTTTTGTTGTTTTTGTTAAATGTTTTTTTTTATATTTTATTAAAATATATCTTTATTCATCAATATTAATATAACTTTCTTTTCTTTTGTGTCAACAAGAGCGTAGCCCAACGACATGATATATTACTTAGTGACCATGAGCGTAACCCCAACATGTTGTAAAAACTTTTTTTCCTTTTATTTTATTTTTTTGTTTTTCTTAATTTTTAAAAGGTATATTTTTTCATCCTATTTCATAAACTTTTTTTTTATGAGTACAAAATATGAAAAATTGTTCAATTTATTTTCTTATTCTTAGAATATAACATAAATCAAATGCTTCATTTTTAAGTTCCAAAAGAGTTTTGTTCATGTTACCTGAGGTCGGGTTTTACCATTCACCACTAGAAAATAAGGGTATAAAAGAGAAACGAAATAGTAAAAGGAAAAGAAAAGAAAAAAAAAAAAATTGTTCAACCCGGAGTTCAGAACACTGCACCCCAAACACAATTTTTAAATTCTCAGGATTCAGAACCCGGCCTAACAAATCCCCAAAATTCTGAAACCCAGGGTTCTGATTCCAAAACAGGGGTGAAACGCACCTTAATAGTCAATTTCTCAGGTATGAAATAATTTCACTCTATTAAGAAAGACAAATTGCAATATCTAATTTAGCAATATTTGATGTGAAGACAACTAATCATATTTTATACATGATTAAACATAATAATATATTTTTTATTTAAAAAAATATTATAGACATATATTTTATTTCTCAAGTATATAGTATATATTATCTATTAGTATATAATTAAAGCTTAAACCAAATGCTGGTTAGAATTGTGATAGCCATATTCTCAAGACAGAGATAAAAAAAAAATATATTTTAATTTTTATTGCATTTTTTTGATGTGCCAATCACATTGACAACAGGCTAATTAATTATAATCTCATTATTGATGCACCCATATTCAATGCACTTGAAAAAAAAATGTTGTCAAAAAAAAAAAAATTAAAATTAAAATTAAAATTATATTGGTAAATTACTTCGAGATTAGTAAGAATATATAACACATAATTTCAAGACATTCTCATAAATAAAACGTACAAAATGTACATAATTATCTGAACCTTCTTAGACATTCTTATAAATTATTCTTTTAAAATAAATATGGCTATCCAAAATGTCCGACAACTAAAAATAGTTTGCGCAACTTTTTAAAGTTGTTTTTGAATTCTTGGTTTGTTTTTGTGCTATTTATCAACTATTTTTAGTTGATTTATTGCTAGAGGTGAGTTTCCATTTTTTATTTCATTTTATTTATTTTCCATCCCTTTTCAACATTATTTTTTATAGTACAAACTAAAATACAACTTATGTTCGAAAGTGAAGAGTAATAATATTTTATTTGGTTACAACTTATAAATAAGAAAAAGTTAAAATAAAATCATATTCATTTTCTCTTATTTATTTATTTTTAATATAAAGTCACATGTGTATTCTATCTAATCAAACCATATAGATATACATATACATTATACCTTAGCCCCTATTCTATAAAATTTGTTTTTTTTTTGTTATCTATTATGAAAATCATTTTTTTAAGTTTTCACTTTTTAAAAATCATTGAAATATTGGCTAAGTTTTTTCAAAAAAACATTAAAACATAACTAATAGTTATAAATTAATTTTAAATATATATATTTTTTTTATCAAATAGGTCAATATCATTATTTTTTTTTCTTTTTTAAGTAATAGATCATTAAAATTCAAATCATAATCATAGCTCAGTGAATCATATTTATAGGTGATATAATGGTATTATTATTGTGGTAGATGAAATTAAAATTTATGTTATTTTGTTAATCGATAGAACTATATAGGATGAATTTAAAATTATTAATTTGTTTTAAAGTACTTAATTAATTTAATTATAAATTTCAATAAATTTTTAGTTTCATGTAATAGATATTTTGGTGAGCTTATTAGGTAATACATCACTTCTGAAATGTAAGTATCATCTCAAATAATGCATAACAATATTAAAGTGTTTGGTCCACATTTTTTCTATTTTTTAAGAAAGAAAAATAAAAAAAGTATTTATTATTACTTTTTATTGAAAGAATAAATAGAAATGAGTTTTATTAACTATTTCTAAATTCTTGTGCTCTAAAATTTTAAATGAGAGATATAAAAGTTTTACTTTAGAAATAGAACTAGTAATTATTGGGTCATTTTAATTGTTTTCAGTATACTGTATATCACTATGTAGTATAAATAATGATTTTTAATTTGAATAATATTATATTTTTTTCGTTTTTACAATTTTACATTCAATTATTATTATATTATTTGTGGCAAAGGACATTCAATTATTAACTCAATAATTTGTGTGTGTTTTTAATTTTTTTAAATGAACTCAATAATTTCCTCTTAGATTAAGTACTAAGCATTTGAATAAAGGTAGGTAGTTTCTAAAATAACTAAATTATTGGTTAACTTACCCAATTAAACTCTAATAGAGTTTTAAAAGTTTTAATTTCGTTCCATGATTTGGGCTTAATTATAATTTGATCCCTATTATTTTAAAGGTTTCGATTTTTTTTATTTTTATTTTGAGTTCAACAATAATTGAATATATAGAGTTTGACTTTTAAGGAATGAGAGTAATTTTTAAACCCATTTGATAATGTATTCAGTTTTTTATTTTTTTAATTTTTACTTTTCTGAAAAATAAAAATCATATAGTTGATAATTGTTTTTTGTTTTTTTGTTTTTAAAAACAACTAAAGTTGAAAATGGTTGGATAATTACTATTTTTTTTTTTTTTTTTTTTTTTTAATATATTTTTTTTAAATAATGTTAATTTATTATAATGTAAAAATTGCAACTTTTATCAAAATTTAATTAAGGTTCAATTATTAGATGAAAATAAAAATTGAGGGTAAAAAATAATTTTCTCTAAAATAAAAAAATTTATTGCGTCGATAATTTAATATATTAGACATTTTTTACTTGACGTTTATCATCTCTAAAGTCAGAAAAATAAAATATGTTGATTGTGTAAAGTGGATAGATATATCGGTGTAACATCACAATAATATTAAAATATAATATACTAGAAAAAAAATATTTGAATAAAATTATATTAATAATATTTTTATACTACAAAAATATTAATAATATATATTTTTTAAGAAATACTAATAATATTAATGACAAATTCGATTGCAAAAAATATTAATTTTATTCTAATTTTAATAAGTAAATAAATATTTGGAGATAATTTCAATAATCATACAATTTTTTTTTTAATTTGTTAATAAATGTAAAAACGTTTTAAAAAATTTAAAAATCAAAAACCCAATTAGTTATCAAACAGAATTGTTTTCTAAAAATCAAAGACGAAAAATCAAAAACACAAAATTGAATAATATATGAAGATAAAAAAATATGGAAGTTTTTTCGTAACATAAAAATATTCGCGAAATTATTGTGCATCATTATGCATCTTTAATAATAAACTAATAAAAAAGATTTCATGAAGATTCTATTTTGGTGTGGATTTTTCTTGCTAGTCTTTGCTCCTCTATTTTGTATATATAAAAAAAAATGAATAGCTAAATATCGGTTCAAATACAAATTAACTCCCTTAATTGAAGTTATTTATTTATATTTATATTTTTATCATGGAAATTGGAAATTAGGTTTAGGTTATGGTTATGGTTATGTTATATATAAACATGTTATTAAAAATCAGAAAAATCATTATGATTTATCACTTTAATTTGGTGTTGTATTTATTTAACATTTTACATCATATGTGAGCGTAGACATTCGAATTTGTCTTAACCATTAAATTTTTCATATGTTGATAATTTTTGTGTCTTGTTGGTCCTTAACTTCTTGAGTTAAATAAATGTAAGAGTATGGGATCGAACCAAACTTAAAAGAGATAATAAGTGTCGCTTATCGATTTAGTTATGTTCGAGTTTACTTGAAGAGTTCTAATTACATCGTTGAACTCTCAATTTTGATTCTAATAAGTTAATATTGTTTGTAATGTTTTAGTGAAACGCTAATATGACATTATGAGTAGACTAATAACTAATATAATTTGACATGATGCGAAACAAATGTCTAAGTAAATGAATAAAGTAGGGGTGGATCAACAAATTTGATCGAGTAGGTGGGCAAAATTATCGCTCTAATTCATTTGTTTGCTAGTTAAATTTTAGCTTATCTAATTGATTTATTTTAGTGTATTACGTCTTATTAAATTATCATTTTTTAAGTTCACTTAGCATGCTAATTTTAGTAATAATGGTAATGAAATAGACTTATTAAAATTAAAATCAAAAGTTCAGAAACTTAATTAAAAATTTGTTAAAAAAATTAGATACTAAATAAATATAACTATCAAGCTTAATGAGGCTAAATTTATAATTTAATCATAAATCTAAACTATAAGTTAAGCATTAGACAGCTAGATGAATTAAGATAATTTAATCATAAATCTTAATTAAAAATTTGTTTTGTTTTTTTTTTTTTTTTTTTTGGTTGTTGTTGTGGACAAAATAGTTGTTTTGTTTACCAAACGCTCAATTTTTTTTTTTCTTTGTTTAATTTTTTTTTTTTTTTTTTTGATTGATTCTTTTTTTATTTATTAAAAACCAGAGATGAAATAGGAATGTCGCGCTGTCAGTCTCTTGTAAGTATTGGAATATTCTGATTTCGAATATTATGTACTTAATTTTGGATTTATTAATTTTATTTTAAATCTTTATTTTAAAAGATATATTGGGGATTGAAATCTAAATGTTGTTATGTAATACTATTATTATGATTTTTTAAAATATATTTTATTAAAGTAGGGATTCAACCTAATTTTTTTTTTTTGCAACGATATTTTAATTAAAGCGAGGATTGAACCCATGACTTCATAGTCATGAGCACAACCTTATGTCAATTGAGCTATGCTCGATTTGACAATAATTCTGATTTCTTAGCCTACGCCAATTGAGCTATGCTCGATTTGAAATAATTTTTTTTTTTTTTTTTTATAAATATTGTTATGTAATTATTGAATAGTCAAATCTCTATAAATAAGATATTTTATATTTAATAGTCATTTAGTTTTTAAAAATGTTTGTTTTCTCACAATTTTTTTACCATCTTTTTTCAAGTAAATTTTTTAATTCTTAAACAAATTTTCAATGCCAAAAATAAATTTGTAAAAACTATTTTTTATTTTAAATTTTTAAAACTTGATTATTTTGATAACACTCCTAAAAAGTTGGTAACAAAATAAAGCAACCATAAGTGGAAGTAATGTTTACGGACTTAATTTTCAAAAACAAAAAATTAAGGTCTCATCTAATAATCATAAAATTAAGGTCCCATCTAATAATCATTTGATTTTTGTTTTTTGAAAATTGAACTTCTAAACACTACTTTTGTTTCTTTATTTTGTTATTTATTTTTTTACTAATATTTTCTAAATCAAAATCAACTTTTGAAAATTAAAAAAATTATTATTTTTATTTTTTGAATTTAACTAATGTTTTTTTAGAAGGATAAAAACTATTGTAAAGAAATTTGAGTAAACAAACACAATTTTCAAAAATCAAATAGTTATAAAAATTGGCCGTAGAAATATAATTCCTTTGAACTATTTGGAACTTTATATTTTTGGTTAAAATAGTATTTTAGTCATTATACTTTAGGTCACATTTCATTTTAGTTTTTGTACTTTCAAATATCTAAAATTAGTCTCTCGACTTTCAATACTTAAAAATGTGTCCCTATTATTAGTTTATTGTTAGCTTTTCTAAAAAATAAAATAGTCTCAATTAACCTTTTTCTTTTAAATTTTACAATTATGTATACATTGTGTATTTTCTTACATTAAAATTATTAATTTTATTAACGAATTTCAATAAAAATTTACTTCAAACTAATAATAGGGACTATTTTTAAAATTCATTGGAAGTACGAAGACATTTATCAAAAAAAAAAAAAAAAAAAATTGACATTTATCATTAGACATTTATTTTCCTAGCTAATAATGAGTATTAACTTAACAAATGTATTATGTGTACGCAAGGACTACAATTATGTTTCAATAATATTCGTTAAAGTCACAAGTAGGTAGGACTACAAACCTTACTGTAAATCACAAAATATATATATATAAATAATAATAACAACCAACTAACACATGTTTAAACTTACGAAATTATTTCACGACACATGAGCAATGATGTCGTAATGAATAGAGCCAAACAGTTGACTAGATGCAAAGCAAAAATATTTTTTCATAAGTCAATATAAGAGATAAGCTTAAAGGATGTATCTAACGACTTTATATTAAAACTAGTCTCTAGGAATCTAATACGAGTTATTCTCTAATATAAAGTCCGACTTAGACCTAATAGGTAAAGCATTTCCATACATAACTTAAACTTCAAGTTACATTCTTTTTTCCTTTTTAATTTTTGACAATATACTTAAATACATATATCTTATAAATCACGAATGATGAAAAAAGAATTTAAGTGACCTAATAATAATTAACTTGAAATGTGATTTGTTATGACACAATTGTCTTAGGAGATTTTTTTTTTTTTTTTTTTTTTTTTGTCATATTTACAAATTATAGGATGCCGAGAAGATTCAAATCTTTATTTATTTATTTTTTTTTGTTTGAGTTCAACAACTAAGGGTACACATTTTGCCTAATTCTAGTTGTTTTGTTCTGAAGCAAAGCACGGGGCGGTTCGTCCTATTAAGATATTCACGACCAAGAAACACTGGATTCTCTTTTCGGGTAGGCCTTGAAAGGAGAAGGAAGGCTAGAATACCAACATGCGTCTATTATTGAATTCACCCAACCCAATAGTACCCCATTTTTGGAACGTCCAGTGCCAAAGTCACTGAATGAGTAAGTCGCCAATCCCTAAAACGGACTATGTAATGTACTTTATCTGTTGGGTTACGGGTGAGCATTTTACCATAGGTTTCTATTGTGGTGAGATATTTGAACCTCTAGATTGGGAGCACATATTTATGTCATATGCTCGTTCGTATTTTAACTTTTTGATCACGAATATATACAACTAATTGAACTATGTTCATGTCGTCAAATAATCCGTTGGTTTGGATTATCTAAAACAATAATTTCATTATAATGGAGAAGAAAAAACAGAAAAAACTTTTACATTAAAATATTTAGACTGAGCTGTCAAGGGTATGAAAAGAAAAAAAAAAAAACCCAATAATTTAAAATAATATGTTGTCCCGCTTTTTAATTGCTTTGCTGTCTAAAACAGTTAACAGCTAGCCACTTGGCTAATCGCGACTACTCTCATTCTGCTTCAATTCTTCTCTTCACGTTTTCCCAATCAGGATATTTTCTGGTTTCTCTAATCTTTCAATCTGTTTCTCTGCAGATTTTTTCTTTTCAGTTCGTCATTTCTGGGTGAGTTCCGATTCTCACTTCTTTATTTCTCATTTTCTTTACTTAAATCCTGTTTGGTTACTCAGAAAATTGGGTTTCTCTAATTGGGTTTTTTAGTTCTTGTGATTTTTCGCTATTTTAGTGATGCTATTGACGATTGATGTTTGTTTTCTTCGTTTGTTGGTGGGTGGGTGAAAGAAAATGAAAGGGGAGATTTTGGGGGGGTTTCAGAGCTGGGTTTTGATTTTCCGGGAAAGTTCTAGAGATTCTCTGAGGGAATTTTGTTTGGAGAGTTAACTTTATGCATTACACAGTGAAATTTTCCTTTTGCTCTAATCAGATTCTCATCGATTGTTGTGTTGCTTTTGTTTTGTCCTTATTCTCAATTTGAAGTGAAATGTCGTTTTCCAGTTTAATGTTTTTTCCTGAACTGCACATGTCTTGCTAATTGCTTCTATTGTTTTCATTACAAGATTTGGCCATTTCCAACCATTTTCAGCATTTTTCTCTCTTGTGTAAGCCATAGATGATTTTTTATATTTGGTTGTTTGAGTTAAGTTTCAATAGGTTGGCTTTGGAAAAACTTGCTGCTAGTGGAAGCTTTTGGCCCTTTGTTTTCTCGTTGGTGTTTTCTTCAAGTAAAGTGTAAAACAACTTTACATGCATAGAGCTTTCTTCTTCTTTGATATTATGAACCAGTTTTGATGTTTTTGCTTTGTGTGTTTGATGATATAACTTGTTCTAGATCCTTTTATCTGCAAACTTCGAAGATAATTCTAAGCCTTGAGTTCCATGTGTTAGAGCTAGTGTTTTAAAAAGTCCACTGAGGCGCGGCGCAACCCCTGCTCCTCCCTTGCTTCAAAAAAGTGAGGCTCCTCAGTGCCTTACTTCCTACTATTATTTCAAATTTTTCTAACTTGTAAAGAAGAAACTCAAGAATATCCTTAAAAAATAATCATTTTTCCCTGCAATCTGGAATAAAAGCTCTGTTTTCTTAAATTTTTCATCATCTTATTATTTGTAATACTATTGTTCTTCACATATAAATTTTTTATTTATGTTTTTCTATTATATGCCTCATAAAAAAAAACCCGCACTTAAGCCCTGAAAGGGCTATCGCTCTTTAGTGCGCCTTGATCTTAAAAAACACTGGTTAGAGCTCAAATCAACAGCATCTTTATGATCCTTTAAATGGTCACTTAATTTCAAGCAGTCTCTGTTGGATTTTAAGTTAATTTGTGTGCTATTTCGGTTCTGAGTGAATTGGGAACTTCTTATATTGTATGGTTTGATTCCACTTTTCTTCCTTGCTTTTTCTTTTTCCAACTGTAGACACTTTCATGTCAACTATTTTTTGATCTACCAAATATTAATCTTGCATAGCCAAGAATACCTTTCTGTGCAGGGTAATTTCAATTTAAGTTGAACACTTGTAAGGATTTTATTTGTAGTTTATTGTCATCTTGATACCATGTTGGCTGGTTTGGATCATCTACTGACATGTTTTAGGTTGCTATATCATTTGATAGTAACAATTCACTTATTATCAATTTGTGACTCTTGCCTGTCTTCATTGCTGCAGATAAGCATCCTGATTCGCCATAATGTCGGACCTCGAGGCCTCCAAGCCACAAAAGAGGAAGAAAGGCTGGGTGGACGTCTTGGTTAATTTTCGATGGATTATGGTTATTTTTGTAGTTCTTCCCATCTCATTCTTTTTCTACTTCACCCAATTTCTTGGGGACAAGCGATCCGAGAGGAAGTCCTACAAGCAACGGCAGATTGAACATGAAGAAAATGTCCAGAAAGTTGTTGAACGCCTCAAACAAAGAAACCCTTTAAAGGATGGTCTTGTCTGCACTGCCCGCAAGCCTTGGCTTGCGGTGGGAATGCGAAATGTTGACTACAAACGAGCACGACACTTTGAGGTTGATCTATCAGCTTTCCGAAACATAGTTGACATTGACAAGGAGAGAATGATCGCAAAAGTTGAGCCCCATGTGAACATGGGACAGATATCTAGAGCCACAATTCCCATGAACCTTTCACTTGCAGTAGTCGCTGAGCTCGATGATCTTACTGTCGGTGGCCTCATCAATGGCTATGGCATTGAAGGAAGCTCCCATATCTATGGCCTTTTCTCTGATACTGTTGTGGCCTATGAAATCGTTCTTGCAGACGGCAGGGTCGTAAGAGCCACCAAGGATAACGAATACTCAGATCTTTTCTATGCCATCCCATGGTCTCAGGGAACTCTGGGTTTTCTTGTGTCTGCTGAGATCAAGCTTATACATATAAATGAATATATGAAGCTTACATACAAACCTGCGAAAGGCAACCTACAGGAGATTGGGCAGGCATACATGGACTCATTTACACCTAGAGATTTAGATCAAGATAATCCTGAGAAGGTTCCCGACTTCGTTGAAACCATGATTTATTCTCCTACCGAAGCCGTGTGCATGACAGGAAGATATGCATCCAAAGAAGAGGCCAAGAAGAAAGGGAATGTGATCAACAGCATTGGTTGGTGGTTCAAACCCTGGTTTTACCAGCATGCACAAAAAGCACTGAAAAAAGGGGAATTTGTGGAATATATCCCAACAAGAGAGTACTATCACAGGCACACCAGATCTTTGTACTGGGAGGGAAAGCTTATCCTTCCGTTCGCCGATCAATGGTGGTTCCGGTTTCTCTTGGGATGGATGATGCCTCCCAAGGTCTCTCTACTAAAGGCTACTCAAGGTGAGGCTATCAGAAACTATTACCATGATATGCATATTGTTCAGGACATGCTCGTTCCTCTTCGAAGAATCGGGGATACATTGGAGTGGATCGACAGGGAGATGGAGGTAATTTTCTTCTTGTCCTTGGAACTTATTTAAAATGTATTCCTCTATTAGGTTGAACGGTAGATACCGAAAATAAAGTTCTTCCCAGGTTGATTTCTTGTAACATGCCAAGGAAGAACAAGGTTTGATCATTTTGTTGGGTAAAACCATCCAAACTGAATATCCTAGGCTCATCTGATTACAATTCTTGTTTTCTGATCAAATAAATCATGGTTGTTTATTAGTAATTCAAATGAGAATTTTGGATGTTTGGAGTGTTGAATTGGTTAGAATCATACAATAGAACCAAGAGTCTCCACTCATCCGCTGTTTGTTTTGGCACTCTTTTCTTAAATCTTGTCATTATTGAATCATTTGCAGGTATACCCATTATGGCTCTGCCCACACAGATTGTTTAAACCCCCAATGAGAACAATGGTGTCTCCTGAACCAGGATTTGAGTTGCAGCTCAAGCAGGGCGACACCCCCTACGCTCAGATGTACACAGACATCGGAGTCTACTACGCTCCTGGGCCCGTCCTGAGGGGCGAAGTTTACGACGGTGTTCAGGCAGTTCGCAACATGGAGAATTGGCTTATTGAAATCCATGGTTTCCAACCACAGCACTCAGTGACCGAGATGACCGAGAAAGAATTCTGGAAAATGTTCGATCCCGAACTTTACGAGGCGTGCCGAAAGAAGTATGGAGCCATAGGGACATATATGCATGTGTATTACAAATGTAAGAAGGGGAGGAAGACTGAGAAGGAAGTCCAGGAAGCTGAACAAGCTCAAGCTGAAAGTGCTTATGCTGATGTTGAGCAGGCAGCTGAGTGATGATTGTTTGTGGATTTGTAAACAAAGTAGCATTCTTGTTTCTGGTTTCTTTGAAGATTAAAATTTATGGTAAGAGAGATTGTTGCCTCTCTCTTTCTCTTTATAGCTTTCACTTGTAGTGTCTCTTAAACTCAGAAAATTAATTTCAGGTGTTTGTTGATTATGGTATTTGTATTATTATATATTGTAATGTCGAAACTGAAATAAAATGGTTACAGAGTAAATTGCATTAAACTTCTTGTTGTGTAAGATCATCAGTTGCATGGTTTACTTTTGGAGTTAACTTTTCATCTTTTCTATGAAGGCTATCAGATAAGTTACAATCTTACAATGGCTAAATTTATGTTTTAGTACCTAATATTAGAGTGTTCGGGTTAATTCAAGCATAACATCAGTGGATAAGACACTTATTACTATTTCAAAAGTTGATGATCCGATCCTCCACCCTATTATTGTTGTACTTATATATATATATATATATTTCAAGTATTTTTCCAATTTAGTATTTATTATTTACAAGACTTCAATTCAAAATTTAAAACATTTTAATTATATCTTGTATGTTGTCAAATGTTAAAATTAGTTGATATTTGATAGTGTCAAAGAGAACATAATTCAACGGTAATTGACATAGTAAGCTCATATGATATGTTAATTAATGAGTTGACAAAAATTT
The DNA here is from genome assembly GCA_028017165.1 of Herpetospermum pedunculosum. Taxonomy (NCBI): domain Eukaryota; kingdom Viridiplantae; phylum Streptophyta; class Magnoliopsida; order Cucurbitales; family Cucurbitaceae; genus Herpetospermum; species Herpetospermum pedunculosum. The sequence goes on from CM051523.1 coordinate 14,779,187, forward strand.
AGAAGAATAATTAGACCACCTCAAAATGAAGACTTGACTAACCTTCCATAATTTTGTTCACAAAATTTATAACTTGCCTATCTTAGATAGTTTATAGCCCGTTTGGTTGGTGATCTGAAAACATAAATTCGAAAACAAGAGATTCAATGAAAATAAAATTGTATTTGTGTTTTCATATATGTGTTTGGTAGTAGATTTAGAAATTGTATATCAATTTAACTAATTCTTCAAAATGTGTTTGATAAGATTTTTATAAACCATAAAATCGAGTAGTAGTTACCGACTAAATATTAGGTTAAATGTAAATTATTATTAATTAATTTATGAACATATTTTATGTTATAATTTTTGTATAATTATTATTTTACAATATCATATAATTTATAATATATTATATTATACATATATAAATTTAACAAAAATGAATTGAATGTATAACCTGAAATATTATATTTATTCACGTTTTTATCATTTTAAATATAATTCTGCATTTTAAAATTTCAAATTTAAATCTGGATAGAACAAAAAAATGTGGTTTTCAGACTCTGTTTGGATCACAAAATCGAAAAACAATTGTAAAAAACAGAAGTCAGATTACATACCAAATAGATGTTCCCTGGACTCATCGAATCTGTAAACATAAAACAAAATCCATATTTTCTGTCATCCGGAAAGTTGAAAAAGAAATAATAATTAATCAAAAGAAGGAAATTAGACTTTGGTTCAATTGTTTCGAGAATTTGTATATCCAAATATAAAACTAATAATTTCAGGGGCACGACTAATAATTTGAAGGGCACGTGCCCCTGATCTCAACGTGGCTTCGCCTTTGAACCTACCATCGTTGTTGAAGTTAACCAAGAATGGTCAGAATGGAAGGTCATGAACACGCCGCTAGGACAATTGAGCTTTGTAGGCATCCCCTGAATTTTCCTCTGTTTTGCATAAACTAAATCCAAATTTGCTCATGGGCAATTCAATCTGCTTCCTCTCTCGATATTCCCGTCGAAGAGCAGAAAGAGAAGGGAATATGAAGACCCTGCAACAAAGGTCTCAATGAAAGCCATGGCTGCTCGAGCTCTATGGCATCTATGCAAAGGAAATATCACCATTTGGCGCAACATCACAGGGTCAACTGTGTCAAGAGTTAGTTCTTTATATGTCAACTGAGTCATGCTCGCTTTGGCTACAACATATCATATTTGTGTTTTTGGTGGATCCGTACAACAAATTAGGTATGTCGTTCATAATCTTGTGTTCAATTGTTGTGATGTTCCGTAACTTTTTTTTTATTTTGATTTTTTATTTAGGTGATTGAATTTTTGTTAATTATTTTTCAAATTCTATTATTTCATTCTAGTTATTTCTCTAATTGTCTCTAACAAACTAGGTAAACAAACTGATAAAGAGGCCTCTCAAATGGAGCAAATCTCATTAATGAAAGTTTGGGCCGCCACATTACGAGCAACTCAATTAATGGTTTTTGAGATAAACATAAGTCCTTTTATGCGAATAACAATCATCTACCCTCTAATCTCATCGAGAACATTACCTTTTGGAGACCGTTGCAAATCGTGTCAATGAACCATCAGACTCCATCTACATATTGTTGATTCCCAAATTCTTATTAATATTAAAAATAAAAACGTGTTTTATATAAGGGTTTGTGAAATAATGCCCCCAACCGACCAAATTTTGGGTTGGTTGATTCAAAAGTTGACCCGACCCAATCCATGTACAATTCTAGCCCCAACCGACCTAATTTTGGGTTGGTTGATTAAAAAATTGACCCGACCCAATCCATGTACAAATCTAGCTCGGCCCATTATTTTATTTAAACCCAAAAAGAAAAAGAAACTTTTAGCCCAACCTATTTATACTTGGTTTCTCTTTCTTTCACGATTCCTGCTTTTTCGTCTCTCGCCCACCGCCAGCCCGCCATTTCTCTCCGGTATCATCTCATTTCTCTATCTTTCTTTTACTTTCAGCTTCTTCATTCATGGAATAATCTTCCCTTCGGGTGATAGTTTGTTTCAATTCGTCGGATTGGTGTTATTTCCTCATAATTTTATTCATTTCTTCAGTTTTCATTAGGGAAATTGTGTTCGTTTGCTTTAGGTAGATAATTTGTTTATTTGATGGATTTCTTTTCATTTCTCCAATGGGTAGAGTTAGGATGGAAATTTTACTGAAGAATTTCATTTTTGTAATCAAATTAAAGGACCATGCACTCAAAATTAAGAGGACCATGCACCCTATATGAATTTTAGTTTTTTATTTCAACAAATGGAAAACCCAATTGCTGCATACTGATTTTGATTATGCCAAAGTGTCATCTCCTCCAATGAAAATCTCCAAAGCCAAGAAATCCCATGATGAAAAGAGATCAAGCAATGAAACTGTAAAAACTTTGACCATCTCAAGTACAAGGAGGAGGCTAAAACAATACCAATATCTAATGACTTTACATTTTTTTCAACATAAGAAATCGTCAAAACCCACTTTCCAATTGTCTTGTCTATGTTTCTTTCGCTCCAAATTTCTCAAGGTGGGACTGAAACTGTGCCTTTGTACAAATCCTTCATACTTATATAGAAACTCTTCACGACCAAACATCAAACTACTATGGGACCCTGTAAAATAAACTAAGAGCAAAATCATATTAGAGAAAAGATGATTGAGCATTCTCTGGGCCTTGCAACATAGAGACGGCACAAATAGGTCTTCTATTCCATGACAAATTACAAGTTCTGAAAGTTTTTCAAATTTAAGAACTTCTTAGTTCTTAATTTGATCAACCTCTTCCTTTATGTGAATTGAAGTACATAATTTTGTTATTGTAGGACACCACTATGAAGAGTGTGCTGGCAATTACGGATGACACTGTTCTGGGTACCAATGTCATTATTAATGCTTTACAAGAGCTTGGGAATGAAGATGTTAGAAACTTTGATTCACAAATAATCACTCAAGCCTTTTCTCTAAGTAAGTTTTTTATGCCATCTCATGGGCTGTTCTAGTCAACATTTCAATCATTTTTACATTTAGTTCAACGGTTTTGTGCAGTTTACATTTCATTTTGAAAGCTAGGCGTAAATTGGTGAGATAGTGAAGACATATACTTACCTACTCTGAGTTAATGAAATATTTTGTTTCCTCAAAATAAACAGCCTTACTGATAGTGAGAACTGATAAGTGACTTGGAATGATAAAAAGAGAATGTTATCAGCTCCTTTTATATATTTTCTTTCAAAATTATATCAATTATATATTTATACACTTTACATGTATATTAAACTCTTCCCATACGATAATCCTGAAAGCCGTAGCTTTCAGAGTAGATTTCTTGGCTCCCTATAAGAGTTTGCATGCAGACCAGTGGCTTTTCAATGTTATTAGCAGCTTCTACTCCCTGTTAGTCCCATTTTTTCATTGCATGCTTTTAGTTATCTGCTAACTTAAAGTGATGGTTTACTCTTAATTTCCCCCTCCAAATCTCCTCCTTGTTCTTATGTGTTTTCTTGGCCTCATGCACATGAGGAGTTGATAGATTCATATGATATAATTCAGGTGTGTTATTGATAGTTGTTGATTTATGATAGATAAGCTGCCACTTGGAGCTTCATCCACGGATGTTATCATTTCTATCTGTAGATCTGCTTTTCCAAGTGATCAGTTGTTTGAGGATATCTCAAGAGTTCTGAAGCCTGGTGGGATAATCCTTATTCACAAGACTTCACAGTCTGTTGCAGTTGAGAAAGATGAGGTAATTACTCAATAGCGACTAGTGAGTAGTTTTTGACGTTTAGAATATTGATACAGAGATAGATATATTACATGTGTTTTTTTGCAGTCCTCTGCCCTGGTGAAAAGATTACTTTTGGCCGGCTTTCTAGAAGCTCAAGTAACAGAAAAGAAATTAGTTTCTCCATCAGATGTAGAGAATTTTGTGGTAAGATTCAGATATCATTTAGTTTAGTCTTTAGACAGCCCCCCCATGGCCCCACCTCACCATCTGACAGAACCACCACCCTACATTTTCGTAATGTTGAAAATGACTTGTAATTTATGATCAAATACTGTGTTTTCTGTTGCTTCCATCAACTTCTCTATGTAAAGATGATTGACAGACATCTTATCTCCAGTATCTCTTTAACTTTAACCGTTTGGTTTTACCAAATTTAATGTTTAATTATGTTTTTACTTCTTGTAAGTAACATTTTATATTCGCTGTGCAACTTTTTTCGTACATAGATAAGAGCGAAAAAACCTTCTTGGGAGATTGGCTCCTCTTTTGCTATTAAGAAGTCAGCAAAAAGTTTACCAAAGATTCAGATTGATGATGATTCTGATTTGATTGATGAAGATAGTTTATTGACTGAGGAGGATTTGAAGAAACCCCAGCTACCATCTGGTAAAAGATGAAATGATCGACCTAGATTATATTTGAATTTTATTTAGTGGAAGGCAGTATTAGTTACCATTTATTATTTGATTTGTTGTACAGTTGGTGACTGTGAAGTTGGCAGCACAAGAAAAGCTTGCAAGAACTGCACTTGTGGTAGAGCTGAAGAAGAGGAGAAAGTAGAAAAACTGGGATTGACTTCAGATTTGTTGGAAAATCCTCAATCTGCATGTGGCAGCGTAAGTGAAAAATACATGGTTATCGTATCGTAGTGGTAACAAAGCTCATAATTTTAAATCGAGTACATATTTTTGTTCATGGATGGAATCTATTTACTTTATAACTTCTAAAATGGAATCAATTATTGATTATGCTTATGTTTTTTTTGGAAAGGAAGATTACCCATTTCTGCCACTAATGTTTTACCCCTCCGTTCAGTCTCTTTGCTTTCACTTGCAATTCATCTACCTTATTATTTATCTGGTCCGCATGTTAATGTTAACGTTAATACAACTTGCAGTGTGGACTGGGAGACGCTTTTCGGTGCAGTACGTGCCCATACAAGGGTCTTCCAGCATTTAAACTTGGGGAGAAGGTAGGCGAAAGCTTTATAACTCTGTTCACCTTCAACGTAGTTTTGAGAATATTACATCATGGGGTGGGATGGGAGGATTTGAACTTTCTTTCTCTAGAGGAAGTAGAGATGCCTTAACAACTTCTTGAAGACTAAGTCAGTTTTTTTTTTCTTCTTTCATGCAGGTGTCATTATCTGGGAATTTCCTTGCTGCCGATATATGATTTGTGTTTTTTTTTTTGGGTGGGGGGGATAAGAGATGCATGCCCATTTTAGAGGTTGCCAGCCATTGACGGTGCAGTAACTTTACAATAGCTTCAAGCTGTACATTCATCATTCAGTTGTTGCTGGATGTCCTGCTACGTTTAGCTATATGGCATGTTACCATTACTACTGTTTGAAACATCTGATAAATGGTTTGGTGAAGCAAAGGATTATTGTATGTTACCTACAAGCAATAGTAGCTTATTGGGTCTTATATTCGTGATTTTTAGTTGAAGGAGAGTTATAATTGATAAGGCAGAACTAGTTTTAATTCCACTGCTTTTCAATAAGATGCCAACCACTTTTCCAATTATGATATTGGCTTAGAAACCATGATAAATATTTTAATTTTACCAATGGGCAGTCATCATGTTTAAAAGCCTTGATGAACCATCAATGAATACATGTATATATTGCTTGTTATCTATGCATTAGATTTTCTAAGCTCCAAAAGCCTGGACCACCTCTTGTCTATAGAAGCAGCATTCTGTGCTCCAATATCTGCAATTAACATTTCTCTATTAGTCCCAACTTTTGATTGCGTGGGGAAGCTTGAATGACATTAGACCACTTACATTGCACTGTGGGTTGAGATTTCTCACACAACTCTGAGCAAGTGTCCTGGAAAAGGTATGTTATTTTGTTAACTTCTTCCAATTGTTTCTTGTAGTATTCAGATTATAGCTACTGATAACTAGTCCAGTTCTATTGCATTCAACTTTCTCACCTTTGTTGATGTGGTAAGCCTAATTGTGTCACTTACTAGTGAATCTAGATCGGCTTCAAGTCCAGGTTTAACATAGATCACCTGTTAAGTTTAAGCGGGGTGTCATAGTTCTTAGTGATTGGAGTGAAGAAAGAAATGCAAAAACTTCAGAAACTTACTGATGGATCGTCGCCTCCAATTTCTGGAAGATGAATCTCCCGGTTGGCTCTGTTTGATGACAGAACCAATACATTAAAATTTGCATTGATCTGTTGGATTAAAATAATTGTAGGTGTTAGAACTTCTGTTGGGATGCTGCTGAATTGAAACCTCATAAATAGATGAGATAAAAATTACAAGGATATTGTGAAACTTACTCATACCTATTAATCTAAAAACTGCCCTCAAATTCTGCAATTGCTTATTGCTTAATAGATAAAAGTTGTGGAAGTAGAACTCGTTATATGATATTATCATTTGTTTGGTTGTTTAAACAGAGCTACCTCTCTGCAGTATGGTGAAGAACAGGTACAGCACTTTCGAGTGAATGATGTGTTGATCTTTCCATCCACGGTGTACCCGAAACTTGCATGCTGGTAAACAAAGGGAAAGTTAGTATTTTAGTAATCTGGATAGAACATTTTGGTAAGGATTGGTGGTTCAGTCTCATTTTGGCTGTTTAGATTCTTAAATTTGCTTAAAAAATGATTGTTCAATATCTTCTCTTTGACCTGAGAATTGGATTCTTCAGATGTTTGTGCTGCTTGTCTGAACACTGCAGGTAGCGTTCAAAATCCATTTTGATTCTCTGTGTTTGATTCAGTGACACTTTTGTTTAAAAACCAAACCATCCAGGAAGATTCTTGATGGCACAAACCAGATTCTAGATCCATTCTTTGATCATTCGATGTTCTCTAGGGAATAGTTCATTTTAACTGGCATTTTTGAGCGGGTAAAAACTTATTAGGCCAAATTGAACAAACCACTACCACATTTGAACACCTCAGTGATGTTTATACTTGAACTCACAGATATTATATTGTAAAAATCAAATCCTCAAACCTATGTAGGTGAAAAACTTTCTACCACAATCTTCTCTTTCTCTAATCTCTACCATGTCCCTCCTATAAAGGTCTCTGATAGGATTGTTATTAGGGTATTTAAGGGTATATTAGTAATTAGCTAGAGAAGTTGAGAGTATAAATAGAGATAGTGGGGAAGAAGAAAGGTAGACAATATTTTGGTGAGTGATTTAAGGCTTGAGAGTGATCTCAGGTGAAAGTACATCAAACACTTGGTTTATACTGCAATATATGGTTTTGTAATCTTGTTAGGGGCATCCTAGCAAATTGGTATCAGAGAAAGGGATACCAGAAATGGATACCAGTCTCTTTCTCTGGTTACCACACTCTTTAAGGCATATGTCTTCAACCAAGAATTCGGAGGTTCATTCCTCCGCCCCACATGTTGAACTAAAAAAGAACTCTCAAAGTCTCTCTCTAATATCTTCCCCTCTAACAATACTTCACTTTTAAGATTTTATTGGAGTTAGATCCCATGTAGATAGAAGATGAGTGCATCTTTGTGTTCATCAAGCACAATATAGAAGTACCTAAATGAAAAAGAAAGTGTTGGAATTACCTTCTCAATGCATAGGTTGATGAAGACATGTGCATTTTTGTGTTCATCTTCTACTAAGTCTGCCAAGTTGAGGTCTTGCAGGGAAATCAGGTAATCACAGGTCCATTTCCCCTGCCAGCCGCTTCCCGATGTTGATATTGTGATCAGACGCCGTGGAGCTTTTCTGCTTCTTCTCTTCATTGAAACAAAAAGATGAATGCCACCAGAAATATGAAAGAGATGAATCAAGTCTTGAGATGGAAAGAAATTTTTATGAAGAGAGATACTTTTTAAAGATACAACTAGAGGAAAGTAGAAGCCAAGAAACTAGAGAGACTAATCCAAGTTTTGCTTTCCTTCAAAGTTTTGAGATGCAAAGGAAGTTGTGTTTAAACAGAAGAACAAGAGTGCAGAAATCTGAAAGATGAAAATGAGAATGGTTGTGTTTACCAAGGAGATGTCATTTCTCTTTGAAGAAGCTTTGATTTTGAATGTTTGAGTAGCAGATTTATTGAATGAACTTGAAATGGAGTTGATATTTCTAGCTGTTGTTACAAGGTGCCCGACTTCTGCCATTTCTCTGTAATCTCTCTCCCTTTCTCTCTGAGAGATGACACAACAATACGTGGAGAAAGCAAGTAGTTGGCATTGGAACCTTATCTGCAAAAAATGTAAGGCCCCAAGTTTTTGGAAATATCTTTATTTTGATAAAAAAAAAAAAACTCTTCTATTTATCCCTCTAACTTCTTTGGCAGGTATGAGTATTATTGTCTATAATTTCTGCCAACAAAGTTCATCGTTATTTTATTTTATTTTATTTAAGACTCCTTTGATTACAATTTTTTTTTTTAAAATTAAGTAAATCGTTTGATAACCATCTGATTGTGTTTTTGATTTTTGAAAATTATGCTTGTTTTTCTACCATTTTCAAATGGTCTCCATCTTTCTCAAGACAAGAGTGAGTTGAAGAGGTACTCATATAAATTTTTTAAATTCACTCGCTTTTGACCGATGATGAAAATATTCGTCGATATATTCGTAAATCGAAGGGTTTAATATAGATATAAAGGGTAAATGGATATCTCAAATATTTTTTATAAATACTCGTAAAACATAAAAAAAAAATACCATCTATTAATCCTAATATGGATATAGGTGTTAATAGCCAGATCTATAACTTAGTTTGAAACTAAAATTAACTTAATTATTAATTTAAATATTTTTTTTAAAAAAATTGATTTACAAAATTATTTGATATTTCATTGATATATTCATGAATATATCCGTAAAATTCTCTCGATATGGATATCGATATTTTTGTCATTGTTTTTGACATCTTTATTCTTTCAAGTAATTCATTAATTAACGGGCATATTTGGGTGAGATTTTGTCAAATTTTGGGTGTAATAAGTTTTTTTGCTTTTGTTAAATTTTGGGTGTAATAAGTTTTAAAGTTAAAAAAAAATGTTTAACAAACCTGTTAATTTAAATTTTGTATCTATTAGGTTTGTAAATTTTTAAAAAACTATTTTGTGTCTATTAGGTTTGTAAATTTAAAAAAACCATAGGAACACATAGGTTTAATGAACATAAAATTAAAAATTTATAAAATTGAGATATTTGTTGAACATCTTTTTGCAAACAATAATTTTACTCAAGTGGTTATGGGTTCAATCCCGGCATTAATTAAAATACCTGAAAAAAAAAACAATTTTTTTTTTGTTGAATACAAAATTTGAAATTTAGTTACATATGTAAGAAATTACATTATTTTTAACATAACCATTCAATAAAAAAAAAAAAACCAAAATTTGCTCAACTTATTAAAAACTTAATTATAAGTGAGAAATATTAAGAGGAACGTATTTGATACAATTTTTCTGCAGCCCCGGTGAGCGTAAGGTAAAAGGCTCTGCATCAGATTGCTTCCAGGACATTGTGGAGCTCCATAGTTACTCGGAAGGTCTATGCGTGTTCGATGAAGTCGGTGCTCCCGTCGTATTCCTTCGTTATGAGCAACTTCATAGGCGTGCAATAATAAATTACATTATTTTTAGTATAATAATTCAATGACTAAAAATAAAGAAAAATAAACAAACAATAAAAAATATTATAAAAAATATTAAGAAGAAGAAAAAAGGGGAACATATTTGATATAATTTTTTTATCCTAGTTTCTTTTTTCTTTATATAGATGAGATGTGGATTTGAACTTTTGACCTCCTATCGAGTATATTTTTGTCGGAACCCTCATTTCTTATTTTTAATTTTTCCTTCCTATTAAAACAGACAATTTTTTTGAACTATTATCTTATTCTTAGACATCTTCCATTTTGTTATCACAAAAAAAAAATAATAATAATAATAATTATTACTCGTTGTTGTCATTCTCTAAAATTTCACAGACGAGAAAATAATTAACCGCTTTTATAAAGAAAAAATGGAGAAAAAAAAACTAATCACGGTACTAAAATCAACCATCTCCAGCTTAATATTTACGCTAGGCGTATCAACTCGCGTATAAAACGCGTATAAATCGCGTACAAATCGCGTATAAATCGGGTACAGCTGTACGCCTCTGCCAAACTCTAACCATTCGTAAGCTATAAATATACAAGTACGAACACACAGTAATTATCACTGCGTTAATGGCGATGGCTTCCTTCGACTCTCGATGATCGCAAGGAAAAAATCAGGTACGATTCGAACACAAACTTAAAAATGGCTAAGAAGAAAGAACTGCAAGGATTTCATTGTCAGATTAATGGATGGATTTAGCAAATCATGTATGAATGAAGTGATTTAGTGTAAGAAAAGCAGTATGAATTTCTCGGCAGCAACTGAATTTGAATTTTGGATCGATCTCTGTCTGTATCATTCCTTTCTTTTCAAGATTACCGTAACTCAGAAATCCAAGCTAGTGTGCTGATGATGATGGAAATCGATAGGTGAAAACCCTAATTATTCGAAGAAGATCGAGTTCGGCTTAGGTTTTCGTTCAAGTATAAACGTGGCAGAGAAGAATTCACCAAATTTTCGCACCCGTGGCATTGATGGGCCATCGTCTTTAACTAACGAAGCATAACAAAACAAGCAGTGAGTTATTTCATCATCGTCTTTCTTTCTCTGTTTGATTCCGTTCTTATCGATACGAAACTGATCGCAGAAACGCGCGAAGCCGAACTGATGATGATGATGATGATGGAAATCGATAGGTCAAAACCCTAATTATTCGATTTGGGAGCAATATTATGGCTCTGTCCCGCTTGTTGGTTCCTGGGATTCATCTAAAGCTGTAATCATTCTCTTTCTATTACTCTTTATTTATGAGTTTCCACCAATCTCTAATTTTAAATTCTCAATTGTTTTGGTGGTGTCACAGCTCTCTTTAGGACGTGAATCAGCATCGATGTGGGAATTGAGCTTTGTTCTTCCTCCTAATCACGGTAACTATGATTCAACTTCCCTATTGTTGTTCGCCTCTCAGGCTGGGTTGAGTTACTTTGGTGATAACAAAGCATACAGATGTTAAGATTATAAAGTTATTCTATATATATATATATATATATTTTATCCATATTCTGTTTTTTCCCAAAATGATCTAGTTTTGCTGACTTATTCATCGTGCTTTTCAATAGGATAAAAGAAATGAGGATTTTCAATCTCTTAAAGATTTGCAAACTTCTCATTTTCATTTCATCTATACATCGTTGAATTCAGAATCACTGGATTTCAAATTCCTATTGAAGCCAAAGCATAGCAATACACCTTGTATAGTCGAGGAGGATCCCAACTGTCTACTCTCTGGAGGGATGTTGCAAGGGTATACCAGGATGGCTCTTTTCAGGTTGAGTGCTGATGAAGTTTTGGAGTACAGGGTGTTCATTAAAGCAGACAGGGTCTCACCATTTGATCTTGCTGGAAGTTGGGAGGGCTTATCGAAACAATCTTCGTCCGTCAACTGTTCGTGGAATTCCTGATGTGAGCATAAATTCAGTGTCTGAGACTAGTCCTGAGGTATCTTTTGTCTCCCTCTCCCCCCTCCAAAAAACTGAAAGCATTACTTATACAATCTTCCATGGAATATTCTTCTATTTTGAAAGAAAATGTTATTTGCCAGTATATTATTACCAATCCTTATCGAGAAAAAAGATTGATTAGGATTGATTAGTTTTGCATCTTTTTTGATTAGTTCCTTACAGTGTGATGTGCTTATGTTAGCAACGTAAAAAGGAATGACTTATCACATCCTTTGTCTAAAATGACATATAACAAAAGCACGATATGAAACCGACATGACTAACATGTCATTATCTTAAACCTAGAACATAGAGATGTCAAAGACACATTTATTTTATTTCCTTCGCAAAAAAAAGAGACATTTATTTAAAATTATAATCAGATATTTCAGGTTTTTTGCATTAATTTATGATATTTACATTTCAAATACGATGGAAAATAAGTCATGAAATTGACATTATTTCTAGGTGTATTGAAGCAAATCTTTATTAATGTTGCTGCAAGAAATATTTATTTTCTTCATACTTTCTTCCTCTATCTTGCCTTTTCAGAATAACTCATCAGCTAGCTTGGAGCTCGATCTTGAACACTATGTTGTCCCAGCTCCTTCTTCAAACTCAGGCCATGCCTATTTAGCTAACTTGACAGAGAATCCTAGATCATTAACTAGTTTTGGGGTTCATTTGAATGCTGATGGATCAGGGAGCACCACATCATCGAAGGAGAGTGGTATTCATCGGGATCGACCAACAACTGTAAAGGTGTTTTCTTGCTTGTAAATATTAAATTTCCTTTCTATTATAGGAATTAGAGTGTAAGACATGAAAATATTTGGACATTAATTGCAACTGCATTGATTTTATTTCATTGCATCTTTCTTATCCAGACAGGATTTAAATGTCATGTCTAAAAGAAATACATTTTAAAATTAAAAAATAGCCTTTTGTGTACAAAAAAAAAATTCGTAAGGATACTTTTGATTTTTTTTTTCTTATTAAAAAAAAGTTTTTTTCGTCTGGATACTTCTTAAAACAGTTTTCAGGGGGGAAAAAAGGAGAAAAATAGAGAACAGAAACACTATTTTTCTTACAATTGTTAATGATTTTTTACATATAATTTTTTTTTCATAAGGAGATCAAATAAATGTGTTATATTGATTTAAATGTTTTACATATAATTTGATTTAAATGTGTTATATTTATAAATGAATACACAGATGAAATAAATGGAAATACAAGAATACAAAAACATCTTTTTAAACTGTCTTAAAACTGAAACAATGGAAAGCAATTCTAGAAGTTCAATCTTTAAAAAAAGTACACTGAAACAACTCCATATTTTGCTAGTTTGTTTATTTGTCCATCCATTGTCTCATTAGAGATATGAAATCAATATTTAAATCATGAATAGGAATTTTATTGTTTTTTGCGCCTCAATGACACTTTTACTCATCTGTTTACGGTATCTTTAATCATGTTTATTTTTGGTTGTTGCTTATTTAGGATATGACAGTCATTGTCCATGATCCATCCAAGATGTATATGGGTTCTGGAATGGTTGAATCAAGGTTGGTTGGGACATTTTTCTCATTTACAAAAGCAGGACGGTCATAGGGGACTTTTTGTGGATCCAGGTGTTGGATCCCCTAGGCTTGCTAAATCAGCTAGTACTAGCACTTTCTGTTCGAATCTGAAGTTGGATACAGAGTCTAAGGTTTGTATTTGCCTTTTCATCTCTCAATATCTCAAGTCATATTATTTATCTTCCATATCTTCTTGTTTGTTAATATGTAGAACTCAATGCCAGCAGCGGCTGGAGCGGTTGCTGCTGCAGCTGTCACTGATCAAATGCCAAAAGAGAACAGACATTTGGCAAGCGTCTTGGTACTTTTCTGGATGAATGCTTTTCATAAAACTATATTAACTATTGAGTTGTAGCTATGGTGAGGTGGTAGACTACAGTCATTGTAATATGCTAAGAAGCTGTAGTTATTTGGGGACAAAATTTCATTTTCTCATTAATAGTTTGGTTTTCTCAAGAATGAAAATGCTCTCAGCAGTTGGCACTTTTTTTTTTATGTATTATAGGTTTGTCTGCCAGCTCGAGGCAAGACTTTTACTGCTGATAAGCTTACGACATATCTCCTCCGTTGGTTAGGTCATGAGACAAAACATTTCAACATTGGCAAGGTTTGTCTTTCTTATCAGTCTTATGCATTGTATTATACGATGAATGAGCTTTAGATTTCAATATAAATATGTTTTCTCATTTGTAACAGTGCCGACGCCTTAAACATGGAGCTGATCAGGTGTGTTTTCAAATATGATGTACAATTTTGACTTGTCAATTTTCCAATGTCATAGAATTTTATTATCTATTTGGAGACTCGTTCTTTATATTTATACTGTGTAAAAGTGATTGAATTTTCAGTACTGCTCTCTTCAAAGACTGCCATTAGGTTCCCTAGGTTACTTATAAAGTAGAGGGCACTTTCATAGTTTGTTTTGTTCTGTTTTATATGTATTATGTTTTTCTTTTTCTTTTTCTTTTTGTAGGAAACAAGATGTTTCATAGTTTTATTAACTCATACTTTCATAGTTTTGTAGGAAACAAGATGTTTCATTGAAAAAAGAAGCTGAAAAAAATGTATTCATCAAAAAAATGACCAAAATGATCAATTTTAGACCACAATGGGAGGATATAGTAAACATTTTTTTCAAATTTTTTAATTCACACAAAAGTTTATATTCATATAAAATTCACATTTTTGACCAAGCGTTTATCAAATCCAAGTTATTCAATCACGTGCTTGAAATGAACTCGTTTATGGTTTTGAAAATTTATGTTTTAGGGATGAAATTTTAAGATGTTTTTCTCAAGGCTTTTGGTCAAGAATAAAAAGCTTTGGAAAGATAGATTAATGAACCTCTCAAACCATATATTGAATTGAAAAAAGAAACTGAAAAATAATAATAATAATAATAATAATAATAATCATCATCATCGTTTTTAGACTAAAATTGGAGGACTATAGTAAACGTTTTTTTATTTGACCAAGCATGTACCAAATTCAAGTTATTCAATCACGTACTTGAAATGAACTTGTTTATGGTTTTGGAAATTTGTTTTTCTCAAAACTTTTGGTTTGAAAGCTTTGAACATCCCTACCCATATATTGAAAAAAGAAACTAAAAAATGGACTCATAAAAAAAATGAACAAAGTAATCATTTTTAGACAAAAAAAAAAAAAAAAAAAAAAAAAAAATTAAAGGACTATAGTAAACGATTTAATTTTTTTTTTTAATTCACAAAAAAAAGTTTATATTCATATAACATTCACATCCCTCAATATTTATTTGACCAAGCATGTGTTGGGTATTTTTCACATTAGCGGTGAAAAACTCAAAAGTAAAAGCCCAATAGGGTAATTAGGAAAAAGTCAGTCGGATTTGTTGTTGCAAGCAAACCGAAGAGAAAGAAAAACGAAATTAGAGAGAAAGAAAAAGGGAAGAATTCTACATCCGTACAGTTTTCGTATTTCAGTCTGTTGGGGATCAATTCGTGGTCCATCGAGCTGAAATTTTGACAACGTGTTCTTGACACGAGGGTCTTCAATCTGAACGGTGGAGATTTCGTTTGGAGCTATCTACATGCAGATTCCAGTGGGTAGTTCGTGGCCACTTTAAGTGAGATCTTTATATTCTTTACTCTCTTGAATTATTGTCGTTTGTTGCCGAGATTGATCATTTTGAGATATCAATAGTTGTATGCCTCTAGTTGTGACTAAGAAGAACTCGTTGTAGCCCATTATTGATTATAGTAGAGTTTGTTGACTTCGGTCTGTAGTTTGTGCTTGAATTATATTGTGTTCTACTTGTTTAATTTCCTATTAGGTTCACATAAGAGATGGATTAATTGAATTATAGAATTTAGTAATTATCCCAACAAGGGTTGTTGGGGGTGCGCCTAAAGTCCCACATCGTTTAGAAGAGGGGAAGATCATGGGTATATAAGAAGAGACAACATTTGTTGGGTTTTATGTCTTAAAACTCATGGTTTGTAAACTGAATGTATATTCTATTTTGCAATAAAATTGTTATTGAGTTTTATTGAGTAAAATTGTTATTGAATAAAGTGAGTTGTGTTTACTTTTAACCTAACTCCAATAAACAAAGAACCCATGGTCATAGGTTGTATACTTAAACTTCATCATGTGTGACATGATTGTGGATCAAGTTCAAGTAATAGCCAGAACGGTCTATAGTATATGGATAAGGCTGGGTACCTTATCCTGGGGACACTATTGGACGCGGCCTGCTTTGCATAGTTCAAACGATGTGATCCGAAATCGTTCATGTGGAGACATACGAGTGGGGGCGTCCTATACAATGAGTTTGCATAAGATTGAACCGCGAAACAAGTCGCTCTTTCTTTATAACTCCGTTTAGTGTAAAGACCGATTTTTTCATATGATGACCTAAGTAACTCGATCTGAACTCGATCTGAATCCTGAGCACACTATAAACTCCTGTTTATTCTGGCTTATCCTTTGACTTGTATGGGTGAAAGTGGCCCGAGATCGCCGACTCAATAAGCCTACCATCTTAGGGATAAGACCGGGTAGGTAGCTGTGAACATAGTCCTGCGAGATGGAATTCACTCCTACCCGCCTTGAGGGACTAGTGGAAAGGTTGTTTCCTTAAGTGCTGACTCCGGGTCTTGAACTAGGGATCCCACCTTCTCATTGACTGGAGAGGGACTTGGTATAGTGATGAGATCACTTACCAATCAGTTTGGTGGTTGGACCACAAACAAATAGTTCATTAGAGGATCAATGAGACTTAAGGAACAAGAGGTAATTACGGGTAAAACGGTTATTTTGACCCAACTGTAACTACGAACAACCTGTGAAGGATCGACTTACTGATGATGGTTATATCAAGAGGACAAAAATATATCTACGGTGAGGAGAGTGCAACCCTTGGACTTTAGTGGAGTCTCTGAGGGTTAACGAATGTTGGTTAGCTTGGCTAAAGAGTTTGGCCGGTTAATCTTGTATCGTTGGAGCTCATGATATGTAGGTCCTTTAGGTTCTCCTGGCTAGCTCGGATTAAGTCGTGTAACAATATGAGAGAAAAATAATTTGAATTTATTCAAATTCGTTTTTGGAAGAATGATGGACATATTTAAATATGATTTAAATATGGGATCGGTCTAACATATGAATAGGGATTCATGTGTGATGATTCGATTTAAGAAACCGAGATTAGTCTTATTATTTAATTAATATTTTATATTAAATTAAATAATAATATTAATTAATTAAAAAGTTTAATTAATTAAAATTTATTTTGTTTATTAAAATTAATTATGAATTAATTTTAAAATGACAAAATATTACAAGTAGATTATCCAAGTTGAGTGGATTTATCCCAGTTGTGAAGTGGATTGTGAATCACCAACCACATGCATAAACTCATCAATTTTGGAACACTTGGTTGAAGACTAATCCATCCAATTTGAGGTGTCATGCTAAGCAAAGGGAGTTTGTTGCATGTGAATTGCCTATAAATTGGATGAAGTTCAAATGGTTTGAGGTTGATGAATTTTCAAAGAGTTTGAACATTTGAATGAGGGTTGATGAAGAGTTCATGTAGCTGAGAAATTAGAAATCTAAGTGTTAGATATTTCTCACAAAATCCTCATCACTTTCATCTTCTCATCTTCTTCTTCCAAACTTTTTTCTTTCATAAAGGAGTCCCACCACTCCGTTGCTCGGCCCGAGGATAGCGGGACTACCGGAGGTGGTTCTCGAAGAGTTCAAGCGAAGCTTCGAAGGGTCCGTGTGGAGATTCGAGCATTGAAATAGAAGTTTTTAGAACTACAAGAGGTATGTGTTCTAATTTATTTTATTTCCAAGTTTTGAGCATGCTTCTAGTTTAGCTAAATTGATGAAGTTAGAGTGCCAATGATCTGACTCACTTCCGTTGCGCTACATGCGCTCCATCAACATTCTCCTGATATGAGGTCTTTTGGGGTGACCAAAAGTAAAACCATGTGGGTTTATGTCCAAAGTGGACAATATCGTTATGTCATCGTGGTATCAGAGTCATGCCCCTAACTTAGCCGTGTCGGTGAAATCCTCGAGTGTCGAACAAAGATATGGTGAGCCTCAAAGGTGTAGTCATTGGTGGAGATCCGCCTCAAATGTGTAGTCATTGGTGGAGATCTGTGGTGTGCTCCGGTGAAGGAGAGCCTAGATAAAAGTATCTAGACGGATAAAGATGACTATTCGAGGGGAGGATTGTTGGGGGTGCGCCCAAAGTCTGGGTGACCAAAAGCAAAATCATGCGAGTTTATTGCCAAAGTGGACAATATCGTACTTGTAGAGTTATGTCATCCTTATCAGCATGTTGCGAAATTTTAAGGCATTTTTCTTAAGGCTTTTGGTCTGAAAGCTTTGGGGTAATAGGTTAATGAATCTCTCAAACCATATATTTTAAAAAGAAACTAAAAAAATGTACTCATACAAAAATGGCCAAAATGATCGTTTTTAGACCAAAATTGAAGAACTATAGTAAACGGTTTTTTCAAATTTTTTTAATTCACAAAAAAAAGTTTATATTCATATGAAATCCAAGTTATTCAACCACGTTCTTGAAATGAACTCGTTTATGGTTTTGGAAATTTACGTTTTAAGGATGAAATTTTAAGGTGTTTTACTGAAGGCTTTTGGTCTGAAAGCTTTGGAGAGGTAGGTTTATGAATCTCCCAAACCATATATTGAAAAAAAAAACTGAAAAATGTACTCATAAAAAAATGACCAAAATGGTCGTTTTTAGACCAAAATTGGAGGACTATACTAAACGTTTTTTTTTTCAAATTTCTTTAATTCACAAAAAAATTTATATTCATGTAAAATTCAAATTCTCCACTTTTATTTGACCAAGCATGTGTCAAATCCAAGTTATTCAACTACGTGATTGAAATGAACTCGTTTATGGTTTTTGCAATTTACGTTTAAGAGATAAAAAATTAAGGTATTTTTCTCAAGGCTTTTGGTCCGAAAGCTTTGGAGGGGTAGGTTAATGAACCTCCCAAACCATATATGAAAAAAGAAACTGAAAAATGTACTAAAAAAAATGACCAAAATGATCGTTTTTAGACCAAAATTGGAGAACTATAGTAGACGTTTGTTTTCAATTTTTTTTAATTAAAAAAAAACGTTTATATTCATATAAAATTCACACTCCACTATTTATTTGACCAAGCATGTACCAAATTCAAGTTATCCAACCACGTGCTTGAAATGAACTCGCTTATGGTTTTGGAAATTTACATTTTAGGGATGAAATTTTAAGGTGTTTTTCTGAAGGCTTTTCGTTCGAAAGCTTTGGAGAGGTAGGTTAATGAACCTCCCAAACCATATATTTAAAAAAGAAACTGAAAAATGTAAGTCATAAAAAAATGACCAAAATGATCGTTTTTAGATCAAAATTGGAGAACTATAGTAAACAAATTTTCCAAATTTTTTTAATTCACAAAAAAAAAGTTTATATTCATATGAAATCCAAGTTATTCAACCACGTTCTTGAAATGAACACGTTTATGGTTTTGAAAATTTACGTTTTAGGGATGAAATTTTAAGGTGTTTTTCTGAAGACTTTTGGTCCGAAAGCTTTGGAGAGGTAGGTTATTGAACCTCCCAAACCATATATTTAAAAAAGAAACTGAAAAAATGTACTCATAAAAAAATGACCAAAATAGTCGTTTTTAAGACCAAAATTGGACTATAGTAAACGTTTTTTTTCAAAAAATATTTATTCACAAAAAAGATTATATTCATATAAAATTCACATTCTCCACTCTTTATTTGACCAATCATGTGCTAAATCCAAGTTATTCAACCACGTGCTTGAATGAACTCGTTTATTGTTTTTAAAATTTACGTTTAAGAGATAAAAATTTAAGGTGTTTTTCTCATGGCTTTTGGTCCGAAAGCCTTCGAGAGGTAGGTTAATGAACCTCCCAAACCATATATGTAAAAAAGAAATTGAAAATGTACTCATCAAAATATGACCCAAAATGATCGTTTTTAGACCAAAATTGGAGGACAATAGTAAACGTTTTTTTTTATTTTTTAAATAATTCACAAAAAAGTTTATATTCATATAAAATTCACATTCTCCACTTTTTATTTGATCAAGCATGTATCAAATCCAAGTTATTCAACCACGTGCTTGAAATTAACTCGTTTATAGTTTTGAAAATTTTTTGTTTATCGATAAAATTTTAGAGTATTTTTCTTAAGATTTTTGGTTTAAAAGCTTTGGGATGTAGGTTAATGAACATACCAAACCATATATTGAAGAAAAAAAAAAAGCTGAAAAATGTACTCACGACCAAAATGATCATTTTTAGAATAAAATTGGAAGATTATAGTAAAGGATCTTTTCAAATTTTTTTAATTCACAAAAAAGTTTATATTCATATAACATTCATATTCTCACTTTTTATTTTACCAACCAGGTACCAAATCCAAGTTATTGTACCACGTGCTTAAAGTGTTTTTCTCAAAGCTTTTAATTAAAATAATAATAAAAGGTATGTTCAATTTCAATTACACTACTTTAATATTGAGGTCACAGGTTCAACGTATATAGAGGTTGTAAATTTGTAATAGCAGCAAAAAAAAAAAAAATCCATTTTTTACTCGAGAAAACAGTAAATATGAAAAGTTTATAATTAAACAAATTATTTACTAATATTGTATTTGTTGATTCAAAATAACATGTTACATTTTTTAACAAATAATTTAACCTGTTTTAGTAATAAAAAGTCCATACAAATTTTAATTTACATTTAATATTTTTAATTTTATTTAATCCTTTTAAAAATAATAAGATGAGTACTAAATACGTTTTTAATTCTTGTAATAAAAAAGCATATGTATCCTAAAAGAAAAACATATCAAACATCTGGGAGAGCAAAAATGGGAACAAAAACAATAATCTCAAATTAGATCAAAATCACAGAGAAAAATATGAACAGACAAAAACTGATGTGTCATAGGTGAAGGATAAAAAAACTACCAATGCACGTGGAAAGGACTTGAGAACCGTAGGCAATGGAATTGCAAATCCTGGCGTGAGCCGATCTTTAATATTCAATTTCAGCCTGCAAATGACTAATCTCTTTCAACTGAATAATTACATCAACTATCTTTAACAGTCTAGTCTAGTAACGAAGAAACTAACATAGAACAGTTGAGCTAACAAACGGGTGAAATATCAACTCTCTGTAGCAATAGCAAGGAACAAAATATTTATCAAGCTTAAGGATCATTTGAGAGTATTCTATAACACTGAAATTGTCACACCAGAGAAATACAACTTGAGGACGAGGCATTCAGCTGGGATTTCCCACATATCTGCTAGTGTTGGCATGACTTCAATATCCAATCTCTCTATGCTTTCTAAGAATCATAGTGATAGGAATGAGCTATCAGGATGGAAGTGGAAATATTATTAGGTATTAAGAGTATCTCAAAAGGAGAGGGTCCAAGTACCGCAAACACTTGGTTTTTATCTGATAGTTTGGTTATCTTTTACATCGCAATACATTTGGATTCTTATCACATAGACACCTACAAAATGCTTTCTAAGCATCGAGCAACAAATGTAGAAAGTAAACGACCCAGTCTGCATTATCAAAGCTATACAGACCATAAGCCCGAATAAACAGGAGTTCATAGCGTGCTCAGGATTCAGATCGAGTTACCTAGGTCATCATATGAAAAAGTCGGTCTTTACAGTAAACAGAGTTATAAAGAAAGAGCGACTTGTTTCGCGGTTCAGTCTTATGCAAACTCATTGCATAGGACGCCCACACTCGCATGTCTTCACATGAACGATTTCGGATCACATCGTTTGTACTATACAAAGTGGGTTGCGTCCAATAGTGTCCTCAGGATAAGGTACCCAACCTTATCCCTATACTATAGACCGTTCTGACTATTACTTAAACTTGATCCACAATCATGTCACACATGAAGTTCAAATATACAACCTAAGCCATGGGTTCTTTGTTTAGTGGAGTTAGGTTAAAAGTAAACACAATTCACTTTATTCAATAACAACTTTACTGAATAAATCTCAATAACAATTTTATTGCAAAATAGAATATACATTCAGTTTACAAACCACGAGTTTTAGGACATAAAACCCAACATTATGTGTGACATGCTTGTAGATCAAGTTCAAGTAATAACCAAAACTCCAATAAACAAAGAACCCATGGCTATAGGTTGTATGCTTGAACTTCATGTGTGACATGATTGTAGATCAAGTTCAAGTAATAGCCAGAACGGTCTATAGTATAGGGATAAGGTTGGGTACCTTATCCTGGGGACACTATTGGACGCGGCCCACTTTGTATAGTACAAACGATGTGATCCGAAATCGTTCATGTGGAGACATGTGAGTGGGGCCGTCCTATGCAATGAGTTTGCGTAAGACTGAACCGCGAAACAAGTAGCTCTTTCTTTATAACTCCGTTTACTGTAAAGACCGATTTTTTCATATGATGACCTAGGTAACTCGATCTGAATCCTGAGCACGCTATTAACTTCTATTTATTCGGGATTATCCTTTGACTTGTATGGGTGAGAGTGGCCCGAGATCGCCGACTCAATAAGCCTACCATCTTGGGGATAAAACCGGGTAGGTAGTTGGGAACATAGTCCTGCGAGATGGAATTCACTCTTATCCGCCTTGATGGATTAGTAGAGAGGTTGTTCTCTTAAGTGCTGACTCCGGGTCTTGAACTAGGGATCCCGCCCTCTCATTGTCCCGATAGGGACTTGGTATAGTGATGAGATCACATACCAACCGGTTTGGTGGTTGGACCACAAACCAATAGTTCATTAGAGGATCAGTGGGACTTAAGGAACAAGATGTAATTACGGGGGTAAAACGGTTAGTTTGACCCAACTGTAATTACGAACGACCTGTGAAGGATCGACTTACTGATGATGGTTATATAAAGAGGACAAAAATATATCTACGATGAGGAGAGTGCAACCCTTGGACTTTAGTGGAGTCTCCGGGGGTTAACGAATGTTGGTTAGCTTGGCTAAAGAGTTTGACCGGTTAATCTCGTATCGTTGGAGCTCATGATCTGTAGGTCCTTTAGGTTCTCTTGGCTAGCTCGGATTAAGCCGTGTAACAATATGAGAGAAAAAGAATTTGAATTTATTCAAATTCATTTTTGAAAGAATGATGGACATATTTAAATATGATTTAAATATGAGATTGGTCTAAAACATGAATAAGAATTCATGTGTGATGATTCGACCGATATATTCATGAATATATCCGTAAAATTCTCTCGATATGGATATGAAAAACTATTTTGTGTCTAGGTTTGTAAATTTAAAAAAATCATAGGAAGACATAGGTTTAATGAACATAAAATTAAAAATTTAGATATTTGTTGAACATCTTTTTACAAACAATAATTTTACTCTTCATTAAGTGGTCATGGGTTCAATCACCGCATTAATATTATTTGAAATTTAGTTACATACGTAAGAAATTACATTATTTTTAACATAACAATTCAATAAAAAAAAAAAAAACCATTACTAGCTCCACTTAATTATAAATGGTACCTAGAAAAAAATTAATTATAAGTGAGAAATATTAAGAGGGACGTATTTGATACAATTTTTCTGTGGCCCCGGTGAGCGTAAGGTAAAAGGCTCTGCATCAGATTGCTTCTAGGACATTGTGGAGCTCCATAGTTACTCGGAAGGTCTCTGCGTGTTCCATGAAGTCGGTGCTCCCGTCGTATTCCTTCGTTATGAGCAACTTCAGAGGCGTGCAATAAAAAATTACATTATTTTTAGTATAATAATTCAATGACTAAAAATAAAAAATAAACAAACAATTGTTTAATTTAATTATAAATGATGCCTAAAAAGAAATTAATTATAGGTGAAAAATATTAAGAAGAAGAAAAAAGAGGAACATATTTGATATAATTTTTTTATTCTAGTTTTTTTTTTCTTTATATAGATGAGATGTGAATTTGAACTTCTGACCTCATCGAGTATATTTTTGTCCGAACCCTCATTTCTTATTTTTAATTTTCCCTTCCTATTAAAACACACAATTTTTTTTGAACTATTATTTCTTATTCTTAACATAGACCTCTTCCATTTTGTTATCACCAAAAAAAAAAAAATAATAATAAATTATTACTCGTTGTTGTCGTTCTCTAAAATTTCACAAACGAGAAAATAATTAACCGCTTTTATAAAGAAAAAAATGAAAAAAAAAACTAATCACGGTACTAAAATCAACCATCACCAGCTTAATATTTACGCTAGGCGTATCAACTCGCGTATAAATCGCGTACAAATCGCGTATAAATCGCGTATAAATCGCGTACAACTCGCGTATAAATCGGGTACAGCTGTACGCCTCTGCCAAACTCTAACCATTCGTAAGCTATAAATATACAAGTACGAACAATTCACTTGGGAGCGAACTGAACAATGAACATAATAATCTTCGTTGAATTGTGACCTGCGATAATGGCGATGGCTTCCTTCGACTCTCGATGATCGCTCAGGTACGATTCGAACACAAACTAAAAATGGCTAAGAAGAAAGAACTGGAAGGATTTCATTGTCAGATTAATGGATGGATTTAGCAAATCATGTATGAATGAAGTGATTTAGTGTAAGAAAAGCAGTATGAATTTCTCGGTAGCAACTGAATTTGAATTTTGGATCGATCTCTGTCTGTATCATTCCTTTCTTTTCAAGATTACCGTAACTCAGAAATCCAAGCTAGTGTGCTGATGATGATGGAAATCGATAGGTGAAAACCCTAATTATTCGAAGAAGATCGTGTTGGGCTTAGGTTTTCGTGCAACTATAAACGTGGCAGAGAAGAATTCGCCAAATTTTCGCACCTGTGGCATTAATGGGCCATCGTCTTTAACTAACGAAGCATAACAAAACAAGCAGTGAGTTATTTCATCATCGTCTTTCTTTCTCTGTTTGATTCCGTTCTTATCGATAAGAAACTGATCGCAGAAACGCGCGAAGCCGAACTGATGATGATGATGATGGAAATCGATAGGCAAAACCCTAATTATTCGATTTGGGAGCAATATTATGGCTCTGTCCCGCTTGTTGGTTCCTGGGGCTGGGATTCATCTAAAGCTGTAATCATTCTCTTTCTATTACTCTTTATTTATGAGTTTCCACCAATCTCTAATTTTAAATTTTCAATTGTTTTGGTGGTGTCACAGCTCTCTTTAGGACGTGAATCAGCATCGATGTGGGAATTGAGCTTTGTTCTTCCTCCTAATAACAGTAACTATGATTCAACTTCCCTATTGTTGTTCGCCTCTCAGGCTGGGTTGAGTTACTTTGGTGATAACAAAGCATACAGATGTTAAGATTATGAAGTTATTCTATATATATATATATATATATATATTTTATCCATATTCTGTTTTTTCCCAAAATGATCGAGTTTTGCTGACTTATTCATCGTGCTTTTCAATAGGGTAGAAGAAATGAGGATTTTCAATCTCTTAAAGATTTGCAAACTTCTCATTTTCATTTCATCTATACATCGTTGAATTCAGAATCACGGGATTTCAAATTCCTGTTGAAGCCAAAGCATAGCAATACACCTTTGTATAGTCGAGGAGGATCCCAACTGTCTACTCTCAGGAGGGATGTTGCAAGGGGATACCAGGATGGCTCTTTTCAGGTTGAGTACTGATGAAGTTTTGGAGTACAGGGTGTTCATTAAAGCAGACAGGGTCTCACCATTTGATTTTGCTGGAAGTTGGGAGGGCTTATCGAGACAATCTTCGTCCTTCAACTGTTCGTGGAATTCCTGATGTGAGCATAAATTCAGTGTCTGAGACTAGTCCTGAGGTATCTTTTGTCTCCCTCCCCCCTCCAAAAAACTGAAAGCATTACTTATACAATCATCCATTGAATATTCTTCTATTTTGAAAAAATGTTATTTGCCAGTATATTATTACCAATCCTTATCTCAAGCCTTGGAGAAAAAAGATTGATTAGGATTGATTAGTTTTGCATCTTTTGCTCTTTGATTTATGTTTTTTTTCACTGTTTTAGTATTTGATTAGTGTGATGTGCTTATTTTAGCAACGTAAAAAGGAACGACTTATCACATCCTTTGTCTAAAATGACATATAACAAAAGCACTATATGAAACCGACATGACTAACATGTCATTATCTTAAACCTAGAACATAGAGATGTCAAAGACACATTTATTTTATTTCCTTCGCAAAAAAAAGACACATTTATTTAAAATTATAATCAGATATTTCAGGTTTTTTGCATTAATTTATGATATTTACATTTCAAATACAATGGAAAATAAGTCATGAAATTGACATTATTTCTAGGTGTATTGAAGCAAATCTTTATTAATGTTGGTGCAAGAAATATTTATTTTCTTCATACTTTCTTCTTCTATCTCGCCTTTTCAGAATAACTCATCAGCTAGATTGGAGCTCGATCTTGAACACTATGTTGTCCCAGCTCCTTCTTCAAACTCAGGCCATGCCTATTTAGCTAACTTGACAGAGAATCCTAGATCATTAACTGGCTTTGGGGTTCATTTGAATGCTGATGGATCAGGGAGCACCACATCATCTAAGGAGAGTGGTATTCATGGGGATCGACCAACAACTGTAAAGGTGTTTTCTTGCTTGTAAATATTAAATTTCCTTTCTATTATAGGAATTAGAGTGTAAGACATGAAAATATTTGGACATTAATTGCAACTGCATTGATTTTATTTCATTGCATCTTTCTTATACAGACAGGATTCAAATGTCATGTCTAAAAGAAATACATTTTAAAATTAAAAAATAGCCTTTTGTGTACAAAAAAAAATTTCGTAAGGATACTTTTGATTTTTTTTTTCTTATTAAAAAAAAAGTTTTTTTGGATACTTCTTAAAACAGTTTTCAGAGGAAAAAAAGGAGAAAAATAGAGAACAGAAATCGACCAGATCGAGCACGGATATTTTTTTTTTCAATTTTTTTTTCTTGTCGATTTGAAGTTTTTCTTAAAAAAAAAAAAAATAATAATAATAAATGGCCAGGATTTCAATTACCATCCCAAGATTGGCCAGGATTGCAATTTTTTTTTTTTTTTTTTTAACTTCAAATCGACCTATAGAGAAATATCCTATTGAGAAATATTTCTTACAATAATGTAAAAAATATTTGGGGTATCTTTCGAAGTACCATCAATGAGTAATGTTTTATATGTTTTTCATTATAAAATATTTTTCAAAAACAACCATGAGAATTTTTAAGGATGATCGGGATATGAATTTTATATAAACTTTGCTTTTAAAAGATAAATTAATTTAACATTCTTTTTTTAATAAACAAGTTCATTTTAAGTTTCTGCATCTGTTTACAAATTATCCTATTGTGACGTTTTAACAGACTTTATTAAGAAAATTTCAAAATATAGAGCAATCTTGGCCAGATCCAGGATCTGAAGATTTTTTTTTAACCGATTTTTTTTTTAAATGGAAATCTCGAAGTTTGGGAAGAGGGTTATTCTTGATATAACCCAACAGAAACACTATTTTTCTTACAATTGTTAATGATTTTTTACATATAATTTTTTTTTTGATAAGGAGATGAAATAAATGTGTTATATTGATTTAAATGTGTTATATTTATAAATGAATACAGAGATGAAATAAATGGAAATACAAGAATACAAAAACATCTTTTTAAACCGTCTTAAAACTGAAACAATGGAAAGCAATTCTAGAAGTTCAATCTTTAAAAAGTACACCGAAACAACTCCATATTTTGCTAGTTTGTTTATTTGTCCATCCATTGTCTCATTAGAGATATGAAATCAATATTTAAACCATGAATAGGAATTTTATTGTTTTTTGCGCCTCAATGACACTTTTACTCATCTGTTTACGGTATCTTCAATCATGTTTATTTTTTGTTGTTGCTTATTTAGGATATGACAGTCATTGTCCCTGATTCATCCAAGATGTATATGGGTTCTGGAATGGTTGAATCAAGGTTGGTTGGGACATTTTTCTCATTTACAAAAGCAGGACGGTCATAGGGGACTTTTTGTGGATCGAGGTGTTGGATCCCCTAGGCTTGCTAAATCAGCTAGTACTAGCACTTTCTGTTCGAATCTGAAGTTGGATACAGAGTCTAAGGTTTGTATTTGCCTTTTCATCTCTCAATATCTCAAGTCATATTATTTATCTTCCATATCTTCTTGTTTGTTAATATGTAGAACTCAATGCCAGCAGCGGCTGGAGCGGTTGCTGCTGCAGCTGTCGCTGATCAAATGCCTGGACCAAAAGAGGACAGACATTTGGCAAGTGCCTTGGTACTTTTCTGGATGAATGCTTTTCACAAAAGAGGACAGCTATGGTGAGGTGGACTACAGTCATTGTAATATGCTAAGAAGCTGTAGTTATTTGGGGACAAAATTTCATTTTCTCATTAATAGTTTGGTTTTCTCAAGAATGAAAATGCTCTCAGCAGTCGGCACTTTTTTATGTATTATAGGTTTGTCTGCCAGCTCGAGGCAAGACTTTTACCGCTGCTAAGCTTACGAGATATCTTCGTTGGTTAGGTCATGAGACATAGCATTTCAACATTGGCAAGGTTTGTCTTTCTTATCCGTTTTATGCATTGTATTCGATGAGATTCCAATATAAATATGTTTTCTCATTTGTAACAGTACCGACGCCTAAAACATGGAGCTAATCAGGTGTGTTTTCAAATATGATGTACAATTTTGACTTGTCAATTTTCTAATGTCATAGTATTTTATTTTATTATCTATTTGGAGACTCGTTCTTTATATTTATACTGTGTAAAAGTGACAATGCTTGGGGGAGAAACTCATAGTTTATCAATTGTGACTAGCACACGAATCAAATGGTTTGGTTCTTAGGAGCGCACATAAACTTGTGCTGTATGACTGAATTTTCAGTACTGCTCTCTTCGAAGACTGCCATTAGGTTCCCTAGGTTACTTATAAAGTATAGGGTACTTTCATAGTTTGTTATATATATATATATTTGTAGGAAACAAGATGTTTCATAGTTTTATTAACTCATACTTCAGTCTTTTGGTGATTCAGGATTTTTTATGCTATTGTTGAAGTTCCTTTATGTGCAAAAAATTTATGCATGCAGAGTCCGCTGACTTTTTTCAATCCAGAAGGCATGGAGGCACGTTTGAGGTGAATGCTAGAAACTGATGACATGTTACAGGCAAAAGAAAGTGATAATACTTCCGCCTTCAATTGTCTATTGGTTTCATCTGCTTAAGTTGACATTTAAGTTGGGGACCTGTCACTCTTTAACTCTAACAAATGGAACACCCCCTCCCCCAAAAGAACAAAAGGGAAATTGGCTATTATTTTAAGAAATTAACTGACTCTTCCTACTATAAAAGAAAAAGAAGCAATTTTAAGTTTACCCGACTAACATGGATTAATGTTAACACTTTGTTAATTTTTTTTTCTTTGTGTACATAGTTTTAATATATTACCTGCTACTAGGTAGCAACTCTAGCTATGGAGGATATGATATCTTGGATGCAGGAAGGTGGCAAGGTAAGGTCCTCGACGGTTGCATCTGTTACATGAATTTAAACTTTAAACTAATGGTTTTATTTGCTAATGCTAAATTAATTTAGGTTGGAATATTTGATGCTACAAACAGTACGAGGAAACGAAAAACATGTTGATGAAATTAGCTGAAGGAAAATGTCGGGTATAATGATCGTACTTGTAAATATAGTGAAGAATTCCAGAAATATTAAGTTTTATCTCATTCTTCTTTATCTTTTAATTGCAGATAATTTTTCTGGAAACTCTATGCAATGATCAACAAATCATTGAAAGGAATCAGGAATGTACGTCTTAAAATACAACAGAGTCGTGATTATGCAGAGGAGTATGTTTCCCATGCAGCTTCTTTTATTCATTTTGGAATGGTGTTTTTTTTTCAGCACAGTGTGTTTTTTTCCCTTCCTTCTAGCAGGCCGGATTTTGAGGCTGGAAACCGTGATTTCAAAGCTCGTCTGGACAACTATGAAAATGTAGTTCTCTAAAATATTAATATTTTTCTCTAAAATCTGAATTTGCTTCTCATGCCAGGCTTATGAACCTGTTGAAGAGGGATCTTACATTAAAGTGATTGACATGGTTAGTGGCCATGGAGGACAAATACATCTAAGTTTTGCTCTTCTGTGGTTTATCGTGCCTTTGTTACCTCATATTTTTCAATTTCTCGGTTGCTAAGGTTAATAGTTTTGTTTAGATGAAGGCATGAAGCACACATAGGATTTATTTCACTTAATTCTGGTATTCTCAAAGTATATATTTTCTTATTCAGGTCAACAACATCCGTGGGCATCTCCCTGGACGAATTGTCTTTTTCTTGGTATGATCTCCTTTGATATTGATATTTTTTATTTATTTTGACGAAAATGTGGACATTCTTTATACGTTTGAGGCTCCATAAATTCTAGCTTGAATTTAATGGATTTGTCTTATCATGAATCTAAAACCCCCTCATGCCTCCCATCCCTATTTTCTTACCCGACCACCAGGTGTTGTCCTTTTTTGTAATTTTCGAGCAAAGGACTTCTATGCGAGTGCTAGCATTTTTACAGTGAAGGACATTGGGATAAAGCTAAGCCTTTTGAATTGCTAATGAGGGTTAGCAAATTTACAAAAAGGGCTCAATAAAACTTCTTTTATATTATATTACAAATAGAGGAGAGGAAATTCAATAACCACTAGATCTAAAAGGACTTGAGGTGATGTCCCTTACGAGTTGTTAAATTATGAAAAGGGCTCAAGGTGATGTCACTTTTTGAATTGTTAATTCTGGAAATTGGAATCTTGAGTGTATGATTTGCTAATTGAATTCCCATATGGTGGACTCTGGAAATTGTTTGATGGTTGTAGCTTTCATGCAAGTTTAGAATTTTTTTTGACATGTAGGAATAGGATGTATTTTTATTGAACTACACAAAAATCATCTTTATACTATTATATTATTATGTACTCAACAAATTTCTTTATGCTCTCATCAAATAGTTTATTTATTGTTGTGCAGGTAAATACCCATCTCACACCGTGTCTGCTCACTAGGCATGGAGAGAGTATGGATAATGTTAGAGCAAGGATAGGAGGTGACACGGAAATAAGGTATGCATAATAACGCAGGTATATGGATAAAATCTTCATGTTCTTAATCTTATATCTCGAAAGATTTTAAAGGTAACTTATTGTATCTAGTACCTTTAGTTATGAAAGGAGAGATTCGGCTGTTGAACCTGCCATTATTTTTTCACATTTAACTGACACATAGTATCACAGTGAACAAGGACAGAATAGAAAAAAAAATGTTAACGAAGGCAAAAAGACCGGTTGAATTAAGGCAGGGTGTATCCAAAGAATTTTTTTTGTCTGTTCAAAAAATATTTAAAAATCTTAGCTTCAAAATACCTCATACATTATGTCATTTCGTCAAGAATCTTTGCATGTTTCTGAAATGTCCCAATAGGTCCTTGAACCAATTTCGCCACTAAACCTTTATTACTTTTCTGTTTGCTTAACATGTTTGCTATATTTCAATAATCAAAATACAGATGTGGCAATATCATATTAACTTTCTAAAATTTAACCTTTCAAAGGAAAAAAAGAAAATTCAGTTATTAGTTGACTTTGTAAAACTCCTGATTATATAAACAAATAACAAACTAGGTGGTCAGAGAATTGCAAACATGAGTTTCATCTTTAGAGAGGAAAAGAAATTAACTTCAAAATCTCATCTTCTAAGTTCTTTTTTTAAGAAGGAAAACAATTTTATTGATAAATGAAATTAAGGAAACTCCAAACACCAATAGGTGGAAAATCTCATCTTCTAAGTTCACAATGTGTAAGACAAGATTTTGAAATTGTGCCCTGAATAATTATCTTTAATTAAACGATTTACACTGAGTTTTTCTAGTCAAGTATATAACTACTATGAATGATAACAAGAAGAACAAAATTGAAAGGGTCCAATCATTTTTCCAGAGTGAGAGTGAGAGTGAACATAGCTCACATAAAGTATGTGCCCTCGACTAAGAGTTCTGAAGTGAGTGGACATAGCTCAACTGACATAAGTATGTGCCCTCGACCAAGAGTTCTGAAGTTTGAATCCCCTCACCCCAATGAGATGAACTCAATCATTTTGTAGCTGGACCATATCTCATTTTTTTTATTAGAAAAAGAAAGATACTAATGGGTAGAATTAAATCTGAACTTGATTCTCTATTGGATGAGGTCCAAGAGGCAATCTTATAGTCAACCAAATATGAACAAAAATAATTACAGAATAAGAAAAGGTTATAGATGCCTTACTGGGGAGACTGATGCCATTAGTAGTGATGGAAGCTTGTCTAAGTATCAATTGACCATGGCTATAGAAAACATGGTTGGTTAGTTTTTCTAAGAATTTTTTTTTAGGGATTGTGGTTTGGTGGTTTATTTTGTTGAGGGACTGGTGTGCACTTGAGATCAGTATTCAGAGGCTAAACCAATGAACAAACTTCATGTGAGAATGAACCGAAGAATAGTTGCTTAAATTTGTTTCCACTGGACTTTGACCCTAGATTAAATCAGATTTACTCAATTCTCAAACAGTTTTTATGCAATTACTTAGCTTGGAGATTCAGAGCTTCATGGTAGTGTTGCATTTTTTGGAAAAATACACACTTCTCTTTGATTATATTGAAAAGTGTAAACCTATATTTGGATCCTCAATTGGAGTTTACAAAAAAGTACTCCAATTTCAATTAATTAGAAAGGGGAATAATTACAAATCGAGGAAAGAGGGTAGGGAGCGCTAAGAAGAACACTGAAATCTAGCTAAATGAAAGACTTCATCCTAACACCTTGATTTTTTCATAAAAAAACTCTATTGTTCCTTTCTATTGGTAGTTGTCACAACAACATCTCACCACACTTCACCACAACACTTCAGTTTTCCCCTTGAATCAAGTTGAGAAGAATTATCTTTAGCTGCCTCATGAAAAGACCAGGACAGCTGGAAACTTTGAAAGAGAACGAACTTGCAAGTCGTACTTTTGACTAAAGGGATGCATGAAAGGCAAATTATTTAGGCTGTCTTTATTCAAAACACTAACCAGTTGGGGATTTAACATGTTTGACCATCTATCTTGCATCTACCTTCTGTGTTGAGGTCTCTGTGATAATAGACTCCACACGAAAAACTAAAAAACTTTACTTTCTTGGGAGCCTTTCAGGCCAACTGCCGCAGAACTTCCTTAGATTTACCTTACTAGCTGATTGAACTTTAATTGGGTTGCCAACCAAAATAACTCACATGTATTATCAGTATTCCTGATAGATGGCTCTCGTCACCATCTTTCTTTCTTCAGTTTGTGAAAATGAAGTTGAAGTTTCATTTTGGCATTGGAGTGAAGCTGTACAGTTCAGAATAAGTCATTTTTTAAGAATTCTAGATAGATGGGTTCTCTTCAATTTGTGAAAATTAACTCAGTCTGATTTTGGCATTGGAGCAAAGTTTGTTTTGTTTCTTTTTTTAAATATATACACATATTTATAGGAAACAAGATGTTTCATAGTTTTATTAACCCATACTTCAATCTTTTTTTGATTCAGGAATTTTTATGCTATTGTTGACGTTCTTTTATGTGCAAAAAATGTCTGTATGCAGTCTGCTGACTTTCTTTCGAGCTGACAATCCGGAAGGCATGGAGATAGAAACTGATGACATGTTACAGACAAAAGAAATTGGTAATACTTCCGCCTTCAATTGTCTATTGGTTTCATCTGTTTAACTTGACATTTAAGTTGTTGGGGGACCTGTCACTCTTTAACCCCTCCCCCAAAAGAACAAAAGGGAAATTGGCTATTATTTTAAAAAATTAACCGACTCTCCCTACTATAAAAGAAAAAGATACAATTTTAAGTTTACCTGCTAACATGGATTATTGATAATGTTAATAGCACCATGTTAATTTTTTCTTTGGGTACATAGTGCCACAAACAGTACCAGGAAACGGAGAAACATGTTGATGAAATTGGTTGAAGGAAAGTGTTGGGTATAATGATCGTACTTGTAAATATATACTGTGAAGGATTCCAGAAATATTAAATAATCTTATTCTTCTTTATCTTTGAATTCCAGATAATTTTTCTGGAAACTCTATGCAATGATCGGCGCATCATTGAAAGTAATATCCATGTTAAAATACAACAGAGTCCTGATTATGCAGAGGAGTATGTTTCCCATGCAGCTTCTTTTATTTTTTTTGGAATATAGTGTGTTTTTGTTCATAATCCTGGCATGAGAAGAAAATTCAGATTTTTCAACGCAACAAGTATTCTTTCCATATATACCAGAAAAAATTAAATATTAAAATGATTGACATGGTTGGTGGCCATGGAGGACAGATACATGTAATCACACAGGATTTATTTCATTTAATTCTGGTATTCTCAAAGTATATATTTTTTCTTATTCAGGTCAACGACATGAGTGGGTATCTCCCTGTTACAAAGCTTTGATTATTCTTTACTTCTTGGTAGGTTGTAATTCCAAGAATACCCCTTCTCTTTTTTTTTTTCTTTTTTTTGCAAAGATATTTAACTAATGCGGGTGGAGGATGACCTCTTAGTTAATGGCACAACTTTATGTCAATTGAGGTATGTTCGGTTTGACTTTTCTCTCTTCTTTCCCACTAGGACTTCTAAAATATTGACTCCAAACACCTCATTTTTCAATGCTTTCTCTTACAAATTAGATTCTTTTTAAAACTTCTTTATATTTTCAAAGGGTTCTCTCTTCACTTTTAAATGTTCTACTCCTCAAAACTTGGTAATTTTTTCATGCTTGTTTTTAACTCATCCCTTGCCCGGTACTAAGAGCTTTCATTTCTCGCATCGCATTGTCGAGTTACTTATTAAAAAGAATATATCAATGAACTTATAAGGAAATTGTATCTTTTTCAAAATTATTTTTATATGCTGGCCAAGAGGTAACATTTAATAAGTATAATATGCTAGCATTTGAATAATTAATTTCCTGGATTTATGCCTCGTCTAAAATTCAGATGATATGCAATGCAGCAATTGTCATGATTTCAACTTCTCCAAGTTCTTGTGTAGTAGGTACACCATTCAAACATTTGTAGAACTTGAAATGTTGATTTCTCTAATATCAAATTATTATTAATCTTGAAAGCTTAAAACAGGTTGGGATTGGCTTAGCATTTAAATTTGATTTTAAAAGTTTGTGTTAAATTACAATTTTAGTTAAAAAAAAACGACAGCTTCAATTTGTAATAGTTCTATTATCCTCTTTATGTTTTGTTTTAATTAACACTTGTCAGACATTTACATGGAAATTTTGCAGAGAAGTTTCTTTGCTAGAGATGCAAAGTGGAGATTGAACGGGGGATTGAGAATGCAGAGAAAATCAGAAAAATCAGAGGATGGAACTGGAAGGTACTATCATACTGATGAATTTATATTTCATTAATTTAATTATCTTTATATTTCGTTAATTTAATTATCGTATCAAGTATCAACTAAACTAAGTCATCCAAGATTACTCTTGCGATTTGATTTGATGATGAGGAAGTTCAGTTTAGACAAAGTTGATATATATGTCTACAATTGTAGAGTTAAATAAGGCCTTTTCAATTTGTTGACAAACACGATGTGATGGAGTAACATATAGCAATGGTGTCATTCTAGGAAATTCAGAAACGGTCCTACGTATCGTGGTTGCTTTGAAATAGTGGTGTCTTGTATCTTTGGTTGCACCACTAAATAGTGACCATCCAAATAATTGTTGTCGTGAGATATTGTTATTTTGAAATATTTGCACTTCGAAATGCTAGTCACCTCAAGATATTGGTCTCTCATGATGTTCTTTCTCTCAAAATATTTGTCCCACGAAATATTGGTCCCTTGAAATTTGGTTTTCTTCGAATCATTGGATATCGTGGTTGCTTTGAAGTAGTGGCTCTTGTATCTTTTGTTGCCTCTAAATAGTGGACCCATTAAAATATTTGTTGCTGCAAGATGTTGGTATTTTGAAATATTTGCACCTCAAAATTTTAGTTACCTCTAACTTATTCATGGTTTTGAGGATTTACGGTATAGGGATGAAATTTTAAGGTGCTTTTCTCAAGGCTTTTGGTCCCAAAGCTTTGGAGAGGTAGCTTAATGAATCTCTCAAACTATATATTGAAAAAAGAACCTAAAAAATGTACTCATAAACAAATGACCAAAATGATCACCAAAATTGGAGGACTATTATACTAAACGTTTTGTTTTTCAAATTTCTTTAATTCACAAAAAAAATTATATTCATATAAAATTTACACTTTTTTTTATTTTATTTTATCAAGCATGTGTCAAATCTAAGTTATTCAACCACGTGATTGAAATGAACTTCGTTTATGATTTTTGAAATTTACGTTTAATAGATAAAAATGTGTTTTTCTCAAGGCTTTTGGTCCGAAAGCTTTGGAAGAGGTAGGTTAATGAACCTCCCAAACCATATATAAAAAAAGAAACTGAAAAATGTACTAAAAAAATTGACCAAAATTATCGTTTTTAGACAACAAAAAATTGGAGGACTATAGTAAACGTTTTTTTTCAATTTTTTTAATTCAAAAAAAAGTTTATATTCATATAAAATTCACATTCTCCACTATTTATTTGATCAAACATGTACTAAATTCAAGTTATCCAACCACGTGCTTGAAATGAACCCATTTATGGTTTTGGAAATTTACGTTTTAGGGATGAAATTTTAAGGTGTTTTTCTCAAAGTTTTTGGTCCGAAAGCTTTGGAGAGGTAGGTTAATGAACCTGAACCATATATTTAAAAAAAAAAAATTGAAAAATGTACTCATCAAAAAATGACCAAAATAATTCTTTTTAGACCAAAATTGGAGGACTATAGTAAATGTTTTTTTTCAAGAAATATTAATTCGTAAAATTCACACTCCGCTTTTTTTTTACCAAGCATGTACCAAATCTAAGTTATTCAACCACGTGCTTAAAATGAACTCGTTTATGGTTTTGAAAATTTACGTAAGGGATGAAATTTGAAGGTGTTTTTCTCAAGGCTTTGGGTTCAAAAGCTTTGTGGATGTAGGTTAATGAACCTCTCAAACCATATATTGAAAAAAGAAACTGAAAAATTGTAATTAAAAAAAAAAAAAGACCAAAATGATCGTTTTTAGACCAAAATTGGAGTATTATAGTAAACGTTTTTTTTCAATTTTTTTAATTCACAAAAAAGTTTATATTCATATAAAATTCACATTCTCCATTTTTTATTTGACCAAGCATGTACCAAATTCAAGTTATTCAACTACGTACTTGAAATGAACTCGTTTATGATTTTGGAAATTTTAGTCAGGAATGAAATTTGAAGGTGCTTTTCTCAAGACTTTTGGTTTGAAAGCTTTGGGAGTGAACGTTAATGAACCTCCCTACCCATATATTGAATAAAGAAACTCAAAAATGGACTCATAAAAAAATGAACAAAGTAATCATTTTTAGACAAAAATTATAGGATTATAGTAAACTATTTAATTTTTTTTTTAATTCACAAAAAAAAAGTTTATATTCATATAGCATTCACATTCCCCAATTTTTATTTGATCAAGCATGTACCAAATTAAAGTTAAGAAAACTACATTCACATTCCCCAATTTTTTCTTAAGGCTTTTGGTCTGAGAGTTTTGGGTGGTAGGTTAATGAATCTCCCAAACCATATATAAAAAATAAACTGAAAAATATACTCATAAAAAAATGACCAAAATGATCGTTTTTAGACCAAAATTGGAGAACTTAGTAAACGATTTTTTCAAATTTTTTTAATTCACAAAAAAAAGTTTATATTCATATGAAATCCAAGTTATTCAACCACGTGCTTGAAATGAACTCGTTTATGGTTTTGGAAATTGTTATTCAACCACGTGCTTGAAATGAACTCGTTTATGGTTTTGAAAATTTACGTTTTAGGGATGAAATTTTAAGTTGTTTTTCTCAAGATTTTTGGTCCGAAAGCTTTGGAGATGTAGGTTAATGAATCTCCCAAACCATATATTGAAAAAAGAAACTGAAAAAATGTACTCATAAAAAATGATCAAAATTATCGTTTTTAGACCAAAATTGGAGGACGTTACTAAACGTTTTTTTTCTTCAAATTTCTTTAATTCACAAAAAATATATATTCATATAAAATTCACATTCTCCACTTTTTATTTGACCAAGCATGTGTCGAATCCAAGTTATTCAACCACGTGATTGAAATGAACTGGTTTATAGTTTTTGAAATTTACGTTTAAGAGATAAAAATTTAAGGTGTTTATATATAAGTCTTTTGGTCCGAAAGCTTTGGAGAGGTAGGTTAATGAACCTCCCAAACCATATATGAAAAAAGAAACTGAAAAATGTACTACAAAAAATGACCAAAATTGGAGGACTATAGGTGGTTGAAATGAACTCGTTTATGGTTTTGAAAATTTGAAAATTTACGTTTTAGGGATGAAATTTTAAGGTGTTTTTCTCAAGGCTTTTGGTCCAAAAACTTTGGAGAGGTAGGTTAATGAATCTCTCAAACCATATATTGAAAAAAGAAACTAAAAATGTACTCATAAAAAAATTGACCAAAATGATCATTTGTAGACCAAAATGGGAGGACTACTAAACGATTTTTTTTTAATTTCTTTAATTCACAAAAAAACTTATATTCATATAAAATTCACATTCTCCACTCTTTATTTGACCCATCATGTGCTAAATCCAAGTTATTCAACCACGTGCTTGAAATGAGCTCGTTTATGATTTTTGAAATTTACGTTTAAGAGATAAAAATTTAAGGTATTTTTCTCAAGACTTTTGATCTGAAAGCTTTGGAGAGGTAGGTTAATGAACCTCCCAAACCATATATTGAAAAAAGAAATTGAAAATGAAAGCTTTGGAGAGGTAGGTTAATCAACCTCCAAAATCATATATTGAAAAAAGAAATTGAAAATGTACTCATAAAAATATGACTAAAATGATCGTTTTTATACCAAAATTGGAGGATAATAGTAAACTTTTTTTTCAAAAAAAAAAAAAATTCTCAAAAAAGTTTAAATTCATATAAAATTCACATTCTCCACTTTTTATTTGACCAAACATGTATCAAATCCAAATTATTCAACTACGTGCTTGAAATGAACTCGTTTATGATTTTAATTTTTTTTTTTTTAGGGATAAAATTTTAGAGTATTTTTCTTAAAATTTTTGGTCTAAAAGCTTTGGGGATGTAGGTTAATCAACCTATCAAACCATATATTGAAAAAAGAAGCTGAAAAATGTACTCATAACAAAAATTGTCCAAAATCATCATTTTTAGAATAAAATTGGAGGAATACCAAATACCGTTCATACAAAACTTATTTTACATTTAATATTTTTAATTTTATTTAATCCTTTTAAAACTAATAAGATGAATACCAAATACGTTTTTAATTCTTGTAATAAAAAAGCATATGTATCATAAAAGAAAAACATATCAAACATCTGGGAGAGCAAAAATGGGAACAAAAACAATAATCTCAAATTAGATCAAAATCACAGAGAAAAATATGAACAGACAAAAACTGATGTGCCATAGGTGAAGGATAAAAAAACTACCAATGCACGTGGAAAGGACTTGAGAACCGTAGGCAATGGAATTGCAAATCCTGGCGTGAGCCGATCTTTAATATTCAATTTCAGCCTGCAAATGACTAATCTCTTTCAACTGAATAATTACATCAACTATCTTTAACAGTCTACTCTAGTAACGAAGAAACTAACATAGAACAGTTGAGCTAACAAACGGGTGAAATATCAACTCTCTGTAGCAAGGAACAAAATATTTATCAAGCTTAAGGATCATTTGAGAGTATTCTATAACACTGAAATTGTCACACCAGAGAAATACAACTTGAGGACGAGGCATTCAGCTGGGATTTCCCACATATCTGCTAGTGTTGGCATGACTTCAATATTCAATCTCTCTATGCTTTCTAAGAATCATAGTGATAGGAATGAGCTATCAGGATAGAAGTGGAAATATTATTAGGTATTAAGGGTATGTTAGTGAAGTAGGGCTTGAGAGTTATCTCAAAAGGAGAGGGTCCAAGTACCGCAAACACTTGGTTTTTATCTGATAGTTTGGTTATCTTTTACATCGCAATACATTTGGATTCTTATCACATAGACACTTACAAAATGCTTTCTAAGCATCGAGCAACAAATGTAGAAAGTAAACGACCCAGTCTGCATTAGCAAAGCTATACAGACCATAAGAATTTGGTTTGTGTTAATGAATAGTAAATTAGGCAATACCATTTAAATAAAGGTAAAGAAATTATGAGACAAAACTTAAAAGGAAGCTAAAAGTAAAAATGGAGTCCATATGAATATGTTAGAGCTCTCTTTAACACTGAAAATGCTCTTTTTCACTTTAGCTAGGCATGCCAAAACACTTGCTCCACATACTTACTAGCTGATTGGATGAGGAATATTGTGTAAGGGTACTAGTAGAAAAATATAGGGTATAGGTGGGAAATAGTAGTAGGGACATAAGGGTAATTAGCTAGGAAGTTAGTTAGGGTAATGGGTTATAAATAGAAGGAGATGCTTTTTAGGAAGATAGGCTATTGAATAGTGAATTAGGGCTTGAGAGAGTGTTCTCAAGAGGGAGGGTGCAAGTACCTCAAATACTAGTTTATCTTGTAACTCGGTTATATTTATATTTCAATATATTACAGCACGTTAGGAAGTATCCTAACAGATTGAAACCAAAGAGGTTTAAACAAGTTCTTTCAAGCCTTTGGCATGCCGTTACCGTTAGCGGTTTAAACCAAAGAGCATTTCTCCACTAGATTTTAAAGAAACAACAATTCTAGTTGAGGTAGGAGTTTGGGATTCTTTTCAAAATTCTGTCAACGTCATTTAAACCGCTAACGGTAAAGGGTGCAGTGTAAAGAATTGGAATTTCTTGGGAGATAAAAGATTTCCACGGATTTTTTTTGTTTTGTTTTGATAAGGTACCAAACTTTCATTGAGAAAAAAATGAAAAAATATAAGGGCATCCAAAAAAGAAGAGCCCGAAGGACCACTCCTTAAATAAAAGGGGTCCAGTCAAGTAATAAGAGTCCTATAGAGTAATTACAAAAAAGTCGCGTCACCGACGCCCACAAAGAAACTTGAAATTTAACAAGGGACCAAATATCACTAGGATCCCTTTCCGAACCCCTAAAGGATCTGTTATTTCTTTTCCCCCATAAACCCCATAAAACCGCATAGATCCCAGCTTGCCACAAGAACTTTCCTTTCTCCCTAAAAGGCGGATGGAGAAGGAACTCCTCGATCATCTCACTAAGGCGCCTGTGCCTAGCAAATTGGACGTCGAACACCTCAAAGAAGAGATTCCAAACATCACGAGCGAACTCGCAACTCCATAACAAATGATCCAGGTCTTCCTCTGCCCTCCGACAAAGAATACAACAGAAAGGACCAACCAAGGTGAAGTTCTTCTTCCAGAGACGGTCTAAAGTGTTCACTCTTCCATGAATGACCAACCACACAAAAAACTGAATCTTTTTTTGCACTTTCACCTTCCAAATAGAAGAAAAGACTGACTCGCTAATCGGAGAAGGATTAAGTAAGCTCTGAAAGAAGGAGCTACAAGAAAAGCCCCCAACGGGGTTGGGACTCCAAATACGAGTATCCTTCTTCCCGGACAAAGAGTAATCCCCTCAATTATAGCCAAGAGTGCCATAATATTTGTGGTTTCCCTGTTAGATAAAGCCCGACGAAAACCAAAGGAGAAGAAGGGAGAGCTCTCCGACTGGTTAAAAATAACAGCAACAGAATGATTTTTCATCAAAGACAAGTGATATAACCTAGGAAACAACGAGCAGAGGGGACTATCCCCCACCCACTTATCCTCCCAAAAACAAGTATCCACCCCATCCCCCCATAGAAAACCAGCTAACCAACATTCGTTAACCCCCGGAGACTCCACTAAAGTCCAAGGGCTGCACTCTCCTCACCGTAGATATATTTATGTCATCTTGATATAACCATCATCAGTAAGTCGATCCTTCACAGGTTGTTCGTAATTACAGTTGGGTCAAAATAACCGTTTTACCCCCGTAATTACATTTTGTTCCTTAAGTCCCACTGATCCTCTAATGAACTATTGGTTTGTGGTCCAACCACCAAACCGATTGGTATGTGATCTCATCACTATACCAAGTCCCTATCGGGCCAATGAGAGGGTGAGATCCCTAGTTCAAGACCTGGAGTCAGCACTTAAGGGAACAACCCTCAAGGCGGGTAGGAGTGAATTCCATCTCACAAGACTATGTTCCCAGCTACCTACCCGGTCTTATCCCCGAGATGGTAGGCTTATTGAGTCGGCGATCTCGGGCCACTCTCACCCATACAAGACAAAGGATAAGCCCGAATAAACAGGAGTTCATAGCGTGCTCAAGATTCAGATCGAGTTACCTAGGTCATCATATGAAAAAATCGGTCTTTACAATAAACAGAGTTATAAAGAAAGAGCGACTTGTTTCGCGGTTCAGTCTTATGCAAACTCATTGCATAGGACGCCCCACTCGCATGTCTCCACATGAACGATTTCGGATCACATCGTTTGTACTATACAAAGTGGGTTGCGTCCAATAGTGTCCTCAGGATAAGGTACCCAACCTTATCCCTATACTATAGACCGTTCTGACTATTACTTGAACTTGATCCACAATCATGTCACACATGAAGTTCAAGCATACAACCTAAGCCATGGGTTCTTTGTTTATTGGAGTTAGGTTAAAAGTAAACACAATTCACTTTATTCAATAACAACTTTACTGAATAAATCTCAATAGCAATTTTATTGCAAAATAGAATATACATTCAGTTTACAAACCACGAGTTTTAGGACATAAAACCCAACATTATGTGTGACATGATTGTAGATCAAGTTCAAGTAATAGCCAAAACTCCAATAAACAAAGAACCCATGGCAATAGGTTGTATGCTTGAACTTCATGTGTGACATGATTGTAGATCAAGTTCAAGTAATAGCCAGAACGGTCTATAGTATAGGGATAAGGTTGGGTACCTTATCCTGGGAACACTATTGGACGCGGCCCACTTTGTATAGTACAAACGATGTGATCCGAAATCGTTCATGTGGAGACATGTGAGTGGGGGCGTCCTATGCAATGAGTTTGCGTAAGACTGAACCGCGAAACAAGTCGCTCTTTATTTATAACTCCGTTTACTGTAAAGACCGATTTTTTCATATGATGACCTAGGTAACTCGATCTGAATCCTGAGCACGCTATTAACTTCTATTTATTCGGGATTATCCTTTGACTTGTATGGGTGAGAGTGGCCCGAGATCGCCGACTCAATAAGCCTACCATCTTGGGGATAAAACCGGGTAGGTAGTTGGGAACATAGTCCTGCGAGACAGAATTCACTCTTACCCGCCTTGAGGGATTAGTAGAGAGGTTGTTCTCTTAAGTGCTGACTCCGGGTCTTGAACTAGGGATCCCGCCCTCTCATTGTCCCGAGAGGGACTTGGTATAGTGATGAGATCACATACCAATCGGTTTGGTGGTTGGACCACAAACCAATAGTTCATTAGAGGATCAGTGGGACTTAAGGAACAAGATGTAATTACGGGGATAAAACGGTTATTTTGACCCAGCTGTAATTACGAACGACTTGTGAAGGATCGACTTAGTGATGAAGGTTATATCAAGAGGACAAAAATATATCTACGATGAGGAGAGTGCAACCCTTGGACTTTAGTGGAGTCTCCGGGGTTAACGAATGTTGGTTAGCTTGGCTAAAGAGTTTGGCCGGTTAATCTCGTATCGTTGGAGCTCATGATCTGTAGGTCCTTTAGGTTCTCTTGGCTAGCTCGGATTAAGCCGTGTAACAATATGAGAGAAAAAGAATTTGAATTTATTCAAATTCATTTTTGAAAGAATGATGGACATATTTAAATATGATTTAAATATGAGATTGGTCTAAAACAGGAATAAGAATTCATGTGTGATGATTCGACCGATATATTCATGAATATATCCGTAAAATTCTCTCGATATGGATATGAAAAACTATTTTGTGTCTAGGTTTGTAAATTTAAAAAAATCATAGGAAGACATAGGTTTAATGAACATAAAATTAAAAATTGAGATATTTGTTGAACATCTTTTTACCAACAATAATTTTACTCTTCATTAAATGGTCATGGGTTCAATCACCGCATTAATATTATTTGAAATTTAGTTACATACGTAAGAAATTACATTATTTTTAACATAACAATTCAATAAAAAAAAAAAACCAATACTCGCTCCACTTAATTATAAATGATACCTAGAAAAAAATTAATTATAAGTGAGAAATATTAAGAGGAACGTATTTGATACAATTTTTCTGTGGCCCCGGTGAACGTAAGGTAAAAGGCTCTGCATCAAATTGCTTCTAGGACATTGTGGAGCTCCATAATTACTCGAAAGGTCTCTGCGTGTTCCATGAAGTCGGTGCTCCCGTCGTATTCCTTCGTTATGAACAACTTCAGAGGCGTGCAATAATAAATTACATTATTTTTAGTATATAATAATTCAATGACTAAAAATAAAAAATAAACAAATAATTGTTTAATTTAATTATAAACGATGCCTAAAAAGAAATTAATTAGAGGTGAAAAATATTAAGAAGAAGAAAAAAGAGGAACATATTTGATATAATTTTTTTATTCTAGTTTTTTTTTCTTTATATAGATGAGATGTGGATTTGAACTTCTGACCTCCTATCGAGTATATTTTTGTCCGAACCCTCATTTCTTATTTTTAATTTTCCCTTCCTATTAAAACACACAAATTTTTTTGAACTATTATTTCTTATTCTTAGACATAGACCTCTTCCATTTTGTTATCACCAAAAAAAAAATTAGGGAAAAAATCAATTTATACCCCTAAACTTTGAGGGTTGTATCAATTAAAACCCTAAACTAACAATTGTATCAATTTAAACCCTGAACTATCATAAGTGTATCAATTTACACCTTTTATTAGATTTTATTAGAAAAAAATTAATTTAAACGGGTGGAGACTTATGATTTTAACAATTAAAATC
This sequence comes from Herpetospermum pedunculosum, assembly GCA_028017165.1. Classification (NCBI taxonomy): domain Eukaryota; kingdom Viridiplantae; phylum Streptophyta; class Magnoliopsida; order Cucurbitales; family Cucurbitaceae; genus Herpetospermum; species Herpetospermum pedunculosum. The sequence continues at coordinate 14,824,124 of CM051523.1, forward strand.
ATAAACTTTCATAAATGAATCAATTCTATGAAAGTTTAAGAGTTTAATTAATAAATTACAAGTCTTCACACATGTAAAAGCTTACATTTTTATACTAGAGGGTGTAAATTGATACACTTATGAAAGTTTAGGGTTTAAATTGATACAATTGTTAGTTTAGGGTTTTAATTGATACAACCCTCAAAGTTTAAGGGTATAAACTGATTTTTTCCCAAAAAATTATTACTCGTTGTTCTCGTTCTCTAAAATTTCACAAACGAGAAAATAATTAACCGCTTTTATAAAGAAAAAAATGAAAGAAAAAAAACTAATCACGGTACTAAAATCAACCATCACCAGCTTAATATTTACGCTAGGCGTATCAACTCGCGTATAAATCGCGTACAAATCGCGTATAAATCGCGTACAACTCGCGTATAAATCGGGTACAGCTGTACGCCTCTGCCAAACTCTAACCATTCGTAAGCTATAAATATACAAGTACGAACAATTCACTTGGGAGCGAACTGAACAATGAACATAATAATCTTCGTTGAATTATGACCTGCGATAATGGCGATGGCTTCCTTCGACTCTCGATGATCGCTCAGGTACGATTCGAACACAAACTAAAAATGGCTAAGAAGAAAGAACTGGAAGGATTTCATTGTCAGATTAATGGATGGATTTAGCAAATCATGTATGAATGAAGTGATTTAGTGTAAGAAAAGCAGTATGAATTTCTCGGTAGCAACTGAATTTGAATTTTGGATCGATCTCTGTCTGTATCATTCCTTTCTTTTCAAGATTACCGTAACTCAGAAATCCAAGCTAGTGTGCTGATGATGATGGAAATCGATAGGTGAAAACCCTAATTATTCGAAGAAGATCGTGTTGGGCTTAGGTTTTCGTGCAACTATAAACGTGGCAGAGAAGAATTCGCCAAATTTTCGCACCTGTGGCATTGATGGGCCATCGTCTTTAACTAACGAAGCATAACAAAACAAGCAGTGAGTTATTTCATCATCGTCTTTCTTTCTCTGTTTGATTCCGTTCTTATCGATACGAAACTGATCGCAGAAACGCGCGAAGCCGAACTGATGATGATGATGATGATGGAAATCGATAGGTCAAAACCCTAATTATTCGATTTGGGAGCAATATTATGGCTCTGTCCCGCTTGTTGGTTCCTGGGGCTGGGATTCATCTAAAGCTGTAATCATTCTCTTTCTATTACTCTTTATTTATGAGTTTCCACCAATCTCTAATTTTAAATTCTCAATTGTTTTGGTGGTGTCACAGCTCTCTTTAGGACGTGAATCAGCATCGATGTGGGAATTGAGCTTTGTTCTTCCTCCGAATAACGGTAACTATGATTCAATTTCCCTATTGTTGTTCGCCTCTCAGGCTGGGTTGAGTTACTTTGGTGATAACAAAGCATACAGATGTTAAGATTATGAAGTTATTCTATATATATATATATATATATATATATATATATTTTATCCATATTCTGTTTTTTCCCAAAATGATCTAGTTTTGCTGACTTATTCATCGTGCTTTTCAATAGGGTAAAAGAAATGAGGATTTTCAATCTCTTAAAGATTTGCAAACTTCTCATTTTCATTTCATCTATACATCGTTGAATTCAGAATCACGGGATTTCAAATTCCTGTTGAAGCCAAAGCATAGCAATACACCTTTGTATAGTCGAGGAGGATCCCAACTTACTCTCAGGAGGGATGTTGCAAGGGGATACCAGGATGGCTCTTTTCAGGTTGAGTACTGATGAAGTTTTGGAGTACAGGGTGTTCATTAAAGCAGACAGGGTCTCACCATTTGATCTTGCTGGAAGTTGGGAGGGTTATCGAGACAATCTTCGTCCTTCAACTGTTCGTGGAATTCCTGATGTGAGCATAAATTCAGTGTCTGAGACTAGTCCTGAGGTATCTTTTGTCTCCCTCCCCCCTCCAAAAAACTGAAAGCATTACTTATACAATCATCCATTGAATATTCTTCTATTTTGAAAAAATGTTATTTGCCAGTATATTATTACCAATCCTTATCTCAAGCCTTGGAGAAAAAAGATTGATTAGGATTGATTAGTTTTGCATCTTTTGCTCTTTGATTTATGTTTTTTTTCACTGTTTTAGTATTTGATTAGTGTGATGTGCTTATTTTAGCAACGTAAAAAGGAACGACTTATCACATCCTTTGTCTAAAATGACATATAACAAAAGCACTATATGAAACCGACATGACTAACATGTCATTATCTTAAACCTAGAACATAGAGATGTCAAAGACACATTTATTTTATTTCCTTCGCAAAAAAAAGAGACATTTATTTAAAATTATAATCAGATATTTCAGGTTTTTTGCATTAATTTATGATATTTACATTTCAAATACAATGGAAAATAAGTCATGAAATTGACATTATTTCTAGGTGTATTGAAGCAAATCTTTATTAATGTTGGTGCAAGAAATATTTATTTTCTTCATACTTTCTTCTTCTATCTCGCCTTTTCAGAATAACTCATCAGCTAGCTTGGAGCTCGATCTTGAACACTATGTTGTCCCAGCTCCTTCTTCAAACTCAGGCCATGCCTATTTAGCTAAGTTGACAGAGAATCCTAGATCATTAACTGGCTTTGGGGTTCATTTGAATGCTGATGGATCAGGGAGCACCACATCATCTAAGGAGAGTGGTATTCATGGGGATCGACCAACAACTGTAAAGGTGTTTTCTTGCTTGTAAATATTAAATTTCCTTTCTATTATAGGAATTAGAGTGTAAGACATGAAAATATTTGGACATTAATTGCAACTGCATTGATTTTATTTCATTGCATCTTTCTTATACAGACAGGATTTAAATGTCATGTCTAAAAGAAATACATTTTAAAATTAAAAAATAGCCTTTTGTGTACAAAAAAAAAATTCGTAAGGATACTTTTGATTTTTTTTTTCTTATTAAAAATTTTTTTTTTTGGATACAGTTTTCAGAGGAAAAAAAGGAGAAAAATAGAGAACAGAAATCGACCAGATCGAGCACGGATATTTTTTTTTTTTTTTTTGTCGATTTGAAGTTTTTCTTAAAAAAAAAAAAATAATAATAATAAATGGCCAGGATTTCAATTACCATCCCAAGATTGGCAAGTATTGCAGTTTTTTTTTTTTTTTTTAACTTCAAATCGACCTATAGAGAAATATCCTATTGAGAAATATTTCTTACAATAATGTAAAAAATATTTGGGGTATCTTTCGAAGTACCATCAATAAGTAATGTTTTATATGTTTTTCATTATAAAATATTTTTCAAAAACAACCATGAGAATTTTTAAGGATGATCGGGATATGAATTTTATATAAACTTTGCTTTTAAAAGATAAATTAATTTAACATTCTTTTTTTAATAAACAAGTTCATTCTTAAGTTTCTGCATCTGTTTACAAATTATCCTATTGTGACGTTTTAACAGACTTTATTAAGAAAATTTCAAAATATATAGCAATCTTGGCCAGGATCCAGGATCTGAAGATTTTTTTTTAACCGATTTTTTTTTTAAATGGAAATCTCGAAGTTTGGGAAGAGGGTTATTCTTGATATAACCCAACAGAAACTCTATTTTTCTTACAATTGTTAATGATTTTTTACATATAATTTTTTTTTTTGATAAGGAGATGAAATAAATGTGTTATATTGATTTAAATGTGTTATATTTATAAATGAATACAGAGATGAAATAAATGGAAATACAAGAATACAAAAACATCTTTTTAAACCGTCTTAAAACTGAAACAATGGAAAGCAATTCTAGAAGTTCAATCTTTAAAAAGTACACCGAAACAACTCCATATTTTGCTAGTTTGTTTATTTGTCCATCCATTGTCTCATTAGAGATATGAAATCAATATTTAAACCATGAATAGGAATTTTATTGTTTTTTGCGCCTCAATGACACTTTTACTCATCTGTTTACGGTATCTTCAATCATGTTTATTTTTTGTTGTTGCTTATTTAGGATATGACAGTCATTGTCCCTGATTCATCCAAGATGTATATGGGTTCTGGAATGGTTGAATCAAGGTTGGTTGGGACATTTTTCTCATTTACAAAAGCAGGACGGTCATAGGGGACTTTTTGTGGATCGAGGTGTTGGATCCCCTAGGCTTGCTAAATCAGCTAGTACTAGCACTTTCTATTCGAATATGAAGTTGGATACAGAGTCTAAGGTTTGTATTTGCCTTTTCATCTCTCAATATCTCAAGTCATATTATTTATCTTCCATATCTTCTTGTTTGTTAATATGTAGAACTCAATGCCAGCAGCGGCTGGAGCGGTTGCTGCTGCAGCTGTCGCTGATCAAATGCCTGGACCAAAAGAGGACAGACATTTGGCAAGTGTCTTGGTACTTTTCTGGATGAATGCTTTTCACAAAAGAGGACAGCTATGGTAAGGTGGACTACAGTCATTGTAATATGCTAAGAAGCTGTAGTTATTTGGGGACAAAATTTCATTTTCTCATTAATAGTTTGGTTTTCTCAAGAATGAAAATGCTCTCAGCAGTCAGCACTTTTTTATGTATTATAGGTTTGTCTGCCAGCTCGAGGCAAGACTTTTACCGCTGCTAAGCTTACGAGATATCTTCGTTGGTTAGGTCATGAGACAAAGCATTTCAACATTGGCAAGGTTTGTCTTTCTTATCCGTCTTATGCATTGTATTCGATGAGATTCCAATATAAATATGTTTTCTCATTTGTAACAGTACCGACGCCTAAAACATGGAGCTAATCAGGTGTGTTTTCAAATATGATGTACAATTTTGACTTGTCAATTTTCTAATGTCATAGTATTTTATTTTATTATCTATTTGGAGAGTCGTTCTTTATATTTATACTGTGTAAAAGTGACAATGCTTGGGGGAGAAACTCATAGTTTATCAATTGTGACTAGCACACGAATCAAATGGTTCTTAGGAGCGCACATAAACTTGTGCTGTATGACTGAATTTTCAGTACTGCTCTCTTCGAAGACTGCCATTAGGTTCCCTAGGTTACTTATAAAGTATAGGGCACTTTCATAGTTTGTTATATATATATATATTTGTAGGAAACAAGATGTTTCATAGTTTTATTAACTCATACTTCAGTCTTTTGGTGATTCAGGATTTTTTATGCTATTGTTGAAGTTCCTTTATGTGCAAAAAATTTATGCATGCAGAGTCCGCTGACTTTTTTCAATCCAGAAGGCATGGAGGCACGTAATGAGGTGAATGCTAGAAACTGATGACATGTTACAGGCAAAAGAAAGTGATAATACTTCCGCCTTCAATTGTCTATTGGTTTCATCTGCTTAAGTTGACATTTAAGTTGGGGACCTGTCACTCTTTAACTCTAACAAATGGAACACCCCCTCCCCCAAAAGAACAAAAGGGAAATTGGCTATTATTTTAAGAAATTAACTGACTCTTCCTACTATAAAAGAAAAAGAAGCAATTTTAAGTTTACCCGACTAACATGGATTAATGTTAACACTTTGTTAATTTTTTTTTCTCTGTGTACATAGTTTTAATATATTACCTGCTACTAGGTAGCAACTCTAGCTATGGAGGATATGATATCTTGGATGCAGGAAGGTGGCAAGGTAAGGTCCTCGACGGTTGCATCTGTTACATGAATTTAAACTTTAAACTAATGGTTTTATTTGCTAATGCTAAATTAATTTAGGTTGGAATATTTGATGCTACAAACAGTACGAGGAAACGAAAAACATGTTGATGAAATTAGCTGAAGGAAAATGTCAGGGTATAATGATCGTACTTGTAAATATAGTGAAGAATTCCAGAAATATTAAGTTTTATCTCATTCTTCTTTATCTTTTAATTGCAGATAATTTTTCTGGAAACTCTATGCAATGATCAACAAATCATTGAAAGGAATCAGGAATGTACGTCTTAAAATACAACAGAGTCGTGATTATGCAGAGGAGTATGTTTCCCATGCAGCTTCTTTTATTCATTTTGGAATGGTGTTTTTTTTTTCAGCACAGTGAGTGTTTTTTTCCCTTCCTTCTAGCAGGCCGGATTTTGAGGCTGGAAACCGTGATTTCAAAGCTCGTCTGGACAACTATGAAAATGTAGTTCTCTAAAATATTAATATTTTTCTCTAAAATCTGAATTTGCTTCTCATGCCAGGCTTATGAACCTGTTGAAGAGGGATCTTACATTAAAGTGATTGACATGGTTAGTGGCCATGGAGGACAAATACATCTAAGTTTTGCTCTTCTGTGGTTTATCGTGCCTTTGTTACCTCATATTTTTCAATTTCTCGGTTGCTAAGGTTAATAGTTTTGTTTAGATGAAGGCATGAAGCACACATAGGATTTATTTCACTTAATTCTGGTATTCTCAAAATATATATTTTCTTATTCAGGTCAACAACATCCGTGGGCATCTCCCTGGACGAATTGTCTTTTTCTTGGTATGATCTCCTTTGATATTGATATTTTTGATTTATTTTGACGAAAATGTGGACATTCTTTATACGTTTGAGGCTCCATAAATTCTAGCTTGAATTTAATGGATTTGTCTTATCATGAATCTAAAACCCCCTCATGCCTCCCATCCCTATTTTCTTACCCGACCACCAGGTGTTGTCCTTTTTTGTAATTTTCGAGCAAAGGACTTCTATGCGAGTGCTAGCATTTTTACAGTGAAGGACATTGGGATAAAGCTAAGCCTTTTGAATTGCTAATGAGGGTTAGCAAATTTACAAAAAGGGCTCAGTAAAACTTCTTTTATATTATATTACAAATAGAGGAGAGGAAATTCAATAACCACTAGATCTAAAAGGACTTGAGGTGATGTCCCTTACGAGTTGTTAAATTATGAAAAGGGCTCAAGGTGATGTCACTTTTTGAATTGTTAATTCTGGAAATTGGAATCTTGAGTGTATGATTTGCTAATTGAATTCCCATATGGTGGACTCTGGAAATTGTTTGATGGTTGTAGCTTTCATGCAAGTTTAGAATTTTTTTTGACATGTAGGAATAGGATGTATTTTTATTGAACTACACAAAAATCATCTTTATACTATTATATTATTATGTACTCAACAAATTTCTTTATGCTCTCATCAAATAGTTTATTTATTGTTGTGCAGGTAAATACCCATCTCACACCGTGTCTGCTCACTAGGCATGGAGAGAGTATGGATAATGTTAGAGCAAGGATAGGAGGTGACACGGAAATAAGGTATGCATAATAACGCAGGTATAGGGATAAAATCTTCATGTTCTTAATCTTATCTCTCGAAAGATTTTAAAGGTAACTTATTGTATCTAGTACCTTTAGTTATGAAAGGAGAGATTCGGCTGTTGAACCTGCCATTATTTTTTCACATTTAACTGACACATAGTATCACAGTGAACAAGGACAGCATAGAAAAAAAAATGTTAACGAAGGCATTTTTTAAGAATTCTAGATAGATGGGTTCATTCGAATAGAAAAATGTTAACGAACCCATCTATCTAGAATACCTAAACGACGTCATTCGAATACCTCATTTTTCAATATGTGGTAGTTCACGTGTCCCTAACACCTCATTTTTCAATGTTTTCTCTTACAAATTAGATTCTTTTTAAAACTTCTTTATATTTGAAAGGGTTCTCTCTTCACTTTTAAATGTTCTACTCCTCAAAACTTGGTAATTTTTTCATGCTTGTTTTTAACTCATCCCTTGCCCGGTACTAAGAGGTTTCATTTCTCGTATCGCATTGTCGAGTTACTTATTAAAAAGAATATATCAATGAACTCATAAGGAAATTGTATCTTTTTCAAACTTATTTTTATATGCTGGCCAAGAGGTAACATTTAATAAGTATAATATGCTAGCATTTGAATAATTAATTTCCTGGATTTATGCATCGTCTAAAATTCAGATGATATGCAATGCAGCAATTGTCATGATTTCAACTTCTCCAAGTTCTTGTGTAGTAGGTACACCATTCAAACATTTGTAGAACTTGAAATGTTGATTTCTCTACTATCAAATTATTATTAATCTTGAAAGCTTAAAACAGGTTGGGATTGGCTTAGCATTTAAATTTGATTTTAAAAGTTTGTGTTAAATTACAATTTTAGTTAAAAAAAAACGACAGCTTCAATTTGTAATAGTTCTATTATCCTCTTTATGTTTTGTTTTAATTAACACTTGTCAGACATTTACATGGAAATTTTGCAGAGAAGTTTCTTTGCTAGAGATGCAAAGTGGAGATTGAACGGGGGATTGAGAATGCAGAGAAAATCAGAAAAATCAGAGGATGGAACTGGAAGGTACTATCATACTGATGAATTTATATTTCATTAATTTAATTATCTTTATATTTCGTTAATTTAATTATCGTATCAAGTATCAACTAAACTAAGTCATCCAAGATTACTCTTGCGATTTGATTTGATGATGAGGAAGTTCAGTTTAGACAAAGTTGATATATATGTCTACAATTGTAGAGTTAAATAAGGCCTTTTCAATTTGTTGACAAACACGATGTGATGGAGTAACATATAGCAATGGTGTCATTCTAGGAAATTCAGAAACGGTCCTACGTATCGTGGTTGCTTTGAAATAGTGGTGTCTTGTATCTTTGGTTGCCCCACTAAATAGTGACCATCCAAATAATTGTTGTCGTGAGATATTGTTATTTTGAAATATTTGCACTTCGAAATGCTAGTTACCTCAAGATATTGGTCTCTCGTGATGTTCTTTCTCTCAAAATATTTGTCCCACGAAATATTGGTCCTTGAAATTTGGTTTTCTTCGAATCATTGGATATCGTGGTTGCTTTGAAGTAGTGGCTCTTGTATCTTTTGTTGCCTCTAAATAGTGGACCCATTAAAATATTTGTTGCTGCAAGATGTTGGTATTTTGAAATATTTGCACCTCAAAATCCATGAGGATTTACGATGAAATTTTAAGGTGCTTTTCTCAATGCTTTTGGTCCCAAAGCTTTGGAGAGGTAGCTTAATGAATCTCTCAAACTATATATTGAAAAAAGAACCTAAAAAATGTACTCATAAACAAATGACCAAAATGATCACCAAAATTGGAGGACTATTATACTAAACGTTTTGTTTTTCAAATTTCTTTAATTCACAAAAAAAATTATATTCATATAAAATTTACACTTTTTTTTATTTTATTTTATCAAGCATGTGTCAAATCTAAGTTATTCAACCACGTGATTGAAATGAACTTCGTTTATGATTTTTGAAATTTACGTTTAATAGATAAAAAGGTGTTTTTCTCAAGGCTTTTGGTTCGAAAGCTTTGGAAGAGGTAGGTTAATGAACCTCCCAAACCATATATAAAAAAAGAAACTGAAAAATGTACTAAAAAAATTGACCAAAATTATCGTTTTTAGACAACAAAAAAATTGGAGGGTAGTAAATGTTTTTTTTCAATTTTTTTAATTAAAAAAAAAAGTGTATATTCATATAAAATTCACATTCTCCACTATTTATTTGACCAAACATGTATCAAATTCAAGTTATCAACCACGTGCTTGAAATGAACCCATTTATGGTTTTGGAAATTTACGTTTTAGGGATGAAATTTTAAGGTGTTTTTCTCAAGGTTTTTGGTCCGAAAGCTTTGGAGAGGTAGGTTAATGAACCTGAACCATATATTTAAAAAAAAAAAATTGAAAAATGTACTCATCAAAAAATGACAAAAATAATTCTTTTTAGACCAAAATTGGAGGACTATAAATGTTGCTTTTTTTTTACCAAGCATGTACCAAATCTAAGTTATTCAACTACGTGCTTAAAATGAACTCGTTTATGGTTTTGAAAATTTACAAGGGATGAAATTTGAAGGTGTTTTTCTCAAGGCTTTGGGTTCGAAAGCTTTGTTGTAAGTTAATCCCAAACCATTTATTGAAAAAAGAAACTGAAAAATTGTACTCATAAAAAAAAAAGACCAAAATGATCGTTTTTAGACCAAAATTAGAGTATTATAGTAATCGTTTTTTTCAATTTTTTTAATTCACAAAAAAGTTTATATTCATATAAAATTCACATTCTCCATTTTTTATTTGATCAAGCATGTACCAAATCCAAGTTATTCAACTACGTACTTGAAATGAACTCGTTTATGGTTTTGGAAATTTTAGTCAGGGAAATTTGAAGGTGCTTTTCTCAAGACTTTTGGTTTGAAAGCTTTGGGAGTGCACGTTAATGAACCTCCCTACCCATATATTGAATAAAGAAACTAAAAAATGGACTCATAAAAAAATGAACAAGGTAATCATTTTTAGACAAAAATTATAGGACTATAGTAAACTTTTTTTTTTTTTTTTTAATTCACAAAAAAAGTTTATATTAATATAGCATTCACATTCCCCAATTTTTTTTTGATCAAGCATGTACCAAATTAAAGTTAATCAACCTGCTTGAAATGAACTCATGGTTTTAAGAATTTATGATTTAGGGTTGAAACTTTAAAGTATTTTTCTTAAGGCTTTTGGTCTGAGAGTTTTGGGTGGTAGGTTAATGAATCTCCCAAACCATATATTTAAAAAATAAACTGAAAAATGTACTCATAAAAAATGACCAAAATGATCGTTTTTAGACCAAAATTGGAGAACTTAGGGCCTGTTTGGTAACGTTCCTGTTTCTTGTTCCCTGTTTCCCGTTTCTCGTTCCCTGTTTCTTGTTCCCTGTTTCTTGTTCCCTGTTTTTTTAGAACAAGAAACAGAAACATGTTTGATAACTACTCCTGTTTCTTGTTTCTTGAAAAAAAAGAAACAGAAACACATACTTGTTTGATAACGTTTCTTGTTTCTTGTTTCTTGAAAAAAAAAATAGAAATATCGTCATGTTTGATAAAAAAAAATTTTGTTAATTTTTTTTTTTTTTTTTTTTTTTTTTTTATAGTTTAAATAAAATTTAGTATACATAATATAAAAAAGATATAACATGCATTAAAAAATAAATAAATAAAAAAATAAAAAATAAATTGCAATTTGATTTGATTTGGTATATGTTTTTGTGTGTTGATAAGGAGACGTTTATTTAAGAATAGGGAAACGAGTCTCCAACACGCCAAAACAACGTTCAATAACATTTTGCAGTGAAAAAATTTCGATAGTTAAACATTTTTCCCTACCTCGAGGATGATGTCTTCCTTGCTCTAAAATCTCGAAGTCGTTGTCATTCGTCATTGTTTGTTATGGGTCATGTTTTAAATTTTTGTTGACATGTAGACATTTCTACGTGTCAATGAGCTCAATATCGACATGAGAGGTGAATCGACATTTCAATTATATTATAGATAAATTTATCTTATATAACTAAAATATCACTATTTGTGAATCTAATATTTAATAGTGGGAAATTTAAACTGATTTAAAAATATTGAAATGCTAATTTGCAAAGTTTAAAGTGTCGTAACATAAAAAATAATAATAATTTTTTTTTTACAATTAATAAATAAATATTTTAATGTATTTAAAAAAAAGATATAACAAATTTAATAAATAAATATAATAAATATTTTTATGTATTTAAATAAAATAAAAAGTAATATTTAATAGTGGGAAATTTAAACTGATTTAAAAATATTTAAATATTTTTATGTATTTAAATAAAATAAAAAGTAATATTTAATAGTGGGAAATTTAAACTGATTTAAAAATATTGAAATGCTAATTTGCAAAGTTTAAAGTGTCAAAAAAGTGTTATAATGAGGATTTGAAGCCAGGACCTCATAGGTGAGGAGTTTATTTGAGTGTTTCTCTTGCCAATGAACCAACACTAATTTATCATCATTTTGAGAACAGATTAATATAAAGAGAAACAGAACTGGGAGAAACACCTTTTTGAAGTTTCTCAAATTTTACCTTTTTTTTAGAAACGTTTCTCAAAATTTAGAAACAAGAAACGGGAATAGTTATCAAACAAGTCTGTTTCTTAAAAAATGAGAAACAGGAACAAGAAACAGGAAACGGGAACGTTACCAAACAAGCCCTTAGTAAACGATTTTTTCAAAAATTTTAATTCACAAAAAAAAGTTTATATTCATATGAAATCCAAGTTATTCAACCACATGCTTGAAATGAACTCTTTTAGGGATGGAATTTTAAGATGTTTTTCTCAAGGTTTTTGGTCCGAAAGCTTTGGAGATGTAGGTTAATGAATCTCCCAAACCATATACTGAAAAAATGTACTCATAAAAAATGACCAAAATTATCGTTTTTAGACCAAAATTGGAGGACGGTACTAAACGTTTTTTTTCTTCAAATTTCTTTAATTCACAAAAAAGTTTATATTCATATAAAATTCACATTCTCCACTTTTTATTTGACCAAGCATGTGTCGAATCCAAGTTATTCAACCACGTGATTGAAATGAACTCGTTTATAGTTTTTGAAATTTACGTTTAAGAGATAAAAATTTAAGGTGTTTATATATAAGGCTTTTGGTCCGAAAGCTTTGGAGAGGTAGGTTAATGAACCTCCCAAACCATATATGAAAAAAGAAACTGAAAAATGTAATAAAAAAAATGACAAAAATTGGAGGACTATAGGTGCTTGAAATGAACTCGTTTATGGTTTTGAAAATTTACGTTTTAGGGATGAAATTTTAAGGTGTTTTTCTCAAGGCTTTTGGTCCAAAAGCTTTGGAGAGGTAGGTTAATGAATCTCTCAAACCATATATTGAAAAAAGAAACTAAAAAATGTACTCATAAAAAAATGACCAAAATGATCATTTGTAGACCAAAATTGGAGGACTACTAAAGGATTTTTTTTTTAATTTCTTTAATTCACAAAAAAAGCTTATATTCATATAAAATTTACATTCTCCACTCTTTATTTGACCCATCATGTGCTAAATCCAAGTTATTCAACCACATGCTTGAAATGAGCTCGTTTATGATTTTTGAAATTTACGTTTAAGAGATAAAAATTGAAGGTGTTTTTCTCAAGACTTTTGATCCGAAAGCTTTGGAGAGGTAGGTTAATGAACCTCCCAAACCATATATTGAAAAAAGAAATTGAAAATGAAAGCTTTGGAGAGGTAGGTTAATGAACCTCCCAAACCATATATTGAAAAAAGAAATTGAAAATGTACTCATAAAAATATGACCAAAATGATCGTTTTTATACCAAAATTGGAGGATAATAGTAAACGTTTTTTTCAAAAAAAAAAAAAAATTCTAAAAAAAGTTTAAATTCATATAAAATTCACATTCTCCACTTTTTATTTGACCAAACATGTATCAAATCCAAGTTATTCAACTACGTGCTTGAAATGAACTCGTTTATGATTTTAATTTTTTTTTGTTTTGGGATAAAATTTTAGAGTATTTTTCTTAAAATTTTTGGTCTAAAAGCTTTGGGGATGTAGGTTAATCAACCTATCAAACCATATATTGAAACAAGAAGCTGAAAAATGTACTCATAAAAAAAAAAAAAAAGTCCAAAATGATCATTTTTAGAATAAAATTGGAGGAATACCAAATACGTTCATACAAAATTTATTTTACATTTAATATTTTTAATTTTATTTAATCCTTTTAAAACTAATAAGATGAATACCAAATACGTTCTTAATTCTTGTAATAAAAAAGCATATGTATCCTAAAAGAAAAACATATCAAACATCTAGGAGAGTAAAAATGGGAACAAAAACAATAATCTCAAATTAGATCAAAATCACAGAGAAAAATATGAACAGACAAAAACTGGTGTGTCATAGGCAAGGATGAAAATATCCGTGGATATGTCGATATATCCGTAAATCGGAGGCTTTGATATAGATATTAAAGGGTAATGGATATATCCAATATCTTTTATAAATACTCATACAACATAAAAAATATCATATATTAAATTTAATATGAATCTAGATACTACTAACTAGATCTATAACTTAGATTGAAAGTAAAATAACTTAAATATTAATTTAAATATATTTTTTTTTAAAAATTGATTTACAGAAATATTCATGGATATCGATATTTTCATCCTTGGTCATTGGTGAAGGATAAAAAAACTACCAATGCACGTGGAAAGGACTTAGAACTGTAGGCAATGGAATTGCAAATCCTGGCGTGAGCCGATCTTTAATATTCAATTTCAGCCTGCAAATGACATTGTTATAGAAATTATGGCTCTCTTTCAACTGAATAATTACATCAACTATCTTTAACAGTCTAGTAACGAAGAAACTAACATAGAACAGTTGAGCTAACAAACGGGTGAAATATCAACTCTCTGTAGCAAGGAACAAAATATTTATCAAGCTTAAGGATCATTTGAGAGTATTCTATAACACTGAAATTGTCACACCAGAGAAATACAACTTGAGGACGAGGCATTCAGCTGGGATTTCCCACATATCTGCTAGTGTTGGCATGACTTCAATATCCAATCTCTCTATGCTTTCTAAGAATCATAGTGATAGGAATGAGCTATCAGGATGGAAGTGGAAATATTATTAGGTATTAAGAGTATCTCAAAAGGAGAGGGTCCAAGTACCGCAAACACTTGGTTTTTATCTGATAGTTTGGTTATCTTTTACATCGCAATACATTTGGATTCTTATCACATAGACACCTACAAAATGCTTTCTAAGCATCGAGCAACAAATGTAGAAAGTAAACGACCCAGTCTGCATTATCAAAGCTATACAGACCATAAGCCCGAATAAACAGGAGTTCATAGCGTGCTCAGGATTCAGATCGAGTTACCTAGGTCATCATATGAAAAAGTCGGTCTTTACAGTAAACAGAGTTATAAAGAAAGAGCGACTTGTTTCGCGGTTCAGTCTTATGCAAACTCATTGCATAGGACGCCCCCACTCGCATGTCTCCACATGAACGATTTCGGATCACATCGTTTGTACTATACAAAGTGGGTTGCGTCCAATAGTGTCCTCAGGATAAGGTATCCAACCTTATCCCTATACTATAGACCGTTCTGACTATTACTTGAACTTGATCCACAATCATGTCACACAACCTTCTCTCGATATGGATATGAAAAACTATTTTGTGTCTAGGTTTGTAAATTTAAAAAAATCATAGGAAGACATAGGTTTAATGAACATAAAATTAAAAATTTAGATATTTGTTGAACATCTTTTTACAAACAATAATTTTACTCTTCATTAAGTGGTCATGGGTTCAATCACCGCATTAATATTATTTGAAATTTAGTTACATACATAAGAAATTACATGATTTTTAACATAACAATTCAATAAAAAAAAAAAACCAATACTCGCTCCACTTAATTATAAATGATACCTAGAAAAAAATTAATTATAAGTGAGAAATATTAAGAGGAACGTATTTGATACAATTTTTCTGTGGCCCCGGTGAGCGTAAGGTAAAAGGCTCTGCATCAAATTGCTTCTAGGACATTGTGGAGCTCCATAGTTACTCGGAAGGTCTCTGCGTGTTCCATGAAGTCGGTGCTCCTATCGTATTCCTTCGTTATGAGCAACTTCAGAGGCGTGCAATAATAAATTACATTATTTTTAGTATAATAATTCAATGACTAAAAATAAAAAATACACAAACAATTGTTTAATTTAATTATAAATGATGCCTAAAAAGAAATTAATTGTCGGGAGGTGTTACTGGCGGTCTTCTCCGTGCTTGGGGAGTTTGATCGCGAGCTCTTCTTTACGGGTTGCTGGGCGATTTGGTCGGATAGGAATTATTGGCAGCGGCAACAACAACCCCTACCTGTGGCGTCGGTGCGAGCTACCTGGATTTCCGATTATGCCCGGGATTTATGCGTAGCGTCGGTGGGGTCAGGTGGTCCTCGATTGGAGGCCCGATCCTTGACCAGGCAAGAGAGAAGGTGGGTCCCACCGGAGATGGGATCTTTAAAGATGAACGTTGATGCATCATGTCACCCCTCGACAAATTGTGTGGGGGTTGGAGTGGTGGTTCGAGACTGGCAGGGGAGACTTGTTTGTGCTATTTCTGAGGTAATACAAGGTAAGCTTGATGTGTTTTCCGCTGAGGCTTTAGCCCTTATCCGAGGGTTAAGCTTGGTAACGGAGAAAGGTTTCCAAAATGTTTGGATTGAATCTGATGCCCAATCCTTGGTCAAGGCCATTCATTCTAATGTTGCTCCTTTGTCTGCTCAAGGGGTGTTATTAGCTAAAGTACGGGAGTTTCTTTTTAATCCTTCATTTCATGGGTTGATTTTTGTTCCCAGGTCTATGAATAAGGTGGCTCATAATTTAGCGAGTCATGCTTTTTCCAACATTGGTTTGTCTTGTTGGGAGGATGCCAGGCCTGTGTGGTTGTCCAATTTACTTCTTTCAGACTGTTCTGTTGTTAGGTCTCTAGACCAATTCCATTATTAATTGATTGATGTTTGCTTCAACAAAAAAAAGAGGAACATATTTGATATAATTTTTTTATTCTAGTTTTTTTTTCTATATATAGATGAGATGTGGATTTGAACCTCTGACCTCATCGAATATTTTTGTCCGAACCCTCATTTCTTATTTTTAATTTTCCCTTCCTATTAAAACACACAATTTTTTTTTTTTTTTGAACTATTATTTCTTATTCTTAGACATAGACCTCTTCCATTTTGTTATCACCAAAAAAAAATAAATAAATAAATTATTACTCGTTGTTGTCGTTCTCTAAAATTTCACAAACGAGAAAATAATTAACCGATTTTATAAAGAAAAAAATGAAAAAAAAAACTAATCACGGTACTAAAATCAACCATCACCAGCTTAATATTTACGCTAGGCGTATCAACTCGCGTATAAATCGCGTACAAATCGCGTATAAATCGCGTATAAATCGCGTATAAATCGCGTACATCTCGCGTATAAATCGGGTACAGCTGTACGCCTCTGCCAAACTCTAACCATTCGTAAGCTATAAATATACAAGTACGAACAATTCACTTGGGAGCGAACTGAACAATGAACATAATAATCTTCGTTGAATTGTGACCTGCGATAATGGCGATGGCTTCCTTCGACTCTCGATGATCGCTCAGGTACGATTCGAACACAAACTAAAAATGGCTAAGAAGAAAGAACTGGAAGGATTTCATTGTCAGATTAATGGATGGATTTAGCAAATCATGTATGAATGAAGTGATTTAGTGTAAGAAAAGCAGTATGAATTTCTCGGTAGCAACTGAATTTGAATTTTGGATCGATCTCTGTCTGTATCATTCCTTTCTTTTCAAGATTACCGTAACTCAGAAATCCAAGGTAGTGTGCTGATGATGATGGAAATCGATAGGTGAAAACCCTAATTATTCGAAGAAGATCGAGTTGGGCTTAGGTTTTCGTGCAACTATAAACGTGGCAGAGAAGAATTCGCCAAATTTTCGCACCTGTGGCATTGATGGGCCATCGTCTTTAACTAACGAAGCATAACAAAACAAGCAGTGAGTTATTTCATCATCGTCTTTCTTTCTCTGTTTGATTCCGTTCTTATCGATACGAAACTGATCGCAGAAACGCGCGAAGCCGAACTGATGATGATGATGATGATGATGGAAATCGATAGGTCAAAACCCTAATTATTCGATTTGGGAGCAATATTATGGCTCTGTCCCGCTTGTTGGTTCCTGGAATTCATCTAAAGCTGTAATCATTCTCTTTCTATTACTCTTTATTTATGAGTTTCCACCAATCTCTAATTTTAAATTCTCAATTGTTTTGGTGGTGTCACAGCTCTCTTTAGGACGTGAATCAGCATCGATGTGGGAATTGAGCTTTGTTCTTCCTCCTAATCACGGTAACTATGATTCAACTTCCCTATTGTTGTTCGCCTCTCAGGCTGGGTTGAGTTACTTTGGTGATAACAAAGCATACAGATGTTAAGATTATAAAGTTATTCTATATATATATATATTTTATCCATATTCTGTTTTTTCCCAAAATGATCTAGTTTTGCTGACTTATTCATCGTGCTTTTCAATAGGATAAAACAAATGAGGATTTTCAATCTCTTAAAGATTTGCAAACTTCTCATTTTCATTTCATCTATACATCGTTGAATTCAGAATCACTGGATTTCAAATTCCTATTGAAGCCAAAGCATAGCAATACACCTTGTATAGTCGAGGAGGATCCCAACTGTCTACTCTCAGGAGGGATGTTGCAAGGGTATACCAGGATGGCTCTTTTCAGGTTGAGTGCTGATGAAGTTTTGGAGTACAGGGTGTTCATTAAAGCAGACAGGGTCTCACCATTTGATCTTGCTGGAAGTTGGGAGGGCTTATCGAAACAATCTTCGTCCGTCAACTGTTCGTGGAATTCCTGATGTGAGCATAAATTCAGTGTCTGAGACTAGTCCTGAGGTATCTTTTGTCTCCCTCTCCCCCCTCCAAAAAACTGAAAGCATTACTTATACAATCTTCCATGGAATATTCTTCTATTTTGAAAGAAAATGTTATTTGCCAGTATATTATTACCAATCCTTATCGAGAAAAAAGATTGATTAGGATTGATTAGTTTTGCATCTTTTGCTCTTTGATTTATATTTTTTTTCACTGTTTTAGTATTTGATTAGTTCCTTACAGTGTGATGTGCTTATGTTAGCAACGTAAAAAGGAATGACTTATCACATCCTTTGTCTAAAATGACATATAACAAAAGCACGATATGAAACCGACATGACTAACATGTCATTATCTTAAACCTAGAACATAGAGATGTCAAAGACACATTTATTTTATTTCCTTCGCAAAAAAAAGAGACATTTATTTAAAATTATAATCAGATATTTCAGGTTTTTTGCATTAATTTATGATATTTACATTTCAAATACGATGGAAAATAAGTCATGAAATTGACATTATTTCTAGGTGTATTGAAGCAAATCTTTATTAATGTTGCTGCAAGAAATATTTATTTTCTTCATACTTTCTTCCTCTATCTTGCCTTTTCAGAATAACTCATCAGCTAGCTTGGAGCTCGATCTTGAACACTATGTTGTCCCAGCTCCTTCTTCAAACTCAGGCCATGCCTATTTAGCTAACTTGACAGAGAATCCTAGATCATTAACTAGTTTTGGGGTTCATTTGAATGCTGATGGATCAGGGAGCACCACATCATCGAAGGAGAGTGGTATTCATCGGGATCGACCAACAACTGTAAAGGTGTTTTCTTGCTTGTAAATATTAAATTTCCTTTCTATTATAGGAATTAGAGTGTAAGACATGAAAATATTTGGACATTAATTGCAACTGCATTGATTTTATTTCATTGCATCTTTCTTATCCAGACAGGATTTAAATGTCATGTCTAAAAGAAATACATTTTAAAATTAAAAAATAGCCTTTTGTGTACAAAAAAAAAATTTGTAAGGATACTTTTGATTTTTTTTTTCTTATTAAAAAAAAGTTTTTTTCGTCTGGATACTTCTTAAAACAGTTTTCAGGGGGAAAAAAGGAGAAAAATAGAGAACAGAAACACTATTTTTCTTACAATTGTTAATGATTTTTTACATATAATTTTTTTTTCATAAGGAGATCAAATAAATGTGTTATATTGATTTAAATGTTTTACATATAATTTGATTTAAATGTGTTATATTTATAAATGAATACACAGATGAAATAAATGGAAATACAAGAATACAAAAACATCTTTTTAAACTGTCTTAAAACTGAAACAATGGAAAGCAATTCTAGAAGTTCAATCTTTAAAAAAAGTACACTGAAACAACTCCATATTTTGCTAGTTTGTTTATTTGTCCATCCATTGTCTCATTAGAGATATGAAATCAATATTTAAATCATGAATAGGAATTTTATTGTTTTTTGCGCCTCAATGACACTTTTACTCATCTGTTTACGGTATCTTTAATCATGTTTATTTTTGGTTGTTGCTTATTTAGGATATGACAGTCATTGTCCATGATCCATCCAAGATGTATATGGGTTCTGGAATGGTTGAATCAAGGTTGGTTGGGACATTTTTCTCATTTACAAAAGCAGGACGGTCATAGGGGACTTTTTGTGGATCGAGGTGTTGGATCCCCTAGGCTTGCTAAATCAGCTAGTACTAGCACTTTCTGTTCGAATCTGAAGTTGGATACAGAGTCTAAGGTTTGTATTTGCCTTTTCATCTCTCAATATCTCAAGTCATATTATTTATCTTCCATATCTTCTTGTTTGTTAATATGTAGAACTCAATGCCAGCAGCGGCTGGAGCGGTTGCTGCTGCAGCTGTCACTGATCAAATGCCAAAAGAGGACAGACATTTGGCAAGCGTCTTGGTACTTTTCTGGATGAATGCTTTTCATAAAACTATATTAACTATTGAGTTGTAGCTATGGTGAGGTGGTAGACTACAGTCATTGTAATATGCTAAGAAGCTGTAGTTATTTGGGGACAAAATTTCATTTTCTCATTAATAGTTTGGTTTTCTCAAGAATGAAAATGCTCTCAGCAGTCGGCACTTTTTTTTTATGTATTATAGGTTTGTCTGCCAGCTCGAGGCAAGACTTTTACTGCTGATAAGCTTACGACATATCTCCTCCGTTGGTTAGGTCATGAGACAAAGCATTTCAACATTGGCAAGGTTTGTCTTTCTTATCAGTCTTATGCATTGTATTATACGATGAATGAGCTTTAGATTTCAATATAAATATGTTTTCTCATTTGTAACAGTGCCGACGCCTTAAACATGGAGCTGATCAGGTGTGTTTTCAAATATGATGTACAATTTTGACTTGTCAATTTTCCAATGTCATAGAATTTTATTATCTATTTGGAGACTCGTTCTTTATATTTATACTGTGTAAAAGTGATTGAATTTTCAGTACTGCTCTCTTCAAAGACTGCCATTAGGTTCCCTAGGTTACTTATAAAGTAGAGGGCACTTTCATAGTAGAGGGCACTTTCATAGTTTGTTTTGTTCTGTTTTATATGTATTATGTTTTTCTTTTTCTTTTTCTTTTTGTAGGAAACAAGATGTTTCATAGTTTTATTAACTCATACTTTCATAGTTTTGTAGGAAACAAGATGTTTCATTGAAAAAAGAAGCTGAAAAAAATGTATTCATAAAAAAAAATGACCAAAATGATCAATTTTAGACCACAATGGGAGGATATAGTAAACATTTTTTTCAAATTTTTTAATTCACACAAAAGTTTATATTCATATAAAATTCACATTTTTGACCAAGCGTTTATCAAATCCAAGTTATTCAATCACGTGCTTGAAATGAACTCGTTTATGGTTTTGAAAATTTATGTTTTAGGGATGAAATTTTAAGATGTTTTTCTCAAGGCTTTTGGTCAAGAATAAAAAGCTTTGGAAAGATAGATTAATGAACCTCTCAAACCATATATTGAATTGAAAAAAGAAACTGAAAAATAATAATAATAATAATAATAATAATAATAATAATCATCATCATCGTTTTTAGACTAAAATTGGAGGACTATAGTAAACGTTTTTTTTCAATTTTTTTAATTCACAAAAGTTTATATTCATATAAAATTCACATTCTCTACTTTTTATTTGACCAAGCATGTACCAAACTCAAGTTATTCAATCACGTACTTGAAATGAACTTGTTTATGGTTTTGGAAATTTGTTTTTCTCAAAACTTTTGGTTTGAAAGCTTTGAGCATCCCTACCCATATATTGAAAAAAGAAACTAAAAAATGGACTCATAAAAAAATGAACAAAGTAATCATTTTTAGACAAAAAAAAAAAAAAAAAAAAAAAAAGTATATTCATATAACATTCACATCCCTCAATATTTATTTGACCAAGCATGTGTTGGGTATTTTTCACATTAGCGGTGAAAAACTCAAAAGTAAAAGCCCAATAGGGTAATTAGGAAAAAGTCAGTCGGATTTGTTGTTGCAAGCAAACCGAAGAGAAAGAAAAACGAAATTAGAGAGAAAGAAAAATGGAAGAATTCTACATCCGTACAGTTTTCGTATTTCAGTCTGTTGGGGATCAATTCGTGGTCCATCGAGCTGAAATTTTGACAACGTGTTCTTGACACGAGGGTCTTCAATCTGAACGGTGGAGATTTCGTTTGGAGCTATCTACATGCAGATTCCAGTGGGTAGTTCGTGGCCACTTTAAGTGAGATCTTTATATTCTTTACTCTCTTGAATTATTGTCGTTTGTTGCCGAGATTGATCATTTTGAGATATCAATAGTTGTATGCCTCTAGTTGTGACTAAGAAGAACTCGTTGTAGCCCATTATTGATTATAGTAGAGTTTGTTGACTTCGGTCTGTAGTTTGTGCTTGAATTATATTGTGTTCTACTTGTTTAATTTCCTATTAGGTTCACATAAGAGATGGATTAATTGAATTATATAATTTAGTAATTATCCGAACAAGGGTTGTTGGGGGTGCGCCTAAAGTCCCACATCGTTTAGAAGAGGGGAAGATCATGGGTATATAAGAAGAGACAACATTTGTTGGGTTTTATGTCTTAAAACTCATGGTTTGTAAACTGAATGTATATTCTATTTTGCAATAAAATTGTTATTGAGTTTTATTGAGTAAAATTGTTATTGAATAAAGTGAGTTGTGTTTACTTTTAACCTAACTCCAATAAACAAAGAACCCATGGTCATAGGTTGTATACTTAAACTTCATCATGTGTGACATGATTGTGGATCAAGTTCAAGTAATAGCCAGAACGGTCTATAGTATATGGATAAGGCTGGGTACCTTATCCTGGGGACACTATTGGACGCGGCCTGCTTTGCATAGTTCAAACGATGTGATCCGAAATCGTTCATGTGGAGACATACGAGTGGGGGCGTCCTATACAATGAGTTTGCATAAGATTGAACCGCGAAACAAGTCGCTCTTTCTTTATAACTCCGTTTAGTGTAAAGACCGATTTTTTCATATGATGACCTAAGTAACTCGATCTGAACTCGATCTGAATCCTGAGCACACTATAAACTCCTGTTTATTCTGGCTTATCCTTTGACTTGTATGGGTGAAAGTGGCCCGAGATCGCCGACTCAATAAGCCTACCATCTTAGGGATAAGACCGGGTAGGTAGCTGTGAACATAGTCCTGCGAGATGGAATTCACTCCTACCCGCCTTGAGGGACTAGTGGAGAAGTTGTTCCCTTAAGTGCTGACTCCGGGTCTTGAACTAGGGATCCCACCTTCTCATTGACTGGAGAGGGACTTGGTATAGTGATGAGATCACTTACCAATCAGTTTGGTGGTTGGACCACAAACAAATAGTTCATTAGAGGATCAATGAGACTTAAGGAACAAGAGGTAATTACGGGTAAAACGGTTATTTTGACCCAACTGTAACTACGAACAACCTGTGAAGGATCGACTTACTGATGATGGTTATATCAAGAGGACAAAAATATATCTACGGTGAGGAGAGTGCAACCCTTGGACTTTAGTGGAGTCTCTGAGGGTTAACGAATGTTGGTTAGCTTGGCTAAAGAGTTTGACCGGTTAATCTTGTATCGTTGGAGCTCATGATATGTAGGTCCTTTAGGTTCTCCTGGCTAGCTCGGATTAAGTCGTGTAACAATATGAGAGAAAAATAATTTGAATTTATTCAAATTCGTTTTTGGAAGAATGATGGACATATTTAAATATGATTTAAATATGGGATCGGTCTAAAATATGAATAGGGATTCATGTGTGATGATTCGATTTAAGAAACCGAGATTAGTCTTATTATTTAATTAATATTTTATATTAAATTAAATAATAATATTAATTAATTAAAAAGTTTAATTAATTAAAATTTATTTTGTTTATTAAAATTAATTATGAATTAATTTTAAAATGACAAAATATTACAAGTGGATTATCCAAGTTGAGTGGATTTATCCCAGTTGTGAAGTGGATTGTGAATCACCAACCACATGCATAAACTCATCAATTTTGGAACACTTGGTTGAAGACTAATCCATCCAATTTGAGGTGTCATGCTAAGCAAAAAGTTTGTTGCATGTGAATTGCCTATAAATTGGATGAAGTTCAAATGGTTTGAGGTTGATGAATTTTCAAAGAGTTTGAACATTTGAATGAGGGTTGATGAAGAGTTCATGTAGCTGAGAAATTAGAAATCTAAGTGTTAGATATTTCTCACAAAATCCTCATCACTTTCATCTTCTCATCTTCTTCTTCCAAACTTTTTTCTTTCATAAAGGAGTCCCACCACTCCGTTGCTCGGCCCGAGGATAGCGGGACTACCGGAGGTGGTTCTCGAAGAGTTCAAGCGAAGCTTCGAAGGGTTCGTGTGGAGATTCGAGCATTGAAATAGAAGTTTTTAGAACTACAAGAGGTATGTGTTCTAATTTATTTTATTTCCAAGTTTTGAGCATGCTTCTAGTTTAGCTAAATTGATGAAGTTAGAGTGCCAATGATCTGACTCACTTCCGTTGCGCTACATGCGCTCCATCAACATTCTCCTGATATGAGGTCTTTTGGGGTGACCAAAAGTAAAACCATGTGGGTTTATGTCCAAAGTGGACAATATCGTTATGTCATCGTGGTATCAGAGTCATGCCCCTAACTTAGCCGTGTCGGTGAAATCCTCGAGTGTCGAACAAAGATATGGTGAGCCTCAAAGGTGTAGTCATTGGTGGAGATCCGCCTCAAATGTGTAGTCATTGGTGGAGATCTGTGGTGTGCTCCGGTGAAGGAGAGCCTAGATAAAAGTATCTAGACGGATAAAGATGACTATTCGAGGGGAGGATTGTTGGGGGTGCGCCCAAAGTCTGGGTGACCAAAAGCAAAATCATGCGAGTTTATTGCCAAAGTGGACAATATCGTACTTGTAGAGTTATGTCATCCTTATCAGCATGTTGCGAAATTTTAAGGCATTTTTCTTAAGGCTTTTGGTCTGAAAGCTTTGGGGTAATAGGTTAATGAATCTCTCAAACCATATATTTTAAAAAGAAACTAAAAAAATGTACTCATACAAAAATGGCCAAAATGATCGTTTTTAGACCAAAATTGAAGAACTATAGTAAACGGTTTTTTCAAATTTTTTTAATTCACAAAAAAAAGTTTATATTCATATGAAATCCAAGTTATTCAACCACGTTCTTGAAATGAACTCGTTTATGGTTTTGGAAATTTACGTTTTAAGGATGAAATTTTAAGGAGTTTTACTAAAGGCTTTTGGTCTGAAAGCTTTGGAGAGGTAGGTTTATGAATCTCCCAAACCATATATTGAAAAAAAAAAACTGAAAAATGTACTCATAAAAAAATGACCAAAATGGTCGTTTTTAGACCAAAATTGGAGGACTATACTAAACGTTTTTTTTTCAAATTTCTTTAATTCACAAAAAAGTTTATATTCATGTAAAATTCAAATTCTCCACTTTTATTTGACCAAGCATGTGTCAAATCCAAGTTATTCAACTACGTGATTGAAATGAACTCGTTTATGGTTTTTGCAATTTACGTTTAAGAGATAAAAAATTAAGGTATTTTTCTCGAGGCTTTTGGTCCGAAAGCTTTGGAGGGGTAGGTTAATGAACCTCCCAAACCATATATGAAAAAAGAAACTGAAAAATGTACTTAAAAAAAAATGACCAAAATGATCGTTTTTAGACCAAAATTGGAGAACTATAGTAGACGTTTGTTTTCAATTTTTTTTTAATTAAAAAAAAACGTTTATATTCATATAAAATTCACACTCCACTATTTATTTGACCAAGCATGTACCAAATTCAAGTTATCCAACCACGTGCTTGAAATGAACTCGCTTATGGTTTTGGAAATTTACATTTTAGGGATGAAATTTTAAGGTGTTTTTCTGAAGGCTTTTGGTTCGAAAGCTTTGGAGAGGTAGGTTAATGAACCTCCCAAACCATATATTTAAAAAAGAAACTGAAAAATGTAGTCATAAAAAAATGACCAAAATGATCGTTTTTAGACCAAAATTGGAGAACTATAGTAAACAAATTTTTCAAATTTTTTTAATTCACAAAAAAAAGTTTATATTCATATGAAATCCAAGTTATTCAACCACGTTCTTGAAATGAACACGTTTATGGTTTTGAAAATTTACGTTTTAGGGATGAAATTTTAAGGTGTTTTTCTGAAGACTTTTGGTCCGAAAGCTTTGGAGAGGTAGGTTATTGAACCTCCCAAACCATATATTTAAAAAAGAAACTGAAAAAATGTACTCATAAAAAAATGACCAAAATAGTCGTTTTTAAGACCAAAATTGGACTATAGTAAACGTTTTTTTTCAAAAAATATTTATTCACAAAAAAGATTATATTCATATAAAATTCATATTCTCCACTCTTTATTTGACCAATCATGTGCTAAATCCAAGTTATTCAACCACGAGCTTGAATGAACTCGTTTATTGTTTTTAAAATTTACGTTTAAGAGATAAAAATTTAAGGTGTTTTTCTCATGGCTTTTGGTCCGAAAGCCTTCGAGAGGTAGGTTAATGAACCTCCCAAACCATATATGGAAAAAAGAAATTGAAAATGTACTCATAAAAATATGACCAAAATGATCGTTTTTAGACCAAAATTGGAGGACAATAGTAAACGTTTTTTTTTATTTTTTAAATAATTCACAAAAAAGTTTATATTCATATAAAATTCACATTCTCCACTTTTTATTTGATCAAGCATGTATCAAATCCAAGTTATTCAACCACGTGCTTGAAATGAACTCTTTTATAGTTTTGAAAATTTTTTGTTTATCGATAAAATTTTAGAGTATTTTTCTTAAGATTTTTGGTTTAAAAGCTTTGGGATGTAGGTTAATGAACATACCAAACCATATATTGAAGAAAAAAAAAAAGCTGAAAAATGTACTCAGGACCAAAATGATCATTTTTATAATAAAATTGGAAGATTATAGTAAACGATCTTTTCAAATTTTTTTAATTCACAAAAAAATTTATATTCATATAACATTCACATTCTCACTTTTTATTTTACCAAGCAGGTACCAAATCCAAGTTATTGTACCACGTGCTTAAAGTGTTTTTCTCAAAGCTTTTAATTAAAATAATAATAAAAGGTATGTTCAATTTCAATTACACTACTTTAATATTGAGGTCACAAGTTCAACGTATATAGAGGTTGTAAATTTGTAATAGCAGCAAAAAAAAAAAAAAAAATCCATTTTTTACTCGAGAAAACAGTAAATATGAAAAAGTTTATAATTAAACAAATTATTTACTAATATTGTATTTGTTGATTCAAAATAACATGTTACATTTTTTAACAAATAATTTAACCTGTTTTAGTAATAAAAAGTCCATACAGATTTTAATTTACATTTAATATTTTTAATTTTATTTAATCCTTTTAAAAATAATAAGATGAATACTAAATACGTTTTTAATTCTTGTAATAAAAAAGCATATGTATCCTAAAAGAAAAACATATCAAACATCTGGGAGAGCAAAAATGGGAACAAAAACAATAATCTCAAATTAGATCAAAATCATAGAGAAAAATATGAACAGACAAAAACTGATGTGTCATAGGTGAAGGATAAAAAAACTACCAATGCACGTGGAAAGGACTTGAGAACCGTAGGCAATGGAATTGCAAATCCTGGCGTGAGCCGATCTTTAATATTCAATTTCAGCCTGCAAATGACTAATCTCTTTCAACTGAATAATTACATCAACTATCTTTAACAGTCTAGTCTAGTAACGAAGAAACTAACATAGAACAGTTGAGCTAACAAACGGGTGAAATATCAACTCTCTGTAGCAATAGCAAGGAACAAAATATTTATCAAGCTTAAGGATCATTTGAGAGTATTCTATAACACTGAAATTGTCACACCAGAGAAATACAACTTGAGGACGAGGCATTCAGCTGGGATTTCCCACATATCTGCTAGTGTTGGCATGACTTCAATATCCAATCTCTCTATGCTTTCTAAGAATCATAGTGATAGGAATGAGCTATCAGGATGGAAGTGGAAATATTATTAGGTATTAAGAGTATCTCAAAAGGAGAGGGTCCAAGTACCGCAAACACTTGGTTTTTATCTGATAGTTTGGTTATCTTTTACATCGCAATACATTTGGATTCTTATCACATAGACACCTACAAAATGCTTTCTAAGCATCGAGCAACAAATGTAGAAAGTAAACGACCCAGTCTGCATTATCAAAGCTATACAGACCATAAGCCCGAATAAACATTAGTTCATAGCGTGCTCAGGATTCAGATCGAGTTACCTAGGTCATCATATGAAAAAGTCGGTCTTTACAGTAAACAGAGTTATAAAGAAAGAGCGACTTGTTTCGCGGTTCAGTCTTATGCAAACTCATTGCATAGGACGCCCACACTCGCATGTCTCCACATGAACGATTTCGGATCACATCGTTTGTACTATACAAAGTGGGTTGCGTCCAATAGTGTCCTCAGGATAAGGTACCCAACCTTATCCCTATACTATAGACCGTTCTGACTATTACTTAAACTTGATCCACAATCATGTCACACATGAAGTTCAAATATACAACCTAAGCCATGGGTTCTTTGTTTAGTGGAGTTAGGTTAAAAGTAAACACAATTCACTTTATTCAATAACAACTTTACTGAATAAATCTCAATAACAATTTTATTGCAAAATAGAATATACATTCAGTTTACAAACCACGAGTTTTAGGACATAAAACCCAACATTATGTGTGACATGATTGTAGATCAAGTTCAAGTAATAGCCAAAACTCCAATAAACAAAGAACCCATGGCTATAGGTTGTATGCTTGAACTTCATGTGTGACATGATTGTAGATCAAGTTCAAGTAATAGCCAGAACGGTCTATAGTATAGGGATAAGGTTGGGTACCTTATCCTGGGGACACTATTGGACGCGGCCCACTTTGTATAGTACAAACGATGTGATCCGAAATCGTTCATGTGGAGACATGTGAGTGGGGGCGTCCTATGCAATGAGTTTGCGTAAGACTGAACCGCGAAACAAGTAGCTCTTTCTTTATAACTTCGTTTACTGTAAAGACCGATTTTTTCATATGATGACCTAGGTAACTCGATCTGAATCCTGAGCACGCTATTAACTTCTATTTATTCGGGATTATCCTTTGACTTGTATGGGTGAGAGTGGCCCGAGATCGCCGACTCAATAAGCCTACCATCTTGGGGATAAAACCGGGTAGGTAGTTGGGAACATAGTCCTGCGAGATGGAATTCACTCTTATCCGCCTTGATGGATTAGTAGAGAGGTTGTTCTCTTAAGTGCTGACTCCGGGTCTTGAACTAGGGATCCCGCCCTCTCATTGTCCCGAGAGGGACTTGGTATAGTGATGAGATCACATACCAACCGGTTTGGTGGTTGGACCACAAACCAATAGTTCATTAGAGGATCAGTGGGACTTAAGGAACAAGATGTAATTACGGGGGTAAAACGGTTAGTTTGACCCAACTGTAATTACGAACGACCTGTGAAGGATCGACTTACTGATGATGGTTATATCAAGAGGACAAAAATATATCTACGATGAGGAGAGTGCAACCCTTGGACTTTAGTGGAGTCTCCGGGGGTTAACGAATGTTGGTTAGCTTGGCTAAAGAGTTTGGCCGGTTAATCTCGTATCGTTGGAGCTCATGATCTGTAGGTCCTTTAGGTTCTCTTGGCTAGCTCGGATTAAGCCGTGTAGCAATATGAGAGAAAAAGAATTTGAATTTATTCAAATTCATTTTTGAAAGAATGATGGACATATTTAAATATGAGATTGGTCTAAAACATGAATAAGAATTCATGTGTGATGATTCGACCGATATATTCATGAATATATCCGTAAAATTCTCTCGATATGGATATGAAAAACTATTTTGTGTCTAGGTTTGTAAATTTAAAAAAATCATAGGAAGACATAGGTTTAATGAACATAAAATTAAAAATTTAGATATTTGTTGAACATCTTTTTACAAACAATAATTTTACTCTTCATTAAGTGGTCATGGGTTCAATCACCGCATTAATATTATTTGAAATTTAGTTACATACGTAAGAAATTACATTATTTTTAACATAACAATTCAATAAAAAATAAAAAAAACCAATACTCGCTCCACTTAATTATAAATGATACCTAGAAAAAACTTAATTATAAGTGAGAAATATTAAGAGGGACGTATTTGATACAATTTTTCTGTGGCCCCGGTGAGCGTAAGGTAAAAGGCTCTGCATCAGATTGCTTCTAGGACATTGTGGAGCTCCATAGTTACTCGGAAGGTCTCTGCGTGTTCCATGAAGTCGGTGCTCCCGTCGTATTCCTTCGTTATGAGCAACTTCAGAGGCGTGCAATAAAAAATTACATTATTTTTAGTATAATAATTCAATGACTAAAAATAAAAAATAAACAAACAATTGTTTAATTTAATTATAAATGATGCCTAAAAAGAAATTAATTATAGGTGAAAAATATTAAGAAGAAGAAAAAAGAGGAACATATTTGATATAATTTTTTTATTCTAGTTTTTTTTTCTTTATATAGATGAGATGTGAATTTGAACTTCTGACCTCATCGAGTATATTTTTGTCCGAATCCTCATTTCTTATTTTTAATTTTCCCTTCCTATTAAAACACACAATTTTTTTTTGAACTATTATTTCTTATTCTTAACATAGACCTCTTCCATTTTGTTATCACCAAAAAAAAAAAAAAAAAAAAAAAATTATTACTCGTTGTTGTCGTTCTCTAAAATTTCACAAACGAGAAAATAATTAACCGCTTTTATAAAGAAAAAAATGAAAGAAAAAAAACTAATCACGGTACTAAAATCAACCATCACCAGCTTAATATTTACGCTAGGCGTATCAACTCGCGTATAAATCGCGTACAAATCGCGTATAAATCGCGTATAAATCGCGTACAACTCGCGTATAAATCGGGTACAGCTGTACGCCTCTGCCAAACTCTAACCATTCGTAAGCTATAAATATACAAGTACGAACAATTCACTTGGGAGCGAACTGAACAATGAACATAATAATCTTCGTTGAATTGTGACCTGCGATAATGGCGATGGCTTCCTTCGACTCTCGATGATCGCTCAGGTACGATTCGAACACAAACTAAAAATGGCTAAGAAGAAAGAACTGGAAGGATTTCATTGTCAGATTAATGGATGGATTTAGCAAATCATGTATGAATGAAGTGATTTAGTGTAAGAAAAGCAGTATGAATTTCTCGGTAGCAACTGAATTTGAATTTTGGATCGATCTCTGTCTGTATCATTCCTTTCTTTTCAAGATTACCGTAACTCAGAAATCCAAGCTAGTGTGCTGATGATGATGGAAATCGATAGGTGAAAACCCTAATTATTCGAAGAAGATCGAGTTGGGCTTAGGTTTTCGTTCAATTATAAACGTGGCAGAGAAGAATTCACCAAATTTTCGCACCCGTGGCATTGATGGGCCATCGTCTTTAACTAACGAAGCATAACAAAACAAGCAGTGAGTTATTTCATCATCGTCTTTCTTTCTCTGTTTGATTCCGTTCTTATGGATACGAAACTGATCGCAGAAACGCGCGAAGCCGAACTGATGATGATGATGATGGAAATCGATAGGTCAAAACCCTAATTATTCGATTTGGGAGCAATATTATGGCTCTGTCCCGCTTGTTGGTTCCTGGGGCTGGGATTCATCTAAAGCTGTAATCATTCTCTTTCTATTACTCTTTATTTATGAGTTTCCACCAATCTCTAATTTTAAATTCTCAATTGTTTTGGTGGTGTCACAGCTCTCTTTAGGACGTGAATCAGCATCGATGTGGGAATTGAGCTTTGTTCTTCCTCCTAATCACGGTAACTATGATTCAAATTCCCTATTGTTGTTCGCCTCTCAGGCTGGGTTGAGTTACTTTGGTGATAACAAAGCATACAGATGTTAAGATTATGAAGTTATTCTATATATATATATATATATATATATATATATATATATATATATATATATATATATATTTTATCCATATTCTGTTTTTTCCCAAAATGATCTAGTTTTGCTGACTTATTCATCGTGCTTTTCAATAGGGTAAAAGAAATGAGGATTTTCAATCTCTTAAAGATTTGCAAACTTCTCATTTTCATTTCATCTATACATCGTTGAATTCAGAATCACGGGATTTCAAATTCCTGTTGAAGCCAAAGCATAGCAATACACCTTTGTATAGTCGAGGAGGATCCCAACTGTCTACTCTCAGGAGGGATATTGCAAGGGGATACCAGGATGACTCTTTTCAGGTTGAGTACTGATGAAGTTTTGGAGTACAGGGTGTTCATTAAAGCAGACAGGGTCTCACCATTTGATCTTGCTGGAAGTTGGGAGGGTTATCGAGACAATCTTCGTCCTTCAACTGTTCGTGGAATTCCTGATGTGAGCATAAATTCAGTGTCTGAGACTAGTCCTGAGGTATCTTTTGTCTCCCTCCCCCCTCCAAAAAACTGAAAGCATTACTTATACAATCATCCATTGAATATTCTTCTATTTTGAAAAAATGTTATTTGCCAGTATATTATTACCAATCCTTATCTCAAGCCTTGGAGAAAAAAGATTGATTAGGATTGATTAGTTTTGCATCTTTTGCTCTTTGATTTATGTTTTTTTTCACTGTTTTAGTATTTGATTAGTGTGATGTGCTTATTTTAGCAACGTAAAAAGGAACGACTTTGTCTAAAATGACATATAACAAAAGCACTATATGAAACCGACATGACTAACATGTCATTATCTTAAACCTAGAACATAGAGATGTCAAAGACACATTTATTTTATTTCCTTCGCAAAAAAAAGAGACACATTTATTTAAAATTATAATCAGATATTTCAGGTTTTTTGCATTAATTTATGATATTTACATTTCAAATACAATGGAAAATAAGTCATGAAATTGACATTATTTCTAGGTGTATTGAAGCAAATCTTTATTAATGTTGGTGCAAGAAATATTTATTTTCTTCATACTTTCTTCTTCTATCTCGCCTTTTCAGAATAACTCATCAGCTAGCTTGGAGCTCGATCTTGAACACTATGTTGTCCCAGCTCCTTCTTCAAACTCAGGCCATGCCTATTTAGCTAACTTGACAGAGAATATTAACTGGTTTTGGGTTTCATTTGAATGCTGATGGATCAGGGAGCACCACATCATCTAAGGAGAGTGGTATTCATGGGGATCGACCAACAACTGTAAAGGTGTTTTCTTGCTTGTAAATATTAAATTTCCTTTCTATTATAGGAATTAGAGTGTAAGACATGAAAATATTTGGACATTAATTGCAACTGCATTGATTTTATTTCATTGCATCTTTCTTATACAGTCAGGATTTAAATGTCATGTCTAAAAGAAATACATTTTAAAATTAAAAAATAGCCTTTTGTGTACAAAAAAAAAAATCGTAAGGATACTTTTGATTTTTTTTTTCTTATTAAAAAAAAGTTTTTTTGGATACTTCTTAAAACAGTTTTCAGAGGAAAAAAAGGAGAAAAATAGAGAACAGAAATCGACCAGATCGAGCACGGATTTTTTTTTTTTTGTCGATTTGAAGTTTTTCTTAAAAAAAAGAAAAATAATAATAATAAATGGCCAGGATTTCAATTACCATCCCAAGATTGGCCAGTATTGCAATTTTTTTATTTTTTTATTTTAACTTCAAATCGACCTATAGAGAAATATCCTATTGAGAAATATTTCTTACAATAATGTAAAAAATATTTGGGGTATCTTTCGAAGTACCATCAATAAGTAATGTTTTATATGTTTTTCATTATAAAATATTTTTCAAAAACAACCATGAGAGTTTTTAAGGATGATCGGGATATGAATTTTATATAAACTTTGCTTTTAAAAGATAAATTAATTTAACATTCTTTTTTTAATAAACAAGTTCATTCTTAAGTTTCTGCATCTGTTTACAAATTATCCTATTGTGAAGATTTTTTTTTAACCGATTTTTTTTTTAAATGGAAATCTCGAAGTTTGGGACGAGGGTTATTCTTGATATAACCCAACAGAAACACTATTTTTCTTACAATTGTTAATGATTTTTTACATATAATTTTTTTTTTTGATAAGGAGATGAAATAAATGTGTTATATTGATTTAAATGTGTTATATTTATAAATGAATACAGAGATGAAATAAATGGAAATACAAGAATACAAAAACATCTTTTTAAACCGTCTTAAAACTGAAACAATGGAAAGCAATTCTAGAAGTTCAATCTTTAAAAAGTACACCGAAACAACTCCATATTTTGCTAGTTTGTTTATTTGTCCATCCATTGTCTCATTAGAGATATGAAATCAATATTTAAACCATGAATAGGAATTTTATTGTTTTTTGCGCCTCAATGACACTTTTACTCATCTGTTTACGGTATCTTCAATCATGTTTATTTTTTGTTGTTGCTTATTTAGGATATGACAGTCATTGTCCCTGATTCATCCAAGATGTATATGGGTTCTGGAATGGTTGAATCAAGGTTGGTTGGGACATTTTTCTCATTTACAAAAGCAGGACGGTCATAGGGGACTTTTTGTGGATCGAGGTGTTGGATCCCCTAGGCTTGCTAAATCAGCTAGTACTAGCACTTTCTGTTCGAATCTGAAGTTGGATACAGAGTCTAAGGTTTGTATTTGCCTTTTCATCTCTCAATATCTCAAGTCATATTATTTATCTTCCATATCTTCTTGTTTGTTAATATGTAGAACTCAATGCCAGCAGCGGCTGGAGCGGTTGCTGCTGCAGCTGTCGCTGATCAAATGCCTGGACCAAAAGAGGACAGACATTTGGCAAGTGTCTTGGTACTTTTCTGGATGAATGCTTTTCACAAAAGAGGACAGCTATGGTGAGGTGGACTACAGTCATTGTAATATGCTAAGAAGCTGTAGTTATTTGGGGACAAAATTTCATTTTCTCATTAATAGTTTGGTTTTCTCAAGAATGAAAATGCTCTCAGCAGTCGGCACTTTTTTATGTATTATAGGTTTGTCTGCCAGCTCGAGGCAAGACTTTTACCGCTGCTAAGCTTACGAGATATCTTCGTTGGTTAGGTCATGAGACAAAGCATTTCAACATTGGCAAGGTTTGTCTTTCTTATCCGTCTTATGCATTGTATTCGATGAGATTCCAATATAAATATGTTTTCTCATTTGTAACAGTACCGACGCCTAAAACATGGAGCTAATCAGGTGTGTTTTCAAATATGATGTACAATTTTGACTTGTCAATTTTCTAATGTCATAGTATTTTATTTTATTATCTATTTGGAGACTCGTTCTTTATATTTATACTGTGTAAAAGTGACAATGCTTGGGGGAGAAACTCATAGTTTATCAATTGTGACTAGCACACGAATCAAATGGTTCTTAGGAGCGCACATAAACTTGTGCTGTATGACTGAATTTTCAGTACTGCTCTCTTCGAAGACTGCCATTAGGTTCCCTAGGTTACTTATAAAGTATAGGGCACTTTCATAGTTTGTTATATATATATATATATATATATATATATTTGTAGGAAACAAGATGTTTCATAGTTTTATTAACTCATACTTCAGTCTTTTGGTGATTCAGGATTTTTTATGCTATTGTTGAAGTTCCTTTATGTGCAAAAAATTTATGCATGCAGAGTCCGCTGACTTTTTTCAATCCAGAAGGCATGGAGGCACGTAATGAGGTGAATGCTAGAAACTGATGACATGTTACAGGCAAAAGAAAGTGATAATACTTCCGCCTTCAATTGTCTATTGGTTTCATCTGCTTAAGTTGACATTTAAGTTGGGGACCTGTCACTCTTTAACTCTAACAAATGGAACACCCCCTCCCCCAAAAGAACAAAAGGGAAATTGGCTATTATTTTAAGAAATTAACTGACTCTTCCTACTATAAAAGAAAAAGAAGCAATTTTAAGTTTACCCGACTAACATGGATTAATGTTAACACTTTGTTAATTTTTTTTTCTTTGTGTACATAGTTTTAATATATTACCTGCTACTAGGTAGCAACTCTAGCTATGGAGGATATGATATCTTGGATGCAGGAAGGTGGCAAGGTAAGGTCCTCGACGGTTGCATCTGTTACATGAATTTAAACTTTAAACTAATGGTTTTATTTGCTAATGCTAAATTAATTTAGGTTGGAATATTTGATGCTACAAACAGTACGAGGAAACGAAAAACATGTTGATGAAATTAGCTGAAGGAAAATGTCAGGGTATAATGATCGTACTTGTAAATATAGTGAAGAATTCCAGAAATATTAAGTTTTATCTCATTCTTCTTTATCTTTTAATTGCAGATAATTTTTCTGGAAACTCTATGCAATGATCAACAAATCATTGAAAGGAATCAGGAATGTACGTCTTAAAATACAACAGAGCCGTGATTATGCAGAGGAGTATGTTTCCCATGCAGCTTCTTTTATTCATTTTGGAATGGTGTTTTTTTTTCAGCACAGTGAGTGTTTTTTTCCCTTCCTTCTAGCAGGCTGGAAACCGTGATTTCAAAGCTCGTCTGGACAACTATGAAAATGTAGTTCTCTAAAATATTAATATTTTTCTCTAAAATCTGAATTTGCTTCTCATGCCAGGCTTATGAACCTGTTGAAGAGGGATCTTACATTAAAGTGATTGACATGGTTAGTGGCCATGGAGGACAAATACATCTAAGTTTTGCTCTTCTGTGGTTTATCGTGCCTTTGTTACCTCATATTTTTCAATTTCTCGGTTGCTAAGGTTAATAGTTTTGTTTAGATGAAGGCATGAAGCACACATAGGATTTATTTCACTTAATTCTGGTATTCTCAAAGTATATATTTTCTTATTCAGGTCAACAACATCCGTGGGCATCTCCCTGGACGAATTGTCTTTTTCTTGGTATGATCTCCTTTGATATTGATATTTTTTATTTATTTTGACGAAAATGTGGACATTCTTTATACGTTTGAGGCTCCATAAATTCTAGCTTGAATTTAATGGATTTGTCTTATCATGAATCTAAAACCCCCTCATGCCTCCCATCCCTATTTTCTTACCCGACCACCAGGTGTTGTCCTTTTTTGTAATTTTCGAGCAAAGGACTTCTATGCGAGTGCTAGCATTTTTACAGTGAAGGACATTGGGATAAAGCTAAGCCTTTTGAATTGCTAATGAGGGTTAGCAAATTTACAAAAAGGGCTCAATAAAACTTCTTTTATATTATATTACAAATAGAGGAGAGGAAATTCAATAACCACTAGATCTAAAAGGACTTGAGGTGATGTCCCTTACGAGTTGTTAAATTTTTTTTTTTTTTTTTTTTTTTTTTTTGATATCCGTGAAGCTTACGCGCACCTCGACTATTCTCACGGGACAGACCGCCTGACCCTACAACATTTGGCTGCCAAGGAGTTGTTAAATTATGAAAAGGGCTCAAGGTGATGTCACTTTTTGAATTGTTAATTCTGGAAATTGGAATCTTGAGTGTATGATTTGCTAATTGAATTCCCATATGGTGGACTCTGGAAATTGTTTGATGGTTGTAGCTTTCATGCAAGTTTAGAATTTTTTTTGACATGTAGGAATAGGATGTATTTTTATTGAACTACACAAAAATCATCTTTATACTATTATATTATTATGTACTCAACAAATTTCTTTATGCTCTCATCAAATAGTTTATTTATTGTTGTGCAGGTAAATACCCATCTCACACCGTGTCTGCTCACTAGGCATGGAGAGAGTATGGATAATGTTAGAGCAAGGATAGGAGGTGACACGGAAATAAGGTATGCATAATAACGCAGGTATAGGGATAAAATCTTCATGTTCTTAATCTTATCTCTCGAAAGATTTTAAAGGTAACTTATTGTATCTAGTACCTTTAGTTATGAAAGGAGAGATTCGGCTGTTGAACCTGCCATTATTTTTTCACATTTAACTGACACATAGTATCACAGTGAACAAGGACAGAATAGAAAAAAAAATGTTAACGAAGGCATTTTTTAAGAATTCTAGATAGATGGGTTCATTCGAATAGAAAAATGTTAACGAACCCATCTATCTAGAATACCTAAACGACGTCATTCGAATACCTCATTTTTCAATATGTGGTAGTTCACGTGTCCCTAACACCTCATTTTTCAATGTTTTCTCTTACAAATTAGATTCTTTTTAAAACTTCTTTATATTTTCAAAGGGTTCTCTCTTCACTTTTAAATGTTCTACTCCTCAAAACTTGGTAATTTTTTCATGCTTGTTTTTAACTCATCCCTTGCCCGGTACTAAGAGGTTTCATTTCTCGTATCGCATTGTCGAGTTACTTATTAAAAAGAATATATCAATGAACTCATAAGGAAATTGTATCTTTTTCAAACTTATTTTTATATGCTGGCCAAGAGGTAACATTTAATAAGTATAATATGCTAGCATTTGAATAATTAATTTCCTGGATTTATGCATCGTCTAAAATTCAGATGATATGCAATGCAGCAATTGTCATGATTTCAACTTCTCCAAGTTCTTGTGTAGTAGGTACACCATTCAAACATTTGTAGAACTTGAAATGTTGATTTCTCTACTATCAAATTATTATTAATCTTGAAAGCTTAAAACAGGTTGGGATTGGCTTAGCATTTAAATTTGATTTTAAAAGTTTGTGTTAAATTACAATTTTAGTTAAAAAAAAACGACAGCTTCAATTTGTAATAGTTCTATTATCCTCTTTATGTTTTGTTTTAATTAACACTTGTCAGACATTTACATGGAAATTTTGCAGAGAAGTTTCTTTGCTAGAGATGCAAAGTGGAGATTGAACGGGGGATTGAGAATGCAGAGAAAATCAGAAAAATCAGAGGATGGAACTGGAAGGTACTATCATACTGATGAATTTATATTTCATTAATTTAATTATCTTTATATTTCGTTAATTTAATTATCGTATCAAGTATCAACTAAACTAAGTCATCCAAGATTACTCTTGCGATTTGATTTGATGATGAGGAAGTTCAGTTTAGACAAAGTTGATATATATGTCTACAATTGTAGAGTTAAATAAGGCCTTTTCAATTTGTTGACAAACACGATGTGATGGAGTAACATATAGCAATGGTGTCATTCTAGGAAATTCAGAAACGGTCCTACGTATCGTGGTTGCTTTGAAATAGTGGTGTCTTGTATCTTTGGTTGCCCCACTAAATAGTGACCATCCAAATAATTGTTGTCGTGAGATATTGTTATTTTGAAATATTTGCACTTCGAAATGCTAGTTACCTCAAGATATTGGTCTCTCGTGATGTTCTTTCTCTCAAAATATTTGTCCCACGAAATATTGGTCCTTGAAATTTGGTTTTCTTCGAATCATTGGATATCGTGGTTGCTTTGAAGTAGTGGCTCTTGTATCTTTTGTTGCCTCTAAATAGTGGACCCATTAAAATATTTGTTGCTGCAAGATGTTGGTATTTTGAAATATTTGCACCTCAAAATCCATGAGGATTTACGATGAAATTTTAAGGTGCTTTTCTCAATGCTTTTGGTCCCAAAGCTTTGGAGAGGTAGCTTAATGAATCTCTCAAACTATATATTGAAAAAAGAACCTAAAAAATGTACTCATAAACAAATGACCAAAATGATCACCAAAATTGGAGGACTATTATACTAAACGTTTTGTTTTTCAAATTTCTTTAATTCACAAAAAAAATTATATTCATATAAAATTTACTTTTTTTTTATTTTATTTTATCAAGCATGTGTCAAATCTAAGTTATTCAACCACGTGATTGAAATGAACTTCGTTTATGATTTTTGAAATTTACGTTTAATAGATAAAAAGGTGTTTTTCTCAAGGCTTTTGGTTCGAAAGCTTTGGAAGAGGTAGGTTAATGAACCTCCCAAACCATATATAAAAAAAGAAACTGAAAAATGTACTAAAAAAATTGACCAAAATTATCGTTTTTAGACAACAAAAAATTGGAGGACTATAGTAAACGTTTTTTTTCAATTTTTTTAATTCAAAAAAAAGTGTATATTCATATAAAATTCACATAAAATTCACATTCTCCACTATTTATTTGATCAAACATGTACTAAATTCAAGTTATCCAACCACGTGCTTGAAATGAACCCATTTATGGTTTTGGAAATTTACGTTTTAGGGATGAAATTTTAAGGTGTTTTTCTCAAAGTTTTTGGTCCGAAAGCTTTGGAGAGGTAGGTTAATGAACCTGAACCATATATTTAAAAAAAAAAAATTGAAAAATGTACTCATCAAAAAATGACCAAAATAATTCTTTTTAGACCAAAATTGGAGGACTATATAGTAAATGTTTTTTTCCAAGAAATATTAATTCGTAAAATTCACACTCCGCTTTTTTTTTACCAAGCATGTACCAAATCTAAGTTATTCAACCACGTGCTTAAAATGAACTCGTTTATGGTTTTGAAAATTTACGTAAGGGATGAAATTTGAAGGTGTTTTTCTCAAGGCTTTGGGTTCAAAAGCTTTGTGGATGTAGGTTAATGAACCTCTCAAACCATATATTGAAAAAAGAAACTGAAAAATTGTAATTAAAAAAAAAAAAAAGACCAAAATGATCGTTTTTAGACCAAAATTGGAGTATTATAGTAAACGTTTTTTTTCAATTTTTTTAATTCACAAAAAAGTTTATATTCATATAAAATTCACATTCTCCATTTTTTATTTGACCAAGCATGTACCAAATCCAAATCCAAGTTATTCAACTACGTACTTGAAATGAACTCGTTTATGATTTTGGAAATTTTAGTCAGGAATGAAATTTGAAGGTGCTTTTCTCAAGACTTTTGGTTTGAAAGCTTTGGGAGTGAACGTTAATGAACCTCCCTACCCATATATTGAATAAAGAAACTCAAAAATGGACTCATAAAAAAATGAACTAAGTAATCATTTTTAGACAAAAATTATAGGATTATAGTAAACTATTTAATTTTTTTTTTAATTCACAAAAAAAAAAGTTTATATTCATATAGCATTCACATTCCCCAATTTTTATTTGATCAAGCATGTACCAAATTAAAGTTAAGAAAACTACATTCACATTCCCCAATTTTTTCTTAAGGCTTTTGGTCTGAGAGTTTTGGGTGGTAGGTTAATGAATCTCCCAAACCATATATAAAAAATAAACTGAAAAATATACTCATAAAAAAATGACCAAAATGATCGTTTTTAGACCAAAATTGGAGAACTTAGTAAACGATTTTTTCAAATTTTTTTAATTCACAAAAAAAAAAGTTTATATTCATATGAAATCCAAGTTATTCAACCACGTGCTTGAAATGAACTCGTTTATGGTTTTGGAAATTGTTATTCAACCACGTGCTTGAAATGAACTCGTTTATGATTTTGAAAATTTACGTTTTAGGGATGAAATTTTAAGTTGTTTTTCTCAAGGTTTTTGGTCCGAAAGCTTTGGAGATGTAGGTTAATGAATCTCCCAAACCATATATTGAAAAAAGAAACTGAAAAAATGTACTCATAAAAAATGATCAAAATTATCGTTTTTAGACCAAAATTGGAGGACGTTACTAAACGTTTTTTTTCTTCAAATTTCTTTAATTCACAAAAAAGTATATATTCATATAAAATTCACATTCTCCACTTTTTATTTGACCAAGCATGTGTCGAATCCAAGTTATTCAACCACGTGATTGAAATGAACTGGTTTATAGTTTTTGAAATTTACGTTTAAGAGATAAAAATTTAAGGTGTTTATATATAAGTCTTTTGGTCCGAAAGCTTTGGAGAGGTAGGTTAATGAACCTCCCAAACCATATATGAAAAAAGAAACTGAAAAATGTACTACAAAAAATGACCAAAATTGGAGGACTATAGGTGGTTGAAATGAACTCGTTTATGGTTTTAAAAATTTGAAAATTTACGTTTTAGGGATGAAATTTTAAGGTGTTTTTCTCAAGGCTTTTGGTCCAAAAACTTTGGAGAGGTAGGTTAATGAATCTCTCAAACCATATATTGAAAAAAGAAACTAAAAATGTACTCATTAAAAAATTGACCAAAATGATCATTTGAAGACCAAAATGGGAGGACTACTAAACGATTTTTTTTAATTTCTTTAATTCACAAAAAAACTTATATTCATATAAAATTCACATTCTCCACTCTTTATTTGACCCATCATGTGCTAAATCCAAGTTATTCAACCACGTGCTTGAAATGAGCTCGTTTATGATTTTTGAAATTTACGTTTAAGAGATAAAAATTTAAGGTGTTTTTCTCAAGACTTTTGATCCGAAAGCTTTGGAGAGGTAGGTTAATGAACCTCCCAAACCATATATTGAAAAAAGAAATTGAAAATGAAAGCTTTGGAGAGGTAGGTTAATGAACCTCCCAAACCATATATTGAAAAAATAAATTGAAAATGTACTCATAAAAATATGAACAAAATGATCGTTTTTATACCAAAATTGGAGGATAATAGTAAACGTTTTTTTCAAAAAAAAAAAATAATTCTCAAAAAAGTTTAAATTCATATAAAATTTACATTCTCCACTTTTTATTTGACCAAACATGTATCAAATCCAAGTTATTCAACTACGTGCTTGAAATGAATTCGTTTATGATTTTAAATTTTTTTTGTTTAGGAATAAAATTTTAGAGTATT
The DNA here is from genome assembly GCA_028017165.1 of Herpetospermum pedunculosum. Classification (NCBI taxonomy): domain Eukaryota; kingdom Viridiplantae; phylum Streptophyta; class Magnoliopsida; order Cucurbitales; family Cucurbitaceae; genus Herpetospermum; species Herpetospermum pedunculosum. The sequence continues at coordinate 14,866,738 of CM051523.1, forward strand.
TTTCTTAAAAATTTTGGTCTAAAAAAATGGGAACAAAAACAATAATCTCAAATTAGATCAAAATCACAGAGAAAAATATGAACAGACAAAAACTGATGTGTCATAGGTGAAGGATAAAAAAACTACCAATGCACGTGGAAAGGACTTGAGAACTGTAGGCAATGGAATTCCAAATCTGGCGTGAGTCGATCTTTAATATTCAATTTCAGCCTGCAAATGACATTGTTATAGAAATTATGGCTCTCTTTCAACTGAATAATTACATCAACTATCTTTAACAGTCTAGTAACGAAGAAACTAACATAGAACAGTTGAGCTAACAAACGGGTGAAATATCAACTCTCTGTAGCAAGGAACAAAATATTTATCAAGCTTAAGGATCATTTGAGAGTATTCTATAACACTGAAATTGTCACACCAGAGAAATACAACTTGAGGACGAGGCATTCAGCTGGGATTTCCCACATATCTGCTAGTGTTGGCATGACTTCAATATCCAATCTCTCTATGCTTTCTAAGAATCATAGTGATAGGAATGAGCTATCAGGATAGAAGTGGAAATATTATTAGGTATTAAGGGTATGTTAGTGAAGTAGGGCTTGAGAGTTATCTCAAAAGGAGAGAGTCCAAGTACCGCAAACACTTGGTTTTTATCTGATAGTTTGGTTATCTTTTACATCGCAATACATTTGGATTCTTATCACATAGACACCTACAAAATGCTTTCTAAGCATCGAGCAACAAATGTAGAAAGTAAACGACCCAGTCTGCATTATCAAAGCTATACAGACCATAAGAATTTGGTTTGTGTGAATGAATAGTAAATTAGGCAATACCATTTAAATAAAGGTAAAGAAATTATGAGACAAAACTTAAAAGGAAATAATTACAGAACTTAAACTTAAGATAGAAGGAAGCTAAAAGTAAAATTGGAGTCCACATGAATATGTTAGAGCTCTCTTTAACACTGAAAATGCTCTTTTTCACTTTAGCTAGGCATGCCAAAACACTCGCTCCACATACTTACTAGCTGATTGGATGAGGAATATTGTGTAAGGGTACTAGTAGAAAAATATAGGGTATAGGTGGGAAATAGTAGTAGGGACATAAGGGTAATTAGCTAGGAAGTTAGTTAGGGTAATGGGTTATAAATAGAAGGAGATGCTCTTTAGGAAGATAGGCTATTGAATAGTGAATTAGGGCTTGAGAGAGTTCTCAAGAAGGAGGGTGCAAGTACCTCAAATACTTGTTTATCTTGTAACTCGGTTATATTTATATTTCAATATATTACAACACGTTAGGAAGTATCCTAACAGATTGAAACCAAAGAGGTTTAAGCAAGTTCTTCCAAGCCTTTGGCATGCCGTTACCGTTAGCGGTTTAAACCAAAGAGCATTTCTCCACTAAATTTGAAAGAAACAACAATTCTAGTTGAGGTAGGAGTTTGGGATTCTTTTCAAAATTCTGTCAACGTCATTTAAACCGCTAATGGTAAAGGGTGCAGTGTAAAGAATTGAAATTTCTTGGGAGATAGAAGATTTCCACGGATTTTTTTTGTTTTGTTTTGATAAGGTACCAAACTTTCATTGAGAAAAAAATGAAAAAATACAAGGGCATCCAAAAAAGAAGAGCCCGAAGGACCACTCCTTAAATAAAGGGGGTCCAGTCAAGTAATAAAAGTCCTATAGAGTAATTACAAAGAAACTTGAAATCTAACCAGGGACCAAATATCACTAGGATCCCTTTCCGAACCCCTAAAGGATCTGTTATTTCTTTCCCCCCATAAAACCGCATAGATCTCAGCTTGCCACAAGAACTTTCCTTTCTCCCGAAAAGGCGGATGGAGAAGGAACTCCTCGATCATCTCACTAAGGCACCTGTGCCTAGCAAATTGGACGTCGAACACCTCAAAGAAGAGATTCCAAACATCCCGAGCGAACTCGCAACTCCATAACAAATGATCCAGGTCTTCTTCTGCCCTCCGACAAAGAATACAACAGAAAGGACCAACCAAGGTGAAGTTCTTCTTCCGGAGACGGTCTAAAGTGTTCACTCTTCCATGAATGACCAACCACACAAAAAACTGAATCTTTTTTGGCACTTTCACCTTCCAAATAGAAGAAAAGACTGACTCGCTAATCGGAGAAGGATTAAGTAAGCTCTGAAAGAAGGAGCTACAAGAAAAGCCCCCAACGGGGTTGGGACTCCAAATACGAGTATCCTTTCTCCCCGGACAAAGAGTAATCCCCTCAATTATAGTCAAGAGTGCCATAATATCTGTGGTTTCCCTGTTAGATAAAGCCCGACGAAAACCAAAGGAGAAAGAGGGAGAGCTCTCCGACTGGTTAAAAATAACAGCAACAAAATGATTTTTCATCAAAGACAAGTGATATAACCTAGGAAACAGCGAGCAGAGGGGACTATCCCCCACCCACTTATCCTCCCAAAAACAAGTATCCACCCCATCCCCCACAAAAAACCAGCTAACCAACATTCGTTAACCCCCGGAGACTCCACTAAAGTCCAAGGGTTGCACTCTCCTCACCGTAGATATATTTCTGTCATCTTGATATAACCATCATCAGTAAGTCGATCCTTCACAAGTTGTTCGTAATTACAGTTGGGTCAAAATAACCGTTTTACCCCCGTAATTACATCTCGTTCCTTAAGTCCCACTGATCCACTAATAAACTATTGGTTTGTGGTCCAACCACCAAACCGATTGGTATGTGATATCATCACTATACCAAGTCCCTATCGGGCCAATGAGAGGGTGGGATCCCTAGTTCAAGACCTGGAGTCAACACTTAAGGGAACAACCTCTCTACTAATCCCTCAAGGCAGGTAGGAGTGAATTCCATCTCACAGGACTATGTTCCCAGCTACCTACCCGGTCTTATCCCCAAGATGGTAGGCTTATTGAGTCGGCGATCTCGGGCCACTCTCACCCATACAAGTCAAAGGATAAGCCCGAATAAACAGGAGTTCATAGCGTGCTCAGGATTCAGATCGAGTTACCTAGGTCATCATATGAAAAAGTCGGTCTTTACAGTAAACGGAGTTATAAAGAAAGAGCGACTTGTTTCGCGGTTCAGTTTTATGCAAACTCATTGCATAGGACGCCCCCACTCGCATGTCTCCACATGAACGATTTCGGATCACATCGTTTGTACTATACAAAGTGGGCTGCGTCCAATAGTGTCCTCAGGATAAGGTACCCAACCTTATCCCTATACTATAGACCGTTCTGACTATTACTTAAACTTGATCCACAATCATGTCACACATGAAGTTCAAGCATACAACCTAAGCCATGAGATCACATACCAATCGGTTTGGTGGTTGGACCACAAACCAATAGTTCATTAGAAGATCAGTGGGACTTAAGAAACAAGATGTAATTACGGGGGTAAAACGGTTATTTTGACCCACCTGTAATTACGAACGACCTGTGAAGGATCGACTTACTGATGATGGTTATATCAAGAGGACAAAACTATATCTACGATGAGGAGAGTGCAACCCTTGGACTTTAGTGGAGTCTCCGGGGGTTAACGAATGTTGGTTAGCTTGGCTAAAGAGTTTGGCCGGTTAATCTCGTATCGTTGGAGCTCATGATCTGTAGGTCCTTTAGGTTCTCCTGGCTAGCTCGGATTAAGCCGTGTAACAATATGAGAGAAAAAGAATTTGAATTTATTCAAATTCATTTTTGGAAGAATGATAGACATATTTAAATATGATTTAAATATGGGATTGGTCTAAAACATGAATAGGAATTCATGTGTGATGATTCGGTTTAAGAAACCGGGATTAGTTTTATTATTTAATTAATATTTGATATTGAATTAAATAATAATATTAATTAATTAATTAAAATTTATTTTGTTTATTAAAATTAATTATGAATTAATTTTAAAATGACAAAATATTACAAGTGGGATTATCCAAGTTGAGTGGATTTATTCAAGTTGAGTGGGTTTATCCATGTTGTGAAGTGGATTGTGAATCACAAACCACATGCATTAAACTCATCAATTTTGGAACACTTGGTTGAAGACTAATCCATCCAATTTGAGGTGTCATGCTAAGCAAAGAGTTTGTTGCATGTGAATTGCCTATAAATTGGATGAAGTTCAAATGGTTTGAGGTTGATGAATTTTCAAAGAGTTCATGTAGCTAGGTGTTAGATATTTCTCACAAAATCTCATCTCTTTCACCTTCTCATCTTCTTCTTCCAAACTTTTTCTTTCATAAAGGAGTCCCACCACTCCGTTGCTCGGCCCGAAGATAGGGGACTACCGGAGGTGGTTCTCCAAGAGTTCGAGGGAAGCTTCGAAGGGTTCGTGAGGAAATTCGAGCATCGGAATAGAAGTTTTTAGAACTACAAGAGGTAAGTGTTCTAATTTCTTTTATTTCTAGTTTTGAGCATGTTTCTAGTTTAGCTAAATTGATGAAATTAGAGTGCCAATGATCCGACTCGTTTCCGCTGCGCTACATGCGCTCCATAAACTACCACCTGAGGCCCCGGCCACCGGAACAAGAATCGGGCCCTCATTACTCAGAGCGTAGAGCGTCGGGTAAGGCAAGGCATTTTCAACACCGTGGACAGGGTTAACAAAGGTAGGAGACACGAGATTGTGGCCCAAGCGAACTTGACTTCCCCCCGAAGGTAACTGAAGGGGTGAAAGACCCAATACTTCATTATTTAACGGAGAATTAACTCTCTCAGCCAAACCCGACAAAGAAGGTGAAAGAACCAGAAGAGAAGAGTTGTGTACCTAGGTATTCATGCCGTTAGAGTTTACCTTTATCCGCACCTAAGGAGGACTTTCCGAAATTGGGATCGACTGTTGTTCTTCATGAAAGCTCGTTGTACGCTTTTTCACTCGAAGCTAAAGTAATTTTGGGATTGGATAGTCCCTGCCTTGAGAGCTTCGGATTTTCCTTAGGCCCCGAGATAATAGCAACTTCCAAATTACGTTCATCTGTGACACCAACTTCTTCCCTATCGAAAAAAGCGCCCAGTTCCATCACAACCGTTTCCTTCACCGCCGGAGTTGAAAGAAATGAATCATTATCCGAGTAACTAACGATCGAAGGGTCTGATTTGAAGTCTTCTCCCCCAAAAACTTATTCGTCTACCTCAAAACCCAAATCGCGATCAGAGACCCCCACGTTATCCTCATCCAAAGATTTTAAATGAGAAAAAGAGTTCTGTACATCTAGCCCAACCCGCGCTTTTGACCCACTCGGACCCTCCAGTGTATTCTTCAACTTTGTTGGATTAGAGACAAATTCTAACACATGGTCAACAACCCTATTGATAAGCTCATTCGTGTTACACGAGATAGGCCCACCAAGACAGACCGGCCCATCCACTTACTGAACCTCAGAAGCCCTCAACCCAGCGGTTCCCATCTTTTCACCCGTTACCTTCTCTTTTCCAAGACGTGACGTCTGTACCCGCTGACTTGCGCCCATCCACTTACTGAACCTCAGAAGCCCTCAACCCAGCGGTTCCCATCTTTTCACCCGTTACCTTCTCTTTTCCAAGACGTGACGTCTGTACCCGCTGACTTGCTGCAGACGGCGAAATCGGCAGGTGAAGGACAACAACAGCCTTTGACTTTGGTTTTTGCGCTTCCCCTTCGCTGGAGCACTTCGGCCCGACGACCAATCTTATCGGAAAAAAAATCCCTGATTGCTTTAGATAACAACTCTTCGGAATATATCCCTCCTTTGTTCCTTTGGCTTTAAAACAAACTTCCTCCGTCCAACATACCTCGCCAAGGATGTTATCTTCATCGCTCAAACCTCCACACAACTCAGCAATGGAAGCAATCACTTGCCTCGTTCTCATAATGGGTGGTATATCCAGGGTTGTTACCCAACCCCCGTTGAAGAGTTCACGTCTGCCTTCCGCCACCAGATTTAAATCCCAACAATGTATCGAGAATTTCAGGTTGAGCACTGACTTGCTTCGGAAAATCAACTGCCTAGCTTCCTCCTGATTCCCGCACAGACCCACAGCAAGATTAGTACAAAACGGTTTCAACACCAAACCAGCCATGAAAGTTTGCTGAATCGAGTCCTTTATGATGTCCCAACCTTCCTCCTTACACAATTTTTCAACAATAACCGTCGTAGTGCAATCGAAGGCCATCTCAGAATCCTCTATTGAAGCAAATCCGTAATCCTTGACAACACTAGCTTTCTCTTTGACGGCTTGAGCAAACGATTTCCTCTTCATTATTTCCGCCACCATTTTTCCTTTCACCCAATGTTCCCCTTTTTGCCCAGAGGAGGCCGTAGTCCTGGAGGCCGCGACCGGAGAAGGAAGCAGACCTGTCATAACTAATGCCAAACTTTCCCAGCCTTTACCTCTTGAGCCTTCAGGGATGAAGATTGAGGACTTCCTCCCCTTTAAAGGTTCTTGAGATAGAATACCGAACTTTCCCCTTGCATTGGAGAAGATTTGGAACATGAGAATCGCCCCTTCCAAACTTCTTCTTCGACAGAACCTAAGAGGATCAACGGTCTTGCACACTGCCATCAAACAATCTCTTGCCCAAGCAAATGAACCCAACTCTAACTCCAAAAATCCTAATCTTCCCCCTCTTCGTTCCTCAATCGTTACCTTTCTCCCGCACCCGCTCTTTCGAAGGTGGAACACCTTACGATCGATGTTCACCTTCTCCATCAGACCAAATCGGAACCCAATTCATCAAATGCCTTTCCCCTACATTCAGGAGGTTTCTCAATCCTATCTGTTTCGAAACCAAGTATTTTCCCAAAGAAGGGACCCTGCAACCATCCCCACAAAAGTCTAAATAAATGGCAGAAAACTGACTCTGCAATGACACTCATAGACAAGTAGAAATCTTATTCGTGCATCATGTAGAGGAATGGATTTGGTTAAACTAGAACCCAAAACTTAACTTCATCATTGTAGAGGAATCCGATGAAAAAAATGATTTACAGAGATATGGCAACAAAATTGTCATAGTCGGCTGACAAGCATCCTTGAAAATACTATATAAATGAACGGAGTAACTATTTTACAAAAACACACCTCTATCAAACTTTTTACCATCTGGGTTTAATCGCTCAATCTTAAAAATATCATCAAAGAGAAGCTCAACCATCCTTGCAACAACAACTCTGCTTCCCAAAAGTTAATGCAACCCAGTAACAACAAGAGAGTAGAAAATCAGTGCAAAGCCGTTAGGAGGGAGGCTGCGGCGACACGAGCGGAAGAAGACGATGACGCCGACGACACTGAGCTGCTGAAATGGAGGAGGAGACGTCGTAAGATTTTCACGGTTGATTGTAGAGGGCTAGTTAAACATCAAGAGTTGGCCTAGTAGTCATAAAAGACCTTGGGACTATTAAAGTCCTCCTAGAATGAATGTGTTCAATCCTTGGTAACCTACCTAGGGATTAATTTCTTACCGGTTTCATGGGAAACCAAATGTTGTAGAGTCAAGCGGTTGTCCCATGAGATTAGTCGAGGTGCGCATAAGCTGTCCCAGACACTCTCAGATATAAAAAAAAAAAAAAAAAAAAAAAAAAAGATTGTAGAGGGCGCTAGTTGATCATTAGGTTTCTTTTGGTTAGAGTTAAAGAGACTACACCGTGAAGACACCAAAGTTATCCAAAAACCAAGTCGTCTGGTGTCATTGCCAAATGATAAAGATGCCCTCCAATAAGATCCAAGAAATGGAACAGTCACCTCTATCAAAAAGATTCTTCTCAAATAATTTATCATGCTCTTCTTGTAAGTGAGGAGGCGTGCTCTATTAAGATCACAAACTCTCACGAGAGTTTTGTTTGCACTGATCCATTCAAAAAATTAATTATTCATCTCTTGTTGTAATGGGGACGTGTTCTTCATCCTCCTATCACTCGAGGATCCTACATCATTAGTAGGGAGACGACTCCAGAGAGAAAATTTGGAGAGTTATTATCAATAAAAGTTTAGCTCCTTGAAGAACCTTCATACACTATGTTCAGACATATTAAGAATGAATCTCCAGCCAACTTTGATGTAACCTATCTTTACACAACACCTTTCCTTTGTCATCATTGTCATGTCTGTAGATTTCAACAATGCAGGACCTCCTATTCGAATTTTTTTCCACCCAAAGCATTTATTAATCCACTCTGAAAGCTTGATGCTTTGAGAGAAATGTTGATGAGGCTTGATGATGCTGGTAGTCGACTAATGGAAGTTGGTTTTGCATACATGTACAAGGACTTGTACGTACATGCGTATCTTTGAGAGAAGAAAATGGGAAGCTGAGAAGAGAACGCCACAACAAATTACAACTTCCATGCAGCTTCCCAATACTTGGTAAATGAAAAGCTTATTTTTAATGCAATATGCAGTTCATGAAGAACTACATTCAAAGAGATGCGTGAGAATGATGAAGTCGAATGACATGTTTGATAACATTATAATCTTTGTTTTTCGTTCATTAAAATTTTGAAACAAGAAAAGTAACTTTGTTTCGTGTTTTCTGTTCTCCTGTTTCAATAATAAGGAACTACAATGGGACTTATAAACATTTTCAGAGAGATTTCTCAGAAACTGAAATTTGTGGTCAAGCCAAGGCATGGACGCATTATGCATATAGGATAAATTGTTTGGTTATGACTATATTTAGAATACATAGAACTGATCAAAATAATCAAAACACATCCAAATGGTGAGGCAGTACAAGTGAAAGAATTAAAAGTCATAACAATACCATGAGATAACCGGTGAAAGTCAAATTGCATACATACCTTACTAACTGCCTTTATGGAAACCGCCAACTTTTCACCTATAAGATTTGTCAAGGTCTTGTTCTTTTCCAGAGCTTCCACAAATTCAAAAAGCGATTCGAGCAACCTTTGGAGGTGTGAACCGATGCTATAAGGGGGTTTGTACCTGTTTATCATATAATCCAAATTGTTATTAGAGTAAAAGATAAAACTTTTTGACAGAGAACTCAAAGTAGTTTGCATAAGCGCATATAAAACGTTATGTGAATCTAGAGTGGAAATGCATCCACATAAGCATATGGAAAGTGCATGCCTAAATTGATAATGAAAAGGGTTTTATCCAAGAATAACTCATCATTTTGAATAGTTGGGCCATGAATATTTCATCAAAATTATAAATAGTAACACTCTAGATAATCGGTTGAAAATAGGAAACTTACCAATAGGTTCAGGCAATCGAAGATGGTTCTGAAGGGTCATCTAGTCCAGCAGAAATGATAAGGGCTAGGCTAGACCCAAGTGTGGATTTGCACAACCATCATATAATGAAACAAGCTCCACGAAGGAGAAAAACAAATATTTTTTTTTTTTGAAATGGAATCAGAGACTATTTCATTGATAATATGAAAGAGTGTTACAAAATATAACTTCTCCACAAAAAATTACAAGAAACACCTCCATTGATTATAGAGGGTGGTAAGATCATAATTACAAAAAGGTGAATACAACTTGCTCCAAGTAATGGCTAATAGAGCCGTAGAGTCTATGAAATGGTGTACGTCTTTGACAATGTCTCTAAAAATACGCATGTTCCTCTCATTCCATAGATTCCAAAAGAATGCACGAACAAAACACAACCATAAGGTTTTCTTTTCTTTCTTGAAGGGGTGTCCCATGAGTAAAATGTATAGCAAAGATAGGATATTATCCGGTCGAGGCATAGACCAATTGAAGGCATCAAGAAGGTAGTTCCAATACTTAACCGCATAAGGGCATTCACTAAATAAGTGTATTTGTGACTCCTCGTTTGTATTGCACATGTGGCAACAATTTGGTGATAAATGATGCTTTGGGAGTCTCCTTTGAAGCTTATCATGTGTGTTGATGCATGTGTGGCTCAATTCCCATAAGAAAAACTTCACTTTTTTGGGGAATCTCCCATGCCATACGAACTTGTATAAGGCAACATGTTCATTCATGCCCAATGATGCAAAGGACATTGATTTAGAGCTAAACTTGTTATTTTTCTCTAAATTCCAAAGTCAGGTGTCCTCTCTTTCAATAAAGATAAAGGGGAGATTGTGCTATTGAAAGAAGACCATTCAGCAATCTCATATTCATGAAGATTTCTTCTAAGATGCAACAGCCACATTCTTGATTGTGGGCACCAAAATATCAGCTATGGAGGCTTCCTTCTTCATAGAAAGATGATACAATCTCGGGAATAAATCTTCAAGGCTATTGGGATCACACCAAGTGTCTTTCCAGAAGAAAGTTTTTTCCCCGTTGCCAATTCTTATAGAAACTTGCTCATAAATCAAGTGTTTGAGTGAATCAATGGCCTTCCATGGTCCTTTTGCAGAATGCATTGATATGGTATTTGGCCTAGTATCAAAGTGAGATGTGCCATATTTAGCCCCAATAGTTTGTCTCCATATAGCCTCTTTTTCAATATGAAATTTCCAAATCCATTTAGTTAACAAAGCTTTGTTCCTTGTTTGCAAATCAAGGATGCCCAAGCCACCTTCTTCTATGGGTACTTTGACTTTTTCCCATTTGAGCAAGTGCATGTCTTTGTATTAAGAGCTTCCTCTCCATAGGAAATTCCTATAAAGCCTTTCAATCTCCTCTGTCACGGCTTTTGGAGCTCTATATAAGGATAGATAATAAATCGGCAGGTTAGCTAAAGTAGCTTGGATAAGAGTCAATCTCCCTCCTTTTGATAAGTTAGCTCCCCATGATGATAATTTTTTCTCTATTTTCTCAATGATGGGAGCCCCAAAAGACCTTTGAGCTTGGCTTGCCATTTAAGGGCAATCCGAGGTAAGTATTCGGTCAAATACCACTTTTACAATTGACTAATGAAGCAAGATTATCAATCTGATCGACCCCAATATTTAGGCCTAAGATTTCTGATTTTTTGCTATTAATATTCAAACCCGAGGCATTCTCTAACAACTCAATGGTGTGAAAAAGGTTCTTAATATGATGATCTTCAAACGAAAAAAATAACAAAGTATCATCTGCAAATTGAAAGTGAGTAATAGATATGGGATGATCCCTATTCAGCTCAAAACCCTTTATGTCCCCTTCCTCTTCAGCCTTAATCAGCATCCTACTAAGGCAATCAACAACCAAAATAAAAAAGGAAGGGGGAAAGAGGGTCACCTTGTCTCAGACCTCTAGTGGCCAATATTTTGCCCTGAGGCTTCCCATTGACCATGATAGAGTAGTTTGCTGATGAGATGCGACCTTGTATCCATCTCCTCCATTTAATGCCAAAACCCTTGGCCTTGAGGATGTCTTCCAGAAATTTCCAATCAACCATGTCAAAGGCCTTTTCGATGTCCAGCTTTATAACAACACCTGCTTTCTTTTTTCTTTTATACTCATCTATTAATTCATTGGCAATCAAAGATGCATCCAAAATTTGTCTATTTTCCACAAATGTTGATTGGTAACCAGTGATGGTGGAGGGAAGGACCCTTTTGAGCCTTTCTGATAATACACGAGCTATTATCTTATATAAGTCAGTGGTTAGGCTAATAGGCCGATAGTCTCCCACACTTTTTATCCCATTTTTCTTTGGAATGAGACAAATGTATGTTTCGTTGGTGCTAGCATTGATGTGACCATTCCTAAAAAAAATCATGGAACACACTCACAATATCTGACTTGAGAATGTTCCATGACTTTTTATAGAATTTTGCCTAGAATCCATCCGGTCCAGGGGATTTGTTTGTGCCAAGATCACTTATAGCTCTGTAAATTTCCTCTTCCGAAAGGTTCTTCCAGACGATTGCTTTGTTGTTGAGAGATCGGACTCCAATCAGATATAGGAGGGATAGATCTATTACCAGGTTTTTTCAAGTATAGCTTACTGTAAAAGCTAATAAATTCAGCCTCTATTTCTTCATCTTTGTTCAAGTTAACCCTTGTGGAAGAAGTAATTTCAGAGATTGAATTCCTTCTCTTATTAGTTGTTGTCCATCTATGGAAGAAACTGTATTTTCGTCCCCATCAACCACCCATTTTGCCTTGCATTTATGTTTCCACAAGGCTTCCTCACGTGAGGCTATGGTAAGAAGATCAACCTTGATAATATTTCTGGTTTTTGCTAAATCGTCATTCAACTGGTTGTTATCTTCCATAGTATCCAGAACATCCAATTCGCTCATAAGTGTCACCTTTTGATCATTGGTGTGACCAAAAGTAGAGAACCTCCAATCTAAAATGGCCACCTTTAATAGCTTTAGTTTCTGTATGAGACCATGACCCAACCAAACAATAGGAGCCATGATCAAGTCAACTGTTGATAAACTTGAAAGGGGAGAGACCCCATTTTTCTTTTCCAAGGTTCAAAAGGATAGGGAAATGGTCTGATGTGATTCTGGAGAGGCGACTGAATCTGGCAGATTCGAACTTCTGTATAATATAATCAGTGATCAAGAATCTGTCAATTAGAGTCCGGACTCTATTATGTGACCAAGTAAAGCTTCCATTGGTGGGAGGCAAATCCACCAAGTTTGAAGACTCTATAAAAGAGTTGAAATTTCTCATTCCTTTGGTAGGAGAGCCATGATTTGATTTTTCCCAAGACCATCTTGTGATGTTGAAGTCCCCTCCTAGGATCCATGAAGGACCACATTTAGGGACCAAGTCATATAATTACAGCCAAAGTTTATTGCGGTCAGAAGGCGAGTTGGGACCATAAATGCTTGTTATCCATAACAAATAGTTATCAGATAAAAAAACTTTGATGGAGAGGGAGTACATACCTTTAATCATCTCAGAGATAACCATGTTCATCTCATTCCACATGATAAGAATACCACCCGCAGAGCCCTTTGCATCAAGGGAGCTCGAGCTCCAAATAGACTTAACAAATTTGTTGTCAATGTTCATGGATTTGGTTTCTTGGAGAATAAAAATAGAAGGGTTCTTACTTTTCAAATAATCCTTAATCAGGGCCCTTTTTTTTTAAGAACCCAATCCCCTCACGTTCCAAGAGAGAACTATCATATAGGCTTGAGCGACCCTGCCTTGATTTGGCTTCTATTCTTGTTGCCATTGCTGTAATTGATGTCTGAATATAAGTTCATGACTTCCCTTTCCCAATTATTTTGTTTCTTTATGGTTGTCTGTGATTTTTGTTTTGGAATGGGCATGATACACATCCCATAATCAATTAACCAATGGAATAAATAGGGAAGGAAATAGGAGGGATCCGTTGGCTGTTCCGAACCTTCTTCATCTTCATTTGAGACTTTTTGCTGCTCATGTGTGTTCTGATCTTCGGGTATTTGATAAGGATTTTCGGTGGCTATGGGGGTGGCCAATAGGGGGAGGTTGTTTTCTATCTCATCTATGAAGTCAAAAAGGGAGGTGAGGGATAAATGTTGAGGGGAGAAAGCTTTTTCAACCGAGTTGTTGGTAGTGGAGTCAGGGGAGGATAGATAGTTATCTGATTCGTATATGGTTTGGTCTGGGGAGGTGGAGTATTTAGTTCCCGTGACTAAATGGTTAATTTTCTGGTTGATCAAAACTGGCCTAAGAATGGGTTGTGGGACAAGATTGGTTGGTTTAGTTGGAGCTTGGTTAGATGAGGAAGGGATGTTAATCCCGATGTTTAGTACTTTTTTAATAGGTTCTGCCTTTTTTGTGGGATAAAGAGGATGGGAAGGTAGGGCTGGTACAACTTCGGTAAGTGTGGAAGAGGACAAAAGTGGAGGATAGGGAGAATTTCTAGTACATCGGTGGTACGGAGTTTTTCCATACCACTGCCTTTAAATGAATGACACGTGGCGAAATAGTTGTTTGATTGGGACCCACTCTATTAAATATATTATTTTTTAAACTATTTCTCCACGTGTCATTCATTTAAAGGCAGTGGTATGGAAAAACTCCATACCACCGATGTACTAGAAATTCTCCCGGGGAGGATAGGGGTCGTCAGACACAGCAAGAGCAGCAAAAAGTGTATTATTTTCTGACCTTTCAATATCATGAACAGTGTCCTTTGCTTTTTGTAAGACTTTTTTGTACTTTGGAGCTTCCTTCACGTGGGCAGTGAGTTCTTTTTCTTTATTATCAGTGCGTCCCTTGGGAGCTACAAAGGTTTTTGCGCGTGTGTTCTCCTCTCCGGTGAGTCTAGGTGCTGATTTGCCATGGATTCTGGCAATGAAGTTCAAGGCGAGTTCCGGCTTGAAGAAGGGATCAACCTGCGCAATAATAGATTTTTTACCTTGTGCTGAGAGGAGTATTTCGGCTGGAATGAATCCATGGGTATTTTCCTTGACCTTAATGCTGATTTCCATCATATCCAACCTAGATAATGATTTGTTGGCAGTCTCCAAATATCCTCCACAGGTATCTTCAATGTTCTTAAACAAATCAAAGGACCATCTATCAAAAGCACATTCCTAACTTTAATCCATCCTCCGTATGAAGGCACCACTGGATTTTCGAAGTAAGCTTCATCATTCCATGGTTCAAATCGGATCTTGAAGTGTCCTGTCGTAGTCCATCCCTTTCTTTTGCATAAAGTGATCCCCTGTTCTTTGTCTTGAACCTTCAAGAGTGCCCTATCAAGTTGAATAGGGGTAATGGAGCCAGCATTTGTGACATCCAACCGTATGACTTTGATAATTTTTGCCCAACTATCATGAAAATTTTGTCTAAAGACAATGATAGCCTCATCTGGACAAAACTCAGCCAATTCTAGCGAAGGCTTGATCCTTTCTGTAGAAACTTGTTGAATGGTTTGCTTCAAGGTGGTTGAAGAGGATGTAGCTCTGTTTACAAGCTTATCAGTCTTTAAGGCCTCTTTGTAAGAAAGATGACTTCTCTTATAAGAGGGATTAGGAGCCATTAATACTTCTTTCTTTGAGAGGTTGTTGTGGGAGTTAAGAAGAGAGAGGAAGCTCTTCCAACCAAATTTATTATTACCAATAGGTATACTAATTTTGTTTAAACCTCCCTTCGTTCCTAATCTTGCTATCTCAGTGCAATGACCTTTTCTAGAGGATACCTTTCTCCACCCAAATAACATAATCATTCAGTTTATCTTCAACAAAGAAGCTCATGGTGAGAGGGGCTTCCATGAAAGTAGAGAAGGTGTTGATCAACCATTGAAGAGGGTCTTTTTTCAAAGCTAGAGTATAAGACCTATCTTTTGTTTCCTCTGTGATATACAAACCACCTCCCTTCTTGATGGAGAAGGTTTTTCTGCCTATGTAGAAAGATGTAACATGTCGATTCCGATCCATTCCGGTGGTGGTGTGGATACTTCCGATGAGTTATGGATGTTGGCATGTTGTTAGCTTAGGAGAGAGGAGAGAGCATTTTTTCTTGTTGTCATGGTTTTTCTTTAAGCAAGTTTTTGGAGTAAGTGAATGCCTAGTTTCTTTGTTCCATCTCATGAGTGCCTTGGAGTCTTTGTTTGGGTTTTCCTTTCTCTTTCTTTAAGGAGAAAAACAAATGAAACCGATAAAAAAAAAACTGAAAGATACAATGAAATAATAAAAGCACTCCAATTTAGATATAAAGGTTGATAAGAATAATCCAAGAAAACTTAAGAGAGAGCACCAAGAAGAAGCCTAAAGACAAGCCAAGACAAAGCGGTCGAGTTACGATATGTTTATCTTGGAAAAGGTGTTGATTTCTTTCAAACCAAAGATTAGAGAGAAGAGCTTTCCACATCAATCCACAGAAACTTGGATTTTGGAGCAAAGGAAGCCCCAATAATCACTTGGAGAACATTAGCTTAGAGGGAGATGAAGAAGACCAAATGGAGGAAAAATATCGAGAATAGCTTGAGCCAATATTGCCGAGAATAAGGGCAGCTTTTCCAGATTTTGGAGAAGCTAACCCAAGGACTTCTAAGGCTGAAATTATTGTTACCAGCCGTGGAGTGTAGAACCATGAATACTTGGGAAACCTTTGCACCAAAAGCAGTCTTGTTCACTCAAAAACCTCCAACCTCATTAGCTTAGAGGGCTTAGTTTCTATGCTTGAGACCCAAATACCAAGACCACCTACTGACTGTAATTTCGAAGCCAAAATCCATCTAACCAAGTGAATGTCAATCCAGCTGACGTCCCTTGAAATTCATAAGGAATTAAACAAAATACATCAAAATCGTCTTGTTTAGTCTCTTGTAAAAACATCATGTAAAGACATGGCCCTCTAACCAAGTGAACGTCCCTTGAAATTCCATACCACGGCTGTACCAAAAAATTTCCCCAGGAGGAAAAAGCCACAACAGCTAAAACTTGGGGTATTTCTGAAGCTGAATTACACTTTGGTTTCAATATGATCATTTGGGAAAATAAGCTCAAAGACTTCAGCAAAATAATCTTCCATCTAAGTGGCATCCTTCCCAGGTCTGGCTGAAATAAGTTTTGCTCTTCAACACTACACAAACTGACAATGGACTCCCCATCTGATTCGATAATAGGAGACAGTGTTGGTGGTAGAGCGTGTTTTGTCAAAAGAACTCCTTGAATGAATGGAACTTCTGAAGTTGGGATAGTGATAATGGATTGGCTGAAGAAGCTAAATGGGGGAGGAAGCTCCTTCAAAGTTGTTGGGTGATTTGTAGGGACTAAAAGAAGTGAACAAGATTCTTCTAAGGAGTCAGAGTTGATGATTGACTACTCGAGAATAGAAGGAAGAGAATTGGTCTGTTCTTTTTTGCTTTAAGTTTGATTTCATCTTTAGTACATGGAGCAGTGGGGGAACATGACATCTGTAAAGTTGTCGGGAAGTTTCATCAACTGAATTTAATTGCTTCTCAATTACTGGATGGGAGATGGGGGCAGCAAGGTTTAATAAGGCTTCTTCATTGCCAGGGAGTTTAGCAACATTTCCCCAACATTTGATAAGCACCACTCCATGAAGTGGTGCATGAATCGGGTTGTATATGATCGTAACTACAACCAAACAAGTTGGCAGGGAAGTGACAGAAGTTAAGCAGCCGTATTATCTTTTTCGTAAGTGCATCTTTACGAGACTTTGCAGCAGAAACTTTGTACTAAACTGGGTTTCAAAAGAGAAGCAATAACGAACGAATGTGTTATTTGATAAGTTGATACATTAGGATGCTCTCATCGATTTTACACTACAAACTATGCATGATTATGGAAGATGCGCACACCTCGACTAATCTCACGGGACAACCGTCCGACCCTACTACATTTGGTCGACTAATCTCACGGGACAACCGTCCGACCCTACTACATTTGGTTTTCAAGGAAACTCGTAGGATATTAAATATTAAGTAGGTGGCTACCATGGTTTAAACTCATTCCATCTAAACCCTTTATTATTTTCAAGGCTCTTATTGACCTCTAGATCAATCTATGATGGTTAAAAAAATATTATTGGGAATTGATACTATAAAAAAAATTGTATGATTTTGAGAAGATTATCAAGCAATAAAACAAATAACCTACCGGCCAATGAACTGCATATACACATAAAGAAGACATGAAGTCATGCAGAAATGTTAAGCATTGAACATGGAGGATTAGCTTTTTAATAATGATTTTAAAGATATCAGGGAACACATATTCATAAGCAATAAAACAAATAACCTACCGGCCAATGAACTGCATATACACATAAAGAAGACATGAAGTCATGCAGAAATGTTAAGCATTGAACATGGAGGATTAGCTTTTTAATAATGATTTTAAAGATATCAGGGAACACATATTCATAAACGGACACTCTTAATAATATCATGAGCATTAGTAATCCTAAGTGTAAAAATCAATAGAGCAAATTGCCAACAGGCTTATAGAGCAAATTCTATTATAGAATTATGGAATATATGAAGTGGGGGTGTTCTCACCTGTTCGGAAAGGAAGTTGTAAATGCCAAAAATGATGAAATATGATGAAGAAACTCTTGCCATGAACTCTTCCAAAAATGTTTAACCATTTTGCCACAAGCTGAGATGCACTGCATACCTAAGCATGATAATAAACCATGATGTTATTCATTTTGGAATATTGATTTTAAAAACACTAACAAATCCAAAAACAAAATTACACTAATAAATTTAAGGTTACATCATGTCCATTCACTTCACAAACATTTACAAAAAAAACTGTATAAAATTGTTGCTTCCATTCTTCTCAAGTGTCCATTTACTTGATTGAATCCTAAAAGGCTAAAACATAATTATTTCAAGGCAACCATTAGTTTAAGTCACCTGATATCTAAAAGGGACCATTATTTAGTGACAATCAATATCTCAAGGGACAATTATTTCGAAGCAACCAATAATTCAGGACAATTATTTTGAGGCAACCGGTATCTCAAGGGACCAATACTTTGAGGCAATGGATACTCCAAGGGACACCATTATTCGAGGCAACCGATATATCAAGGGACAAATATTTCGAGGCAACCGATATCTCAAAGGCCATTATTTCGAGGCAACCGATATATTAAGGGGCCAATATTTCGAGGCAACAGATATTTCAAGGCGCCATTATTTCGAGGCAACTGATATGTCAACGGACCAATATTTCGAGGTAATGGATATTTCAAGGGATACCGTTATTCGAGACAACCGATATTTCAAGGGAGCATTATTTTGAGGCAACCAATATTTCGAGGGACCATTATTTCGAGGCAACCGGTATTTCAAGGCACCATTATTTCGAGGCAACGGGTGTGTCAAGGGGTCGTTATTACGAGCCAACTAATATCTCAAGGGACCATTATTACGTGCCAACCCATATTTCAAGGGACCATTATTTCAAGGCAACCGATATTTCAAGGGACCATTATGTCGAGGAAACCCATATGTCAAGAGACCATTACCACAAGGGACCAATATTTTGAGGCAAAAGATATTTCAAGGGACACTATTATCCGAGGCAACAAATATTTAAAAGGACGCCATTATTCAAGGCAACGGATATTTAAATGGGTCATTATTTCGAGGCAAACGATATCTCAAGGGACAATCATTTCGAGGCAACCGATATCTCAAGACAATTATTTCGAGGCGATAATATCTAAAGGGACAATTATTTTGTGGCAGCCGATATCTCAAGGGATCATTATTTCGTCGCAACCGATATCTCAAGGGACCATTATTTCAAGGAAACCGATATTTCAAGGGACACCATTATTGCGAGGCAACCAATATCTCAACGGACCATTATTCTGATGCAACCGATTTCTCAAAGGACCATTATTTCGAGGCAAACGGTATTTCAAGAGACAATGATTTCGAGACAACCGATACTTTAAGGGACCATTATTTCAAGGCAACCGATAATTCAAAGGACTATTATTCGCAACAATCATTATGTCAAGGGACCATTATTTCGAGGCAACCGATATCTCCACGGACCGTTATTTCGAGGCAACCGATATCTCAACGGACCATTATTTCGAGGCAACGAATATCTCAACAGACCATTATTTCGAGGGGCAACCAATATCTCGATGGACTTTTATTTCGTGCGACAACCGATATCTCGAGGGACTATTATTTCGAGGGGCAACCGATATCTCGAGGGACTGTTATTTCGAGGGGCAACCGATATCTCGAGGGAATGTTATTTCGAGGCACAACCGATGTCTCGAGGGACTGTTATTTCGAGGGACAACCGATGTCTCGAGGGACGCATATTTCGAGGGACAACCGATATCTCGAAGGACTCATATTTCGAGGGACAACCGATATCTCGAGGGACTGCTATTTCGAGGGGCAACCGATATCTCGATGGACTGTTATTTCGAGGGGCAACCGATATCTCTAGGGACTGTTATTTCGAGGGACAACCGATATCTCAAGGGACTCATATTTCGAGGGACAACCGATATCTCGAGGGACTCATATTTCGAGGGACAATCGATATCTCGAGTGACTGTTATTTCGAGGGGCTCGAGGGGCAACAGATATCTCGAGGGACTGTTATTTCGAGGGGCAACCAAAATCTCGAGGGACTGATATTTCGAGGGCAACCGATACCTCGAGGGACTGTTATTTCGAGGGGCAACCGATATCTTGAGGGACTGTTAATTCGAGGGGAACAAATATCTCGAGGGACTATTATTTCGAGGGACAATCGATATCTCCAGGGACTAATATTTTGAGGGACAACCAATATCTTGAGGGACTAATACTTGGAGGGACGATCGATATCTCGAGGGTCTGTTATTTCGAGGGGCAACCGATATCTAGAAGGGTCTGTTATTTCGAGGCGCAACTGTTATCTCGAAGGACTGTTATTTCTAGGGGCAACCGATATCTCGAGGGACTGTTATTTCGAAGCAACTGATATCTCGATTGACTATTATTTCGAGGCAACCGATATCTCAAGGTACTGTTATTTCGAGGCAACCGATATCTCGAGGGACTGTTATTTCGAGGCAGCTGATATCTCGATGGACTGTTATTTCGAGGCAGCCGATATCTCGAAGGGCTGTTATTTCGAGGGACAACCGATATCTCGAGGGACTATTATTTCAAGGGGCAACTGATATCTCGAGGGATTGTTATTTCGAAGCAACTGATATCTCAATTGACTGTTATTTCGAGCCAACCGATATCTCGAGGGACTGTTATTTCCAGGGAAAACCGATATCTCGAGGGGCAACCGATATCTCGAAGGACAACTGTTATCTCGAGGGACGGTTATTTCACCGATATCTCGAGGGACTGTAATTTCGAGCGACAACTGATATCTCGAGGGACTGTTATTTCGAGGGACAACCGATATCTCGAGGGACTGTTATCTCGAGAGGCAACCGATATCTCGAAGGACAGTTATTTCGAGGGGTTATCTCGACGGATTGTTATTTTGAACGGCAACCGATATCTCGTGGGACTGTTATTTTGAGGGGCAACCGATATCTCGAGGGACTGTTATTTCGAGAGACAACCGATATCTCGAGGGACTGTTATTTCGAGAGACAACCGAATTCTCGAGGGGCAACCGTTATCACGAAGGACTGTTATTTCACCGATATCTCGAGGGACTTATTTCGAGGGCCAACTGATATCTCGAGGGACTGTTATTTCGAGGGGCAACCGATATCTCCAAGGACTGTTATTTCAAAGGACAATCGATATCTCGAGGGACTAATATTTCGAGGGGCAACCGATATCTCGAGGGATTGTTCTTTCGAGGGACAACCGATATCTCGAGGGACTGTTATTTCGAAGGGCAACCGATATATATCTCGATGGACTATTAATTCGAGGGGCAACCGATATCTCGAGGGACAGTTACAACGAGGAGCAACCGATAACTCGAGAGACTGTTATTTCGAGGGGCGACCGATATCTCGAGGAACTATTATTTCGAGGGTTGACTTTTATTTCGAGGGATTGTTATTTCAGGGGCAACCGATATCTCGAGAGACTCATATTTCGAGGAACAACAGATATCTTGAGGGAAACCGATATCTCGAGAGACTCATATTTCGTGGGACAACCGATATTTAGAGGGACAACCGATATGTCGAGGGACTCATATTTCGAGGGACAACTGATATGCCGAGGGACTGTTATTTTGAGGGACAACCGATATCTCGAGGGACTGGGGACAACTGATATCTTGAAGGAATGTTATTTCGAGGGACAACCGATATCTCAAAGGACTATTATTTTGAGGGACAACCGATATCTCGAGGGACTGTTATTTTGAGGAACTGATATCTCGAGGGACTGTTATTTTAAGGGACAACTGATATCTCGAGGGACTGTTATTTCGAGGGACAACCGATATCTAGAGGGACTGTTATTTCGAGGGGAACCAATATCTCGAGGGACTAATATTTCGAGGGGCAACCGATATCTCGAGGAACTGTTATTTCGAGGGACAACAAATATCTCGAGGGACAGTTATTTCGAGGGGAAACCGATATCTCGAAGGACTGTTATTTCGAGGGGCAACCGATATGTTATTTCGAGGGACAACCGATATCTCAAGGGACTGTTATTTCGAGGAGCTACCGATATCTCGAGGCACTATTATTTTACTGTTATTTCGACTGGCAACCGATATCTCGAGGGGCTGTTACTTCGAAGAGCAACCGATATCTCGAGGGACTGTTATTTCGATGGGCAACCGATATCTCGAGGGACTTTTATTTCGAGGGGCAACCGATATCTCGAGGGACTGTTATTTCGAGGGGCAACCGATATCTCGAGGGTCTAATATTTCGAGGGACAATCGATATCTCAAAGGACTGTTATTTCAAGGGGCAACCGATATCTCGAGGGACAGTTATTTCGAGGGACAACTAATATCTTGAAGGAATGTTATTTCGAGGGGCAACCAATATCTCGAGCGACTGTTATTTCGAGGGGCAACCGATATCCGAGGGACTGTTATTTCGAGAGGCAACCGATATCTGAGGGACTGTTATTTCGAGCGACAACGATATCAAAAAGGAACTAATATTTCGAGGGGCAACAGATATCTCGAGGGACTGTTATTTCGAAGGGCAACCGATATCTCGAGGGATTGTTATTTCGAGGGGCAACCGATATCTTGAGGGATTGTTATTTCGACGGAAAACTGATATCTCGAACGACTATTATTTTAAAGGGCAACTGATCTCTCGAGGGACTGTTATTTCGAGGGGCAACCGATATCTCGAGCGAATTATTTCGAGCCGCAACCGATATCTCGAGGGACTGTTATTTCGAGGGGCAACCGATATCCGAGGGACTGTTATTTCGAGCGACAACGATATCAAAAAGACACTAATATTTCGAGGGACTGTTATTTCGAGGGGCAACAGATATCTCGAGGGACTGTTATTTTGAAGGGCAACCGATATCTCGAGGGATTGTTATTTCGGGGGGCAACCGATATCTTGAGGGATTGTTATTTCGAGGGAAAACCGATATCTCGAACGACTATTATTTTAAAGGGCAACTGATCTCTCGAGTGACTGTTATCTCGAGAGGCAACCGATATCTCGAGGAATTGTTATTTCGAGGGACAACCGATATCTCGAGGGGCTAATATTTCGAGGGACAACCGATATCTCGAAGGACTGTTATTTCGAGGGACTGTTATTTCGAGGGGCAACCAATATCTCGAGGAACTGTTATTTCGAGGAGCAACCAATATCTCGAGGGACAATTATTTCGAGGGGCAACCAATATCTCGAGGAACTATTATTTCGAGGGACAACAGATATCTCGAGGCACTGTTATTTCGAGGGGAAACCGATATCTCGAAGGACTGTTATTTCGAGAGACAATCGATATCTCGAAGGAATGTTATTTCGAGGGACAACCGACATCTCGAGGGACTGTTATTTCGAGGAGCGACCGATATCTCGAGGGAATGTTAATATTTCGAGGAGCGACCGATATCTCGAGGGACTATTATTATTTCGAGGCAACGATATCTCAAGGGACTATTATTATTTCGAGGCAACCGATAACTCGAGGGACTGTTATTTCGAGGGGCAACCGATATCCGAGGGACTGTTATTTCGAGAGGCAATCGATATCCGAGGGACTGTTATTTCGAGCGACAACGATATCAAAAAGGGACTAATATTTCGAGGGACTGTTATTTCGAGGGGCAACAGATATCTCGAGGGACTAATATTTCGAGGGACTGTTATTTCGAGGGGCAACAGATATCCCGAGGGACTGTTATTTCGAAGGTCAACCGATATCTCGAGGGATTGTTATTTCAAGGGGCAACCGATATCTTGAGGGAGGGATTGTTATTTCGAGGGAAAACTAATATATCGAACGACTATTATTTACAGGGCAACTGATCTCTCGAGGGACTGTTATTTCGAGAGGCAACCGATATCTCGAGCGAATTATTTCGAGGCGCAACCGATATCTTGAGGGACTGTTATTTCGAGGGGCAACCGATATCCGAGGGACTGTTATTTCGAGCGACAACGATATCAAAAAGGGACTAATATTTCGAGGGACTGTTATTTCGAAGGGCAACAGATATATCGAGGGACTGTTATTTCGAAGGGCAACCGATATCTCGAGGGATTGATATTTCGAGGGGCAACCGATATCTTGAGGGATTGTTATTTCGAGGGAAAACTGATATCTCGAACGACTATTATTTTAAAGGGCAACTGATCTCTCGAGGGACTGTTATTTCTAGAGGCAACCGATATCTCGAGGAACTGTTATTTCGAGGGACAACCGATATCTCGAGGGGCTAATATTTTGAGGGACAACCGATATCTCGAAGGACTGTTATTTCGAGGGACAACCGATATCTCGAGGGACTGTTATTTCGGGACAACTGATATCTCGAGGGACTGTTATTTTAAGGGGCAATCAATATCTAGTGGGACTGTTATTTCGAGGGACTGTTATTTCGAGGGGCAACAGATATCTCGAGGGACTAATATTTCGAGGGACTGTTATTTCGAGGGGCAACAGATATCCCGAGGGACTGTTATTTCGAAGGTCAACCGATATCTCGAGGGATTGTTATTTCAAGGGGCAACCGATATCTCGAGGGATTGTTATTTCAAGGGGCAATCGATATCTTGAGGGAGGGATTGTTATTTCGAGGGAAAACTGATATATCGAACGACTATTATTTACAGGGCAACTGATCTCTCGAGGGACTGTTATTTCGAGAGGCAACCGATATCTCGAGCGAATTATTTCGAGGCGCAACCGATATCTTGAGGGACTGTTATTTCAAGTGGCAACCGATATCCGAGGGACTGTTATTTCGAGCGACTACGATATCAAAAAGGGACTAATATTTCGAGGGACTGTTATTTCGAAGGGCAACAGATATATCGAGGGACTGTTATTTCGAAGGGCAACAGATATATCGAGGGACTGTTATTTCGAAGGGCAACCGATATCTCGATGGATTGATATTTCGAGGGGCAACCGATATCTTGAGGGATTGTTATTTCGAGGGAAAACTGATATCTCGAACGACTATTATTTTAAAGGGCAACTGATCTCTCGAGGGACTGTTATTTCTAGAGGCAACCGATATCTCGAGGAACTGTTATTTCGAGGGACAACCGATATCTCGAGGGGCTAATATTTTGAGGGACAACCGATATCTCGAAGGATTGTTATTTCGAGGGACAACCGATATCTCGAGGGACTGTTATTTCGGGACAACTGATATCTCGAGGGACTGTTATTTTAAGGGGCAATCAATATCTAGTGCGACTGTTATTTCGAGGGGCAACCAATATCTCGAGGGACTGTTATTTCGAGGGACAACCGATATCTCGAGGGACTGTTATTTCGGGACAACTGATATCGAGGGACTGTTATTTTAAGGGGCAATCAATATCTCGTGGGACTGTTAATTCGAGGAGCAACCAATATCTTGAGGGACTGTTATTTCGAGGGGCAACCGATATCTCGAAAAACTGTTATTTCGAGGGACAACAGATATCTCGAGGCACTTTTAATTCGAGGGAAAACCGATATCTCGAAGGACTGTTATTTCGAGGGACAACCGATATCTCGAGGGACTGTTATTTCGAGGAGCGACCGATATCTCGAGGGACTGTTAGTATTTCAAGGTAACCGATATCTAAAGGGACTGTTATTATTTCGAGGTAACCGATATCTCAAGGGACTGTTATTATTTCGAGGCAACGATATCTCAAAGACTGTTATTTTGAGGCAACCGATATCTCAAGGGACAATATTTCGAGTGGCAACCGATATCTCGAGTAACTGTTATTTCGAGGGACAACTGATATCTTGAAGGAATGTTATTTCGAGGGGCAACCGATATCTCAAGGAACTTTAATTTTATTGTTAATTTGAGGGGCAACCGATATATCGAGGCACTATTATTTTAGTGTTATTTTGAATGGCAACCGATATCTCGAGGGACTGTTACTTCGAAGGGCAACCGATATCTGGAGGGACTGTTATTTCGAGGGACAACCGATATCTCGAGGGACTGTTATTTCGAGGAACTGATATCTCGAGGGACTGTTATTTTAAAGGACAACTGATATCTCGAGGGACTGTTATTTCGAGGGACAACCGATATCTCGAGGGACTGTTATTTCGAGGGGAACCAATATCTCGAGGGACGGTTATTTCGAGGGGCAACCAATATCTCGAGGAACTGTTATTTCGAGGGGCAACAAATTTATCGAGGGACTGTTATTTCAACGGGAAACCGATATCTCGAAGGACTGTTATTTCGAGGGGCAACCGATATGTTATTTCGAGGGACAACCGATATCTCAAGGGACTGTTATTATTTCGAGGCAACCAATATCTCAAGGGACTGTTATTATTTCGAGGCAACGGTATCTCAAGAGACTGTTATTTCGAGTGGCAACCGATATCTCGAGGGACTGTTATTTCGAGTGGCAACCGATATCTCGAGGGACTGTTACTTCGAAGGGCAACCGATATCTCGAGGGACTGTTATTTCGAAGGGGAACCGTTATCTCGAGGGACTTTTATTTCGAGGGACAACCGATATCTCGAGGGACTGTTATTTCGAGGGGCAACCGATATCTCGAGGACTGTTATTTTGAGGGACAACCGATATCTCGAGGGACTGTTATTTCGAAGGGCAACCGATATCTCGAGGGACTGTTATTTCGAGGGACTATTATTTCGAGGGGCAACAGATATCTCGAGGGAAATTTATTTCGAGGGGCAACCGATATCTCGAGAGATTGTTATTTCGAGGGGCAACCGATATCTTGAGGGATTGTTATTTCGAGGGAAAACCGATATCTCGAGGGACCGTTATTCTGAAGGGCAACGGATCTCTCGAGGGACTGTTATTTCGAGGGGCAACCGATATCTCGAGGGGCTAATATTTCGAGGGACAACTGATATCTCGAAGGACTGTTATTTCGAGTGGCAATCGATATCTCGAGGGACTGTTATTTCGAGGGGCAACCGATATCTCGAGGGACTGTTATTTCGAGGGGCAACCGATATCCGAGAGACTGTTATTTCGAGGGGCAACCGATATCCGAGGGACTGTTATTTCGAGCGACAACGATATCAAAAAGGGACTAATATTTCAAGGGACTGTTATTTCGAGGGGCAACAGATATCTCGAGGGACTGTTATTTCGAGTGGCAATCGGTATCTCAAGGGACTGTTATTTCGAGGGGCAATCGGTATCCGAGGGTCTGTTATTTCGAGGGGCAATCGATATCCGAGGGACTGTTATTTCGAGCGACAACGTTATCAAAAAGGGACTAATATTTCAAGGGACTGGTATTTCGAGGGGCAACAGATATCACGAGGGACTGTTATTTCGTAGGGCAACCGATATCTCGAGGGATTGTTATTTCGAAGAGCAATCGATATCTTGAGGGATTGTTATTTCGAGGGAAAACTGATATCTCGAACGACTATTATTTTAAAGGGTAACTGATCTCTCGAAGGACTGTTATTTCGAGGTGCAACCGATATCTCGAGCGAATTTCGAGGCGCAACCGATATCTCGAGGGACTGTTATTTCGAGCGACAACGATATCAAAAAGAGACTAATATTTCGAGCGACTATTATTTCGAAGGGCAACAGATATCTCGAGGGACTGTTATTTCGAAGGGCAACCGATATCTCGAGAGATTGTTATTTCGAGGGGCAACCGATATCTTGAGGGATTGTTATTTCGAGGGAAAACTGATATCTCGAACGACTATTATTTTAAAGGGTAATTGATCTCTCGAGCGACTGTTATTTCGAGAGGCAACCGATATCTCGAGGAACTGTTATTTCGAGGGACAACCGATATCTCGAGGGGCTAATATTTCGAGGGACAACCGATATCTCGAAGGACTGTTATTTCGAGGGTCAACCGATATCTCGAGGGACTGTTATTTCGGGACAACTGATATCTCAAGGGACTGTTATTTCAAGGGGCAACCAATATCTCGAGGGACTGTTAATTCGAGGAGCAACAATTATCTCGAGGGACTCTTATTTCGAGGCGCAACCGATATCTCGAGGAACTATTATTTCGAGGGACAACAGATATCTCGAGGCACTGTTATTTCGAGGGGAAACCGATATCTCGAAGGACCGTTATTTCGAGGGACAACTGATATCTCGAAGGACTGTTATTTCGAGGGACAACCGATATCTCGATGGACTGTTATTTCGAGGGGCAACCGATATCTCTAGGGACTGGTATTTCGAGGGACAACCGATATCTCAAGGGACTCATATTTCGAGGGACAACCGATATCTCGAGGGACTCATATTTCGAGGGACAATCGATATCTCGAGTGACTGTTATTTCAAGGGGCTCGAGAGGCAACAGATATCTCGAGGGACTGTTATTTCGAGGGGCAACCAAAATCTCGAGGGACTGATATTTCGAGGGCAACCGATACCTCGAGGGACTAGTAATTCGAGGGGAACAAATATCTCGAGGGACTATTATTTCGAGGGACAACCGATATCTCCAGGGACTAATATTTTGAGGGACAACCAATATCTTGAGGGACTAATACTTGGAGGGACGATCGATATCTCGAGGGTCTGTTATTTCGAGGGGCAACCGATATCTAGAAGGGTCTGTTATTTCGAGGCGCAACTGTTATCTCGAAGGACTGTTATTTCTAGGGGCAACCGATATCTCGAGGGACTGTTATTTCGAAGCAACTGATATCTCGATTGACTATTATTTCGAGGCAACCGATATCTCAAGGTAGTGTTATTTCGAGGCAACCGATATCTCGAGGGACTGTTATTTCGAGGCAGCTGATATCTCGATGGACTGTTATTTCGAGGCAGTCGATATCTCGAAGGGCTGTTATTTCGAGGGACAACCGATATCTCGAGGGACTGTTATTTCAAGGGGCAACTGATATCTCGAGGGATTGTTATTTCGAAGCAACTGATATCTCAATTGACTGTTATTTCGAGCCAACCGATATTTAGAGGGACTGTTATTTCCAGGGAGAACCGATATCTCGAGGGGCAACCGATATCTCGAAGGACAACTGTTATCTCGAGGGACTGTTATTTCACCGATATCTCGAGGGACTATAATTTCGAGCGACAACTGATATCTCGAGGGACTGTTATTTCGAGGGACAACCGATATCTCGAGGGACTTTTATCTCGAGAGGCAACCGATATCTCGAAGGACAGTTATTTCGAGGGGTTATCTCGAGGGATTGTTATTTTGAACGGCAACTGATATCTCGTGGGACTGTTATTTTGAGGGGCAACCGATATCTCGAGGGACTGTTATTTCGAGAGACAACCGATATCTCGAGGGACTGTTATTTCGAGAGACAACCGAATTCTCGAGGGACAGTTATTTCAAGGGGCAACCGTTATCTCGAAGGACTGTTATTTCACCGATATCTCGAGGGACTTATTTCGAGGGCCAACTGATATCTCGAGGGACTGTTATTTCGAGGGGCAACCGATATCTCCAAGGACTGTTATTTCAAAGGACAATCGATATCTCCAAGGACTGTTATTTCAAAGGACAATCGATATCTCGAGGGACTAATATTTCGAGGGACAACCGATATCTCGAGGGACTGTTATTTCGAAGGGCAACCGATATATATCTCGATGGACTATTAATTCGAGGGGCAACCGATATCTCGAGGGACAGTTACATCGAGGAGCAACCGATAACTCGAGAGACTGTTATTTCGAGGGGCGACCGATATCTCGAGGAACTATTATTTCGAGGGTTGACTTTTATTTCGAGGGATTGTTATTTCGAGGGGCAACCGATATCTCGAGAGACTCATATTTCGAGGAACAACCGATATCTTGAGGGAAACCGATATCTCGAGAGACTCATATTTCGTGGGACAACCGATATTTAGAGGGACAACCGATATGTCGAGGGACTCATATTTCGAGGGACAACTGATATGTCGAGGGACTGTTATTTTGAGGGACAACCGATATCTCGAGGGACTGGGGACAACTGATATCTTGAAGGAATGTTATTTCGAGGGACAACCGATATCTCAAAGGACTATTATTTTGAGGGACAACCGATATCTCGAGGGACTGTTATTTCGAGGAACTGATATCTCGAAGGACTGTTATTTTAAGGGACAACTGATATCTCGAGGGACTGTTATTTCGAAGGACAACCGATATCTCGAGGGACTGTTATTTCGAGGGGAACCAATATCTCGAGGGACTGTTATTTCGATGGGAACCAATATCTCGAGGGACTGTTATTTCGAGGGGAACCACTATCTCGAGGGACTGTTATTTCGAGGGGCAACCGATATCTCGAGGAACTGTTATTTCGAGGGACAACCGATATCTCGAAGGACTGTTATTTGGAGGGACAACCGATATCTCGAGGGATTGTTATTTCGAGGAGCGACCGATATCTCGAGGGACTGTTAATATTTCGAGGCAACCATGTCAAGGGACTATTATTATTTCGAGGCAACGATATCTCAAGAGACAGTTATTTCGAGGCAACCGATATCTCGAGGGACTGTTATTTCGAGGGCAACCGATATCCGAGGGACTGTGATATCTCGAGGGATTGTTATTTCGAGGAGCGACCGATATCTCGAGGGACTGTTAATATTTCGAGGGGAACCAATATCTCGAGGGACTAATATTTTGAGGGGCAACCGATATCTCGAGGAACTGTTATTTCGAGGGACAACAAATATCTCGAGGGACAGTTATTTCGAGGGGAAACCGATATCTCAAAGGACTGTTATTTCGAGGGGCAACCGATATGTTATTTCGAGGGACAACCGATATCTCAAGGGACTGTTATTTCGAGGAGCGATCGATATCTCGAGGCACTATTATTTTATTGTTATTTCGACTGGCAACCGATATCTAGAGGGGCTGTTACTTCGAAGAGCAACCGATATCTCGAGGGACTGTTATTTCGATGGGCAACCGATATCTCGAGGGACTTTTATTTCGAGGGGCAACCGATATCTCGAGGGACTGTTATTTCGAGGGGCAACCGATATCTCGAGGGACAGTTATTTCGATGGACAACTAATATCTTGAAGGAATGTTATTTCGAGGGGCAACCAATATCTCGAGCGACTGTTATTTCGAGGGGCAACCGATATCCGAGGGACTGTTATTTCGAGGGGCAACCGATATCTGAGGGACTGTTATTTCGAGCGACAACGATATCAAAAAGGGACTAATATTTCGAGGGGCAACAGATATCTCGAGGGACTGTTATTTCGAGGGGCAACCGATATCTCGAGGGATTGTTATTTCGAGGGGCAACCGATATCTTGAGGGATTGTTATTTCGACGGCAACCGATATCTGAGGGACTGTTATTTCGAGCGACAACGATATCAAAACGGGACTAATATTTCGAGGGGCAACAGATATCTCGAGGGACTGTTATTTCGAAGGGCAACCGATATCTCGAGGGATTGTTATTTCGAGGGGCAACCGATATCTCGAGGGATTGTTATTTCGAGGGGCAACCGATATCTTGAGGGATTGTTATTTCGACGGAAAACTGATATCTCGAACGACTATTATTTTAAAGGGCAACTCATCTCTCGAGGGACTGTTATTTCGAGGGGCAACCGATATCTCGAGCGAATTATTTCGAGCCGCAACCGATATCTCGAGGGACTGTTATTTCGAGGGGCAACCGATATCCGAGGGACTGTTATTTCGAGCGACAACGATATCAAAAAGACACTAATATTTCGAGGGACTGTTATTTTGAAGGGCAACCGATATCTCGAGGGATTGTTATTTCGAGGGAAAACTGATATCTCGAACGACTATTATTTTAAAGGGCAACTGATCTCTCGAGTGACTGTTATCTCGAGAGGCAACCGATATCTCGAGGAATTGTTATTTCGAGGGACAACCGATATCTCGAGGGGCTAATATTTCGAGGGACAACCGATATCTCGAAGGACTGTTATTTCGAGGGACAACCGATATCTCGAGGGACTGTTATTTCGAGGGGCAACCAATATCTCGAGGAACTGTTATTTCGAGGAGCAACCAATATCTCGAGGGACAATTATTTCGAGGGGCAACCGATATCTCGAGGAACTATTATTTCTAGGGACAACAGATATCTCGAGGCACTGTTATTTCGAGGGGAAACTGATATCTCGAAGGACTGTTATTTCGAGAGATAACCGATATCTCGAAGGAATGTTATTTCGAGGGACAACCGACATCTCGAGGGACTGTTATTTCGAGGAGCGACCGATATCTCGAGGGACTATTATTATTTCGAGGCAACGATATCTCAAGGGACTATTATTATTTCGATGGGAACCAATATCTCGAGGGACTGTTATTTCGAGGGGCAACCGATATCCGAGGGACTGTTATTTCGAGGGGCAATCGATATCCGAGGGACTGTTATTTCGAGCGACAACGATATCAAAAAGGGACTAATATTTCGAGGGACTGTTATTTCGAGGGGCAACAGATATCTCGAGGGACTAATATTTCGAGGGACTGTTATTTCGAGGGGCAACAGATATCCCGAGGGACTGTTATTTCGAAGGTCAACCGATATCTCGAGGGATTGTTATTTCAAGGGGCAACCGATATCTCGAGGGATTGTTATTTCAAGGGGCAACCGATATCTTGAGGGAGGGATTGTTATTTCGAGGGAAAACTGATATATCGAACGACTATTATTTACAGGGCAACTGATCTCTCGAGGGACTGTTATTTCGAGAGGCAACCGATATCTCGAGCGAATTATTTCGAGGCGCAACCGATATCTTGAGGGACTGTTATTTCAAGTGGCAACCGATATCCGAGGGACTGTTATTTCGAGCGACTACGATATCAAAAAGGGACTAATATTTCGAGGGACTGTTATTTCGAAGGGCAACAGATATATCGAGGGACTGTTATTTCGAAGGGCAACAGATATATCGAGGGACTGTTATTTCGAAGGGCAACCGATATCTCGATGGATTGATATTTCGAGGGGCAACCGATATCTTGAGGGATTGTTATTTCGAGGGAAAACTGATATCTCGAACGACTATTATTTTAAAGGGCAACTGATCTCTCGAGGGACTGTTATTTCTAGAGGCAACCGATATCTCGAGGAACTGTTATTTCGAGGGACAACCGATATCTCGAGGGGCTAATATTTTGAGGGACAACCGATATCTCGAAGGACTGTTATTTCGAGGGACAACCGATATCTCGAGGGACTGTTATTTCGGGACAACTGATATCTCGAGGGACTGTTATTTTAAGGGGCAATCAATATCTAGTGGGACTGTTATTTCGAGGGGCAACCAATATCTCGAGGGACTGTTATTTCGAGGGACAACTGATATCTCGAGGGACTGTTATTTCGGGACAACTGATATCGAGGGACTGTTATTTTAAGGGGCAATCAATATCTCGTGGGACTGTTATTTCGAGGAGCAACCAATATCTTGAGGGACTGTTATTTCGAGGGGCAACCGATATCTCGAAGAACTGTTATTTCGAGGGACAACAGATATCTCGAGGCACTGTTATTTCGAGGGAAAACCGATATCTCGAAGGACTGTTATTTCGAGGGACAACCGATATCTCGAGGGACTGTTATTTCGAGGAGCGACCGATATCTCGAAGGACTGTTAGTATTTCGAGGTAACCGATATCTCAAGGGACTGTTATTATTTCGAGGTAACCGATATCTCAAGGGACTGTTATTGTTTCGAGGCAACGATATCTCAAGAGACTGTTATTTCGAGGCAACCGATATCTCAAGGGACAATTATTTCGAGTGGCAACCGATATCTCGAGTGACTGTTATTTCGAGGGACAACTGATATCTTGAAGGAATGTTATTTCGAGGGGCAACCGATATCTCAAGGGACTTTAATTTTATTGTTAATTTGAGGGGCAACCGATATCTCGAGGCACTATTATTTTAGTGTTATTTTGAATGGCAACCGATATCTCGAGGGACTGTTACTTCGAAGGGCAACCGATATCTGGAGGGACTGTTATTTCGAGGGACAACCGATATCTCAAAGGACTATTATTTTGAGGGACAACCGATATCTCGAGGGACTGTTATTTCGAGAAACTGATATCTCGAGGGACTGTTATTATAAAGGACAACTGATATCTCGAGGGACTGTTATTTCGAGAGACAACCGATATCTCGAGGGACTGTTATTTCGAGGGGAACCAATATCTCGAGGGACGGTTATTTCGAGGGGCAACCAATATCTCGAGGAACTGTTATTTCGAGAGGCAACAAATTTATCGAGGGACTGTTATTTCGAGGGGAAACCGATATCTCGAAGGACTGTTATTTCGAGGGGCAACCGATATGTTATTTCGAGGGACAACCGATATCTCGAGGGACTGTTATTATTTTGAAGCAACCGATATCTCAAGGGACTGTTATTATTTCGAGGCAACCGATATCTCAAGGGACTGTTATTATTTCGAGGCAACGATATCTCAAGAGACTGTTATTTCGAGTGGCAACCGATATCTCGAGGGACTGTTATTTCGAGTGGCAACCGATATCTCGAGGGACTGTTACTTCGAAGGGCAACCGATATCTCGAGGGACTGTTATTTCGAAGGGGAACCGTTATCTCGAGGGACTTTTATTTCGAGGGACAACCGATATCTCGAGGGACTGTTATTTCGAGGGACTATTATTTCGAGGGGCAACAGATATCTCGAGGGACAGTTATTTCGAGGGGCAACCGATATCTCGAGGGACTGTTATTTCGAAGGGCAACCGATATCTTGAGGGACTGTTATTTCGAGGGGCAACCGATATTCGAGGGACTGTTATTTCGAGGGACTATTATTTCGAAGGGCAACAGATATCTCGAGGGACAGTTATTTCGAGGGGCAACCGATATCTCGAGAGATTGTTATTTCGAGGGGCAACCGATATCTTGAGGGATTGTTATTTCGAGGGAAAACCGATATCTACCGTTATTCTGAAGGGCAACGGATCTCTCGAGGGACTGTTATTTCGAGGGGCAACAGATATCTCGAGGGACTGTTATTTCGAGGAACTGATATCTCGAGGGACTGTTATTTTAAGGGACAACTGATATCTCGAAGACTGTTATTTCGAAGGACAACCGATATCTCGAGGGACTGTTATTTCGAGGGGAACCAATATCTCGAGGGACTGTTATTTCGAGGGGAACCAATATCTCGAGGGACTGTTATTTCGAGGGGAACCAATATCTCGAGGGACTGTTATTTCGAGGGGCAACCGATATCTCGAGGAACTGTTATTTCGAGGGACAACCGATATCTCGTAGGACTGTTATTTCGAGGGACAACCGATATCTCGAGGGATTGTTATTTCGAGGATCGACCGATATCTCGAGGGACTGTTAATATTTCGAGGCAACCGATATCTCAAGGGACTATTATTATTTCGAGGCAACGATATCTCAAGAGACTGTTATTTCGAGGCAACCGATATCTCGAGGGACTGTTATTTCGAGGCAACCGATATCTCGAGGGACTGTTATTTCGAAGGGCAACCGATATCTCGAGGAACTGTTATTTCGAGGGGCAACAAATATCTCGAGGGACTGTTATTTCGAGGGGAAACCGATATCTCAAAGGACTGTTATTTCGAGGGGCAACCGATTTGTTATTTCGAGGGACAACCGATATCTCGAGGGACTGTTATTTCGAGGAGCGACCGATATCTCGAGGGACTGTTATTATTTTGAGGCAACCGATATCTCAAGGGACTGTTATTATTTCGAGGCAACCGATATTTCAAGGGACTATTATTATTTCGAGGCAACGATATCTCAAGAGACTGTTATTTCGAGTGGCAACCGATATCTCGAGGGACTATTATTTCGAGTGGCAACTGATATCTCGAGGGACTGTTACTTCGAAGGGCAACCGATATCTCGAGGGACTGTTATTTCGAAGGGCAACCGATATCTCGAGGGACAACCGATATCTTGAGGGACTGTTATTTCGAGGGGCAACCGATATCTCAAGGGTCAAATATTCCGAGGGACAACCGATATCTCAAAGGACTATTATTTTGAGGGACAACCGATATCTCGAGGGACTATTATTTCGAGGGACTGATATCTCGAGGGACTGTTATTTCGAGGGACAACCGATATCTCGAGGGACTGTTATTTCGAGGGGAACCGATATCTCGAGGGACTGTTATTTCGAGGGGAACCAATATCTCGAGGGACTGTTATTTCGAGGGGCAACCGATATCTCGAGGAACTGTTATTTCGAGGGACAACCGATATCTGGAGGGAATGTTATTTCGAGGAGCGACCGATATCTCAAGGGACTGTTATTATTTCGAGGCAACCGATATCTCAAGGGACTATTATTATTTCGAGGCAACGATATCTTAAGAGACTGTTATTTCGAGTGGCAACCGATATCTCGAGGGACTGTTACTTCGAAGGTTAACCGATATCTCGAGGGACTGTTATTTCGAAGGGCAACCGATATCTCGAGGGACTGTTATTTCGAAGGGCAACCGATATCACGAGGGACTTTTATTTCGAGGGGAAACCGATATCTCGAGAGACTGTTATTTCGAGGGCAACCGATATCTCGAGGGACTGTTATTTCGAGGAGCGACCGATATCTCGAGGGATTGTTAATATTTCAAGGCAACCGATATCTCAAGGGACTATTATTATTTCGAGGCAACGATATCTCAAGAGACTGTTATTTCGAGGCAATCGATATCTCGAGGGACTGTTATTTCGAGGGGCAACCGATATCTGAGGGACTGTTATTTCGAGGGGCAACCGATATCCGAGGGACTACTATTTCGAGGGGCAACCGATATCCGAGGGACTGTTATTTCGAGGGGCAACCGATATCTCGAGGGACTGTTATTTCGAGGGGCAACAAATATCTCGAGGGACTGTTATTTCGAGGGGAATCTGATATCTCGAAGGACTGTTATTTCGAGGGGCAACCGATATGTTATTTCGAGGGAAAACCGATATCTCGAGGGACTGTTATTTCGAGGAGCGACCGATATCTCGAGGGACTATTATTTCGAGGGCAACCGATATCCGAGGGACTGTTATTTCAAGCGACAACGATATCTCGAGGGATTGTTATTTCGAGGAGCGACCGATATCTCGAGGGACTGTTAATATTTCGAGGCAACCGATATCTCAAGGGACTATTATTATTTCGAGGCAACGATATCTCAAGAGACTGTTATTTCGAGGCAACCGATATCTCGAGGGACTGTTATTTCGAGGGGCAACCGATATCTCGAGGAACTGTTATTTCGAGGGGCAACAAATATCTCGAGGGACTGTTATTTCGAGGGGAAACCGATATCTCAAAGGACTGTTATTTCGAGGGGCAACCGATATGTTATTTCGAGGGACAACCGATATGTCGAGGGACTGTTATTTCGAGGAGCGACCGATATCTCGAGGGACTGTTAATATTTCGAGGCAACCAATATCTCAAGAGACTATTATTATTTCGAGGCAACGATATCTCAAGAGACTGTTATTTCGAGGCAACCGATATCTCGAGGGACTGTTATTTCGAGGGGCAACCGATATCGGTTTTCAAAGTAATCTTGATTTTGTACCAGCTGGCAGCTAGTGATTTGAAATTTTACAACATGG
Source organism: Herpetospermum pedunculosum (assembly GCA_028017165.1). Classification (NCBI taxonomy): domain Eukaryota; kingdom Viridiplantae; phylum Streptophyta; class Magnoliopsida; order Cucurbitales; family Cucurbitaceae; genus Herpetospermum; species Herpetospermum pedunculosum. Next base: position 14,904,291 of record CM051523.1, read on the forward strand.
TTAGCAATGCTGACCGTCAGAATGCATATGTAAAGACCTAGTTAAGGAAACTGTGAACCGAGTACAGACATTGGAGTTCTGTTATGAAGGGGCTCTAGTTGCATAGAAAAAAAATTGGTTTTGTAAATGAAACTGTGTTTCTGGAGCACAAAGGAAACAAACCACTGAAAGCAAAGTAAACAGCAAAGAAAATAAATAAGCTCCTAGCTGCAGTGATCACATTAGCCATTGAAGGATCACCTGCCACATCAACAACCTCTAGTCCATTCTGGTTATGAAGTATAAAATCGTCGAAGGCATTGATAAATTGTTACTTGGAATTAACCACTCTACTACAACTACTTCTGGTAGTTCTCTCATTTAGATGTGGGGATATCTTTAAATTTTCATTTTAGCCCCACATGAGACAGGGAATCCTTTATTATTCCACCTTCTCCCTCAAACTTGTCTTCAAAGGGTACAAGATCACTGTACTTGGTGTAAAATTTGAACTTTTGTGCTGGGGAAGTTCGTAGTTTTATTGAACTTTAGAACTTCTGGTGAATGCCTATCTTTGGTCTTCCAAAACAAAATAGTAGTGTTTTTTTCTTCTTTGTTGTTTATCTCTCTGGGCAAGTAGATAGTTCTTTTGTAATCTCTCTGGCCTATTAAGTTACAGTTAAGCACAGTCCCTGACTCCCTGTGACTAATATTTTGAGGGACAACCGATATCTCGAGGGACTGTTATTTCGAGAAACTGATATCTCGAGGGACTAATATTTTAAGGGACAACTGATATCTCGAGGGACTGTTATTTCGAGGGACAACCGATATCTCGAGGGACTGTTATTTCGAGGGAAACTAATATCTCGAGGGACTGTTATTTCGAGGGGAACCAATATCTCGAGGGACTGTTATTTCGAGGGGAACCAATATCTCGAGGGACTGTTATTTCGAGGGGCAACCGATATCTCGAGGGACTGTTATTTCGAGGGGCAACCGATATCTCGAGGAACTGTTATTTCGAGGGACAACCGATATCTCGAAGGACTGTTATTTGGAGGGACAACCGATATCTCGAGGGATTGTTATTTCGAGGAGCGACCGATATCTCGAGGGACTGTTAATATTTCGAGGCAACCGATATCTCAAGGGACTATTATTATTTCGAGGCAACGATATCTCAAGAGACTGTTATTTCGAGGCAACCGATATCTCGAGGGACTGTTATTTCGAGGGCAACCGATATCCAAGGGACTGTTATTTCAAGCGACAACGATATCTCGAGGGATTGTTATTTCGAGGAGCGACCGATATCTCGAGGGACTTTTATATTTCGAGGCAACCGATATCTCAAGGGACTATTATTATTTCGAGGCAACGATATCTCAAGAGACTGTTATTTCGAGGCAACCGATATCTCGAGGGATTGTTATTTTGAGGGGCAACCGATATCTCGAGGAACTGTTATTTCGAGGGGCAACCGATATCTCGAGGGACTGTTATTTCGAGGGGAAACCGATATCTCAAAGGACTGTTATTCTGAGGGGCAACCGATATGTTATTTTGAGGGACAACCGATATCTCGAGGGACTGTTATTTCGAGGAGCGACCGATATCTCGAGGGACTGTTATTTCAAGAGCGACCGATATCTCGAGGGACTGTTAATATTTCGAGGCAACCAATATCTCAAGAGACTATTATTATTTCGAGGCAACGATATCTCAAGAGACTGTTATTTCGAGGCAACCGATATCTCGAGAGACTGTTATTTCGAGGGGCAACCGATATCTCGAGGAACTGTTATTTCGAGGGGCAACAAATATCTCGAGGGACTGTTATTTCGAGGGGCAACCGATATCTCGAGGAATTGTTATTTCGAGGGACAACCGATATCTCGTAGGACTGTTATTTCGAGGGACAACCGATATCTCGAGGGATTGTTATTTCGAGGACCGACCGATATCTCGAGGGACTGTTAATATTTCGAGGCAACCGATATCTCAAAGGACTATTATTATTTCGAGGCAACGATATCTCAAGAGACTGTTATTTCGAGGCAACCGATATCTCGAGGGACTGTTATTTCGAGGGGCAACCGATATCTCGAAGAACTGTTATTTCGAGGGGCAACAAATATCTCGAGGGACTGTTATTTCGAGGGGAAACCGATATCTCAAAGGACTGTTATTTCGAGGGGCAACCGATATGTTATTTCGAGGGACAACCGATATCTCGAGGGACTGTTATTATTTTGAGGCAACCGATATCTCAAGGGACTGTTATTATTTCGAGGCAACCGATATTTCAAGGGACTGTTATTATTTCGAGGCAACGATATCTCAAGAGACTGTTATTTCGAGTGGCAACCGATATCTCGAGGGACTATTATTTCGAGTGGCAACCGATATCTCGAGGGACTGTTACTTCGAAGGGCAACCAATATCTCGAGGGACTGTTATTTCGAAGGGCAACCGATATCTCGAGGGACAACCGATATCTTGAGGGACTGTTATTTCGAGGGGCAACCGATATCTCGAGGGTCAAATATTTCGAGGGCAACCGATATCTCAAAGGACTATTATTTTTAGGGACAACCGATATCTCGAGGGACTGTTATTTCGAGGAATTGATATCTCGAGGGACTGTTATTTCGAGGGACAACCAATATCTCGAAGGACTGTTATTTCGAGGGGAACCGATATCTCGAGGGACTTTTATTTCGAGGGGAACCAATATCTCGAGGGACTGTTATTTCGAGGGGCAACCGATATCTCGAGGGACAACCGATATCTCGAGGGAATGTTATTTCGAGGAGCGACCGATATCTCAAGGGACTGTTATTATTTCAAGGCAACGATATCTCAAGAGATTGTTATTTCGAGTGGCAACCGATATCTCGAGGGACTGTTACTTCGAAGGTTAACCGATATCTCGAGGGACTGTTATTTCGAAGGGCAACCGATATCTCGAGGGACTTTTATTTCGAGGGGAAACCGATATCTCGAGAGACTGTTATTTCGAGGGCAACCGATATCTCGAGGGACTATTATTTCGAGAGACAACCGATATCTCGAGGCAGTGTTATTCCGAGGGGCAACCGATATCTCGAGGGGCTTTTATTTCGAGGGCCAATCGATATCTCGAGGCACTGTTATTTCGAGGGGCGGTCGATATCTCGAGGCACTGTTATTTCGAGGGGCGGTCGATATCTCAAGGGACTTATTTCGAGGGGCAACCAATATCTCGAGTGAATTATTTCGAGGGGCAACCGATATCTTGAGGGACTGTTATTTCGAGGGGCAATCGATATCTCGAGGGACTGTTATTTCGAGGGACAACCGATGTCTCGAGGGACTGTTATATCGAGAGGAACCAATATCTCGAGGGACTGTTATTTCGAGGGGCAACCGATATCTCGAGGAACTGTTATTTCGAGGGGCAACAAATATCTCGAGGGACTGTTATTTCGAGGGGAAACCGATATCTCGAAGGACTGTTATTTCGAGGGACAACCGATATCTCGAGGGACTGTTATTTCGAGGAGCGACCGATATCTCTAGGGACTGTTATTATTTGGAGGCAACCGATATCTCAAGGGACTGTTATTATTTCGAGGCAACCGATATCAAGTGACTGTTATTATTTCGAGGCAACGATATCTCAAGAGACTGTTATTTCGAGTGGCAACCGATATCTCGAGGGACTATTATTTCGAGTGGCAACCGATATCTCGAGGGACTGTTACTTCGAAGGGCAACCGATATCTCGAGGGAACATTATTTCGAAGGGCAACCGATATCTCGAGGGACTTTTATTTCGAGGGACAACCGATATCTTGAAGGACTGTTATTTCGAGGGGCAACCGATATCTCGAGGGTCAAATATTTCGAGGGACAACCGATATCTCAAAGGACTATTATTTTGAGGGACAACCAATATCTCGAGGGACTGTTATTTCGAGGAACTGATATCTCGAGGGACTGTTATTTTAAGGGACAACTGATATCTCGAGCGACTGTTATTTCGAGGGACAACCGATATCTCGAGGGACTGTTATTTCGAGGGGAACCAATATCTCGAGGGACTGTTATTTCGAGGGACAACCGATATCTCGAGGAACTGTTATTTCGAGGGACAACCGATATCTCGAGGAACTGTTATTTCGAGGGACAACCGATATCTTGAAGGACTGTTATTTCGAGGGACAACCGATATCTCGAGGGATTGTTATTTCGAGGAGCGACCGATATCTCGAGGGACTGTTAATATTTCGAGGCAACCGATATCTCAAGTGACTATTATTATTTCGAGGCAACGATATCTCAAGAGACTGTTATTTCGAGGCAACCGATATCTCGAGGGACTGTTATTTCGAGGGGCAACCGATATTCGAGGGACTGTTATTTCAAGCGACAACGATATCTCGAGGGATTGTTATTTCGAGGAGCGACCGATATCTCGAGGGACTGTTAATATTTCGAGGCAACCGATATCTCAAGGGACTATTATTATTTCGAGGCAACGATATCTCAAGAGACTGTTATTTCGAGGCAACCGATATCTCGAGGGACTGTTATTTCGAGGGGCAACAAATATCTTGAGCGACTGTTATTTCGAGGGGAAATCGATATCTCGAAGGACTGTTATTTCGAGGGGCAACCAATATGTTATTTCGAGGGACAACCGATATCTCGAGGGACTGTTATTTCGAGGAGCGACCGATATCTCGAGGGACTGTTAATATTTCGAGGCAACCAATATCTCAAGGGACTATTATTATTTCGAGGCAACGATATCTCAAGAGACTGTTATTTCGAGGCAACCGATATCTCGAGGGACTGTTATTTCGAGGGGCAACCGATATCTCGAGGGACTGTTATTTCGAGGGGCAACCGATATTCGAGGGACTGTTATTTCAAGCGACAACGATATCTCGAGGGATTGTTATTTCGAGGAGCGACCGATATCTCGAGGGACTGTTAATATTTCGAGGCAACCGATATGTCAAGGGACTATTATTATTTCGAGGCAACGATATCTCAAGAGACTGTTATTTCGAGGCAACCGATATCTCGAGGGACTGTTATTTCGAGGGGCAACAAATATCTTGAGCGACTGTTATTTCGAGGGGAAACCGATATCTCGAAGGACTGTTATTTCGAGGGGCAACCAATATGTTATTTCCAGGGACAACCGATATCTCGAGGGACTGTTATTTCGAGGAGCGACCGATATCTCGAGGGACTGTTAATATTTCGAGGGAACCAATATCTCAAGGGACTATTATTATTTCGAGGCAACCGATATCTCGAGGGACTGTTATTTCGAGGGGCAACCGATATCTCGAGGAACTGTTATTTGGATGGGCAATTATTTCGAGGCGCAACCAATATCTCGAGGAATTGTTATTTCGAGTGACAACCGATATCTCGTAGGACTGTTATTTCGAGGGACAACCGATATCTCGAGGGATTGTTATTTCGAGGACCGACCGATATCTCGAGGGACTGTTAATATTTCGAGGAAACCGATATCTCAAGGGACTATTATTATTTCGAGGCAACGATATCTCAAGAGACTGTTATTTCGAGGCAACCGATATCTCGAGGGACTGTTATTTCGAGGGGCAACCGATATCTCGAAGAACTGTTATTTCGAGGGGCAACAAATATCTCGAGGGACTGTTATTTCGAGGGGAAACCGATATCTCAAAGGACTGTTATTTCGAGGGGCAACCGATATGTTATTTCGAGGGACAACCGATATCTCGAGGGACTGTTATTATTTTGAGGCAACCGATATCTCAAGGGACTGTTATTATTTCGAGGCAACCGATATTTCAAGGGACTGTTATTATTTCGAGGCAACGATATCTCAAGAGACTGTTATTTCGAGTGGCAACCGATATCTCGAGGGACTATTATTTCGAGTGGCAACCGATATCTCGAGGGACTGTTACTTCGAAGGGCAACCAATATCTCGAGGGACTGTTATTTCGAAGGGCAACCGATATCTCGAGGGACAACCGATATCTTGAGGGACTGTTATTTCGAGGGGCAACCGATATCTCGAGGGTCAAATATTTCGAGGGCAACCGATATCTCAAAGGACTATTATTTTTAGGGACAACCGATATCTCGAGGGACTGTTATTTCGAGGAATTGATATCTCGAGGGACTGTTATTTCGAGGGACAACCAATATCTCGAAGGACTGTTATTTCGAGGGGAACCGATATCTCGAGGGACTTTTATTTCGAGGGGAACCAATATCTCGAGGGACTGTTATTTCGAGGGGCAACCGATATCTCGAGGGACAACCGATATCTCGAGGGAATGTTATTTCGAGGAGCGACCGATATCTCAAGGGACTGTTATTATTTCAAGGCAACGATATCTCAAGAGATTGTTATTTCGAGTGGCAACCGATATCTCGAGGGACTGTTACTTCGAAGGTTAACCGATATCTCGAGGGACTGTTATTTCGAAGGGCAACCGATATCTCGAGGGACTTTTATTTCGAGGGGAAACCGATATCTCGAGAGACTGTTATTTCGAGGGCAACCGATATCTCGAGGGACTATTATTTCGAGAGACAACCGATATCTCGAGGCAGTGTTATTCCGAGGGGCAACCGATATCTCAAAGGACTGTTATTTCGAGGAGCGACCGATATCTCAAGGGACTGTTATTATTTCAAGGCAACGATATCTCAAGAGATTGTTATTTCGAGTGGCAACCGATATCTCGAGGGACTGTTACTTCGAAGGTTAACCGATATCTCGAGGGACTGTTATTTCGAAGGGCAACCGATATCTCGAGGGACTTTTATTTCGAGGGGAAACCGATATCTCGAGAGACTGTTATTTCGAGGGCAACCGATATCTCGAGGGACTATTATTTCGAGAGACAACCGATATCTCGAGGCAGTGTTATTTCGAGGGGCAACCAATATGTTATTTCCAGGGACAACCGATATCTCGAGGGACTGTTATTTCGAGGAGCGACCGATATCTCGAGGGACTGTTAATATTTCGAGGGAACCAATATCTCAAGGGACTATTATTATTTCGAGGCAACCGATATCTCGAGGGACTGTTATTTCGAGGGGCAACCGATATCTCGAGGAACTGTTATTTGGATGGGCAATTATTTCGAGGCGCAACCAATATCTCGAGGAATTGTTATTTCGAGTGACAACCGATATCTCGTAGGACTGTTATTTCGAGGGACAACCGATATCTCGAGGGATTGTTATTTCGAGGACCGACCGATATCTCGAGGGACTGTTAATATTTCGAGGAAACCGATATCTCAAGGGACTATTATTATTTCGAGGCAACGATATCTCAAGAGACTGTTATTTCGAGGCAACCGATATCTCGAGGGACTGTTATTTCGAGGGGCAACCGATATCTCGAGGAACTGTTATTTCGAGGGGCAACAAATATCTCGAGGGACTGTTATTTCGAGGGGAAACCGATATCTCAAAGTACTGTTATTTCGAGGGGCAACCGATATGTTATTTCGAGGGACAACCGATATCTCGAGGGACTGTTATTTCGAGGGACTGTTATTATTTTGAGGCAACCGATATCTCAATGGACTGTTATTATTTCGAGGCGACCGATATTTCAAGGGACTGTTATTATTTCGAGGCAACGATATCTCAAGAGACTGTTATTTCGAGTGGCAATCGATATCTCGAGGGACTGTTATTTCGAGTGGCAACCGATATCTCGAGGGACTGTTACTTCGAAGGGCAACCGATATCTCGAGGGACTGTTATTTCGAAGGGCAACCGATATCTCGAGGGACTTTTATTTCGAGGGACAACCGATATCTTGAGGGACTGTTATTTCGAGGGGCAACCGATATCTTGAGGGACTGTTATTTCGAGGGGCAACCGATATCTCGAGGGTCAAATATTTCGAGGGACAACCGATATCTCAAAGGACTATTATTTTGAGGGACAACCGATATCTCGAGGGACTGTTATTTCGAGGAACTGATATCTCGAGGGTCTGTTATTTCGAGGGACAACCGATATCTCGAGGGTCTGTTATTTCGAGGGGAACCGATATCTCGAGGGTCTGTTATTTCGAAGGGAACCAATATCTCGAGGGACTGTTATTTCGAGGGGCAACCGATATCTCGAGGAACTGTTATTTCGAGGGACAACCGATATCTCAAGGGAATGTTATTTCGAGGAGCGACCGATATCTCGAGGGACTGTTATTATTTTGAAGCAACCGATATCTCAAGGGACTGTTATTATTTCGAGGCAACGATATCTCAAGAGACTGTTATTTCGAGTGGCAACCGATATCTCGAGGGACTGTTATTTCGAGTGGCAACCGATATCTCGAGGGACTGTTATTTCGAGTGGCAACCGATATCTCGAGGGACTGTTACTTCGAAGGTTAACCGATATCTCGAGGGACTGTTATTTCGAAGGGCAACCGATATCTCGAGGGACTTTTATTTCGAGGGGAAACCGATATCTCGAGGCAGTGTTATTTCGAGGGGCAACCGATATCTCGAGTGAATTATTTCGAGGGGCAACCAATATCTCGAGGGACTATTATTTCGAGGGCCAATCGATATCTCGAGGGACTGTTATTTCGAGGGGCAACCGATATCCGAGGAACTGTTATTTCGAAGGGCAGCCGATATCTCGAGGGACTATTATTTCGACGGGCAACCGATATCTCGAGGGACTGTTATTTCGAGGGGCAACCGATATTCGAGGGACTGTTATTTCGAGGGGCAACAGATATCTCGAGGGACCGTTATTTCGAAGGACAACCGATATCTCGAGGGACCGTTCTTTCGAAGGGCAACCGATATCTCGAGGGACTGTTATTTCGAGAGACAGCCGATATCTCGAGGCAGTGTTATTTCGAGGGACAACCGATATCTCGAGTGAATTATTTCGAGGGGCAACCGATATCCGAGGAACTGTTATTTCGAGGGGCAATCGATATTCGAAGGACTGTTATTTCGAGGGACAACCAATATCTCGAGGGACTGTTATTTCGAGGGGCAACCGATATCTTGAGGGACTGTTATTTCGAGGGGCAACCGATATTCGAGGGACTGTTATTTCGAGGGGCAACAGATATCTCGAGGGACTGTTATTTCGAGGGGCAACCGATATCTCGAGGGATTGTTATTTCGAGGGGCAACCAATATCTTGAGGGATTGTTATTTCGAGGAAAAATCGATTTCTCGAGGGACTGTTATTTTGAAGGGCAACCGATCTCTCGAAGGACTGTTATTTCGAGGGGCAACCGATATCTCGAGGGGCTAATATTTCGAGGGACAACCGATATCTCAAATGACTGTTATTTCGAGGCAACTAATATCTCGAGGGACTGTTATTTTAAAGGACAACCGATATCTCGAGGGACTGTTATTTCTAGGGACAACCGATATCTCGAGAGACTGTTATTTCGAGGAGCAACCAATATCTCGAGTGACTGTTATTTCGAGGGGCAACCGATATCTGGAGGGACTGTTATTTCAAGGGGCAACCGATATCTCGAGGGACTGTTATTTCGAGGGGAAACCGATATCTCGAGGGACTGTTATTTCGAGGCAACCGATATCTCGCAGGACTGTTATTTCGAGGGGCAACCGATATGTTATTTCGAGGGACAACCGATATCTCAAGGGACTGTTATTTTGAGGGGCGACCGATATCTCGAGGGACTGTTATTTCGAGGGACTGTCGATATGTCGAGGGACTGTCGATATGTCGAGGGACTGTTATTATTTCGAGGCAACCGATATCTCGAGGGAATGTTATTATTCTGAAGCAACTAATATCTCAAGGGACTGTTATTATTTTGATGTAACGATATCTCAAGGGACTGTTAGTTCAAGGCAACCGATATCTCAAGGGACTGTTATTTCAAGGCAACCGATATCTCAAGGGACTGTTATTTCGAAGCAACCGATATCTCAAGGGACTGTTATTTCGAGGCAACCGATATCTCAAGGGACTGTTATTTCGAGGTAACCGATATCTCACGGGACTGTTATTTCGAGGCAACTGATATCTCAAGGGACTATTATTTTCAGGCAACCGATATCTCATGGGACAATTATTTCGAGGCAACCGATATCTCAAGGGACAATTATTTCGAGGCAACCGATATCTCAGGGACAATTATTTCGAGGCAACCGATATCTCAAGGGACAATTATTTCGAGGCAACCGATATCTCGGGGACAATTATTTCGAGGCAACCGATATCTCAGAGACAATTATTTCGAGGCAACCGATATCTTAGGGCCCATTTGGATTCTTAGTTAAATTCCAAAAACAATACATTTTAAAAACTCTTTTTTCTAATTTTCAAAATTGGTAGAGCTTATATTACATAAGAAAGAAACTAATTTTCAAAATTGGTAGAGAGTAGATAACATAAGAAAGAAACTTAATGAAAGTAGTGTGTATAGCTTAATTTTCAAAACCAAAAACCAAGAACAAAAGAGTATCAAATGGGCCCGTACAATATCTGTGTTTATTTTATGACAATGAAAATAAAAAGTACCTAACAACCACGTCTAGAATTTATGTTCCTCAGTTTGCCCTTAAGTCAATCAGGAGTTGCTCTGTTTGATCTTGTTCATGATTATCCTGAAAAGAAAATGTTGGTAAGGTGATGAGGAGGGAGGCAACTAAAGATTATCCAGCTTAATGGAAGAGGAGAGAAAAAAGGAAGTATGTTCTGATTGTCCGCACTGAATTTAAAGATAAACAAAATCTAAAATCAATTGATTGTCCGTACTGAAGGAACTATGTTATGATTGTCCGCCCTGAAATTGTTTCATTTTTTCTAAAGGAGCTCCATATATAAGAATAGAGGTCATAAAACTTCAAACGGGTAAGTGGTAAATAGAAAAAAAATTCTAAAGGAGCTCCATATATAAGAATAGAGGTCATAAAACTTCAAACGGGTAAGTGGTAAATAGAAAACAAAGCTCACTTTTTCATGATTATATAAACAAAATAGATTGAATGTTTACATCTGCTTACCGTCATAGATATAATTGAGCTTGATAGAAAATATATATCCAGAAAGAAATTTTAAAGAATATGAATACTGAGTTATATAACAAAGAAGAAGTACGAACAGTGAAAAGATAATTGGGGATAGATACATCGAACAAATTTATGGGTTCTTTCTATTAACTGGAAAATTCCACATAAATCCAAAAAAAAACAAAAAAAAAAATGCATTCATCTCTCTACCTGATAAGCAAATAAATAATCACTTGGGTTAATTTGTTCATGAAAAAGAATGAAACCCCAGAAAGATCAAAATAGAAAAAGAAAACTACAATCTAAGAAAGCAAAAGATGGATACGATCCAATCAAAACTCACACAGTACCGCCATTAAAATCAACAAACTAAAAAAGAAAAAAAGAGTTTAGAAGATTTAAGAAGAAATTACCAGATGACCAATGAAAAAATTGTTGCATTCGTCGTTCGCGATTCCGATTGCAATTTAGGGATTCGGAAAATTAAAGCTTGTGAGAGAGATGATCTCCGTTTCAATTTAGGGTTTTGGTTGTTTTACGCTTTGCAATTTCCGATCAACGTTGTCAGGATGAACTCTACCGGAAAATAGGGATTGTTATATAGTATCGGAATGTCCCGTGGAATTTAAGTTTGTCAGTAGCGTGAAAGTTAAGTCAGGAATTATAATACAGTTTTCGTATATTTTTAATTAACAAAATAATAATAATTTTTAACTTCTTTTTTTTCGACTGTGCGTAATTTTAACTTTAAATTATTTTCTCCATTGTTTTTTAATTATTTTTAAGAAAAAATCTTTATAGAAAAATTTAGAAAACATTTATATCATAAAAAAAAAAAATCATGTTTTTTTTAGTATGATTATTTAATAATGTTGATCTATTTAAATTTTAAACTGAACCATTTAAAGTCAATTATTATGTTAAACTGCATATATATTATACTTTATTTTTTAATTTTTTTTTTCAAATGTATTTTAATTAATGCGAGGATTACTCATGATCTCTTAATCGAGGCACAACATTAATTAATTATGTTCGGTTTGGCTCCTTTTTCATAATTATCGATTAACATTTAACCGTTGTTATTTGTTATTTAAACAATAAGTCAATTTGAATTCAAAAGTAAGTTATTGTCCCTCTAAAAATAAAAAATAATAATAATAAATTGAAAGGCCCATTATTTAACGATTTTATGCGATATGATAATGCAATTTAATTCAATTTTTTTTTGTTTTTTGTTTTTTAACCAATTTAATTTTTTTATTTTAAAATTTTTTAAAACAATTTTTAAAAAGAAAAAAAAAAAATGAAGTATTGATTCTAAAATTTCAAGTTCTCTCCAACTCTATTGAAATTGTCAACAAATTGATATAATTATAATCAAATTGTCATTAATATTTTTTTTCAATGATATTTTAATTAGGACGAGTATGGAACCCATCACCTCTTAGTTTATGTCACAAAAAAAAAATATATATATATATATATATATATTTCAAAAAAAAAATCCATGTTGTTTTAGTGATAATTTAAAACTAATAAATTGTTTATTTTTTATATACATAATAAATAAAATAAGAAAATTTGCACAAAAACACTCACCAACCTTACCATTACACACATGAATAAGAAACCACAAACTTATCATCGACAATTATGAAAAAGAAAAAAATATATATTCTAGAAAGTAAAAAAATAATTTCTTACGAACATTCGTGAAGTAAGCAGTATCGATCGTGAAGTAAGCAGTATCGAATATTTTCGAAATCATCGCATCGAGAAAAATCATTTTCTACTCACGTGTGAGCTACATATGTAAAGCCTAATTAAATGGTAATTCAACAAAAGAGGCTAATGGAAACAAATAACAAATTTGCTCAGAAACACTCAGAAACCTTACTATTACACACATGAATAAGTAACGAGTCTAACGACAAACCTGTCGTTGACAATTATGAAAAAGAAAGAAAAAAGTTTTAGAAAGGAAAAAAAAAACGTATAAAAGAAGTGTTTCCTCGTTCAACCTAATTTCTCATGAATGTTCGTGAAGTAAATAGTATCGAACATTTTCGAAGTCATCACATCGAGAAAAATCATTCTCTACTCACACGTGTAAAGCCTAATTAAATGACAATTCAACAAAAGAGGCTCATTGTAACACAACAAATTACGGGGTGATTGATCATATTCGAAGCCCAAGGGTGTGATTATAACCAACATTCGAGTTCATGGGTGATTTGTACCCAAAAAAAAATAAAAAAAAAATTAAAGGGCTTGTTGTCCCAACAATTCTGAAACATGAACGAACTTCTATTCTATTATTTATTTTTTATTTTTTTGGAAATTTATCAAATTTGGATGATACTTTTCATGATTTATGGCCAATGAGCTACCTTCAATAGTTACCAACTTCATATTTGATATTGAAACAAAACATTAGGATCTTACTATTGATATAATTTATAGTTTATAACTTCACAACTTGCATCACTACATCACTGATTTTTTGTTCACTTTTCTAATATGTACTGGATGAACTCAATTCAAATGCCTGTTTCTACCCTGAGTTTTAGATAATGGCAAAAAATCAGAAAGAGATAACCAAAAAATTCAACACATGATCAATATATAGATGGAACATGGGAATAGTAATTACCATTACCCTAATTGTGTTCACTTCTTGTGTTTTTTTCTCGAGTTCCGAAAAACTGGCAAATGTCGGGAGAAAGAAACCGATGGGCAGCCGAAGAAGCGGAGAATATTTTGGCAATCCTTCTCTCCATCATCACCCTGTGAACTTATGTGACTCAAATATGTTTTCCCTTCATAGATATACCATAGTTGTTGACATAGAAGTACGATCAATCCAATTTGAACTGAGAAACTTGAGATAAAGAGATAAATAAGGATGAACCCTCTGATAGACAGCAGCGTTGTGGATCTTAGAACGGCATGAATGATTTCCTTTGCAAGAATCCAACCGAACCTGGTTCCAGAACCATTTAAGCGATCCAACTCGTGGACAGTTAACGGTGGCCACATATGCATCACCGAGTATATAGCCATGATTGAAACATAAATTGTACTCACAATAGCTGAAATGAGGAACAAAATGAAGTGTTTATGATTTCCTGCACCAACACAGTTCCCTATCTGCACCCCCAAAAGAATTATAATCAGCATGCTAGAGAAGACCTATCCCATTAATAGCCGGGACTTCTTTAAAGTTCAAATTACCAACATAAAAACAAAATAAATAAACAACAAACTTGATGCCAACCAGGATCCTCAAATATGTTGGTAGATGACATTAAAAAAAGGCATAGAGAGTTGAGGAGAGCCCATATGTCTAAAGTTAACATCTTGCTTATATCTCACTCGATGACAATCTTTTATGCTAAATCGACTCATCGGTTTTCAAAGTAATCTTGATTTTGTACCAGCTAGTGATTTGAAATTTTACAACGTGGTTAGCAATGCTGACCGTCAGAATGCATATGTAAAGACCTAGTTAAGGAAACTGTGAACCGAGTACAGACATTGGAGTTCTGTTATGAAGGGGCTCTAGTTGCATAGAAAAAAAATTGGTTTTGTAAATGAAACTGTGTTTCTGGAGCACAAAGGAAACAAACCACTGAAAGCAAAGTAAACAGCAAAGAAAATAAATAAGCTCCTAGCTGCAGTGATCACATTAGCCATTGAAGGATCACCTGCCACATCAACAACCTCTAGTCCATTCTGCTTATGAAGTATAAAATCGTCGAAGGCATTGATAAATTGTTACTTGGAATTAACCACTCTACTACAACTACTTCTGGTAGTTCTCTCATTTAGATGTGGGGATATCTTTAAATTTTCATTTTAGCCCCACATGAGACAGTGAATCCTTTATTATTCCACCTTCTCCCTCAAACTTGTCTTCAAAGGGTATAAGATCACTGTACTTGGTGTAAAATTTGAACTTTTGTGCTGGGGAAGTTCGTAGTTTTATTGAACTTTAGAACTTCTGGTGAATGCCTATCTTTGGTCTTCCAAAACAAAATAGTAGTGTTTTTTTCTTCTTTGTTGTTTATCTCTCTGGGCAAGTAGATAGTTCTTTTGTAATCTCTCTGGCCTATTGAGTTACAGTTAAGCCCAGTCCCTGACTCCCTGTGACTGTGAGCTTCTTCCAATTATCTCTTTCTAAATTTCAAACTAAGAAGAATGCTTATTTTTGTACACCAATGTAAGAATTTTAGATTACTGCCCGATAAGTTTCACATTTCAAGTATTAGCAAGTTTTAAGCAGTGATCTATCTCGCGCATTACAGACTTAAGAGTAAAAGAAAATTGTTCCTAATTTGAGAAGACCTCTGAAAGAATAACTTACAAATGGGCAGTGGTGGTCCATGTCCAAAACACACATACCACAGGAACGACAATGATGAGTTCTCGGTGACTTTGGCTTCGAGCAGTAGTGACAGAAGGTATAGTTTCCAAGGTCGCCCTTCTCTACAACTGGATAGCTACCCCATATGACATTTGGAGGTATTCCGGGAGATCTAAATGCAGCGAGACTGAATGAAGAAATGGTGGCTACAGCCAAAACAATGGTCACAGTGGAGTGGAAAATACCACAAAATTGGCTGATTGAGAAAACTATAGGATATACGGCCCATACACCACCACCTGTACTTCAAAGAAAATGCACGAAAGATCAGAACACATGACATCCATCGATTATCATAACAATTGATAAAGTAACTAGATTATAAAGTAGCGGTACAAGGAAATACAAAAAATTGTATCCCATTAACAATAACTAAAATTGTTTAGTTCCAAAATGTTAGCAACCAGAGAGTGGAATCTATTTCGACAAACATTATTTCGACAAACATTATAATCAATAGATATAACAAAAGGTATAGAAGCCTCTTACATATCACAAAAAATATGAATACAAGTAGGACACAAACAAAACCCCGGTCTCGTAACCACCTCCACTTTAAAGCCTTGTCTTCTTGCTTCCGTGCACTTTTATTTGTGATGGCTCCACACCAACCACACTTGAAAATAGGTGAACCTGATGGAAGCAAGAGACGCAGCCCACAACCCCAACATGTTGCTTCTTGATCCTCTGCCACTGATGTTATGATATGCTCCTGTATCTGCCAAGATTATGAGAAAAAGGGATATGTAGCTTTTAAATGTTGCCAACAAGAAAATCAAGAATTTCAACAAAATTAGTTGTTGATCATCCAGATAAATCTAAGCTCGTCATACCACTAGCAAGCTACCACTTTTTTAAAATAAAAACAAAAACTTTGTATTACTGTGAGAACACCAAGAGAAAAATGAGGGAAAAAAAGAACAACCAACTCGACAGGGGATGAACATCAGATTGACAAGAGAGCCATTAAGGATGGTGTTGTAGATAGAAGTTCTCCTTGCTGCTTGGGTTTTCATCTTCATCATTTCGGCATGATTTATTTATAAATTTGGTAAGAATCATAGATATTTCATTATAACAAAAATTCTATATAAAGCAGATAAGAACCCATCCAGATAAACCAAAATGATTATACGGCATTATCAAACACGCCATACAACACAACGGCAATCATTTCTTTCTGGAACAGTAGCAATTACCTATCATTGTTCTGTAGAAATTGCTAGGCTATCATAAGTTTATTTACTCATAATGTTCACAGAAATATCCATATTTGTTTAATCGTTGCAATTTTTACAGAACCGAAATCTTATTCAAAATTTCCATCCATCTACATATCAAAACAATCCGGTGATGATATTTGTGGAGTATTCTCCCAGTAATGGGAATCCGACTCAAAATTCGAACACCAATTCCAAATCAATAACAATCAAACTATAGTTCATCAGCAAAGATTACGAAGCAAGACTACACCATAATGCAATTAAAGCCAACTGGGTAACGATCAAATAAAACCCAGATGGGGAAAAGGGGATTAACAAAACCGCATCGAAATCAAAAACCAAACGAACCCACAAAAAAACAAGGAACCAAAAACCCATGAAATCAAATCAATCAATGACAGAGAATTGACCTTGGGGAGATCGACCTCAGCCCTCTCCTCGGGCTTTATTGTTGCAGCTGCCGTAATCATACCGAAGAATCCTAAAATCGGGGGCGGTTGATTTTAGAATCAATCGCTGTCGAAGACAATCATGTTCTTCAACTGCAAATGAATCGAACAACCGAAATCTTTAGCAGACCCACCAAGAACTTGATGGTCAGCGGCGAGGGAGTTTTATTTGACCTGCTCAACGGTTTGGTCCTGGCTTTTGAGCTGAATCCGGATTGAATCGAAATCGACGCAGAATTCGGAGCTCTGTATTGAAAATGTATTTACTATAAAAATGATCATTTGAAAATACGTTTGAACAGTACTTCTTATTCGTCCTCTCATCTTTGGAAATAGGTTCTTAATCGCCGGCAAATCTTCTATTCTTTGAAAATGGAGATAAAAAAATAAATAAATAAAACACTTAAATTATGGGTTTTCTCAAATCTAAAAAATTGTAGAAAGTTGTCCAAAATTAGAAGAGTAAATTCATCTATAAATGAATGAGGTCTTGATTTAAGCTAGAGATGTCTAGAGGGCTCCCTCCAGATAAACTTGTCATTTCATTCTCAATCTCAACGAAATTCTCTATTTAATTTCGCTTTGAAAAATTATTTTTTTTTAATATAAAAAATTATATTTAAATTATTAATTTCAAATGAAAATTTTACATTTAAATGATTTTTTTTTCTTAAAAAAAATTAATATTTTATAAAAGTTTAGATTTAAGATTTATTATATATAAATATATATAGAAAATTGTAACGATGTCAATTTAAAGTAAACTAATTAAAAATATAGCATTTTTAAAAAAAAATTGCAGATTTGACAATTTCTATCGCTAATAGTATGTGGTCTATCGCTCATAGAAGTTTATCGCTGTAGTTTTTTTTTATAGAATTTTGTCAGTGATAATAGTCTATCAGGGATAGAAGTTTATCACTGATAGAAGTCTATCCGTAAGACATATATCAACGATAATAGAAGTCTATAAGTGAGTCATATATCAACGATAGGGTGGGATAATCTCACTTATAATATTTTGTCATTTTAAAATTAGTTCATAATTAATTTTAATAAAATAATAATAATAATTAATAATATTATTTAATTCAATATCAAATATTAATTAAATAATAAGACTAATCCCGGTGATAGTCACTAATTTTTTTGTCATATTTGCAAAATGTTTTAAATTTTGCTGAATTTGCAATTATTTTAAGTTGGATTGCTATTTGTACAATCAACCCTCTATATATATATAATTAAAAAAATAAAGAAACGTGGTGGTGGGGAGGGGACGAGAAGAGGACGTTGTCCCTGTTTAGTTCACTAGCATTTTGTTTCTCCCACTCTTTCTTTCGTTCCCGTCTAAACAGGACTTTCCGTAAAAAAAAATGAACATCTCTAATTGAAGTGGTAATTGTAGTTTAAGCTAATTTTTTAGGACGAATTGCATAAAGCTATCGAATAAGTTTTTGGGTAGAATTGTCTTGATTTTATGGTTAATGACAGAATAGGATAGATTAATATACTATATAAATTGTAGAGGCTTTTGCAGGCTCAACAATTATAAAGGTAAAGTCTTAAATTTGAGAAGGTTGTTGTTTTTTTTTTTTTTTTTTGACAACATGTTGGGGGTGGGGATTGAACCTAGGACTTCATGGTCACTAGGCGATACATCATGCCTATGCTCTTGTTGGCAGAAGGTTGTTGCTTTTATCATAGGATGACAAACTTATAATATTATGAATTATCTTGACTTTCTCCTCGATAAAGTCTCCAACTACAATTATATCTTAATCTAAAAAAATCAATTACATCACTCAAAATTTAATTTGATTCTAGCTATTTCAAACAAGTCATTGATGTCAGCACAATCACTAAATTAATGTCACGGCACTTTCATTTTTAAATAATTTAGTACAAATTGATACAAGAAAGTAGGTAAACAGTATAAAATAAGGAAGAATGAACAAATAATTTAAATTTAAATATATTCCATCTTGCTTCATTTAAACCAATTTAAATATCACGAAAGATAATAGATGAGTGGGAAAGCCTCCAACTAATAAAGTTGCCAATTTGATCATAAATTAATTAATAAGACATTTATTGTTGATGTTGAAAATTGGTTCGGAGATAAGGATAAATTTGTATAGTCAAGATCAAACTCAACCTTCAAAATATAAAGAATTGTGCATCAGTGTGGTGTCAAGCCATACACATTCCGACGTTCAAGGCAGTCTCGAGTTTATAAGTAACTCGACAATACAATATAGTATAGAATCTATATGTACCTAAGGCAAACGATATGCCTTACTAATATAGACTCGTCGCTTTGTAACTGAAACTCGAGCTCATCCTTATTTTTGTAACTCTTGAAACCGTTGAGCCACTATTTGGGTGGTTACATCATTACCATTTAAGTTTATAATCGACCTTTAAGTGTCTCGTCTATTCGTTCCTCAATAGATCTCTTATAAAGTTAATTGTTGAGCACTTGGGCGACCCACATGTTTGTCGACCTCATAAGTACGAGTACATGCATAAGTAGTTGTACTGACATTGGTAAAGGTACATGCACATACGTGGGTCGACCATATTGGCCAAATGAGGCCCCCTTGGCCGACCGTCCTCTCAAGAATTGGCCCTTTAAGCACGAGCCAACTACCTTGGGCCTCAACCACCCGTTCTTTATCTTTGGGCCTACGATTCTTGGGTTTGACCCAACCAACTAAAATCACTCATAACACTTATTACATTTCTAAATATAAGTTTGACTCTCGCCCTCACATTTGCCTAGCTTCAAACAAAACTAAGAAAGCGATGCATCCCTTTGAGAAACGACCACGAAACCATGAAGGATGCTCATCCACCCAGATGACTATACTGTTCGTCCTATAAACTATGCACGAAGGTTGCCAATTTACATGCAATGTTATTGGTAGTTTGTGGTACAAATAAGAAACATTCAACTAATTGTGTGCATTTTTTTTATTATTCCTACTGTCATGAATAATAAGCTGATCCACCCAAGAAAAATTCAAAAGTGTTGATCGATGCAAGGATACCATAGTGTTACCTTTAGAATCTCGAACAATTGCGATTCGATTGACTAGTGTTAGTCGTGAAAGACGTGGTAAATATATCGAAGTAATTTGTCGAATTTAAAACCTTAAAACTTACGAAAGTTATGTACCCGAGTAGTTGAGCGAGTCAACCTAACGAGATAAAAAGTCTTTAAGAAACTTGGAAACCAAGTAAAAGGTGTGTTAATAAAACATGGGAGCCAATCAAAAGTTGGGCAGAGAGAAAATGTCGTATAGGGCAAATGGAATAAATAAGTGGAATCAAAGTAATGACGTTTAAAACCCGATTGAATGTGGAGAGGATTTTCGAGGGTCAAGGGGGAACAATTGATCGCTACATTTCTTAGCTCTACTCTTACTTCCCCGCCGCCGCCAGCCCTTCACTCGCTCACCGCCCGTCGCTCAACTGGGATTCACCTCTTCTTCAATTTCCCACTTTCGCGTTGCTGTTCTTCATCATCTGCATCGTCTGAGCCTTTGATTCCTCCATTTCCGCCGTCATCTCTGTCAGCAATGCCAGGGGCCGATTCTCAAGGGGTGGAATGGCCGGCCGACCGCGTAAGGGACACGTTTGTTCGATTTTTTGAGGAGAAGAATCATGTTCATTGGAAGTCTAGCCCTGTTGTGCCGGTTAACGACCCGACCCTTCTCTTTGCTAATGCGGGTTTGTGTCTCTTCCTCGTTTTTTCTTAATCTTACTCGCGTATTGTGTGGTTCTGGATTGAAGGAGTGGGGGATTAGTTTATGGAGTTGTGCAATTTAGTGGAATTTGATGGGTTATATGAAGATTTTTCATTGAATGTATACATGACTTGATTTTCGTGCAGGTATGAATCAGTTTAAGCCCATTTTCTTGGGCACTGCTGATCCTAATACGGCTTTGAGCAAGCTCACCCGAGCTTGCAACACTCAGAAATGTATTCGTGCTGGTGGGAAACACAATGATCTTGATGATGTTGGAAAAGACACTTATCACCATACTTTCTTTGAGATGCTTGGCAATTGGTCGTTCGGGGATTACTTTAAGAAGGAAGCCATCTCATGGGCCTGGGAACTCCTTACCCAGGTTAGTTGACTTTTACACCCAGATATGCACTCGTGTGTGAAACTGAGCAACGTTAAGAGTGAATCGTGATTATATCATTATGGTCTATGAGTCATAATTTACAATTCTTCTTGTTTTTGTGAAACTGAGCAACGTTAAGAGTGAATCGTGATTATATCATTATGGTCTATGAGTCATAATTTACAATTCTTCTTGTTTTTGTCTCGCCTTCTAGCATACAGTATAGTTTGATTTTGTTACATATATGTATATGTACGTATGTATGTCTGTATAGTGTGGTTTTGCTATTTTTCAGCTTGTGAACAATTCTTCTACTTATTATACGTGCTACTGCAATGTGCAAATCATTTTATTTGTCTTGTATGACGCAGTCCATCACTCTTTTTGTTTGTAACAAATGTTTTTTAGGATAGGGAATGCTTGTAATGAAAATTAAGGGTATACATTAGAAAGAAAGGGTCACCAGGTGTGCAATTAAATCTCATGTAATGTGAAATTATAGAAGCTCCCCGATCATCCATAATACCAGGATTGGGGAAATTACATTACTCTTTGATTATGGAATGACCGATTTTATACCAGTTGATTTTTTTTTCTCATAATAGTTGCGTTTTGTGAACCTATAGGTTTATAAGCTACCCACAGATCGATTTTATGCCACCTACTTTGGTGGCGATGAGAAAGCTGGTCTTGCACCTGATAATGAAGCTAGAGATATATGGCTGAAGTTTTTACCTGCTGAACGTGTCTTACCTTTTGGCTGCAAAGTAAGATTGTATAACAACTTCTTTCTGTTTATTGCTCTTGCAAGCTACAAGTGTCTTATTATCTTTCTGAAATATGATGCTAGTATAAAAAATATGTTAAACCCCTCATCTCTTTCTGCTGCAGATGCTTTAATTATCATCGAAAACATAATTTGTGAACAGTTGTGTTTATCTTCTTTTTTCCTTTTTATTTCATTTTAGCTCTTGAAAATTTTATCTAATTTTATTTTATATTTTTGAGCAGGACAATTTCTGGGAGATGGGTGATACTGGTCCTTGTGGACCCTGCACTGAAATACATTATGACAGGCTTGGTGGTCGTGATGCTGCACGATTGGTTAATAATGATGACCCTACATGCCTTGAGATATGGAACCTTGTTTTTATTCAAGTAGCCTTCTTGTTCCCTCTCTCTCTCCTCTGTTTCAGTGTTTCTGACTCTTCAACCAAATTATTGTTATATGATTTTTGATCCTTGCAACAATGGGAGCATATCTTTCCTATATTTCTAGTAGCTTCCCAGATGTAGGTTATATTGTGGTGGAACTATAATATGGTTATAATTAGCATACGAGTAGCTGTATCATATCTGACTTCTGGCATGCTGGTTCATCTGAGGTGAAAGCCTGAAGGCTTAAGAGGTTCTTGGGTGATATTGCAGTATTAGTTAGGTACCCATCTATTTGAAAGGAGGAAAAACTAAATGAAAAGGTAACATGTTAGTTTTACTTATGAGGGAAGTTTAAACTAAAAAATAATGGGAAGAGAATTAAGGATGCAACTACTAGTATTCTAGTTATATTGCATCCTTCATCTTTCTTGAACATAACCCACACCTTTAATAGTTAACAAGTGTGGTTAACAATATAATGTTTGCTTCGAAACCATCAAGGGTTGGCCTAGTGGTCATAAAGGGCCTTGGGACTTGAATGCCCTCCTAAAGTGAATGAGTTCAATCCTTGGTGGCCACCTACCTAGGAATTAATTTCCTACGGGTTTCCTTGGCAGCCAAATGTTGTAGGGTCAAGCGGTCTGTCCCGTGAGAATAGTCGAGTTGCGCGTAAGCTGGCCCGGACACTCACGGATATAAAAAAAAAATAAAAAAAAATATAATGTTTGCTCCGACCTAATTTTTGGCCCTACATTATTGTCAAGTAACTAATGTATGCATATCAATGCAGTAGATTTGCTGGTTCCTCTGTCTCTTTTGATGGGTTTTTGTTGTTTTCCTTGGTTATTTGTTATTATTATTTGGTTATAAAATCAACTTCGTTGGTTATTATTAATGATTCAATTTCTCATTGCTACAGTTCAACAGGGAAAGTGATGGCTCCTTGAAATCTCTCCCTGCTAAGCATGTTGATACTGGTATGGGATTTGAAAGGCTGACTTCGGTACTTCAGAACAAGCTGAGTAATTATGACACTGATGTGTTCATGCCCATCTTTGATGCAATCCAAAAGGCAAGTCGGGATCTTTCAAATTAAATAAATTTTTAATTTTGTAATTTGCATAGGATATAATTTAGGATAATGTTGCAGCCCTCATCTAGTTTAGTGGTTTACAGTTCCTTTCATAGACAATATAAAATTATGAAAAGAGGGAGAGAAAAGACTATAGCCCCAAGCCAAGGAAGCTACAAAAAGGTCTTCCAAGAAGTGGCAATAAAAATAAGATTAGGACTTTAAGGATGTGGGGAATTTACACCAATAGAGAGCTACAAACATTGAAACAAAACATTATTCCCCAAAAAGGAAAAATAAATGATTTTCCCCAATTGTTGAAGATTCGGTTATTCATTTCTAGCCAAATATACCAAAAAGAAGCCCTGTTAAATTGAAGCCATAAGGTTCTCTTTTCTTTTTTGAAAGGATGACCTTCTGTGAGAGTAGAAAGCAAGCTTTTCTAACTGTGATACAACAGGTTCCCCTGCCTTGACCACAGGAGGAGATATCTCTAGATTGCATTAACAAAATAGAAGACATTTTCTTATTCTCTCTTTGTAATAAACCAATTCATTAAACAAATGAAAATGGGTAAAGGGAAAAATCTTTAGCCAGCACAGTTATAAGGTTCTCCTATTGGGTGATTGGAGGATTCCCTCCTTTTTTCATTAATCAATGAAATTTTTTCTCTTCTAAAAAACAAGGTTCTTCTATTGGGAACTATGGAAGAGAAGAAAAGGAATAATTACAAGAGTGTTTGGATACTGCACTTCAAAGTGAACCAACAGGAATAGTTAAATCCCAAATCACACTTGCCATTTCTTTTGTTTTCTAAGAATTTTTTTCGATTCCTTTCCAACTTCTCAATGACTATAATAGCATTTAGCCACAAAGATAACTTGTTTCAATGAAAGACACTTCATCTTAGATTCAATTGCATGAAGAAGAGTAATCATCTCGATCACTATATTTAGTCAAAATATAAATTCCTCTTACGGCGTTCTATATTTTTCGTATCAAATGTTTTTAGGCAACTGGAGCTCGGCCCTATAGTGGAAAAGTTGGACCAGATGATGTGGACAATATGGACATGGCTTACAGGGTTGTTGCTGATCATATTAGAACTCTTTCATTTGCCATTGCTGATGGGTCTTGTCCAGGTGAGTACTATTGAAAACATGAGATGCCTGGTTACAAAGCATTTTGAGCCCTTCTACTTGTAGTTAATGGTTATGGCTCTGTCCTCTCTCTTTGTTTTTATTTTTGGAACTTCCATAAGGATTTATATCGGCAATCCTTGTAATAGTGGGTTTTGATCTTTCTTCTTCGATATCATGGAAAGGATGGGGATAGTTTATTATCAAGTAAATTCTACTCATTAGTTGCATAATTATTTGTTAACTTTAATCATAATGGGTTGACCTAGTGGTCAATAAGGGTCTTGGTGATAATAATGTCTTTTAGAGAGAATGGGTTCAATTCTTGGTGGCTACCTACCTAGGAATTAATTTCCTACGGACACTCACCGATATAAAAAAAAAAATATATATTTGTTAACTTTATGCGGATTCTCTTATCATTGTTAAATATTGATCTTTGAACTTATTATGTCCTTCATGTTTTGTTGTGATTGGATTTGTCATCAACCTTCATTCTTTGCACATTTGAAGCTCCAAAAATAGTTTTTAACGTCTCTTTAAAAAAATCCTTGATAGGTAATGATGGGCGCGAATATGTTTTGAGACGTATTCTTCGTCGAGCAGTTCGATATGGAAGCGAAGTTTTAAAAGCTCAAGAAGGATTTTTCAATGGGTAGGACTTTTCTATTTTAATTGTTCACTTCTAAACTTTAACATGAAGAGTTTGACTGTGGTTTTCACATGACTCTTCCCTTGCTACTTATTTTTAGTGTCATAATATAACTTTAAATTGTATGCTTTAATATTTGTTTATATGATTGTTTTCTGTCAATGATCATGGTGATCCAGACTTGTGAGTACTGTGGTGAAAGTGATGGGTGATGTCTTCCCAGAGCTTAAACAACATGAAGTGCGAATTAGGGAGATAATTGCAGAAGAGGAAGCAAGTTTTGGGAAAACTTTGCTAAAGGTACTTCTTTCTTGAGGGTTTGATGGATGGATGTCTGTCTTTGGTTTGATCTTTTTGGTAAGCTGGCTAAGAACTAAAATCCGTTTGGTATCTCTCTAAAGACTTGGCATGGGAGTGCGTGTGGTATCTCCCCTAAATTGGTCAATGATGGGTGGTCAAATCTATGTCCATGGTTAAGATGAATGAAAACTTAAATTTTCTTCAGTAAATGGTTGCATAAAAATTACAAAACTCTTCTGGCTTTGATAAAGTTGTGCACCCTATCAATTGTCGCCTTTTTTTATTTTTATTTTTTATTATAGCGCTGCTAATCTCTTGTCTAATTGGAAAAGTCTTTTATAACTCCTTTGGATTGAGGCATCTTTCCCCATCTTTTGTAAATTTCTTACATCAATGAAATTGTTCTTTTTCAGAAAAAAATGGTTGTGCACCCAAGGGATACTGACCTGGGTGCATCTTACTTATTTTGATTTGTTATTTCTCTGTGAAGGCTTATTTAATATTACATGCCTTGTTGACAAAACCTAAATATATTGCTTATTTAATGCTAGGGAATTGAGAAATTTAAGAAGGCCGCTCAGGATGTACAAGGGAAGATATTGAGTGGACAGGTCAGTATTTTTATTATTGGTCTTTATGTAAATTATATCTATTTGCACGTACTTCTGTTTTTTAAGTTGTGTTGGAGAACTTAAAAAAAAAAGTTATGTTTTCTTTCCACAAAAGTAAATGCATAAGTTTTTTTGTGCTGAGAAATTGCATCACCTCACCTCTTGCTTGGAATGAAAAAAAATAAAAATAGAATTGTTTCCTGTAAAAAAAGGTCTGTTTGTGGGGTGTTTGTTTCTGTGTGCTGTAGAGACCTTAATACTTGATTAAAGTTTCCATTTGGAAGTTTACAATCAGAAACTATCTGTTCAAGAAATGTTAATATGTGGTTACTTTCATCGGATTTCGTTCTTTACCGTGTAGGATGCTTTTATCTTGTGGGATACATATGGATTTCCATTAGATTTGACTCAGGTACCTGCTCTCTCTCTCTCCCATGCATACAGCATACACACACTGCTTGCATGCATATGGTGTTACTAATAACATTTTCATGGGCTAGTTGATGGCGGAAGAGAGGGGCCTGCTAGTTGATACTCAGGGTTTCAATAATGCCATGGACGAGGCAAGGGAAAGATCAAGAAGTGCTCAAAATAAGGTGAGTTCTTTTTGCTAGAGTACATTCATATTCTATTGTTGTGTATGCCTGTCCGTTATCCTACCTTATGTGGACCTACAGGAGGGAACAAAGTGGATGCTTTCATATACAAACCAATGCAAAAGAAGTTATGAATGACAATGGATAATTTAGTTGACTGGAGAAAACAATTCTTTAGATTTATCCTTTTGTTTTATTCCTCTTTTCCAGCAAGCAGGTGGTGCTATTGTCATGGATGCTGATGCTACAGCAGCATTGCACAAAAAGGCAGTTGCTTCAACCGATGACAAATTCAAATTTATTTCGTTCAAGGTTTGTGAATCTATTGTTGTCATTAAGTGTGACCATGTTCCAATTGGCGAGACTGTAATTCCATTTGGTGGTTAATGGCACTCAATGGAGTTCTTGCAATTTCACATCCCATGGCAATCCTCATTTTCTGTGTAACGTAAAAAGTGCCTTTGTGGCCTTAATTTATTTTTTTATTCCAGGTCCCCCTCTTTTAGTTTTAATTCTAAAAGGAATCTAAAAGATAAGGAATGCCATGGTCTTTCTTCTCTTTTATTTTCTGTTGGCATCTCACTCTCTTCTTGGTACTCTTTCTTGATTTGCTGGTTGCCCAAGGGAGGAACAAAACCATTGCCACTATCTGGAGTCCAGATTTCTGTTTCTCTTTGAATTTTTTTTAGTAATCTTTTCAGTTTCTCATCTCTTTGACTTCATTCTCGGTAGTTTTGTTTTTTGTTAAGAAATTCTCGGTAGTGTGTCTTTTGTCTGTCTTTTATCTGAGGTTGACGACCAGAACTATGCGTGGTAGCATTGTTCTTTGTCAAGTAGGATTTGGTGCTTTTTTTTCCTTGATTCTTGGATCAGTCTTGCTCCTAATTTGGATTGTAGGTTTTTTTTGTTAGGATACCCCTAACAAGAACACAAAACCATAAAACCATATATTGCAATGTAAAAGTGATGTAGTAGGATTTGTGGTTAATTAGATATTTTGGGTTAATTCCTTGGTTAATTAGAAATATGATTGATTTCTTTGATTAATTAGGATTATGTTTAGTTTCCTTGGGTTGTTAGGATTATGACTAGTTTTCCAATTCTCTATAATTAGAGCATTGCTCCTTTGTATTCATTAACTTTTGATTCATAAATAATACTTGGTTGATTCTTGGAGAGAGTTCTTCTTTTATCCTCTTAGGCTACACCAAATTGGTATCAGAGCATCCGTCTGGGCCAACGTGGCTGCCACTGGTGGAAGACCGGGAAACTCTTGTTGACGTTGATTGCAAGAAGGAGTTTCGTGAGTTGTGCTCGTTGTTCAACAACCCACATTTTATTTACAAGAGATTACCTTTTAGAGTATTCTCTTTTCAAGAAACAAAGGAGTTTTCAAGAAACAAGCAAGAAAGTTCAAGAATGGAATTTTACACTCCAAGAAGGGAGTTTCAAGTCAGAAAATCCACTTTTAGATTTGGATCACCGCCTATTCAAGAATCCACCAAAATTCCTACATTGTTCATGATGAAATTTGGCAAGAGGAATTAAAAAAGGACATCGTTGAAGTCCGACGACTTTTGGATAATATGTCTAACGTTTTGGATCGTTTTAAAACCAAAAAACAAGAACTCGAAAATTCAAGAATGACAGATTTTGAAAGTAGTAGTCAAGAAAATGGAGAACTCGCTCGAAGTCAAGAACTCAAGAATCATATGAGAAAGATTCAAGAAAATACAATGGGGAGACCTCTAAAACATCAATTTTCAAGATTCATGAATCAAGATTCTGAAAGTTCGAGAAAAGAAATTTTTTACCACGGAGATCCACACCAAAATTGTGAAGATAGACAAGAAGAAATGCTCCAAGAACAGAAAACCCACCTTCCAAACAATGTTGGGAACATCTTTTATCATGATAAACTCCAAGAATGCCGAAATGAAGGTTTCTTGGTTCAAGATTCCAATTGTTCCAACGAAGAAGATGATTTTTTTCATGGATTTGATCTTAAAGATTTTGGCTTTTTCAACGAAGAAGATGAGTGTTTTCTACAATTTGAAAATTATTTTGACGAGGAAGATAAAGTTGAAAAAGAATTGAAAGAAACGATTGATGTTAATGATATTGATGGTATTGTTGGAAAATTTATTCAAAATCTTCATCAGAATGGTTTGTCTGAAAAACACGGAGATTCTTTTATTGACCTCAATGATTTACTCTCAAATGATGAACACCATCAAATAAGTTCGAATGTTGTAGAAGATCAATTCCTTTTGAATTTTGCTGAGTATTTTGACGAAGAAGATGAAATATTAATCTGTTTGGATAATTTTTTTACTATTGTGGAAGAAAACTTGCGGCTTTTCAGCACCAAATCCATGAAACTGCAGTTGAGAAAAACCTTGTTGAAATTCTTGAGGTTGATGTTGGAAGATATTCAAATAAGGGTACTATTCTTAAGTTTGGAACTTCAAGAGAATTTTCAAGAAAAATCCTCTAAGAATCTTGGCGTGTTGATGAAATTAGAAGGCAATTTTCAGTTGGAGTCTTTTGCAACCATCGACTGAAACATCTTTCTAGTCGGACAGTCCGCTTGTTTCTACCTATCTTCATTTACTTTTTTAAACTCGAGGACGAGTTTTTTTTTTGGAGGGATAAAATATGATGTAGTTGGATTCGTGGTTAATTAGATATTTTGGGTTAATTCCTTGGTTAATTAGAAATATGATTGCTTTCTTTGATTAATTATGATTATGTTTAGTTTCCTTGGGTTGGTAGGATTATGATTAGTTTTCCAATTCTCTATAAATAGAGCATTGCTCCTTTGTATTCATTAACTTTTGATTCATAAATAATATTTGGTTGATTCTTGGAGAGAGTTCTCCTTTTATCCTCTTAGGCTACACCAAAAAGATCACTTGATTTCAAAAAAAAAAAAAATATGTAAAAGATTACCAAACCACAAGATAAACCAAGTGATCGAGGTATTTGGACCCTCTCCTCTTGAGATAACTCTCAAGTCTAATTCACTCACCAAAATATTGCCTATCTTTATCCTTCCTCGCTCTCTCTATTTATAACCAAATACTCTAACAACTTCTTTAACTAATTACTAATATACCTTTAAGACTAATAATATTCCCAATAGCATTCTAACATTTTGTTCTCTTAACAACTTCTTTAACTAATTACTAATATACCTTTAAGACTAATAATATTCCTAATAGCATTCTAACATTTTGTTGACGAGACGATTTGCACTCTCATTCTTTGATAGAGGTAAATTTCTTAGTTAAAGTAGTTTTTGCTCTATTTTGTGGAACATTAAGCTCAAGAGAATTATTTATGATCTTCTAAAAAAAAGGGAATTCTTTCTGATAGATGTGCTCAGAGGAGGATTTGGAATGTGGATACATTTTAATGCCTTCCATACAGACGTTGCTGTCTACTTTGTGCCTGGATATTTTATTATTCTTGATTACTCACAATTGGATTGCTTACTTGTAACTTCCGGCCATTTATTTTTCTTGTGTTTTGTGCTGTCTTGTTGGGTACTCTCAACTCTGGGGTCGTTTTAGTGTGCTTCTCCTGGTTATTTTATTTTATTTCTCTTACTGAAAGTTTATCTTCCTATTGATATGTAATATGCCTGTGCGTACACACTCATAAGTCATATGCCTTCCAGGAATATGCACAACTTTGGCTGCTTGATTACTCTATGTATTTTTGAACCCTCCTATCTTTGTAATTCCAGGACCATGAAAGTGTGGTGAAAGCTATTTACACTGGTTATGAATTTCTAGAAAGTGTAGCAGCTGGTAATGATGTTGGTTTAGTTCTGGAGTCTACAAGTTTTTACGCTGAGCAAGGTGGTCAGGTATTTTGAAATCTCGGATTCCCTATCATGATTGCTTGATAAGAAAGGGCTTCATTAACCTTTCGGGGGATCTTTTGTACATGACTGAGAATTCTAGCCTTTGAATGTACTACCGAAGAGTAACTTTAATTGTTTGAGCAATATACTGTTGTTAATTTACTGGTCTGTTCTGCCTTTTGTCTGGTAATTTAATTGTTTTACATTTCTATTTACTGCGTCGAATACTTCAACAAATGAGCTTTGGGAAAAGGCCTGCTCATGGGCTCTTCCCATTTGTCAGAAATATTTATTTTCCCAGTTTGGGTGATCTTATAAAGGAGTTTAATTGGAAGATACAATGCAACGAGAGGATTTAAATTTTAATCAAATTAAGATTTGACAATTATTCTATTGATAATTTGTTTGCTACATCTCATGCTTTTATGCGACTCTTTTCCCTTGTATCTTTTGTCATTAATGTTTATCTGATTTATGATGTTCTTGTTTTTGGCATTAGATTTTTGATACTGGATTAATTGAAGGCCCCTTTGGCTCATTTCAAGTATGTAATGTTCAAATATTTGGAGGTTTCATCGTGCATATTGGTTCATTTAATGGTGGGAGTGGCAGAATTTCTCTGGGTGACAAAGTTATTTGCAAGGTAAACTTTTGCATTTTTATGCGAATGTGTCGTTTATATTTAATTGAAAAGCCTTTTGCTATTCAGTGGTTTTTGGAAGCATTCTTTTATATATTAATGAAATAATTTCTTATCTAAATTTCTTTTGCCATTCTTCATGAACCTATTGATGCATGCAGGTCGACTATGGGCGGCGTAAGCTCATTGCTCCTAACCATACTTGTACACATATGTTGAATTTTGCTCTTAGGGTAAGTTTGAATTTTGACCTAAATGTAACTGATTATTATTTAAACTGATATTCCTTCTGTTTTAAAAAACTTATTTGAATAATAACTGTGCAGGAAATACTTGGAAATCATGTTGACCAGAAGGGTTCAATCGTTCTTCCTGAAAAACTGCGATTTGATTTTTCTCATGGTTAGATTTCTTGTCAGCTGGTGTTTACTTTATGTGCCTTTCAGAGGGAATTATTTTCTTCCCTTTTCCGTTTTTTCAGAAAAGAATAGCGTATTAATGAACATGAATCATAGGGAGGGAGAGAGAGAAAGAGGGAAGGGGGAAGGAAGAGGCAACCTCCTCCCAAAGAAGTTTCAAGGAAATCTCCTAACTAGCCAAGGATTTTTCCTAGAAGTGTGTGTGATTATAAAAATTCTTAGAAAGTGTACTCCATCTAGAGACGAATGATTTACTCTCTCCAAAGTTGTGTGAAGGGAATCCAATTTTCGATAGTAGCCTAGCCGTGCCAGTAGATATCTGTACTTAGTCCTCTTGTAGTTTTGAATCTTTTGCTATTTCTTATAAAAAAAAAATATGGTAGCCATGGTAATACAATTTTATATCCATTTCCTCCACCTCGGATTAAAACGCTTGTTCTCCCGAACCACATCCAGAAAATTTATGTCAACTAAATCAAAAGCTGTTTCATTATTCTCGTATTAGCTAAGTTCTGTTTTTCTCATGGAAAGAGGTTTTGGTCATTTTCAATCTTTGTATTTGAAATTTTGATTGCATAACTGCTCCTGAATTATAGGCAAGCCAGTGGATCCCGATGATTTGAGAAAAATAGAATCAATTGTGAACAAACAAATAGAAGATGAACTGGTCGTAAATGCCAAGGAGGTAACCCTTGCTGAAGCAAAGCGTATTAATGGGTTACGAGCTGTTTTTGGAGAAGTAAGATTCTAGTTGTCTTCTTTATTTCTGAAAGCTTTTATTTTATTTATGAGAAGCATGATCTCAAATATCTTCCCTGTTTATGATGCAGGTCTATCCCGACCCAGTTAGGGTTGTTGCAATTGGGAAAAATGTCGAGGAACTCCTGGCTGATCCAGATAATGAAAACTGGTTATCCATTTCTTCAGAGCTATGTGGAGGTCAGTGTGTTTTTGTCATGGCCTTTACTTTTTGCAGCCTAGGCTAAGATTGCCTCAAATAAATCCGATGTATTATTGCAGGGACCCATATATCAAATACGCGGGAAGCAAAGGTATTTGCCCTTCTATCTGAAGAAGGAATCGCTAAGGGGATTCGAAGAATTACTGCTGTTACCACTGATTTTGCCTTTAAGGCAATCGAGCAGGCTCAATCACTTGAGCAGGAAGTTGACGCTGCTTTTAATATAGATGGTAGCTTGCTGGAAAAGGTTTCTCTCTCTCTCTCTCTTACAAACACTGACAGTGGCAGATAGGTATCATCGGGGGAGGGGATGATTGTGGGAATTTTATGCTTGATAGGCCGATTTTTAGCAGTTTTGCCTTTGCTGTTATATTTTACTGTTTCCTCGTTGCATTCCTTCCACTCAACCTTTTTCCTCTTATAGGAAACAAAACTCTAATAAACAAAAAAGATGCATAAAATTAGAGTTGAAAGATTACGTGTAATCCTCAAAAGAAAGAGAGAACAATACCAAAAAATGAAAAAGAGAACCTCATCTACAATAGATCCTAGAAAGGGAAGAAAGGCTATAAATATTTTTGGCAATTTTATACAAGTTAGTCTAATTAATTGACGGTTGAGTTTACCTAGTAGTCAATAAGAGCCTTGAAAAATAATAATGGGTTTAGAGGGAATGAGTTCAAACCATGGTGGCCACCTACTTAGTAGACTAGGATTAAATATCCTACGAATTTTCTTGGAAACTAGATGTAGTAGGGTCAAGCGGTTGTCCAGTGAGATTAGTCGAGGTGCACGCAAGCTGGCACGGACACTCACGGATATTTAAAAAAGAAATTGACTCAAGATCATCAAATCTGATCCACTATAATGATCAACTGGAGTAAAATCTGATCCACTAGTCCCTTCGGGGACATCCGATAAAATCTGATCCACTATAATGATCAACTGGAGTAAAGTTTTTCTCTGCCGAATGATGATTCCATCGAATTCCTCTAAAAGGAAATTATTTACGTTGAATATCTAACCTTAATTAAGTTAATTCTATCCTGCAGATGGTTGCTTCATTCAAAAACCGTGTTGATTCAGCACCAATTCCTGCTGCTAGAAAAGCACAAATTAGGGCAAAGATTGCCTTGCTCCAGGTATTACTTGTAGACCCACCGTGCATTGATTACCCACTTAAACTGTACATATATATTCATCACCTGAAAATTGTTATTTCATATAGAACGAAGTGAGGAAGGCTCAGAAGAAAATTGCGGAAGAAAATATGCAGAAAGCTGTCAAAATTGCCATTGAAACAGCTGAAGTGGCTTCTTCAGATGGCAAGGCCTTCTGTATAACCCATGTCGATGTTGGTTTGGATGCAGCCGCCGTTCGTGAAGCAGTTGTCAAAGTTATGGAACAGAAGGTCATTTCATATGCTTAGTAGTTTAGTTAGTACAATACCATTTTGATGTTTGGATCTACATTTTTAAAAGTTGTTTTGAAGTGCTTTTTGTCAGGTACTTGAGCCAAAATACTCTGTAAGGGCTTTCTCACAAAACACCTCAGTTTGACTTTTTTTCAAAAACCCTTCTATATTACTTTCACGCGTGAAATTTTTAAGTGATATGCTTTTAGCATCCCAAAAGCACTCCCAACATATTGTGAGAGTTTTCCATCACTCTACCATGGGTTCTCGAAGAAAATAGTCAATCTCTTCCATAGTGAAACATTGTAGTTTATATCGAGAATTTCTTTCTCGTTTTCATTTATGATTTCAAGTGAATAAGTTTTTCAATTGGAGGAACATTGGAGGTTGCATCAATAGTAAAACATCTTCTCATTCGAATGTGAGGATTTGATTCTATATTCATGATCAACAGGGCATATCGGCGATGGTTTTCAGCACTGATGAAACCACAAAGAAGGCTGTGGTTTGTGCTGGGGTTCCTCCAAAAGGGAGTCAAGGAAAGCAAATAGAGGTGTCAGAGTGGTTGACAACAGCTTTGCAGCCTTTAAAAGGAAGGTGCGGGAAGGGGAAAGGTGGCCTCGCTTCGGGCCAGGTAACCTTAATTACCTGCTTTTCTCTATCGTACTTTTTGTTGAAGTTTCTCAACTCGAGTCCTCCGAATCTCATGTACAATGACTTCTACTCTTTTCTGATGGGTGAGAAATTGAGATTAATTTAGATGAGTGAGATCAGTAATTTTGATACCCTTAGGAGGTGGATCAGATTCAGATTCTAGAGAATACACGAAGTGTTTTTTTTTCTTCCCATTTGGGGGTTATATGATTTATTGATTTCAAGTTCAGGGATTTTATTGGTGGAACTTTGACAATTCAATGGTTTTGAAATAGGAAGATTAAAGGGTTTAGAGAGAATTAGTTCAAATCATTGTGGTCACCTACTTAAGATTTAATAGTTTTCGCGGGAACCAAATATAGTAGGGTCAAGCGGTTGTTCCGTAAAATTAGTCGAGGTGCACACAAGCTGACTCCGGAACAGTCACGGATATTAAAAAAAAGAAAGAAATAGGAAGTCTAAAGCTTCATCTCGATCTTTGTAATTTTTATAACATATTCATCTTCTGAAATGCTTTGTGCTTTTCAGGGAACTGATGCATCTCAAATAAAGGAGGCAATGGATCTTGCTATATCTTTTGCATCATTGAAATTGAGCCAATGAAAGTTATTAGATTCCTGAAGTCTCATTTAGAGGAGTTTTGCAATTCTGTTCTGCAATCAGTTGGGCTAACTTATGGAATACCCACATCTCAAGTTGAAGAATTTACTGTCAAAATATTTACTCCAGCTATGGCTTCCACACTTGATCATAGTTTTTTCTTTTTTCTTCTTCTTCTTGGGGGGATGTTTTCATTATCTCTTGATTCACTCACAAATACTGGTTGGATGTCCAGAAGAATCCATGTGATTCATACTACAATTTGAAGTACTAGAAGTTGTAAAGCATTGTCATTCTACATGCCATAGTGGCAATGTAAAAGTTGTGTGTTTTATTTTATTGTATACTGTTCATGTGCTAAAGAAAATAAATTATAGATCCCTGGTTCAACTTGATTTGTAGCTTAAATCGATGTTGAATCAAATCTAAGGATAATTGGAGCATAACTCAACTCAACTAGCTGAGGCATAATATCTTCGATCTAAAGATTAGAAGTTCGAATTCCTACCTCCACATGTTGAACTAAAAAAAGTTTTACTAGAAAATGAACTAATAATTGATTATTGTTAACTTGAATGTTATCAATTGAATTTGACAAGTATATATTTTTTTTTTGTGGGCACGTCCAACTATATAATAGGGCTAAATAACTACTTAGGTTGTGTCTAACTTTTGAAAAAAGTTATTTTAGAGAAAAAAAATGAGGTATTTGACCATCACTCAAAATGATTGATTTATTTGAGAATGAGTTTTGAAAATAAATGATTGAGGATTTCAAATAATTTCAAATAATCACGAATAATAAAGGTGTCCCATAAGAAAATATGAACATCAAAATGGTATTGTACAAGTTAAACACAGCCCAATTTTTAAAACAATAAATCAATTTATATCTTAAATCTACATATATTTTGTGGAACTTTGGTCTTTTCAGGGATGAAAATATCGATATCCATGTTGATATCGGCATTTTAATTTTACGGATATATCCATGGATATATCGATAAATATCGATATCCATGAATATTTCTGTAAATCAATTTTTTTTAAAAAAATATATTTAAATTAATATTTAAGTTATTTTACTTTCAATCTAAGCTATAGATCTAGTTAGTAGTATTTAGATTCATATTAAATTTAATATATGATATTTTTTTATGTTGTATGAGTATTTATAAAAGATATTGGATATATCCATTACTCTTTAATATCTATATCGAAGCCTCCGATTTACGGATATATCCACGGATATATCGACATATCTACGGATATTTTCATTCTTGGGTCTTTTAACATAAGTTTTCTTTCAAACACATCCCAAAACTATATGAATTTTGATAAAATCTTGGTGAAATATACAAGAAAGAGCATCGAGTTAAAAAATAATTCACCAATTCAAACTCAAGAGTATGGTATTGTATTGTCCAAATAGTAATCCTCAGTTCACTAACCTAAAGAAATAGTTGATTTAGATTAAATAAATATATTTGCAACTATAGAATTATTATTATAGTGTGAATTTGAATTCATTTATAAGATTTAACATGATTGATTCACCAGAGAATCCCAGAAATATATGAAATATGTACAAGATGGTAAAAGGGTGTATAGAGTAAAGTAAAATTTGGAAAGTGGACAAAAAATATGCCCCCCATTTAATTCAAAGATAGGGAGGGTTTGTTTAATTTTTTTTTTTTAATTATTATTATTATTATTATTTTTTTTTTTTTTTGGGAGGAATGTTACTGTTTAGCATTTTTGGCCCAACCATGTTTTTTTTCTTTTTGGCTGGACAACATTGTTTGGATGTAGCCTATTGACCTGGAATTCCACTAAAACAAGCAAATGAAAGGGATATTAGTAGTAGCTGACAAAAGAAAAAAAAAAGAAAAAAGGTTAAATATATATATATATATAACAAATTACAAATTACAAATTTAGTTATTGAATTTAGAAAATTTAAGTAATTTTGTATCTGATTTTCAAAATGTATATTTTTCTTTATTATTTGTGATTGTTTGGGTCAACTTTAGTACATCTTGCATTTTAGGTTGTGTTTAATTTTTTATAGTAAAAAATGAGGTATTTGACAAACACTCAAAATGATTTATTTGAGAAGGAGTCATTCTCAAATAAATTATTGATCAAACTCTTGATATTAATTTTTAGAAAAAAATGTTTATGGGTGTTTAATTGAGAATCTCATATATTTTCCATAATATATTAAAATTACCAAAATACTTTCACACTACTTTTTTAAAATTTCTTCACCAATGATTGTTATCGGTCACCTCTTCCGACACCGTCGTTGTCGGCCATCTAAGGCCACCGTCGCCGATCTCCGACGACCGCTGCCTCAGATCTTCGACAGTCACCTCCGGCCACCGATGTCTGGCGACCACATTCGATTTGATCTCCAGCGGGCACATCTGGCCACTGCCTTCGATCTTCGGCACCACCTCTTGTCACTGCTTCCGATCTCCAAGAACCACCTCTGATCTCCGACGGCCACTGTCGCCGATCTTCGGCGACACCTCCATCTGACCTACGACCGACCACCGACGACGACCTCCGGCAAAACTCCGGCGAACCGGGACACCTCCGACCGACTACCGACGCCCACCTCTTCTGCCCGATCACCGGCGACGACCTCCGCCACCTCCGGTCGATCGCTGACGACCTTCGGCGAACAGGGACACCTCTGGCCGATCACCGACGACAACCTCCGACAAAACTCTGACCGATCTCCGACAACCTCCAGCAACTAACCACAACCAGCACCACTCTTACCCTTTCACCGACCATCGACAATAGTAAACGTCGATCATAGCTTTTAAAATACAAATTTAAACTTATTAACTCATATTAACTCATATTGTTTATTAATAATTATATTTTATAGTTGACATGAGAGTGTAGAGCAAACCAAACAAATTTTTACATAAAAACACTTTAGAAGAAATATAACTAAATAAATAGGTATTTTAATTATTAAAATAAAAAATGCATTGTTTGAATTTTTTTTTTTTTTTTTTTTTTAGTGAATTCAAACACACCTTACACGTTTTGTAGAATTGTTTCCTTGTGATTATTAAATGGTTTGGGCAGTGTGAAAGACTATTATAACTATCCAATATATAAATCTCTCTTTTTGGATTAATGGAATATTGGCTTTAAACAAACTAAATCAGCTGAAATCTATCTTTTCAAATATATATATAAATATAAAGTATTGAAATGCATGGTAGGTAGGCAGTCTATTCTATTGTGAGAAATTTACTGTCTCTTCACTCTTATCTAAAGTATATGGAGAAAGAGATGCATTGAATAAATATAATAATTGCTAGCCTGGTGACAACATTCTTTTTCTCTTTTTGACTCTATCCAAGCTTTTTATGAGGATGATCATGATTTTGAAAAATTTTGGTCGATTCTAGATAGATCACATATAATTTCTCAATATAACTCAACCCACTTTAAGATTTATGTCTTCGATCAAAATATTATAGATAAGAATTCCATGTATGTTATGATTATTTCTTCAAATAACTTATGGTTTAGTGAGAAGTTTCATTCCCAAAAATGTTTAATAGAAACTAAATGAAGTAAGGATGGTTACTACGACTTAAGGTATGTACTTCAGTGTGCAATATATGTTAAAATTTTGTTCTTAGTTCTTATCTCTTCCAATTTCGCCATAAATTTGATGTGAAGTTATAAGACAATGGCTAAACTAAGCATAACTCAATTGTCATAAGATTGTGCTTTTGACTAAGATGTCATGGGTTTAATCTCGCCTTATTGTTATCCTTATAATTATCTAAAATGTACAATATTGGAATTTAATAGAAGTGTATCATTATTGTTATCGTTTGTTTACTAAATAATGTTAGTTTAACCAAAATTTTATCTAACAAATAAATATCATATTATCATTTAATTAACGTAATTAGCAACATGTATCAAATAAAATGCATGACTAACCGTTTATGGCATACTCAACCAAAACCCCAGAGATTATTCTATTTTTTTTTTTTTTTGCAACGGTATTTAATCATGCCAATTGAACTATCATTTCACAGTTGAATTTATTTGATTTGAATAATTGTTTAATTACAAATTTAAAGATGCACTCATTTTCCTACCTATTAATATTCTTCTATAGTTCCGTCACTTTATTAAGTGTTTAAATTACTTTTAAATTATTTATTTATTTATTTTTGTCGGAATTTTTTTTTTTTAGACAACATATTAGGGTGAAGGATTGAACCTAAAACTTCATAGTCCCTAGACAATACATCATGTCGTTGAGCTATGCTCTACTCGGAGGATTGAGCCTCCAAGCTCATGGTAAGTTTTTAAATTTAATAAAGTTACAAGTTATAAGGTCCAAACTAATTAACTTACCAATTTGGTAAAAAATAATTTTGATAATTTTTTACCCTTTAATCATATTTTAGATATCACGTCTAATGATTTTTTTTTTTTTTTTAACTTTCCATTTTGACATTCATTATAAATTTATAATAATATAATAAAAAAAGACAGAAATAAAGCCAGGAGTGCCCATTAGGCTGTGAGTTGGAGAGTGACAAAGCCAGGAGTGCCCATTAGGTTGTGAGTTGGAGTGCTCTTAGTCGGTTTATTATTTATTATAATTAATTTATATTGTCACTTCACCATCTCCGTTGCGATTTTTCCGTCCAATTCTCCTTCCTTTCTCTCCCTTCATTCTCCGCCCAACCACCGTTTTCCGATCGGAAATCTTCACCTTCACCTTCACCTTCTCCGTCGAATTTCTCAACTTCAGTTGTTCCCCCAATGGACCATTCGTAGTCGGTTTCTTCTCCGGCGGACGCCGATTCCGCAGCCATGTCTCGCCAAATTCCGAACACTGCGTTCCACAAGTCCAAGACGCTTGATAACAAATATGTATGTTGGCACTGGATTGCTGGTTTTTTAATTGATAGGGTTATTTTGTTTAATTTTTTTTTTCTTACAATGGGGTTCTTCTTTCTTTTGCATTTCTGAATTTTGTCTGGAAGTTCGATGGATTGAGGAAATGGTTCTTCAACTTCGTAATGTAGGTTGGATTATAGCTTAGAATTGAATTGGTCCTTCTGGTGTCTATTGGAGATGATCAGCATGAAAATTAACTACTTGGAAGCGAGAAAGATTCTGATTTTTTCAATATGTTTCACGGCTCAATCAACGAGAGTTTAATTATGAATTATGATACACTTTGTTCACTTTATTTCTTGTGTTCACACCTTGCAGAGTCATGCTTTCGTTAGTTCTAATTGAATATGCGACCATGGTTTTCTTTTATTTACCAGAGTAGAGTATATAATCAAGGGTTGAAGTTACTTTGTTCAAGGATTAATAT
Source organism: Herpetospermum pedunculosum (assembly GCA_028017165.1). Taxonomy (NCBI): domain Eukaryota; kingdom Viridiplantae; phylum Streptophyta; class Magnoliopsida; order Cucurbitales; family Cucurbitaceae; genus Herpetospermum; species Herpetospermum pedunculosum. The sequence goes on from CM051523.1 coordinate 14,945,035, forward strand.
GAGTTCTTGGTGCAGATGCTGGGAGATGAGATCGGAAAAGGAGCATATGGGCGAGTCTACAAGGGTCTGGATTTGGAAAATGGGGACTTTGTTGCAATTAAACAAGTTTCATTGGAGAATATTGCTCAAGAGGACCTCAACGTTATAATGGTTCGATCATGTTTCTTTGATCAAGGCTTATTATCTTGCTTAATATAAAATCTTATGTTGCTAAACTTAGAAACGTAAGTGAAAGTGTGAAAGTTCAGTCTTGCTACTGTTCTCATGTCTTTGAGGATTCATCTGTTTCCTTGAAGATCATAACCAATTGAGTTGGTAACACAATTTCTTTTGAATTAAGGAAGTGAAGAACTGCCTTTGTAAACTTTTACTCCATGTAAATCGTTCTGAAACTTATACTTTAAGAAACAGTGGATGCACATACATGACATGGACTTAGAAACACTTCATTTTAAAAAAAACAACTTAGGATCTGCTCCATTTCTCCGGGCTTTTCATTTTTTTGTAACACGCTTATGTTTTCTTTCATTTTCTTCAATTAAAAAAAAACCGTAGGACATGGATATGACAATAACATATTAAAAAGTATATTTTTAACATATTTGTATAGTTATAATATTCTGATGATTTTCATGTGAGGTTTTTAAATTTATGATATTTATATTTAAAAGAATCAGAAGTTCTGGAGGTTGTTAATTCATTGAGAAGTAATGAAGCCTCTAGGCTAGATGGTTTCATGGACGAATTATTCAACAAAAAATAATCATGGAACACTATCTAGAAAGACATTATGGAAATATTCCACAACTTTATGAATGGTGTCATTTTAATGAAATATTCATATGCATTATTTCCATGAAATCTGATGAAAAATTGGTTCTTGACTGTAGACCCATCAATATCAAACCTAACGCTTATAAAATTATTGCTAAGTTCCTCTCCAATAGGCTCAAACACATCTTGCCACACACTATATCAGAATTCCAATCTGCTTTAATTGCTAGAAGGCATATTCTTGATGCCCCTGTTATTGCTAGTGAGTTCATTGATTCGGTGAAGGAAGAAAAAACTATTGACTAGATAGATTGGGATTTCTTTGGTACAATCCTTAAAGCCAAAGGTTTTGGTCTATTATGGAGAAAGTGGATTTATTATGCTTGTGTTTTTTAACACAAACTTATCTATTATCATTAATGGTCACTGTCAGCAAAGAGGTAAAATTCTAGCCTCTCGGAATCTTAGGCAATGTGACCCTCTTTTCCAATTTCTTCTCATTCTTGTGGCAGGCTTATTAAGCCAACTTCTCTCACAAGGATCTTCACTAGGCCTCATTAATGGTTTGTTTTGTGTAACTCTTCTCTTTGCAAATGATACCATCATTTTCTCGACATTGACAACAATGACATCAATAATCTCTTCAAAATTATTAAGATTTTTGAAGAAGCTTTGAGACTCAACCTTAACTCTAGCAAATCAGAAATATTGGGCATAAAGTGTTGAAGATTCCTCTATTGAAAATACTGCAATTAGTTTCGGTTGCTAGGTGGGCACTTGGCCAAACTCATACCTTGAAGATCTCTATCATTTTGGTGACCCATCATGAAACATATAGATGACAAACTCCACAAATGGAAGATTTCTTTAATTTTGAAGGGAGGTTGCCACACAATTATCCAAGCAATTCTCTCCAACTTCCCCATTTACTATACGTCCATTGTTATGCCTTCAAAGCTCATTAGCACTATCAAGAAACTCTATAGGGACTTTGTTAGGAGGGTATTACCAAGAAGGGAGGCATACATCTTGTCAATTGGAGAAAAGTCCAATTGCCCATCTGTTATGCAGGCCTTGGCATTGCTAACTTGAGCAAAGGAATCCATCTTTCCTTGCCAAAAGGATTTGGAGATACATTTTGGAGATCAGTGTTTTATAGAGGAGAGTCGTTGTGGCAAACTATGGATCTTCCTTCACTAATTCATGGTCAGATACCCATACTCCATACTATCCATGCATCTAAGGCTCATGGAAGTCTATTTTAAAGCATACTGAGCTCATTCACTCTAGAGCTTACTGCAAGGTGGGCAATGGTTGCTCTGCCATTTTTTGGCTTGATCATTGGGTGGAAAGGAACCCTTTAGGCTTAAGTTTCCCTAGACTCTTCTCCTTCTCCAATCGGAAACAATCTTCCATAAAAAAACATTTGGCTGCCATCAGGGAAGGTTCACAGAAGACGGAATAGTTGAAAGGATATCCAGTCACCTTCTTACTCTATTCGACTACCCACACAGAGGATCTAGATCGCTGGCAGTGACCTTGGAAGGAATAGTTAATAGGCCACTACCCCCTTTGTCTTTATAGAGGTATTTGGAAGAATTAAAATTTTCCTGTGGGACAGGACTTTAGCCATGGAAGTATTTTAACACCTATAATCTGATTCAAAGAAGACTCCTAATACAAGCTCTTTCTCCTGGATGGTGCATTATGTATAAGGAGGATTCTGAGACACAAGGGCACTTATTCATCACTTGCCCCCTTTGCTAACAACTCTTTTTGACTGAGGATGCCTTATCTTCATGGCGTTTTTTTAGTATGATATTTTCCTTTCTTTCTTGCTGATATATCTGTATTTTTGACCTTTTTATGATATTCTACGTCGTTGTAAAAAATATTGTCATCTCGTAATTGGTGTTGAGTCCTTTGATTTACGGATGTTTTTTTTATTCCATACATTAACTGCACCAGGATGTATTAGTAATAAATATGCTTTTTTTTCATGCTTAGATATCAACCAAGTCTGCAAGTCTAGACGTGCTTAGTAGTTATTGGAAACTCGTTACTTTCCAGTATTTTAATTTGTTTCTTAATTTGTGGCTTGCGTATCATATCAGTTGAAAATTTATGTAAATTTGGTACTTGGCTTCATTTTCTTTTTTGGTATATTTTCCCTGATCATATGCAAGTGATCTTACTGGATATTTTTTCCTTCTCTGCTATTCAATTGTTGGTGGGATGTAATGATGATTTTCAGCAAGAGATTGACTTACTGAAGGTACCTTTCTCTCCATCAGATTTCCATTTCCATTTCTTGCATTTCTTTTGCTTAATTTAAAATACATTGTGTTTATTTTTATTAATGCTTTCCGCATTCAATTTTTTCTTTTCCACCCGGTCTTTTTATTGCTTTAAGGCAATTTGCGTTTGTGATGAAGTTGGACTGTTCCATAGGTTTACTTTATTTCATGGCACCGAAGTCACTTTTTCCATTTGGAGTTTGTGTCCTTTTCTATCTAAGACTGTTTCTCTTTTGTAGAATTTGAACCACAAAAACATTGTGAAGTATCTTGGATCTCTGAAAACAAAGACTCACCTTCACATAATACTCGAGTGAGTGAGCTTGAAAATTTTCTTTTATATAATCTCTAGGTCATGGCTTTAATTGGGTATTTCACACAAGTTTTTTTGGAGGGGTTTTACAGGTATGTGGAGAACGGATCACTTGCCAACATTATCAAGCCAAATAAATTTGGACCTTTTCCAGAATCATTGGTTGCTGTTTATATTTCTCAGGTTTTGAAGTTTCCTATCATTGTCCTTTGTTTTGATCATTTCAGGGGCATGGGTTTATTAGTGTTATACTATCATAAAACAGGTTTTGGAAGGCTTGGTTTATCTACACGAGCAGGGTGTAATTCATAGGGATATAAAGGGTGCGAACATACTGACAACCAAAGAGGCAAGTTTAATTCTTACACTTTACTCATTTACTTTCAAGGTCTAGCTTTTACATTTTTTTATTAAAAATTTGCCATCTCATTGCCTTTGTGTGTACAAATGCTATAGATTACTTGTAGTAAAATTGTTTCTTAAAAGAGTGATTATTGCAGATACTTTGATCCATGAAATATCTATTATGATAACCCACAACATTTGCTATCAATAGAGTTAAGTTGGATATGTACTTTAGGACACATTAGGACTGCTAGTTTAAGGTTGGTTATGCATTCTACATTATTTCCACTTGGTTGAAATGCGTTGAGTGACAATTCAACAATTGAAGGTAGTGGGGGATGTGATGGGGGAAGGAAGCATACCACGTTGAATTGAAGAAAACCATTGTTGATTAACTAAATCCATATCAAATTCCCTATCATTTTTTGTGTGTCTTGTCCCATGTTTGGATCCGTGTTTTTTTGCTCTTCTATGGTTGAATTAAATTTGTAAGGTTATTGCTTATATACAGGGTCTTGTGAAACTTGCTGATTTTGGTGTTGCGACAAAATTAACAGAGGCCGATGTTAATACGCATTCAGTTGTTGGAACACCTTACTGGATGGCTCCTGAGGTATGAATTAATTCCTACATGGTGAAATTTCACTTTCATTTTTGAGTATAAGTTTTTTACACTGCTCGAAAATTTTGAAATTTCATTTGAACGGCTAACTCAGTAGTGACAAGTTCCTAAATGGCTTGAATCTTTACTGTGGTGGACTAAGCTTGAGATAACTCATTTTAACTTTCCTTTGATTCTTCTAAAAAGTTTTACTTGATGACCTTTTGATGTAATTTTCATTACAGGTAATTGAAATGTCAGGAGTTTGTGCTGCTTCTGACATATGGAGTGTTGGATGTACTGTGATCGAATTACTTACATGCGTACCTCCATATTATGATCTACAACCAATGCCCGCTCTTTTTCGCATTGTACAGGTATACTGACTTCTATTCCTTCCACTTTATGATTATTCATGTTGTGTTCTGTCTTTTCTTAGAGTAGGAATGTTAAGTTTTTTCATTTCATACCATCTTAGTTGTTTCTTTAAGTGTGTGTCAGATCTTAATTTTTTTTTTAAATCAAATTTTTCTTAATCAGATATATGTGTGTGCTTCCTGGGCTCAAGTTTTCATACCATCCTAGTTGGGCCTGGGATTGTCTCTAAATCTATTCCCTCAATGGGATTAACATAAGCTTGTACAAGGTGAATGCGGTGGCTAACCTCCTAGGGTGTAAGATGGAAATTGTGCCTTTCTCGTACCTCGGTTTCCCCTTGGGGTAGCCATTGGAATGTTGCTTTCTGGGAGCCGATGGTGGATAAACATAGTGCAAGCTCGATAAATGGAGGAGTTTGCAAATTTCAATGGGTGGGAATATTGACATTGGCTCAATTGGTTTGGTTTTAAACAGTTTGTCCATTTACTATCTTTCTCTTCTTCGTGCCCCCTTCAAAGTTTTTGACTTTTCCAAGAAGTTGATTAGGGACTTATGGAATGGTGGTGAGTATAGACCAGGTTCCCACTTGGTTACTTGGAAATGGGACTCTTCGCCCTCCATTTAGGAGGCCTCGGGTTAGGTCCTTCAAACAGAGGAACAATGCCCTTCTGTTCTAATGGTTATGGAGATTCATTCATAATTAAATTGCTCTTTGGAGAAGAGTTACCGTGGTCATTCTCTCGTTTTTTATAAGAAACGAGAAACGCTGTTTTTTTTTTATTAAGAAACCGAGCTTTCATGGAGATAAATGAAAGAAAGAAAAAAACCCCACCATAAAAGAGAGTGCCCAAAAACTAACTACAAATAGGGACTCCAATCCAACAAATTAAAAAAAAAATTAATAACCTATTATAGCCCACTGGGAATAAGCAACAACTTACTAGGATTTTTCGATTTGATGTTGTTAGATATCATGGGGTTCCATCTTAAAACCAATTGGCAATGAGAGGAGTAACCCATGTATCTTATATTGTGAGTGAGGTCCTTTCATCTTTCCAATGTGGGATCCTCAACATGCTCCCTCAAGATGGTGCCTCTTTGGGTTCACTATTCTTGGGTTGGATCCCATTTTGGATTGAATACCTGTTTGAGTTTCGTGGGCTCTGATACCATGTATTGAAACTTCTTCATTTACAAGACTCAATGTGCAACAAAAATTGAGGAGGGTTCTTGTAAGAATCTTTGGGGTTCTTAGCTTTCATGTCTGATTTTTTGTTTTTCATTATTATGATTATCTTTTCCGCTGTTGACTTGTTTGTAACTTTTCAGTTATCAATGAAAATTTTGTTTCATGTTTAAAAAATAAACCAGACTCTAGGTGGGGAACTGTTTGTAATCGAGAAGCCCATGTCTTTTTTTTGTTCATGATATAAATATTTATTTATTATTTATTTGGACATTGACCTTGCTGATAAATTTTTTCCTTCTGTTGTCATTGTACTATTCACCAATCTCCAGGACAAGCATCCTCCAATTCCGGATAGCCTATCACCAGACATCACTGATTTTCTACGTCAATGCTTTAAGAAGGTTTACCATGATTTCTATAATTGTATGAACTGAATTACATATTTGAACATCTGCTTTCTGGGGATTCTTTATTACTTTTTTCTACGCCAATGCTTTAAGAAGGTTCTTTTCTTTTAACACACCTTTTAAAATTATATTTGTGGCTTTAGGAAATTCTATAAGGTGTGTGACTCTGTGAGAAGGCCAAAAATATGATATTGCTGGTGGTCTTTTAACCTCCAAGTGTCTGTCGGTTATGCACTAAACCCTCTACTAGTAAATTTGGAGAATGAATCGTCAGTACATGTAGACTCCTTCAGAGAAAAACACGGATAAGACGCATCCTTTGTGGACAAGCAAACTTGATTTTGTTGAAAAAAGTCTACAAAAAACATTCTTGTTAAAAAGTTTACCAATTTTTACCAGGCTCTGTAATCGTGAATCTTTTTTGTTTGGGTATTGATGGTCTGTGTCTATTATATGATTTGATGTACTTTATAACATTAATTTCAAGGCTTAGGGTATTCTACTTGCCGGTTGTTTCTTCTTTGAAATGGGAAGGAAATACATCTCTTTGTTAGTCTATTTTGTAGTGGATGAATAATTTGATGTTATCTTTGTGCAGGATGCTAGGCAAAGGCCTGACGCGAAAACATTGCTTTCTCATCCTTGGATACAGAATTGTCGACGGGCTTTGCATTCTTCTCTCCGTCATAGTGGCACATTGAAGTAGTCATTAGCTCTTTTTCTTCTTCTTTTTTTAATATATAATTTAAATCTTAGGAAATGTATCAATTGCTTGGGTATATTCTGTCAGAATCTAACGAAAGTAATTTAACATTCTTGAGCCCCAATAGTTTGAAATAAAAGGACTTCTGAAAATTTTAGGCTCGTTTGATGGTTTTTGAAAATTAAGCTTTTAAACACTACTTCTACCTATGAGTTTCTTTGTTTTGTAATCTACTTTCTAAAGATGTTTTCAAAATCCAAGCCAAGTTTTAAAAATTAAAAAAAAAATAGTTTTTAAAAAGTAGTTTTTGTTTTTTGGAATTTGACTGAGAATTGAAATGTTTCTTAAAAAAAGGTGAAAACCATATTAAAGTAATTGTGAGGAAACAAGTATAAAGTTCAATAACAGAAAACTATAAACGAAATCGTTAAAACGCGGCATTAGATGCTCGTTTTTCATTTCCATTTTTGTGCTCTGTCAATGCTATTCACTGGATCATGTCTCGACAACTTGCCTGATCCAATTTGCGTATTTTTAGACAAGATCTGGACCTGTCAGTTTGACACTAGAATTAATTTTCAGAGATAGAGATTTTGCATTAAATTTTTGCAGAGAAAGATGCATGCCATCTTCACTCTGGCTATTCAAAACTTTGATTAATAATATAAACCCTTATGGCAGAAACACTCAACAAGATGGATCAACAGAAGCAGAAATTTCTAATGAAGACAATCAAAACTCTTGTGAAATCCCTTCGGCAGAGAAAAATGAAGTTGCGGGTTCTGATTTTAAAGCTGTGAGAGTTGTATACTCTAGAGTTTCTTTTTTTATGAATTCAACAACTGTCTCTTCTTCAATGTTGCTTTTGAATTTTTGCATCTCTGTGGTAAGTTGGGTTGTCATTATTCCAGGATTCAAGGAAGGAGTTGTCATCAGATGTTGCCACTGATACGACCAAGTCCCAAAAACATTTTGCTTCAGGCCCTAATTTTGTTGAGGAAGGAGAAAGCCTAGAAGAAGATACCCTATCGGATCAAGTTCCTACCTTATCCATTCATGAAAATTCATCTCTTCTAACTGGTTCTGGCAGACTTGCTACCTCTGAGCCAACTAAGTTTCATGAATCTCATGGTAGAGCCCATGATGAAGTGTCATCGGCAGAATTAAAGAAAGATGCTGCTAGAAAACATGGAGAGAAAGAAACTTCTACAACATCTGGAAGTAGACCATTTGGTTTTGGACCTGAAAGTCAAGATAATAGTTTTCAAAAGGTATAGTTGTTGATTCCTTACTTTTGCTTGTGATAAAAAGATGAGTTGACATCTATGTTACTTAACATTTCTTCATGATCTATAGTTTAAGTTACTTTTGCTAGTTTTATTATGAGAGACCTAGTTCTCTCTGAAACTTATTTCTATGATTCCGCCACCGTCACTTCCTTCTGTCTTCCTGTTTTCAACCTCTTGGTAGTAATGGTTTTTTTCTAACCACTCTAGCAAACTCTAGCTATCTCAGATAATAACATCCCATCTATGCAGTTTGCTGAATCTACTATATTATTGATTATAGGAAGAGCATGTGCCCCGTCCTCTTCATATTCCTATTTGTGCGTCAAATAATTTAGGATATTTTAGTTATAATGTCGTAAGATTTTTGAGTTATGATACTACTTGGGAAATATATCCCTTTTTGTATTCCTTTGGCTTTTAGAAATTCCTGCGAGCATTGCTTTTAAAGGCACATGCTCAGTTTGAGCTCTTCTTGGGCTTATATGGATAGAGAGAAATCAAATTATTTTTTCAGATAAGTTTGCTTCACTGAATTCCTTTTGTAATAGTGTATGGTGCTCAAACCACTGAAATTCTTTTGTAACTATAGCCTCTTAATGATTATTAATAATTCAAAGACTCCTTTTTGGTAATTTTGTGGGTGGGGTTTCCTTAACCTCCGGTCCCTAGGCTGTTTTCCCCCTCTTTTCTAATACATCTCACTTCTGTTTCTTATAAAATAAGATTAAGAAATCTATCAGATATATGACTGCAATGTCTTTTATCATATGTTTCTGTAGAACTTAATTTTTGTGATTATTTAAAAAAAAAAGGAAAAAGAAAGGAACTTATGGATTGGTTCAATTGTTATTTTTTGTAGGTTTCAAAGATGTCAATTGGTTTGGGAGGAAATGAATTGAGTAAGTTTAGCGACACTCCTGGAGATGCATCCTTAGATGATTTATTTCAACCTTTAGATAAGCTCCCCGGGGTAGCTGCTGAAGCATCAACATCTCTATCTACTCCACAATCAAACATAGGTAATGTGCCAGTAAATGATGTTGGGAAAAATGACCTGGCCACAAAGTTGAGGGCTACGATTGCTCAAAAACAAATGGAAAATGAAATGGGACAGGCAAATGGTGGGGGTGACCTGCTTCGACTAGTGATGGGTGTTTTAAAGGATGATAATATTGATATTGATGGTTTGGTATGTATGTTACAGTATACTAGTATAGTTAGTATTCTAATACTTTTTTAATTGCCTCCACAACTGATTGTCTTGTGATTCTTTTAATCAGGTTTTTGATGAGAAGTTGCCCGGAGAAAACCTTTTTCCCTTGCAGGTACTCAGTTCTTTCGACTCTAGGAAGTCCATTCATTCTGATTTCTATTCATGTTCAAGTAAAATAAATTATACACATTGTACACTTACTTTTCATTCGGAATAAACATTTTTTTTGTTTCCCTTAATGAAAAGTAAGTGTATAATGTGTATAATTTCTTTTACTTGAACATGAATAGAGATTATTGTTTTCCATTCTTATCTTTCCTTTTTTCTGTTGGTAGGCTGTCGAGTTTGGCAGATTAGTTGGGTCATTGAGACCTGATGAACACGAAGATGTAATTGTATCTGCCTGTCAAAAACTTATTGCCATCTTTCATCAAAGACCTGAGCAGAAAATTGTTTATGTTACACAACATGGTCTACTCCCATTAACAGAGTTGCTTGAAGTTCCTAAAACTCGTGTATGGTCTTTATATTTACCTCATTTTGGTAATTGATTTTTTGTTGGCTTAATCCCACTTTATAGGGCTTATCTATTTCTGATTATTGCAGATTATATGTTCAGTGCTCCAGCTTATAAATCATATAGTTAAGGATAATGGTGACTTCCAAGAAAATGCCTGTCTTGTTGGTCTAGTAAGTAACTATCAAATAATGTTTCCATTTAGCATTGTTCATCAAATAGTATTGATTGAAGCACTACCTTTGGTACATCATCATTAAACTAATTTCTTCAATTGGTCTAAAATTCTTTTGGAATTTATGTTCCTTTATGCAACTTTACGAGTACTAGAGTAGGGTATTTCAATCTGTGTGCTCTTGAATATTCAGTGAAGAATGAAACTCCTATTCTTGGATCAGGAATATGTGGCTGGTTATCTGATGGAGGTTGTTGTTTTTTTTTTTTGAAAATGAAACAGAGACAATTTCATTGACAATACGAAAGAGTGTTACAAAGGATATCCTCTCCACAAAAATTACAAGAAACACCTCTATTGATTATAGAGGGTGGTAATATCATAATTACAAAAAGGAGAAGATAACTTGCTCCAAGTAATGGCTAAAATCGCCGTAGAGTCTATGAAATGGCGAACATCTTTGTCAATGTCCCTAAAAATACGCATGTTCCTCTCATTCCAAAGATTCCAAAAGAATGCATGAACAAAACACAACCTTAAAGTTTTCTTTTCTTTCTTGAAGGGGTGACCCATGAGTATAATGTAGAATAAAGAAAGGATATTACCCGGACGCGGGAAAGACCAATTAAAGGCATCAAGTAGGTAGTTCCAAAACTTAACCGCATAAGGGCATTCACTAAATAGGTGAATTTGTGTCTCCTCATTTGCATAGCACATGTGGAAACAATTTGGGGAAATAAGATGCTTAGGAAGTCTCTTTTGAAGCTTAGCATGAGTGTTGAGGCGCGTGTGGCTCAATTCCCATAAGAAAAACTTCACCTTTTTTGGGATTCTCCCGTGCCATAAGGATTTGTATAAGGCAGCGTGTTCATTCATGCCCAAGGTAGCAAGGGCCAAAGCCATTGATTTAGAGGTAAAAATGTTGTTTTTCTCTAAATTCCAAAGTCAAATGTCTTCTCTTTTAATAGAGCTAAAAGGAGAGATAGTGCTATTGAAAGAAGACCAATCCGCTATCTCAATTTCGTTAAGGTTTCTTCTAAGATGTAACAACCACATTCTTGATTGTGGGCACCATAAATCAGCTATGGAGGCTTCCTTCTTCAAAGAAAGATGATACAATCTTGGGAATAATTCTTCAAGGCTATTCGGACCACACCAATTGACTTTCCAGAAGAAATTTTTTTTCCCGTTAGTTTGTTTATTGTACTCGCTGTTTCTATCATAGGTAAGATAGATTAGTTGTTGATAGGGTTTTCTAAGTGCTATATCCAGTTTTTTTTTTTTTTTTTAAATTAAATAAAAAACTTTTAGTAAATTTTCATATTTTTTATCCAAGATGTATCACATTATGATCTATTATAAACAAATGTATCTTTTAGGTTGTTTATGATTCTACTCTTCCCCTTCTGATTTATCTTTTGGAGAACTAGTGAATGAACTTCAATATTGATCCTTTTTCTTATGTAACTATCAGATTCCTCTGGTAATGGGCTTTTCAGTTCCTGATCGTCCCAGAGAAGTTCGTATGGAAGCAGGTTATTTCTTTCAGCAGCTTTGTCAATCAAGGTTTGAAGTTTTAACTTTGTTGTATTACTATGACCTGCAAGTATTTGTTTTTTTTTCTTTTTTAAATCTCCTCTTACCAAGGATTTGTTTAAAAAAAATTCAGCTCTTTGACATTGCAAATGTTCGTTGCGTGCCGTGGGATACCTGTATTAGTAAGCTTTTTAGAGGCTGATTATGCAAAGTACAGGTATGTAAATATCATTTTTCGACAATTGAGCATTTATAGTAATTATAGGAATAGGGTTTAACGAGTTGTTAATGTTTTCTGACAGTGTTGGGGGTTTATGTATTTGAGAACTTTATACAAACAATTAGAAATGGAGAAGAATTATACGAAGCATATACATAATAAAGTACTTCCATGAGATTGATCGAACGTAGGATGAAGGCAAACTATAACATGAAATAAAAATGCTTATTTGGAGCTGATATTTATCCATTGTGAAGTCTTGATGAGGGGAAAGGTTCTCATCTCGTAAGGTGGGGGGTGTTGTCTAAGGTGCTGGACCTTGGGGGGGGTAGGCATAAGTAACATAAGGGTGAGAAAAAAACATTTTTATTTCATGTTATGGTCCTGTGTTAGATTCAATGTTTGGCTTCATTTTGTGGACTTTATTTTGGAATGTCCTTATATTCTTTCATTTTATTTTAATTACCCTCTCGTTTCGATGTTTATTGTTTAATCAGTTGACTCATTTAGTATTTAACTTTGTTGGCCGTTTGCAAATTAAATTCATTATCTTCTGATGCGTGTGCGGATCCTTCTTTTCTTACGCATTAAACTTGTAAATATTGTATTGCTAGGGAAATGGTTCACCTAGCTATTGATGGAATGTGGCAGATCTTTAAGCTCCAGCGTTCCACTCTTAGAAATGATTTCTGTCGGATAGCAGCAAAAAGTGGAATTCTGCTTAGGCTTATTAACACCCTCTACAGCTTGAACGAGGCAACTCGCTTAGCTTCCATAACAGTCGGGGCTGGATATCCAGTTGATGGTTTAACTCAACGGTCACGATCAGGTCAACTAGATTCTAGCCACCCTATATTCAGTCAGTATGAGGCCTCATTTCCTGCGCCTGATCAGCCCGATCTTTTGAAGGTCAGGCATGGAATAGTTGATCATCACCTGTCTACTGGAACACCAGAACCTTCTAGGGCTTCAACTTCACATTCTCAAAGATCAGATGCCAATCAATCCGACTACCGACACTTTTCCATAGATGCTGATAGGCCTCAGTCTAGCAATACCACAAATGAAGCCTTGGGAACTTCTAAACCGTCAGAGCTAGCATCTTTAGAAAAAGTCATAAATTTAGTAACCAAGGAACCGTCTGGCTCTGCTTCTAAAGAGCATGAAAATGTAGATAGATGGAGAACTGAGCGGATGACCAATTCTAACAGGACTTCCACAGATAGGCCTCCAAAATTGGTGGAACCTGCATCTAATGGATTTCCTACAGCATTTGCGGCTACTCAGCAAGAGCAAGTTCGGCCCCTTCTAAGTCTGTTGGACAAAGAACCCCCTTCTCGACATTTATCCGGTCAGCTTGAGTACATGCGCCACCTTTCAGGATTGGAGAGACATGAAACTATAATGCCTCTATTGCATGCATCAAATGAAAAGAAGATAAATGGGGAGCATGATTTCTTAATGGCAGAATTTGCTGGTGAGGATCTCTGTTTGTAAACCTGTTTTTTCCTTCCTTCTAACAAGACAAATCAATTATGTCTGTAAGTAATGGAGTGATATTATCTAACTGCCTAATTATTGGATTTTCTATTTACTCATAGAAATAGAGATCAAACTTAGGTGCACTACAAAGATTAGGGGACAAGCCCTACTTGGGTATCTTAACAGTTTGCTTGTATGTCTTTTAAAAAAAACAGTTTGCAGAGAGTTTTTTCTTGTATGTCCTTTGCAAGTTATAAACGTTCATAAGGACCAAAAGATCTGTTGTTTTTTCTTAGACATGATTCTCAGGTTTTGGAATTTAACTTTGATCGATCCTGGTGCTGTGCACATTCCATTCTTGTGAGACAATATTAGCTTGCGAGCATCTTTCAGAGAACCTAATTGTGATTATTTTCATCCCAGATGTTTCTCAACGTGGAAAAGACAATGGAAGTCTTGACCCCACTTCTAAGGTTTCTCTTAAAACGGTGGCAAAGAAAGGATCCCTGGTGTCCAATGAAGGAGCTGCATCCACATCTGGAATTGCTTCACAGACAGCATCTGGGGTACTTTCAGGTTCAGGCGTATTAAATGCTAGACCAGGTAGTGCGACATCATCTGGACTTCTTTCGCACATGGTTTCAACTTTGAACGCTGATGTTGCAAGGGAATATGTGGAAAAGGTGGCTGATCTTCTGCTCGAGTTTGCTCAGGGAGATACAACTGTGAAGTCATATATGTGCAGCCAAAGCTTGCTTAATCGCCTTTTCCAGATGTTCAATAGGGTCGAGCCCCCAATTCTCATGAAGGTACATGAGAGTGAATCTTTTCATTCATTCATTGGTCTAGTTATTTTGAACCATATGCATTTTACTTTCTACTAACTGTGCTTCCATTTATTTTTCCTTTTGTAGATATTAAAGTGTATAAATCATCTATCAACAGATCCAAACTGCTTAGAAAATCTTCAGCGAGCAGATGCAATTAAATATTTGATCCCGAACCTTGAACTCAAAGAAGGGTCTCTGGTATCGCAAATACATACTGAGGTGTGCTTACGTTTCCCTCATTGTTTAGATAATATACTTGTATTTACGCTTTAGATAATCTCAAAGAACGAACTGTTTGACTTTTGAAGTATATGCCCCAAATAAGATCATATTCAAGACATGCATCTGAAATAGGCAGTTTTTAGCCTGTGAGATTAGTTGAGGTGCGCTCAAGCTGACCCGGGACACTCGCGGAGATTAAAAAAAAAAAAAAAAAAAAGGCAGTTTTTAGGCTATTTATTAATTTGTTAAACTCTTCTAACATGTTTTACCTGCACCTGATTAACAGTCTTGTACATATTATTTTCTATATAAATGCTTGGATTATGATATTTTGCATTCCTTTTCTTTTGCTTTATGTATTGTTTTGTAGCGCATATGTAGTTAGAACCGTGGTCAACCCTAATAATTGTTGTCATAATTTTGTTTATTTAGTGGTCTAGGTCTTCGACTCTTCAGGCTTCCACACAGTATTTTGTTTATAAATGCCTGTAGCTATAGTATAGCAGCTCAAGCCAAATGCCTGTTTTCTCTCATTTACTACAGCGACTACGACTAAGATGAAGATATTTCAGCTGAAGTTCCCTAAGATCGTTGGTCTGAGCGTCTAGATGCAAAAGTTTAATAAATGAAAACCTTTTATGTTCAATTGATTTTTCAGGCCATGAAAATAGGGGACTATTTCTTGAAGCTGCTGGCATTTGGGGACCTGACATCTCTCTGTGGATTGGTGGGGTTGGGCCCTAATTTTTCAAAAATCGACAGATTTTTTGTTTTGTTTTTTTGTTTTGTTTTTTTCCTCTGTAGATCTATAATAACATTTTCTTCAAGAACGTTTCCTGTGTTGTTTTTACTTAAAATTATTAGTTTGTGTAAGTTTCGTGCTGTGTTCTTTATACGTTTGGTTTTTTACTACCTTACTTGTATTCTCTGTAGGTCCTCAGTGCACTATTCAATTTGTGCAAGATAAATAAGAGGAGACAAGAATATGCAGCTGAAAATGGAATTATTCCACACTTAATGCATTTTATTATATCAGACTCTCCTCTGAAACAATATGCATTGCCTCTACTGTGTGATATGGCCCATGCATCTCGTAATTCTAGAGAGCAGTTAAGAGCCCACGGTGGATTGGATGTGTATTTGAGCCTACTTGAGGATGAGCTTTGGTCCGTCACAGCATTGGATTCTATTGCTGTTTGCTTGGCTCATGACAACGACAATCGAAAAGTTGAACAAGCTTTGCTGAAAAAGGATGCAGTTCAGAAATTGGTGAAGTTTTTCCAGTGCTGTCCAGAACAACATTTTGTGCATATATTGGAGCCTTTCTTGAAAATCATCACGTACGTACCTTTATCTGTCTGGTGTATTATTGCCCATCATTTATGACCCTCAGCTCCCTCTTCCTCCCAGAAAATTATTCAATTCATTGTAGCCTAGCCACCATCCAGAGTCAACATTTAATGATATAAAACCATCGTCCATATTGTTCGAAACCCTCAAATAATTTCTTACCCCTCCCTTACTGGGGTGGGGAAATGCAAAGGTTACAAATGTTAATACCTAAAATCTGAAAATATAGGTGGCTGCAGTACAGTAGGTTAGCAATATTTAACTGGACATCTACTTCTCATTTGCAGAAAATCTTCCCGAATCAATACAACATTGGCTGTGAACGGATTGACCCCATTGCTTATAGCAAGGCTGGACCATCAGGATGCGATTGCTCGGCTCAATCTGCTTAAGCTGATAAAGGTAAGAGATCTTTATGTGTGCAGTCTTATGTTTAGTTACAAATGGGGTGGGAGGATTCGAACTTCTGACTTCTTGGTCGAGAGCATATGCCTTAACCTAATGAGCTATGTTTAGGTTTGCTGAAGTCTTCTATATCTATAACGACTTCTTATTTGCTGAGTTTGAGTTTGGAATGTTGAATGTTGGTTTGGCAGGCTGTGTATGAGCATCATCCACGACCCAAGCAATTGATTGTGGAGAATGATTTACCTCATAAACTTCAGAATTTGATTGAGGAACGCAGAGATGGACAACGGTCTGGTGGGCAAGTGTTGGTGAAACAAATGGCCACATCTCTGCTTAAAGCACTTCATATAAATACTGTTTTGTAAGAGCTTAGTATTTTTTGTAGGATCCCCTCCTCCCATGTATGTATGTATGTATGTTGTCAAATGTAATCACTTTTCTTTTCTCTTTTAATTAAATTTTGGTCTCCTTTCAAAATGCCCCTTCCTCCTGGAGGGATTATATTACTACGTCCAGAATGATGGACAATGTATGAGTGGCTTTGTTTGTCTTGATACTAAATGTAATTTTTTATGATGATGATTATATATCAAATATGAAACGTATAGTTTGAAGGTGTGTTTTGTAAATCTTTTTATATATATGCAACGTATTGTTTGAACATATGAGGTTAAGTTAAATTTGAGTTTTGAGTTTATATGTTGTTGAACTTTATTAAAGTGTTTAATGGGTTAGAAAATTTTGTTTTTGTGTTTGTTCCTAATCTTTAAAACTGACTGGTAGTAGTAGGTTAGTGAAATTTGAATTTTGTGTTCGATACATCTCTATCCTATTTGATTTTTTTTTTTAAATTAATTGATCTATGGATCATAAATTTGATTTTTCTCTCCAATAAAATGTTAAAAATTTAAATTTTGTATCTAATAAATTTTTAATTTTTAAATTACGGATTCAATAAATATAATTTAAAAAAGGGCTGGTATGCAATTATGTTCAAAATAATTGTAAATTTAGCAAAATTTAAAATGTTTTGTAAATATGGCAAAAAAAGAAAATAGTGGTTATATGACTCATGATAGACTACTGTTAGTGGTAGATTTAGACTAAAATTTAATAAAATTTTAGTCTAAGTCTATCACTAATAGTAGTCTATCACGGAGTCATATATCAATAATTATTGAGGTGATAGACTACTATCAGCTATAGACTTCTATCAGCGATAAACAATACTATCAGATAGAAATTATTATATCTGCAAAAAAAAAAAAATTAAAAAGTATTATATTTTAAATTATTTTATTTTAAATTGACATCTGTTACAATTTCTCTTTAAAAATTCCTTAGATAAATAAATAATAATAAAGATTTTTTAAAAAAAAAAAAGTAAAAATTTAAGTATCTATCAGATATTTTCTTAAGTTGAACTTATTAGACACTAAATCGAAGACTAAAGTTGCAATATAACCTAAATCAATACTACCTCCAAAGGTTTAACCCTTTTTTAATAAATTTTGTTTAATGCTGATGATGTACGTTGACTTTGTTTATTATAAGAGGATTGTATGATGAGTTTATTTTTAACATGACTTACCAGGCTTGGGCAGAATAGCAGAGCAAGTATTAGTAGAATAGCAAAAATGGAGATCTATTAGGCAATTAAAAATTCATTGACATTTATTTTTAACATGGGATGGTAATTATTGTCTGCAAGTTAATGTTTCAATTGAAATTTTAATTTTCATAGTTGAAAAAATAGAGAGCAATAAAACTTAAAGGCTGGACTAACGCAAGATTATGCATTTATAACTTGCAAACAAAATAACTAATCCAAGATCTAAATTGATCTAATTTTAAAATTTTAAGATTATAATTGATACAAATATTAATTTAGATTAAGTAAATAATTAGAGAAATGTCTTTTTAATAAACAATTTTGAAAAAATGCTAAAATATTTTTTTATTTAAAAAATGATCAAATACTAAAATCTAAAACGATATCATAGACTAAAATATCCCTCCAAATCTTAAACTCTAAAATTTTAAACACTACAAATAAGATAAGATAAAATTTAAGACCCATCAAAAAGATATCTACAAGAATTATTTGGGTACCCATTTCTGAAAAGTCTCCAACAGGGTATCTTGTCAAAAATCCATATTGCAACAGAATGAAATTGAGTTTTTTCGAAGATTAATTAATATCTCCGATATCTTTTATAAAAATGAGTAAAACATACCAAAAAAAAATACATTTGCTCAAAACTGAGCTTCGAGCTCAATCTAGAAAAAGAATGAAACTGAGCAACAGAATTAAGGTCAGAATATATATTTCAAGTCAATCAAAAATAATATAATCTGAGTATACTTCCCCTTGAAAAAATGAAAAACAATCGCAGGTTGTATTATACAACTTTATGGACACATCCAAGCCACTCAGAAAAAGGTCGGTGTTAATCTTCCTACGCTACATCATCATAAAAAAGGGACTTTTTTAAGAACATAAAACCTCCGGTGCAAGCATAATAATATTAACACAAAATCTTCCACACAGCATACAAACACCTTCATTGAGCACTGTTAAATCAAATCAGCAACATTCATCGGCATCTCATCGATCTGGGTACTGTAGTATTGCTCGATATCTCTCAGGATCTTGATGTCATCACTTTTCACAAAGTTAATAGCAACACCCTGCACGTTAAGCCGTAAATTCGCATTAAAAGAAGTTCCAGTTTCATCACTTTTCACAAAACATGGCTTCCGTGCAAGGAAAACATAAAACGTCATTCAGAAGCCGAGTCAGTTCCCCATGAGTTTATTCACACTACATGTTCAAGTGGAGTACTAGAAAATCAACTGAAATACAAAATGGAGTATCATACCTTGCGCCCAAACCGACCAGACCTTCCTATCCTGTGAATGTAAAGCTCTCGATTGTTTGGAAGGTCGTAATTGATCACTAGGGATACCTGACAGAAGTTGATGCAAATAACATAAGTATTTTACTAATAGATTTTTCAGAATACTTGCCACAATCAGATAATGTTTGGAAAATAAACACAAACATATTAGTGATGCGTGTGTTCTAATAGTAGGACATTTAGCCTCTATATATCAGAGATATTTTTCTAATATGCTTTCCAGATAATGGAAAATTATTATCCAGTGATTCTCCAAACATGGGGAAAAAAATCACCATGGGCACAGTAAATCCTTTGATTTTACACTACCTTAACAACCTATATCTGATGCATATGATCCATAAAATATCTAATCAACTGAAACTAATAGTATGTTCATAACTAAAAGATCATTGAACTGATGCATATGATCCACAAAATATCCAAAAATCATTATGTAGATTTAATCTCCACTCCAATCCAGTTACAATAATGTTATTGACATTATTATAGAGACGACTCAACCAACACTAAAAAGGGTTATAAACAAAGAGAAAATGGATTACTTCAACGATTGCCAAGTTGAAATTAACTAAGAAAATGACCACCAGAGTTACTTGAATTCGTAAGGTGCATTGACAACAAGATCAATAAAATAAAAGTACCAACAACTTACCTGCTGAACATCAAGCCCTCGAGCCCAAACATCAGTAGTGATTAGAACACGGGTAGTTCCTGATCGGAACTCCCCCATGATTGCATCTCTTTCCTTTTGAGGCATGTCCCCATGCATATGTGAAACTGTGAAGTTATAACTGCGCATCTTCTCAGTCAACCATTCAACCTGGAGGCAGAAGATCACATAAAATATTAAAAATCATGAAGATATTCATCCACAATATTATTTTATTTTGTAAGCATGAAGGAAATAGTTTACATCAAATACTGGACCCCAAGAATCAGTGCAATGAGATCTAGACCTGAGATAAGTCTCCAGTTGTTAAAAGTACATACTACATAGTAGAAAAAGGGTAAGGATAGGTCTGATAAGTAGTCGTGACGGTGTGTGTAGGACCCATTGTAACTAAGACTTAGCTTCAGTGTGATCGTCAGCAAGTATTTCGAAGGAAGTCCGGTAGAATGTGGGTACTTTTTGGCTGTGATGACCAGGAGTTAAGAGAGTAGGGGATCTCATGAATTATCGTTATGAGATGTATCACTGTTTCTAGTTAATAAAAGCTAGTTCTATCCTCAAATAGACTTCTCTAATCATATTGATACCAGATACATTTGTACTAGAACAGTAAAAAAGAACGAGGACAAAAGGTTAATCAATAATAGGACACTATTCTAAACATATGGAATATACCAAAATATAAAGTATAAAGGTGAACATGTCTAGAAGGGCCAAAGTAATAACATATGGAATATACCAAAATATAAAGTATAAAGGTGAACATGTCTAGAAGGGCCAAAGTAATAACATTTGCTGTTTCAGGATGAGTCTGACAAGATTTTGAGAAGATCTTTCTTTTAGGAGATCTAAAAACAAAATTTCCGTTCACATTACCTTCCGCTTAGTGTTACAGAAAATTACAGCTTGAGTGATAGTCAAGGTGTCATAAAGATCACATAAGGTGTCAAATTTCCACTCCTCCCTTTCAACTGCAACGAAGAATTGCTTAATACCCTGTCAAAATAAAAGCAGGCATCAGGGTTCTGGATATATGTCCAAAAGGCATTAGTCATAAACAACTAAAAATATTACAAACCTCTAAAGTTAACTCATCACGCTTGACAAGGATCCTCACAGGTTCTGTCATAAACTTGTTTGTAATCTCCAGGATTTCATGAGGAAGGGTAGCAGAAATCAAGACAACCTACAATCAAATTGAGGGGAAAACTCATTAGATTAACCAACAGATCTGGTTCTAGAGACAGCCTAAAAATAGAAAACTACATAAAAACAGGGGAAAGTCACTGGTTGCCCTGACCAAACAGGTAAACAGTGCATGAAATTACATATACCGTATAAAATTTATAAAAGCCAGATGTACAAGAACATATTATTAATATCACATCAGTTACAAACTGGCACATGTAGGAAATAAATGCAAGCAAAAATCTAAACTAAATGAAGTTAGACGAGATTAAATGTCTGCAACTTCAAAGAATTCATAGAAACCATAAAAAAAACCATTCGGTAAAACAGTCCCATTGTTTCTCGGTAGTATAATAAGTCCAGTTTATTCCTTAACAAAATAATAAATCAACTACATGGATTATTGCGGGAAAGAAATATTACGGTACATACAAATTTGTCATTGTGCGTATGAAAAACATGTATACTAAATATTATTATTCATGTTAAACATGTTATAGAAGTCCTGCTTAGCAACCAATTCAAGGACAGAGCTGCATTTCATTTACTTATCCTCTTCTTCCTCTCATGGGCACAATCACTTACACACGGTGGGGGGAGAGGGAGAGAGAGAGAGAGAAAGAGAGAGAGAGAGAGAGAGAGAACCTGAAGTTCTGGTGGGAGATATCGATATACATCATAAATTTGGTCTTTAAACCCTCTGCTCAGCATTTCATCAGACTCGTCCTGTAAAGGTAAATATTAGAGAATGAAATGATAAAGCATTGAAGATTGCATAATAAAACGATCTACAATAACTATTCTGCTGACAATAGAGAAAAATTGAAGGGCACCCAAACTTACAAGAATTAACAACTTAATGGCCCTAGTACGCAATGTTCTTCTCTTGATCATGTCACAGACTCTTCCAGGAGTTCCTGACACAACCTGAACTCCAAACTCAAGCTTTCTGATGTCTTCACCCACACTTTTGCCTCCAATACATGCGTGTGCTTGTATATTGATGAAGCCGCCAATTGCCAATATAACCTTCTCTGTCTGAGTTGCCAATTCTCTCGTTGGGGACAAGATCAAGGCCTGTACCCTGATTGGAATTAAGATGCATAAGAATTTGAAGTTTAAAAGATCGTATTACAGTAATATCAAATGTAAATTGGAAAAATCTCCTGAGCTATGAGCTGAATGTATACTCCAAAACGACAACACGAGGTTATAACAACAATTTTTGCCTTTGCAATTGGATTTCTGAGCTGGGTAACTAGACAACTTCCATAGATTTGAAGCACGCAATATATAAACTAGAGAGAAAAATTAAACATTGAATATTCGATAGAGTAAAAAGGGACTCACTCTCTACTGGAGGTATCAACCATCTGGCAAACAGTAAGGGCAATCATGGAGGTCTTGCCAGTTCCAGATTGGGCCTGAGCAATAACATCGCGACCCTCAATAATCGGCCTCACGGCTCTCTGCTGAATGGCCGATGGCTTCTCAAAACCGTAAGCATATATTCCACGGAGAAGATCATCCCGAATGCCCATCTGATCGAAACTCAAGATCGGCTCAACCCCCTCCGTCGTCTCGAATTCCAACTTGTCTTCCGGCGCGTTAACTGTTCGCCGCCGATTCGGCGGCACAACGCTCGTTGTAGCTGCAGCCGCCATGTCTGTGGGCGTAGTTGCCGAGATCTAGCGATTCCACTTGCCGGAGAGACTTCACGATGGTTCCCGGCGAGTAACCGACGGTAAGGGGAAGCCGCAGATTAGGGTTGATGGAAACGTTCGATCGACAGCGAAACGATGAAGAAAGAGGGAAAAGTTTATTGTATTACGTACGGGCTAAAATCCTATCCAATTTTCCACACTGTGAATCGAATCCTGGCCGTCTATATAAACCCTAGAATCTACGGCTCGTACTTGCCGTTTGTTTCAAACCTTTGAGCAACGTGGGCTCTCACGTTTATCAATTTTAGGTTAGATTACGGAGGCTCGTCATTTTATTAATTCCATAAATGTAGTTTTAAAAAAGGATTTAAGAATAATGTCCAAAAACAATTAGGATTAATAAAAAATGTCTGGATATATGTATTGTTTGCACTTGAGTTATATTAGGGAGGTTTGTTTTAGTTGGTTTTCATTATATCCCGGATTTCCTATTTTAAAATTTAATTAGTTTTGAAATTGATTAATTAGATTTTTAATTAGTTTTAAAATTAATTAATTGGATACTTGAGTTTGTTGTGGTGAGTTGGGTGATTTCGAGTTAAAATAAACTTAGTTATTTTTTCGGTTTGAGTTTGTTGTGGTGAGTTGGGTGATTTCGAGTTAAAATAAACTTAGTTATTTTTTCGGTTAAGTGATTTTTGTGGTTGTATATATTCATGTGTTCCTTCGAGTAGAGCCCCGCACACACCTTCGACTAGGGTAACAACCAAAAGTAGATAATGTAAACAGAATCCCTAAAAAAAATATCTCATAACTAAAAAAGATTACTATTACCTTGTAATCCTCATACCTAAACAGAATCCCTAAACCGTGCAATCTTAATTCAAATCACCCAAACCTTAGATTCCTAAACTGATACCCACATAGTTAAACTAACACTAACCTTTTACTTATTTGTTCAAAAATCAGACGGGAACAAGAAATGCGAGAGAGGATAAACGCTTACCGAATTCGGGGATATGTCGTATGCTTGTAGAAGGATGTCATCAAAGAATGTCGTATGCTTGTATAAACTCTAGGTCGAAGGATGTCGTCGAATGCCTGTTGTTTTCGCGTTTGGAGAGCTCTTTGTATGCATTTTCGGAGGAGGAGCCTTTTGTGTATGTGTTATCGAAGGATGATGTACCCCCAGATTTTTGTGTGTTGAGTACAGAATTCGGTGAGAGTTTACAACAAGTGACATACCGCCCTGCAGCTGCATTGAGCCCCTAAATGTCATTATTTCAAATTCATGGGGAAACGTTCACGCAGTTTCAAACTTCATTATTGACTCACTTATTTCTCATTTATCTGTTGTAAGTGGTTGGTCAACCATTTGTCTTCTCTTTATTACGTTGTGTGCAACCATGTATACACCTCCCGCGATGAATGCGTCTGCAGCTGCATCACTTCCTCAGGTATACAGACCGTCTGTTAATTATTTGGGGCGGGTATAACCATGTAACTCTCATGGGATAAATGACAATTATTTTTTCCATTTTTAACGTATTTGTTAAGTCCCCGTCCATAACTTCTTTCTCTCTTCTCCCAACATTTTAAAACTATTTTTATTCATTCTCAAAATTAGTGGAAATTGTAGAATGGTAGGTTCGGTTGGGTGTAAGTTGCCTTACTAACTATAGGGTTTAGACATAATTAAAAAAAAAACAGGTGTTAGACATTTTTCATGTTGGTCTCCACTGTTTTAGACATTTTTCTGGTTAACCCTTTTAAAAAATAGTTTTACAAAAATGGTTTTTTTTTTTCTTTTTTTAAAATAAAGTTTTAAAAATTGTTTAGGGTTTCAGAGTTTGCACTTCAAAATTTTTTTATCGGTTTTTTATTTCACAACTTTTATTTTGTAGTTAAAAATAAACTAATGCATTTATTTTTTTACTATAATAAATTAATGCTTTCTGCACTAACAAATTATCCTATGCATTCAATGATATCTCAAATTATTTTCAATCGAAATGTAAAGAATTAATTTATTCAAACTTTAAATTTTCTTTTTTTTTTGGAGCTATTACTAACTATCCACGTCTTGAAGTTGTTGGACGGATAGTGAAACGATCGAAGTGGAGTGTTGTGATTCATCTTCGTGCACGTTTCTCATTGTTGCGATATTTGACAGCAGAAGTCTGACTTGGTTCAGCGACATTTTGGTTCTCAATCACGTTCAATTTGTTTCTTCAATTGTCTTCGTTAAGAAGTTAATTTGCTTCTGCATCTCTGTCATTGTTTCTTCCGTAGTGTTTGTTTCAGTCATCATGACAGACACTACATCATTACTTCGTTCCCAACCATGGGAAGAACTTTATTTTTTTCTTTTCTTTTTGCAAAGGTATTTAATTAATGTGGGGTAGGAAGATCAAACCTCTGACCTCTTAGTGGGAATAACTTTATTCTCTTGCATTTTGAGTTCATTAGAGCAATTATGAGAATTAAAATTTGTGTACAAATTGTTCATGATAACCATCATTGAAGAAGTCTTTTTTAAAGTCGTCACTTCACTTGTTTGAGATACGGAAAGAGATGAGGGGTAGATATTGTCCGACTCAATTTGTTCACACGAGATTTCAACTGTAATTTAATAATGTGTCATGAACTTGAATCTGTATATATATAAGTGTAGTATAGTACAATCTTTAATATTTATCATATGATTCTCTATCTCGAATGTAAAATTGTCTCGAGGACGGGAACGTTTGTTTTCGAGCGTGTTGTTCTGTTTGGGTCGGTCTTGGACTTGTTGATCTTCTTGGATGATCGACCCTTGACTGATCGACCTCCTTTGTGAACTGGTAAAGGTCTTGAAGTTTGACGTGCTAAAGGTTTTCAACTTGTCTTCAAAGTCTTCAAATATTCAAAGGGATTTTGATCTTCAAAGTTTTTTGATCCTCAAAGCCTTAAAGGCTTCAGAGAGTCTTTGATCTTTAGAGTCTTGAAGTCTTCGGAGGGTCTTCGATCTTCAGAGCATGTATGATTTTTAGAGAGTGTTGAACTCTCTTGTATTTTGAGAGTTAATTGTGTGACCCTTGAAATGAAGAAAAAACTCTCATATTTATAAAGCTTTATATGGACATATAGTGAGTTTGGGCATTGATGACTTTTGGGCCCAAACTCATTGGATTTGAGCTTTGTTAATGTGGAATCTAAGTCATTTTGGTTTTGGGCCAAATTGTCGTTTAAATAGTTTTTGACTCGATTTTGAGTCTAATTGGAATATGACTCAATTTGACTAGCTATACTTCAAATAGTCGCAGAAAAGAAGACACTCTCATTATTTGGAAATTGTCATTTTTTATCCAATTGAACTTTGGACACGTGTCAATTTATGAATAATCTCAATTTAAATTTTGCCATTAATTTGTGGATAATGAGTGACAATGTGGGATGCCATTAATTTGTGAATAATGAGTGACAATGTGTGATTGGTAGAAATTTCTCCTCCAAGTGCATCACTTCTAGTCAAGCGCACACCCTTAACTTCAACTGCATTATCTCTAGCCCACAATTTTATGTCAATTGAGATAGGTTCAGTTTGACACCGGTATCAGTACTTGTTTTATTATAAATATTTTTTTTATCAAATATAAATGAATTGTTTTTTTTACAGTTATATAAATGTATTGTTTAAACATGCATATGATTTAAATTGCAAGTTATTTTCTTTAATCTAAATTATTTGATAAAAGTTGAGGGAAAATAATTATTATTAAAAAAAAAAACTGAATGAATCCAAATTTCGTTATATAACTGAATAGACATGAATATATATATATATTTTTGAAGTTTTTAAAATTTAGTCAGACAACATCACATATTTTTAGGAAATCTAAATTTAAAAGTTAGCATGAGTAGAGTGAGTCTTGATAAATTAATAAATAATTAAATTTATCAATATCATCTATATATGACTTCCTACCTGATTTTTATATTGGCTAAGGAAACATTAGAATGTTAACCAAAATCTAAAAATAAAACCAAGTTTGTCAATGTTATTTTTTTTTATTTTTTTTTTAATTTGACTTTAATTTTTCAAACACTAACACAACCAAAAAAAAAAAAAAAAAAAAAAAAACTTGGTACGATAGAATCGAATAACAAAGAATAAAAGCGCAAAAGATAATCGACACAGAATTTACGTGATTCACTAATGTCGTGTTAGCTACGTCTACGAGCACAAGGGAGAGAACGATTGTATTACGAATAGGAGATAATTACAACAATAACAGACTGGGGCGACTGAAGTCATGAGGTTTATATATGACACCTGACCTAATACAAAATGGGTCAAAGCCCACGAATAGTAGAACTCAAATCAGATTTTTCCTTTAAGGGCGCTCCATACCCCCACCAGGACGTTTCGCCCCTGAACCAAGACTCGCTGTTCGAGACCCCGTATCGAACAAGTCGTAGAGGGTCATAACAGATTTAAGACATTCCAACAAAACTCATGGGTGAATATATTGTTTATATGCTTAATTTTCAAGAACAAAAAACTAAAAATCAATCCCCCGTTTGATAACCATTTAGTTTTTTAAAATTAAGCCTATAAACAACACATTTCTCTATTAATTTCTACATTGTGTTATCCATCTTTTTAAGTGTTTCCAAAATTTAAGCCAAAATTTGGAAACAAAAAAAGAAACTTTCAAAAACTTGCTTTTGTTTTTGGAATTTGGCTAAGAGTTATAATATTTCTTTAACAAAAATGAAAGACATGGGTAGGAATTCATATATGGATGTATTGTTTATAGGCCTAATTTACAAAAAACTAAAAAAATAAAAATTATCAAACGGGCCCAAATGATTATCAAACTGGACCATCTGAAATTGTGTTTTATTGTTTTTCAATTCACTTAGTATAGTGAATATGCGTTTGATATGTAATATAAAAATTGTTTTTGAAAATTGTTTATGAATTTTGTGATTCAACTTGTTTAAATTTTGAAAACAACATTTTTTTTTTTTTCTTTTTTTGAATACATTGGGGTGGGTGGATTCGAACCACAAACCTAGACATACATAGCTGAGTCATCAACAATTTTTTTTTGTTTTTAGTGTATCCAAATTTTAAATTGAAAATGTATTTAAAAGGATAAAAACTTAAATATAGTATTCTTGTTATAACTCATTTCATTTTTGTTAAATTTAAATATGTATAATATAATATATTATAAATTATATGATATTGTGAAATAATAATCCTACAAAATTTATAACATAAAATTGAGGGCTGGTTGCACAAACAACAATCAGGCCAAAAATAATTGCAAATTTAGCAAAGTTTAAAACCTTTTGCAAATATGGCAAAAAAATCAGTGACTATCACTGATAGACTTTATGACTATTACTGATAGACTTCTATCACTGATAGACTATTATCAATGACAAAATTCTAAAAAAAAAAAATTACTATCAGCGATAGTGATAGAAACTGTTATATCCGCAATTTTTTAAAAAAAAAAATGCTATATTTTTAATTATTTTACTCTAAATTGACATCGGTTACAATTTTTCTAAAATTTATTTATAAATTAATTAAATTAATTTATATTCAACCTAATATTTAGTTGGTAACTACAATTGGTTTTATGGTTTATAAAAATAGTATCAAACACATTTTGAAAACTGAGTTAAATTGAGATTGGATTTTTTAAATAAGCTATCAAACACACATATATGAAACCCTAACCTTGATTATCTCCCAATCACTTTTTACTTGCAATCTCTATGCTTACAAATTTATTTTATTCTAGTTCAATATAAATAAATTTAGGGTTAGTTTGGAGTTATAACTCTTCAAATAATTGCTAACAAATGTGTTCCTAGATTATGATGTTTGATAAGTTCAAATAAAATTGTTAAAATTGGTAAGAGATGTGCTTCTAAGCTATAAGGATGAAAGTAGATATTGTTTTAATTATTTTGATATTGATACTAAATATCTAAATTGTTATAAGATAATTAAAAATATATATAAAAAAAAATCTGTTATTAAACGTGGTTCAACTAGTATAAAATATGAATTAAGGACTAAAAGGTCAAATGTTTAATCATCGCCTACATATATTCTTTTTTTACAATATGTGGAGGAGATTTGATCTTGAGATCTCTATCTCATAATTCATACACGTTGAGCTATGCTCATGTTGACATTAATTAAATACCTTTAAAAAAATCATAAATTATTGAGCGAGGTTTTTTAACCCTCGTCGCGAAAACTTATGTTTTTTGACTTTCTCTCGTGATAAGAAAGTGCATAAAGTAATTCAAATCATAAAGCATAAAGTCATTCAAATCATAAATTATTGAGCGAGGTTTTTTAACTCTCGTCGAAAACTTATGTTTTTGACCTTCTCTCGTGATAAGAAAGTGCATAAAGTCATTCGTACCCTTCGCTTATCACGATTATGTTTTTTGACCTTCTCTCGTGATAAGGAAGTGCATAAAGTCATTCGTTCCCTTCGCTTATCACGATCACGAGGAGACAACTGTGATCTCCTCGTGATAAGCGAAGGGTACGAATGACTTTGTGCACTTCCTTATCACGAGAGAAGGTCAAAAAACATAAGTTTTCAAAAACTGGGTTAAAAAAATTCGCGGTCCCCGAGGGGTGGGTCATCCGTACAAAAACCCGGGAAAAAGAATGGTTGAATAGATTTTGCATCTAATATTAATATATATGCGTACACTAGCCAATAATACATCACAAGCTCTAATCTCATTTAGGTGTCTAAATTTTTAATTTTGTATTATTTTGGTTTTTTTTTTTTTTTTTTTTTTTTACAAATTGTATTTTTAATTAATATAGAGTGAAGAGTAGAACCTTAATGCTGGATTTGACATTATTTTGGTGATTGAACTTTAAATATATAATCATTTTGGTCTTTATCGTATTATATTTTCACTTAATATTTGCTTATTCAATTTGCCTTTAAACCACGAGGATTGAATTTAACCTCACATTATTATATATACTCAAAATTATGTTATCGAATTGTTAAAAATAAAATAAAGGAAACCATTAAAATGGTTGGGTTTTATTCAAGTCCAAATCTAAAGTAAACATTATGGTTGAGATTGTATGATATTGAACTATGACCAATATGATCAAAGTAGAGACATATTTGTGGAAAATTATAATCAATTCACATTCTAATCTGATAATTATAATATAAAAGTAGAGGCATATTTGTGGAGAAAATAACAAACTATTTGAAAATTTAACATTATCATTGACACAAAATAGAAAGATAACTTTGAACTTCTGTACATATAAAACAAAATAAACTAAGTAAACTAAACTAAAACACTTGGTAATCAAATGTAACTGCAATGAGTTAATATCCTAAAACTAATTAACTATTATTAGCCTTGTAAGAAGGCATCAACCTTAGCATTGGCAGAGTAACTTAAGAACTTCATGCAAAGAGGAGCTTTGACACCAGCCAGAGCCAATATGGCTGCAGGAACACTCCACAAAGAATCACCACAGATAAGTCCCGAAGCCACAGCAGGCGCAAACTCACCGGCCTTGACCTTGTTCTTCCTCTGCCAGATGAAAAGAATCAAGCTCCCGACACACATGTCGATGGCAAAGTAAGCACCAAGGTAGAATGGAATCGCCATACACATTGGACTTGGGATGAAACGGTAGATGCGGTACTTGGTGTCGTACCTATGGAGCAAATCTCGAATGATGTTCATGGCAATAGCAGCAACGAAGAAGCAAATGGCGAGGGTGAGACAGTTTTTGGGGAGGGAAGAGACGCCCTCGACGCCGAGAAGAGCAATGCCACGGTACATTAGACCATATGGTGCAGGGTACGAGCCTTCGGGGTCTCCAACATTATAAGCTTTGAAGAAGAACCAAAAGACTAGAGGAGACAAAACACAGCCCATGGCGGTGCCGCAAACTTGGCTGAAAAACATCGAGCGGGGGGAAGCTAGAGTCAAGTAACCAGTCTTGAAGTCTTGCATAAGATCAGAAGCAGTAGAAACAATGCTCATCATGACACCACAGGAAGCAAGACCAGCAATAACACCTCCATTGCCAAGGCCAACCCAAGCACTGAAGATGATGATGGCAAATTTACCATAGTTTGATGCAAGAGACCAGTCAGTGAGCCCACAGCCATAGGCATTACAGAAGGCCAACACAGGGGCAATTGCATATGCAACCAAAATGTGGTACCATTTCAACTGATGGAAGATCAAAGGAACTGTGATAACAGATATGACTGCAAGTAGTACATAGCCGAGCAACGCTACCCAGTTAGGGATTTGGTCTTTCAAGAAGTACTCGGTTCTTCGTTGAGCATCGTAGTCGGTAGCGTCCAATGACAAATTGTCATTTTCATTGCCAGATTTCTGCTTGGCTAGACTGTAGAATGTTTGGATGAGCATGAAGAATACATGGTAAAGACCATCTCCAAGCATCATAGCAATGGCAATAAAAACCTGAGAAATATTAACAACAAGTTCATTAGATATACATCATTCACTTCAATATGCAATAGGGAGAAGGAATGAGATAAAGAGAGAGATAGGTACCCTATAGCCTTGAATGCCATGAAGGCTGCTTGCAGATAGAGAAGCACTGTACCAGTCGCCTTTCCTTAGCTCAATTAAGGGCCACATGATACCCCATGAGATGATGGCTCCAAGAAGCAGAGATAAATTAACCATGAAAGGACAGATCATTCCTACACCGACGTATGTAGATGAGAAGTCAAAGTAGAACCTGTAACGTTAGACCAATTTTAGTATAACTTTCATGGATTCGGCTGATTACCAAGTTGAGATTGAAAGAAGTTATTGATTACAAATTCACTACTCCAAGACATATGAAGACATCATTGAGAACTCAGAATGAAAGAATAACTGCTTTAGAATGATTGAATTACCTTTTTGCATAGGCTTGAAGACCAAATGTGGGGAAGCTGGAAAATCCACAGCCATCAGCAGCAGCAAAGAACCATTGGAACATTGCAAATACAAAGCTGAAACAGAAGCTCTTGAAAAGGACTGCAACTTGTTTCCTGAAAACCCATGACCATGTATCAATATTAAGGAAAGAAAAAAGACAGCATCCAACTTAGAGTAAACTTGTAAAGAAATTTAAAAACAAAAACAGAGCCACTACTTACTTTGCTAGCTTAGCTCCTTTAGGTGTGTGAAAGCTGTTGATGAGGTATGCAGTTGCAGTTCCACTTGGATATGTCAACTTGTATTTTAGAATCATCATCTATGGGAAAAAAAATCCAATTCAGAGATCAAATTGAATAATATAAACAATAAGATTTTAATTTCATTTTGCTCCATGCATATCTACTTGTTTCCTTCTGGTCAAATGTTATGTTCTGTTTTTAGATTAAAAAACTATTTTATTCCGTACCATAAATCATTAAACAAGAACTCAACCCATTTGAAAGCCAACATTTCATATACTACATTACAATAAGATTTAAATTTCACTTTGGTCCCACATACTACATCCCTACTTGTTTCCTTTTGGTCCAATGATGTTCTGTTTTTAGATTAAAAAACTATTTTATTCCCTACCATTAATCAAGAAACAAGAACTCAAACCCATTTGAAAGCCAACATTTCATATACTACATTACAATAAGATTTAAATTTCATTTTGGTCCAATGTTATGTTCTGTTTTTAGATTAAGCAACTATTTTATTCCTCGCCATTAATCATTAAACAAGAACTCAAACCCATTTCAAATCTAACATTTCATACTACATTAGATATGGCTATAAATAAACCAAACAATGCATTTGAAAAAGGGTTTAAATTGTTTGCATTACTAACCTTTCTAAGAGGCACAATAGAGAATAGCCCAACAAAACTAACAACGAAGAGAAAACCCATCATCCAACCCACAGAGAGTTTCTTGACATTAATCGGAATGTTCCCTTCTTCTGCTTGGGCAGCTATTTTGGAACTCATTCCCAGAAGATAACTAGCAGTTCCACCTAATTACAACAACAATGAAAATAAATCACAGAGAAAGAATCCTGTGAAATAGTTCTCAATCGATGAACCCTAAACACTCAACAATCAGCAAGAATCGACAATCGATTGTTCTAATTCAGATCCAAAATTGAAATGACAAGGGATGAAAATCGAAATCGAAGAAGAACGCTTACTGCTAAACGCAATCCCAGAGGAGGCGACAACACAGGTTTGAATCACAGTGTTCTCCTGACGAGTGAAGGGTTGTTTCATGAGACCAAAGTGATCAAGAATCGAAGTGTAACCCTTCAAAATAGCGAATCCAAGAAGTCCAGCAGCGACATTAAGCGACGGAATAACACCAGTGGTGAGATTCAGTTTACAAACGATGAAGTTAAAGACGATGCTAAGAATAAAGCTGGTGACAATAGCCCTAACAGTGATCTGATTCCGCCATGAAGGAACCTCCATATTCCTAAAAGCATCTTCCACCATCGCTGCCGCCGATTCATCGATCCGATCGTCTTCCTTCATCTGGATTTCACTCGATTTTCTCTCAGTTTCAGCGATTTTATGATTTTGATTGTGATTTTCGATCTGAAATGGGAAATTTATAGTGAGAGAGAAATTGAAATCTGAAGAGAAGTGTGAAAATTGAGATAAATTAGGAGATTCAAAAAGCGAATTTTGGATTCTTGATTTTTTTTGGGAATTCAATTAATTATTTTTTTTTTTTTTTTTTTTTAAAGAGGAAAATAATAAAAGGGAATTTTGCATGAAATTGCATGGAGAGGGATTGTTGATGCTGATGTGGGGATCCGTAAGCGATGGGAATTCTTTGGGGAATGCAAATCTCACGGAAAGTGACATATGAGACTGTTTAAAACATATAGTTTTCGCATTATTAAACCCTAAATACTTTTTATTATAAAGTTTTAAATTATATTTTCATTTTTTATAACCATTTTTTTGTTTTCGTTTCCATATTGATTTTACTATTTTTTGTTTTAAAAATAAGAAACAAATATTTTGTTTGGATCATTTTTTTTTTTTTTAAATTAAACTTATAAATACTATTCTTATTTTTTTTACTTGTTTTTAAAATTCAAACTAAAATTTTAAAATTTTAAATATATATATATATATATTTTGAATTTTTGTTAAGAATTTAAATGTTTAGAAATGAAAATTTCAAAATTAAAATTCGAAATTTGAAAATATATGTTTCAAAAATTTATAAAAAAAAAAGACTAATAAAGTAAGAGGAGAAGGTTAATTTGGACATAGTTGATATGTTTAGAGAGAGAATATTATTATAAATATTCCAAAAAAAAAAAAAAAAATAGAGAAAATCTCGAAGAAAAGTCAAATAGAGATGAAATTTTTTAAGAGAGAAACAGAAATAAAAAATAATATATTTTTAAAAAAAAAAAAATCTAGTTGAATCCAACATTAATTAAATATCTTTTTTGAAAAAAAAAATATCCAGACAATAAAACATGTCAAATGCGACAAAAATGAGAAGTAAAAGAAAAAAAAAAGAGTTTTTTGAAATATATTAACAATTTCAAAAACGTTTTTTAAAGGCAGGAAACATAAAACAAAATTGGTTATCAAAGTAAAAAACAACCACCCTGTTTTTTCAAAAGTGAAAAACAAAAACATACAATTAATATCTATTTTTTTTAATAAATAAATATCTATGTTGAGGTTATAATTCAATTTTTTTTTTCTGGTTAAACTAAAATATGTATAATATAATAAATAATAATTATATCAAAATTATAATCTAGATTAATTAAGAATGGTTTATAATCGATCTAAGATTTAGATGATTATAACACTATTACTAATGGTTTATAAATAAATATCTTATTAAATTCACTTTGAAAAAATGTTTACATTGAAATATAAATTTTAAATTTACTACTAAACACAATATTCGAAAACATGAAATACAACCTTTTAGTCATGGACACAACCTTAGGCCAATTGAAATATGCTTAGCTTGGCTTAAAAGGCATATTATGCATGCTTACAAGTTACCCATCAAATTTGACTATGTATGTCAAGATCTAGTAAATGTGTGTTTTTATTTTTTTTAACATGTGGGGTACGGGATTGAAGAACCTATGACCTCATAGTCATTAAATATATCATGTCACTAGCTAAACTATATGTTCTGGCAAATGTTTTCTAAAAAAAAGAAAAAAGAGTTATTTGTTTGTTTTTTTTTTATCATTATTATTTTATATTTTTCTTAACACTATTAAGATTTTGGGGTTGTGATTCCTAAATTAAGTATCACCAACTTTTTTTCTATTTAATTTATTAAAAAAAAAAAGGTATCACCAACTTTTTGTTCATAATATATATATATATATATATAGTTTTGTTTTAATGTGAAGTAATTGCTCAATAATTATATTGCCATTTTTTTGCAAAAGCCAGCTTTTGTAAAGAGAATCAATTGAAATGCCAGCTTTAATCCTCAATTTGGCTTAAAGAATCAGAAGTTAATGGGAAAAGAAACAACTTTCTTTCCATTTATGGGAGAAAACTGACTTGGGAATCTTTTCTACTCAAAACCCTAAATGACATTTTACAATAAATAATTAATACATATTAAAAAAAATGTTAAAAAGTACTAAAAATTATAAATTTTTTTTTTTAAAGTATAAAATGTTTGGGGCATTCCGAGAATCGAACTCGGGACCTCTCGCACCCAAAACGAGAATCATACCACTAGACCAAATGCCCTTTTTATTTATATTTTTCGCATTGAATATTTGACTTATTAGAACGTTTTAAAAATATATTCAACTATTATATTTCTTAATATAACACAATTTTAATATCCTACTTCTCAAGTAGTAAAAAAAAATGGATGTAATTTAGCACAATTTATAGAAAAATTTTAGATGAAACCTAATTTAAAACAAATCATATATTCAAACCCTATAAAAAAATCATATGAATTATTCTATTTTGAATCAAATTATTGGGTTATGATAGATTTAAAATTGAGGGATTTTGTTTTTTTACATGTAGGATTGGAATTGGAGAATCGAAATGTGTGTTGAATAATAAAGTTCGATCCATCACAAATTGACACATTAATTTAAGTTAATTCAAGTTAATCATAAAAATATATATTTATAAATTTGGGACCAATTACAAAGTTACACATGTCCTCAAATTAAATTAAAAGACATATAAAAATGGTAAATCAAATTATGTCATGTATCGATCCATCGGACGACCCGAGCTAGTCCAATCAAACATTGCTACATGGAACCCGAAGCTATTTAGCCCGAGATGGTTAAAAATAATTTTGGAACCAAATTTAAATAATCAAAGTTATTGAAAATAAATAGATTAAGTCCAGATAAATAAAAATCCAAAAATTGAGCCAAAAGTCAATCCGACCCAAGCCCTAGGTCCATAAACTCTAGAGGAGGTCACAATTGTTTCAGCATTGAGCCCGAATTCAGAGAAGTCTAAGTCAACCGAAAACAATAAACTTTCAATTTTGCGTTTAATAAATCGGTAAATTTAAGGAAGGTTGAATATGTCTGACCTATTCGAGAGCATAACTGATATGATGTATGGACTAATGATTAATTAAGAAATCCTAGGTTCGTTCTCCTACCCCACGTAAAAATAAAAAACAAAAAGAAACGACACATTTCAAAATTCAAGAACTTATTACACACAAATTTTAAAATTCATAACTAAATTTGTAATTTAACAATAATATTATTAAGTTCTCTCTCTCCCTCAATTATTATTATTATATTTTGCAAAGACTCCCTCAATTATTTAGTTCAACATATGAGAGTGAAAACTTGAACATCTAATTTGTTCGTCGAAGTTAAAACGTCTTGATCAGTTAAAGTTAACATCATTCCTTCACTGAATTATTGTCTTAATCCGTTCAAGTTAACATTATCCCTTCAGTGAATTATAGATATTTTCTTTGGATAAGTATGACAGAGTCTCTATCCTCATAGTTTTTTTTTTCTTCTATTTCATCATCCTTATATTAATTAATAGTTGATTTTAAATTAAAAAGAATTTATATATATATATATCACACTTGAGCTTTAAGCAACTACCTTCCAAAATTCAAGACTTATTAAACCCCATTTCTGTAATCATATACATTGTCCTTATATTAATTATTTTTAGTCTGAAACTATAATTGCAACAAGTTTGAGAGAAACTTTTAGATCCCTGTAATTAAAGAGTTTAATTGAAAGATTTTTTTAGTTTAGGGATGTTTGTGTAGAGGCAAAGGCCAAGCAGAATGATTGCAAAAAAGAATAATGTAGTTCCAAGAAAAAGAAGAGAAAATTTGAGGCTTGCAACTTTCCTAAAGAGAGGACCTAAACTGAAATAAAAATAACATAAAGCAAAATTTTCATAAATAAAATTCAACTTTAAATTACTCTGTAACAAATAACCACCATACATTTTTTCTTTTTTTAATGGTAGCCATGGTTACTTACTTCTAAAACTTCCGAAGTATTAAACAAATTCCGAGATCAAATCCAAATCCAATCAAGATCTTAGTACACCATTTAAAGATGGTGCAAGATCGAATCTTCTTACATTCCAAACATGTCGCGCTTCTTCAATAATCTCAAATGGTCCAACGATAACAAACGATCTACTTCCACTCTTCGCTTTCGCATATTTTTCGGAAAAGCCTACTGATTTGGGTTTTCAACAAAAATGCATCTATGATGAAAGTCTTCCAAGCAAGATCCCACTGAACACTAAAGCACCAAACCACTTGTTGGAGATGAACCTGAAACCAGAAGTGAAAATGAGAAGCAAAAATTTAGAGGTCAAAGACAATACTTAGTATCATCACACTAATGGATTGAAAAGGAGATGTAAGCTTTCATAATAGCCTATAGTGAACAAGGAGAAAAGGGAAGAAAGCTAATACATATATAAACTCCTCATTTTTTTTGTTTTTAATATTCGTGAGTGTCTGGGCCAGCTTGCGCACACCTCGACTGTTCTCACGAGACAACCGCCTGACTCTACTACATTTGATTGTTTATAGGATATTAAATCCTAGGTAGGTGACCATCATGGCTTGAACATATTTCCTCTAAGCCCTTTATTATTTACAGGACCCTTATTGACGACTAAGCCGACTTGTGGCGGTTTCCTCAACTTTTGACATGCATAAATATTTATCTAAACAAGAGGTAAGCTTTCAGAATAGCCTTTAGTATCATCGCATTAATGGAATGAAACTAACAAAAAGTTTTTAATAAAACGGTCATAAGCATGAAGATTTTCATCTCAAATATAATGAATGAAGGTGATTCAACATTTAAAGAAAACTGGATTAAGAAGACCTATAAGTTTAAAATAAATGCATTCAACCCATAAAATCAGCACACAAAATTTTCAATATTGGTGCTTGATAATAGTACCCCCCAAATCAGACATACTTTCTATTGCAATCGGCACGACTTGATATATCAACTGTCGAAATCTGCCAAGCCAATTGTCCAGATGCAGCAGCCAAAAGTGGATAAAACGGCCATCCTGCTCCACAATGGTATGGAATAAGACATCAAAACAAATCACAGGTTCACCGAAAACTGGAAACTGGAAATTAAAAACCGAGGAAAGGCGCAAAGCAGTTTACCAATATCAGCATTGTAACCACTAAGAGCAAGACAGCCAATGTTTGCAATTCCAAATATAGTAATCCACTCCTTAGTTGAATCTCCAAATCTCAAAGCAGTAGATTTAACGCCGACTTTTAAGTCGTCCTCCTTGTCCTAAAGCCATCAAGAGTAAGCATTGCAACCAGAAAGTTAAGGGTGATTTTGTAAGTGTCTTTAGACAGAAACATTTTTTCTAGGGGCACTTTGGAATTTTTTTTTAAAGCATCTGAAAGTATTTTGAAGTATTTTTCCATGTTTCAAACACTTCTTCACATGCAAAAAAAAAACATCATTAAATTTTTGTCAAGTGTTTTTATTCAGTTATAAAAATAAAAATTAAATTAAAAAAAAAAACTCCTTTTTTTTGGGTAAGAACTAAGAAATTGAACATTCATTGAGAATAATGAAAAAAAAAAGGGCAGATATAAAATGCTATTAAGATGTCCAAAAATGCCTCCAAGCACACTATTACTGTGCTTCGAGCCGATTCCACCTATCAAATGATGTTGTCATTTCCTTGTCTGTTTACTAGCATATGCAACTAAGCTTTCAGGTACGGCAACAGATACCATTAGATCTAGAGTAAAACCACCAACATAATACAATCATCGGTCACCAAATAGCCTAAAAGAGTGGTGAGGTACACACCATTTAAAGGCACAGTAAGAGCGAGCCAAGAATAGTATGTACAAATACATGAGCTGAGGATAAAACCCCAGTGGGTCATATAGAAAGCATTACATTACAGAGAAAGGAGAGACCTCTAAGAAAGAGGCACGTGGCTAAGCTAATGTATAAATAAAGAATATTATAGCCATGGATAATACATCATATTCATGCACAATAGACACGTTAAGTGGCTTCCCTAATATTCCCCCTCAAGTTTCACGGGAGAGATCATTAAGGGTCGGCTTGTGTTTTGAGGCTGATGAAACATGACTTGGCTGGAGGTTTGGTGAAAGACATCTGAGAACTCCCAAGGAAATTTCTGGAATATCTTAGAGGTATAGGATCTTGTATTTTGCCCAACTTCTTGGTGGAGTTCCCTGGCCCAATATTTCAGCTATCGCTTTACAGAAGTGGCAATAGTTTTTGCTATCTATTTCACCTATGTTCACCACCACCAGCAGAGTAAAACTTCAAGTGAACTACGTGCTCCCTCCCTCTATCGATACGTCTTGTTTTTTTTTGTGAAAAAGAGATTTCCCCTAAAGCTAGGAGACACAAAATCCTAATAAACAAAAGGACAAGTGGGAATCAGACTTTACCTGATGTGCATATATTGTGTCGTATACAAGAGTCCAGAATACTCCAGACAAATACAGTGGCAAAACAATAGCTGGATCCAAAGTTCCTCTGATGGCAGCCCATCCTAATAAAGCTCCCCAATTGAAGGTCAGACCCAGATAGGCTTGAGGCTGCCAAAAATATCTCGCTAAGCCACATCAACTACCAAAGTTCCTTGAAAGAAGAAATATAAATAAAATACATATCATACAAAATTAAAGATTCATACCCAAAAGGTGAACCTCTTCATGAGAGGATAGGAAAACACTAGGAGCAAGGAGGATGCGCCTAAAATGCGACTGTTAAAAACATATAAGCTACATTAGAAACATCAAACTACTAAGTAAGTACACTTGCTTGAGAAGAATTGAAAATCAATCAAACCTGTAATTGTTCAGTTGAAGGAGAATTCCAAGTCCCAGAAACAGTTGCCAGCCTAGAAAACTGATTCCCTGGGATGGGGTTAATTGACCACTTGCAACTGGTCTTAGCTTTGTACGTTCAACCTGCAAATGATGAAACTCAGCCAAGCATGTCAGAGTTAGAAGTAAAATTGCCATAAAATTATTCTTTTCTTCAGTTTGTAGGTATTATAACAGGCTGGTCTCTGCAATTATGGAGTGGAATTCAATCAAAAAACAATGTGGAACATTGTGATGGATAGTCGTAACCCAATCGTGAAAGAATGTTCCATTCTACGGGGTGAAGAATAGCCATAATCCAATTGTAAAAGAATGTTCCATCACATTGCGAAGAATACCCACAAGCTATTCTCTAAAAGTTGAGCTATTGTACTACAGAGGAAAACTTGTCTTACCATTAGATTCACCACACCGTTCCATTATTGTTGGAGGAGTTCTGTCTCTCCTACGGCTGGTCATGGGGGAGAAAACTTATCAGAGGTTGGCAAGGGAAGGCCAAATGGTATCAGAAAGGTAACAAAGGCGAGGGTAAGACTATTCGTTGGTGAATGTGTTGTTCGTCTGCAAGTTAAATATTAGCCTTGGAACTCTCCTTTAGTTTCTCATCACTCTTGGAACTCTCCTTTTTAATACTACCACATGACCAGCCGTAGGATGGAACATTTAAAATGTTAAGCTTGGAGTTAAGATAACAATGTATATGATGTTCGTGGAAGAAAAAAATGCACTGACCTTCGTATCAATGTCTCGATCAAGGAGGTCATTTATGGTACATCCAGCACCCCTCAAAAGCAAAGCTCCACATCCAAATAGAGTCAGCATTTT
Source organism: Herpetospermum pedunculosum (assembly GCA_028017165.1). Classification (NCBI taxonomy): domain Eukaryota; kingdom Viridiplantae; phylum Streptophyta; class Magnoliopsida; order Cucurbitales; family Cucurbitaceae; genus Herpetospermum; species Herpetospermum pedunculosum. The sequence continues at coordinate 14,985,975 of CM051523.1, forward strand.
AAAGTCAGGAAAATGACCTGGAGATGCCGCCAAGGTAATAGACCTAAAGAATACAATTTACTCTAGTTATGGATTTTGGAAATCATGCGCCCGTTAACATTTATGATCCAGTCGAGAGTGTGAACACCGTCTTATTACCTATATAATAAAAAAGCAAATTATAGTTCAATGAGAGGGGTAATAAGATGAACTAGTGACAGGCGCTATCTATTTTTAAATTATAATTGGACACACTCATACACATCCCAGCTAAAATTCACGATTTCTTAACAATTTTTAGATATTTCACAAACAATCTAGTAAAGTTAAAAAATAATACATATGATATGAAAAACATAGAGATCTTTTTCACATAGAACTATGGAAATTTGAACTAAAGTATGCATGCTTCCACTTATTTCTCACGAATACAATACTTAAAATCAAACATATCTCGACGATTATCACATCTTTAACACATAATTTGGAAAACATCAAATTGTCCTTTTACAACTAAACGACCAATAGTGATTGCTATGATATAAAGACTGTTTGTTCCAGAAACGGGCTGAAAAATGAATATAAGAACAAGTATTGTTTGCCAATTAACAATTATATAGTCTAAAAATTCCACAAAAGTTTCTTACATTCCATGTTAGTTTAAGTACATTCACAACAGAACCCAACATGGATCAATAACAGAAGTAGCTCTTACCACATACAAGGCCAAGCAAGTAACCACGTCCCAATGGGTTTATCGAGCCGCGCAAGGTGAGCATAAGGCTGAACTTTTTTGGGCAAATACAAAGAAATCCAGGACACCTCAACTTTCGCCTGTGATCTTCCGTCATTTTTAACACTACCACACAGTTTCTCATCACTCTTGGGACTCTCCTTTACATCCGAAGACGTAGATAAACCATGGATGAATCCAAATCTAAAATCTCGAATGAAATTTTCGCAAGCAAAATCCGACCGAGTACGCAATAAATTGGAAACTAAACTAGCTCTAGAGTAAGAAATTGGCGGGTCGAGACTGGAGAGGAGATTCAGGGATTTACGATGAAGGAAAAGGCAGGACACAGACCTGCGTGAAGAACGGGATAGCAAATACGCCATTTCCAAACCAAAACAAGGCAATAGAACTAATTTATGATATGATCTCAACCAAATCTTCTCGAATTTGTTGGAAATCTGAAATTCCAATAGACCAATTACTGTTCAGAAAGTTCCCTTCGTCTTCCTCCAGTTCCAAATTCCATCGTTTCTCCATTGAAGCAACTGGAAGCTCAAACCCAATTTCCGTCGTCGTGCAATTCTGAAATCTTTTTCAGTGTACTCGACATGGCCGCTAGTGAATGACTCGATTATTCCAAAGAGTTGTTACCTGAAGATTTTTCCCGATAAGGTTGGTGGCCGGGCGGTTGCCGAAGTTCTCCGGCGAAGAGGAAGCGCGAAGGCTACTGTCGTGTCCTTCACCTACCGGAGTCGGCGACTGGTTTTTGTTCAAGATGCGACGTCTGCACACGCTGACCCAATGGGCTTAGGTCTGTTGAGTCTGTGAGAAGGTTGATGAGCTGAGTTTTTTTTTTTTTTTCTTTAACAATTTTATGGTATGGAGTTGATAATTTTTTTGGTATATTCGCTTACAGTTCACATAACTAATTTTATTTTGTTTGTTTAGTTTATAACAATCAATTTGAGTCAAATCGAGTATAGCTCAATTAGCATAAGGTTGTCTTTGTGATTAGGAGGTCATGGTTCAATTCTCAATCGTTGTAAAAAAAAATATCAGTTTCCTGCTTTTTTAAATAAATTTTTTTTTAACAAGTTAGATTTGAAAATGTTTAACAGAAAAGAAAAAAAATAATAATAATAATTTCACAGAGATACAATTGATTGAATCTTTCCCCGATTAAACTCAACACGCATACCAATTTTAATTTCTTTTAGTATCATATGTTCAATGCTCACGGATTAATGATTTGTGATGTATATACACGCATATACTTCATATGATATACGTACGTTGTCATAGATGTAACTACGAATATATACCCACACTAAAAGTTATCGATGACGCCATTTTTTATAATTTTCTTACAACCGCGTCTATGAACATTCTAGTTTTTATAAACATCAATTATGCTGGAAATTTATTTGTTTATGTAATTTTCTTACAGTCTATGGTTATACTTTCATGTACATTAATGACTTATGTATATACACATATATTCCATATGATATAGGTGTTTGGACCACGGACTTTATGAAGTCGGATAAAAAATATCAATTTCCCAGACTTCAACCGTAATTACTATTTAACTCCTTAGACTTCTACCACTATTCAAGATTGTCTCATTTTTCTCCTTTTCTCTCCCTTCCTCGCAAATATTTTTAATTACTTAAAAAAAACGTAATTTAAACAAAATGTGTAAAATGACTAAAAATGAAATTCAACCTATTTGTATTATTTTAAATATATATTAGGTTGTTCAGTTAAAAATGGTACTTAAATCAAATTCAAAATATAGTATTACAATGGAAGAAATAAAAAACATCAGCTTATTTGAATTCGTTTAAATTAATGGATTCAAATATTTCGAAATCATGTATATTTAACACATTATTGTACGACTCTCTTTTATTTTAAATCTATCTAAATAAAATAAATAATTAATGTGAGTGATATTGAAAAAATAATGTGAAGTATTGTGATGAAAATTATTTTTGTTATCTTCAAATAAATTTGTGAATGATACATCAAATAAAAGTCAAAAACCACATTCTTAAAATTTATTAAAATAAGTCTTTAACAATGAAAATATATGCCAAACCGAGCATAACTCAATTGGCATAAGGTTGTGTCCGTGGCTAAAATGTCATGGGTTCAAACTTCGCATTAATTAAAATACCGTTGCAAAAAAAACAATGAAAATATAGAAAAATTTGTAAAAAAAAAAAAAAAAAAATAGCTACAATAAACCATCTAGATGCAAATTTCCAAGTAGAATGGATGAAATGGAGAGTTTAAGAAGGTGGAGGCTAAGAAGGTGGAGGAGCATAAACATTTAAATGATTTTTTTAGTTGTTTTATAAAATAAGTTTATATAAATGTAAATGATAATGAAATAATATGCCTAAAAAATTATTGAGTGCATTACGGGTGTAATACAACTCTTAAAATATTTCCGTACACAATGTGGGACTTTGTTTGTACTCACAACAATCCTCCCCTCAAACGAAGGACCACAAAGTCTTCCCTCAAATAGTCATATATCCGTGTTTAAACTCGAGCATTGTCACCTTTAACCAAGTCACTCTTCATGAGAGCATACCCCTGCCGGATAAGCTCGACCACGAGATCAACCATGACTATGTCATCGAGGCACACCGACATGGTTAGGTAAGGGGCATGGCTCTGATACCACTTGTTAGAGACAACTAACATCCACATTGTAATGATATTGTCCACTTTGGGCATGACCCTCATGGCTTTGCTTTTGGTCACCCCATAGGCCTCGTTACAATGTAGATGTTGTCCCTTGCTTATATACCCAAGATCTTCCCCTTTCTTAACCAATGTGGGACTTTGTTTGCACTCACAACAATCCTCCCCTCAAACGAAGGACCACAAAGCCTCCCCTCAAATAGTCATCTATCCGTGTTTAAACTCGAGCATTATCACCTTTAACCAGGTCACTCTTCGTGAGAGCATGCCCCTGCCGGATAAGCTCGACCACGAGATCAACCATGACTATGTCATCGAGGCACACCGACACTGGTTAGGTGAGGGGCATGGCTCTGATACCACTTGTTAGGGACAACTAACATCCACATTGTTACGATATTATCCACTTTGGGCATGACCCTCATGGGTTTGCTTTTGGTCACCCCAATAGACCTCGTTACAATGTAGATGTTGTCTCTTACTTATATACCCATGATCTTCCCCTTTCCTAACCAATGTGGGACTTTGTTTGCACTAACAACAATCCTCCCCTCAAACGAAGGACCACAAAGTTTCCCCTCAATAGTCATCTATCTGTGTTTAAACATCATTATCACCTTTAACCAGGCCACTCTTCATGAGAGCATACCCCTGCCGGATAAGCTCGACGACGAGATCAACCATGACTATGTCCCATGACTATGTCATCGAGGCACACCGACATGGTTAGGTAAGGGGCATGACTCTGATACCACTTGTTAGGGACAACTAACATCCACATTGTTACGATATTGTTCACTTTGGGCATGACCCTCATGGGTTTGCTTTTGGTCACCCCAAAAGGCCTCGTTACGATGTAGATGTTGTCTCTTACTTATATATCCTAACCAATGTGGGACTTTGTTTGCACTCACAATCCTCCCCTCAAACGAAGGACCACAAAGCCTCCCCTCAATTAGTCATCTATCCGTGTTTAAACTCGAGCATTATCATCTATAACCAGGTCGCTCTTCACTAGAGCACACCCCTGTCGGATAAGCTCGACCACGAGATCAACCATGACTATGTCATCGAGGCACACCGACATGGTTAGGTAAGGGGCATGGCTCTGATACCACTTGTTAGGGACAACTAACATCCACATTGTAATGATATTGTCCACTTTGGGCATGACCCTCATGACTTTGCTTTTGGTCACCCCAAAAGACCTCGTTACAATGGAGATGTTGTCTCATACTTATATATCCATGATCTTCCCCTTTCCTAACCAATGTGGGACTTTGTTTGTACTTACAACAATCCTCCCCTCAAACGAAGGACCACAAAGTCTCCCCTCAAATAGTCATCTATCCGTGTTTAAACTCGAGCATTGTCACCTTTAACCAAGTCACTCTTCATGAGAGCATACCCCTGCCGGATAAGCTCGACCACGAGATCAACCATGACTATGTCATCGAGGCACACCGACATGGTTAGGTAAGGGACATGGCTCTGATACCACTTGTTAGAGACAACTAACATCCACATTGTAATGATATTGTCCACTTTGGGCATGACCCTCATGACTTTGCTTTTGGTCACCCCAAAAGGTCTCGATACAATGTAGATGTTGTCCCTTACTTATATACCCAAGATCTTCCCCTTTCTTAACCAATGTGGGACTTTGTTTGCACTCACAACAATCCTCCCCTCAAACGAAGGACCACAAAGCCTCCCCTCAAATAGTCATCTATCCGTGTTTAAACTCGAGCATTATCACCTTTAACCAGGTCACTCTTCGTGAGAGCATGCCCCTGCCGGATAAGCTCGACCACGAGATCAACCATGACTATGTCATCGAGGCACACCGACATTGGTTAGGTGAGGGGCATGGCTCTGATACCACTTGTTAGGGACAACTAACATCCACATTGTTACGATATTGTCCACTTTGGGCATGACCCTCATGGGTTTGCTTTTGGTCACCCCAAAAGGCCTCGTTACAATGTAGATGTTGTCCCTTACTTATATACCCATGATCTTCCCCTTTCCTAACGAATGTGGGACTTCCGTGTTTAAACTCGAGCATTATCACCTTTAACCAAACCACTCTTCATGAGAGCATACCCCTGCCGGATAAGCTCGACCACGAGATCAACCATGACTATGTCATCGAAGCACACCGACATGGTTAGGTAAGGGGCATGGCTCTGATACCACTTGTTAGGGACAACTAACATCCACATTGTTACGATATTGTCCACTTTGGGCATGACCCTCATGGGTTTGCTTTTGGTCACCCCAAAAGGCCTCGTTTCAATGTAGATGTTGTCCCTTACTTATATACCCATGTCCCTTACTTATATACCCATGATCTCCCCCTTTCCTAACCAATGTGAGACTTTGTTTGCACTCACAACAAATTAATATATACATAACACATAGTTCAAACGTCTAAACTACAATATATATTTTCTTAAAAAAAAAAAACTACAATATATATTAAATCCGTTTTTGCAAATCCAATAAAAGACAATTTTATAATTTTGGGTGTTCGAGCATAATTCATCTATGAAGACATCTCTGAAGATATTTGAATCTCCGGTCTCCATAAATTTGATCTCCTATCTCAACCTTTTGAATTATAATGTGCAAGCCAAAAGATGTAAGGGGCCTAAACTTCAAGGACATAGAAATTTTTAATCAAGTCCTTCTAGCTAAGGAAGCATGCATGGAAACTTTTGGTTAATCTCTTAAGCCTCATTGCCTCTTTGTTTAAAGTTAAGTATCATCCTAATTCAAAATTTCTTTCGACTAATTTGGGTAAAGCTCAATCCTTCTTCTGTAAAAGTGTTTTTTGGGGCAGAGATCTTATTTCTAAAGGGATTAGATTACAAGTTGGCAATGACGATAATATTATAGCTTCCAAAGACAAATGGATTCCTAGAGAACCCAATTTTACTACTATTCATCAGCCCCATTTTCCTTTAAATATTTTGGTGAACAACTTGATGCTTCATAACAGATCTTGGAACATCCCGCTTCTGGAGAGTCTCTTTCACGTTGATGACATCTTTGTTATTTGCTCTATACCGTTAAACCGTTTTCCTAGTCAAGATCATTGGGTTTCGCATTATTCTAAAAATGGCATCTATAATGTTAAGAGTGGTTGTCAGCGGGCTATCACTCATAATTTCTCCTCAAGCTCTTCATATTCTTCTGCTGTGATTAAAGGGTGACACTCTCTTTGCGATATAAAGATCCATAGTAAAATTAAGATCTTCATGTAGAAAGCTTTAAAGGGCTTCCTCCCCACTTTATGGAGACTAAATCAAATGAGCATTGATTGTTTAACTTACTGCCCTTTGTGTATAAGGAAAGATGAGTCTATTACTCATGCTCTCCTTTTATGCTCTCGTGCTAAAGATATCTGGTTTGCAATCCTTCCTTCCATTATTGACAAGAGGTTGACAAATTTCTCTATGCTGGATCACTGGGCTTTATGTATAACCTCTCTTAATCAGCACGAGCTTTTGTTAGCTTGCATTACTTGCTCGACAATTTGAAACGATAGGAATCTCGTGGTTAAGAATAAAGATTTACTACCTTTACATTCTAAAATTTGCTGGATTTCTAATTATTTGGATGACATTTACAAATCTTTCAAATATAAGGCAGTTGCTGCTTCAATTCCCCAACAAGTCTCCTCCTCTTAATGGCAAGCTCCCAAGTCAGACTGGTTCAAGGTTAATACTGATGGATCATGGTCCTCTAATTTACTTAGCTCGGGCATCAGGGTGGTTATTCATAATTCTTTGGGCTCAATTATAGTGGCTCAAGCTATCAATGGTGGTTTATTCCAATGCCCACTCCATGTTGAATTGGTTGCTATAAGGGATGGTTTGATGTTAGCTTTCGACCGAGGCCTTCATAGTGTTGAAATTGAGTCAGATTCTTCCTTAGCTATCAATGCTTTATTGAGTGATATTGTCTTCAACAATGAAATTGGTATTTGGGTTGAAGACTCCAAGGCCCTGCTGGCGATGTTTGAAAATTTCTCTATTATGCACGTTCATCGCTATTGTAATTCTTTAGCTGGTTCTCTTGTTACATTTGCTTTCTCTTCTTCCTCCGTCCTTTGAGATTTATCGTTTCCTTCTTGGCTAATTAAAATAGCCCATTTAGATGCTATATCTGTAAGCCCTTATGACAACTCTGTCTGTTTCTGCCCTATGTGGTAGTTGATTATTGCAATAATATTTCATTTAAAAAAGAACCTTTTGAATTATAAGAGAGGAAAAAAAAAAAAAAAAACTCTACAAGTTTGAGTATTTTATTGGTAAAATTTGAAGGTTAAGGAAAAATAACTTTTTTTTGGGTACAATATTGGCAACCTATTAATGTTTTGTATTAAAAATAATAAAAATTAGAGTGTTTTTTGAGACGCAAAAAATTAGTGTGTTTTAACGGTTGAATGTTGTGTAACTAATCAATGGATTTATAAATAAATGTATTTATAAACAAATGTTTTAATTTAGTTTGGAAGGTCCTAAAAGAAAAGTTTTGAAGAGATATTAACTTCTCAATTTTTTTATTTTGTTAAAAAAAGAAGTTACCTCTATTTTTATTGTGGAAGAACTTATTTATTAAGAACTTTCAATGGATTAAAATAAAAGTGTAAGTTTCTTTTTTTTAATTAACAAAAAGTATAAGTTATTTATTATTATTTTTCTAATTGAAATGATTTCATATTTTGTGACTACCTAGTTAAAAATTAATTTGATTTTTTTGACAACTAATTATTGTAGGATAAGACACAAATTAATCTAGATGCGTCTAAACTTGTAAGATTTGGACACTCATAAATAAAAAAAAATGAAAAGTCAAAGTTAAAAGAGTAAAAATGGGGCATAGGGCACAACTCGGCTGTAAAAAAAAAAAAGAAATAAGAAATAAGAAATAAATAAAAAAAAAATCATAAATTATTTTAATGATTTTTAAAACCACATTATTTTACACGAATATCAAATACTCTAAAAACGAACACCCCCAACATGTAAAAAAAAAAAAAAAAAAAAAAAAAAAAAACTCTCAAAATATCGGACCGAAACGCGGTGGGGTCCACAAAACCAACGGGACGATTTAAAACAAAATCGCCGACCTGATCCAATCAAGGAAAGAAAACGAACGGTGCAGATTAAAGATGAACGGCGATTAATACAGCCGCGATTTAGCGATTTGTATCTCACACGTGCGAAATCGTCGAAACCCTAGAACTCGCACCGAATACAAAATCAGCGTCTTATAAATATAGAAGTAAAGCCCCTTCTTCACACTTACCGCTCCTCCAAAACCCTAATCTTTTTTCACGACTAGGGTTTTGCAGAGCCTCCATTGTTTTTCTTCTTCTTCTCTTCTTTCGTTACTGATCTTCTCCAGAAGCTTTCTAGGGTTCTTTTAAGTTCTTTTTGTCTATTTCAAATGGGTAAGATAAGCAAGAAGTCTGCTACCAAGGTACGAATGATTCTCGAAGACGTGTTTTCTTTTATTTTGGAAAGTTTTTTCATGATTCGTTGATGGTTTTCGTGATTGTGTTGATTATATTCTGTTCGATTTATGTAGGTTGATGTAGCTCCGGCTGCAGTCCCGCCCACCAAGTCTGGGAAGAAAGGTATTGTATACACTCTCAAGTTTAGTCGATTTTGTGTCTTTGGTTGTGTTGTGTTGTTTGTTGTTTGTATTGTTAGTTATGATGATCGATGAGCTTAATATGAGGTTGTGTATGATTCTTGAGGGGTTTTGTTAAATTATTTTTTATGTTTATGTTCGTGAAGGCAAGAGAGCAGCAGAGGAGGTTGTGGAGAAACCAGTGGTAACGAAGAAGCAGAAAAAGGACGAGGCTGTTGAGCAGGTAGTCCAGAAACAGAAGATCGAAGTGAAAACGCAAAAGAAGAAGAAGGTGGAGACCAGTAGTTCTTCAGATGATTCTTCTTCCGAAGAAGAGGTAAAACACCAGCCTAATTATCGGCCAGATTCTTAATATTATTTTCGCACGTATTTTCTCGGTATATTTCTATTTGTTCTCATGTTTTTTTAATTACCTTCATAATGAATCTTTTATTTATCGATTTCTGGTGAATATTGAACCCAACTTTGTATATTATTTTTTCTTATTCTTAATATAATTATTCTATAGGCTTGCTTATAAAGGGTCCTTAGATATTGATGTATAGATAAGTTAGCACACCGACAATGGTTTCTATGTTTTGACGTTCATGCTGGCATTACATTATTTTACATTTTTTGGTCAGTAGAATGAGTAAATCTTTGCTCTGTATTGCAATTATGCTTACTTAGTTTTTTGATTTTAACAACCGTAGGCACCTGCTCCCAAAGTTGTTCCTTCTAAGAAGGAAGCATTGCCCATTAAAAAAGCTAATGGAGTTTCTGTACCTGCAAAGAAGACTGCTAGTAGTAGCAGTAGTTCCGAGGAAGACTCTTCAGATTCTGATTCTGATGAAGTGAGCAAAAATACTCTCTATTTAATGTGTTTTAAATGAATTATATGTTTCAGTGGATTAGTACATGTATATATCGTTTCTATCAAACAGAATTGGTTAGATTTATATATATGATTAACGAGTTTCTATTATTGATTTCAGTTCTAATCTCTCCATTTTTCAGGCCCCTGCTTCTAAAGCTGCTCCAGCATTGAAAAAGGGACCTAGTGCTGCAAAAAAGACTTCTGTTGCTGTCCCTGCGAAAAAGGCACCCAGTAGTTCAGAGGAAGACTCTTCTGATGATGATTCTGAATCTGATGAAGTTAGTATGGAATTAGAATTCCACAGTGGTTCTAGAACTTCCTGATTTAATAGTAATTGATTATGTGTGAATTTCTGTTAAATTGTTGTTTTATGTTTCCTTTTATTTTAAGGACTCCACCAAGCCTGCTGCAGTTACAAAAAAAGGATCTGAAGTTTCTGTTAAGAAAGACACTGCTGCTCCTAAGAAGAAAGACACATCAAGTGATAGTTCTGATGAGGATGATAGCTCTTCAGATGATGAGCCTGTAAGTATTATTTTTGGTAGGAAGTGTTACTTCTAAGATTTTGCAGTTGAAAAATACATTTTTTTTTATTGATTCTGAAAAATAAAGAATCCAAAAAGCCCACTCAAACGATGAAACCATCGTCTACTTCTGCTAAAAAGGCTCTGTAGCTCCTGCTCTTGTTGAATCTAGTGATGATTCAAGTAGTTCTGATTCTGACAAGAAGCGAGGATTTAATTCCTATTGCCAACAACCTTTTATTTTGTCTTGCATCTTGATTTCTTGCGAACAGCCTTTTATTGTCACGCATCTTGATTTTTCAATATCCAATAGTTGAATGGCCCCTCTTCGGTGTTATTTCTGAGTCTTTGTTTTTATATTCATAGGTTCCTGCAGCAAAATCTGTTCCCAAGGCCCCTGCCAGTGCTAAAAAGAAAGAGTCCGACAGTTCAGAAGAAAGTGATTCTGATGAGGAGGATAGTGAGTCTGATGACGAAGCGGTATAATGCTACAATTGATCATTAGTTTGCCATCCTTGCCTTTTGTGTCTGTTTTTTTATTGAAATTTTTGTGTTAATAAATCTCGTATGCCTATTTGTTTTACTCTCTATCAGGCTGCTAAAAAGCCTGCAGCTGTTCCTGCCAAAGCTCAACCGGTTAAGAAGGTAGAAGAGAGTTCAGAGAGTAGTTCAGAAGATGAGGAGGACGACAATGTGAGTTCTCTCTCTTTGACCACCATTGATTAACATTTAAAAGTCCCCATCCATGCAAGCTTTATGGACATTCTAGATATGTGGATGAATTCTTATTCTTTTCTGTTTCATTTTGAGTTCCCTTGTTTAGCACTGCCGACTAATTGAGCTGAGATCGTACTGTTTTCTTTGTGACCACTGATTTATTTTCCCTGTCACTGATTTCCTTTGTAAACTCAGTAATTACTATACTGGATTTACATTTTTTTTAACAAGGAGCTACAAGGCATTTCTTTGCTGGCAGTTCGTCAGTTTTGAGATACATATCCATTTTCTTGATTTTTTAGTTCTGCATGTTTTATAATGTTTTTTTCGTTTGAACTTTGAATGAGATCTCTATAAGACATGCAACTGTATAATACTAAAATGTTTCATGTGTCTTTTGTAGACTCAAAAGAAAGTTGCTGTTTCTTCTGAGAAGACTAAACAGGTGTTTCTCATGTGCATTCTGTTTTCCTTGATGAATCTTAATCTCCTTTTATAATTTCAGATAATTTTTCTACTGTATAAATCCTTCCATTGTGTATTCGATACATTTTGAAGTTGGAATAAATCCTAATAATTCATATCCTTCTGCAGAAAACACAAGGAAAGATGGATGTGGATAGTGATGAAGACAGTGATGACAGTTCCAGTGAAAGTGACGAGGAGCAGAAACCACAAAAGAAGAAGAAAGTGGTTAGTGTTTTTGGTGTTGCGCCAGTTACTTACGATTCACTTTCTATGTGTCCAAGAAACAGTTGTTTTTGATCTGTGGTTCTGATATAATCATAATTTTTATTGTTTTTGTAGGAAACAGATGTAGAAATGGTAGAAGCAGCTTCACCGAAAGCAGTAAATTACCTTCATTGATCTATTTGTTATCTCTCCAGCATAGTATCATTTATTCAGCAACTAATTTTACAGTTTTCCATGCAGCCTAAAACTCCTTCTACTCCGAAAGATCAGAGTGTTGGTGAATCAAAGACACTTTTTGTTGGCAACTTATCATTCCAAGTTGAACAAGCTGATCTGTATGTCCAAATTACTTTTATGATATTATTTTGATTTTATTTTTTGTTCCTCCTTCACACATTATTTATAGACAGTTGTCCATTGAATCTGTAGACAGTTGTATTATCTAAATTGAATTCTAAAAATATTGCAGGGAAAATTTCTTTAAAGATGCTGGTAAGCCTATTGATGTCCGTTTTGCTTCTGATCACGATGGGAGGTTCAAGGGCTTTGGTCATGTTGAGTTTGAAACAGTTGAAGCTGCTAAAAAAGTAAGATACAGTTCCTATCTTCAAGAGCTCATAGATTTATATAGTCTAACACAGGAAGTTTATAGTTGCTTGTCGAAGACTGGACATATTATTGTTTTTTTCAAAACTCTGTTCAAGCACTTCCTTGTTCACTTTGTTTATAACTCTATAAAATTTACTCTTCAGGCTCTTGAATTGAATGGTGAACTCCTATTAAACCGTGAAATTAGACTTGACTTGGCTCGAGAAAGAGGTGCATACACCCCACAAGATAGAAACAACTCATTCCAGAAAGGAGGAAGAGGAGGAGGGGGTGGGGGACAAGGTACCACAATTTTTGTACGTGGTTTTGATCGATCTCAGGGCGAGGATGAGGTAAATAATATTACAATAGGACTTTATAGCCATGTTTCAGGTTTTTTGTTGCATCTTACAAACTCCGAATTCCTTTTCTTTTACAGATTAGAAGTGCTCTACAAGAACATTTTGGTTCTTGTGGAGAAGTTACCAGGGTCTCAATTCCAAAAGACTACGAGACTGGCAACATTAAAGGGTTTGTATTTTGTTCTTTTTACTTGATAAAAAAATGGGCAATATCTGCAGCGACAATCTATCGATATAATTCTGCTGTGGTCTTCTAATGTTGGTGTGTTATTTTCTGTTTCCAGGATGGCCTACATGGACTTCGGTGATTCAGAAAGTTTCAACAAAGCCCTTGAACTTAATGGTAGTGATCTCAATGGTGAGTACCTAACAGTTGATGAGGCTAAACCTCGTGACAATTCTGGCGGTGGTGGTGGAAGGAGTGGCGGAAGGGGTGGTGGAAGAAGCAGCGGTGGATGGAGTGGTGGAAGGAGTGGTGGTGATAGAAGCGGAGGACGATTTGGCAGAGGACGTGGTGGTGGTGATCGTGGTGGCAGAGGAGGTCGAGGAGGACGTGGAAGTTTTAACAGACCTAGCATAACTTCATCTGGTAATAAACACTTGTGTTTTCTTTTATGTTTATAAAACGTTATTTTTGGATTATCTCTCCTAAATGAAATTAATTTGTGATTGCAGGAAAGAAGACAACATTCGATGATTGAATATGAGAGATCCAGATTATAATGGGTGTTTTCCCCCACAGCTATCTTTACAATGGAAAAAGTTAGGGAAAAACAAAGTTTTGGCAGTTGGAGAAAGACTTTTGTTAGTAGTAATAGTGGTAGTAGTGTGTTCGTGCGCTTCTTTTATCAAACTTTTTAATATTTTTGTTGTTCTTTAATTATTTTTCCTTTTGTTTAAATTGGTATGTAGACTCTTATTATGTTGAGCATCATTAATACAATTAAATCCTATCATCTACACATTGCTGTGTTGTTGACACTATAATTTTTGTAATATTTTTATGGTCAAATATTTGGATTTGGTTTTTTCACATTTATCCTATATTACCTTGCTTTTCTCATTTTATATAGTCTGAAGTCAATGATAATCTTTATGTTTTTTATATATTTGGTTTTAGAAAAGCACGGGGCTTATCTTATCAATATTAATACGAACGATAATTATGACATTTATTATTAACTTTTTCGATAATTAATTAAGAATTTAATTGTTACCTTTTCGTGCAAGTTTAATCAGCCATGGCTCTTATCTTTCTCTCTCATCGTTTGTATAAAAAAAATAATATCATTAAAAAAAGAAAAATAAGTGTTTTTATTTTTAATCACCTATGGCTCAATCTTTTTCTTCTTGAACTTTTTTCTTTACTGTTATTGCCTTCTATTTTTATATTATCAAATTATAAAGAAATAATATGAAGAAAAATCTAAACAAAAGTAATATTTATATATATTATCTATCCAGACCATTGGATAAAACATTTGATTTTTGGTTTTAAAAATTATGCTTATAACTACTACTTTCACATATAATTTTCTTTGTTCTATTATCTACTTTCTACCATGTTTTAAAAATCAAGCAAATTTTAAAAACTAAAAACAATAGCTCTATTTTTAGATTTTGTCTAAGAATTCGGACTTCATACATAGTAGAGGTTTAACTGTCAGTTTTTTAAATTAAGGGACCAAATAGAAATATGTCCTGGTCAGAAATGTAGTTTGCCAAATGAGTTTTGTTTTGTTGTACGAGAATAAATTATCCTTCCGATGGTTCGAACTCAGGCTAAATGATTTTTACCAATTACTTTTTTATATTATTAATTTAAACAATCCAACTATTAAATTACTTTATTGCGAGTGGTCCGTAGACAATCAGAACCTATACCACAAATGAATATTCAAAGGACCAGATTCCTCAACGCTTTTTTTTTTTTAAAAAAGAATATTTTAAAAGTCCACCAATTACGTTCGTGTGGTCCCCACCTTAGCCTACCTGTCTCTTGACCCCACGCGGTTCGACAAAAAAACCATGCGACAGTTCAATTTCTTCGATTATTTTGCCGGTTATTTCCAGTGGGCCCACCGACAAAAACCGGCCCAAACGAATTTTGGATTTGGGCCTTTACTGAAGTGGGCCGGGCCAATGCGGTGAATAAATATTATTGGAAAATAAAAATATAAAAAAAATAAAATATTAGAATATTTAAATGTAAATAAATATAATCGTCAAACTCTATAATTTATGATTGAGGGATTTTATTTTTGGGTTTGTGAAGCAACGAGGGAAGAAGAAGAAGAAGAAAGAAGGAGCGAAATTCTTTCATAATTTTCCCAGGAAATTTCGGATTGAGGATTTTTGATCTAGAAAGGCCAAGGAGTTATTTCACGATTACATTCGGTTGTCCAACTTAGATCTAGGGTTCTTTTTGGCGTTTCCTGTTCGTCGTTGATTTTTGAAGCGTATTGGAGTGGTTTGATGAAATTGATTGATTGATTCTGGTTTTGGTTTCGTGACGGAAATTGATTTGGATGGTGGATTTGAGAGTCGCAGATGGAAAGGGGGCGGATGAACGGAAATGGGAATATTGATTATAGTTATGAGAGCAGCAATGGTTATGATGCGTTAGATCTAGTGGATTTCTATGGCGAGAACACGCCTAATGGAAGAAACTCTGGGAGGACCTCGCAGGTTGGATCTCCTACTAATTGCATCCTGCATCCGGTTTCTAAATTAGATACTCTTGCTGGAGTTGCAATCAAATATGGTGTTGAGGTAAACCACATTTCAAAGTTTCAAGGGAATTTCATGAAATAGCATTAGTTTGTATCATTCCCAACTTTTTTTCAATCGTTGTAATGATGGAAAACAATAGAAATGGTGGTTTCTGATTGTTTTTGCTTTGTCTTTTGATATTGGCGTGTCAGATGGTGCTTTTTTTTTTGTAGCTTGAATTGTCTGTTATGATCAAATGAGGTTTATGGCGGATTCATACTGAAAATGTAATGAACCATTGCTATTTTTTTCCCTCCTGAGATGATCATTAGACTAGTATAGACTATGTGCAGATGTTCATAAGATCTTCTTTCCTGTTCTCCCGCGTAATTTGACCTTAGTTTGTTGGGGGACAAACATATATGAAAATAAAAATGAGCACAAATTGAAAAACTGTCCTTAAATCAAACAATAATTTTATAGGCAAATTGTAAAATTTATAGTCAAAATTCTGATGTTAATAAAGTGGGTTGCCCGCCCTCTATACTTGAATCCCCACTGAATATTGGGACTTTGTTGTGGTCAGTGTGTAATCATAAAATAGAAAATTTCACTCCAAAGTCGGAGACCATTTCTTTCTCTCATCGATATTATTTTTTATCTTAACAGAAGCTCGTTTCTTACCCTTTTATTTACAATTAGTATCTGGTTATAGCATAGCTGATCCGTCTTCATGTGTAATCTTTTGCAATAAAATGAGTGGATCTCTTTTAGGAGGAAACTGTAATTGTTGTTTTTTGGTGATTCGCCAGGTTGCAGATATAAAGAAGATGAATGGGCTAGTCACAGACTTGCAAATGTTTGCTCTTAAATCTCTCCAGATTCCTCTTCCCGGAAGGCATCCTCCATCACCTTGTCTATTGGAAGGGCTAAACACTCCAGGGTATGTGTATGCTATTTTGATATTTGTCATATTGTTTCCACATATTATTGCATATGCATGATGTGAGTTGAGTGGATACTGCTATTTTTTGACATTTTTCTCCCAAAATATGGCTATGGCTATGGCTATGTTTCGTTAAGCTGTGTTCAAAGTCATGTTTGAGCTTAGTAGTGACTTACGGAATTGTTAGTTATAGGTAGATCATATAGGGCTGGTTCAAATAGTAAATGATACGAGTGGAGCCAGGGCCATTCTTTGATGCTTGGGATGCCTTAGGGTTTTTATGGTTCTTTTTGTGATGAATAGATTCAATTCTTTTAATGCTTGTTGGTAATAATGGTTGGAGAGTGGGCGTGGTTGTGAGTTTGGATGCTATATAGTGATGGCAATATCGTTGAAATCACAAATAGTTATATGAATTAATATATTTGGAGTCTCATTCATCATGGCACATCCATAATAAAAATTTCACTTTAGTGTGCAAACTCAACAAATTTTCTAATATTTTGGTGGTCGCCCATCATCTTGTGTTGATAAGAGGATTGTTTTGCAGACAAAGCGGCTCCGAACGTCTTTCGTCGGATTTCTTTGAGTCGTTCCAGACCCTCAAAATGAAGTCCTCCGAACAAAGAATCTCCCCCGCCATGAGCTCTTTACAAGGTTACTATGGGCTTAAACCATCTGATCAGAAGAGCAGAATTGGCAGTTATGAAATGGGAGTCTACAGGAACGGAGTCGCCCATTATTTAGAAGATATGCCCGTTTCTGAAACCGCACAGCATTTGGATTTACCAACGCATCATAATCGAAAATCCAGGAGTTTAGTGAACGGGTTTCTGGATGAGAAAGAAGAGCTTTATGATCCGCAATCTGCAGAATCTGGGGATGTAGATCCCAAATGGAATGATAAAATGATCAGAAGGCGCCAGAAATCTGTAGCTGACTTTTCCCAGTCCCCTGAAATGCTCTTGAAAGATGACAACATCAATGGAAGTAACGGGTTCTTACCCTCTGCCGGAAAGGGCTTCTTGGCACAAAGACCCAAAACTTCCAGTAGAACTAATTTGGCGAGCGACAACGAGCTCGGTTTGATTCCAATTCCAATAGGTTTGGGGGATTCGTTTGTGACCGCTGATGCGTTAGCAGCGGTAAGGAAGTCGTCGAGCACATCGAGTTTGCCAGATCAGGAAAATGGCATCACTACATCAATCTGGTCTGCTTCAAAGTGGAGTTTGAAACCAGATTTACAGGCAATTTCAAGTGTTTCCAGACCAATATTTGATGGCTTGCCTAAACCTTTGACGGGTCGAAGAAACAAAGCTGCACTTGATTAGCTCCATTCCATCTGATTAAAAAGAAAAGAAAAAAAAAGGATAAATTTTCCTACCTACTTTTGTTCCATAATTTATCAGGTTTTAATGCCGTCTTTTATAGTTCAAGAAAGAATACAAACTATAGAAGAAATTAAAGAGTCAAATACTATTGAATTATTGGTTTCTTAAAGATGAGAGATTGATTCGAGAACAGTGAATTGAATCATTGATGAAAAGGGCACGTGCAGCCACGTGCTCAATAGAATTTGAGTGTTGTAAAAGGAAATTGAATTGCATGTTGCATCCTTTTATTTTGTAGCAAATGTATATTAGTTTGTGTAGGTGAACTCAGTTGAAAAGTTGAATCAAAAGCAATTTTTTAAAGTGATGTTCAATTTCTATTTCATTTTGTTGAATATTATTATAGTTCCACCATCATCGATCTCAATGATTACTAGAATTACTAATATCCATTTTTTCATGTCACTAATCGTACTAGGAAATTTTATGTTTCTTCAGTGTAAATCAATACTCTGCTTTTTATTTGATTTTTCATGTCTCTCACTCTTCAATATATAGAATATTACAAATACCATAAAATGATGGATACTTTATTATTTTTTTTCTTTTTCACTTTAATACTAACTAATTCAAGCCACTTTTAACCAAAAAAATTAATAACATTCAAGTAGAAAGCAAAATAAGGTACCTCTTTATGAATGAAGGAGATGCATGTGGAAGAAATAGGGTAATTAATTGAATTGTGCAGGAGGCAACATCACTCGCTGTTTTAGAGCCAAACAGCCAAAGTTTCATAGCAAAAGAAGAAGGGGTTTCACATTCACTATTAATAAATCTATCAGATGCAAGAAGAATAAAAAAAAAAAAGCAGGTCATAATTTTGAAATTATTTTAGAAAATAGTTTAAGATGTGAAGTAAGAAAAGGGGATGATATCATGTACAAAATGTAATGTAATGAAAGTATTGGTATTACATAAAATCTGAAAATTCTTTTTTTGAGTTATCTGGGGACTACCTTTACAACGGAAGGATCATCAGCCACGGTGTTGGCACAAAAATCCATGTTAAATATAAGTGTCTTATCTCAACTTTGCAGCTGCCAGAGCCTCTATATCTCCTCCATGGACTCTCCTCTCTTTTCTTTTTCCTTTCCCGGCTAAGTAAAAATTGCTCATCTTCTCTATCTTAAAAACCTATCAAAACCTGTCACAAATATAATGGCCACCACACAATTATCATTACCGAATATTAGATAATATCATCTAAAACAACACCAAAAAAGACTTGAGCAACAGAGATACAATAGTGTTTAGTTTTAGAAATTATGAACAGATCTAGAAAGTTATCATCGTCCTAATAATTAATAATATCGTCGGATTGGTCCCAGTAAGAAAAAATTGAAGCTCATTTGGTCATATACCGGTATTAGAGAGGAGTATAGCACAAAAAACCAAATGGTTATCAAATGAGATCTTAATATTTGAAGAAGATCAAAGAGGTAAATAGAGTACGGGAGGCGGATCTATCCTTGGCAAATCCTTCATATCTCAACCATCCAGTAAGTAAATACAACATGAACATATATTCATATCATGAGTGTTTCCCAGCACAGATGAAAGGAGACCGATTGCAAGGAAATTTCATCACAAGAGCGCGCCCTGTAATTGAATGATCAAGTCAACTTCTCACACTATTAGGATTAAGATTGCATATGTTTGCCTTCGTGGGAGGAGATATCTTCAAAGAGATAATAATTGACAGATATATTGCAAAAGGCATTATGGTGGAGGTCTCTCCAGAGGGGTCTTTTCGTGATGAAGCTAAATGGTGCACTCCCCACTTATAACAGCTTGATAGAACCTTAAGCTCGAAAATGGAACAAGTATTAACTTGGTGATAAGCCTCTCACAAAGATTATTCCAGAACTAATTGAAAGCTGTCCTCAAGTCATTCTTGGACTATCCAAGAATGAGCTTCTCCCCTCTAATTTGATTATGCCGGACTTTCATTGAGAAAATAATGAAAGAATACAAGGGCATACAAAAAAATAGCCCGCAACAGGAGGCAAACTATAGAAAAGGCCTCAAATCAAGCAAAATAAGACCTAGCCAATAGTTACAAATTGGCTTAACCGCCAAAGCCCAAAGAGATGCATTGAACCTAGCGAGAGCCCACACAACACTCAAAGATATTTCAAGCCCTCTAAAAATTATGTTGTTCCTCTTCACCCGAATAGCACAGGGTGCCTCCCACTTCCTTTCTCGGAAAACAGAGGGAGAAGAAAGAACGCCTCAATCATCTCTCTACAGCCCCCCTATGTCTCACCAGGCTAACCTCAAACTCCTCAAATAAGCAACTCCAAATCTCATGGGCAGAGAGTCACAAAACCAGAGAAGATAATCAAGATCCTCAACGCGCCTACAAAGAATGCAACACTGCGGCCCAATCAAATAGGGCAATTTCCTCGAAAGCCAATCCAAGGTGTTGACACTTCCATGGGAACCTGTCACACAAAAAACTTAACCTTCTTTGAAATTTCCACCTTCAACAATGAGGCAAAGATACCACATTCGACATTTCCCTATTGGACAAAAACACGTCTAAACCCCAAAACAAGAGAATGAAAAGATTTTTAACCCAAGCAAAACAACCTCCACAAAATGATTGGTCATCGAGGATAGGTATTACAGCCGAGGGAAACAAGAGGAGAGGGGTCTATCCCCCACTGAACACTGGACAAACTGGGAAAAAACGAAAAAAAAATTCTCATCTTTACCTAGGGAATTAATAGTTTATAACATTGCAACATCCTCCCCCACCCCTCGGTGAAAAACTGTAATACGCCCTGAGCCCACATGTCGTAATATTTTTTTAATGACATTGAAAATCTCCCTCAACTGATGAAAATTCGAGGACAAACTTTAACTATCTTAATACTTAAAGTGTAAAGTTACCAACCTTTTTTAACATTTTACTGAATAGTTAACGAATTTATTATTATTTTTGGGATAAAATCGAACTTTCATTAAGAAAAAAATGAAAGTATACAAGGGGCATAAATCACAAACTAATAGACTTTCGGTGCTTATTAGTTATTATTGTACATTGAAAAAAATATGATTAATGGAAAAGGAAAGACAGACTTCAATTATCTCATTTAGTAATAAATAACAATACAAGGCCAAAATAATGCATAAAAAATGACGCATGCAAGCCAAAATAACATGTCCATTTGAAAATCTCGAATAACTATGCTCCCAACAATTGCAGCAATGAGTCAACCTTTTTTTTCATCTCATCTTTCATTACTAGAGCCATATCACCATGACACAGGTGAAACTATTAGGCCAGTTTATTCTTTAAATATTTAAAAGTCCGAACTCGCTATGTACATTAATGTAAAACCAACTTTATTTAGGAATTCATCTATAAATCAATTAGAAGCGTGGGAATTATTAAAAATTATTTCAAACTTTTGTGCCTAATATTAAAGGCTGCAGTCCCCACCACGAACAAATAAATTTTGTGCCTATGCCCTCGACCAAGAGGTCAGAAAAAGGAAAAAAAAAAAACATGTTTCTTTCCAAGGGCACAAAGAAATGGAGATGTTTAACCACACTCACGGAAACTCTTCTGAAATTGAAGAATGCAAGAATTAACCATTCTGATCATGAAAATGCCATGTAAATATAAAGAGATAAGTAATCTTAAAGGTTTGAACTAGCTACCTGAAATGCTACGGGAAACTTCTTAATAATAGAACTAAAATGTCATTTCAAGCTAGTTATAGAAAATTAATTACAAGAATTAAGACTAGATGTCACTAACCAGGTCAGAAACATGGGCCTACACTTGGGGAGCAAATGTTCCTGGAACAAGTTTGTCAGGATAACTACTATGTACACAGTTCAGCCAAGAGCCTCCAAAAGTCTTGACAGCGCCTTCAAGTTGTACAGAATTTCTTTACAGTACAGTAATCAATTTGTATTCCAATTCCACATTCAGCACTGTAAGAACATGATGAAAGTATCCAACAAATGAAGCAGGAAAATTTTCAGCACAGATTCAGGAGAGAATATTTAGTCGCCATTACAATGGCGCAAGAAAAGAACTCACATTGGAAAGAAATAACACTTATGCAGGCCGCCAACAATTAAGAGTTGAAATGTCTTGTCTAGACGGCAACATTTGAGGAATGCCATGACCTGGAAAAATGTGATAAAAGAGTTTTTTTTCTATAAAATTGGGAACAAAATACTCATAGCTTTACAGAAATTCTTCAGAAAACTAAAATACAACAACAAAACATATACAGCACAATGGAAAAATCACCAGAAATTGGAGCTCCGGACGGTAGACTACTGGAGGCAGGACGCTGAAAACCAATATTACTTGGTGGCCGTTCATAAGGTGGTTGAAAATAGCCTACAAAAATAAATTATTTAGCATCTGGGTAGTGGATACTGCAAGTAAAGAAATAAATATCAAAGAAAATCTAACTTTCTGTCTATACTAAGATGCTCAAAATCAAAGAACGAGTCCATTTCAGTAAAGCATAAATTAAGGTGTAATTACCTTCTGAGACAAAAATAAAAAATGGAATTAGCGTGTCTTAAATCAAACAAACAAGCACTAGGAACCAAAGAGGCCAAAGGCTCTGAAAAACCACCCTTGCTGCACAATTCCACAACATTTTAGCCTTGCTTAAGAAGTAGTACCCACATTTGGTTCAAAGGCTCTGATTAATTACCCTGGCAGTACTTCTCTTCACTCATCACGTGGTCCCTGGAGACCCAGGCGTTAATCCACGGCTCTGTTTTGACCTCGATTGGAAATGGGGCGTCAACTGACTTCTGGCATGACCCTTGGCTGAGAGACACTCCCTTCACCCTCTGTTTTCCCCTGCTTTATAATATCTCCAACAGCAAAAATGCACCGGTCAAAGATCTATGGCAAGGAAATTTGGCCTATTTCAGAAGCCATTTGAAGGATGAGGAAGTGGCTGAATGGGCTGATTTGAGCCTTTTACTATCAAACATCTGCTTGTCAAGTTATGAAGACAAATGGATTTGGCCTTTTGAGACAAATGGGGTTTCTCCACCAAATCCTTCCTCAAAAGCCTTGACATTTCGACAGTGGATAATCCCCATCTATTTACAAAGGCAATTTGGCACAACACGATGACTACCCAAAAAATATTACATTTTTCGTTGGGGAGTTATCTTGCAATCAACACCCATGAAAGAGTAGAAGGGCGTCTCCCCTTTATGGCTCTTTCTCCTAATTGATGTATCCTATGCAAGAATGATTCAAAATCTCAGTACCACATCTTCATCTTTTGCCCTTTATTTACTTCTTAATCTTATCCTCTGGGGCCATCCTTTCACGGACAAGAAGGAGATCCTCTGGAAGAATTAAGTGTGTGCTTTTCTGTGATCGATATGGATGGAAAGAAATCACGAGGACTTTTGAATCCAAGGAAAAAATCAATTTGGTCTTCTTTGATGGTGTTCTTTTCCTTGCTCTTACTTGGTGTAAATTGAATCCCCTATTTTTCTCCAAATCTCTTACCAAATCATTAGCTTCCAAAGGTAGTTTGGATAGAGCTTTCTACCGATCCATTTGGAAAGGTCAATGCCCGAGAAAGGTGAAGTTTTTTATATGGGAGCTTGCCCACCATCCTTAGGTGAATCTCCATAGCCACTTAAGGAGGACGTTTGCAAACTTAATGGTCTTCAAGTTAATATTGAATTTCATGTTTTTAGGTCTTACTTCTTAGCAGTGAAAGTAGCAATGGACTAAATTCCATAAATTCATGTATTTTTTGGCAAGGAATCCTAGTTCGGTCTCTCAGAACCTATTATCGAGAAGGTGGGGCACAAGCAGGATAGATTGGAAAAACTACAGTTTATCAAGAGGAGGTGGAGGACAAACTCTACAACTTTTTTTTTTCAAGTCTTCTTTTATATGGCCTGACCTTATTTTGAATGTCAAGAAAAGTCTTGTGAAATTCGAAATGAAAATGAGAAAAAAATGGAAAGGATATCAGGAAGAAACACCAAGCCATTTGTTTATAAATTGCACCTTTGCTGCCAGGTTTTGGAGGGAGATATTATCCTATTTCAATGGCCATCCCTTTGCCAAAGGAAGGAAGATCATGTGGATGCACATTATTCGGGCCTATCTTTGGACAACTTAGCATCACGGGAACAACAGACTCTTCAAAGAACTAGATAGTACTTTTGACTATTTTTTGGACAAGATTATCTTTCTTGCTATGTCTTGGTGTAAATGTTCTAATTTTTACTATTCTTATAGTATCTCATCTCTTTTGACCAATTGGGGAAATTTATAATTCCTTTGGTTCGGGCCTCATTCCTTCTTTTGTAATTTCATATATCAATGAAATTTGTTTCTTATCAAAAAAAGAAAAAAAATCTATGGTGGAAAAAAAACTCGTTTTTGAAGGGATGGCCCCAGCACTGTATGAACATGATGAAAGGCTTCAAGTTCTTTTGTAATTATTCTTAATAGTGTAATTTATTCTAGGTGGGCTATTTTCATAAAGATGTGAGGTTTTATTTTATAAATCTATAATTTCTTGTATTGGGGAGGGATTTGAATTCCCTGAATGGGAGATATCTTTTACTATTACCTATTTTTTTCTTCTATGAAAATATCGTGTCAGGCAAGAAAGAGGAAAGAGTGATATGAAAGATCTTAATGACCTGTTGTGGCTTTAACTTTTTGCTTCAAAAATGTTAGAGGATTGTGCACACTTTTTTAGTAGTTCTATTGCTCGAGGCCACTCTTCGTAGCATAATGAAGGAAATTCATTTTGGATATGTTGTTTTGGGATAAAGTCCATGTGGTATGGAAAGCTGGTATTTTCACTATTCTTTGGTATATATTGTTGAAAAAAAATGAGATAATCTTTTTTATTTTATTTTATAAGAAACTGAAATCGAGAAAAATGAAAGAAGGTACAAGGGCATACAAAAAAAAAAAAAAACAGCCCAACAAAAAGGGGAGTCAAAAGAGCTACAGGAAAGGACTTCAATTTAAAAGGATAAATCCTAGATGATAATTACAAAAAGTCTTATCCACCACGGCCCGTAATAAGATATCGAACCCAACAACTTCCCATTACTCCCCCTTAGGTCTCTCAATGCCTCTAAAAAGCCTACCATTCCTCTCAACCTTCTACCTAAAACAAGGAGACAACAAAACCTCCCCCATCCAAGCCACCCTACCCTTCTCTAAGCCAATGAGACTCCAATAGAATACCAATATTTGGACCATATTGGCTGAGCATAACAGCAACCCCAAAGGAAATGGTCAAGATTCTCTAACGCACCTCTTACCTCTTCCATGTCGGACCTACCAGGCAAAAAACTCAAACCTTCTTGGAGACCATAATCTTCCAAAACGAAGGGGTGACCAGGAAGCGAGGCAGCCCTCATAAGAAAGAAGAGAGAACTAAAAGGGAAACCCTGGGAGGAGAAGGGGACCAAAAACAAGAATTCCTCCTACCCTGAACAACAAAGGAGTCTCAAAAGCAGGATCAAAGAGGCAGCCTACAACGACTCCCTTTCCGCGAGAGGGCGACGAAACCCCAAAGCAAGAGATGAAGAAGGAACAAACCCTCCTAAAGGCAGCAAAACAAACACCAGCAGAACATCAACCCCTAGCATAAAGAGAAGAAGGGGCGAGAGGGTCACCCTACCTAAGACCCCTAGAAGCAAAAATCCTCCCTCTCAGTCCGTCATTTAACCAGAAAAGTTCACATTCCTCACACATTCTCAGTAAATTCCATAGGGTTCATGATTACTCTTTGTCACAAGCAGTTCGAGTTCTTGGGTATTTGTATCCCTTCTATATTAGACATTAACTTGTAACATAAAAAATAATATTAAAAAAAAAAATAAATAAATAATAATAATAATAATAATAACAGTTGTCAATAGCCAGCCAAACATACTCATTTTTCTAACTTCTCCCATCATCAATGCATATCCAAACAAGACATAAAGCCATGAGATCATAACACCAAGATAGCCAATGAAATATTTACATTTTAATACCTTCCTGGCTGAATGGTGGTCCTGGATGTGATGGATTTCTCCCCCCGTTCATCCAAACACCTTGACGATTATCAGTTTTGAATTCATTTGAAGGCATTCGCCATTGTTCGTCGCCTAAAAATGGCCTCCGGCCATCCATAAGGGATGGCGAAGAATACGAATGATGGTATGGATGCGGAGGATGCTGCTGAACCGGAGGCTTAGCATAAGAGAAATGACTGGGTGGGTTTTGAGGTGGGCCAGAATGCATCTGTCTTTGAATAAAGTTGGGGTTACCTTGCTGATATTGCTGGTTGGGTTGAGAAACTTGCGTATTCAGATATATATCATTATGCCCATACTCTGATTGCCTCGAAGAATTAAATCCAGAAGGTTCTATAGAATTGCAGACAGCAGTTGGGACAAAAGAAGGTGGCTGCTGGCCATATATTTCACTTTTTGCAGAAGCATCCACGTGACTCCCATGAGAAACATTTCCAGCCATTTGCACATGCTGATTTCCCTGTAGAAAGGACACGCAAACTAAGTACTGATATACCCATAAAATAATTTATCAAAAGGTATATTGCATCCTTACACTAGCTATGCTGCAGTATTCACGGGGTATTGGAGCTTGATACGGAAGCTGTGCTGAAGGCTGCTGTGAAGATTGAAGCGGTAATATCTGCTGGTTTTGCAAAGGAGGCTGACTGGGTACTGGTGGTGGAGGTGGCGGAGGGCATGCAGATGGTAGAGGAGGAGGTGGTGGCAATGACGGAAGTGGTGGCGGTGGTAGTGGTGGTGGTGATGGAGAGGATGGAGGTGGAGGTGGGGGTGGTGAAGAAGGTAAGGGTGGGGGTGGAGGAGGAGAATCAAGAGGCAATGGTGGAGAACCTTCTGGCAGAGGGGGAAACTCTAAAGAAGTATTTGAAGCAAGTTCTGTTGCCCTATCTGAAGACGGATGTTGAGAGTCTATGTCAAAAGAACCATCTCCCATCAGCGACTTTTCATCCTTTGGATGCCCAGAAACGTCTTCCATTTCAAGTTCTCCATCCACGTCCTCTAAGATACAATGGCGCCTGTCACTCGGGGTAACTGCACACGCTTCTGCCTCGCCAACCCCATGTCTTAATTCCATCAATGTTGCATCATTGGCTTCTTTACATGGGGTGGTAGGAAGGTCCTCATCTTCGTCCTCAAATACATGTGAAGATAAAAACCCAGGCAGTTGAAATGTTGCATTGCTGATAAAATTCCAAAAAAGAGAGTCACAAAACGATAGACAAAAGGACAAACAGAAGAAATAGCACCGGAGCATATTTTCATTTCATTTTTTTTACAAGAAACAAAATATCAAAAAACAGAACTTGTACATCAGGGAAGGGAAGATTTATGTCCACCCTACACCAAAAGGCTAAGGAAGATTACCAAAAGATTATCCAGAAGAAGTTCATCTGATTCCCATTTCAACATAACCCACTCAAGATAGACATGGTACAATCTAAACTCAATCCCATTGAAAATATAGCATAAAATAATGAAAGTAAAATTACAAGAAAGAAATTAGAGAAACTCTTCTGTCATTGGAACCAACAAAAGTAGGAAACACATGCATACTGGACCAGTCCATCCAAAGAATAAAAGAAAACATCTTAATACACACCCAAGGATTGAAAAATTGGCAATGCTGATGACAATGTTGCCAACTTATTGAAAACCAAGTACTGTGGCCTGGAAGGGTCACTTTTACAACCGATCAAGACATTATGTCAACATGCTGAAGTTGCCACTAACAAGCTGAGATTGAGAATATTTGGCTTTAAGGAAAATCTTTTAAAAAGGAACCAAAGGGAGAGTTTGTGTATTCTATAACTTCTAGTCGAAATTCCTTGGAAAAAATAACCTTTTTTTTATATCATTGCAACCTTGAGGGTTGTTAAGGAATGGAACCTCTTTTGGACTTTGATCAAACTAAAGCAAAGTTGTCCA
Organism: Herpetospermum pedunculosum; assembly: GCA_028017165.1. NCBI lineage: Eukaryota > Viridiplantae > Streptophyta > Magnoliopsida > Cucurbitales > Cucurbitaceae > Herpetospermum > Herpetospermum pedunculosum. The sequence goes on from CM051523.1 coordinate 15,013,854, forward strand.
ATCATTCTATCTATATATATATATATATATATATATATATATATATATATATATGTGTGTGTGTGTTTAATCACTTCGTTAAAGCTTTTCTTTGGATTTTTATGCTGGATAAAAACAACAAAGTTTTATTGGGAGAATAGAGATGTTTACAGTCCTATGGGAGTATGAAGTTTTCATAGCTTTATCTTTTTCTTTTTTTTTTGGACAAGAAACAATGGCATTGTTGGTATGAAATTACACAAGAGGGGAAAGCCCCCACCTAACCTCTCCAATTGGATAAGAGAGTAGTAAATCTATATTGAGTTTTCATAGCTTTATCGTGGTACAACTTACCCAAATCTTTTTGTAACTTGGTTCATGTTCTCTTTTTTGTGCTAATTGGAAGGTATTCTTTAACTTCCTTTACTCGGGTGGAGGCTTTCCTACCTCCTCTTTTGCATATTTTAAATGCTCAATAAAATAGTTTCTTATAAATAAAAAATAAAACATAAACAAAAGCCTTAAAATTCCCAAGAAAATGCTGGCAAAGTGAAACCGTACTGAGCAAACTTTTTCATTGAAGGCAAAAATCTTCTCAACTTGCATACAAAATTATTCCAGAGATACAAGCCAAGAAACCAATCAGAGAATATACTATTAACTTTTGTATCCAGGTTAACTATTACCAAATTCCATACCCAATATAACGCAAAACTTGATGTTCAGGAACATAATTATTTGCTTTCTTTTAAAGGAAGAAAAGGTAAGAATAATAATATGCATGGAAATATAGTATAACAAATTAAAAAATAATATAAGGTGAAAAGCTAAGAGTGAAGTGAAATTCAGACCTTCCATACTCATCAACAAGCATGCCTTCCATTTCTCTGATTGGATCATCTATGGCTCGCTCAGCACGAGATGGGCGTCTGAGGGTGAAACCAATAGATGAATCATCATTTGACACTCCTATTTCATCCATGTAACGTCGAAGAACAGATTCGGGTAAGATTTTCCTCTCAAGCCAGAGACGTAGAACCTGCAGAGAGTTCCTCGGCAAATATATTAAAAGTTATTTCGGCATGGACGATAAGCCTCTAAAGACAGAAGTAAAAATAAGCACCTTGTGACACTGACGGCGATTTTCACGAGCTCCAGCACCTGGTGGTGCAGCAGCCCCAAGAAGACGTGGCAATGCTGCTTGAACTGTAGGAATGTAAGAAGCTCCAGCAATACCTAATATCAACATAAGAAAAGAATTTATTCGGTAATCCAGTGGAAGCTGCTTTTGAATACTGCATTCATCAATGAAATTTTCTTTTATAAAGGTTTTAAAAAGAAGAAGAAAGATGTCATGGTGAGAAGAGAAATGAAGAGCGTCATATCATAAACATAGAGGTGATATATTTAGAATTGCCAATGAAGGACCCTTTTACTTCTAATAAACCTATCTTAAGTGCATCTACCTCTCTGAGTATGCGAGCATTGTGTTATAGAATCCACAAGAAAAAAGAGATCCACTTTGCGATGAAAACTAGGTTCAATCTCCAACTTACGGATTAGAAGTTCCACAACCTGCAGATAGATAAGCAGTTAGACACTAAGACTCAGCCAGACATTCTTCCAATAGGAGGCATTTATTTGCAAATAATAGCTTACATATAGACAAAGTGATTTCAAAAGTCAAATCCAATGCAACAACCAGATTTCATTTCTAGTCACAAACCAGTCATTCTACTAGATGCGATGTAATAGAAGTTTAAGCACAGATAGTGGATCAAATGATACACCCATGACTCACAGAAAAAAAATATATATAAATTTTGATCATCCATCAGACCATAACCAGATTAATACAGGGCAACTGCATACATAACTTTTTGCATCATCCGACAGACTCAAAAAGAAGAAGGAAACCCACACACACACCAGATTGCACCCATTCAGAGAGCTGATATCACTCCTCTTTCCAGGACCAGGGATTGGTGGAAGCAAGTAAGTTCGATTAATATATAGCTCCAGTATTATATAGCACGTCAACATAGGATATGGACAGACGGAAGGGGAAAATAAGAAGATTTCAAATAGTACATTTTGATCAAAAAATCAAAGGGAAATGTCATAACACAAGAAATGTTTAAAAGTCCAGAGCATTTTTCTTCTCCATATGGACTCATCAATATATTTTTCTTTAAAGAATAAAAATAATAAAAAAAGGTGAAATATTTTAACAGCCATCCTAACAACAGCACTTTTAATCCAGGATAATCCAAATCAGGTTAACAAGCATCAGAGTTAGAACCTACCTCATTTGCAATGCCATATCTGGCACAATCAATAGCTAACCGGGTTGCACGTCCTATACTTTCTTTAGTTCTAGATAGAGTCTCTATCATTCCTTCAAAAGCATCTCGTGCAACAGCCGCCTCAGTGCCACCACTCAATGAATCTCCAACAGATCTGTGTACTGAGCTGACTCTTTTCTCTTCTATTTCTTCGACATCAGTGTGATTTTGTGATGCCAATTGCTGTCCTTGAGAAGATGGAGAAGCCACGTCCTTTTGATGAAAAGGTCCCTTCAAGTCTGCCAGCATCAAATGGGTGGTACTAGATAAATGTGGCTGGACTGGAGAAGGACTAGGACTACCACGAACGTCAGAGGATAAGATACCAGAATTAAAAATCCCAAGGACATTGTGTGAATGAGCTTCCCTCCTTTTAGCTTGAGCAGCTGCAATTAGATGCCTCATGGACATGGCAGACTCCGAGACCTTGAATTCGCCGACTAAGCTTCTATTTATTTAAAATAAAAATTAAAAAATAATTGAGTTAATTTAAACATCACTCAAAAGTTGAAACTTCAACTCTATTTAAACAAAAGAGCAAATGAGATGATTTAACACCAAAAATAAATCACAAATATCGATACCTTTCACCATGAAGATCATCATGATCCATTGAACTTCCCACCATGATTGTAGAGTCACTGGCTCGTGATTTCGGAGTAGTTTTAGGTGATTTCGGAGTAGTTTTAGACTTCTCTCCAGAGGAATGGGACCTACTTTTTTGGAGGATAGATGGCTTCTGAGAAGAGCTGGAATTTGAATCAAATTAAAAAATAAATGAGTTAATTTAAACATCACTCAAAAATTGAGACGTCAACTCTATTTAAACAAAAAAAAAAAAGAGGAAATAAAATGATTTAACAACAAAAATAAATCACAAATATCAATACCTTTCACCATGAAGATCATCATGATCCACTGAACTTCCCACCATGATTGTAGAGTCATTGGCTCGTGATTTCGGAGTAGCTCTAGGTGATTTCGGAGCAATTTTAGGAGATTTTGGAGTAGGTTTAGACTTCTCTCCAGAGGAATGTGACCTACTTTTTTGGAGGATAGATGGCTTCTGAGAAGAGCTGGAATTTGAATAAAAATTAAAAAATAAATGAGTAAATTTAAACATCACTCAAAAGTTGAAGCGTCAACTCTCTATTTAAACAAAAAAAAAAGGAAATAAGATGATTTAACAACAAAGATAAATCACAAATATCAATACCTTTCACCATGAAGATCATCATCCATTGAACTTCCCACCATGATTGTAGAGTCATTGGCACGTGATTTCGGAGTAGTTTTAGACTTCTCTCCAGAGGGCTGTGACCTACTTTTTTGGAGGATAGATGGCTTCTGAGAAGAGCTGGAATTTGAAGTCAAAACCGCGGACTTCGCAGAACCCCCCAGTGATTGTTTCTGGACACCGGTATTGGAGGATTTGATTGTGGGTTTCGCAGTCTTTGTTTGTTCCAAAGCAGTAGTAGCTACCGAAGGAGACTTTTTCGGGGAAGTCAAATTTGGTTTTGCCTCCTTAGGTGACAGCTGCTCAGATCCTGATTCTGAAGGACTTTCAGAGGCATTAACAGCCACTGATTTTTCTTGCTGCAATTCTTCAGTTTGGAGTTTTTTAGGAGACAAGGACAAACTCTGCAACTGGCTAGTTGATTCCTTCAAATGGTCATGCTCTGATCCACTAGTTCCATTAACAGTCAAGGGAGAAGTAATAGGACTTTGATTATGCAAATCATCATTCTTACTAGTATCTGGACCATTTGAAGTTGCATCCATATTCCGCGAAGGTCCATGAACAGGAGTTTTAGGATATTCATCATCATCGTCAAAAATTCGAACTGCTCTTCTTTTTCTATTGGAATGGTTTGCCAACAGTTTATCACTACTAGAACATGAAGCATCAAACCTCAGTGAAAACGGACTCTTTTCATTTTTACCATCATGAACTGCAATTGTAGAATCAGACATAGCTTCGAGAGCTCGACGATGTCGCTTTGTCAGAGGCAACACAGTTTCATCACCAGCTGCAGAATTAACAGAATCTGAATGGTGACTAGGTTTTAAAAGGTTTTCTGATTTCAGAGTGGGCGTAGACTTTTTCAGCTCATATTTTTTAACCACTTTTTCATCAACCACAACAGGTTTAGGAGAAGAGGCAACCTTTATACTGTTGCCTAGTGATCCCTTACCCTCCCCTATGTCTCCTCGCTTCAACTTTTTGGCAGGACGCAAACTTTCACTTGATCCCAAATCAGATTTTCCTTGTCCAATCTGTGGCATCTTTCCAGCACCAGATTTGCCTTTGCCCTGTCCCTGTTCCTTAGGACTACGGGTGGTGTCTGCCACATGGTCTTTGTCCTTCAAATGTTTTTTATCCTTCGGCAGATCTTTAGTCTTTTTCCCATGACCAGACTCAGAATTTGGTTTAAGAGATCTAGGGCCATGTTCCCTCATACCTCCACCAGAAGTGGATTTGCCTTTCTTTCCATCCTTTGAGTCAACAACAGTTTCTGGAAGATTAAGACAATTATCAGGAATTTCATTCTTAGATGCTGTGACAGCAGAGACTTTGTTCTTGTGGTGTTTAGCAGCAGCCTCTTGTTTCTTCTTTGAACTACCACCTTCCTTTTTTACATTTTGGCCATTCGTTGTAGATGTCTTCTGGGGCTCGGAAAGCTTTTCTGTCTGAGTAATATCTTTATCTGGCTGAGATGTCACTGCTTCATTCTTTGGTGAAAAGTCTAATAGACTGTCCTTCTGCTCAGAAGAAATTCCTGAAGATGATTCATCAGACTGATGGCGTTCTACGGAAGGCTTAATGTCTCGAACATTGGTTTCACCTCGTTTTTGTGAGCAACGCTCAAGTCTAGAGCTATAGTCACCTATGCCTTCATTTACAGCTTCATCATTTGATTCTGCAGTACCCACCTCATCCTTCATGTCAACATCTAACTCATTATCCACAGCCCCATCAGTGCAGGGAGCACCACTTTCAGTTTCCATATCCATATCAACTCTCATACCACTAGTTTTCTCATTTTGTTTTTCATCAAACGCTGCACATATTTCCCTCACGGCTTGAGCAAACTGAGTTGTTTTACCTTGGCAACGAGCTGATAATTTATTCTTTTCCACAATAGTGAAGGCCTGAATTTCAGCAGGGGCTACAAAAGCTCTGTGAATTTCAATACATGGATAAAGATATTAACAAGTGTAAAAAACACGTGTGTTCATAGCATATGAATACAGGAGAGGAAAGAAGGACACAGAAAGAATGACTGGCTGCAAAGGATGAAGAAAAAAAGAGATTTAAAACATCACAACAAGTATTTTGTGTACTATAGCATACAGGAGGAGATAACAGAAAGACCTACAAGGAATGAATACCCGTAGAAGGGGTGAAAGAAAAATAACTGAAGATATGACCATTAAACGATGTCAACGTTTGAAAATAATATGAATAAAATACACAAATCGTTCCAAGTTAAATTTAGCCATCAATAACAAAGAATGTTGCAAAGTGTATTTTAAACCTTTGTACAGTTAGAAAAGAGTGTATTTGACAACAAACCTTAACACATACAATTACAAACTATGCACATACAAAAAGGTAATGTCAGTAACCAGTAGTTAAAACTTATTGGTTCAATTCAAATGCAGGAATTAAATACCCGGAAACTTTGACAAAGTTACAACTTTTGCAATTAAAAATATATAGAAGAGAATAAATAAATACAAGCAACCCTATGTCAAACAATGCATGCAGGAAGCTATTCTCTATGACAATTACAATGAGCATTATTTATATATCCATTCTCAAACACCTTTCCAGGCTAATGATCTCATTTATTCAGTCTGCTCGGCAATCAAAAGCCATATGCATAAACTAATTTTTGTGTATGAGAGAGAGAGGGAGAAGCTTATACACATTTCAAGCGCAAAGTAAACAAAAAAAACTAAGGAAGAGATACTTACATTTCTAGCGTTCCAAAGAAATGGACAAAACATTTCTTCGGGTCAGGAGATCTCTCCCAGTCCTCAGGCCTGCTAATCTGTAAACATAACACCATCATACCTTATAACTCCAAATGGCTAAGTAGTTATCCTTGTTCAAATGAATTGATACTCCAAACCCTAGCCACACAGTTAACTTCTCTTTTTTATAAAAATAGAGTAACAATTAGCTTCCTACCCAAAAACCCGCCCTCTTTGATCTTGACACTCAATAAAATAATGGCAAGAACATATGATTATTAACGCCTTTCTTTAAGCCTAAATGATTATACCTTCTAGTAGTCTTCCATTTTATATCATAAGCAACTAGATCCCTTTATTGTAATTTACTTTTTGGTGGCTCCTTTGCTTCGTTATGGTTCGTATTTTTCTTCTGCCTCTATTTTACTTTCATTCCTCCTAATGAAAGCAAACTTATTAGCCCCAGATAGAGAACGAATGATTATGCCCTGATCCTAGTTCTTGCAAGATATATTTTCACATGAGATCTAACCAAAACAATTTCATAACCGTATACCAAAACCAAAACAAAACAAAGACCACGAAGTTGTAACACGAAAATACAATCTAGGCCACTTGGGGAATAGATGGATATGAGTCGCCCAAAAACAGAAGGGGAAGGGGAAATACTGGTAAATGGAGATTTAGAGAAAATAACACAAGAACATCAAGCTCGAAAAGCCAAACATCGCATAAGCAATACAAAAACTCAAATAGTACACCATTGAAAAAGAATTCCAATATGCTGAAAGAAGAAGAGAAGTAGGATGAGACAAACGAGAACTACAAAAATTTACATCGCAGTAACACCTCGACACTCATGAAACTATTACTTTCTACGAAACACATTGCCCAAATTGCAATACACCACACACAAACAAAATCGCAACAACGTATTGAAAAAAAAAAAAAAAATAGCAAAGATTGTACCTTGGCTGGCCAAGGAGGAAAACCCTTGACCTTAGCGAGGACAAGATCTCCCAAACTGAGCTCTCTATTGGCCTTGGCTTTACTTGCTCCGCGTTTCCGACCCGGAGCCATGGTCGTATACACGAACGACAACGAACAAAAAGAAGCCCTAAAACAAAACAAAAATTCAAACACGACGACCTCGGGGGCAAAACCCAAACCCAAAATTTCGAAATCCACACAGGGCAAGAAGGGTATATCCCCTGGCAAAACGCGGAGACGATGGAACCCTCGCCGGCGGTGGATGGCCCCGGCGGTGGTGGGGCTATAGCATCGGGGACGGAGGAAGGGGGGTTTAGCGGCGGAAATTGAGGAGTGTGACGGAGAGAGGGGGAGGGAGGATTATTGGGAGGCGGTGGAGTGGAGATGATTGGTAGGAAGATTTGTTGACGGATTTGGGATTTTGGGAATGGGATTGGTGGTCGGAGCCGGAGCCGATGCCGGTGATGGCGGTGATTTTCTAAGAAAGTGAAGTGCAGTACAGAGAGAGAGAGGGAGAGATTTAGGAGACGGAGAGGGAAAGCCAGAAACAAATTGAGCGGAGAGAGATATCAATGTGGCTCATAGGGTTGTCTCTCACGCCTCCGCCTGCTGTTGGGTATGTGTGATTGACCCGACCCGATTTGAATTAATACATTATATTTATAAATAATAATTACTTGTGTCGAGTCAATTTAATAATGATTGTTTTTTTCTTTCGAATTTGAATGTTTGGGATTTATAACAAGGCATGTATAATGTTTTTATTAAGAAAGTATGTTTAATGTTTTTATCCCATTCATTCATATTTGGGTTCGCAATTTCAACCTCATTGTCAAAGTGAGTATAGTTGAGCGAATAATTTACGTGAACTATTTTCGTTGAGATTAGAGTTTAAATCTCCATACCCCATTTGTTGTAACAAATAAAAAATGACAAAGTCAACTTGAGCATGTTTTAACGGGTTAGATCATACGACTAAAATGTTAGAGGTTCGAATCAAAACTTCCACGTAGATATGTCCATGGGCGGGGCGAGGCGAGGCGGGTAATGTCTTCCATGCCCCCGTCTCCTATTTCATTTCTCGTCCCCTCGAAATCTACCATTTAATTTTGCGGGCGGGTATTCCTCGCGGGTAAATTTTTGCCGCGAATAATTATTCTTAATCAATATTTTGTAAGTTTTGTTATTTTTTAAGTTGAATAATATTATATATATTTAATTTAATAAGCGACAATATGTGATTTAAAAAAAAAAAACAAGGGGTGTGTAGTTATTTTTTTATGAATATATATATATATATATAAAAATTAAAAACAAAAAAACAAAAAACAAAAAAAAGGCAAGCGGGTATGCTATAACCCGTCCCTGCCCCGTTTAGTTAACGGGGCAACAAAAAAAATCTTTGCTCCCGACCTCATTCTCAGTGTAATCAAGGATTCTCCTTCCCAGCTCATAATGGGCGGGGCAAATGGACATCTTTACTAAATGGACATCTTTACTTTCACGTGTCAATTTACACTATGATTAAGTTTTTTTTCCAAAAGGTTTTTCACACATGGCCAAATTCATTGCTATTTTTTTTAGAACAAAAAAATACCAAACAAATAACTAAATCATTTTCGATTGAGTCACCACCACCATGAAAATCATAAACCACGTCTCGAAAGTAGGACTTGCACGAAGAAAACAAAATGAAATATTGTGTTTTCCCTCGTCTTCGGTGTCGTTACTAGAGACGGCGAGTGTGAGAAAGATCCAGACGGCGACGACCATGGCGATTTTGCTGATTTCGACGATGAGCAGTTTAATCTCGACTAAAATGTGGGCGAGAACAGGAGAGGCGGTGATGGACAGTGCGGCGCTCGTGAATACAATGAACTGGTCGTAGCGACCTTGTTGACCCCGTCGACGGTCTTACAAAGGATTAAGGCGACATCGATGCCATAGAGGAAATGGACAAAGTTTCCGACGAGGGTGATTGTGAAAGTCATGCGCTCGCTACGACATATGCAAGTCAAATCGAGGTCGAGGTCGAGGTCGACAAGAAAGAAAAATAACAACAAACCAATATTGACGGCCGATTTGAAAATGAAAACACTCCATTAAGAAAAAATCGGTGCAAATACGTTTTGTTTCTACTAAAAGTCGATGGATCGAACCCTCAAATATTGTCATGAAAAAAGTTGTGGAATCATAGAAGATAATGAGTAGAGATAAATCTTGCCCTAAAATTAGAAAACACTTCGAGGAGTCTATTCTAATTTTTTTCCTGTTTTTTTTGTTAATAACAAATAACGTGGCATAGAGCAACACATGACTTTGGACATGTGTTTTTTTTTTAATGGAAATTGAAACAAAAGCTTGCCCATGGTGCAAATTGATACACTTATTAAAGTACGAAGTTTACCTACATGAAATTGAAATTTTATGATTAAAATTGATACAACCTACTAAGTTTGATTCTTAAATTGATGAAATCAAAATTTTAGATTAAAATTAATACAATCTGCCAAATTTTTTATTTGTTTGTTGAAAACAAAAAATGAGATAATATAATTAAGGTAGGTTTCTTGTTTGTTTTAGTCTAACCTTAATCTATATGGGAAATTGAGCTCAAATATGAATTTGAGTCTCTCGATTGAAAAAAAAAAATTAAAATAAACAAAAATACTGCAAATATGAATTTGAGTCTCTCGATTGAAAAAAAATTAAAATAAACAAAAATACTGCACAACTGTAAATTGAAAATACCAACCTTTTACTATACCTCGAATAATTTTCAACCAACTCAATGGAGTGGAAAGTGAGCGGTTGTTTTGGGACACCAACTTTAAGTTGGGTGGACTGAATTATTATAATAAAGTATTTGTTTGATTCACCGACTATTATAACTCACAAATTCACAATCAATAAAATAACTATATTGTCTTCAATAATATTTACTATTCATAACTATTATAATCATCGAATATAATAACTCACTCAACGCCTCAAATAATTCATGGATGGTGTTATGTTTTGCTAGGGCTTGATTAATTTTTTGTTTTTTTTTTCCTATACACACTTCGATTGTAATCTTTTTTGTCAATTCAAATATAACTTAATGGATAATATATCAATTATCATCCTATAAGTCGAGGATTCCATCCACACGCAATCGAAGAAAACAAAACAATACTACAAAGTCTACTAATTTTGAAATTTAAAATTAATTTCGGTCCCTCCCTCAACTCAACATATACTCTAGTTTTGTACTTATTTATATACAATACTCATAAATAGTTTTTGTTTTTAATTCTTAAAACTTCTCAAAATAACATTTTTGTTATTTGTTATTGGACTGATTGAACAGCAATCAGACACAAAATAATTACAAATTTAGTAAAGTTTAAAACCTTTTGCAAATATGACAAAAAAATCAGTGGCTATTACTGATAGACTTGATGACTATTACTGATAGACTTCTATCACTTATAGACTATTATCATTGACAAAATTCTATAAAAAAATCTACTATCAGCGACTCAGTGATAGAAATTGTCATATCCGCAATTTTTTTTTAAAATGTGCTATATTTTTAATTATTTTACTCTAAATTAACATTTGTTACAATTTTCCTTTGTTATTTGTTATTAATATCACATGTAAAAAAAAAAAAAAAAAAAAAAAAAAAAAAAAAAATTAAAAAGTATGCCCACCCAATATTCAATTCTTATTCGGGTAAATTTGTGTAGTTTCAATACATATATGTTTATGTAAACCAGAAATTGTCCCCTTGTTATTTGTTAAGGAGTTAACTAAAAAAAAAAAAATACTATCATAAACATAATTTAGTAATTAAAATATTTACTCAATATGGGGTTCAAATTGTCACTCCCACCTATGTTGTACTGAAAAAAAAAAATAGATAATTGAAAATTCAATAGCCAAAAAAAGAACAAATTTTGAAAGTTTATTTTGTATACTAAAATGGTTATTTTCAAGAAGTGTAGACTAGAACAAACCTAAAAACTCTGAAACTAAATTAGAGTTTATTCTTAAAATAAAATAAATAAAAAAATTAAAAAAATTAAAATACGATTTTTGGAGTTTCTTTTTTGGATGAGTTAGAATCAATTTTTTACAATTTTGTATTTCCTATTTTCGAAGGATGTAACCATATTTCCATAATTTTGAAAACGAAAATAAAAAACAGTGAAAACAAAATGCATTCTCGTCGTTTTTCTTGTATTTTTTATTTTTAAAACATAAAAATAAAAATCGATTCTTGTATTTTTTATTTTTAAAACATAAAAATAAAAATCGATGACCAACCAAAGGAGGCTTTACTTGCTTCATATTACAATTGTTTTTTTTCTTCTCAAAATGCAGATGCATATAATTAATTTAGCTACCAGGGGCGTTACCAGGGGCGTTTGACCTAAGGAGTTGGGAGAGTTAGAATTGTTTAGTCTGGATAATTATGGAGTATGTGTGTGTGTTTTTTTAGTACTTTGAGGTGAGAGGATTCGAACCACAAACCTCTTGGTCGTCAACACATACATATTTCTGAGTTATGCCCGCTTTGGCATGAAGTATGTGTGTTTGGAGCAATGAGGTTGTTTAGTTTGAAGTTTTAAAGTCGGTGCTGTTTTTGAGGCTTGAGTTGTTGAACCTAGAGTTTTGAAGTCTAAGTTTATTTTAGCTGTTTTTTTTTTCTTCACAAATTTGTTCTACAAAGTTTCATTAGTAACGACTTCTTTCAGTTCAAATAAATTATATAAAAAAAATTATTTATTTTTATTTTATCTATCATTTACAAATTTTGTTAAACACAACAAAAAATAATTTTTAGCACAATACCTCACATTATTTTAATATATATATATATATATATCCATTTTTGTTCGGACTCAACTTTAATTTTATGAATTATAAGATTGAGATTTTTTTTGTTTTTATTAATATATGTATATTTTACAAACTTCCTTAAAAAAAGAACAACCCATAAGTATAGTCTTACCCTAATCCATGTGTTAAACACATATTTTTCCGCTCTTACCCTCTTAAACTCGTCATTCCATTTGGATCCACTACACCCGGAAACCACAATATTTTCCTACAATTTTTCATATTTTCATTGTTAAAGACTTTTTTCAATAAATTTTAAGAGTGCGATATTTGCCTTTTATTTTATGTATCATTCACAATTTTTTTTAAAGATAACAATTTTTTTTTACCACAATATTTCACATTTTTTTTCAATATATCTCACATTATTTATTCATTTTATTTGTATAGTTTTGAAATAAAAGAGAATCGTACAATAGTTGTTAAATATTACTGTGAATTTGAAAGATTTTAATTTATTAATTTAAACGGATCAAAATAATATTTTTATTTCTTCATGTTAAGAATACTGCATTTTGAATTTGGTTTGAATACTATGATTGAACAACTTAATTTATATTTAAAATAATAAAAATAGGTTGAATTGCATTTTTAGTTATTTTACACATTTTGTTTAAATTATATTTAAAAAAATAAATTAAAATATCATGGTAGGGAAGGAGGAATAAAGAAAAATGTGTTGACTTGAAAATTTGGACAAATTTTAATAGTAACTACTGTTGAAGTGAGGAGTTCAATATTAATTACTCTTAAAATATGAATAGTTGATATTTTTTACTCGAGTTTAACAAGTTCGTGGACCAAACGGTTCCTAACTCCTTCTCCAACAAATGATTGGGCCAAACAACTTAGAAGCACAATGGGCTCATTTACAAGGAAGAAAAAGCAATATCCGGCCCACAAATTCAGAGAAAAAAAAAAAATCATTTCAAGGGTTTCCGAGAGAGAGAGAGCTTGGAGGGAAAGAGAAGAAGGAAGAAAAAGATTCTGAAATCTGGAGGTTGAAGTTGAAGCTGATAAACCCTCGATTTCAATCCCAACAATCGAACCAATTCGCCATGATTTGGAGAAGTTTAGCTTCGACATCAATGCTGCTGGCCAAATCCACTGGTTTGGCGAACGGAAGAACGGCGACGAGGGATTTTCGTCGCGCTTACAGCCTGATTCCGATGGTGATCGAACACACATCGAGGGGAGAAAGAGCTTACGACATCTTCTCTCGTCTTCTGAAGGAGCGCATAATCTGCATCAATGGACCAATTTCTGATGATACTGCTCATGTCGTCGTTGCTCAGCTCCTTTTTCTCGAGTCTGAGAATCCCTCCAAGCCCATCAACATGTATCTTAACTCTCCCGGCGGTGCCGTCACTGCCGGTATAATAGAAAGATATTTAAGCTTAATCTTTCAATTGGTTTGTTCATTACTTTAATTTCTACCGGTTTTTGAGTCTGTCATTTCTGACTTTGAGAATGTTGTTAAGAGTATGAACAAATAGTTAAATTGGGAGGTTATCATTAAATAATCTATAAGTTTAAATCTTTTTGGTTTTGTTTTGGGTTTAGTGGTAGTTAACATATGCACAATATGTACTATTATTGATATTTGTTGACAAGAAAACTATAGGAATTCAAACTATTTCAGGTCAATTTCCACTGTCTGCTACCTCAATAGTCTTCAAATTGCTTTTGTATTCAAAATTTATAAGCACAAGGATAAGCTTTGTTTCAAGTGTCATCATTTCCTGCTTGGAAGATTCAAGGTTTTCACCTTTGATAGATCACCAATATTTATCATGTATTTTCAGGGCTTGCTATATATGATACCATGCAATATATAAGGTCGCCCATCAACACCGTCTGTTTGGGTCAGGCTGCCTCGATGGCTTCTCTTCTTCTTGCTGCTGGTGCCAAGGGGGAGAGACGATCACTTCCCAATGCAACTATCATGATTCACCAGCCGTCTGGTGGATATAGTGGGCAAGCGAAGGATATCACAATTCACACGAAACAAATTGTGCGGGTTTGGGATGCACTGAATGAGCTGTACTCCAAGCATACATCACAGCCAGTAGATATTATTGAGAAATATATGGATAGGGACTATTTTATGACCCCTGAAGAGGCCAAGGAGTTTGGCATAATTGACGAGGTGATTGGTGAAAGGCCAATAGCCCTGGTGACTGATGCAGTTGGTAATGAAGGCAAAGATCAAGGTTCGAGTTAAGAATTTGAGGTAGGATCTTGACGTTAAAGCATGACATTTCAAGTTCCATACTGACTTTTGATAGAACTGGTCCCTTTGACTGTTCGGATCATTATTGTTATTTTGTGTATTCGGCATTGATATAGGTACGGACAACTATTTATTAACATTTCAAAGAGAGAAGCTTGAAATTTAATGAATTTTCAAATTTTGCTCGTATCATAACAAATGTTTTTACTCTATCCATATTATATCTGATTCTTCTAGTTCACTTCTCTAGAGTATCATGTGGCAAGTGGATCACAATTTATACCTTCTAGTTCACTATATGACATGAAAACGGAACTCTGTAAACTTTGTACATCATGTCACGTGCTGCATAATTTATCAAAACACTGGAGCGACGTTCTTATAAGATTCTTAGCACATTTGTATAGAACATATCAGACTTAGGAGAATTTGCACTTCAGTTCAGGTACACATACTTTTATGCAATGAGACTAGAACTGGCTGACTTTAATTAAGATTTCTTTGCCCTATGTTAGTTATGCTCATCTGTGTGTATTTGCTAATACTATCAAGAAAAGGCTGCTATAGCAGTGCAAAACATGGTTCATTTGGTTTTGACCTGGATTATTCTATTCTTCCATACAAATGCTTTATGACTTTATCACATTTTGAGTTTTTTTTTTACGTTTCTTCAGCCTGGTGTTAATACTTTGCTGCTTGTTTCACTATTTAATGCACTTGTCCTATGCTAATTGAATGAGTTAGTGTTTACTTCGTACACATGGTTTGGTTCTCAGTGGATCCGAGTTTGTTAGATATTAGATGACTTTTCCTTTCTTGTAGTTTTTTCATAGAACTTATTGTGATTAAAGAGATTGATAATCACCTCATGTGGGGTTGTCAGTTTTTCAGTCCATTTGGGTTTGGTGATTGAATTCGTTTGGTTGGTTTCAGTTTTTCAGTCCATTTGGGTTTGGTGATTGAATTCGTTTGGTTGGTTTCAGTTTGGCGTCGTTCAGTCCATTTGGGTTTTGTGGCTAAATTCGTTTGGTTTCAATTTGGCGTGACAAGTGATTATTACACCATGATTTAGGAGCGGAGGTGCTCCTAGATTCGCCTTTGCAGGAGAAGGACAAAATTGTGGCATGTTTTTTTTTTTTGCTATTTTGTGGGGGGTTTGGATGAAGAGAAACAACATAACTTTTAAAGAGGTGGAGCGGTCCTGTGATAATGTTTGGGAGGTGACTATGTTTAATGATTCTTTGTGGGCGTCGGCCACTAGGTCTTTTATTAATCATGGTCTTGGTTTGATATTGTTGGATTGAAGTCCCTTGTAGTTTTGAGACTCCTTTTTGTTGGGTTTTTTTTTTAACCTTCTATTATAGTTTTGTTTCTTACCCAACCAAAAAAACTGGTAGAGCCTTTCTTGATAGTTTTTAAGACGTGGACATGGTATTATAATGTGTACATATGCATTTGATCACAAGTTATTTCTTGTATGTAGGTTCAGTTTTTGGCGCTTTTGATCAATTGAAAGTGTATAGGGGAGTGTTTTATGGCTTAAGGAGGCAAGGGACCCTTTAAAAAAAGTAAAGGGCCTCATTATGGATTCAAATTCATTGTGACCTTAAATTCTTATGAGTTTCGAATGTGTTGTAAGATTAGTCGAGACGTACATAAGCTATCTCGAATGCTCGTGGTATCAAAGAGAGAGAGAAAATAATAACATTTAGAAAAACGCCTTCTTAAGCTCACTCCTTAGACTTAGTTACGTTTTTGCTTGGCCACCATTTAGAGAGCTTTAAGCAATGCTTGGTAGTTGTTACTTGTTACCAGGCCCCAACGCAATGGGGAGGACTTGGCAAATAGGGGTTTAAAATGATTTGCTACATTGGGACTTTGTTCTAAGCACTGTCAATGGATTAACCAGTGACTTGACTGTTGATTGTAAGTAAGAATCAATTTTATGAACATGTTAACATTTTAAATTGAGATTCCATCGCGTGGTATCAAGACTCTGCCCGAAATATTAATAAAGCCTTCAAAAGAGGTTCTATGAGTAAGATATCAGTATTTTCAATTACTATTCCAAAGGTTGATGGTTCAATTCTCACTTCATCAATCTATTTTTTTTTTTTGGGTGGGAAAGGATACATGAAATTTTGTACCTTCATTTTGTTTTGTTTGCCTATAATTGTTCTTATTTTGATTCTACGAGTTAGATATAATATATTTTCGATCAACATTTTTGTATTGTATTGTTTGCCTCTGATTGTTCTTATTTTGATTCTTTGAGTTAGATATAATATATTTTCAATCCACATTTTTGTAAATTGAAATTTCAGTACTTTCATCCATGTAATGAATTATTTTCTTCAAGTGGGAAAGGATACATGAAACTAGTACTGCCTTTTGTTTTGTTAGTCTCCTTTGATCTGTTAGTCTTAGCATGAATCATTGACCAAAAATCTTAACTTCTAGAAGTTACCTTGACGATAAATTGTAATATGTTTATACGATTTATCTTACAGAATATCAAGAATATGTCTTAAACAATTGAACTTATCCTTAAATAATGATTCAAGAACATTAAACCCTAGGTAGGCAATATTATGATTAGATTTTTTTCTCTTAAGAACCAACTATTCATTTTAGTAAAATAATATTTTACTCAACCTAGGAAAATATAAAAAAAAAAACAATAAATTTTAATGTTTATCAAATTTTCTTTTCAATCAATAAATCACGCCGTATCAAAAGTAAAATTGGTTTGTTTATTTATTGTCTAAAACTCTAATCGTGGTGCAAATTTTTTGAAGATAGATCGCCATTGTAAAATAATTTTACACTGAAATATGTGAAAAAAAAAATAGAGTACTAATTTAAAAATTATATCCAATGATTATTTGTCAAAAGAGCCACATTGTCCATTTCAATAAATATTAATACCATAACAAAAGATCCTTGCAATTCAAACATTTAATTCTTATTAAAAAATAAATTTCAAACATTTAATTACTATAAAAAAATTAGATTACAAACATTCCATTTCAAACCAATCAAAGTTTTTCAAACTATCCAATTGATTGGTATTAAATGGTTCAGCTAAGAGCTAACTAACAACTCTTAAGAACAGACTAAAATAACCCAAAATCTAAAATAACCTTAAATCCAAAATGTACATTTGATCTTAATGAAATGATTTGAAGCTATAAAACTTTCATGAATCTTATGATAATCATCAAATTAATTTGGTGAGTATTGACTGATTCATCATGCAAACAAGTTTCTATGAGAAACGACTCAGGAAATTCAATAATTAAGACGAGAAAGTATCAGCTAAATAGTATTAATGCAACACGAAGAACCAATTGCTGAACAAAACAGATTAATGCTGCAAAACTCCAATAACAAATGATCTTGTGAAAAGAAATGACAAAAGATAAAAAAAACTGATGATAGTCTAGAAAAGAGAAGTTCCCTTCCCCTTCTTGTCTCCACCAATTTCAAAGTGCTTGCATCTCTGCATTTGACAATTTAGAAATGTGATCAGGGAACGGCACAATACCGAGATAATAACCAACAATTAGGGTTTCCTCGTTCAGACTAGTATAATTTCTAAAATAGCTAACAATTACTACGAATATAGTGCCTGGGAAAACACATTGCAATGGCAACTCCGGGTACCAAAAAAATAAGTTGATTCAGCTGATACTCTTATCCTTATCCTGATATTCTATAAAAAAAAAGCATCTATGTAACCTCGATTATATGACTAATTATATATTGAACCCAAGAGACAACAGCCTTAATATGTAGATTGAGAACCACTATACGCTTGATTTTTTTTTAGGAAAATGCAGTAGATTAAAAAGATACTTGATAGACAGAGGCCATAAGCAGAAAATAATGAAATACTTTGCATTCTAACCTTGATAGCGTGCTGGGACATGTGTTTGCAACTTTGGCATTGCAACCTCAACACAATTTTCTTGGTAGTTTTCGCCTGTGAGATTCAGAAGTTTTTCTTCAATTTTGATCCCAATGCCTTATTGAATAGGAAAGAATAAGAATTTAATTGGACATGACAAAACCGACTAACCTTCTTGTGAAACACGGGCTTGGTCTGACCTCCATATCCTGATTGCTTGCGATCATACCGACGCTTTCCTTGTGCAGCAAGACTATCCTTACCCTTCTTATATTGTGTAACCTTGTGCAAGGTGTGCTTCTTGCACTCCTTGCTCTTGCAATAAGTCTTCTTTGTCTTGGGAACGTTCACCTGTTTCCCAGTAAATCAGATTTTGACCTATGACACTACAAGCTAAAACGACCCAAAAGATACAAAGCTCCAAATTTTGAACCCATTATGATCCTACACTACTGCATCTCAATTCAGTGGACTCCCTTTTCGAGGGATAATCAAAGCTCCAACATTTATACTCGAGTCCATGTGCAATATTTATCTTGTGAAAATCCCTTCTTTTAGGCAAATATATAGGATGAAACAATCCAATTTCACTCAATACTAACGCTTTCAAACGCACAGTGACACTACGGATTCCATTCTAAATCCATGACCCAGATTTCCTAAGCTACAAATATCAGTAGTCCTTTAGTTCATCCTCCTACAGTCAGTGCAAATAAACAAACAAAAAAAATAGTCTACTAAACCAAGCTAAGCTTCAGATGATCTTACATTCTCACCTCCCCATCCAAACCAAACTAAGCTCAATAACCCAGTCGACTTCTAGTACAATCCCAAATCGAGTGATAGCATGAACAAATTAAAATAAAAAACACGAAACAGAAAGCGAAGGGCGTAAACAGCGCAGCGTAAATGCTCTGTGTTCAACGCTAAACTTCCAAAACGCAACCAATCGTTTCAACTATTTACTTTTTCAATCAAAACTCTCTGGCGACCAAATAGTACAGAATCGAACAAAGAAACCAGACAGATACACGCAGAGGGAATCAATAGCGGAAGTAAAAGAAAAACATCAAAATTCCAAAGAAGAACAACCAGCAAAATACATGAGTGGCTAAGAAAGTTGGATTGAGAGACAAAGGAGAAGAAGAGTACCATGGCGGCTGGACGTCGACGAGGCCTGCCCGAAAAACCCTAATTGATGAGAAAGTAGGAATTGACGGCGAAACGAGAGTTATATATATGTTGAACTGGAGAAGAGATCTCAGGGATCCACGTTTGCGTTTGTGGATTTGGGCTAAGTAGAGACGCTCACGGCCCAAATAAATTTTATAGGTTTAGGGTTTGGAAAAATATTTTAGTGCACAACATAGTTTTAAATTCATAACATTTGAGTCCTACACTTTTTAAAAGCGACAATTAGTTTTTGTCTAATTAATGAATTAACAAATTGATGATGTGACTTATATACTGAGATAAGTATGGTTGATGAATTCTAAATAAGTTGCCAAATAAGTGGGTTTGGTATCACATTTTCGATTTTTGGGTTGGCGACAAGCCAATCTGTTCAAGTATTGATATAAGATTAAATTGATCATAACCTATCAACTTAAGTTTTTGGGTTAAAGAGATTTAAGGTGAGGAGATTTATTCTTTCCTAGGTTATTCTTGTCATGGTATCAAAGCCTAGGTTATTCTAGGACAACGTTGACAATACTAAACCTAAGGGCGGCGGCGCGCCGCCGCCCGATCTTGAAGAGAGAAAAAATCTAGAGAAAATTGCGATGGAAAACTAGGGAGATTTGCGGCGATTGCAAAACATTTTCGAGAGGTCGGAGCGACAGCTTGTACGAGAGTGACGTGAGTGTGGCAGCGAGAAGAGATCAGAGGTGGTCATTTCCCGTTAGGGTGGCAGCGAGAAGAGATCAGAGGTGGTCATTTCCCGTTAGTGTGGCGGCGAGAAGAGATCAAAGGTGGTCATTTCCCGTTAGTGTGGTGGCGAGAAGAGATCAGAGGTGGTCATTTCCCATTAGTGTGACGACGAGAAGAGATCAAAGGTGGTCATTTCCCGTTAGTGTGGTGGCGAGAAGAGATCAGAGGTGGTCATTTTCCATTAGTGTGACGGCGAGAAGAGATCATAGGTGGTTCTTCTGTGAGGCGTGACTCTCATTTTATGTCTGAGGGTTCAGACATGAAAAATAGTGGGTCTCTAATTTTTAAAGCAATTTGTGATTCCTGAAATTTGTGACATTTTGTCGAGAGATCAGGAGTGCAGTTCGACGAAGAGTTTCGGCGTTCATGACCGAGAGTTCGGTGAAGACGGTTCGACGGAGAGTTTCGGCGTTCAACAATGAATTTATCATTTTTTTTTTTGGAAAATTACACTAATGGTCCCTCATGTTTGAGTTTGGTAGCATTTGGGTCCCCAAGGTTTCAAATCCAACAATTATACCCATGAGGTTTGAATTTGGTTCGTTTTTTTGTTCCTCCCTCAAATTTTCTGTTAAGTCCTAATAGAAGGCTGAGGTGACACCTATTTTTAATTAAAATTATTTTTTAATTATTACAATTATTTTAATATATATATATAGAGTTTTTTTTTTTCTTTTTTCCTTTTCCTTTTCTTTCTCCTTCTTCTTTTCCTTCTCCATGTTCCATGCTCCATGCTCCATGCTCCCATGGTCGTCGCCGACGATTTTTTTTCCTTCCTCTCTCTTCCCTCCATCTCCTCCCTTCTATGGTCTTCGCCGGCGATATGACGACGACATGGGGGAGAGAGAGAGGGAGAAAGAGAGGGGAAGAGGAAAATGAGGGAAGAAAAAAAATAGTCGTCGTCATCCTCTCTTCTCCTCATCCTCCCTCTTCCCTTCATCTTCTCTCGTCGACGGCCATGGGAGGGAGAAAATGAAGGGAAGAGGGAAGAGGGAGAATGATGAGAAGAGAGAGAGTGAGAGGAAAAAAAAAATGGGCGACGACCATGGAAGGATGTAGAAAGAGAAATAGAAGGAGAAAGAGACAGAGAAAGAGAAGAAAAAATATATATTTTAAAATAATTTTAATAATTAAAAAAATATTTTTTAATTAAAAATAGGTGCCAACATTATGTTAGGACTTAACAAAAAGTTTGACGGAGGGACAAAAAAAAACAAACCAAATGTAAACCTCAAGGTATAATTGGATTTGAAACCCTAGGACCCAAGTGCTACCAAACCCAAACTTGAGGGACTAATTTTTTCTACATTCGAGACTTTCATGCTCTAACGTGATGGAGGGTATTAAGATATATCTCCTACTAATGATTTAGATATTATAAGAAATTAGAAAAACAGAGAAAATTTTAGTGAGAATTTGTCACAATCTTTTGGGCTTCCAACTTTTTGAATGACTGCATGACAACTTAAGCTTCTCCAATTTCCCATGCTCTGTAACGTGACTTGAAACAAAATTTTCACTCCTTGACATCAACTGCTGAGAGGATCATGTCGACGATGATCATCCAAGCTCCCCTTTCACGGCACATTGTCAGCAACACGTCGTCGCTCCACTCCAATGCACGTATCCTCACTGATGTCAACGGAGAGGTGGGCCTCGGTGTTATTATTTGAAACTCCATGAGCGAGTACACGATGGTTGCAACAAAAAATTTCTCGAGGACGTGTTGCTCTATGAAGTGGGATGTTTGTTTAGCATCATAAGTTGGCCTGACTCTAGTTCGGGCGAAAGTGGATTCTAAAATCATTTGGAAGCTATTAACATATTGGAACAATAACTCCAATGAAATCGAACCACTTATCAAACAATACAATAACAACCTTAATATATATATATATATATAGAGATGTTTGGATTTTTCAAAACTTCATGGACATGCAGAAGAGAAATACTATCCCCACTCGGACAAGATCTCGAAGAGCGGGATGACAGAGCTCAACAAAGGAAGGAGCTTGCAAAACGTTGCAAGGGATGCCATGTTGCAAGAAAGAAAAGGGCTGGGCCAGCAAGTAAGAATCCTACCAAGACCTTCGAGATTCAGAGCGGATGCCTTAAGCTTAAGTAGGAAGACAGAGCTTAAGGCATTTAAGTGTGAGGCAGTGGCAGCCACCAGCAGGGTCACGCCGAAGGCGTTCGAGTTATTGGCTCGTCCAACCCGGCAGCATTCATGAGTCGCTCGTTCAACTGTCCCTCGGAGACACGGTCGAGAAGTACCATGCATGGTTGCCCCCCGTCCTTTCTTTCTCTTGGTCCCACCCAGCAAGATACGGCTCAGCAAAAAAAAAAAGGTGAACGCCCCTTCCCTTCGTAAACTCGGTAAAGCGGCTTCGCTCCTGCGCCAGCCTTTTTTTATTAGTAAAGTCAAGCTTTGGAGTATATCACCAGTCGTCTAAGTACGGGTGGAATAGCTCATTGTGGAGGGTGCAGAACGTGGCAGGGGCATTGGTGAGTCCAAAAGGGGTCCAGGTTGCGGAAATCGAAATCCGAGCGAGACAATCCCCGGCGGAGGATTTCGGCCTGGACCAGTTCTTCAAGTGGCACTTCACTCGCCGCCAATGCGGAAGGATGCCGCCGAAAAGCGAATCGCTTTCGAGGGCCCATTCATGAAATAAGGTGCAGGAGTTCTTTGCATCCGTAGAGGAGGCTCATCCATGATTGGGAATCGGAATGTGGGTACTTGACTGGATGCGACCCGGATTTCTTTCTTCATATTGTAAAGGGGAGCAAAGCCCGTTTTTTGCTCCCTCTATTGATAGATCAAGGACCCTCCTGCTGTCATTTCAGTGACTCATAGGGCTTCCCTCAGCTCAGTCTTTTTGGTTCTTGAGAATGGTCGCCACCTCTCCCAGGACCAGAATGATTATCCCTGCCCGATGGGTCACTATCACTACTCTTTGTCGGCTTCTACCACTCGTCCCTCGTCTGCTCGTCGAGTGCGTCCCTGGCTCTTGCTCGTCTCTAGTAGCCGATCGAGTTTCTTCGTCCCTCTCCCGCTATGTTGGAAGGAGCCAACTCAGAAATGGTAAGCCAGGGGTTCAAGCAATTCTTTAATGAGGCTTTGACGGAGCTCAAACTGGAAGCAACTAGTTTGGAGCTCGTTCGAGGAATAAGCAAGCCGAGCCCCGAGTAGTTTACCGGGCAAATTGAGTTGTCGTGACGATACCCTTCTTTTCTTAGTGGAAGATCGGAAAAGACTTCTCTTCATCACGAGACTGATCGGATCTGCCGTAGACACCCGAGCCGTGGTAGCAAGAGAGGTCAGGCGGTGACAATTGAGAGGTTGTCACTGAGCATTCCTAGTCACACGGGAAGAGAGGTCAAATGGCAAGGCCATACGCCCGTTTGGCTCCTCGCGGAGTATAGCTCACATCCAAACATCTGATCCTTCCCCGAGTCAACTCGGTCAAGCTGCTTCGCTCCTGCACGAGACGGCTTTTTGGCGTCGCCCGAGATTGCAGGAGGTAGATTTTATAAAAAAAGCTGTGGATTACTCGGATTGGTTCTCGCGAGCGCGAAAGCCGTCGACTCTAATACTCTAATAAGGGCGTATTAGAGTCGACGGCGTTAGCGCCCCCTTACCGAGTCGGAAGGCGGCGGGGGAAGGAGGAGGACACTGGGCGGGATCTATCAGCAGCGAATTCCCCATACATCTCGAGGCGCCTATCAAAAAGATACTCCGAAGGCTTCGGGATCGAGGTATCATTAGCCGAAGAAGACCCTGGCCAATCCACGTGGCCTGCTTGACGAACGTCAGCGACGGAGACATCGTAAATTGCCCCATTTCGCTCGCCGCTACTACGGGAATCGCTTTTGCTTTCTTTTCCTCTGGCTACTAAGATGTTTCAGTTCGCCAGGTTGTCTCTTGCCTGCCCATGGATTCAGCGGTTCAGTAAGAGTTAAAATCCTTCTAACTGTCCCGTGCATTAAGGTGGCATGTCTTACTCCGGGCCAGCAGTGAACGAAGTGTTAAAGTAGGGGGGTGACTGCAATGAGCAGAAATCTCACTCACCGGCCTAAACGACGAGCAAACACTCGAACGTGAGAGCAAGGGATCACCCAAGGAATGGACGAGCGGATTGCTTACTACTAGGTTGGATCGGATGTCAACCTGTGGAGGCACCATTTGTTACTATTGGACAAATTTCTCCTTTTGTTTTCTTCTTGTTCTTTGCCATAACGCCCATTCCGGGACGAGTTGGAAGAGGAATTCCTAATTCTTACACGGATGAGCCCTAGCCCTGTAAGCTCACACCTAATCAGTTTAAAATTTTATATATATATATAAGGGAAATTGTAACAGATGTCAATTTAGAATAAGATAATTAAAAATATAGCATGTTTTTAAAAAAATTGCGGATATGGCAATTTCTATCGCTATATCTTGTGGCTGATAGAAGTCTATCGCTGATCACCTCAACTTTTTTTATAAATTTTTGTTTTTTTGTTGGTGATAATAGTCTATCAGTGATAATAGTTTATCACGGATAAAAAACGATTTTTTTTTGGCATATTTGCAAAACATTTTAAAGTTTGCTAAATTTGCAATTAGTTTGGGCATGATTGCTATTTGTGCAACCAACCCTAAAAATAAAGTGTTTCTCCTACCCCTAGGAAAAAAAATGAAGTTGCACATATGTTGGGACACCAACTAGGAGTTTAGTAGACTCAATTATTATAACTCAGTTTACGTTTGACCAACCGACTATTATAATCCACAAACAATAGAGTAACTATACTGATTTCAATAATATTTATTATTCACAACTATTATAACCAACGAGTATATAATAACTCACCCCACACCCTAAACAACTCCTTTGAATTTAATGGATGTTTTTTAATTTTATCTTAATTTTTGTTTATGTTTAAACTCTCTGTATAAGTTAAATTATGTCTACAATATTATTGATTTGATATTATGTTATTTTTTTCGTTACTGAAAAAAATAATTTTTTCCATAGGTCACATCTCCAAAGAGAGTGAAAATTAAGTCCTATCAGTGTTTGTTTGTTTTTTTTTTTTTATTAAAATGTTATTATGTTTTTTTTTGTTCTTTGGTATAAATCCTATTATGGTTTGTTAAAAGTTGACTCATTAAGAAATGAAAATATTTAATTTCCACATGTTTTGTCAACATTCATTAAGAATTAGAAACTTGATTGAAACTTAATATATAAGAAATAAAATTATATTAAATTTTTTAAA
Organism: Herpetospermum pedunculosum; assembly: GCA_028017165.1. Taxonomy (NCBI): domain Eukaryota; kingdom Viridiplantae; phylum Streptophyta; class Magnoliopsida; order Cucurbitales; family Cucurbitaceae; genus Herpetospermum; species Herpetospermum pedunculosum. The sequence goes on from CM051523.1 coordinate 15,039,376, forward strand.
ACATTAATAAAAAAAACAAGTACATTAGAGAAAAAAATGTGCATGCTTGTCATTTTGTTAGACATTACTGTTTTTTTCTTCAGGGTTGACTGATTATAAGAGAATGGAAACATTTATAATTAAATCAATTTAGATTTTTTCACTTAATTCTATTTAAAATCATCTCAAAACCACTTCAATAAAATTATTTTTCTCTCAATCTTACCAAAGTAATCAAAGTAGAAAGCCATCATGTAATTCACTTGTTAAATCAAGAACATGAAAAATCACTCGTAATTCGATTTGATTCCAACATTTTCCTCTAATATTACGTCTCTACATTTAAAATAAAGTCGTATACACGTGCAAGCATTATACATTAACGATTTTAAAATGATTTTTTTTTGTTTGTAAAAGTATTTAATGCCAATTGAACTATACTTGATTTGACATAAAAATTATTTCACTTATGAAATCTTAATTGAATCTTAATAGATCATCTAAAGTTTAAATTGATACAATTTTTACTTCAGATTTTAAGTGATATAACCTTATATAAATGATTTCTCCCCTCAATTTTAGATTCCACCCCAGCAAATCAAATTTAACTTAAAAATTGTAATTTCATTAATTTAAACCTTATACTTCAATAATGGGGGCATTTGAGTAGTTAAATTCCAAAAATGATTATTTATTTATTTTATTTAAAAAAAAATTAGTTTGAATTTCGAAAATATTTTTAAAAAGTAAATAACTTAACCAAGAAACTCATAACTAAAAAGTAGTGTTTTTAATTTGATTGATAAACTATTACAAAGTTTGAGCATTTTTTTTTATTAGGTTTGAGAATTTGTATGATTCAATTTCGCCATTCTTATGACATTATATTTTGTTTTGTTGAATTCTGTATAATTGATTGGTTGGTTTATGAACCAAATTTTAGGTTAGTTTTGAAAAAGAAAAATAATTGCAACAATATTGTTTAAATTTATGGTTTAACTCGATAAAATTAAAAGTTTGAAGTTAAAATTTATTCCGAGTTAAGTACAAATAAAAATTGATAAATCCCTTAAAGAAATAGATATATTCATGCATAATAATAATAATGACGCCGGAAGAAAGATGACCTCTACGTTAAATATTGCATTTTTTTAATTAGAATGAATACAATAATTATAGTAATATAACCAAGTCAAATAGACAATTAAAATGAGTTGACAAAGACATGTAATTAAAAAGAATGTCATACATAATTCAATAGATAAAATTATAATTATCATTTCAAAAGTCGATGACTCGATCCTCTTCAATTATAAGATCAATTAACATATGTCAACGAATGAAATAAACTTTAAATTTATGATGAATTATATATAGGGCTAGCAATCAGGCCCAAACTAATTGCAAATTTAACAAACTTTAAAATGTTTTGCAAATATGGCAAAAAAACTCGTTTCTATCACTGATAGACTTTATTATATCACTGATAGACTTCTATCAGTGATAGACTATTATCTCTGATAGACTATTATCACTGGCAAAAATCTATAAAAAACTGAGGTGATCAGCGATAGACTTCTATCAGTCATAAGATATCAGCGATAGAAATTGCTATATCCGCAAAATTTTTAAAAACATGTTATATTTGCAAACAATAAGTCTTAAATTTTCATTTACTACAATTTTCCTTATATATATATTATATATATATTTTTTTTTTGTTTAAATTCAAATTGTTTGATATTTTAAGATGACGTTATTTATAGCCTTTATTTTCATCTATAAACTTTAAATTATATCATTTTAGTTCTAAAATTTCGACACTATATTTTAATTTATTTAAGTCTATTACAAAATTAATAAGACACTTATTATGTTGATATTATTTAATAAGATTTAGTTTTGTTTAGGTTCACTTGATCATGCTTTTGTTTTAGTTATTTATTTTCTTAATTATGTTTGCTCCTTCACTAATGTTTTTCACTTTTTTTTTTTTTTTTTTTTTTTTTTTTTTTTTTTGAAGAAACTAATGTTTTTCGCATCTCCTAAAACAAATATTCAATTTTTTATTTATTACATTTAAAAACAAAACAATATTTTTAAAAATATTATTATTATTATTGTTTAGTTTTTAAATTTGAATTAAATAGCAAAACAGATGGACCCATGAATGAAATTAGTATTCATAAGTTTGATTTTCATAAATAATTTATATGTTTGATTTTCATAAATATTTATTCATACAAAATGGACTTCTAATGGATTACCTTGGTTTATATAAATAAGTATTCATATAAATAATAGCCCATATCAATTGTGATTATTTCAATTAAAAAATAGGTTCAAAATTCATATTCGTCTTTAAAATTTAAGATTAGTTTAATTTTGGACAAATTACAGTCTCAAGTTTGAGTTTGGTAGTACTTCGTCCCAATGTTTTAAATTCAATAATTATTTTGGATTTGAATCATTTTTTTTTTCCTTCATCCTTAAATTCTAAACATTTATTTTTAATTATTATTTTCTTTTTTCTTTCTCTTTCTCTCCGTCGTTCTTCTTCTCCCTTCTCCTCTCTCCTTCTTCCTCCTTCCTCCTTCCTCCATCTTCCATTTTCATCTTCATCTTCATCTTCATCTTATCTTCATCTTTTATCTTCCATCTTCTTCCTCTTATGGTCGGTTATCTTCATCTTTTATCTTCCATCTTCTTCCTCCTATGGTCGTCGTCGGCCGCCGACGACTGCTTTTTATTTTTTATTTTTTTGTTCGTTCTCTTCTCTTGTTCATCTTCCTCTGTTTCTCATCCTTTCCCTTACTCCTCCTTTCCCTTACTCCTCCCTCCAATGGTCGTCGACGTTTGTTTTTGTTTTTTTCTTCTTCCCCGTTTATTCTCCCTCTCCCCCTTTCTTTTCCTAGTTAAAAAAAAATAAAAAATACAGATCTGTGTATATATATATATATATATATATATATATATTACATTACAGTGTTAAAAAAAAGGTCTATATGTGTAAATTATTTATTATTATTATATTTTTTTTTTTAAAAAAAAGGGGGAGGTGGAGGTGAGAGGGAGAGGGAGAGGGAGAGGAAGGGGGAGAGACGGAGGGAGAGGGAGAATAAAAGGAGAAGAAGAAAACGAAGAAAAACACAAAAAAAAAATAGTGGTCGGCGATGGCCATGGAGGGAGGAAGAATGAGGATGAGAAAGAGAGAGGGAGATGAACAAGAGAAGAGAACGAAATAAAAAAATTAAAAAAAATCAATCGCCGGCGTATCGCCGCTGACGGTCATGGGAGGAAGAAGATGGAAGATGGAAGATGAGGTGAAGATGGAGATGAAGGAGGGAGGAGGGGGAGAAGGAGAAGGAGAAAAAAAAAGAAAATATATATATATATATATATATATATATATATATATATATATTTTAAATATTTTTAATAATATTTTTTTTTTAATTAAAAATATGTGTCACGTTAGTAGGACTTAACCGAAAATTGGATCGGAGGGACAAAAATAAAACGAACCAAATCTAAACATAGTTGATTTTGAAATCTTGTGGACCTAAGTGCTATCAAACCCAAATCATGGACCAGTGCCCTCTAATTTTGATCAACAAAATTTTAAAGTGTATATTTTAGTTATTAAACTTAAAAAAACAACATTTTTTGTTCAGAACTTTCAGATGATCTAATTTAGACTGCGTTTGGGTTGCGGTAACTTTAAAAATAATGGCTTATAACTTTATTTTTAGAAAAAAAACAGCTGTAGTGAAAAATAATTTAGTGTTTGATAAATTTAAACTTTAAACTTTAAAATAACTGATTGAAGCGCGTTTGATAAATTAATATTAAATTGCTATGATTTACTATAATTATTAAAATAAACATATTATTTCAGTTATATTTATATTAATATTTAATATCTAAATATATTATAAGATAATTATTTTTTGAATTTTATATAATTTAAATTATAAATAATTTGTTTAATATTAAATAATTTGATAAAAGTTTAGAAAAAATAATTGTTAATTTTTTTTAATCAACCATAATTTCATACCTATAATATAAACATGAAAGTAAAACTAAAAAAAAAAAACTACTACTAAAGGATAGATTTGTTGCCAAACCGAGCATAACTCAATTGACATAGAGTTGTGCCAGTGACCAAAAGATCATGGGTTCAATCCCCGCATTTATTAAACTATCGTTGCAAAAAAAGGATAGATTTGAAATTTAAAAAATATAGTTTTGAAATTTAAAAAATATAGTGATAAAAGATGACATATTTTTAGGAAAATAAAATTTAACAGTAAATTGAAAAGATTTTACATAGATTATTAAATAATTAATTTTTCCAAATAATGTAAACGGTTAAGAATTTTTTTGTAATCGATTTTTTACTCATTCAAACACAATACCAAATTCCCAAACCGAGCATAGCTCAATTGGCATAGGGTTGAGCCGGTGACCAAAAGGTCATGGGTTCAATCCCCGTATTAATTAAACTACCGTTGCAAAAAAAAACACAATACCAAATTCCTCTTAGTCTTTTTTTTTTTTTCAATAACAATTTTATATTATCGAGAGGTTTGAATTTCGAATCATCCACATTATTAAACTTAAAAAAATTAGTTCATAAACCCTAAACGTTTGTATCTATTTGGTCCTTTAATTTTAAAAAATGTCTAATAAATTCGTAAACTTTCAATTTTGTGTCTAGTACCTAACAAATTAAAAAATTTAAAATTTAATTAATATATTATATATAAAAAATTGAATTTGATGTCACATGAAACTCTCTGAAATTGAAATTTAGTAGCTATTAAATTCATAAATTTTAAATCTACCAATTGTTTTTTTGGTCATTAGTCCATACATCGATTAAAGTATGGTATTGTTGGCCATTAAATTCATAAATTTTAAATCTACCAATTGTTTTTTTGGTCATTAGTCCATACATCGATTAAAGTATGGTATTGTTGGCCAAAAATGACATTTTAAAAATAAATATACTATGTCTACCACTGGTTTGGCGAGTGGTCTAGAGACGAAGCGCCCTGAAGTATGGAGGCAACGCCAAAGAAAAATCTGATTTGAGTTTTACTTATTCCACGTATATGTAAAAAAAAAAAAAAAAAAAAAAAAAAAAAAAAAAAAAAAAAATAAATAACCAATTGGTGCATTTTATTTTTCGTATTATTCATATAACGTAACTATACCATCTAATATTTATTAGTTAAGTTATTATTTTTACAAAGTTTATTTATTGGTATTTCTAGTTCTACAATGTTTGAACGAGTTTGAACTCTTACTATTACTAGGCTACTAGCCATTAATTTACAAAGCTAATTAAGCATAACAACAACAACTTGTCATTTCCGTCGTCCGTCCGCCATTGAAATATTCTCCAAGCTCCCTCACATAGCGGTTTTCCGTAACTGAATTCAAGAACGTCGCTTAAACCTCTCAAGAAACCCCTTCAATTCCACATCCACCGCCGCTGCCTCTGCCGCCGTCCGGTTCGACTTTCGATCTTAGGCGACGGCCGAAGTAGAACATCGCCGTTGTGCAGAGTATGGCGCAGAGTCGCCCCCACAGCACTACAATCGCCACCGCAACAATCAAAATCATCGGATCGAACTTCTTGGCCGGAGAATTCGTCGGCTGCTTCGGCCGGTCGGAAGACGCCGATGCGGCGGCTGCGAGATGAGAGACTGATTTTTTCAAATATTTTTGGCGGTTTAATCGCCGGGAGGGAAAAGAGACGGAGTGTAACGACGCGGCGGTTCTTTTCGCCGGCGGAAATCTCTCCGTCGTGAAGTCGGACTGAGTTGACTCAGTTTTCTTCGGAGTTTGACTCGGTTTCGTCGACTCAATGATCTCTGCTCGGACTGCCGGAGCTCTGGACTTAGTCGGCGGCGGAGGTTTCTTGAACTCCGGCAACAAAGAGGCTTCATCGTGACATGAAAAGGTGATCTCCGGCACGGTGGCGTCGACCGGCACAGTTGCAGAGGAGTTCTTGGATCGAAAGAAAAGAGACGAAGTCCGGCGGTTCCGTCGGGCGTTCCCCGGAGCCTTTTGGCTTTGAACTTTGGGGGAAGATCCGAAGCAGCGGAAGAGAAAAGTGAGTCGGCGTTTGGACGGAGGGATTTTGTCAGAAGATTCCGCCATGGGAGAACAAAAATGGAGCAGAGGAAAAGGAGATCGGCATTTGGAAGAAGGGGCATTGAAGTGAGTTTTGGTTTTATAGAAAGATGTTGGCATCTTCTAAAATGTAAATTGAGTAAACAAGAAGGATCTAATGGAAAATAAAATATTTGAAATTTGACATTTTGAAAACTAACCGATATGAATGATTTTTTTGGAGTAAATTTTTCGAGTTCAATCTTGTAGGTATAGGGGTGCGAGTGACCGAACCATCAACATTTAGGAGGGTAATGGGTGCCTTTATTTCCTACTTATGCTTGAGGCTTTAGAGAGTAAATTCAAAGTTTAGTGTTTAACTTTAAAATTGTTTAATAAATTTTTAAATTTTCAATCTCATACCTAGTAAGTATTTTATTTTAGTCTAATAACATGTGTGATGGGAGATTTAAATAATGGATCCCATACTATCCCCATAAACAAAAAAATCATAACCCCAATTGCTACGAGAATACCGTTTAATTTACTTGTGCCTGTTTGAATAGCCTCAGTTAATCCTGTCTTTCTTTGATAAGAATCAATACGATCTTTATAAAGTTCCTCCTCCGAATGAAATTCAATGGGATCCAAAGAGACCATGTCTTCATCGGGCGGATTTACCTAAGGCCCAGAGGGGGCTCGAGCCCCCCCTCAACTATGACAACTTACTTAATTTGTATATAATTTGTGGCAAATTTTTTAAAATTTTCTTTGAGCTTAGTGGTAAATGCATGTTAGCCACTGCTCACCACCCAAGTTCAAGCCCCAATTTTGTTTTTTAAAAATTATGGACCTGATTTCTTGTTCGATCAGATCATGACCTTTCAATTGTGTATCTAATGACTCCGTATTAAAACTTTCCAACAAGTTAGAGACCTATTAGACATCAAATTAAGTTTAGAGATTAAAAAGTGATTAGCGGAGGTGAGAGTCTTAACTAGTCCGTGCGTCCCGTGCGGGCCGCCCAAGAAGGAATCTCCTCGATCCAAATTTCAGAATAACGAAATCTTAGAGCATACCCAACAAGATCACGAGCTACTGAGTTGCATTTTTTTGGGTGAAGATAAATTCAATGATTAGTCTTTGCTGAAGGCTTCTCACGTAAAACATTCGTGAATGGTTGAATCTCATTTACTAACCTGCCATAGGCACTTAGTCGTTTCTAGAGAGTTTGTAAATCCACTACACTCACAAGGGTGATAATCCAGCTTTAATAGCCAACAATATAGCTTCATTTAAAACTAGGGTTTCCACGAATTCAATATATCCTCTGAAAACTTGGTGCTTTCTTCATGGGAGCATGGTGTTTCCATCGAATCTCGAACTATGGCCCCCATCCCTACTGATTCATCTAACATCGTAGCGTCAATGTCTAATTTGAGTGAGTTCAGAGGGGGAGGGTGTCACTTGCCATTGTCAACTTCTGGATGCGTTGTGTTGGAAGATGAATTGTGGGGGTCGCGACGTGTTGGTGATAATCTATGGACCCAATGTTTTGTCCATGATCCATTTCATCAAACATCCTCACACCCTGGGGATGTTTGACTCCAAAGATTTCATTATGTTGGTTGATCGGTTAACACCGGAATGCACCACTCTTCCGTCCAAAATATGAATGTCCCTATAAAAAAAATAGAACAAATGTTAGAATAATGTAAATCGTTTAATTTTCTACATGAATTTCAATTAGACCAAATATTTTTACTTCCTTGACATTTCAATAATGCATGGTTTTCACTTTCAGCTTGAAGATTATAAGACGGACAATCACCGCTGATAATGATGTCTCGATGAACAAGATTTCACCTAGTTGCATTGAGACTGTCTCCAAATAAAAATCTTCATTTTTATGAGATTTTCATATTTTAGAGACTCTTTACATATTTTAAAGTTTATTAGTAAGCATATTTTAAACTTTATCAACATATTAACCTTCAATGTTTACGAAGTAGAGTGGTAATTATGGGTTTTAATTTGTTGACTTGAATAAATGTTAGGAAGATTGGTGATGTGGAATGACTTGGGATTTTTTTTTATGATGGGAAGACTTCAATAATGTTTTTTTTAATAAAAATAATAACAACATAAAATTCTAACTTAACAACCTGACACTTTATTATTATTTTTTTTCTTCTTTATTATGATTTTTTTATTAATTATTGTAGGAGATTCGAACCTTGAACCTCATAAAAGGTAGTACATGTCCATCAACGAATGCTCACTTTGACAACATAAAAATGTTTTATCAGTTAAAATTAATTTAATAATTAATTCATATAGGTAACAAATTCAATATCAATTATATTTAAATTATTTAATAGGTTATGTGTGATCTTGATTATGAATCCAAGACTTCCAATATAGTGGTGTGACCTGCTGAACAAAAATCAACTCGTTAGTCGTAAGGGATAATTGAGGTAGGAGATTCGAACTTCGGACCCCATAAAAGGTAGTACATGCTCATTAACGCATTCTCACTTTGGCGATATAAAGATGCTTTACCATCTAAATTATTTTTATGTTTGCCTCTCAAGTCTTAACCAATGGAAGTTTTAAATTGACAATTTTAACGATGATTCTGTTAATGTAAAATTAAGAGCGTGAGTGAAAATTTAAACTTTCAATTAGAGGTCATCAATATATTCATTAATTAAAGAGCCAACATGAACATAGTACTCAACGATAATTGACATTTATTCTTTTTTATGAAGTCGAAGATTTAAATCTTCATCCTATAAAGTCAAAAATTTAAATCTCCATGTCCTATATGTCAATTATCCCTAAATTATATCCGGTTTGACAAATGGACGAAAACTTTAAATAACAAAATAAGTCATATTTTTAAAATTAAATAAGAAAAAGATCACTCATTATAGACTTTTTTTAATTAATAATATTTAGATTGTGATGTAATTTTAAAATTTTTAACCTTGTTCATAAGTTATGTCGATGAAACTATGTTCATGTTGGCTGAAAGACTTGCACTTACATGATAATAATAAGGTCATAAGGAATTAACATAAATTTAGAGAAGTAATATTAGGGGATTTAAGAAAAGTAAAGTGAAAATTTATAAAACTTCCTAAAAATTTGGAAAATAAATGTTCTAATTTCTCCTTTTAGATTCTTTAAAAAAAAAAATTATATTTTTAGTCTTCTTCAACTCACTTATCTAAGTTCATCCTGAGTAAATTTTAATGAGGTAATAATTGAAAAAAAATTTAAACACAAGAATTAAATTGATTATTTTTAAGTAATAAATAACTAAATTAAAAAAAAAACACTTAAATATTAGGAATATAAACTATTATATATATTTAACTTAAAGTCTCTGTCATGTTTGTAAAATTAGTCTTCATATAAGCTGCACCTGATCAACATTTCTCAATTTCTATAATAATCCCTCGTAATTTCAACGTTAATCTTTTTTAAAAATTATAATTCATAAAGACAATTAATGGTTTGCTTCTTCGCCAACCCTACGATTGTGATTCAATTAAATTAATACAAAATTATAGGCCCCACTATTCTTGTCTTAGCTTCGTATTTTTTTTTTTTTTTTTTATATATATATATATATATATATTATTTTTTTAATTTTAAAGTAAGATCACGTTTTTTCTTCTCATAGAGAATTTGGGGTCATCCATACGACCGATTTCATCCAAAGAGAACTTTGGGTCACCCATACGACCACGTTTGGTCGTTATTTAGGGCTCCCTTCTCAAGTGGCAAGGAACCGATGTCAAACGTTCAGCTCATTGAAGGACAAAGTGTGGAAGACCTTACAGGGATGAAAGCAAAAATTGTTCTCAGCTGAGGGTAAGGAGGTGCTAATTAAGGCTGTAGCTCAAGCTATTCCAACATACACAATGACTTGCTTTAGAATTCCTGCCCATGTATGTGTTGATATTACCAAAATGTTTGCTTGTTTCTAGTGAGGCTCAACCACTGAAAGAAAAAAGATTCATTAGCGCTCCTGGAAGCGTTTGTGTGTCAGCAAGGCCCAAGGAGGGATGGGCTTTAGGGACCTTACTTTGTTCAACCAAGCCTTATTGGCTAAGCAGAGTTGGAGATTGCTCAAAAATCCTAATAGCCTGTTGGCTAGAATCATGAAAAGTAAATACTATCACCATGACATATTTCTAAGAGCTCAATTGGGCTCTTCTCCCTCTTATGCGTGGCGCACCATAATGTGGGGAAAATAGTTGTTCGACAAAGGCTACATGTGGAGAGTGGGCAATAGTTCCGAGGTGATTATAAATAATGATCGTTGGATCCCGTTGAGAGAAAACAGAAGACTATTGTGCCCCCCTTCCTCTGTCTATAATCTTCCAGTGAAGATTTTGATGACTCTTGAGGGGAAGTGGAAAGAGGCGGAGATTCGAGCAACATTTTTACCAATAGATGTAGAGGCAATTCTTGAAGTTCCCCTTCATCCCAGGGGCGGAGACGACACAGTCATATGGAGTCCGGCAAAACAGAGAGTTTTTCTGTTAAGTCCGCTTATCATTTGAGTTTACCTTATGAGAATATCAATGAGGCTTCAACCTCAAATGTTGTAAATCAAGGCAGGAGGTGGAAGACTTTTTGGGCTACAAAGGTTCCCCAAAAGTCAAAATTTGTTGCTGGAAAGTTTACAACAACATTATTTCTGGTAAACCCTGTCAAAGAAAAGAATCCATACTGATAATTTATGTCTTTTTTGCAGGGAAAATGAAGAATCTTCTACACACCTTTTCTGGCATTGTGAGGTACTAAAGGAAATGTGGGTTGTTTGTTCATCTCCTAACTTGACTCTTTTGTGTGATAACAAGAATCATTGGACCATTCAGGAGTATTGGGATTGGATGCTGGACAACAGATCTCAAGAAGATGTGGAATGTGCAATGATGTTGGTTTGGAAGATCTGGGACCAAAGGAACCAATTGACTTTTAATAGTACAAGAGCGATGGAGCAAAAAAGAATCTCCAATTCAAAGAGACTAGGCGAGGAGATCTAGAAGCTAGAGGAGGAAAGAGAAAATCTCCTGCAAATGGAGATGCGCAGGTCCGTGGCGCCCATGAAGGTTGGAAGCCACCACCCCTCCATCGATGGAAGCTTAACGCAGATGCTTCCTTCAGAGTAGAATCCAGACGGACGAGCCTTGGGTGGGTCGTTCGGGACCATCAAGGAACTATCATGTTAGCAGGTTGTCAGGCTCCTCAGTGACCCGTTTGATATAAAAATCTTAGAGGCTATAGCAATGGTAGAAGGCCTAAAGGCGATATCTTCCTACTCTTCTACTAACAAGTACCCGGTTGAAGCAGAGATCGATTGTTTGGAAGTGTGTAACCTTCTCAACGGAATTGGCGTGGACCTCACCCAGTTGTTTTTTTCATCTGAGAAGCTTTGGTTTTGAAAGAGGAAGCTGAAGTAATATCATTTGCTCATGTGGATAGAGTGAATAATGTTTTGGCACATCAGATTGCCTCTAATGCTTCTGAGGCATTAATAACGGCTTAGTGGGAGGATCCTGCTCCCTCGAGTTTTTCACTGTTTTGTGAGTCTGGTAGCCTTAAGGGCTTATTTTCTCGTTGAGCTTTCGCTCATCTTTTTATAAAAAAAAATAAATAAATAAAATCACGTTTTTTCTTTTATTTTTTCATTTTTTGCGAAATATAAGATCACTTGAGTTATCACTTATGAGACAAACTTTTTTTTTCTTCTCTAATTAATTAATACATCAAATGCATGAGCCATTTTTCAAAGAGATAACTACACAAATAATTACTTTATGCTTATGGTATTATATTAATGTTCACCGTTCTTATTTTTATAAAAAAAAATGCAACTAGTTTAAGATTTTTCATAAAAGTCAGGCTGCAATTACTTTCAAACCCTTCAACCTCTCTACCATTTTATATTAAATTTTCTCTAACATTGAAATAAAATAAAATTAAAATTAAAACAAACTTATTTAAGGAAAATAAATTGAAATCATAAAACTAACATTAATCACGTCTCTTTCTCCTCATTAAAATCGTTTTCTCTCTCCTCATTTAAATTGTCTTTTCCCTCGTATCCCGACCAACCAATTTTCTTTTCGCAATATATATTTTCATATATGAAATATATAATGTGAGTATATATAAAGAAATACATATATTTTCTTTAAAAATACATAATATCTATAAGTATATATGAAGTATATAACCATACATACCCATATCTGAAGTATATATCAGTATATATGTTGGGTATATATAAAAATTACATATATTTTACAAAAAAAAATACATATTATCTATAAGTATATATGAGTATATAGTCATAGATGAAGTATATATGATGAATATATATATAAAAATACATATGTTACAAGTCTATATGCAATATATATGAATATATACTCATATATGAAGTATATATAAGTATATATATGATGGTTATATATAATTTTTTTTTAAAGATGATGAATGAAAATGAAGACGAAGAAAAATTCGAGAAAGAAAGAACACTAACGTAAGGAGAATGCTAAAATCGAAAAATCAAGGTTAGAAGAAATTTCAAAAAAAAAATATAAAACATTCTTACTTAAATAGTGAATGAAGTAGAGAGAAAAAATTATAATTTATTATAAATTAAAATTTAATATGTAATATGAAGTGAGAAATTAAATAATATTATGGAGAATTGGAGATGACACATTTAGAATAATACTAATCAAAATTAATAAAAAATTTAAGATCTTAATATATATTTTAAAATATTCTCCGGTGGTCATTTGAGCCCATTTCTATTTTCCAAATAAAAGGAAGGCTCAAACCGTTTTTTTTTTTTTTTTTTTTTTTTAATGTGATTTTTTTTTTAAATAAAATTTATTACTTGTATTACTTTTTAGTCTTCACATCTGACTATTATTTTAATTTGGTTCATTCTATGTTTCTAAATTTTTCATCACTATCAATATTGTTAGTGCATAACAAAAATTGATGGATATTGTGAGTGAGTTTTCACATAGAGTAAACTTAGTTTAGTGGTTATGATATTTATATATATATATATTTTTTTTTTTTGAAGATTAAATTATTTTGATCTATATTAATTGAATTTAAAAAAATACAAAACATACCCAACAAACAATGTTTCTTGAATTTACGTTACATATTATGGTGTAATTAAAATAACAAGATATATGTTAAATACAAGTTTTAAGACTAAATTTGAATTCATTGTTTGAATTGTAATACTATTTTTTTTTTTTTAATGATAACATGTTGGGGTGGAAGATTGAACCTAAGACTTCATAATCACTAGACGATACATCATGACGTTGAGATATGTTCTTGTTGACTTGAATTGTAGTACTATACAAAAAGAGATAATGTTAAATTTATGTTATTCCTCCGTAATAACTTGCTTGTTTGGTAGAGGGAATAGTGACTATCAAACTTCTACAACTATGTTGGCTAAATTAAAACCTAGATAATTAAAGACCAAAAATATTTATAAATTGTCAAATCGTAGTGGATTGACATAAAATTAAAATTGTGTCCATGACTAAGAGGTCATGAGTTCAATTCCCAAATTAATTAAAATACCTTTACAAAAATAAATAAATTATAAATTAAAATAAAAGGTGTTCTAATTTTTATTATTTAGATAAGAAAAACGAGTTTTCATCAAAATAGAAATTCATGACGCTCAAAGGTATTTAATTAATGTAAAGATCAAACCATGACTTCATAGCCAAAGACATAACTTTATGTCAATTGAGCGCGTGTGCAAACTTTTTCTTTATATAAGCAAAATTACAATATTTTCTTAATGTATTTGAAACTATTATATTTTTTCACTTCAATTTTAAAACTTACCTATCTCAACCTAATGGTTCACTTGTTGAAATATTGTTGAAATATTAAGAATCACAATATTTAGAATTTGTTATAAATATATATAAATTTTCATAAATCATTCAACTCTCTCATTTTAATTATTATTTTTCAACTGATTTTCTCTTCATGAATAATATCGACTCTCAAAATTCGCTATCAATAACTTAAGTTTAGCCATTAAAATTACTTATATAAATAGAAGTTGTGTGAAGCCTTTCAAACACGCCTCAAAATTAATTCTTCTCTACTTTGCTCTCTCATTCTCTTCTCTTTAGTGTTATTATCGTTGTTATTCTCATTTTATAACATAATCATTTTTATAAATTATAAATTTTTACATGTTTTTTTTAATCATAATATTAAAAAAAATATTAAAAAAAAAACGATTTAAAATCCCTATTTTCAACTTTCCCATATTTATTATTATTATTTAATAGAAAATGATTATGAGAGAATTCAAATTTTAAACACAAATCTTAAAATTTAGTTAGATTTTATTAGTTGAGCTATCCTTTAATAACTTGCTATTTTGTAGATTTGAGGATAATTCAATAGTCACAAATTACTATCTCAAAGATTAGTTGAATTCCTCAATCCGCAACCTTAACCCATAATGCAAAAATTAAATAATAGAACAATATATTTGGATATATCAATTTAAATCTTATGGATAACAAAGTTTTCTCCAGCTTCTCATTTTCCATTCATATACAAAAGATGATGCATACGTGAATATTAAAATAGATTTTTGTTAGGTCTGTCAGCTGTTAATATAACAAATTCAATGTTATATAATTTGGGGTCATTATAGAAAAATGATGTCATATATAAACCATATATAAATCTTATAATAATTTATGCCGCCTCGCAAAAAAATAAAATAAAATTATGACACGTCTTTAATTTATAATTTGTAATCTCTCATATTTCCTAATACAAACTGTCTCCTTTTTACTTTATCTGTGGACATAACTAACACAACCAGGGGCGGACCTCTGAAGGGACTAGGGGGGGCCACGGCCCCCCCAAAATTTTTGATTTTCTTATACTCGTAGGCAAAAATAATGCCTTAAATATATACTGTTGTTATTAAATACATTTTGGCCCCTCCAAAGTAACAAAATTGCATTCTGGTGCAGTGGTCATTGTGCATGTTTTATATTTTGTTGTGTCTGAGTTCGAAACTGAACCACAACAATAATTTATTTGTTTTACATTTCCTTCCATATGTATATTGTTTTAAAAAAAACATTGTTCTCTTTTAATATTTTGTTTATATATATTTAAAAATATATGAATGAATTTATTTGCTTTACATTTCCTAATTAAGACCTAAAAAAAACATTGTTCTCTTTTAATATTTTGTTTATATATATTTAAAAATATATGAATGAATTTATTTGCTTTACATTTCCTAATTAAGACCTATTCTTTTTTTTTTTAATATTTACTTCTATAAAAAAAAAAAATTAATTGAAATGTCATTGTAGTATCTCTACTTGAGAGAGTTATATTATTTTAGTCATTGTAATTTCAAATATCTAAATTTAGTATTCTTCATACTTTAAAAAATCTATTAACTTTTAGTATTAGTTTATTTATTAACATTTTCAAAAGTAATTTAGACTATATTAGCCTCCCTTTTATAAATTTTGTAAGCAAATTTATGTTATATTGTGTTTTTTTTTTAATAATTTTTTAAAAAAATGTCTAATAAATCTCTGAACTTTTAATTTTGTGTTTAATAGACCACGAACTTCAAGAAGAGTTCAATATATTTTTTAACTTTCAATTTTGTATTTAATTGGTCCTCAAATTTTCAAGTTTAAGTCTAATATATCCTTGTATTTATTTGACATTTTTTAAAATCTAGGAATTCATTAGAAACAAAATTGAAAGTATAAGGATGCATTAAAGACTATTTAGAGTTTAGGGACTCGATTTTTTTTTTTTGTTTTTTTAATAATATAGAGATGAGCAAAACTATATGATGATATTAAGTTTATTTAAACTTAGTCCGTAAGTCTTTAATACACTCACATATGTTTCTCACTGATAATTTTTTTTTAATGTCAACATAACTTGAGAGTGTGAATTCGAGCCTCTGGATTTTTGGCGATTTTTTTTTAATATTTATATACTCTAATTTTTTGGCCCCCCCAAACATCAATGTCTGGATCCGCCCCTGAACACAACATTAATAAACCACGTAAACTCTCTGTCAATTCTTGCTTTATTCTTTGTTGTTCAAATTCTGTCATAACATGGGTGATTAGACTATTACAAATCATATAAATCAAAGTACATACATTTTCAATTTAACGAGTGGATTTTATTTATTTATTATATTTTTTTTTTAATGTTGGGGTGAGGAATTGAACTTAGGACCTCATAGTCACTAGGCGATACATCATGTGCTGTTGAGCTATGCTCTTGTTCGCAGTGGACTTGTTTCTCCTTCATTAAATTAAAATATAAGACATTTTTGACTAATTTGTGGCAACGAGTACTTAATAAAATACAAAATTGAAAAAAAGACTTCAACATGGATTCAATTATATATTTAGCCTAAAAACATCTCTAATCTTATCAAAAACTTTTGGTAATTTGAAGGAGGGGGACAATCACCCCATTACAAAAACTAAAATCTAAGCCTTATCCACTCTATGTCACATTTATTTGGTACCACCTAACCCCTATGGCCAAAGTTTTGTTAACAATTTTTGAAGAATGACATCTCACAAATGACACCAATTCCAAGCTTATTGGAGTAGTTAAACCCTAATTTTAATTTAGTGTCAATATATGCCCTCTTCATCTATTTCCTTTTGCCAACAAATTAAACATAATTATCAAAATTCTTTATCATCACTAATATTTTATTTTTCTTGTCTTGTCTCTTGAAGTCATCTTGTATGAGTAAGCTTGGAGTTGGTAAATGCTCTACCTTTTCATTATCTCTATATGTGTAAAGTGAAGATCTAGATCAAATTGATTCAAAAGAAACACTTGTATATCTTTCAACTTGTTTCATCCCATATCACCTTTGAGAATATAGAATTTGAGGGTTTATTTTTTAAAATATTTATTTTTTTAATTAATAAAAAAAATACTATATAAAGCTAATTAGTGTGTTAAATATGATGTACTATATTTAGTAAAACTTGAGTGACTAGTTAATCACCGACAAAGTTGCAAGATTTCTAATGTGGATAATGTCGAAGTGATCAGATGGAGACGTAAGAGAAATCTTCATCCAAGTTGGTTAACTTGCAACACTTTAAGGATTAAAGTTGGATTTAAAAGTACATAATTTTTTTTTTGTTTGGATGTAATAAAAAAGTTATTAAAGATTTAAATAGCTTAATTTCAAGTTCATCTCGGACCTAATTAGAGCGACGTTATTGTAGCTAATAGACCAAAATTGATATGACCGACCAAATTAACGTCGGTCGGTCGATTTCTAACATTGGCGGTCAGAGTCGGTCGGTCGAAGAGCTCAATGAGAGTCCAAACCGACCGAGCGATCAATTTCTTATAAAAAAATAATAATAAATAATATGTTGTACAATCCCTTCCAGGAAGTAACATCTCTCTTAATGGTCTTCTTCTCGAGACACCGATTTATTAAAAAAAACAAAAATGTTTTTATCTTTCCCTTTCTTTCTCCTTCCTTCTTTCTTCATTTTTTTTCTTTCACTTCTACTCTTCTTCATGTTTTCTTCTTTCTTTTTTTCCTTATTTTTTCTCCCTTTCTTCTTATCTTTTTGGTTTAGTTATTTCTTCTCTCTCTTCTTCTTTTTTTTCTCTTCAATTTTCTTCTTCTTTTCTCACACGTCAATATAATTCGTCAAGAATAAAAATAAGAAAAAAAGAAGGAGATGAAAGAAGGAGAATAGAAAAATTAAAGAGGAGAAAAAAGAAAGATCGACCAACCACGACCATGGATGGAAGAAGGAAAAAAAAAATATTTAAAAAAAAAAAGTTTTAATAACTCATATTAGCTACCACTACAACATCCCAACATGGACCAAAGTGAACCAAATACAAATTTGAGGGTCCGAAAATAAATAAATAAATAAATAGATAATAATAATAATAATAAAAAAGAAAGTGTGGTCCTATAGTGAACACTTGAATGTTAACCTATTAAAAAAAAACTTCATTTAATTGTAGAAAATAAAATGACATAATTGCAATCAACTTCTTTGTCGAGTACATAATCTCAATCAACTTGAGTAAAAAAATAAAAAAAAAAATCTCAATCAACTAACTACTACGTTGATTTAGTTTTATTTAAACTTATATATTCTTTAATATCTTTTATTTTTTACTAAGTATATTGACGTGTGCTTGTGCTATGCACACGGTATTTATTATTTTATTTAATTTTATAATGAAATAAATTCTTTTATGAATTTAATTATATTCTTCAAATCAAGTGTTTAAAAAATAATGCACACTTTAAAAAGATATAAAACAACAATAGTTATTGCCATAATAAGAAAAAAAATCAATACTAAAAAACCTTTGTTAGATTTAAATGAAAGGAATCCAAGCCAACGTTATCGTTGCTAAATTAGTTAAGATATAGCCAACAAGAACATAGCTCAATCCCTAGTTAAGATATATATTCTAGTCAAAAGTTTAAATTTCTACTTTATATTATTATAAAATAATAACTATTTTTTATTTATTATTATTAATATAATGTCAAAATAAACATAATTCAATGATAACTGACGTATCCTCTTTGAAATCGAAGGTTCAAATCTCTGCTAATTTATTTGATTAGTTATATTAAAAAAAAGTTGGGTAAAAATCAATTTATACACTTCAACTTTTGAAGTTGTATCAATTAAAACCCTAAACTAATGATTGTATCAATTTAAACCCTGAACTTTCATAAGTGTATCAATTTACACCCTCACTTAAAAAAATGTTAATTTTCACACGAGTCTAGACTTATAAATTTATCAATTAAACTCTTAAAATTTTATATAGTTGATTCAGAAAGTTTAGGGGTTTAATTGTTAAAATTAGAAGTTTTCACGTGTTTAAATTAATATTTTTAAAATAAATTTTTAACCGAAGGTGTAAATTGATACCATCATTAATTCAAAGTTTTAATTGATACAACCTCCAAAGTTGGAGGGGATAAATTGATATTTCCTCAAACAATTTTTTTTTTTTTTTTTTTTTTTAAGCTTTTATCAATACTTTATTTAATAATTAGAAAAAGTTAGGTCACCCTTTATCACATTTTTTTTAATGAGTCGAATATTGTTTATATTTATTTTTTATAATAAAAAAATTAAACAACTTTTGGACTACCTCTTCAATCAACTTTATAATTATTTTTAGATTAAATTACAAATATAGTTGAGAAATTTTTATGTTTGTGTCCATAAATCTTTAAACTTTAAAAAATATCTGCTAGGTCATTGATCTCTCCTGTTTATATCTAATAAGTCATTGAAATTTAAAAAATATCTAATAGAACCCTAAACTTTTAATGATGGATAGAAATTGACACAATATCTAATGTGCATGACATTATTTACAAGATTATTCATGTAAATTGACATGAATGTTCACACGAAATTTCAACAAAGAAATTTAATTCGTGGACCAAATATATTTTATCTTTAATATTTATCATATTATTCTTTATCTCGAGTATGTAAACTTTAGTCTTCGGACATGTTGATCTTTTTAGAGGATCGACCCTTGACTTGTTGATCTTGTTGGATCGACCATTGGTCTGTTGATTGACTTGTTGATCTTGTTGGATCGACCATTGGTCTGTTGATCTACTTGGATAGACCCTTGACTTGTGGATTTGTCTGGATCAACCTCCGACTTGTTGATCTCCTTAGATTGACCATGTTTGGATTAACCTCTAACTTGTTGATTTTCCTTGGATCGACCTGACTTGTTGATCTTCTTAAAGTCTTTATGTTGTCTTCAAAATCTTCGAAGATATTTTTTTCTTTCAAGCCTATGAACTTGTGGGTTTTTAAGTGTTGAAGTGTTTTGATCTTCAAGATCTTCAATTTTGTTATTAATTTAAAAATAAGGACGTGAAAATTTGTGATAGACTAAAATTTCTCATTCGAAGCATCGACATTTAGGATGGTAATTGGTGTCATATCCATTAACTATGCTCGGACGATTAACCGCGACACCCACCTCAATTTTATTTATAATTGAAATTGAGTTAAAGCGTAACTTTTCCAAGTTTGTTTGGAACAATTTGGTCTTTTGGAAGAATTTGACTTATTGACCTAAAATTTTGAGTTCAATTTTGACTCCAGCGTATTTATCAACGAAGAAGAAAAGAGCAAGGAAAAAGAAGGAGCGCGAGCAAGGAGCAAAAGAGGAAAAAGAGAAAGCGAGAGCACACTAACAATAATTTTGACCTTTCCCGACGATTTTTCTCTTGATGCCAAAATTTCGTTGGGAGAAGTACATTTTCCTGACGCCATACTAACGACGTCGGGAAATTGTGTTTTTCTCGACGCCAGTGTTGCGACGTTGGAAAAATTTTCCCGACGGAGAACAAATGACGTCGTGAAAAGTCAAAACATCGGTTCAATTCGATTTTAACGGATTTTTTTAGTCAAAAATCGAACCAAACTGAAAAACATCGGTTTCCTCCAAATCAAAACCGACATGTCCAATGTTTTACTAAATAATCAAACTGATCCATTGGTTCAGTTCGATTATTCGGATTTTACTATCACCCTACCATATATTATAGGCTCTTTAGGTTATTTCTTGAACATGATCCTCTTGTATGTCAACTATGTTTAAGATTACAATAATAACCTTGAATTTTTAAAATAGTATAAATTGCTGATAATAATTATAAAATAATTATGAATTAATTACGAGGATTTAAGGCATAAATCCCAATGTATTCTTTAGGCGTAAGGAAAAATACCCTTTCCCGACGTCGTTAATATGGCGTCGGAAAAAGTTTTCACTTAAAAAACTCTAACCCTCTTTTTTTTTTTCTTCCTTATTTCTTTTTTCCTCTTTGATGTCGAAAATTTTCTTCTCATCTTCATTTTCCCTCCTATTTTCTACTGCAACCACCTCCACCGCCGCCCTTCGCCTTCTGCCTCGCATCCACTATCGATCTCTGACATCGTGGTCGCTTCCACCACCACTCTTATTTGCCAAAGGATACCTTATTTCTTTTCCATTATATTTTTTCCATCTTCACCTCTAATCAAAATTGGAATCAGAATCATAATTTTTTTCTTACATATCTGGCTTTCGTTTTTGATATTGGAAGAGCTCTCTTCGTCTCGGTCATCGTTCTCTCTGCTTGGTAAGAGTAAGCAACTTAGATCTACTTTAATTCTTTTATTTTGACTAATCAAAGGTTTTTTCACTGTAAATTAGAAAATCCTCGTTTAGAGGTTTAGTTGATAAACTTTTTTTAAGTTTTGAAACCATGAGAGTTATTATTGTTTCGAAGTATTTTTATGATTCATTGGACCTTTTTATTTCTTCGTGCTATGAGTTCATATTTGTGATTATAATTTGTTCACACGAGATTTATAACAAAGAAATTTAATACGTGTAATGAATTTGAATTTGTATTAATTTGTATATAAGTGTAGTGGAGTACAATCTCTAATATTTATCATCTGATTCTCTCTCTCAAATGTAAATTTGTCTCAAGGGTTGGAGCGCCTATTCTCGAGCGTGTTGATTTATTTTGGCCAGTCTTGGACTTATTGATCTTCTTGGATGATCGGTCCTTGACTGGTCGAAGTATATTCAAATTTGTCTCGAGGGCTGAAGTGCTTGTTCTTGAGGGTGTTGATTTATTTGGGTTGGTCTTGGGCTTGTTGATCTTCTTGGATGATCGACCTTCTTGAAGAACTAGTCGTAGTCTTGAAGTCTGACGCTCTTCAAAGGTTTTCAACTTGTCTTCAAAGTCTTGAGATCTTCAAAGAGATTTTGGTCTTCAAAGTCTTTTGATCTTCAAAGTCTCTAATTCTTTAGATGGTCTTCGATCTTCAGGGTCTCGAATTCTTTAGAAGGTCTTCGATCTTCAAAACATGTATGGTCTTCAGAGAGTCTTCCGTTTCTGAGAGTTTTCTCAGAATTATTTGAGTGCTTTGACTTCTAGACTCTCTTGTGGTTTGAGAGTTAAATTTCTGAACCCTTCAAATGAAGGAAGACTTCTTTATATAGAGTTTTTTCATGAACATATAGTGGGCTTGAGCCTGGATGACTTTGGGGTCAAAACATGTGGATTTTGGTTTTGTTAGCTTTGTGCACGATCCTTTGAGCTTTGGACCAAATTGTCATTTAAATAGGTTTTGGACCCATTTGATTTTGAGCTCAATTGCGATATGATCCAATTTGATTAACTAGGCTTGTATAATCACATTATCATAATGAAGACACGTGACATTACTTAGGAATTGTCAATTTTTGTCTTCAAATTTAATTTGGGATACATGTCAAGTTATGACTGGTCCCAAATGCAACTTTGTCATCAATTTATGCATAATGACTGTTGACCGAGAAATTTCGGCCAATCAGCGGTCGCCACGTGTCTTCATCTTGGCCCGCGGATCGAATAAACTTAACCGAGCAAATTCGGTCATAGCTCAATTGGGCTCGAAATCGAATCAGGCTAAAAAGTTATTTAAATGACAATTTGGCCCAATGCCCAAAAATCTATTGGGCCCAGAACCCAAAAGTCCATTGGACCCAAGCCCATTGGATCCAGGCCCAAGCCCACCAGGCCCATGAGAACTCTATAAATAGAGAGCTCATTCTTCATTTTCAAGGTTCAGAAAATTTCTACTCCTAAAAGCTCAGAGAGAATTCTCAAACAACGAAGACTCCCTGAATCCTTGGAAGACTGAACAATCATTCAACATCGAGAACAAGCTGCGAAGCCCTCGATCCAAATTCAACATCGACAACAAGCTGCGAAGCCTTCGGTCCAAATTCAACATCGAGAACAAGCTGCGAAGCCCTCGATCCAAATTCAACATCGAGAACAAGCTGCAAAGCCCTCGATCCAAATTCAACATCGAGAACAAGTTGCGAAGCCCTCGATCCAAATTCAACATCGAGAACAAGCTGTGAAGCCTTCGATCCAAATTCAACATCGACAACAAGCTGCGAAGCCCTCGATCCAAATTCAACATCGGTAACAAGCTGCAAAGCCCTCGATCCAAATTCAACATCGGGAACAAGCTGCAAAGCCCTCGATCCAAATTCAACGTCGAGAACAAGCTGCGAAGCCCTCGAGATACATTTACATTTGAGAGAGAAAAAATCAGAGGATCAAATATTAGAGATTGTAATCCACTACGCACTGATAAATACAAATACAAATACAAATACAAAATTCAAATTTCATTTACACGTGTCGAATTTCCATCCGTCGTTCGAATTCTCGTGTGAACAATGACGTTACACTTATGTTGAGATTTATGTCTTAAAGCCTCAAAATTAATTAATAATTATTTTATTATTTTATTTTTTATAATTTATAATATTAATTATATATAAAAATACAAGGTTATGAGTGTAATCTTGAACCATATGTAGTTGACATACGGGAGGATCATGTTCAAGAAATAACCTAAATAATCTATAGTATATGGATAAGGTTGAGTGCCTTATCCTGGTAACATTATTGATACGGTCCACTTTGTAATTGTTACAAATGATTTGATCCAAATCATTCATGTAGAGACATGTGAGTGAGGTATCCTATATAATGAGTTTGTATAAGACCACGAAATATATAATCTCTCCTTATAAATCTGTTATTTGAGAAGATTAATATTTCATAGGATGATCATATGTGACTTGATCTTAATCTTGAGAGAGTTATGAACTCTTACATGTGAGGGCTCGCCCTTTGATTTGTATGAGTGAGAATGACTTTTATAGCCGATTCAATAAGCTTACTATTTTGGGGACTTGACCAAACAGGGAGCTGAGAACATAAGTTTCACAAGATGGAATTCACTTCTCCCTATATAGGGAAAGTAGATGAGTAGTTCCCTTAAGTGCTGATTTCGGGACTTGAACAATGAAACCCCACCCTCTGGCTAGAGAGGGACTTAGTTTATGGTTGAGTCATAAACATATTGTTCATTAGAGGATCAATGATATTTAAGGGGTAAGATGTAATTACAGAAGGTAAAACGAACTTTTGACCCAGCTGTAATTACGAACAACTCGTGAAAGATCGACTTGTATGTAATGATTATATCCATGAACACAACTTGTCCTACCGTGCATAAGAGTGCAACTTTAGGTCTATAGTGGAGTGGCCTAGAGTTAATGAATGAAAGTTAATTAATTAAAGAGTTTAATTAATTAATTTTGTATGATTAGAGCTTATAAATTTTTAGGTCCATAAAGTTCCCTTGCTAGCTCATAGTAACATTAAAATGATCAATTTAGTTGAAAGAAAAATTTGAAATATTCAAATTAATATTTAATATATTTGATATATTAAATGTAGAAGAAAAAAATATATTTATTGTATTTGTACGTTAAATATTAGAGAAAATAGTTTACTTGACATATCTCATCTTTATTGTAATATCTATTATATTAAAATATTTATTTAATAAAATACATTTTAATATCTATATTTATTTGAATCTCAATCAAATATATATAAAATACATATTTTAATATAATAAATATTAAAATGTATTTTATTAAATAAAATTAATTCATAAAGGCTTTATAAATAAAACGGTTTAGCTAAAATGTTGACCAAGCACACTACTTAATTTTCCAGAGATAATGGTTTCTCTCAAAACTACCTTTCTTTCAAAGAGGTCCCACAACCTTGATCCCGTGTTCGAGTCATAACGAGGAAGATCTTGTGAAAAAAAGAAGAAAATTATTGTCTTCAAAGATAATATTTAGTTTAACCTTCTATGTTAGTTTAATTCTAAATAAACCAAAGAGACGATTCCAACGCTTCCGCTGAGTTTGAAGAGTTCATTCCTTGCCACTTACTGACCAAAATTTCTCAGCTAGCATAAATGATTGAGAATTTTCTGATTTGCTTACTAGTTGAACAATGTGTTAGCTCTTTGTTCATTTTTTGATTTGTACCGAATTTTTTTTGCATTGAAATAGAAAATTTGCCCCCTTAGATAATAGATAATTTCTCTAGGGGTATTGAATGTTTTGTTTAAGGTTAGTGTTAGAGTATTGATATGATTAAATTTACTTTAACCGACTTTTGGGTTGAATGATGATTTAACAAATGAAATCTTTTAATTTCCTTCAAATTATTCATGTTTGATTTGATGTTAAAAAATGTATTATGTATGAAAAATTGAAGTAAAATTTAATTTAGTTCTTAGGTTGATGTTTTTAGGTTAAGTTATTAGTTTTGAAAATATAGTTTAATTTAATTGTTATGTTTATAAGTTTATGTTTATGTCTAAGTTTAGGGGTTAAAAAGTTCATTAGTTTAAAAGGTTGAAGTTAAACTTAGTTCTTTTGGTTGATGATAGTTTGTTTAGGCTATTTATTATGTGATTAAGGTTACATGTGTATAGTGTGACTAAATTGTTATATTTATAAGTTTAAATTTAGTTTTAATGTTATGTTTATAAGTTTCGTAGTTTCAATGATATGTTTATGAGTTTTGATGTTATATTGTTCATGTTTTTTATAAGTTTACTTGTTTTGTTTTTCTTAATTCAATGGGTGTAATAGTTCTTTTCATAATAAGATTGTTATTGGTTATATTTTTTTTAAGTACTTTGGGGCGAAGTCAATGTAACAAATGTTACTTTCTAAGATTATGATGATATGTGAAGTCGTTGCGAATGAAGTTTTATTATAATTAGTTTACTTAGGGTTATTTTTTTATTTGTGAATATTTGTGTTGTAATTTTAAGTTTATTGAGAGCTCAAACTCTATACAAAATAATTGTAAGAACTTAAATTTGATTCAATAAATTTACTTTTAGATCATTTTTGTGCAGTGGCGTCAACAATAGTCATCGTTCACGACGCGGTGTGTTTTGGTGTTGACAAAATGTTTTTTTGACGGACATTTTATTTTGTTGAGAGAGCCTTTGCCGATGCTATTTTGGACGTTTTCCGACTATATTCTTGTAGTGCCCAAAAGGGGAAATATAGAAAAATAAACAGCCTAGACCAAGCGAGAGGGAAAATAGGGAGTAGAACGGGAGGAAAAAAAAATATTTATTGAAGCTAGAAAATGTGAGAAAAACTTATTTTAAGAAAGAGTGTACATGGTTTTCAAAATGTTTGTCAAATATGACTCGATTTTGAAAAATTAATTTTTCAAACTTTAAATTGCTTGCTCATCACTTTAGGTCTAATGTGAAATTTCGTCTTTGTCCTCCACTTTTAAAAATCTCTGACTATCTCCTTTTCTTCGTTTCATCTTCCCTTTTAGATTAAGATTTTATCAACGAACAAATCTTATTATTTTTAATTTAAGATTTATTATTTTTAATAATTTTTTTCCTTCCTATTAAAAAAAATAATAATTGCACCATTCGTGTAATTCTTGCCATGATTCCAACCACAAAATTGCACGGTATATATATATATATTTTTTTTTTCTTGAAGGATGACGTAGTAGAGAGAATGCAGTGAAGAGGGAAAGAAAAAGAGATAAGGGGGAAAATCTTGTTCCGTAAAATTCAGGTTAGAAACGCTAAAATTTCAAAAATCAATTTATTTTTGTTACAATTTTTATATATTGGGTCCGATTTTGCAATTCCCCAACTATCATTCCCGCACGATTCTTTAAGATATTCGTACAAAAAACAAACCAGGACTTTTTCCTTTTTCGGATTCATCTTCAGTCACCGGCGGCGGCAGCGGCTGAGCCACAAAACGGAGAAGAGAGAATGGCGAGAAGAGAAACGGTGAAGAAGGCGGAGGAGCTGGTGGAGATAGCGATGGGCGGTAACGACGCTTCGCACGATCCTTCTCACGTCTGGAGAGTTCGAGACCTTGCTCTCTCACTAGCCGAAGAAGAAGGTCTCTCTTCTAGCACCGACTCCATGGAAATCGTATACTTCTTCCTTGAAAACTCCACTCCGATTTCCATTTCCTGCCATTTTAATCGCTCTGATTTGTGCATTTTCGCGTCAGAAAACGAACATTTATTGGTGATTGAGGACGCTAGATTGACTATTAACCTTCATGATTCGTGGAATCTTTCTGATTTTTCAGTTGGTGATTTTGGCAGGTGGAACTTGCTGCGCTCCTCCACGATATAGGTATTCTTTTGTAATTTTTATCTACACTTTGAGTAGAACTAGGTTGATACCAACTTGCTTAATTCTGATCCTAATAAGAATCCTGACCTGAAAAGAAAAGTATGCTAACTTCTGAATTCAGCATCTATTTTAGATCTTGGCTCTATATCAGGTCTTTGCATTAGTAGGAATCTAAAAAAATGTAATGTCACAATTGAACAATGTGAACTGCTTTTTCTGTTTGCATTTCTAATCCATTTCTTTCGCTGGAGACTCATTTTTAAGGGCTTATATTCTTCCTTTGATATTACCATCTTTTGATCATTACTGATGAGTCAATTACTGGTCGTTTGCCATCTTGCAGGTGATTACAAGTACTTGAGGTTTGTTTGTCTCTCTTTCTTTGCTTAACTTGATCGGCCTAGTGGTCACGGTCAGTAAGGGCCATGTAAATAATAAAGGTCTTAGAGGGCATGAGTTCAAGCTATGATGACCACCTATCGAGGATTTAATATCCTACGAGTTAACTTGACAACCAAATGTACTAACGTCTGGTGGTTGTCTTGTGAGGATAATCGAGCTGCGCCCTGGCTAACCCAAACACTCATAGATATTAGAAAGAAGAAGATCGCAAATATATTTCTTTTACTACATTTTTCTTTTCCCGTAGGTTGGTTTGCTTTTGTTCTTATCTGTTAGTAAGTATTCTTCTTTGCAGAGATCCAAGTGAGGAAAAAATGGTGGAGAATTTTCTTGCGGAAGAGGGAATAGAGGAAAACAAGAAACAAAAGATATTAGCAATCATAAAGGGAATGGGTTAGTATTTTTTATGCTTCAATTTATTGGAACTCTTTGATTTTACTTGTAATTTTAATATTTCTGCATTTAAAGCTCTTCGTTTGTTACCTGTAACAATAGTTTTAAGTTTTAACATAATCCACTGGTGCTCAAATCTTCCCTTGCAACTAGTTGTAAAAAGTTATGCCCCGTTTGATAACCATTTAGTTTTTTATTTTTGGTTTTTGAAAATTAAGCTTATGAACACTACTTCCATCTATGGTTTCTTTGTTTTGTTATCTACTTTTAGTTTTTACTAGTACCTTCAAAATTCAAGCCAAGTTTTAAAAAACGAAATGGTTATCAAACGGGGTTATAGTGCTCAATTTTATTTTAGATTTTACTTATTATAGAGACCGTGCAAATAGTTTAACGTTCAAAGCTACATTTTCATGCCCAGAGATGGAGTTCTTTGGCCCAAGAATTATCTAGTTAACTCTTTTTTCCTAAATAACTTTCTAGACTGAATTTCTTTCGTTATTGAAAATGTACTTCGTAAAATACTAATTTTCCACCTCATGTATGTTCTGACATCCAGGCTTCAAGGAAGAGATTTCTGGCCTTTCGAAAGTTGAATATTCTCCAGAGTTTGGGGTGGTTCAAGATGCTGATCGTTTAGATGCAATTGGTGCTATTGGTAGTTTGCTCTTATATCATGTCAATTTTAATAGTTTAAGTCTCCTTTGATAACAATTTAGTTTTTAGTTTTTGAAAATTGTGTTTGTTTCCTCACAATTTCTTCTTTATTATGATTTTCACCTATTTTAAAGTAATATTTGAATTCTTAGCCAAAATCTACACCAAAAAAAAAAGAAAAAAAAGGTGTTCAAAACTTGCTTGGATTTTGAAAGCTTTCTAGAAAGTAGATAACAAAGCAAAAAAAACTCGGGGGTGAAAGTAGTATTTATAAGCTTAATTTTCAAAAATAAAATACTAAATGGTTATCAAATGGAGCCTTAAAAGTATCATCCTTGAAACCACTGCTATGTGCACGAGCCTCATAAATTTTCCTTCCCTTTCAGGAATTGCACGGTGCTTCACTTTCGGTGGAAGCAAGAAGAGAGTGCTGCACGATCCTGCAATTCGTCCTCGAACAAGTTTATCGAAAGAAGCATACATGAACAAAGAAGAGCAGACTACCGTGAACCACTTTCACGAGAAGCTACTAAAAATAAAGGATTTGATGAAAACAAAGGTAAAAATTGATGGAATATTTGATGTATGTGGCTTATGGCTTTGCTACCTTGTGATAGAACCCAAATGTATTGCAAGATAAACGGTAACCAAACTACAAGATAAATCAAGTGTTCGAGGTACTTGGACCTTCCTTCTCTTGAGATCACTCTCAAGCCCTAATTCACTCCCAAAATATTGCCTATCTTTCTCCTTTCCCTCTCACTATATTTATAACTAAATATCTCAACAAACTTTCTAACTAATTACTAATATACCCTAAATAACATTCCTATCACCTTGTTTCATCCATCTTTCTTCTTCTTCTTGTGCTTCATAACTGAAAAAAAGATTACTCTGAAGTTTTTAAATAAATCACAAAGGTTTCAACTCTCAGTTATGTTAAGAGATTGTTTGGGCATAAATTTCAGGCTGGGCAGAGAAGGGCAGAGAAAAGGCACAAGTTCATGGAGGAATTCCTCAAGGAATTTTATGATGAATGGGATGGAAAAGCTTGATTCTTTGTCGCGATTTCATCATCAAGCTGGAAATGCAAAGAAAGATTACTCGTAAGTAAACTACTAATCTTATTATATTTCTCAAAATGCAGTGTATTTAAGCAACTCAATACAATACCTAACCTATAAAAGACTATATATGTTTATATAACATGAAGAATCTAACTTTTGTTTCAACATGGAGTTTTCCCATTTGGTTAGATCCTGCAGAATAGGTTTCAATTTCACTTGTTAAGCAACTTTCTTCCTTACATATGTTTGTTTGGTTCTGAGTACATTTCACTTATGGGTCAAGTCAAGTTTGTATAGTTGAAAAAAAGTTACAACTTCAAAGTATACAAAGAGTAGATGTCTTCACCTAAACTCATGTTGGGAGGTTGTAGGTAAATCTAACAAATTTGCAAATCTCAAGTATCATGTGAAATGAAACTATGTTTTGACTTTTGGGAATCTATTTCTCAACCTGCACACTTTTACGAATCATATATCTACAAATTAAGTTTTCAACATTTACATTTGTTTTTTAATTCACTTCTCCACAATTATTATTATTTATTTATTTATTATATTGATGAGTGTCTGGGTTGGGTCAGTTCATGCACATCTCTACTAATCTCACAGGATCACTGTCTGACTCTATAATATTTGGTTGTCAAGAAAATCGTAGAAAATTAATTTCTAAGTAGGTGATCATCAATGATTGCATTCATTCCTCTTTGAAGTGTTTTATTAGTCCCAAGGCCCACATAATTAAAATATAAAGGGACATGATACTAAATGACCTTTTTTAAAACTCTATTTCGATAGATGTCTCTTCAGTAAAAAGATTGATATATGTCACTTTTTTAGTTTAATCTCTCTCCTCACTTTCTCCCCTCTTACTATTTGTGTATTTGAAAAAATATTCTTCCTCTCTCCTAAGATTTTCTCCTCTTCAATTATGCCTTCTTCTTCACAAACCCTCACACATGCCTCTCCCTTGCACAACCCCAATTGAGTGACAATTCTTAATTCTTGAAAGTAAATATTAAAATTTATTTTTTTTCTTAAATTAAATTTGAATAAATGACCCGAACAATAATCCGATCTATTGAGTTCATTATTTAATAAGATCACTTGTTTGAGTTGAAGAATTGTACAAATCGAGCAATTGGGTTGAGTCCAAAAAGTGTCTTAACCCGACCTAGCTCAACTCATGAACGCTCCTAATTTTAACATCGATTAACGGTGAATAATTAAAATAGAAAATGTTAAAACATAAAATGAAAAAAGTTTTTAGACAATAGGGACTAGGTTTTTTTGAAAAAAATACCTAAACAATAGGGACTATTAAGAAAGAGGAGAAAAAAAAAATCGCAGTGGCAAACCCATTAGCAATAAGATAGCCATTAATATTTTTACTCCCTCATCCTCATCCTCACGGCACCTATCATTTCACCTCAATTAAATTTTCTCATTTTTAATTATTACCTCTATTTTGTTTCACTTTTCAAAGTATCTCCATTCTCTTCAGTTTTTTTAATAATAATAAAAAACATATTCTTAATTATTTTCTTGAGATCGACAGTTCAAATCTTCGTATCCTCATATATATATTACCACCAAACAAAAATTCATATTTTTTTTTTTTATTTTTTTTTCATGTCTAATTTGTCTTTAAATTTTGGCTAAATGTATGTTTTGATGCCTAATATTTGTGTGTCTTTCCTAGTTACTAATCTTTTAAAATTTATTTTAATCTCTAATACATTAAAAAAATTCAATTAAGAGATTATTGTCACAAAATGTTAAAATTAATTGACAAAACAAATATACTCTACTAATTGAGCTAGAAGTAGCCAAAATCTGAGTATAACTCAACTAGTGAAAATAAATTTTTGACCAAAATGTAAGAAGTTTGAATCTCCAACCCACATATTGAACTAAAAAAAAAAACGTTATATTTTAATAAGACTCAAAGAACATAATATTTTCCTATAAAAATAAAAAACTTACTCATTTCATATAATTTAGTACGGAGTAACTCACCGATCTCGAAATACTTCATGATTTAGGCTTAGGTTTTAATATGAACCCTATAATTTTTAAATTTTCAATTAAATTTCTATGATTTAGTTCAAATCATCATCAAAATGGTTTTTACCAATTTTCATTTATTTTACACTCAACCCTAAACTCCAATACATAGTTAGACTATGCAATCAGTTGAATGAGAAATGCACCAAATATTCAATATAATAATGCATTGAAACAATAATGATAATTTGTGAGATTTATTTAATTAAACTCTAAATTGTGGTTAGATTTTATAAAAAATTAACCTCTTAATCAATTTTCAATTTTCTATTCTTCTAAAATTAAGATTTATTTTATATATCTAATATCTTTTTTCACACCACCAAATTTTATTTTATAAATTTTTAAATTAATAAATCAAATGTAAATATATATATATGTTTTTAAATAATACCTTATTATTATTTTTTAAAAATAATTTATATAAATTTTTATAGTATGTTTATTTTAGTCATAATAGTTATCACAATAATTTAATATTTATTTACCAAACACAATAATTTGTTTCGTAAACTCTAAACGAAACTTAAATTTACTCGGACAAATAAAAAGTGGTTGAAGAAAGAAAAAGTGAGAAAGTGTATCTAATGGCCACCACCACGCATTTGTACAAAGTAGAGAAGAAAGAACCAATCTTTGGATGTAATTTTAGTCATCTCAAGTTGATTATGTCTTACACTAAGAAGAGTCTCATCCACTTTGACTAAGAGATTCATGTCATTATTTATGTGCTAGAGTTTGAGACACTCACCACTTACGCTTTAAGATATTTTTTCTTCAATATCTTCCATCTCGTTTGAGAGCGTTTTTGATGATACTAAAAGCAATTTTTTTTTTTGGTAAAAAAATATCCTCACTCAAAATCATTATGTTTGAGAGTAACATATAAATGTGTTGTTGAAAAAAAGTCGAAAATATTTAGAAGTGCTTTCTGTAACAAAATGTTGAAAAATATTTCAAAATCACTTTTTAAGAGTCTAAAACCAAAGGTGGTTTATTGCTTCCAAACACATCTTTACTATCCACAAGAAAATATCTTATTTTTTAACACCCAACTTCTCTTAACATTATCTATTGCCAAATGCTTCTATAATAATCACTTTATTTTTGGCCTTTTTACCTCCCTTCCCTCCCCCTCTTTTTGCCTAACTCCACAATCCATCAGTGACCTGAATTTTTTTTGCCCAACTTCCCACTCCATTAGTTACCTCAATCATTCTTCCACCTCATTTTTTGTTTTTTTAGCTACTTTTAATTACTTATATTAATAAGAACACAAGTGAATATTGATAGCTTTTGCATATGTTGTCCCAAATCTATTATTAGAATATTATAACTAATATATAAATATATATATATATATATAATAAAAAATTGTTTAATAATAATCAAATGTAACCAACCAAACCTCAAGTAATTGTCGAGTGAGAATAGTTAGAGGTGTGCACAAGCTGATCATAACACGTAAAAAAATCAAATGCAACCAATCAAATTTTATTCTTTATGCTAAATTTTAAATTTGATCCCTATAGTTTGGATATTGTATTAAGTTTGTCCCTCAATTTTTTATTTAAATTTAAAATTATAAGTGATGAAATTATATGGACTAAATTAAAAAAATTAACATCATAGAGATGAAATTAAAATTATATAAATGTATGTTTCGAGTTTAGTGATATAGAACACTACTAATATTTCAAATGTTTGATATTTTGAGTCGAAAATATACAGCTTAATTACCCCTTATACCAATTGAACTATGCTGGATTTGAAAATCTACTTCTCTATTAGTTCACAAGCGGCATATTGCATATACATTTCTAATTAATGAAACTCATTTTTAATTTTCTTAATTAAAAAAAAAAAAAACAGAGTGAAAAATGGAGTCCGGTCTCCGTTGTTCCCTACAAATATCCCTTTTCCAATCCTCAATTCTCTCCACTCTCTTTTTCTCTAATCGCCAATCCAATGTCTCCTTTTCGAAATTCGTCTCTGTTCATTCTCCTCCTTGCGACGGCGGCGATTTTCACGGCGGAGGGGAGAGAAATTGGGGGTTTAGGGCAATTGGAAGCGGAGGAAGCGCGGCGGAGAGAGGCCGACAGAGTTAAGGACTTGCCGGGACAGCCGCCGGTGAATTTCCGCCACTATGCCGGCTACGTGAAACTCCGTCCTGAACAACAAGAAGAAGAGAAAGCATTGTTCTATTGGTTCTTCGAAGCCGAAGAAGAAAACGACGTCGCCGGGAAGAAGCCCCTCGCTCTTTGGCTCAACGGAGGTTCGTTTTTCATTTTTTTTTCATTTTTTTTTTTTTTTTTTTTTTTTTTTTTGCTTCTTCTGGTTCTGCTACTCCCATGGCGGTAGGTAGGGACGGTACGACCAATTTCAAAAAGAAATTTAATATATTTTTATATATAATAATTATTATTATTATTTTAATTTAACAACGTCATTTGAATCATGAACAATTTGATTAAGAATTTAAGAATATAATGTCTTAATGTATTCAAGACTTAAAAGAGAAATTTTTATAAAATTTTATTTTGACAACACGTAAAGGGTGGGATCAAACCCGTAACTTCTTAGTCACTAATCTATACTATGTGGGTTGAGCTGTCCTCATTACAAAAATTTATAAAATCTTAAATAAATTTTATAAAATCTTAAATAATTATAAATTCTATATACATATATAAATATTGTGGAATTGGAGATTTTTGAACCTCCATATTAGCTTATACATGTCTTAAACATATAGAAAATAGGCATATGGATGGAAATAAAATATTATTTTTTCTATTTTTTATATTATTTAAAAAAATAATAAAATAAAACCTGGAACATAATTCAATTACAGAAATTGTAACCTGTCAATTTAGAATAAAATAATTAAAAATATAGCATGTTTTTAAATTTTGTGCAGATATGACAATTTTTATCGTTGATATCTTATGGCTTATAGAAGTCTATCGCTGATCACCTCATCTTTTTATAGATTTTTGTCAGTGATAATAGTCTATCACTGATAGAAGTATATCAGTGATATGATAAAGTCTATCAATGATAGAAACGAATTTTTTTGCCATATTTACAAAACATTTTAAAGTTTGCTAAATTTACAATTAGTTTGGGTCTGATTGCTATTTGTGCAACCAGCCCATTCAATTAACTGAAATAGTTATATCTTCAACTATAAGAAATTTATATCTTCACTCTTATATTTATTGTATTCAAAAGAAAAAGAAATGATCTAATAATCGCTTTTTTTTTTTTTTAAGTTGTAGGCCTAAATTATTATTCACTCTATCAATTTGTAGTTAAAATCTAGCTTCTAACTTAGTGGCAAACATGTCCCGACCCTCCACAATAGGTTGGGTTCGACCTTTAATATAATCCTTTAAGGTTTTGAATTGGAAAATAAAATTTTAGTTAAGGAAAACAAAATATTTTTTTTAATAATATGTAATGAGAATATTTTTTTTATCAACAATATATATATCTAAATCATTTGAGTTATGTTTAAGAAAAAAAAATTAGTCGAATTAAATTATATATATATATATATATTTTTTTTTTGATAAAAATTAAATTAGAAATTTGATTTCATTGAAACAATCAAACAAATTAAGGTAAGGTAAGTAGTTTGAAGAATTTATTAGAGGTATCGTTTAGCTCATGGGTAGCACATGGGCGCGGAGAAAACGGCATGGCATCCAAAAATATGTTGGCTGAAAATAATTTAATTATTTTTTAATATAAATTTAATTATATATATATTATCATTTTTTTTTTAACTTTTACTATCACTCTTTAGATTATTTAATTTATGCAACTCTACTTTTGAGTAAAATTTAATCTTAATAGTGCAATGAAATTAATTATAATAACAAATTAATACATACCTCATTGTCACTCCCATTTTGATGTAATTGTCCCTTTTTTTATAAGATTAGTCGTAGATAAAGAATTTCTTATTATTATTGGACCATCTTCTTTCTAAATGTAAATTTAAAAAATATTTAATTATAATATATTGGTAGATATATAATTTATACCTTGTGGTAATATATTGTTAGTGGTCGTGTCAAGTCAAGCGTACTAGAGCAGTTGATATGATGAATTACGATTAAAATTTAAAATTTATCTTTTAAGTTATACATGAATTTTCATAAATTAAAGTCTATAAAATTTATCAACTTAAATATAATTTAACTCAACTAATTAAAAAATATTAATAAACTTTTTTAAAATAATTATAAGCGTTTGAATCTTTAATAAATAAATAATCTATAAATTAAATAGTCAAATTTTTTTAGTAATTTTTTTTAATATATGCTGAAACATTTTATTTTTTGGTAATTATATTAAACTTAAGTTTATTAAAATCTTGAGTGGGAATAAAAAAAAAATTAATTGGAAAGAGATGTAAATGACCAAAATGTCCTTGGGATAAAAAAGTTGAAAAACCGCAGAGAGCCGTGCGCACGAGGGTGGCGCAGGGCGAAAAGTACAAGTCTGTGAAGTAACGGACTTCTGTTTGTAAAATGACAAGTCAGTAATAATACGAAAAATCCAACTTTATAAAGGGAAGAGACAATATTCCCTTCCGACGTTAACTAACGGCCCCTCAAAATTCGGATTTTTCATTTTCCTGGGTCCACTTTATTTTTTTTATTAAAGAAAAAGAAAAAAGAAGTTGAATGCAATGGCACTTTTCCTTTTGCATTTTCTTCTTTCTGTCGTTTATTGTTATTGTTTTTTTGTCCCCCCTTTTATTATAAACTTTTTTCACTTTTTAAATTTTGTGTTTCTTTAAAAAGTAATTTTATATGACATTTCAAATTACAGATACCGAATCTGGCATTCAGCTCTGAATAAGATTACTTTCTCATATAATTTTAGATGCGTGTGAAATGTGAACGTGATACCAAGATTTAAAGTAAATTATAATAATTTAAAGGTTAAATATATTGTTGGGGCAAGAATCTGGACTCTCCGTCGGGGAGCTTCGGGCGACCAAGTCCGTCGCGTAGTCTGAAGCCGACCTGCACAGATAGAATAAACTCACACCGGTGTGGGGTTGGGCCCATTGTACTCCGATGCTTAAATTAGAGAGGAAATGTTCTAAGCATAAATAGGAGTGAAGAGGGTGGATGGACGGTCAGCGTCGGTCCGTACCCTTCCTCATCATGAGGATCCCAAATGGGGGGTTTAGGGTTTAGAGTTTAGGAGGAACTGTCGTATCGCTGCCTTGTTGCGTAAGGCAGGAATGTCAATCGAATATTATTCGCCCCGATTATGTGGGACGGTGACGGTGATGTGACAGAGGATCTTCGGATCGCCCGGAGGTAAATCTCCCGATTGGATCTAGGAGTTGATCCTATGTCCTGTGGAGGTGTGTTAGTGACGTAAGGGCTTCGACTTCTTGATGAGGCGAGTCGTGATGTCAGGTCGCTGACTTCAATGTGAGGTGGCCCGTAACATATATGTTTTTTTTTGGAAGACGATATATATGTATTATTTGATTATAGTATTATATAATTAATGTTGGTATTTGATATAAACAGGACCTGGGTGCTCATCAATAGCTTATGGAGCTGCACAAGAGTTAGGCCCCTTCCTTGTTCAAAGCAATGGTCAATTAAAACTCAACAATTTCTCTTGGAACAAAGGTAGTATTAATTCATTTAAATATATTTATATTCATATTTTTCTAAATTAAATTTAAAATAAAAATGATTGTATGGAGTATTATTTCAGGTGCAAATATGCTATTTTTGGAAGCACCAGTGGGAGTGGGATTCTCATATACAAATAAAACAGAAGATTTAAATAAGCTTGGTGATGACGTCACAGCTCAAGATTCTTATGCCTTTCTTATTGGTTGGTTCAAAAGGTTCCCTAATTTCAAACTCCATGATTTCTATCTAGCTGGAGAGAGTTATGCTGGTAATTTTTTTTTTTTTTTTTTTTAATTATTTGATGGGCCAAGCTTGCATTAATCAACTTAATTCTTTTTTATACCTATGCCCAAAGGTCACTATGTTCCTCAGCTTGCTGACGTCATCTATGAAAGAAATCAAAATTCTACCAAGGATTCATTTATTAATCTCAAGGGTTTTATGGTAAGAATTTTCCTTTATTCATTCTTTATTATTATTTTACAACCCCATAATTTAATTAAATTTATTATTATTTTAAAAGTTCATAATTTTATTTTTTTATTTTTTTTATTGATCGTATGTGGAGAGGAAAATTTCAATATGTCACGTTTTAGTCACTACTAATACATTATGTTAGTTGAATTAGACTCGTGTATTCTTAATTAAATTAATCAAAATGATCTTCTTTTATTTTGATTGTTTTGAAAGTTGAGGACAATTTAAAAACTCTCTTAAATATTTCCCAACTTAATTAAATTCTTTTTGAGTTTGAAAATCTCCATAGTTATCAATCCAAATAAAAAATTAGATCATATATGTTGGTTCTCTCTTCCTTCACA
Organism: Herpetospermum pedunculosum; assembly: GCA_028017165.1. Classification (NCBI taxonomy): domain Eukaryota; kingdom Viridiplantae; phylum Streptophyta; class Magnoliopsida; order Cucurbitales; family Cucurbitaceae; genus Herpetospermum; species Herpetospermum pedunculosum. Next base: position 15,077,787 of record CM051523.1, read on the forward strand.
TGCATTATCTTAGTCCTTCTATTTTGGCCTCCAACCCAAACTTTCATAAATACTTTTTTTCAATTACTTGTTAAATTTTCATATTGTATTATTTTAAATTATATAAATAATCTTAATCACATTTAAAAATAGAAAATGAAAAATTAATGCTAAGTTCAATACACGTGCCCTAAAATACAAGTCCACACAAGATTATTAGAAAAAAAAATTAAAATATTATTTTGACCCCTATATTTTGTGTTTCATTCTATTTTAGTCCATATATTTTCAAATGTTTAATCACAGTTAGTGAACTTTTAATAATTTTTTTTTTGACAACAAGTGGGAGTGGAGATCGAACTTAAGATCTAGTTTATAGCTCATACCAATTGAGCTATGCTCTCGTTAGTTTTCAATAAAACTTAAAATTGATGTTTTAATAAATGAAAAAGATCATAAAAAAACAAAGACGATAGAGAGATTAAAATAAAAGATTCATCATCATTTTTATTAGGGCAAATTACAATATTACTCTTGACCTTTCATAAATCTTTCAAAATTACCAATGGAATAGAAATCCGTTAGAATGTTGGACAAAAAGTTGACATAGCGGAACTCCGTTCTTTTCAACTTAATCCAGACAACCGTCCCACTCACCGCCATGTCAACTTTGCGTCAAACATTCAAACGAGTTTCTAATGCAAAAGTAGTTTTGAATTTTTTATGAAAGGTCAATAATAATATTGCAACTTGTAAAATAATAAGATATTTTTTAAACACAAGGCAATAGTTGGTAGTATTTTTTTTTTGAAAAATTAGAATGGATGACTTTTTCTATTTACAAACATAGCATATTTAGAAAAGAATTGTAAATATGACAATTTTTTTTATAGTTTATTAGTCTCTATTAATGACATACTTCTATCACTGAGACCATTTTTATAGTCTATCAGTGATAGACGTCTATCACTGAATATACAATTTTTATAGGCTCTAAGTGATATATTTTTATCATTGATAAAATTGTGTTATATTTGCAAATATTTTTGGATTGTCCTAGATTTATTATTATTTTGTATTAATTTTTTTTTTTTTTTAGTTTTTAATTTAGACTTTATCTATTATTATTGAAATGTGATAGATTGAGAAAATTGCACACATTAATTAAGTGATTGAAAAAGAAAATATATATATCAGATTGGGAATGCTGCGATAAACGACGATACAGATTCAAAGGGAATGATAGAGTACGCATGGAGCCATGCGATAATTTCTGATAAACTTTACCACAACATAATTAATGAATGCAACTTCACCACCAACGACCAAACAACAACTTCTACTCATTGTGAAGATCATCTCAGAGGCTTCTTGTTGGCTTACTCTCACATTGATATGTACAGCATTTATGCTCCTATTTGTCTCTCTCCTTCTAGATTCACCTCCCCGAGACTCGTCGGTGCCGCTCCTCGAATCTTTACCAAACACGTAAGTTTCTCTTTTAACGGGGAAGGAAACGGCAATACAGAAGTTCGAACATAAGACCTCCTCTTCATACCATGTTAAATCACCAATCAACCCAAAAAATCTTATACTGATCATGGATTAATGGTAAATTTAATTGTAGGAAAAAAAAATCCTTCTAGTCTTTTAAGTTTTGAGTATAGTTTCTATTTGGTCCCTAAGTTTCAAAATATTTCACTTTAATTTTTGTTTTATACAACAGTGGGGTGAGGGGAATTGAATCTGTAATCCCTTAGTCAATAGATGGTACGTTATAACGGTTGAGCTCTATTCATGTTGACAATTTTTTAGTTTAGTTTCTATTTGGTCTATAAGTTTTAAAATATTACATTTTTACTCTAGTATTGAGTTTCGTTGGGGGGTTTTTGTACGGATGACCGCACCTCACAAAGCGTAAGGTTTTTTTTTACCTTCCCACGAAAATTTATGTTTTTTTGACTTTCTCTTGGGATCAACAAACCCTCTCCCCTGTGAAAAGTCATTTGTACCCTTCACTGACGAGGGTATTATAGTTGTCTCCTCTGCTCAACGAAGGGTACTATAGACTTTGTAGGCTTGCTTATCACGAGAGAAGGTCAAAAAACATAAATTTTAAAAAATCTGAGTTTAGTTTTCCTTTAGTCTTAGGTTTCAAAATTTTACACCTTTCCTTCTAAATTTTTAACAGTTTAAAATTTAGAGATCAAATAGAAACTATGCTCCTCAAAACCGGATTATCGTTGTTAAAACTATCTAATAAACATTGCATGAGGTGTGTTTTCCATTCAATTTTACCTAATTAGTAATATATTTGCATGAATAAATGTAATTTAAAAAAATTAAAGTTTGTATTAATGTGTTTTATTGTTTGGAGGAATATTCAGGAGCTGTGGAATAAACTGCCATTGGGGTACGATCCATGTACGGAAGATTATGCAAAGAAGTTCTTCAATAGAGAGGATGTTCAGAGGGCTCTTCATGCTAACATTACTCGACTATCATATCCTTACACTCCTTGCAGGTATCTCTATACTTCAATTAACGTATGTTCTTAACATTAAAACTTAGTGAACAAGATACCAATTACAACTTAAATGTCAATGGTTCAATCTCGATTATAATGTTCCAGATTTAGGACACTCGAAATCTGGATTCGGCACCTGATAGCCTTGACATTCCCTTGTATTATCCCTTGCGACCTGAAAAACACTATCTAGTTGTTTTGAACTATTTTTGAGAGTGAAGATTATCTCCACAGATAAACATGTTTTGTCATCATTCACATTCTTAACTTTTGAAGTATTTATGATTGAGCCACCGAAACCGAAAAAGAAAGTATACTTTGATGGAGTGTGATAGGAGGAATAACCTATGAAGTCCCTTCATCTAAGAGGAGTAACCCATGATGGAGTGTGATAGGAGGAATAACCTATGAAGTCCCTTCATCTAAGAGGAGTAACCCATGTATGTTATATATTATGAGTGAAGTCTCTTCATCTTTTCGATATGGGATATAATCCTTTTTTGGGTTCATCGGGTCAGATTTTTGGACTGAATACCAGTTTGGGCTTCGTGGACTCTGATACCATTTTTAGACATGATGAGGTTTCATTCTAAAACCAATTGGTGATAGGAGGGGTAACCCCATGTATATTATATTGTGAGTGAGATTCCTTCATCTTTTCTATGTGGGATTTTCAACTTGAAACTACACCATACGTCAAGACTAAATGGGTTGTTTAAGTGTAGGACTAGTTGGTTGCATTAATGGGGGAAATGAAAGTAAAGAGTAGTGTGTGTGCAATGAATAAGAGCATGTGTTGAATGATTGAACTGGAGCTTTCCCTTCTGTTTTCTTCTGCCATTGCCATTTAAATCACCATAATCAATCTCTCTCTCTCAAACTGCTATTCACAACCACTTCTGCAGACAGTACTTTTTTTGAGTCCCATAAATTTAGAATTACACCTACTTACAATTTTTGAGAAGGAACGTATAGTAATAAATGGTTGGTTATTGTGCACAGTGGTGTGATTCGGCAGTGGGACTCAACTGATTCTGTGTTGCCTATCATTCACAAGCTTCTCAATGCTGGTTTGCGCATTTGGGTTTACAGGTAATTCTTTTTTTTTTTTAACCCTTTTCTTAATTCAAATTAATTCAAATAAATCATTTCCCTACACTTTTAATAAATCTGAAAATTAGTCTTAATTTATTGTTATTTTTTTTATAGTCTCTATATATAAATTTTAGAAATGTATTCATCATATTGGTATTCATCATATTATTATGATTTAATCAATTTTGATTTCATTAACTTCAAACTAACCATAGTGATTAATTGTAAGGTTTATAAGTATAAAGACTAAAATTGTTCATTTGAAAGTATATGGACTAAAATAGAATGAGACCCAAAATACGACTCAAATTTTACCCTTCATTTTAGTAGAAAACTCTCTAAATGTTTTTTTACTTTATCTACTTTTTACAAATGTTTTCAAAATTAATATCAAATCTTGAAAATTAAAAACAAAATGTTTATAAAAAGAAATGTTTTACTTATATTTGATTTAAAAAATACAGTTTTCAAGGTAAAAAAGCATAATATTTAGGAATAATATAGAGGGCACATAATAAACCAATATTTCAATAAGTTTAAATATTAACCTAAGAAATATGTATTATGCATATATATAATATTCTACCACATATAGGCAACCATTTTTTTTCTCCTTTTAATTATACTCTCTCAACATACAAAGTTGGCCATTGGGTATTATTTATATTTTTCATTTCTTTGTTTCATTTTTTCAATTTTTAAGAAAGGTATATGAAAGCCTCATCAACATTTCTTACGATATCGAAAAATTATTCCAAACAAGTTATAAGACAAAAAATGATAATTTTGCAGTGGGGACACCGACGGGCGAGTGCCGATAACATCGACGAGATATAGCATAAACAAGTTAGGGTTGGAAATAGAAGAAGAGTGGAGGGCATGGTACCACAAACATGAAGTGGCTGGTTGGGTTGAAACCTACAAAGGAGGCCTCACCTTAGCCAGTGTAAGAGGGGCAGGCCATCAAGTCCCTGTCTTTGCACCTCAACAATCCCTCTCCCTTTTCATTCATTTCCTTTCCACCAAGACTTTGCCTCCCGCTCGCTCTTAATGTGTCGGGGGTTGGATCTCTGTTCGATAACTATTATGTTTTTGAAAAAGACAAGGTTACCCGTTAATAAATTTTCTTTGTGTTTGTGATTTACGATGGGAAGAAGAAAACCAAAACTCTTGAGGGCGAAGTTTCTCAGGCCGCAGTGGATGGACAAAAAAAAAATTGATAGGGTAAAGTGGCAGTGGGATGGACAGAAAAAAAAATTGATAGTGTGGAGTGACAGTGGGGATGGACAAAAAAAAATTGATAATGTGAAGTTTCTAAAATGTTAAATCGATAATGAAGCTTGAATAGAAAAGATAGGGGAGGCTATAATAGGGATTTTAAAAATTAATTAAAATACACAGATTATTCGGGGAATTCAATTTTGAAAGCTGGTATGGATGAGATTCTGCGACCTTGAGGAATTCAAAACGGATTTTCCAAAAATTATGAATAGATCTGTTTTACCAAACAACGAAAATAATTAAAATTTTCTTAAAATTGATTTTAATATGTTCAAACGCAATCCCAAACGGGCTCTAAATTGAAAAGTAAGTTTTAAAAAATATCATATGCTTTTGTCCATTCATTTTGAGCAAAAAATTATGGGGCATCTGTAAATTTTAGTGCACTGTTGCTTGATTTATTGCGTATTGTACGGGTCAAGTTTTAATATAGGGATTTAAGTAAAGAGTATCGTCCACAAGATTGATTTTCTAGATCAAAATTAAATGACTGAAAAGTAATGAAAAACCTTTAGGAGAGAAAAACCTAGGGAATTGATTTCATCGAATAGATTCATGCATAATTAATCTATTAATCCAAAAATAGTCATGCATACAATTATAGGCCAAGAAGAACAAAATCATAAAAGACTCGCTCGACCTCAATTAATTCTCTTCCCTTTGAATAAAACTAACATGTCTGTCTAGTTTTTAATAGAAAAGAAAGGCATTAAGCAACTTCTATTAATGACCTCTAAGAGAATTCTTCATGTCTATACAAGAATTTACAAATAGTCATGCGGTTGAGTTCTACTTTAAAAACTACTTTTTCAAGCTAGAGATTAAACAAACAACAATTTATACTTTGGCCAAAAGGATAAAAGCATTAAGCAAACAACCACACGAATAATTGATGCAATATGAAGAACTTAGATTAATCAAACATGAAAACTAAATCGATTACATCATTCCCCTAGGTAGGAGTTTAGCTACTAATAATCACTAAAATAACGCTTAAACAAAGTTTAAAATCCATAAAATAATGCAATGAAATAAAATGTAGAGAGGAAAAACTCTTATAGCGTGCCAAGCCTCGTTCCCGAGCCTCCGAATCTCTTCAGCTCTTAAGAATGTCCCTTCAGCCTTCCCAATCAGTGTATTTCGAAATTAGGGTTCAAATCTCCCAAAAATTGGCCTCTCCGTCTAATGGAGAAAAATATGCATTTATAGTAAAAATCGATATAGCGTCTCGACCCTACCCTGCGAAAACGCGTAAAACTAAATTGGAAAGCTAGCGTCGGGACGCTAGGCACAGCGTCTCGACGCTACGGACAGAAAAAACGCTAATTAGTTTATTCGGAGTGTCTCGACGCTCTCGTGTAGCGTCTCGACGCTACTGCTGCGGGATAAATGGCTTGAAGGAGGATTTTTTAGCGTCTCGATGCTCAAGTAGAGTCTCGACGCTACTGCTGCAGGTTTTCTGACTTGATCTCCTTCTTCTCTTGACTTGACTTCTTCTATGATCACCCAATTGACTCCTCTTTTCAATAGTAATCCCCATAAAGCTCCAAATTGCTCCATTTGCTCAATTTCTACGCAATAAAGGAAAATCAACGTGAAAGTACTCGTTTGAGCAACCAAACTAGCAATAAAAAGGCTCGAACATGCACGTCTAGAAGTAGTTTTGAATTTATTAAAATAATTTATTTTATCATGTTCAAAACATGTCTTTAATCATTTCTAATAAATTTTGATGGTACTTAAAATCACCTTTAGAAGTATACATTTTAAAATCACTCTCAAGTATATCATTATATATAGAGTACATTTTGAAAATTTGAATTTGTGTAATTTATGTTTAGATTATGAAGAATAATATATTTTAGAAAGGATATTATAAATTTTAGGGTAGGCTTGAAATCACTTTTTAAGAACTTTTTAAGAACTAATAAAATATTTTTAAATATTTTATTTTAAGCATTTAGAAGACATTCCAAATATGTTCTTGAACCATCTAGTCTAAACTTTTCCTTTGTATTTGAACTAGATTATCCCCACTCCATTCAAAAAAGTGTTTTGTCCCACACTAAAAGTTGACACCTATGGTCTAATTTAAATGATGGCTAAACTCTTTGACATTTGTTGTGCAATGGTTATTGGGAGTTAACATCATGATGATAGCATTCACTATGATAGCTTGGAGGTAAGTGAATGTATGGGTTGGTATCCAAAATAGATTATCTTAGGTTAAATGGATGTCACATCCACTATACCCTATATTTAATTTCCCTACAATAAAACTAGAAAATTAATAATTTGGAAATTTATCTTTTATTGGGAGTTCAACTTTTCCCTTCATTAAGTGGATGAAGGTGATTCTATATTTTCATTTGAGAGAGTATTCATTATTTGAGGTAATTTTTTTTTTTTTGCTTGGAATGTCACTATAGATGTGGTTTGGTAAATTGATTCAAGAAGATAAGGGGTACATAAATTTTCTAAAGATAGAAAGAGAATTGATTATTTATTTTTATTTTTTTCTTTTCTTTTTTTTCAAATAAATAGAGTAGGAAATTCGAATTTGAGATCTCTTGCTCAGGTTGGTATTAAGCTCCAGAGTTATGATAGACATCTCTCTTGAAGAAATGTAATATGTTATAAAAATTATTGTAATAAATTAGCTTGATCAATTTTCTCATATAGAATAAGAAGTTGTCTTTGAAGCTTTGGAGGGCGTAGTTGCATATGATACTAGCATTTCATAGATGAAATAACAAAATTTAGAATATAATCTTTGCCTTTAAAAATATAATCTTTGCTTTTAAAAAAAAATACTATTCAATTAATTTTGATAAACCGATATTTTTTTTTAAGGGTGGTTGCATAAATATCAATCAGGCTCGACTCAAAATAATGACAAATATAGCAAAATTTAAAATATTTTACAAATATGTCAAAAAATCAGTAACTATCACTATAGACTGATATCGCTGATATATGACTATCACTCATAGACTACTATCCGTGATAGTCACAAACAAAATTCTATAAAAAAACTGAAGTGATACACTATTATAGGTGACAAATTACTATCTGTAATAAAAATTGTTATATTTGTCATTGTTGTTAAAAATTGCTATATTTTTAATTATTTTACCATAAATTGACATTTCATGCAATTTCTCTTATCTCATTGTATTTAATAATATGGGATCCTATTAAATAAAGACTTATTTTGTTTTGATGTTAAAACTTTGGAAAAAAATATATACTTTTGGTACTGATATTTGGGTGTAGTTTATTTTGGTCCCTTCTTCTACTCTTTTTCATCTTTCTAATTCATTTCTCACCTTCTTTTACACGTTTTGAGAAAAAAGAACTCCACATTGGAACTCTTTTTCTTTTTTAAATGTAAAAAAGAATGAGAGAAAGAAGAGGAAAGGGAAAGAGACCTATTTTAAAAACCAACAAAATGTTGTTTTCAGTGTTTTTTAATTTCGTTTTCAAAATTATGGAAATACGGGATACATTCTCCGAAAAAATAGGAGTTACAATATTGTAAAAAAATGATCAACTCACAACAAAAATAAACTCCAAAAATCGTAAATGAGAAATAATTAGATCAAATTACTTTTTCTATATAAAATAAATTTTATTAATCACATATTAATCTTTGGCTACTTTCTCGTAGGGCCAAACACAATTTTTAAAATTTGAATTCAAATTTAAAGTTTTTAAATTAGAACCAAACAAATTTTTAGATATAATAAAAATAAAGAAATTGTTTTTATTTTCTACTAAATCTTTTGTTTTGGAAAATTGTTTTCAAATCACGAATCAAACGGGGTCTAACGATATGGACCAAAAAGAAAATTTCTCAAACTTCAAAAGTTAAGATCTCGTTTGATGACTATTTCGTTTTTAGTTTTATGTTTTTGAAATTTAGACTTGTTTTCTCCTAAATTTGTTGCCATGAATTACACTTAATTTAATTAGAGAAACATTTGAATTCTTAGTAAAATTCTAGAAAAAAAAAGTTACTTTTTGAAAGTTACATTTTTTAGTTTTCAAAATAGACTTGATTTTTTTGAAAATATAGGAATAAACTAGATAGCAAAACAAATAAAGTTATAAGTGTTTATAAACTTAATTTTAAAACATCAAAAACAAAAAACCAAATAGTTATCAAACTGGACCTAAATTATCGAGTTTAAAAATTTATGGAGGAAACTAAAACCAAATTCAAACTTAAGAGACCAGTGTATTTTCTTCCTAAAACTTTTAAATGTTGAGTTCACTATTGGAACATTGAATAACACAAATTTATATAACGTTTTTTTTTTATCATATTTGAAGAAAATAGATGTTTATTTGGACAAGTCTTTTAAAGGCAGCTACTGTAAGTATGATGTCATGTCAAAATTTCTATTAACGTTATAAACAACCAAAGAATTAACAGAATGAAAAAACAAAGCTGTAATAGAAATTCTCTTTGGATTGCAACTTGTTTTTCTTTCTATCCTTTTGTTTTCACTAAAATATATGATGATTCTACAAATGTCAGAACAAAAAGGCACATGGGAAAGGAAGAAGATTTTTCAAAATTCTCCACCTTTTAATAATAGTTCAAAAACTATATATTTATTTTTCAATCTTCTACTCATTATTCTTTTAAATTCAAAAGGAGGGAATTTCAAATATATTCCTTTCCCCCCTTTTTAATGGGAGATATAGCATATTCACTCAATCAATTTAAATTTGGGCGGGTTGCACAAACAACAATTAGGCCCAAAATAATTACAAATTTAGCAAACTTTAAAATATTTTATAAATACGGCAAAAAATCAGTAGTTATCACTGACTCTATCGTTGATATATGACTATCACTCATAGACTTCTATCACTGATAGACTACTATCACTGACAAAATTCTATAAAAAAAACTACTATGAGCGATAAACTTCTACAAGCGATAGACCATAGTATCAGTGATAGAAATTGCCATATCCGCAATTTTTTTTTAAAAATGCTATATTTTTAATTATTTTACTCTAAATTGACATTTGTTACAATTTCTCTTTAAATTTTCTATATTTTAATAATTTGAGAAAAAACAATTTATACCCAAAACTGTTGGGTTGTATCGATTAAAACCCTAAACTAATAATTGTATGAATTACAACTTTGAACTAATCTACCTCCTCTAACAAAAAAAATTTCACACGTGGAACACTTATAATTGATATCAATTAAACTCTAAACTATAATACAATTGATTAACTTATGAAAATTTAGAGGTTTAATTGCTATAATTATAAATCTACATGTTTTAATTAATGTTTTTGATGAAATGAATCTAACAGGCTGCTGTGTAAATTATTTTTTGCCCTAATTTATATCATGGAGTTTTCGACGTGAATGATCTATGTTGGGTTGAGGAAGTCATGATCGTTCAAATAGAGAGGAGGAGATTATTGAGGTAGTCGTATGATCGGCGTCGACGTCGACTGGGCAATCAGAGCGGTGGAGGACGTCGTGATGTTGGGGTTGACTCAGGAGTTATGGGGTCTGGTTGGACAAGGGATCAGGACATGTGAGTGGTTTGATGTCTTTGGCTGGTCTGACTAGTCTGATTGGACCTATTCAGGCTGGGGATCGGTCGAAGGGTCATGTGGTGGCATTTAGCTCCCCTCATATGGGCTCGAAATCACCCGAAGTTGGCTCCTTTTGGGCCTAGGTCGACAGTGGAGAAGTCGGTTGGGTCAGCACCCACCTCTTGGGTTGCGCTTTTGGCTCACCTGCAGTTGCTTGAGTGCCACTCGTTTATTCCCCCTATGGTTATCAATGAGGAAGATGTAGTTATTCATCCCAATGATGTCATTGACGAGGGTATTGCCCTATGGGAGTGCTCGTTGTTCGGCCAATTTGTTGATGGTTGAATGCCCTATGTTGTACTTTCTCGGCTTGTGTGCAAGATTTGGAAGAAAGTAGAAGAACCTGTGATTACTCTGCTGGATAATGGGCTCATCATCTTTCAGTTCCGCTTGACTACGTCTCGTGATTTGGTTTTAGCGAATGGGTCGTGACATATAGGTGTCAAACCTATTCTTCTCGTCGTTGGACCCTAGGTATTATTTCAGAAAGCTTTGTATTTGACTTTGTCCCTATATGAATTAAATTATTTAATGTTCCTATGAAGTTATATGGAACTTTCGGGGCCTGAGTGTTGTGGCTAGTGCGACGGGATCTCCTCTTTGTCTGGATAAGGCGGCGGAAGACCAGTCACGGTTGTCCTTTGTTTAGGTTTGTGTTGAGGTGAGGGTGATTAATGTGTTGCCTGCCACAACGCCTATAAGGGTTCGAGGTGTTGAGGGTGTGGTCTTGGTCGAGTACTCGTGGAAGTCGAGTCACCGTACTCATTGTAAGGTTTTCCGACACTCGAGTGACAACTGTAGTTAAGGGACCAACTTAGGAGCCTCCTAGGACTAGTTCTAGGCCCTCGAGGCGGTAGGCTCGTGTAATTCCCATCTTTAGGATCGAGGTTCTATTGGGTCACGTAGACTGATGGCTTACCCTGTTGTCCCTTTTTTTTTCTAGTTCATTTGTTGTCCTGGAAGGTGAGGATGTGAAACATCGTGCTTTTAAGGCCTCCAGCAACCTTGAACCATATATTGATCACGTATCGCTCGGGTGCTATAGCTTAGAGCAGTTTCCCCCTTTTACTATAGGTTCTGATGCATACCTTGGTTGAGCATCCAAGATGAATAGTCGTATTGGTACTCGTCGTGAAGTTTTGTCCTTTGCTCTTTTTGTGTACCTCCCATTGAGTTTTATTATTATTATTATTATTATTATTATTTTTTTTTGACTAATTGCTTATGTGTTGCTTGCTTGGTTGTGTCTTGACAACCCACCCTTTACCTTTAGTAATAACCTTTGCAAAAAAAAAAAATGAAAAAAGAAAAAAAAGAAAGAAGATTACTTGTTTTTTAATCTCATAAAAAAAAAAAGTTGTCATCAAACCTTCAAAGGGCTTAGTTTGGTCCCTGATTTTTTCTTCGTTTAGGGTAATTCGGACCAAATAATTTTAATAGTTAATACTATATAATTTTTAATTTGTTTTAATGTTAAAAAAATTGGTTCAAATTGTAAACCATTTTAAAGTTGAAGGGTTTGATTGTAACAATTTTTATAGTTTAATGGTAGTCTATGTATTTTGTAATATTTAAGGATTTAATTGTATAATTTTATAAAATTAGGAGAGAATGATCGTGCAATTGGCAATAATCCCTATATAGTTAAGTGATGCTTTTTGTATAGCTTAACATATATAATCAACCAAAAGGTCGGAAGTTCAAATTCTCACCACGCATTTTGTTAGAACTAAAAAAAAATGTAATGCTTTTTGCAATATCTTTTCCATTTTCATAACCAAAAAAAAAAAAAAAAAATTATGTACTAAACAAAACAATATCAGAATTAATTTAAACATAAAGTTGGAGGATTAAAATAAAATTTAAACCTAAAAAAATGATTACACATTTAAAAAGCTCCTCCAAAGAATTGAAAAAGGTTTATTGAGAGACACTAAGCTCTTCCTTTTACATGTATTATTAAATCTTTGAATTCTCCACTTTTCCCTCTCCACATTCATTCTCTTTTTTCTCTCTCTCTCCTCTCTCTCTGTAATTAGAAAAGAAAGAAGAGAATTATTGCCGTTGATCGGCGATGGCACATTCTTGGAATTTGTTGCCGTTGTTGTTTTTCACTCTACTACTCTCTACGGCGGCGGTTTTCTCGTCGGAGGTCGGCGGGGACGAATTGGGCGATGTAGATTCGCGGCGGAGAGAGGCCGATAGAGTGACCGGGTTGCCGGGGCAACCGCCGGTGGAGTTCCGGCACTACGCTGGCTATATCAAACTCCGGCCGAGCGATGAGAAGGCTCTGTTTTACTGGTTCTTTGAAGCTCAAAACGACGTCGCTCATAAGCCTCTTGTTCTTTGGCTTAATGGAGGTTTTTTTTTAATCTCTCTTCTTTTAGATTCTTTGATTTTGCTATTGTTATTATTATTTGGTCCCTATGTTTGACAATGTTGCAAAGAAAACCCTCCAAATTTTGTTTGTTTTGTTTGTTAGTCCCTCTCGAAAATTTGAAAAAATTCTAACAATCAACGAGAATTCATAAAATAAAAGTTCAAACCTTAGAAAACTATGGTTAAGTGAATTATTATAGTCTGTGAGTTATAATAATTGTGTATAAAATAAATGTTATTGAAGTGTTATAAAAAAAAAAAAATTCAATCTAATTTAGAATTAAAATTTTAGAATTCTAATATGATATATATAAAAGGTTAAAATGTAAAATTTTGTATCTTCTTATCAAAATTTTTAACTTTGCGACTTTAAGATTTTTATATCTTAGATAAATTATAATTTTAGTCTCTAATTTTGAGAATTTTTGAACTTTCAAAATTATAAAATTAGTTCCTAAACTTTTAATTTTTTTAAAATTCATATATTTACTAAATACAAAATACAAAATTTAGAATTACATTAAAAAAAAAAAAAAAATTATATATAATTAATTAATTAATTTTTTAAAATTTTAAAATTGTTAAGTTTCTATTAAATACAAAATTGAAAGTTTATGCATCTCTTAAATATTTTTTAAAATTTTAAGACCAAATAAATATAATTAGAAAGTTAAAGTAAAAGAGTAAACTTATAATTTAAACTTATATTTAAATACTTTGTGTTTTTTTTATTTAAAAAATAAAATTTTACAATCTTTTAAGACGTGGTAGGGACCAAACAAAAGCAATAGCTAAATTATGAAGAAAAAGATCTTAATTTTAATTTCTTTTTTCTTATTCCTTCAATATACCAGTTCCATTTCCAATGCATAAGGTTCAAGCACTGAATCCTAGAAAAAGAATTTTTAAACATTCAAATAAATGTATTAATGTATTTAAAAAAAATGTATTAATGTATTTTTTCTTCTTTTTGGTGTTGAACACAACATTAATATTTTTTTTTTTTTTTTTTGAAAATTATTGTTTTACTTGATTTTCCCGAAATAAGTAAGGAGTAGAAAATATTAACACAAAAAAGTGAGAATTAAAAATAAATATAACGACAAAATAAAACATTTCCAAATATCTCTGCCGGTCGAAAATACTAAGGCATGTGTTTTTGTGAAGAAAAAAAATGGCTACAGTGTTACTCTATGATTGATGTAACTTTTGTCTATATTGTAAATTGTAATCTACATAAAAAAAAAATATATACATTATTTTGTTGATTAATTAATTATAAATTTAAATATTTATTTTGTTTAGTTTTTATATAGCAATCGACCCAAAATAATTACAAATTTAACAAACTTTAAAATATTTTGCAAATATGACAAAAAATAAGTGACTATTATTGATAGACTCTATCGTTGATATATGACTATCACTGATAGACTATTATCACTAGCAAAATTCTATAAAAAACTAAAGTGATAAACTGCTATCAACGATAGACTATACTATCAGTGATAAAAATTGTCATATTTGCAAAAATTTAAAAAGTACTAGATTTTTAATTATTTTATTCTAAATTGTATTGGTTACAATTTCCTTTTATATATTTTTATTTTGAATTTTATATATTTTTATATTGCATGGAAAATAAATCTTACATATCATGAACTTGGGTTTAAATTTTTATATAATTAAATAAAAAAATTATATTAAAAAAAAATTAAAAGTATAAAATTTAAAAGGACATACATGTGATAATTTACAATTGAAATAATAATTACGTATTGTTATGGTAAATAAGATTAATCTCGTTTTGACAAGACCATCTTATAATAAAATGTCGAAAAAATATCAATTGAGGATGAACACTTTTATATCCTCCTTTTCCTTTTTTGCTTTGTTATTTATGATGATAGTGATTATTTACTTTCGGTAGAATTATCAATAATGAAGTGGAGCGGGGATAGAGATGACTTTTGCTCTTTTGTCTTTATTCTTTAAAGTAATTTTGACTTTTGACTCCTACAATAATCTTTATTAACTAAACCGGGCCTATTTCAATTATGTCAAAGAGATTATGAATTCAATCTTCGCATTAGTTAAAATATCTTTACAAAAAAATAAAAAAATTATTAAAAAATGAGACAAAAATAAGATGAAAAATAATAAAATATTACTAAACTTTGAAAGGAAAGTTTAAATTTAATTAACATCACACTTAAACTTTGAACATTGTATTAATTAAAACCTCAAACTAAAAAGATGGTATCAATTAAAATCCTAAACTTTTATAAGGGTATCAATTTACATCTTCGATTGGAAAAATCTTAATTTTTGCTCTTGTGGAGACTTATGATTTATCAATTAAACTCCTAAAATTTCCTAGAATTGATTCACTTATGAAAGTTTAACGGTTTAATTACTAAAATAATAAGTTTTTAAACATTTAAATTAATGTTTTTAAAATAAATTATAACAGAAGGTGTAAATTGATATACTTATAAAAAATTAGGGTTTTAATTGATACAATCATGTAAATATTTGTAATTTCATTTTTATGATGAATAGCTTTATGCATATTAGATTTCTATTAAAGTACAAAGTAATGAATAAGGTTTGTCAAATCGAACCTAACTCAATTGACATAAAATTATGTCTTTTATTTATTTATTTTTAGTTGTCGTTTATTTTAAACATTCTTTCATGTTACACTCATAATTAAAATTAGAATTTGAATCAACTTAAACCTAATTCAATTAATTAAAATAATAATTAATATATAACTTTTCATTTAAAAGTTATTTTTAATCCAATAATCACGCGGATGGAGTTCAAATCATGGACTTTTGGGATGGTAATTTGTGTCTTATCTGCAGATCAATTTTTCATTAAAAACTTGAAGGTTCAATTTTTGGATCATTTTTTTTTTAAATCATACACGTTAACAAAAGTAATAAGTGTCTTAACCACGTGATTAATTTATCAGGACCAGGCTGCTCCTCCATAGCTTATGGAGCTACACAAGAACTTGGTCCCTTCCTGGTTCAGAGCAATGGGCAGCTAAAACTCAACCCTTTCTCTTGGAATAAAGGTATATTTCCAAAGTTTCAATTCAAATTCATATTTTTTATTATTTATTTTTGTGTAAATAATGTAATAAAAATGTGTGTAACACAGCTGCAAATATGCTATTTTTGGAGTCACCAGTGGGAGTGGGATTCTCATATACAAATAAAACAGAAGATTTACATAAGCTTGGTGATAAAGTCACAGCTCAAGATTCTCATGCTTTTCTTATTGGTTGGTTCAAAAGGTTCCCAAATTTCAAACTCCATGATTTCTATATTGCTGGAGAGAGCTATGCTGGTATTTTTCTCTTTCTCCAATTTTTTATTTCTATGTTTCGAGTTCGATTTAATTTCGGAGGCATGAATTTAAACATTTTAAACTCATGTAACGTAATTAAGATTATCCAAATATATCGTCTAAGTTGAGATAACATATGTTTGAATTGCGTAGATTCGAGATTTGAGATATTTGAACTTATGTAACATGTATTTAATTAGTATTTGGTTCAAGTGTGTTTACCATTTGTGAAAAATTGAAAAATTATTCTTGTGGTGTACTTTTATGAATTGTTATCAAATTGAGCTTTTAAATTTATTATTATCTTCTCTTTTCTATATTTGTTTGAAGGACATTATGCTCCCCAACTTGCTGACCTCATTTATGAGAGAAACAAAAATTCTAGCAAAGATTTGATTATTAACCTCAAGGGCGTATTGGTAAGTTCATTTTTTCACCATAAAGTTTTGTGGTTGTTTTTAATTTAGTCTTTAGATTTAAGAAGAAAAAAAACAAAAAATTACATGATATATATGCTTCTTTGCAATAACCTAGTGGCAGACAAAATATATAGTTTTAGAAAGTGAACCATATGACAATAAGTTGAGTATTTGTACGGATGATCCTCTTTTCGGAATGCGTAAGGTTTTATAACCCGAGTTTTTAAAATTTATATTTTTTGATTTTCTCTCGTGATAAGTAAGTGCACAAAGTCTGTAGTATCATTCACTAAGTACGATCACAAAGAGACAACTATAATACTCTCGTGCTACTCGAAAGGGTACAAATGACTTTTTACAGAGGAGAACACTTACTTATCACGAGAAGGTCAAAAAATATAAATTTAGAGAGAAGGTAAAAAAAAACTTACGCATCTCGAAAGGAAGGTTATCTGTACAAATACCCCACAATAAGTTTGAACAAAAAATATCTCTTTTTTTTTAAAAAAACAAATGTTGCTTAAATAACAATCCTACTTAAAATAATGACAAATATAACAAAAGTATAAAACATTTTGTAAATATGACAAAAAAATCAATCATCGTCACTAATAGATTATTATAGTTGATATTCATTGATAAAATGACTATCACTCATAGAAGTGTATCAGTAACTATCATTGATCTGTTATTTATCACTGCTAAAAATTATCATATTTGATTTTTTTTTTTTGTTTTTTAAAAAAACTATATTTATAATTATTTTACCTTGAGCAATTTACCATAAAATTTGAAGATCTAAAAAAAAATAAAAAAATAAAAAAATAATAATAACAAATATCAATTTAAAGTAAAATAATTAAAAATATAACATTTTTTAATTTTTTTTTTTGCAAATATGACAATTTCTATCACGGATAGTAATCTAGTAATCTATCACCTCAGTTTTTTTTATAGAATTTTGTCAGTGATAGTTACTGATAGTAGTTTATCCGTGATAGTCATATATCAACGAGAGTAGTCTAATAGTGATAACCACTAGTTTTTTTTGTCATATTTGCAAAATGTTTTAAATTTTGCTATATTTGTCATTATTTTGGGTCTGATTGCTGTTTAGACAACCAACCCAAAAAAAGAAGAAGCCATATTTACAATTATTTGATCCTAAATTCAATTGTCCATAAATGAATGAATATGATGATTTTTGTTTATCAGATTGGAAATGCAGCCATCAATGATGAAACAGACACAGTAGGAATGGTGGAGTTTGCATGGAGCCATGCCATAATATCAGATCAACTCCATGCCAACATCCTCAAAGATTGCAATTTCTCACTTGACATTGAAAACCTAACAATTTCTTGCCTTAATCACTATAGAGATTTCTTAGTTTCTTACTCCAAAATTGACATTTATAACATCTATGCTCCAATTTGCCTCTCTACCTCTTCTAACTTCGACTCGATGTTTAGACTCGTCGGTGCTGCTCCTCGAATCTTCTCCAAATATGTAAGCCTTCTTCAAATCGCACGAAAAACAAACTTTAATTTTAAACCTTCTCTATATATTTGTTTTGTTGATCAATTTTGGTTTTTAACTTAGAAATTATGGAGTAAGCTACCAAGAGGCTATGATCCATGCAGTGCAAATTATGCAGAAAAGTATTTGAGTAGAGGGGATGTTCAAACAGCTCTACATGCTAATGTCACTCAACTTTCTTATCCTTACACCCCTTGCAGGTATATAATTTTTTTCTAACTTTATATTCTATTTCTTCTTTCAACTCTTCTATATTTAATTTAACCTTTAAAAGTTTATAAACTAATTTTTCAAATATATAACTAAAATAGAATGAAACACAAAGTAATGATATTTTAACCATTTTTTAATTTTGTAAGTCTATAAATTATTACACATTTATTAAAGAACTTATTAGTTATTACATACAATGAAAAGTTTTGTGGATTTTTCTTTTTTTTTTAAAAGTTCACAGACGTATCAGACTTTGAAAGATGTGCGAAATGAACCTTACATGGAAAAATGATTTTAAACGAATTATAAAACAATTGTTTTACTAAACACAAAAAAGGGTTAAAATTTGTTTTTAATCACTTCTCACCCTTTCAAATGCAATATCAAACGGAGCCTATATAAGTTTTGAGACTAAATTTATAATTAAATATTATTATTATTAGTTTTTAGGGAAAAAAGCAATTTATACCCCTAAACTTTGAGGGTTGTATCAATTAAAACCCTAAACTTTCAATGGTATCAATTTAAACCCTGAACTTTCATAAGTGTATCAATTTACACCCTCCATTAGAAAAATGTTAGTTTTCACACGTGTGGAGACTTGTAATTGATCAATTAAACTCCTAAAATTTCATACAATTGATTCAATTATGAAAGTTTATGAGTTTAATTGTTAAAATTATAAGTTTTCACTCGTTTAAATGGATTTTTTTTCAAATAAATTCTAATAGAAGGTGTAAATTGATACACTTTATGAAAGTTCAGGGTTTAAATTGATATGATCGTTAGTTTAGGGTTTTAATTGATACAACCCTCAAAGTTTAGGGGGTATAAACTGATTTTTTTCCTATTTTTTAATATACTTAGATTTTGTTTATGAACTTTTGTGAAATTTGCCACTTGATTTTTTGTTGCAGTAATGTGATTCAAGATTGGATTGATGCTCCTAGTTCTGTATTACCCATCATTCAAAAGTTACTTCAAGCACAATACCGCATTTGGATTTATAGGTAACTTTTATAATTTGAGGAGTTCAAGATTTTGTTTTTTGTTTTTTGTTTTTGGTAATATGGTTTACGAATAAAATATTGGAAAAACCATATGAATAAGTTAATAAGTCGAATGAGCCCAAGTACAAAAAGTATTAGTTCTTTCTTATGGTGAAAGGAGTTAAGTTATGATAGATGTTGTACAATGTTTTGAGTTTCCGAGATTCGTTCTCTAAATTTTATCGAGATTTATTTAGTTTTAGTATAAGAACATGTTGGGGTGGAGATTCGAATCTTTGAATTTCTGGTCGAAGATAATATATGTATTAACTAGTTGGATTATGCTTAGGTTGACCATCGTTACTGACATTCAACTACTCTTTAAATTGAATGTAATTTTGTAGCGGTGACACCGATGGAAGAATACCGATAACATCAACAAAATACAGCATAAAGAGGATGGGTTTGAGGGTTGAGGAAGAATGGAGGGCATGGTTTGAGAGGCATCAAGTGGCTGGTTGGGTTGAAACCTATCAAGAAGGCCTCACCTTGGCCACCATTAGAGGGGCAGGCCACCAAGCACCCGTCTTTGCTCCTCAACAATCGCTCGCTCTACTCACTTACTTTCTCTCGGGCAATCGTTTACCCGTATCTCCCAAAATTTAGTATATTATTAACTCTAATTCGATGGTCGGTTTGATAACTATTTTATTTTTAGTTTTGTTTTTTTTTTTATAAATGAACTTGTTTGTTGACGGTTTCTTTATTTTGAGAGAGGGGATTATGATTAATAAAAGAATGTAAGACTAAATAATAGCATAAACTTTTGACGACTTCATTACTTTTTGGTATGTTTTTTCCTTCGAGATTTTGTCTTAGTTCAGGTATGTATCTTTCCTTTGAACTAAATGAATGCAATTAGTCACTTCCTCTTGTGGGTTAGCTTTGTTCTTAAAGATCAGATTGAAAGTATTTATAATATAGAGTAAAAAAATTCGAATTTTTGCATGCTATACAAAAAAAAATCGATGCCTTACCACCTAGCTATACGCCTATACTCTATACAACCTTGATTGTATGATAGAATAGGAAAGAGGTGAAGCTAGGGAAAAGAAGAGCTTGAAGAATGAGCCTAGTCATGCAAGAATTATAGATATGGCTACTAAATGAATCTTAAGATTCATATTCAAGCAAAATAGAAGAAAAAAAATCTATACTTTATGTAAAAGTTTTTTTCTAGAATTAAGTACAACATTGTAACTATTTCTAATTTCTAGAAGTAGATAAAACTAAATCATGCAATTTCACATTATTTCATGATGAGGGAAGAAGGAAGAGAAAGAGATGAAGAGAATACGATAGTCAATTCGATAAGGGTTTGGAATAACGATAACGTCAATTGGTAAAGATTGACAACGGTTAGTGTGGCGAATGACGATGACGCCTGCCAAAAGAGAATCGGAGAAGAAAAAAAAAATGATGAAGGATAAAGTCTAGACTTAAAGGGAGAGAGCACAGGAAAAATAATGTCGTCACATCATTTAAAAATCGCAAGCTTAGCATAGCAACGACTTATTAATATTTTGTTAGTCAATTAACGGTTAGCTTAACTCGTAACTATGTAGTCAACCAGAACATAGCTCAACCAGCATAAGGTATGAATTATGAGTAAGAGGTCTCAGGTTCGAATTACTCTTCTTCCAATGTTGTCAAAAAAAAAAAAAATAAATAAATAAATAAATAACTCGTAACTATGTAGAACCAAAAGCATGTGTTTCAAGTCCATTTGGTCAACATCTGGGCCTACTGTTTGGAGGCCCAACAAACCCTGCATATAATCGGAAGGCCCATAGAATTAGGCACGTGCTACGTGCGTGATTGACCACACACACATAATAAATATAAATATATATTCATCAGATTATTTATTTTTTTATTTTTTTTTTTGGTTCTAAATTTGCTGGTCTTTGCTCCAGCAGCTTCTTCTTCGCGGGAGCGAATCCTCAACTTCACAGTTTAATTCCTTCAATGGCGTTTCTATTTCAGAAATTTCAAGAGGTATTCTTCTTAATTTTCCCGAGAAACCGCTGGAAAATGATCAGAAGTGGAGGAAGATAGATAGATACATAGAAAATGTAGGTTAATATTACTGAATGTAAGGCAGATTTGTTTGTCATTCTACGACGTTCTATGAATTTAGGTACTGATCCATCTCTCGAAATTATTGACATGGTTGTATTCAGATTTCTTAGTTGTTCAATTGCTAGTTTCTATGGATTTAGTTAAGAGATCGACACTCTTGTATTACGAGTATGTTCTTTTGATTGAATCATCAATTCACGGTATTTAGGGTTGTTTGATTCAGCATCTTATTAAAGAAGGAGAGTACATCTTCAAAATAATGATACTAGAAAGAAAAAGAAAAGAAAAAAAATGTCCTAGTGAAGTAAGTGGAATTGACATTGAGAATTTTGTGGGACCTGGCAATTAAACTAGTTGAGTTTCAGATTGAGTTTAACAATATGTGGGGTGGGGAATTCGAACTTCTTACCTATTGGTCGAGAGTATATGCCTTAGGCCGGTTGAGTTTCAGACTGACAAGAAGCTTCTCGGCCATGTGGTTTAAACCACTTGCCTATCCATGTTTTACAAGAACGGTTTTTAGGACTTCTTTGTTTCTACACAACGTAGTTGTCACATTCCTATTCTTAAAATGTTTGAAGTAGTTCTCTTGGTTGCTCCTTTGGTTCTCTTTGTTCTTGTTCCTTTTTTTCTTCCAATGTGGACGTATTTGTTGATGTGCTTAAAATTGTTCTTCTTTATTATTTAAGATACTTACATGTCAGGCAACCATGTATATTTGCATCTTTTGTGTGGTTTAAAGAATTAAATAGAGGTGACAATTTGGTGTCTACATTTTTTCTTACAAATGTTGTTCCCATTACACCCTAAAATGAATACCACAATATTCCCTGTCTGAATTTTCTTTTCGAATGATGTTTATTATATGTACTTTTGCAAATTCAGGCCGTGAAGGTTCTTGCAAAAAATTCAAAGTTTGCAAGGAATCCAAGGCACCTACAGTTTGAAGCAGATATGAATCGCTTGTTCCTTTTCACCAGGTCATTTTAACTTTTCTATTGCATCATGTAGTTCCAAAATTCCGTTTAATTGCTCTCCAAACTTTTGTGTAGTGCTCTGTCCCTGGAAATTCAAGTGCAAAGTCTTATGTCCATTAAAATCTCTGTAGGCCATTTTTCTTTTTGCCAGTTCTAGTGCTAAGGATGCTTATTTGTATTGTACTGGAATATCAATAGAGGTTATTTGTATCAAAGTATTTAACCATCAAGGGTTGGCCTAGTGATCATGAAGGGTCTTGGGACTATTAAAGCCCTCCTAGAGGGAATGGGTTCAATCCTTGGTGGTCACCTACCTGAGAATTAATTTCCTACGGGTTTCCTTGGCAGCCAAATGTTGTAGGGTCATGTGGTCTGTCCCGTGAGATTAATCGAGGTGCGCGTAAGCTGGCCCGGACACTCACGGATATAAAAAAAAAAAGTATCAAAGTTATTTTTTTCTGACTGCAGGATTGCTAGTTTGGGTGCCATAAAAAATGTTTCTAGGCAGGTTTTGTAAACCAATGTAAAACTGTTTTACATTGGTTTTTAATCAAAGGGTTTTTTGGAAAATTATACAATTAGGGCTATTCTTTGGGACAATCAGTTTTACATGATTTTCTATTCTTTAGACAATCATAGGGTTTGGTGAACTATGGTGGTTAGGGCTATTTTTTAGGCGATCTGGCTTGAAAGGACTGGAAAATTTCCACAGCAGTATATAAGAGCTATTCGTATAATGCTAAAATGTTTGCTTTCTACTGCTCCTTGGGGGCTATAGAAAAATATTTTTGTTTATTCTCTTTCTAGGATTTGTTTCAATTAGGGGGGATTTTAGCAATCTTTTTGGCTTATTGGGTTGATGTCTCTTTTATCTCTTCTTCACTTTTCACTTGTATATGTTTTTGGAATGGTATATTTGTTTCTTATTCCAAAAAAAAAGAACTTTTTGGTTTTTATGTCTGTTGCTAAATTGAATTTCCAATTTACTTGTTTATACCACAATCAGTCACCCTTATTCTATTAATTTGGCTGCCTATCCTTGCGTCAATAACTGGGGTCTTCATGAAGGTCCCTTAGTTAGGTATAAATCCTTTCTAGTTTCATCTCTCTTTTCAGCGGGACAGGAAAGAAAATCGATGAATTTTTTTTCGGGATGTGACCTCTTGTTATACTTTTGGAAAGTTCATATTAATTTGTATGCTTTGAGAATTTATCTCATAAATTTTCAACTTTCAGCTACAACCGGTTGGGGAGGGATGCTGCTGAGGCTGATGCAGAGGAGATCATTGACATGGCAACTAAAGCCCCTTTTGCTGATCAACAAAAGCAAGTACAAGAGAACATCCATTCGCAGGTTAAAAGTTGTTGCATACATATGGATGAAATTCTTCTTCCAGATACGAGGAAGAGCAATGAACCTGCAGAATCACCCGAACAGTCCGATGATGCTGTTAGAAAAAGTGGTCTTAGTTTTGCTGTTGGCAGAAATAGTTCACGAACTAACATTACTGGTTAGATTCTCTCGCTCTAATCAATGTCTAGAAAGCTCTCTCAAATGTTAAATGATTTACCAAGAATTAATCACTGAATATGTTTGATTAAATAAAACCAGAATGATTATCAAATGAGGCAGTATGTAATATTTTAGAAAAGAACAGCTTCATATTCTCAATAATATGATTAAATAAAACCAGAATGATTATCAAATGAGGCAGTATGTAATATTTTAGAAAGGAACAGCTTCATTGTTCTCAATAATAGACTGCATGTGAGAATAATCTTTTTTTTATAAGAAACAGTGACATTTCATTGATTGAATGAAATCCAAACAGAAAGCTTCTCCAATTTGTAATAAGAGAAGATATCCCATAATCAGTATCACTATAAGGATGGATCGACAGGCTATAATCAGTAATCACTATAAAGTGATGGGTCAGTTTACACCAATTCATAGCATAATAAGTAATAGTAGTATGAAGTTGACTAAATATGTTTCAAAACAGTTTTAAAACCAATTCCCAACAGCTCTTATAAATTTCTTCTTCTGGTAACTAAAGCTTTTTGTTTGTATCTTTTGTCCTTTCACCTTGGTGATAACGACTGGTTACTGATGTATTCACAGCACAGATATCCCAAAGACAAGGCCATTGGGACGTTCTGAACTTTCTCAGAAATTGAAGGATGAAATTGGCTACACTCTTGATATCAAGCCATCTCAAATCCCCCACAAGGATGCTGGACAAGGTCTTTTTATAGATGGTGAAGCTGATGTTGGATCTGTTATAGCGATATACCCAGGCGTTATATATTCCCCTGCTCATTATCAGTACATTCCTGGATATCCCAGAGTTGATGCTCAGAATCCGTATCTGATCACGAGGTACGACGGGACTGTAATCAATGCCCAACCCTGGGGTTTGGGTGCTGATACTCGCGAGGTATGGGGTGGCTTAATTGGGCCCGAAAGTAACCCAACCAAACAAGGCAACGAGAAATCAGATCGTCTTTGGCGAATGCTGAGCAAACCGTTAGAAGCCAAACGAGTGGAACATGGTGTTGATGCTTTAGAGCGTAGAAACCCTCTAGCTTTTGCTCATTTTGCGAATCACCCAGCTAAGGATATGGTTCCAAATGTTATGCTTTGTCCTTATGATTTCCCCTTGACAGAGAAGGACATGAAAGTTTATATTCCAAATGTATTGTTTGCAAATGAAGAAGTGAACATGAAGAGGCTCGGTAGCTTTTGGTTCAAGTCTGGACGGTCGAGAATTAACGGATCAGATACTCCCATTTTGAAGACCATTGTTCTGGTTGCGACTCGAGCGCTCTGCAATGAAGAAGTGCTTTTAAATTACAGATTGAGCAACTCCAAGCGTCGGCCATCATGGTATACTCCCGTTGACGAAGAGGAAGATAGGAGGAGATGGAGTTGAATCGTCTCGTCAAAGGTTCGGTGCCATTGTTCTGATTTTGTTTGTGAGTTCAGATAATTCTTGCAAACTTGGTGATTTTGCATGCTACGAGGTTAACTTATGATAGCTTTAATTGTTGTACGAGAATAAGGCTGACTACTTACATCTCGAAAGCTTGTTCTACAATCTCTTGGGGAAAAAAGAGGTACATCAACCATTGAGCTAATTAAGCTAAGTTCACATGGCTGAATAGTTGTGGAATGATTTAATTATTTTACAATTTTGTTTCTAAAAATAAGTTTGTAAAAGTTGTTTTGCAAACTAAACCAACAGAAAATTGACTCGTGATTAGGGATGGATTTGTTTTTTTTCCTCTTGATATCAGTGAGTGGGTTTGGTTTATGTATTTTTCAATGTTTGGATGAATATTATTTTCATATCAATTCTTATAGGTGAAAATAAATGGGTGAATTTGAATTCATTTTTTTTTTCTTTCCTTTCTGAACATGTTGGGGAACATGTTGGGGTGGGGGATTGAATCTAGGACTTCATAATCACTAGGCGATACATCATGTTTGTTGAGCTATGCTCTTGTTGGCAGTTGATCTAGTTCCTTAATTAATAAATCAAAGGCAAAAATATATCAATTTACACCTTTTAGATTCTTTATACTTATAGTTGTATTAATTATTTCTATGCACCATAAAATAGATGGTCTAAATTAGTTCACTTATAAAAGTATAAAAATTTAATTGATACAATTATAATTTTCTACAGAATGTTTTTCAAACGAAATCCAACTACTACACTTGTAAAAGTTTAGAGTTTTAACTAATACAACTCCAAAATTTAAGGTTATAAATTGATTTTTGCCCTAAAACGAAATTGTCTAATTCAATAATGACCAAAACATTTTCATTTTCAATACACTTCCTGTTTTGATTTCTTTTCAACTTTTTTGATTTTTTCAACTTGAAGAAAAAGAATCTCATATGATATAAAGCTATTCAAAAGCACACAGAGAAGAGGGAAAATTGTATTGATTATTTGGGGAAGCCAAGAAAGTCTAAATGGTTTCTGTTCTAATTTACACAACCAAATAAGAAAACAAAGGAGTGGGAAAAAAAACCATCTTTAAAGTACAACAAGCTTCATCTCAAAGGATGAATATTACTCCTACTCATTTAAAATACAACAAGCTTCATCTCGCTGGCCTTATCCTAAATTCTAAGTTAAACTAACTAGCTATCAAAAAAACCGGGACCTGCTCGAGAAAGAAGCTCCTTTCCAGCATCCTTTCCCATTGCAATCATATCGTCGTTGGCGTATAGACCTCGTCGAGAAGTTTCAAGAACTGAAATGAATAGGGAAGAAACAAAGGTAAGGATTAAAAGATGAAGATATTCAATGTTCTAGCAATGGAGACGACGAAGCTAATGAAAATGAGAGTAGAAGTTATTTCATTTGAACATGGACGTTGATCGTACCTCGGGTTCCGTCTGGGGAAGCCACCAACCCTTTAAATATACAGTTGCCATCTTCATCTCTGGAAGCATATCCTGCGATCGGAGTTCGGCAGGATCCATCAAGAGTCTCAAGGAATGCTCTCTCACAAACAACGGCCAGTCTTGTTTCCTCATGGTTCAATGAGGCTAAGTAAGTGGCCTGCAAATGAAAAAAACCCAACAGGAATGACTAAGTTCAAATCAAGGTCAAGTTCTTTCAAGACATTAATATTCAGTTTTTTTTCTCAAGCAATGAATTTTAATGGTATAGGGAGATAAAAAAAAGTCGGCTATTCGAGTAGAGACGACAGTCTTCTCAACTATATGATAATGGCATTTTCCAGATGAACATGGGCGAATATTAATTTCCATAGCCGATGAAAACGCACCATTTTGTCATCGTTCCTTCGACAGGCAATCCCGATTGCTCCCTGAGCAACAGCTGGAAGCATTTCATCGATTGAAAGGACTGAAGAGACATTTTCTGTCATATTTAAACGCTTAAGTCCAGCTAGAGCCAATAGTGTTGCTTGGACCACTCCTTCATTCAGTTTTCTCAACCTTGTTTGGACATTGCCCCGAAAATTCTCCAGCACCTGCCAAATGACACCAACCAACCAAGGAAAAAGTGAGAGAGTGAGTGTCAGAATCAATCTACAACATTGAAGATTTAAGACTCTTTAGCATCCTTAAAATCATAGTCGTAAATGATTCCATCAAGAGTCGGCAGGGAATCTTCAAGTCTTGTGTGAGAAAAAAACCGATAATCATCGAACAATGCGACAACTCATTGTAACAGCAATGAAGATGGAAAAAATGGAATTTGTTGAGAGAACATAGACAACAGCAATGTAGAGCAATATTGTAAAAGATCAACCAAGGTAGAAAGAAAACCAAAGAGACATTCTTTCTATCATATCTTCTAGGAGCCTATTTCACACATCAGATGCTGAGATCAACAACCTATTAACCCTCGTAGCGACTAAAACGCAGAACATAAACTTTTGGACGTTTTTCCATTAAATAAAACAACATACTTACTTCGAGAGATGGATATCTATTCAGTAGCTGAGACTTTCTTCTCAGTGAAGCTGTACCAATGACACTTCCAGCTGGAAGTTCAGCGAGTGAAGCCGCGCTTAAAGAAATGAATGCATCACGGACATCCTCTCTGGGAAGATTACACGGGAGGATGATTTTTTCGGGTATGTAAGTCGGTACATCTTTCATTGAGTGAACAGCAATGTCTATGTCACCATTAATAAGTGCATCATCAATCTCTTTAGTAAATAAGCCTTTCCCACCAATGTCTGCAAGTGGCTGAGAGAGTATTTTGTCACCGGTCGTTTTGATTATAACAATCTGAATGGCCCCATCTTCGGCTAGTTCGGGATGGATAGCCATGAGTTTGTTTCTCGTCTCATGAGCCTGGGCAAGTGCTAATGGGCTGTCCTACACACAGAAAAATGCATATGACACAGCAGAAGATACAGCAATCCAACACAAGATTCAGATCAAACAAGCATATAACCAGCTAGAGAATGAAGTACATTATGTTTATAGACATCGTTCCCGGTTTCAATAAGAAAATTACAAGCCTCTTAGATCCTACCAGCATAAACTTTCTCTTCTAACAAAGATCTCATTCAACTCTAACAGTAGCAGATTTGGATCCTTACATTTAGATTGTAAAAATCAAACAATACCACTACCATGATTGATGGCATGAGCAGCATGATGAATACTTTTTCTGAACTTAATCAATTCAAAAGTCAAGCACACAAAAGGAGAGAGGGGAAGTTCTCCACCATTTTTTTCTTTGATTGGGTTCATTTTCCACCCTTTAGTGTTCTTGATAATCTGATTTACAACCACAAAACAGAAATGCAACTTCCACTCTTGATAAGCAAACTTCTCTATCCAAGCAAGAAAAGTACTCCTTGAGTTTAACGAGTGAGAGTGACACTGAACATAGTTCAACACACATGCACTCGACTAAGAGGTCAGAAGTTCGAATCTCTCATCCCGTGTATTATTGAACCCAAAATAAGGAACAAGCAAATTCTGACAGCACCAGAATAGTGGATTCAAGTGCAAACATACTAAAAATTTTCACAATTCTACAAGATATCAAAAACCAAATCACAGTTGAAACTGAGCTGATCCAAACCCTTCAACAACAATTCAATGGCCCACATTAGCAAAAACCCAAATCAGCCACAAACTCAAAATTCGAAACTAAACACATCCCAGAAACATAAAACCAAAAAACAATCTAAAAAAGACAGAAAAAGAACAAAAAAAGTCACCTTCCTCTGGTGCCAATTCTGAGGAGAGCGACCTTGGTCTTCTCAGTCTGCTGCTCCACAGCAACAGAGGCTCTTATGAGGGCAAAGCCATGAAATTTCTTGGCGGCATTAGAGAAAACAGGAGGTTTAAGGGAAAGTGAGGAAAACCCAGGAAGAGAAAGGGAGGCAAGATTACAAGGGCGAGCCATTGGAGAGTGGGTTATAGAAGGGGAAGAAGATAAAACACCCATTTGAGAGAATGTTTGATTGAGATTGAGATTGAGAAGAAGAAGAAGAAAAAAGAGAAATTGGGGGAAATGGGTTAGCTTAGAAGGGATTGTTTTTGATGAGTTAACAAGCCAAATGTCTGCATTCGCGTTGGTGGATAGGATTCTCATCCATTTCACTCTGATTTCCAGAAATTAAAAAAAAAAACAAAAAAATAAATAAAGGATCTTTACTTTACCGACTACCGTCCGGTTCAGGAACGGTTTGATCTGTTCATACTCATACTCCGACTTCCTTACATGATTGATTGACTTTCATTTTGCTCAACTTTTCAATCGGACTTGGGATTTTTCATTTTATAGTCTTTTCATTCTAAAAGTTTAGGGTAAATTTGTGAGTTTTTTTTTTTTCTTTTCAACTACATATAAGATGGGAGAATTCGATAATCATTTCTTTTAATTTCTCTATTACTTTTATTTCTATTTATTTTCTAACTTTTTCTCCCTCTAAAATTTTAATATTTTTCTAAATTTTCTCTGTGTATGATTTTCTATTGTTGCATATTTAAACGATAATTGTCATTTAATTCTTATTTTGAGATCAGAACTTTAAATCTCAATTACCCCATATTTATTGTACTTAAAAAAAAAAAATCTATTCTTTTCTTTAATAAACATATCTCTAAATTTTTTAGACTCTAAATTTCTCCCATTAAAAATATTCTCTCTAAAGTTTCCATCTCGCTATTACCTTTATTTCACTCTCGTATCTTTTTCATTTTTCTCTCTAAAAATTACTCTAACATATCTATCTCTAAAATTTCTTCTTCAATAATTTATGTATTAAATTTTCATCGACATGTCAAGTTTTCTATCAACCTTTACACATGTCCATGAGTTTGCTAGTTCAATGACATGATGTATCGCTTCATAATCATGAAGTCCTAGGTTTAATCCTCACCCCACATGTTGTAAAAAAAACATTTCTTTCTCTATTTATAACTAATATTCTCTCTATAACATAAGTACTCTTGCTAACCTTTCTTTTCTTCCACTAATTTTTTTTTAAATCTTTTAAAAATTGTATACTTTTAAAAGTTGAAAACAAAAAATACTTTTCAAACCTGTTTTGTTTTATTTTTTAAAAACACCAAAAACCAAAAACACTTACCAAATATATATGAAACCGAAAACAAAAAAATTGAAATAGTTATTAAACTAAGCTTAATTTTTCAAATTAAAAGTTTAAATTTAATATTTTTTTTATAATTATTATTATTATTTATTTAGTCTCTAAACAATAATAATAAAAAAAAAGGCAATTTAACATTATTTTTGTTTAGTACAACAACCACGCAGTGTAATAAGTGAACGCATCGCCTAGATAGCTCAAACAATCACTTGGTGTAATGGGTGAGCGTATATTGCTTAGATAGTCCAAACAACCACTTGGTGCAACAGTTGAACCATAATGGAAAAATTATCAAACAACCACTTTGATGCAACGGGTGAACATAGAGGAGGTTCGATCCTATCTGTGCAGAAATTTAAATGCATTATTACCATCCAAATTTTAAGCCAAGACAAGCATAACTCTAACCGAGAAGTGAGAGGTTCAATCCCCAAATGTGATGGTGGCGATTAAACCTCCAAACTAAAAAAAATAGAGTACAAATCCCTTAAAGTTAGG
Source organism: Herpetospermum pedunculosum (assembly GCA_028017165.1). Classification (NCBI taxonomy): domain Eukaryota; kingdom Viridiplantae; phylum Streptophyta; class Magnoliopsida; order Cucurbitales; family Cucurbitaceae; genus Herpetospermum; species Herpetospermum pedunculosum. Next base: position 15,108,942 of record CM051523.1, read on the forward strand.
CTCATATTTACTTTTGTCATTAATATTGCCACAATAATGTGACACAAGGAAAGATATGTTTAGTTGGATAAAATAAGCGTATGTACGTCATGACCCCAAATTTTATACATCTTTAATTAATTTAAATTGAAATAATTATTCATAAAGCATAATTTTTTGAAGAAAAAAAATTGATCCTTCCATTAATATAAGTCTTAGCAACTTAAATAAAACTTAAAATTAATATGTACCAATCGAAATTATAAAACATTTTCTTTAAATGAAATTAAACATAAACTAAATATGTGGTTATAGTTAATTAGACTTAAAAATTATATCACATCTGAGGGTTCTTCCTCTTCAATGTCAAAATCATCGATGAATTCACCGACATTTACATGGTTATCTGAAAAATATAAAACCACAAGAAGTAGTATAAAAATATTCTGTAAGTGATTTCTATCATAAGAAACCTTCATGCTCAAACACACACATCATGCTTACATGTTTGCATATATATCATATCCTGGCACATAGACCATGGAACAACCTACCTTAACATACTTGTACTTGCCTACATATCCTTACATACATACTTTTATCCTTGATTTGACGTCATGCTAAACAAAAATACCTCATACCATGACCGCCAATTCTGCATATAATATATACAAGGTAATTGCTCGTTATAAATACTATTAACATGAACTAATTTTGTTTCCTAGGACCCAACCCGTTATAAAAAAACCATACTTTTCATATCACACATCTAGTTGCATAACCTAACTGTTTAATTTGGGTATTTCATGCTTAACATATATTCTTGCCTAACTCCATGACTCTACTTACTTGACTCCATGAATGTAATGGAACACACATATATGTCATATTCAACCTAAACATGCTTCACTAACCAACCATAATAACATAAATTATGTGAAACATAGAATCATACAAAAGTAAAATGACATAACATATTTTGCAAAACATGAAATATCGTAAAACAACAATCAATCAGGCATATATTCAAACAATATAATAGAACTCACTTACAATCAATAGCACAATAAAATAATTAATTAAACATCACAATTATACAATACAATAATTAATTAAACATCACAATTATACAATACAACAATCAATTCGATTACTTATGATAGAATTCTACTTACCTCAAACTTCAAATCTAATTCATTTAAAGCTTCCTAAGGAACATATAACATAATTCAAATTAAGTCTTAACAACCTAAAATTAGTTTTCTTAAATGACCCTTTAACTAGCTAAATGCACTAATCAATGCTAGTTATTCTAAATTGCATAATAATTAATTAACATAGTTATTTTTAGTCATAAAGTTACTATTTAAAACACATAGATACTTTTTATTCATCATATTGATTTATAGCTACAAATTACATTAAAATAATTTACTACTTTATAAAATTCACAAAAAAAAAAAAATGAAAACACAAATTATAATAGTTTTTACTTTTTTTTTTGCAAAGGTATTTGTCTAATGCGAAGATTAAAAGGTATTTGACTAATGCGGGGATTAAACCCGTGACCTCTTAGTCAAGGATACAACCTTATATGTCAATTGAGTTATGCTCGGTTTGGCATAAATAAGTAGGTTAAATTATATCACATACGTTTTTTTTTTTTTGCAAAGACATTTTAATTAATGCGGGAATTGAACCCATGACTTCTTAATTAAGGGCACAACTTTATGTCAATTGAGCTATGCTCGATTTGACTTTTTTATTAGGGCGGTAATAATACATTTAAATTCCTGCCCCGTGCGTGACTGTTTGCACAAGTGCAGGATCAATCAACCCCAACCCTGGGCTATCTAGGTGTGTTACTCGTTGCACCAAGTGGTTGTTTGATAAATTATTTTTTAAATGTTCCTACCCGTGCGTGGTTGTTTGCATAGATGCATGATCAATCAACCCCCACTCTGGACTATCTAGCTGATGCGCTCTCTCACCCGTTGCATTAAGTTGTTGTTTAATAGTTTTTACTAATTTTAAGCCCTATGAAATATTAATCATGAAAATTAATTTGAACTCCTTAAAATATGTTTAGGCTTACTTTAGGCTACTAGACATGATAAAAAATATTCAGAACAAATGCTTTTAAATTTCTATATCATTCAAGCTAGAACAAAGAAAATAGCCTAAACCGATAAACATCATTTTAGAACAATTTTAAGGATTGTTTTGGAGCATTTTTAATTCTATTTTTGAGCATCAAAATCAACATGTTTTAGATATAAAAGAGAAACTAAAAGAGCACCCAACTCTTTCATGAGAAACCATAACGAACTCGAATAATAGGGAAAATGATACTTATTGTTGATGTGTTTTCATCTCTACCGTAAATAATGGATGAAGAAAAAATTTCAGCAACTAAAGAAATTGAAATGATGTTGAAATACTTTAGAAAAATAGGTATGAACATGCTTAGGATCTAGGAAAATTATTATACTTTAGAAAAATAGGTATGAACATGCTTAGGATCTAGGAAAATTATTAGGAAAATATTCACTGCGAAAGTAGATGGAAAAAGACTCATTTTCTTATCGATTTGATGCAACCGTTGAACGATTTTGTAAAATCCATGAAGACTACTTGAAAGAACTTGGAAAACAAATCATCTTCTCTCAAAAGATGTGATTTAGAGCACTAGAATCTTTGCTAGAGAAGAAACTTTCAAATTTCTTATAGACTTTCGTGGAATAAAAATGAAATGGCACATGAGAAACTTTAAGAATGAAGTTCATTGGAATATGAAATAACCTATCATTTTTCCCTCATTGTATGGACGTCCAAGAAGTATTAAAATGTAACTTTTGGCTTTTCAATTCACTCATTTAAACTTCAAATGACCTTTGGGTTAAAGTCCAAATGATGGGTTAAGAAAACCTTACTAGGATTAAATAAACTAAATGAGTAAATAAACATTTTTCACCTCTTCCTTCTCCCTACTCTTTGTATGAGTCATTTAGCTCTTCATCTGATCAAGAAAACCTTACCACGACCAAGATGTGTTAAAATGAGTCATTTAGCTCTTCTTCTGATCGCTCATATAAACTCTAAGTGACCTTTGGTGAAAGTCCCAAAGGTTGGGTTAAAAAAAAATCTTACTATAGTTGGAGTAAACTTAAGGGGTGAGTTAATACTCTTCATATTCTCATGTATTTTGTTTGACAGAGATAAAAATAAATAAATAAATGAACCTAAATTCTTACGTATTTACTTGATTAATAATTTTGTACTAAAATCTTAATAATTTAATTATAAGTTATTGTACAAACTATATTTCGATACGGTTACTTAAATAGTTGCATCACACACTTAATTGATGTACACTCTATCTATAACTATTATTCTGAAGCACATATTTATTTGTCTATTTCAAATATATACATAAGTATATATTAATAAAGTTACTAACACTTCGAGTAAATTTTCTTTTAAGGAAAATATAAAGAAACATATATCAAAATCTATAGAAAGAGACATGAGCTTAAATTAAGCACATTGAACTCAAATAATCTAAATTACCTTCCATAATAATTAAAACGATTCCTAACCCTAACTAGAATAAGTTTATTCTCTTAACTTAACGAAACTCAAAAGAAAACGAGGAATAATAATATTATAAAATTATAGAATTACTCTTATTGGTAATGCGGGGCATTACAATGTACGAAAGGAAAAAAAATGAAGCTACCAAGTAGTTTAACCAAGATTTGTTTTGCTTAATTACCAAAAAAAAAATTTAAGAATCATGCACATATGGAAATATTTTTGTGTACAACTATATACCTCAAGATTCAAATCTTTAAATTCTTTGTCATGTTATATATGTCAACCAATTTAACAAAAAATTTGTTAAATGACAAGTGTTGGGAGTACAAACAATTTTTTTTTTTTTTACCATATGTGGAGGTGGGGGATTGAACCTAGGACCTCTTGGTCACTAGTCGATACATCATGTCAATTGAGCTATGCACTTGTTCGCCAAACAAAATCTCATATTGATTAGATAAAAGGAAGATACATAAATATATAAGTGATGACAACTATCTTCAATGATATGAAATCTTTTGAGTGAAATCAAAAAAGCAAAATCATGATGGTTATGTTCAAAATAGACTATATCATACCTAAGATATGTAGAGTCGTTGTCTCCTTATAATAAAATAAGTCTGGTAAATAAACTATACTAACATATTTTAACATTTTTTTTAGTTTTTTTTTTAATAAAATTTTAACAAGTTAACACAAGTCTCTTTAATATATTTTTGTATTCATTTGCATGTTTCTTACCGGATTTCTGAAAGACCATTTTCCTTAAAACTACTTTACACAAAACACGTGTACTAGTTTTGATTAAAGAAAAAAAAAAGTTTTTTTTTTTTTGGTTGCAAAGCTATTTTAATTAATGTGAGGATTGAACTAATGAACTCTTAGTTAAAGACCTAATATATCAATTGAGCTATGCTCGATTTGACAATTTTTTTTTTTTAAAAACTATTTTCTCTTGGTTGTCCCATATTTGAAAGAATTTCTTATATGAACGGATGGTTTCAATTAAAAATACATATAATTTAAATTATATATATATTTTTTTAATTTTGATTAGTTCATATATTATTTTATCTTTTGAATAGGTCTAAACACTATTTACATATATGGGTCCATTTGTCTTGTTATCTATTTTTTACAAATATATGTTTTCAAAATTCAAACTTAAGTTTTGAAATCTAAAAAAAAAAAAGAAAAAAAAAGTTTTTAGAAATTTATTTTTATTTTTGAAATTTAGCTAAAAAATGCTAATATTTTCTTAAGAAATATGAGTTGTAAAACATAATTTTCAAAAAAGGAAAAAAAAATCAAATAATTATTAAACATGATCTTAATGTTTTTCATTCAAAATTTAATGGCAAGAAATTTTTTTTAGAGATCAAAGATATTTTTGAAACTTTTTAAAATTTATGAATATTATTGAAACGAGATTCATAATTCAACAATATTTTATATAATTTGTCCTTTTTTTTTTTTTTTAAGTTCCGTGACCAAAATGTTTGAAAGTTGAGAGACGAATATAAATAAATAAATATGTGTATTTTTTTTCTTTCTTTTAAGTTTAGAGTTTAAAACCATGAAAGTTAGAGACCATGACATGAGATAAAGATATGAGTGGATTAGTAAGCGGACTAAAATTTCTACGGACTTACACTAAGAAAAAAATATTTTTTGTTAGAATATAAGATTACAAGTGTGGATCGTACTAATTAAAATTCGAAGATTCGCAGATAATTAATGTATTTTTTTTAAATAAAAAAATTAACATAATGTATGACTTAGTGATTGTGAGGTCAGATGTTCAATTACAATTAGGGGTTGTTTGGGGCGCTGAGTTGATTATTATAGTCCGTGGTTATAATAATGTGTTATAATAGTTGTGAATAATAAATATTATTTAAGCTCGCCAAACATAGACGGGTTATAATAACCCAACACAGGTCCGGTTGGGCGCTGGATTTTTCCACTTCATAAACTCCGTCGAGTTCTTCAAGTACTTCCTCCACCCAAATGATACTGTTCATTGCTTCATGGGCTAACCGATTCTCCGATCTCCGACAGTGACGAAAGGAACATCGCCTCAACCGATGAGATTTTGCAATTAACCACCCGAAGGGAGTCTGTTTCAGTCTCCATGACCTTGAAGCCAACTTCTTCAGCTACAAAAAGCCCTTATCAGACCGCCAATGCCTCTAATTCATCAACGTTTGTCAAATACTTGAACCATTTTGTTAAGGTAAGCATAACTTGGATAGCCACATCTGTGTTCTTCTTGATGGTTCCTTCATTATTGTTTGTGTGTGCTGTTGGGGTTGAAAATTTCCATTAAACGAACAAAAATCTTAATCTTAAATTATTAATGTATTAAGTTAACCATTAAACGAACAAAGAAGTCTGTGGTTGATGACCAAGAGATTTGTGGTTCGAATTACTCCACCCAACGTATTCAAAAAAAAATAAAAATAAATAAATAAAATAAATAAAATATTAAACGAACAAAACTTGCCAGTTGCAACTTCTAAAATCAAACTAATATATGTTATATCCTTAAAAAAACAACAAATTAATATTGTCTCCAAAAGTAAAAAACATAGTAAAAAAAATTGTAAAAGATGTAAATTTAGAGTAAAATAATTAAAAATATAGCACTTTTTAAAAAAAATTGCAGATGTGCCAATTTTTATCACTGATAGTATGGTTTATCACCGATAGAAGTCTATCGCTGATCTGTCTATCACCTTAATTTTTTTTATAGAATTTTAGTCTATGATAGTAGTGTATCAATAATAATCATATATCATCGATAACTTAGATTAGTCCTAGTCACTGATTTTTTCGTCATATTTACAAAATATTTTAAATTTTGTTAAAATTATAATTATTTTAGATTGCTATTTTGTGCAACCCGCACAAACATAGTGGGTAATTCTGCAATGTCCTAAAACTAAAGCCAAACAGAAATCAACTGTCAACCAAACGGACAGTTTCGAACCCGCGCCGAAGAAGAGTAACCAAAGAGAAAATATGAGACTGCTCTCTACATTTCGTACCCAAAAACCCCCAATTTCAAATCCACAAGTTTCGAAACCTTCTTCTTCTTCAATCAAGGATCCATCTACTGCAACATTGATCGTCAAATCAAAGCCGAATCCGAAGCAATGGTGTGCGTATCTCATCATCTCCTCCAATTCCCCCATCAAAACCTATGTTGGGGTCACCCTCGACTTCGATCGACGGTATGTCCAATTTCTTCTCTAGGGTTTCTTGTTTCAAGCACAGATTCCATGATTTGATGTTGAAAATTTACCTGGGTCATGTTCGATCAACCTTCTGAAGTGGGGTTTCCAGCTTTTAGCTTAGTCATTTGGCTTGATATTGTTAAATCTTAATCACCCATCAAACCTAAAAGCTTTTGACGAGTTAAGATAATTTAATACTTAATCGATAATACTTGTGTGTTTGGAAATTTGCACAGGGTCGGTTATTAATATTAATTAATTGGATAGGAAATGAGGTTCGTATATATGATGTCTTGTTATGTAAATAATAAAGGGAATAAAGGGAATAGAGGAAATGAGTTCAAACCATAGTGGCTACATACCTAGTATTTAATATCTTACGTGAGAACCAAATGTAGTTGGGTCAAACTGTTGTCTCATTGGCAAGTTGGTCTGGACACTCACGAATTAAAAAGAAGATATCCTGCGTTGATACTATGTTAAATCACCAATGAACTCAATAGTTTAAACCTTAGTCGATGAGTTATGGTAAATTTAATATCTTATCAATATTTTACCATGTATTTGGGTGAAATAGTGCATTTGTTTTAAGAAACATGCTTGAATTGTGCGCTTGTTATGGATATAACATTGTAACGATGGATTTGGTGCAAGAAGATGAGGTTTGTCTTGGAAAAAAAAAAACTCGGGTTTAGTTTTTTTATTGATGGTTTCCAAGTTGAACCTGCTTGATTAATCGGTTGATGTGTTCAATTTTTTATGAGTTTGTAAGTTAGGGAGTATTAACCATCAAAGGTTGGCCTAATGGTCAAGAAGGGCCTTGAGACTATTAAAGCCCTCCTAGAAGGAATGAGTTCAATCCTTGGTCACCTACCTAGGAATTAATTTCCTACGGGTTTCCTTGACAACCAAATGTTGTAGGATCAAGCGATTTTCCTGTGAGATTGGTCGAGGTGCGCGTAAGCTGTTATGGACACTCACGGATATCAAAAAAAAAAAAAAAAGTTAGGGAGTATTTTGGGATATCATTAACCTGTTGTGGTATTTTAGAGTTCTATGTTATGAGAGGATAGTGGAGTTTGAGGGATGAGAAGACTTCTGGCTGAAATGATTTCTGCAAAATGAAGTACTGTTCAAGATGTTTCATGGTTCTTTTTAAAGGACAACCATCTGACCCTACAACATTTGGTTGCTAAGAAAACTCGTAGGAAATTAATTCCTAAGTAGGTGGCCACCAAAGATTGAACCCATTCCCTCTAAGAGGGCTTTAATAGTCACAACGCCCTTTATGACTACTAGGCCAACCCTTAATAGTTGATGTTTCAAGGTTCTTATTAAGAGATATGCTTCGAATGTTTTTTTTTTCCAGATCTATCCTCCCTCTAGAGAATTCCTTTGCCAAAGAAGTTTGCAATTTGCAACTTTTACATGTCCTTTATGCATAAGAGGTATTCAAACATTTCTTAATGTCATAAAGTTGTATTCTTTTACAGTTTGAAACAACATAATGGTGAAATAAAAGGTGGTGCAAAAGCAACTCGAGCAGGACGACCCTGGATCTATGCATGCACAATTCATGGTTTTGAAGACCAAAGTCAAGGTATCCATTTAACATAGAATTTTTAGAATCATGCAGTAGTTGGGTTCCGATTTCAAGGGCATTGCTTGGTTATTTGTGATTGTAGTGATCCTCGACATTATGTTGCCTTGAGTTCTGAAAACATGAGATCCTAGTTTCTTTGTTGTGCCAGTGATCTTGCTAAGTTAGATGACAGTGGTCAGATGTATTTCTGATTTTCTGGCATTGTGAGAAAGAACTATTTCCCTGAGAAACGATCTTTATTTACTGCTCTTCCTTAACATTTATTATGAGATGCATCTTTGGACTTTGGATGGGAGCTTACACAGATGTTTATGTGAGAATTGAGCTCAAAGCATTACTCTTTAAACTTTTACATTTTCTTAAAAGCTTGAAAATACTATACTTGGTGGAGAGAGACATCATAGCATAAGTTAAACATGCAACACGTGGAAATTAAGTTCCCACTCTTGACCCATGTAACATGTCACACCAAGTAAAAAGTGTAGAACGATTAGCTTATATGGACCACCATCATATAACCATTTATCCATGGAAATGGCTTCCCATGTCAGGTAAAAGCTCCCCATATTGGGTAGAAGTGCAGTAGGGGATAATGGTACAAAAAATAATAATGTGCTAATGTGCTAGACCTTTGATAAGTGAGTGTATAGGCGTAAGAGAGATGGGGAAGGGAGGGTGGAATGACTTAGAATGTAGCGGGAATTGTAAAGGTTAGGATGGATGCAGATGCAACTAGTTAGTTAGACGAGCGGGAAGGGTGCGGGTTAGGAGTATCTAGGAGTTACGTCAGGACGAAGACGGTATTTTAGGCAAGAGTATGATAGAACCCAAATGTATTGGAATATAGAAGATAACAAAATTACAAGATAAACGAAGTAATCTGAGGTACTTGTACCCTCCCTCTCTTGAGATCACTCAAGCCCTAATCCAACTAAACAATTGCCTACCTTCATCCTTTCTAACCCACTCTATTAACAAACTCCTTAGCTAATTACTAACATACGCTTAATATCCCAATAGCATTCCTAATCATTGTCTCATAGGTGAATAGGAGAGATGGAAACTCTCGAATTCTCCCTTAGCTACATATCTGATATCTCTTTATGTAATAAATAAACAGATTCTATCATATTTTTTCATAAAGTAAAGATCTAGAAACAAGCTTATGAATATCATTACTATATCTACCAGAGGAGCAGCAATGAAGGCAATAATAAATACAGAAGCTATACTTTTTGCAGGTGAAAGGAACTGGTACTTTTTTATTATAGTGGATTTCTTTTTCTTTTTTGGGAAAGGAACTGGTACTTTTTGCAGGTGAAATGGTCAAAGACAGTTTCAAGGTCCCATAATCCATTCCCCATTTTTTTTGTAATACACCAGCCAAAGCCATGATATTTATGATTTCCATGGCTGATACAACTATATGCATAAGAAGTACTATTGTTTTGATTCACTTATTGATGCTAAGAAACAAACATATTCAATATTTCATACAGCTTGCATAATACAACTGGTATTCCTCTTGCATAGCAATTTGGTAATTATCAGATCTCAAATTATTTGCTTGTTAAGACTCATACTTCCATAAATGGTTCAAGCTGCAAGTTTTAGATCACTATATATAGTATCCCATTCATCAATCACATGGCATTGAAAGGGAGGTAGTTGGGAGGTGTATTTTTTGCTGATTAGGCAAATGAAGCAACTTTTCGTCATCATTTGGACGACGTTTGGTAAGAGTAATCCGTAGCAATCACTCCGCAACAAAAATCGTCGAGTTTCACTTGTGTTTGATGATTGAACCACCATGACTTGGTTGGCCTAGTGGTCAATAAGGATCATGCAAATAATAAAAGGCTTAGAGGGAATGTGTTCAAGCTATAATGGTCACCTACCTAGGATTTAATATCCTACGAGTTACATTGACAACTAAATGTAGTAGGGTCAGACGATTGTCCCGTGAGAATTGTCTAGATGCGTGCAAGTTGTCTCAGACATTCACAGATATTAAAAAAAAAAAAAACTTGTGTTTGATGATTGTATGTTATGTATGGAGTGCTGAATTAATTTGATGAAGGTCTTGTTTCTGGTTGCATTTATGATTTATGTTTCTATGAACATCCTTCACGTTCGTGTCCCTTAATCATTCCTCAGAAATTTCATCCAACACAATGATAATCAAAATTTTCTCGAGTTTTTCGATCAGTACATGTTCTGTAAAATCATTCCCACACCATACCTGATGCTGTTTTTATATACTTTGTATGCAGCTTGTGAGTTTGAATCAAAATGGAAAGAAGTTTCAAGGAAAATGTCCCATAAGAGGAAGGAGGATGACATGGGAAAGCAAGTAGATGATCAAACATTAAGGTTGCTCAAGAACAGGCAAAGAGCTCTAGAAAAAGTGAAGTGTCTGTTTGATTGCAGTCAATTTGAGTTTGATTGGCAATTGGATCCTTTCTGATTCTTTACATGGTTGGGGTTTTCTTTTTTCTTTTACAATATTTATCTTTTTATCTTCAATTCTATGAATTGAAATTAGTAAGAAAAGTTGTTTATAAGATAAATGTCTCATATTTAAAATTGTGTTATTTTTCATTGTTCTAATTCTAAAGCAGTATGTATGTGTTAACGACCACGAGGTCTGTGGTTCGAATCCCCCACCCCCAATGTACTCAAAAAAAAAAAAAAAAAAAAATTCTAAAGCAGTATTTTAAGTTTGCAAGTGTAATGAAATTGCTCCAAACACTGGTGTATTGTAGACCCTCCACTGGTGAAGTATATATATATATATTAATTAAACTAAAATAAAGGAATAGAAAGGTTTGAGACTAAAATAAAATTTTAAACTGAATAGGGTGAGAATGAATTTTAACATTAAAAAAAGCTGGCTCTTAAAAGATAATAATTTTAAATGCCACTTCTTCATTTACATCCCAATATGTTTGAAGAATTTTGATATCTTGGAGGGTGAAATTAAAACTTTTGAAATAGATGAAATTGAAAAATAATTTTATTTTTAGTTCCCCCAACTAGTGGGGTGAAGGGATTCAACCATTTGATCTCTTGTTTAAAATTGAGTTGAATTTCTTTCATGTCTAGGGATGAATTAGAAATTAATTTTAAACTAAAGTGACCAATTAAAACTATAGGGACGAAACATGTCACTTTTAAAATTTCAGGGACTAAATAGAAACTAATTTCAAATCTCACGAACCAAGTGCGAATTTTACCAAAAAGACACTAAAAAAAGTATCTTCACTCAAATATAATATCAATCATAATATAGTATAGCCAACTTGAGCATCACCAAGTAAAATTGGCTAAAAAAGAGAGAAAATAAAATCTAAGATATTATAACTGACTAAATTAATTAACTCGATACAACTGTCAACCTGAGCATAACTCAATTGATTAAGCCAACAAGAGCATAGTTTAACTGACATGATGAATGAACTAATGACTATGAAGTTCTAGGTTCAATCCTCCACTCAAAAAAATAAAATAATAATAATTGAAAATATAACTGACATGATGTATATACTAATGACTATGAGGTCCTAAGTTCAATCTCCCACTCAAAAAAATAAAATAATAATAATTGAAAATATAACTAGGCATAGTATCTTCACTCAAATATAATGTCAAACCGAATATTTTATGGTCAACTCGAACATAACTCAAATAAAATTAATTAAAAAAACAAACCCAAGAGCTTATTACTAACTAGATTGATTAAGGTTTAGGTTGGAATTTTTTTTGACAGGAAAAGGGGATTCGAACTTGAGACCTCTTGCTCATAGTTCATATATTATGCCGGTTTAGTTTGGAATTGCAGTAGCTTCTAGCTTTTAAAATAATTGAGTAGCATGAAGTTAATTAGTGTTTGGTAAATTTCAGATTTATAAACCTAGCTATTTTGACCAAAATATAAATCTATTTCAATAATTAAGTATGAGTTTGTATACTTAAAAAATCTGATTATAGTGTTTGGTAAATTACTATTAAATTTTTATGAAATAACTATAGGGCTGGTTGCACAAACAGCAATCAAGCTCAAAATAATTGCAAATTTAGCAAAGTTTAAAACTTTTTGCAAATATGACAAAAAATTAGTGACTATCAGACTTGATGACTATTACTGATAGACTTCTATCACTGATAGACTATATTGACAAAATTCTATAAAAAAAACTGCTATTAGCGATAGACCATGCTATCCGTGATAGAAATTGTCATATCCGCAATTTTTTTTAAAAAAGTACTATATTTTTAATTATTTTACTCTAAATTGACATCTATTACAATTTTTCATAACTAAACCAAAATATAAATCTATTTCAATAAATAAGTATGAATTTGTATTAATATTTTATTAAGAACAATGAAATCGAGACATAAAAAAAAAAAAAAAAAAAAAAAAAAAAAAAAAAAAAAAAAAAAACTATCCCTAACAGCTTTTATAAATCAACATAAATTAAAAAGTGATGTTATTGAAATTATATAAAAATCGTTTTACCAAACATAAAAAACAGTAAAAGAAAATGCAACTCAACTCAAATATCAAATTCCATACTCATAATAAATTATTCAATTAGACAAAAACAAAATTAATTCCAATTAGGCAACTCTTTAATTGTCGTTTTTCCTCTTTTCTTTGTTACCATATTTGGCTTCATAGTCAAAAGTCATATTAATATATATATTTTATTTTATTTAGTAAATAAAATTCATATTAATAAACATTAGTCTAATCTTCCAAGTAATTTCACGACAAAAAAAACATGTCAACACGTACAACCTGTTTACAATTTAATAATAAGATAAATTCTTAAATTCTTAAACCAAATAAAATAAAATTAAATTAAAATACAATTTTCAAACTCCTTTGTCCTTTCATGAAAAAGTTGAATAACGCCAATGCCACCACATGCCTCATGAATCATGCTCATACAAATTTATTAAACTAATATATATATTTTAATAAAATTAATATATTCTTTCCTTAAAAAAAAAAAGTAAAACTTTTTAAATAGAAATAAAATTATAATTTTGATAATTTTTTCTTTAGTTCAACCAAACATGTTTCGAAGTCGGAATTCAAACTTCTAACTTCTTAGTTGAAGATGTCTAAATAATTTAAATCATATTCATCCACTTCAAATTTACTTTTAAAGTTATGTCTAGTAAATATCTAAACTTTAAAAAAATATATTTAATAAATATTTAAACTTTTAATTTTATATCTAAAATAATTACTTTCAACTTTATATAATAAGTCCCTTTTTCTTCATTTAAAAATCATGGAAACCATTAGAAAAATACTTACATAATACTCATTGATAGAGATGAATCAACAACAACAACAACAACAACAACAACAACAACAAAAAAAAAAAAAAAAAAAAAAAAAAAAAAAAAAAAAAAAAAAAAAAAAAAAAAAAAAAAAAAAAAAAAAAAGTGATGGCTTAAAACTGATTTTAAATTATACTTACAGACAGAGTTCAATGAATTGTAAATTATATATTTGGTATGCAATTGTTAACTTCTAGACAAAAGTGATGGCTTAAAACTGATTTTTTTTTTTTAATTCGGTAAGTTTCGACGAAGTTATTTAACAGTGAATTTTGTGCAAAATTTAATATTCATTAAATTAGTGAATTTTCATAGTTTTTTTTTTTCTTAAATCGCTCGCGTCTATTCGGGTATTCGTTTACCCACATTTTTTTCTTCTCAAAATTGAGTATAATTCATGAGTAAAACTTAGTCGTAGGCTGGGCTACAACTATCTTTTGCAATTCAGTCACGTGACAAATTTTGATTGATTAAGTATTATGTTATTATTTTTAATTAAAAAATCATATTTACTGGTCAGGTCGTCACGTCACTTCAACTTTTTTTTTCCTTGCTTTTTTTCCTCTTCTTCGTGGTTTTTAATTTTCGATTTTACCCTTTTCTATTCAATTCTCTCCAATATCTCTTTCTTATTAATGATTTGAATTTTTTTACTAAGATTTGAAAATAGCAAATCATCGATAAAAAAAAAAAAGAGATCCTATGACAATTTTTAATAATAATAATAATAATAAGATCTAAAAGCTCACATTTGAAAAATGTTTACTAAAATTTGACAGTAACAAATCGATAAAAAAAAATCCTGGGACAATTTTTAATAATAATAATAATATCTAAAACCTCATCATTGTCCAACATCCTATGACATTTATTAATAAAATTCCTCTTTTCTCTTCTATCTATTTTCTTTGTTCATTTCAAGTTTTCAACTCAATTTCAATTCATTTATCATAAAATAAATAATTAACTATTACTTTTCTAAAATTCTGCAATAAAATTTCTCTTTCCTCTTCTATCTAATTTCTTTGTTCATTTCAAGTTTTCAACTCAATTTCACTTCATTTATCATAGAATAAATAATTAACTATTACCTTTCTAAAATATTCTGTCAATTTTCGCTATGGTATGAGACATATGGAGAGATTAAGAAATGTTTACTAAGATTTGATAGTAGCAAATCATCCATAAAAAGAGATACTGGAGAGAATTGAGGAGGGAAGGAAAAAATTAGAAATTGAAAGTTATAGAGAAGTGGAAAAAATGAAAGAAAAAAAAAGGTTGAAGTGACGTGAGACATTAAATAAGATTTTTTTAATTAAAAAAAATAACATAAAACCTCGTCAATCAAATTTTGACATATTGTTGGACTGCAAAAGATAGCTCAGTCAATTTACTCATAATTCATCATGTTAATGTAAAGAAGTCGGCGAAAAAGTGGAGAGGAAACTCACCGGAGTGATTCTTCTTTGAAACTCTTCTGTCTTGTGACCATCCACATTTAAATTGGATAAAAATTACAATATTGATCTAAATTCAACATTTAAATTGATAAAAATTGATACTCCAATTTTGTAAAAAAAAATAAATCATTTGACTTGGAATGAAATTAATTTCAAGGGTGTGATAATCTCACCCGTCACAGTTTTGAGAAACGCGCCAAAAGCCGCGTACTCGTCAAATATTCTAACGTCCGCATTAAACCTCACAAACTGCGGAAAAAATAGCCAAAAACTCGTCATCATCACGAATCCCACCGTCAACGGCACCGATACAGCTCGCGGCGGCCGGAACCTCCCTCCAACCGCCATCTTCACCGCCATCTCCGCCGCCAAGCAAACTCCATGTACCAGAAAGAAGCAAGTCACCTCCCAAGTCGGCGCCATTCTCCCCATGTAGTAGTAGATCAGTTCGTGCATCAGGCCGGAGACGGCGAACGTCGCCATCACCGCCATCAACGCCGCCGGTTTCCTCCCCACGACGGCAGCAGCGAGTTTCCTGCACGGATCGTAGACGGCGAGGCGGAGGATTCTGGAGGTCATAAGATTCCATCGCCGCCCCCAAAAGTCCTGCAACGAATCGGAGAGGTACGGCTCGTCGAAATACGGCAATAACTCGACTCCAAGCGCCGCCTTGGCGAGGGCGGCGGAGCCGCCGATGAGAATTTCGAGGAGGAGGTAAATTACCAGGGAGAAGAAAAACAGGGTTAGGTTTGGATGGAATCGATTTTTGAAATAGATTGCGGCGATTGTGAAAATGAGGAACCCCAATTTGGAGGAGAAGCTGAAATGGAGAAGCGGACGGGGATTGGGGGCGGGTTGGTGATCTGGGATTTCGATTGGGAGGGATCCGACGGCGAGGAAGCGGGGGAGGGAGGAGGAGGCGGCGGCGGAGCAGAGAGGGCCGTTTCCGAAGGCGAAGAGGAGGAGCTTGAAACTGGCGAGCCAGGCGACGAAGAAGCCGACGGCGCCCTGGAAATGGATGGTTTGAAACTGGAGAGGAATGTAGAGGAAGAGGAAGAAGAAAGGGAGGATTGAGAGGAATTTGAGGAAGCCATTTGGGATTGAGTTTCTGATGGAGAAGCAGAAACAGAGGGAAGATGAAACCAGAAACAGAGTTTGGAGGAAGATGCGAATCTCGGCCGCCATTGATGGAGAATCCGAAATGCTTGAGATTGAAAATAGTTCCAACATATTATTATTGTTCAGAATTCAAATGTGAAGGAGATCTCTTTTTATAATGCAACCCTAATTATTATTATTGTTTTCTCTTTGGAAAAATCAAATTAATGGGTGTCGTGGGATCAAGGAAATTCACCACAAATTATTTATTTATATTTCAAACAAATGGAGGGGAAGATTTGTGGTGAGATAATACAGACTTTCGAGCCTCTAACTTTTTGATCGAAGATCTATATATATTAATCGGAGTTGTGCTCAAGTTATAGTAGAGAGATTGAGATGGTCGAGTAAATTTCTAATGATTAAGAGCATGTGACTATTTGATAAGGGACTTTTAAAGGACATGTAATAGTTTTTTTGTTTTTGTTTTTGAGTACATTGGGGGTGAGGAGATTCGAACCACATACTTCTTGGTTATCAAGACATACATATGTCAGCTGAGTTATGTTCGCTTTGGCAAAGAACATGTAATAGCTATTGATGATGAGTCCTAGTATATTATGAATAGTGGGTAAAGATAGTGAATCATCCACATATCGTTTTGATTGTAGCCAAGGAAAAGATTTGATTTGCTCGTCAACGTCATTAATGCTTTTGTGGGGCGTAATTTTTCTTTTCTTATTTACTAATTTGAATGGAATAGAGATTTTTTAATAAAGGGACAAGTTGTTATGTATTTTTTGTGAGAGATGTCGATAAACAAAGTTATTTCATGTATAAATGAAATGAAAGGCTCGCTAAATAGAGAGACTATAATCTTTAGAAGAGTGTGAACATTTACACCAATGCACGAAGCATAGAAAATAAGTAAATGAAGGAAACCTCGAAAGAATCACATGTGTCTGTTTGAAGATCCTCTAATCTTCAAAAAGACAAAAGAAAGATGATCGATTAATAGCCATGGAAAGGGTTTTTGCATCCCTTTTATAAAAGAATGATCCTAAAAAATCAGGGATAATAGGTCGAAAATGTTCCTAGCAAAGTCGTATTCCATCCAAAAAAAAAAAAAAAAAAAATTTGATCGAACAACATTTCAATACTAACGAGCAAAAGAACAATATCCGAAAAGATGACAGAAGAATCCAATTTTTTTTTCTTCGAAAAATGCAAACTTTATTAAACTTGCGTAATAATGCTAGTAGAGTTACAATAACTTGCATCATAACTTGCATCACAAAAGGGAATTCTAAGTCCAAGTTAGTTAGTCAAAACGAGCATGGCTCAGCTGACATATGTATGTGTTGACGACCAAGAGGTCTGTGTTTCGTATCCCCACCCCAATGTACTAAAAAAAAGTCCAAGTTAATTATGCACATAATTTATAAATATAATGATTTAAAACGACACTAAAATACAATTTTTAAAAGTTTAATTGCTTTTGAGTTGTGGGGGTGGGAGTGAGAGACTCTTTGTCAAGTAAGGGAGTTATTATTTAGATTAGTATTCGAGCCTTTCATGATTCTTGTTACGATAGAAAATCGAATAACAAAGAACAAAATAAGTGCAAAAAAAAAAATATCGACACAGATTTACGTGGTTCATTAAGCAAAAGAAAGAGAACAATTATTGTTACGAATATGAGAGAATTACAAATGACAGACTAGGGCGGCTGAAGTTATTAGAAAATTTATATATATTATAATGACCTAATACAAAATGAGACAAACCTCAAAACAAATAATAGATTCATAACAGATTCAATGTTGTTGCGATGAGAGTCTTGTTATTAGAACAAGTGAATAACTTGATTTAGATGTGAGTAAGGTAGTCATATTATTATTATTTCTTGTAATGAGAAATATTATTAAGACAACTTAAAAAGAGAAAATATACAAAGACATTTGTGGGGACAGACACTCCTGTTGGGATGAGAAGACATCATAGTATCTTCAAGAAAGCTAAGGAGAGGAAAACAACCATTCCAATTTGACATTTTGACGTCTACTTCACATGGGCAAACGATTCAATGTCGGGCATCAGTCTCTACCAAATTTCCAACTTCTTCAATGAAATCTCAACCAATTCCGTGTAATATTCATCTTCATTGTTGATAAGCCTCACAATCGTTTGAGTAACTGAGATGTGTAATGCCTTCCTACCATCTTTGTTTGCCAAAGCTTCTAACCACTCGATGTTTCAAAACACGCGAGATACACCTCTGACCTGACCTGCCTGCAACAACTCTCTAGACCAATTTTGAAGGACCTACCACCGATTCCCCGTCTGGAGCTTCGGATTCCAAGTCGCGTCACGGGAAAACTTCCACATAACCTTCGAAGGGTGATACCATCTAAGCCTGACCTACTATACATACCCTATTTTGACGTTGGGAGTAATTTTACCAATTAATATTTAGAAAGTGTACTGTGATGTTCAATAACATATGTGATGAAGGGATTCAAACCTTTGACATTTTAGTCAGATGATATATGTTTTAACTAATTGAGTTATGTTCATGTTTGTCATAATTTTTTTTTTAATTTTTAACGAAATTTACATCTACTATAGATGTGATCAAAATCCTACATTATTATTTAAATAAGAACAATATATTCTAGAACCATGAGAAGGTCTAAAAATAAACCTCCTCAAGTTAGATCCTAAAATAAATAATATATATTATATTAATATAAATATTAATTTTTATTTTAATTTGGGTGTGGTGAGTTGAAGTTGTTTCCTATGATATTAATTATTGTATTTGCTAAGGATTGTGTTAAAAAAAAAAAAAAAAAAAAATCAATTTATACCTTTAAATTTTGAAAAGTTGTGTCAATTAAAACCAACAATTGTATCAATTTAAACTCTGAATTTTTAAAAATGTATCAATTTACACTTCTGTTAGGATTTTATTTTTAAAACGTTAATTTAAACACATGAAGACTTATAATTTTAGCAATTAAATCCATAAACTTTCATAAATGAATCGATTGTATGAAAGTTTAAGAGTTTAATTGATAAATTATAAGTCTTCGCACGTTTGAAAATCAACATTTTTCTAAGAGACGGTGTAAATTGACACACTTATAAAAATTTAGGGTTTAAATTGATACAATCATTAGTTTAGAGTTTTAATAGATACAACTTACAAAGTTTAAGAGTATAAATTGATTTTTAGAAGAAAAAAATAATAATAAATTAGGGTAATTGTCTTATCTTATTAGGTCATCTAATGCCTTCAATTCCATGCCATGCAAAATCCCACTCACAAATGACATCACCCTTTAACAAACTTCTATAAATGGAAGCTATCTTTTTTTCTTTTCTCTAAACAATAATATTACAATTTACGAGGTAGAAAATGTAACAAGATTCGAACCTACTCTCATTTATCTTTGATATTTGGACAACGTTGTCAAATATCAAAGATATGTCTTACGTTTGTGCTTCTTTTTCTATATTGCAAATGTGTTTACCATATCGACATATTGAGTTGAAATTAGAGCAGGTTTGGAGAAGAATATCAACATTCAACCAAATCAGGCATTGAAATATTTGGCCAAAGAAAAGGAACTATGATAAACTAACTTCATTAACCTAAACAACCTCAAATTTTTCATATCAACATTGAACCAAGCAATTTTTTTTTTTTTTTTTTTTTTAACGTGTGGATGGAAGATTCAAACATCTGACCTTTCGGTCAATAGGTCATACATAATATATCAGTTGAATTATACTCATATCTAACAATATGGAACCACAAATATTACTTGAACTATGGTTAAATCAACTAATATCTTACTAAATTGAAGGAATTGTCATATAGTTTTTCAATTCAATAATTATAGGATGGAGATCGAACTATTGATCATTCATATTGTACTAGATGTTTTATTATAAGCTTTGTTGATATTGACAAGTTGGATAATATTGAAATTATAAATTAATAGATATTTGTATATATCATAAAATTGAAAAGAATATTATTAATATACTAACCAATAGTAATAAACAAACTTTTATGAGTGTGTTAATTTACACTATGACTTATAAGTGAATCAATCAAAGTTTAGGAGTTTAATTAATTATAAGTCTCAACTGTGAAAAAAAAAAAAAAATCTGACGTCAAATAAACAATTTCTCCAAATTTCAGAAATTAAAATGTCGATTTTGAAAATTTATGACCCAAATACAACCCAACCAAAATTTAGTAACCAAAATATATTTTTCCTATGTTCAGTTATATAGTTTATTGAATAAATACTTGCACTAATAAATTTAATTCATTGATAGAAATTACTTAAAAAAAATCTTTATTTTTTAAATTAATAACAAATACGGGACCTCCGACCTATTTAATTCATTGATAGAAATTACTTAAAAAAAATCTTTATTTTTTAAATTAATAACAAATACGGGACCTCCGACCTTATAGAAAGTAATACATATCCACCAAGTTATGTTTACTTTGGTATAAACTATGTTTCTTTTTATCTTAAAAAAACAATATCTCCTTCTTTATCCATAAAATCAAGAAATATTAATAATGCGGACCGAATGCTATTGTTAATTTTAAATTTTGAATGCAGAATGAAGTGCAGAATGAGTCGTTTTAAAAAAATTATAGTTCATATTTTTTAGCAAAGAAACACAACATAAAAAAATTAAAGAAGCCAAAGATTAGAAGTAGAGTTTCAGAAAGCCACTCAGGTGGGCTTCCTTTCCACAGAACTCCTCCACATTAGAATAACGAGCCAGAACATGAGTGACTGAATTTTGAGTCCTAAAAATATGATCAAAATAAAAAAAAATTGCACGAGAGGCAACCTGCTGATGAATTTCGACAAAAGAAAGACCCACTTCTAATAGGTCATCTTCTTCTGATCACTCTATATGAGTTTAATCATCTGTAAGCAGTCAGACTCCACGTGAATAAAATCAGGACAACTCAGAGGAATAAACTTAAGTCTCACACAAATAGCTTGAGCTTCAAAAATATTTATCAACCATTTCTCTCTAGACGAACGACAACCAATTCGACAGTTGAGTCTGGAATGACTCTTGCACATCACTTCTTGATTGAATCCCAAATAGCATCACAGTTCAGATTCCACCTCTTTAACTTGGTGAGGGATGACTTATCTTAAAAATAGAATAAAGATATTTAATTAATGCTAAAATTGAACTTTGACCTCTTAGTTAAAGGGCACAACCTTATGACAATTGAGTTATGCTCGAATTTATATTTTAAAAAAAAACACATGCATCAAATAATATTTTTTTAAAAAAATCCCAAAGTTGGAGTCCATCTCTTGAGGCTTCCACTTCTTTGACTTTGACTTTGATTTTTTTCTTTTCATTTGCATAAACTTGCTTCCAATTACTTATTTTTAATAGACATTTGAATCACTTGATGGGCTACAAATATTTTAAGTTTCCAAATATTCCTTTGAAAAAAAAAGATTTTCCAAAGATTTTATACTTTTCATTTTATGCACTTACTCATTTTAAATTGATTTCCTCTGTCTAGAAGGTGAGATGATAAATTTAAAAGAGTTTGAATTTTGGATTGGATCATGTTTCATATATGAAATCATATTTCTCACATTTATTTTAGTACACCCCACAACATCATCACTAATTCATATATAATGTCCGTGAACACAAAAATAAATTAAATTATTAATTTAGTTCCTATGATAGATTTAGTTTCTTTCATATAATTACCATATTAAATACGTGTTATATTTATTATATACATATGGAGTAAAAAAATTTATGTTTTTTATTGGTTGACTAAGTAGTTAAAACTTAAAGTAAAGTAAAGAGTTATAAAAAAAAAAATTAAAAAAATAGAACTTAAAGTAAAGTTAACAAATAGTGAAATGGTGAATAAAAAACGGTTTAGAGATGATATATCCATGAAATAAATAAATAAAAGTTGCACTCACATTATTCATCTATTCATCAATAATTCATAAAAAAAAAAAATTAGAGACCAACAAATAATTTATTATGGTGTAAGATTTCGAACTTTTATAATAGAGATTATTATTATTAGGAAAATTGTAACCATGCCAATTTACAATACATGTTTTTAAAATTTTTGCTGATATGACAATTTCTATCGCTGATATCTTATGGCTGATAGAAGTCTATCGCTGATCACCTCAGCTTTTTATAGATTTTTGTCAGTGATAATAGTCTATCACTGATAATAGTCTATCGCTGATATCTTATGGCTGATAGAAGTCGTTGATCACCTCAACTTTTTATAGATTTTTGTGATAATAGTCTATCACTGATAGAAGTCTATCAGTGATATGATAAAATCTATCAGTGATAGAAACAATTTTTTTTACCATATTTGTAAAACATTTTAAAGTTTGTTAAATTTTCAATTAGTTTGGAGCTGATTGCTATTTGTGCAACCAGCCCTTATTGTTTTTATTATTATTTAAAACGTTGAACTATATACATACACTGCTTAACATGTAAAAATACCATTTAAAATAAATGGAAGTTTTGTATTTGTCTCCATTAAGGAGCATTTATAAATGGAAGTTTTACTTATTCATCCTTTTATAATGTTACCAAACGAAGTACGTTGTCTTATTTTTATTATTTTTACACCTATAAGTCAAAATTGTATTAATCTACTTTTTCAATCCTTTAGCTTTTATGTTCTTCACATAATTAAATTTGAGTGTGACGATTTTGACTAGGTGTCAATAAAAAAAATGAAATAATAAATTAAAGGTTAAAATATATATAAATATAAAATAACCAATTAAGCGATATAATGAAGTCGGGACGATACATGACACCATTATTTCCTTCTTATCATCGTAATGTCAATTAGGGGGTTTTGCACATATGACCCCCTCAGCATCGTAATGTCAATTGACGATCTAACACTTTAAAACAACACATGTTTTATGACATTTTGCTGACCTCATCAACGCGTGAAAATCGAGCTTACCCTCTACTCGCTTCATCCCTCTTATCACGATTTTCATCTCCTTCTTATCACGACGATTATCACTCTCTCATTCTCGATTTTATTTCTTCATCTCTCCCTTTCGTGTTGTTTTTCGTCATCCGGCCAGAGAAGAAAGAGATGTTGTCGTCGGACCACATTCTTCAAAGGAGTCGGTTATCAAATCGACGTCAATCTCTGTGAGATCATTGCAAATTCTTCGAAGCGTTTGAGACAGCGACGAAGAAGAAATTGAATTCGAATCAGAAGAATCGAAGCAGCCAACGACCATGGAGGATGGTTGTGGAGCGAGAAAGTTGGCGAAAAAGAAGTTTCTTCTCTCCCATGTGTTTAGAAAGAGAAAGAGATGAGAGAGAGTGGTGAAAATTTTAATTTTTTTTTGTGGGTTTCAATTTGATTTCATCGATGATAAGTCTGTCGGATTCACCACTCCTCATCCCAACTTTGGCTGTATCATTGCAACTCCTCTCGCCGTCGCGTGGGTGTTGTCATCGGAAGCTCTAGCCGGAGGACGAAAAATGGCTTGAGAAGGAGAAATGAAAAAAGAAAATCGAGAAGGAAAAAGTGAGAATCATCATGATAAGAGGGATGAAATGAAGGGAAGGGTAGGATGAACTTTTCACGTGTTAGTGAGGTCAGTAAAAGGAGATAAATTATGTGTTTTTTATTATTTAGGTCAATTGACATTACGAAGGGAGAGGGAGTCATCTGTGCAAAAACCCCTATATATCTACCACAATATACTTTTAAGAAAATGTCCTTTTGTTTCATTTATAACTTATAAGTTATAGAAATAATTTTGATAAGTAGATGGTGAGGGAACAATTCCATCCATAAACTTTGGTTTATAAAATTAATTAGTATTTGTAATTTGAAATTTATAACAGTTTAGTTCATGAATTAATATGCAACAATTTAGTTTTTATACTTCAAATTTTGCAACAAATTCTCATAGTAAAAAATATCATTAAAATTAAGTATCCATTTTTATTACGTAACGATTTGGTATTTGTAGTTTATAAATATTTTTTATTTTCATAAACTTATCTATATACATATGTAAGAAATTTCATTAGATCCTTTTCTTACATTAGATCCTAATGATATTTTTCATATTAAGAATCGGTACAAATTTTAAAATATATAGATTAAATTTATATAAATATATACTAAAGATGTTTACTAAATTGTTACAAAGTTGAAAATACATATACTAAACACAATTTCCGACAGACGTTATTCAATCAAACATAAATTTCTGCATTAACTTTTTAGTGATTACTTTTTCTTTTTTTTTTTTTAATTTTTGAGTATAATATGAGGATGGAAGATTCGAATTACATATCTCTGAGTAGTCAACATTAATTTTGTAGTGCTTACTTTCATTTAGTCAATGGTTGGTTTCGTGCATTTATTTGCATTTTGCTACACTTATTTTTACTCAAGTTTCAATTTAATTAAATGTGTGTCAAGGAAAGCATAGCTCAACTGACATGATGTGAGAATTATTGAATAAGAGGTCTTAAGTTCAAGGTCGACCATGTTGTCAAAAAAAAAAAAAATACAAAAAAAACAATAATAATAATAATAATAATAATAAATAAAATGTAAAGCTCAAGCCCTAGTAAAAAATGAATGACCTCACTAAATCCATAGATAAAAACTAGTACTTTTTCCCAAAATTTTAAAATACACATTAAAAAAAAAACAATGATTGTTTTTTTCTTTTTCTTTTTTTAGTGGAAGAAAGGTGGGAGATGTGAATTCAAACTTTCGACCTAGTGTAATACCATTGAGTTATGCTGACTTTGGCAAAAACAATGAATCCCTAAAACGTTAGTGTTATGTTCAATTAGCCTCAATCATAAAATTATCAAAAAAAAATTATAATTTAACAATATGTCAATTCAAACATGGCTCAGTGGATAAAATATCAACTATCATCTCAAAGATGATAGTTGTGATCTTCCACCTGCAATTGTTGAACTAAAAAATATACCATATATGAAGATGAGGCTTAAAACATTCAACACATATATTATATTTTAACTAGTTGAAGTTATATGCTCAATTGATTACATTTTTCATATTCCTTAAGTAAAACAATTAAACTAACAAACTTGTAACTTAACTGTGTCATATGTAGTTGTATCTACCAAGTTCATTTAATTATTTATTTTATTTTTTTATAATAAATCTCTAAACTTTTAATGGTGTGTTCCGAGTCTAAATCAATTAACTTCATTTTTTATTATTTTTATTGTTTAATCACGTCGGAGTGAGTGGTGAATGTATATTCAAACATCGAACACATTGTAGGAAAAATGTATAATACTTTAACCTTTATGCCTTAACTAAATTAGTTCAACGCTAAAATAAAAAAATAAAAAAATTAGTTCAACGCAACATTTTGTAACTATATAACTATATTAGCCAAGGAGTACATCCAAATCAACCCGTCCTTAAATAATAGGGCTATTAATATGAATAACCACTTTTCTTTACCAATTTTTCTTTTAAAAAAATAGCCACAAAATTTGTTTGTTTATGTTTTTTTTTATTATTTTTTTTAAATTAGAATAGTCATTACTCAATTAAAACCTATCCTAATTTATTATCAAAAGACCAAAAATCCATTTTTAAATATAGTTTATGATTTCCTAACAGAAAAAAAAAAAAAAAAAAAAAAAAAAAAAAAAAAAAAAAAAAAAACTTTCCATATAACTCTCTCTTTTTAGGTTGAAAAAATATGAATGAAAAGAAACATATATAAAAAACCCAAAATAATATACACCTAATATATAAACTTGAAACACCAACCATAGTTATTATACAAATGATATGCATAATATATAGAGAAATTGTAACCGATGTCAATTTAGAATAAGATAATTAAAAATATAGTATGTTTTTAAAAATTTTACGGATATGACAATTTCTATTGCTGATATCTTATGGCGGATAGAAGTCTATCTTTGATCACCTCAACTTTTTATAGATTTTTGTCACTGATAATAGTCTATCACTAATAGAAGTCTATCAGTGATATGATAAAGTCTATCTGTGATAGAAACAAATTTTTTTGCCATATTTACAAAACATTTGAAAGTTTGCTAAATTTTAGGTTTGGTAGCACAAGTAGCAATCAGGCCCAAACTAATTGTAAATTTAGTAAATTTTCAAATGTTTTGCAAATATGGCAAAAAAATTTGTTTCTATCACAGATAGACTTTATCATATCACTGATAGGATCTTTCACTTTATTATAATATCACGGTGGCCATTGTACGAGCTATGAGTGGCCAGACATATCAGAAATATGTTATTATAATATATTATTATTATTATTATTATTTTTTTTTTTATTATTTTTTTTTTTTTTTGGTGTAACTTGGATCTTTCACAAAATATATAATATATATATTTTTAATAAAGTTTTCAAAATCAAAATTAAAATTTGAAAATTAAAAAAAGTATTTTAAAAAAATACATATTTTGGAATATGTTTAACTAAAAATTCAAACTTTTATTTAAAAAAAATAAAAAATTATAGTAAAAAAATTATGAAGAAACCAACACATGTTTAAAAATAAAAAAAATAAAAATAAAAATAAAGAAAGTATTAAATTTTTATGGACATTTGTAAAAATTAATGAAATATTAAAAAATAACAAAAGGTATAACTAATGTAAATATAATATTATTAGTTATTATTTTAACTAATTACAAAATAATGGCTATAAAAAAATAAAATAATGAAATGTTTATTTTTTATTTGATTTTATTATTATAATTTTACCATAAATATTTTCCCCATCCTTTGGAGAGAAAAAAGAAAGTAGTTGGAACATTGTTGTTTACAAACGCGACAAATATCGCGTATTCCTCAACCACCCTTACGTCAGCCTTACACGTGTTGATGAACGGCGGAAAGAACAGCCAAAAGCACGTCCAGAAGAAGAATCCCACCGTCACCGGAACTGACACCACCGCCGGAAACGGCGGCATCCGCCATTTCTCGATCCACAGACTCTTCGCCACCATCTCCGCCGCCAGACAGCCGCCGTGCAGCACGAAGAACGCTGCCACCTCCCACGTCGGCGGCGGCCACCGGCGGGACATATAGAAGAACATCAGCTCGTGCATCACGGCCGACACCAGGAACGTGGCTGCCAATCCAGCGAGAAGGGCCCAGCGGCGGCCGAGGAGTTTCGCGGCGGCGGAGGTTACGGGCCGGTAGACGGCGGGGCGGAGGATTCCGGTGACGGAGAGATTCCACCGCCGTCCCCAGAAGTCTTGTAGGGAGGTGGAAAGGTAGGGGCGGTGGAAGAGGGGGAGGAGCTCGACAGCGCCGCCGCTTGCGACGGCGACGGCGGTGGCGGCGAGGGCAAGGTCGAGGAGCAAGTAAATGTGGAAACAGAGGAGAAGCCAGTGGAGTTTCTGAGGGAGGAGGTGGGTGTAGTTATAGGCCTTGACCAGCGCCGCCACTAGCAAGATCTTGACGGCGTAGTTTAATGGCGATTCGTGGTGGTGGTTTTGGTTGGATTTTGTATCAATTATTGTGGTTGTTCCGCCATTGTTGGCCGTTTTTGAAGTTTTTTGAAGTGGGTTTTGTTTCAATTTGACGGGGAAGGAAGCTACTGCACAGAAAGTACCTGTTGAAAGAATACGAGTAAATGGTTAATATGATGTATAAATCTATAGATTTTAAGTTTTTAGGTTCACTAGTGTGATTAAGTATTTACAAATAGATCCAAAATCGACCGAACCACTCATAGCTCGTATAGTCGGTCGGTGGCCACTGTACGAGCTATGAGTGGCCAGAAATCGATACCAGTGCCACCAACCACTCTAAAATTATCAGAAATAGACATATCGATAATTGGTATCGATTTCTGGTCAAAATCAATACAGACTTGAATACCCTTAAATAATAGTGGTATGGTGGGATGTTAGAGTCCATTATATATTTTTTAGGTCAACATCATATAAAAATAGAGCTTACTTTCTCTAATCTTTTGGTCGAAGATAAAATAAAATATACGGAATCAACATGTGAATTGTTAACTCGAGCACATAAACTTAATTGGTTAATGCATGTACATACCGAGAGACATTCCGGTGGCGGCCAAGGGGCCTTGACCGGCGGCGAAGAGGAGGAGCTTGAAATTAGCTAGCCAAGCAATGAGAAACGCAGTGAGACCGCCGAGATGGAGCGAGTGGAGTGTAAGTGGAAGGTATAGGAAGAGGCAAATCACAGGAAAAATGAAGATAAATCTTGTAATTCCCTGTCGAAATCTTTTGCCGACGCCATAACAATAACACAAACAGATCCATATTGAAATCCACACTTTGAAGAAGGTCGGAATCTCATCCTCCATTTCTCTACACTTCGCCGGAGCTCCGGTCGCCGACAGCCGAGATGGGATTTTCTTTTTCAACTCAATAATGATGCCATTTATGATCCACTGAGTCGTCTCAGATTTCATCACCCATTTTTAATAACATTATTTTAAAGCATTTAGATCTATTGATGATTTTTGTTAATTATCTTATTTTAACTTTTGTGACATAAGGTCAACATGAGTGAGACATGATCTATCGCTTAATTACGTTGAAGTTTTAGGTTCAATTCCACCAAAAGAAAAAAAAAATTGTAAAAAAAAAAAAAAATCTTTTGCGGAGGAGGGTGTGATTTTTCGATTTTGTCCCTATTTTTTAATTTCATTCCTCCTAGTAATAAATCTTTAAAAATATTTTTTTATTATATTATAATTTTTTTTTTATCCCATAATCACTAATTTATACCTTATATCAGAGTTGACTTATAGTCATGTTAGATAACATCTTCAAGTAATTAATTTTTAAGTGGATGAGAACTTTACTGTCTTCTTTAAAGATTTGATTGATCCCACCCTCCCACAGTGGCTAAACTAAAATAATAATTGGTTGAAGTATAAGTTTAATTTTTGAGCTTTTAACTTTGTATCTATTTCATCTTGAATAAAATAAGAGGTCAGTCGTTATTTTTATTAAATAAAGAGTATCCATATGTTGATCGAGAAATTTCAACCAATCAACGGTCGCCACGTGTGCCGGCGGATCGAATAAACTTAACTGAGCAAATTCGATCATAGCTCAATTGGGCCCAACCCAACCCATTAGGCCCATGAGAAACTCTACTCTTCATTTTGAAGGTTCAAATTTTTTTACCACATTTGAGAGAGAAAGAATGAGATGGTCATACATTAGAGATTGTAATCCAGTACGCAAATTCCGTGTCGATCAACGTACCTCAACGATAATTGATAGTAGGAAATTTAATTCCGAGGTAGGTGACCACCAAAGATCAAACCTATTCCCTCTTAGAAGGCATTGAAGTCACAAGACTCTTTATGACCACTAGGTCAACCCTTGAGAGTTTATATGTAACAAAAATAAATCAAAAGAAAGTTATCACAAATTTGTTTTATTAGTAATTATACAAAATGTAATAGTAGGAGGATGAATTCAAACATCGAGTTTAATCGAAGATATAATATTTTAAATGTATCAATTAAACTATGGTTGAATTAGCTAATTAGCTAAATGATATGTGTTAAATATGATATTTTACTATTAAAATATTTAATTAGTGCAGGGATGAGAGATCAAACCTCTAACATCTTGGTCATTACTTCATATTTCATGCTACTCGAACAAGATTTATGTTGGTCACCTATAACTTTTGGGTCGAGCTTGGATTGAACATGGGTTGGACTTGGGCCGACCTTACGGGCTGAGGCTGAATCATGACGATTCAAATTACCATTGATTAATTTTGGGAAATGAATTTTATGCAAACCAAAATTTTGGGATTTGTGTCTCCATATTTATGTCATTTCTCTTTTATGATTTTTTTGAAAATCCTACAAGCTCTCTATTTAAGGCTGACTTATTGTTGTTTTAATTCACAGATTTTTCAATAAGTTTCCTACATTTCTTATATTATCTAATTATTCATTTTAGATCTAGGAAGAGAATTTTATGTGTGAGTTTGTGTTCATCAACTCGAAACATTTGATTCGTGTATCGGTTGATTATTTGAGAAGTAGAAGTTGTTGATACTTTAAGCAAAGAAGGAGAGTTCCTTGAACCTAAATCTAGCAGGGGAGTTTGTAAATAATCCATCTTGAAGATCGCCATCAAATAACAAGAAACTGTAGATAAAAAAAAAAAATAGAGTTTGTATTGTTCTTGTCATTTGTTATTTAATTTCATAAGATTGCAATTTTGTGATTGGTCATCTTCTAGTAGTGAATTTTTCTCTGAACGTGATTCCATAATTTTTTATGACGAATCGAGATTTTCCAAATACAAAAACTCATAGGTTAAAATCTCTTCCTCATATTATCTCATATGCTGCTGCTTTCTGTTTTTATAACATTTTAATTAAATTTTTGATTTATAAGTTTATCAAAGTAATTGGATTAAAAGTTAAATTTATTTACAATATACCAGAATTGAGTTTTTACAATATTAGTTAAATATTTATTCTAAATGCATTTTACGTGTAATTTAGGTGCTTTTAGAATTTTCAAAATCTTTCTTGATTATTTAAAAACATATTTCATTTTTCACTAATATTCTCTCTACGTAGACCTTTCTCTAGAACAAAGGTTGAATTAATGGGCAATCAACCAAATGCCATCCACAAAGCTTCTGCTTCCGATGGAGTTGTGCTAAGGATCGTGAACGATGGAGATGACTTGGACGACTTATTTTTTGTCAGTAATTTTATAGGTTTGCAAATTAATCCCCTCGATTTCTCACTTTTTTTTTTTATAGATGATAATTCTTTTTTTTTTGCAACGGTATTTTAATAAATGCGAGGATTGAACCCATGACCTTTTGGTCACGGGCACAACCTTATGCCAATTGAGCTATGCTCGGTTTGACAATAGATGATAATTCTTTAAGGAAGGGTAAAGAGATTTGCAAGATTCTTTCAACATATGAAAAGCCTCAAAATTAAAAGTTTTTACAAAAATTATTAAACTCAAAATTAAAAGTTTAAAAAATCTAATAAAATTAAAAAAATTTAAGGCCTATTATACTGTATTTAAAAAAAAAATAAAAAATCTATTAAAATTTTAGAATTTAGAGCCTAAATTTGTCATATAGAAATAAAATGCATTGATACATAAATATTTTTATTAACTAATATTTATTACAAAATTTCTCTCCAAAAAAACTACAAAATACAATCAACCATTGTAAAATCATCCACTAGATATGTAAGCCACGAATGAAACCGGAAATATTTAAGATTTTTTAAAATTAAATTAAGTTTTTACGCAATTTTTTTTACCAATCATTTTTTTCTCTAAAATATTTACTAAAGATTTATTATTATTATTATTATTATTATTATTTGGATATTTATATATATATATATATATATATAGTAAAACTTGGTTACAGTCCGGGCTACCAGTATCTTTTGCAGCCTAACATGTGTCACGATTTCATTTGATGAATATTTATATTTTTTTAAATAAAAAAAAATTTTCACGTCTGTTTACTTAGATTTTTTTCTTCCGTAACTTTCTCTTTCTTTTCGTCAGATAAACACCTTCTCCTATTTTCCCTCTCTTTCCTCCATTTCTATCTGCCATGACCTTTGTTTTCAATTTCATCTCTCTCCTCTTCTTTACTCTACCATAAGTATTTTTTTTCTTTTTTTTTTTGTTAACTATTTTTTAACGCAGTAAGATTTGCAATACTCTAAAAGATATCTCTAGACAAATAAAAAAAAAATTGTTATCATTTTTTTTGTTTGGGAATTTTTCTTTAAAAAAAAAACATCCAATCTACCTTCCCTTTACCAACCTTAGATGAATCTATATCCAACCGTGAAATTTCCCACTCTTTCCTTCACTTCTTCTAAAACCCACATGAAAATTTATGTCTATAACAGACAATCAATCCTGCAATAAATTTCATGGCCTTGAAATTAGAGTGTAGAGAAATGAAGAGAGAAAGTAGAAAAAATTGTTAATTTGCTGGAATAAGAAAATGAAAGTTACTGACAATAAACAGCGTGAAAGATTTTTTTATTATTTAAAATTAATTTAAATATTAGCCAATCAAATCATGAGAGGTGGCTGGGCTGCAAAAGATACTTGTAGCCTAAGCAGCAACCAAGTTTTACTCATATATATGAGTAAAACTTAGTTGCAGGCTGGGCTACAACTATCTTTTGCAGCCCAGCCACGTGACAGATTTTAATTGACCAAATATTATGTTATTATTTTTAATTAAAAAATTATATTTAATGCGTCACGTGACTTCAACTTTTTTTTTCTCGGCTTTTTTTCCTCTTCTCCATGGCTTTTAATTTTCGATTTTGCCCTTTCCTGCTCAATCCTGTTCAATCCTGTTCAATCCTCTCCGATATCTCTTTTTTTTTTATCAATGATTTGATTTTTTTTACTAAGATTTGAAAATAGCAAATCAACGATAAAAAAATCCTGCTACAATTTTTAATAATAATAATAATATCTAAAACTTCGCCATTGTCCAAGGATGACATTTCTTAATAAAATTCCTCTTTCCTCTTCTAATTTTTTTTTTCTTTTTTTTTTCTTCAAGTTTTCAACTCAATTTCCCTTCATTTATCATAAAATAAATAATTAACTATTACCTTTATAAAATTCTGCAATAAAATTCATATTTCCTTTTATATCTAATTTCTTTGTTCATTTCAAGTTTTCAACTCAATTTCACTTCATTTATCATAGAATAAATAATTAACTATTATTTTTCTAAAATTCTGTCAATTTTCGCTATGCTATTAAGCATATGGAGAGATTAAGAAATGTTTACTAAGATTTGACAGTAGCAAATCATCCATAAAAAGAGATACTCGAGAGAATTGAGGAGAGAAGGACAAAATTGAAAATTGAAAGTTATGGGGAAGTGGAAAAAATGAAAGAAAAAAAAAGCGTTGAAGTGACGAGACATTAAAAATAATTTTTTAATTAAAAAAATAACATAAAAACTGACCAATCAAATTCTGACATGTTGCTGGGCTGCAAAAGATAGTTGTAGCCCAACCTGCAACTAAGTTTTACTCCACATATATATATATATATGACATCAATGTCAATTTAAAGTTTCTATCTAGTCTACAATAACCGTTTTTGTGTGGTCGAAAATTATATCAAATCAAAACAGCTCGCCGATGTAAACGAGACGTTTTTTAACAAAATCGCCGACCGCCGCGTACTCGGCGAACGCCTTAACGTCGATCCCACACCGTACAAACTGCGGAAAGAACATCCAAATGCTGGTGAAGAACACAAACCCCACCGTCAACGGTACCGAAACCGCCGCTGGCAGCCGCCACTTTGCCGGCAAAGTTTTCTTCGCCAAAATCTCCGCCGTCAAAGCCACGCCGTGAACAGCAAAAAACATCGAAATCCCCCAATTGGGCCTCATCCGGCCCAAGTAGAAAAAAATGAGTTCGTGCATCAACGCCGACACCAAAAACGACGCCAACACCGCCGGCAGCGGCGCCCACTTCCGGCCGACGACAGGGGACGCCAGCCGGAGCGTCGGCTTGTACACCGTCGGATTCAAAATCCCCGTCACCATCAGATTCCATCTCCGTCCCCAAAAGTCCTGAAGCGAAGTGGCAAAATACGGATCGTCGAATTGCGGCTCGAGCTCGGCACCGATGAGATTCCGGGCGAGGAATTTCGCGGCGGCGAGGATTAGTTCGAGGAGAAAGTAAACGTGCCAACTATAAATGGCTAAAATGAGCTTTGGATGCATAAATTGACTGTAATTATAGAGCTTAACCATTAATGCCAATAACAGAGCTTTAATTGCGTAGCTGAGGAAGGATTTGGGAATTGGGTGTCTTTGATTTTCGATTTGGAGGGATTTTTGGGGTGATTTGGGAGATGGGTATTGGCCAAATTTGGGTTTTTGAAGGATTTTGATTGGCAAACAGGAAACGGCGAGGAATCGGCGGAGAGGGAGAGGGGGGTGGGAAGAGAGAGCGCCTTGGTTGAAGGCAAAGAGGAGGAGCTTGAAATTGGTCAGCCAAACGACGAAGAAGGCTGTGGCGCCGCCGAGATGAGCGGAGGAGAGGCGGAGAGGGAGGTAGAGAAAGAGACAGATGACGGGGAGGATGGAGATCAGGCGGCGGCGGCCTGGTCGGACATGGTTTCCGATGAGGTAGCAGTAGCAGAGAGATGCACAAACTGTGAGCCACACTTGGATGAAGTTGATGATCTCGCTCTCCATTTCTCTATTCTAATTCTTTTTCTAATTTTTTTGAAGATGGATTGATTTGGTTTGATTTGAAGAAGTTGGATTGAATGATTTGATGAGACTATGAGGTTGTTTTCTAATAATAAGTTTGAATACATGCAAAATTGATTATGAAATAACACATTTATACACTCCATGGTTAATTGTCAAGATTAATTGTCAATTTAGACATAGTTTAATTAAATAAGTTTTCAATTACCCTTCAATAGAGTCGATGATTCAATCTCACACTCCTGCAATTGTTAAAACAAAAAAAAAAAACAAAATTATCAGAATAACAGGTCACATTGAAATTGCTTGAATAGAGACGTGAACAAAAAAGAATAATAATAATAATAAATAATTATTAAATATAAAAAATAATCAACTTTTTTTAATAATTATTGGAGGTAGATTCAAAAGTCATACATCTTATAATAGCCAATTCTCCTATCTTATATTTAATAACTTTGTCTAATCTATACCCATCAAGGGTTAGCTTAGTGGTCATAAAGGGTCTTGGGACTTCAATGCCCTTTAACAGGCAATGGGTTCAATCCTGTTTCCTTAGCAGCCAAATGTTGTAGGATCAGACGGTCTCTCCCGTGAGAATAGTTGAGGTGCGCATAAGCTGGCCCGGACACTCACGAATATCAAAAAACAATATACAATATTTTTGTCGAACAATCACTTGGTGCAGTGGGTGAGCGCTCCGCCTAAGATAGCAGAGAGTGGGGTTTCGATTCAAAAAAATTATCAAACAATCACTTCGTACAACATTGATCCTGCACCTGTGTAACAAATCACGGGGCAAAACGCATGAATGACTTTTGAATCTACCGTCCAAATTGGGTCCAATTTTAGCCAAATCGAACATAGCTCAATTGACGGGCACGTGACTAAGAGGTCATGGGTTTAATTTTCGCTTTAAGTAAAATATCGTTGCAAAAAAAAAAAAAAAACCTTTGTCTAATCTCAATACTTTTTCGATAGTGACTCGGTTTATTAGAAGACTTTAATTCAAATGTTAACTTTTGTTGGTTGTTATTAAAATATCAACAAAGAAAATGTTAGATTTTAAGTGTGGGAGATTGGGTGGCACGTGGCAGGAGGATGGATTATATCATATGAGGTAGACATGGACGGTAGCTATATAGTTTTAAGTGATGAGATATTTGTACTAAAAAAAAAATAGAGATCTTAGGGCTGGTTTATAATCATTTAATTTTTAAAAATTTAGTCTATAAATACTATTTTCACAGTATAGAACTTTCTTTGTTTTGTTATTTACCTTTTATCAATGTTTTTGTTACGATAGAATCGAAAAACAAATAACAAAAGCGTAAAAAAAACCGACACAAATTTACGTGGTTCACTAACGTCGTGTTAACTATGTCCACGGAATGAAAGACTAGGAAGCGATTGAAGTCATGGTTTATGTATCACACATTTTTAATGACCTAATACAAAATGGATCAAAACCTAAAATAAATAGTAAAATTCAATCAACGAGACTCCGTACCGAACCCATCTTAGTGGATCATAACATAGTCAAGACATTCAAACAATTTTAAAAAATTAAGTTAATTTTGAGAAAAAAAAATACCTTTCAAAAATAGGTTAAATTGTAACTGTTCTATAACCCGTTTAAAGCACTTTTCAATATTTAAAAGCTTAATTGTAAGATTTTGTAGGTTAGAAGTGTGATTGATCAAATTGAAATTTGAGGGCTTAATTCTAACTATAGTATAGTTTATATTGGTAGTTTTTTGCTATTTTTTTTAAGATTAATATATTCAAAATGGTACGTAGTTCATGTTGTGATGGAAGGAAACTTAATGGATCAAGATCGCACCTACAATAGATTGAGAATGATAATAATAACGAAGAAGAAGAGAAGGAATAACACACGATGATTTTACGTGGAAAACCCCTAAACAAATTAGGGTAAAAACCACGGGCAAAGATAGAAGAATTCCACTATCAAATAGAAGCTACAAATTTTCTCTCTTATGGTGGAAGTACAAACTCTCTCATAACACAAAGTCACTTTCTATTTTTATCTCACACTCACTTTGGATTTGGAAGTTTTGGGATGATTTGCCAACAATGGTGCTCCACCTATTTATAGTCCAAAGAGCATTGATTTCCAAACAATTTGTATGGCCATAATTTTGCCACATATTGGCTTTGGATGAAGTGTAAGATCTAGTGGCCATAAATCTTCCTTAATCTCCAAGCAAATCCTATGGCTACAATTTTGCCACCTACTTATCTTTGGATGAAGTATAAGATCTAATGGCCATAAATCTTCCTTGATCTCCAAGCAAATCCTATGGACACAATTTTGCCACATATTGTCTTTGGATCAAACTTCATTATTTAACAATCTCTCACTTGGAGATTTGATTGATAATCAATCACATCTCCACACTCTTCTTTCTACCTTGCCAGCTTCACGTTGCTTATGTTTCTGCTAGGCCATTCGAGGATCGACACCAATTGAACTTGTCCGCATTGACTGCCTTTGTCAGGTAATCTGCTAGGTTTTCTTTTGTCTGAACTTTACGCATATCCACTGTTCCTTCCTCCACTTTCTCACGAACGAAGTGATATTGCACTCGAATATGTTTTGACTTGGAATGAAAAGTTTGATTCTTTGCAAGATACAAGGCACTCTGACTGTCACAAAACAAAGAAATCTTCTCGTGTTCATGTCTGAGTTCATCCAATAGAATTTTCAACCATACCGCTTCTTTACTAGCTTGTGTAGCCGCAATATACTCTGCTTCTGTTGTTGACGTAGCCACAACTGACTGCAGTTTTGAAGCCCAACTTACACCTCCGCTAGCAAGAGTGAACACATATCCGGTGGTGGATTTGCTTTTATCAAGATCACCTGCATAATCTGAATCAACATATCCTCGAACAATAAAGTTTGATCCTCCATAACACAATGCAACATCTATGGACCCTTTAATGTATCTAAGGATCCTTTTAGCAGCATTCCAATGCTCTCGACCAGGATTCGCCATATACCGACTAATTACTCCCACTGCATGTGCAATATCTGGTCTGGTACAGATCATGGCGAACATTAAACTTCCCACTACTGATGCGTACGGTACTCGAGACATCTCCATCCTCTCTGCTTCACTGCTAGGGCTCATACTAGAGGATAACTTGAAATTAATAGGAAGAGGGGTAGACATTGGCTTACAATTTTGCATGTTGAAGCGTCGCAAAACCTTCTTCAAATAATTTTTTTGTGATAGCCAAATCTTCCTATTATTTCTGTCTCGGTGAATTTGCATCCACAGAATCTTGTTTGCTGGTCCCAAGTCCTTCATTTCAAGCTCCCTAGCCAAGTGTGCCTTCAATTCTTTGATACGATCTTTGTTGGGACCTGCTACCAACATGTCGTCAACATACAACAGCAAGACAATGAAGTCTTTATCACCAAACCTCTTGACATATGCACAAGGGTCTGCATTAAGTCTGTTGTATTCAAGGCTCATGATGAAGGAATCAAATCTCTTGTACCAACACCTCGGCGCCTGTTTGAGACCGTACAGAGATTTGTTTAACCTGCAAACCAAGTTCTCTTTTCCTTTTACTTCAAAACCTTCTGGTTGGAGCATTGGAATGCTGCTAAAAGGATCCTTAGATACATTAAAGGGTTCATAGATGTTGCATTGTGTTATGGAGGATCAAACTTTATTGTTCGAGGATATGTTGATTCAGATTATGCAGGTGATCTTGATAAAAGCAAATCCACCACCGGATATGTGTTCACTCTTGCTAGCGGAGCTGTAAGTTGGGCTTCAAAACTGCAGTCAGTTGTGGCTACGTCAACAACAGAAGCAGAGTATATTGCGGCTACACAAGCTAGTAAAGAAGCGGTATGGTTGAAAATTCTATTGGATGAACTCGGGCATGAACACAAGAAGATTTCTTTATTTTGCGACAGTCAGAGTGCCTTGTATCTTGCAAAGAATCCAGCTTTTCATTCCAAGTCAAAACATATTCGAGTGCAATATCACTTCGTTCGTGAGAAAGTGGAGGAAGAAACAGTGGATATGCGTAAAGTTCAGACAAAAGAAAACCTAGCAGATTACCTGACAAAGGCAGTCAATGCGGACAAGTTCAATTGGTGTCGATCCTCGAATGGCCTAGCAGAAACATAAGCAACGTGAAGCTGGCAAGGTAGAAAGAAGAGTGTGGAGATGTGATTGATTATCAATCAAATCTCCAAGTGAGAGATTGTTAAATAATGAAGTTTGATCCAAAGACAATATGTGGCAAAATTGTGTCCATAGGATTTGCTTGGAGATCAAGGAAGATTTATGGCCATTAGATCTTATACTTCATCCAAAGACAAGTAGGTGGCACAATTGTGGCCATAGGATTTGCTTGGAGATTAAGGAAGATTTATGGCCACTACATTTTACACTTCATCCAAAGCCAATATGTGACAAAATTATGGCC
Source organism: Herpetospermum pedunculosum (assembly GCA_028017165.1). Taxonomy (NCBI): domain Eukaryota; kingdom Viridiplantae; phylum Streptophyta; class Magnoliopsida; order Cucurbitales; family Cucurbitaceae; genus Herpetospermum; species Herpetospermum pedunculosum. The sequence goes on from CM051523.1 coordinate 15,148,125, forward strand.
ATACAAATTGCTTGGAAATCAAGGCTCTTTGGACTATAAATAGGTGGAGCACCATTGTTGGCAAATCATCCCAAAACTTCCAAAACGAGAAATTAGTCCCGTTGAACTTCTCAATCTCGAACTTTGCCGTCATTACTTCTCTCAAGAACGACAAACAATCTTCGTTCCTTTCAATAAGGGTGAAAAATATCTAACTTATTTTCTGATGTGGAGGATCCACTTAGTGGCAACCACAGAGCATACGATAAGTAGATATTAACACCCAAAATTTGGCTCTGATACCACTTGTTGTGATGGAAAGAAACTTAATGGATCAAGATCGCACCTACAATAAATTGAGAATAATAATAATAACGAAGAAGAAGAGAAGGAGTAACACACCATGATTTTACGTGGAAAACCCCTAAACAAATTAGGGTGAAAACCACGGGCAAGGATAGAAAGAATTCCACTATAAAAATAGAAGTTACAAATTTTCTCTTTTATAGTGGAAGTACAAACTCTCCAAATTCTCTAATGAGAAGAAACTCACTTTCTATTTTTATCTCACACTCACTTTGGATTTGAAAGTTTTGGATGATTTGCCAACAATAGTGCTTCATCTATTTATAGTCCAAAGAGCCTTGATTTCCAAGCAATTTGTATGGCCATAATTTTGCCACATATTGGCTTTGGATGAAGTGTAAGATCTAGTGGCCATAAATCTTCCTTAATCTCCAAGCAAATCCTATGGCCACAATTGTGCCACCTACTTGTCTTTGGATGAAGTATAAGATCTAATGGCCATAAATCTTCCTTGATCTCCACAAATCCTATGGACACAATGTTGCCACATATTGTCTTTGGATCAAACTTCATTATTTAACCGTTCATATAGTATGCGGGTTGAGCTATCCTCATATTGATGGTTAAAAATATACATTTGATTTCAAACCGAGCATAGCTCAATTGGCATAGGGTTGTGCCCATAACCAACAGGTCATGGGTTCAATCCCCGCATTAATTAAACTACCGTTGCAAAAAAAAAAAAAAATATACATTTGATCTTGTTAATTAGTAACAAATATGTCACTAAATGTTTAAATATACTCGAAAATAAGCTATCATGTAATCAGCTTTAAATAATCTAATTAAAAATTTAAATATTTGACAATAAAAAAGATAACCGTCGAATTTTCACTTTACCCTAGGTGAACTAAAAAATAAAAAAAAAATATATGAGAGGTAAATTATATATGAAAAAAATATTAAGTGTGAGAACTAAATATGTACAACTCTAAAAATTCAATAAATTCAATGGGAAAACTTATAATTGAAGTTATGTTATAAATAATATTTTAAGTAGATGCCCACAATTCCTATAAGTTACACATTTAACTAATCTTTCTAAATTAACTCATTGTTTTCATAAGTAGTTCTTATAACATATACTATTGTATTTCCATACATAATGATCATATATGGAGCCTCACAAAGTTTTAAGTGAATAATATTTGCTAGATTATCTCTTGTTTTCATTTATTTTCTTATTGTTTAATAACCAAAATTTTTAGAAGACTACCATGTGAACTATTGTTGGTTTATGTTTTTTTTTTTTTTTGGAAGATTAGTTTTATAATTATCAACCTACTAGTTTGACCCAAAAACTTCATATCGAAATATACGAGAGGCTATTAATTCAGGAACGTACTTTGAGAATTCTGATTAGAGCAAGTGAGCAATGTGACAGGGTTTATTGATTTCGGTCTTTGAGATAATTTCAAACGTATTAAGCACTAGTGGGAGATAAAAGAGAACCATGACATCGACGATTGGATCATCATTCTCGAAAAGTAGACTATTTTCTCAGATAATATTAGAACTCAATATGAATGATAATATTATTCATGAATCTTGTGATATTAATTTGTTTAAGGAGAAAACAAACTAGAAACAACCTAGAAGTACTGGTGCTCATTATTTTTAATCAGTGTTGATTATTCTAGAATCGTATGGGTTTATTTGACGATTGTTAAATCTAAGGTATCACAAATTTTTAAGAATTTTTATTTAATGGTTCATACTCAATTTGATAAGCATGTTAAAACCTTACAAAGTGATTATGAAAATGAACTTACGTATCTTAATTAAAGGCCTTGTAAAAGGAGGTTGACATGCAGAATTGAGTTTTGCATAAGATATTTGACACTTTATTTTATTTCATTCAATTATGTAAAGATAAGAATGTGACTATCAAATAATTGTACGTTCATAGTAACTTCGAATAATAATTATGTTGATTCGAAGTTAATTTTTATAAAACTTGATAAAATAATAATAATATTTATTATTCAAGAAAAGCACTCCATGTGAATATATTTTTAAAATTTTGAAAGGATAACGCTATGGTAAAAAAAAAAAAAAAAAAAAAAAACTTTAATAGGCACTTAAAAAATAATTTCAAATGGATGAATAACAATTTACATTAATTTGATCACTGACAATTTACATTATTTTTTCTAGGATAAATATTTTGTTATGATTACCTCAAAAAAAAAAAAAAAGGTTTTAACTTTATTGGTTAATCCTACATTAAAAAAAATAAAAAAAAATATATATTTTTCCTGAGCCATGAAAATATTATGTGTTTATAATTATCGGTTTAATTACACATTATTTTACGTGAACTTTCAAAGTTATATTTTTTAAACTTTAAAAATTGTCTTATTGGTTTTTAAATTTTGAAGAAGCGTCTAGATCTTTAAACTATATATTAATATTTTATTTAACACGGTAACAAATTTATTCAAGTTTACCGTCAAAATTTACCGAACACTGATTTGCTTCCTGAAATAACTGATTTTTTTAAAAACACAGTTACTAGCCATTATTTTAAAGTTACCGCAATCACAAACGAACCTTACACTTATAATTTCAAACACAAAAAATGAAGAAAGAAAAAATAGGAGAAAAGCTAGAAAATAAAGAAACTTAATTTATTGGGTAGCAGAGAGTGGGGGTTCGATTCTGCCTTAAACAGATTTTCAAAAAAATTATAAAACAACCACTTAGTGCAACAGTGAGTGAGCGCATCACCTAGATAGGCCAGAGTGAAGGTTGATTGATCCTGCACCTGTGCAACAAACTACGCACGGGACAACAATGATTTAAAACATGCACCTGTGCAACAAACCACGCACGAGGCATGGTGCAACGGTGAGTGAGCGCATCACCTAGATAGTCCAAATTGGAGGTTGATTGATCCTGCACCTGTGCAACAAACCACCACGGGACAACAATGATTTAAAATTTGCACCTGTACAACAAACCAAGCACGTTGCATGAATTTAAATGCATTATTACCTACCGCCCAAATTGAGCCCAATTTTCTTGTCAAACCGAGCATAACTCAATTGACATAAGGTTGTGTCTGTGACTAAGAGATTATGAGTTTAATTCTCGCTTTAATTAAAATACCGTTGCAAAAAGAAAAATGCAGTGAAAAAGGAGGTAAAAAGGTCAAATAGAGAGGAGAGAGAAATTTTTCTTTTTTATTTTTAAAATAATAATATTATTAATAAACACGTGTCCAATCCTATTGTAATACATGTTTGTGCCTCAAGAAGTCAAACATTACTCCATTTGAGATATCATTGTGCAATACTAATATATCATAGTCCTACGCCAACAAGAGCATAGCTCAACGATATGATGTATCGTCTAGTGACCATGGTTCAATCCTCCACTCCAACATATTGTCAAAAAATATATATATATATATCATAGTCCTACATCATTATTAAATAATATTGATATGGTAAATAATAAATAAAGGTAAAACTGGTAGTACTTAATTAAAACAAAAAATCTAAGAAATGAGTTCAAGTCTTAAATTTAATACATTATTAGTTTCCTAGGCAATAAAATATAGTAGGATCTTAGTTGTTCTATGAGATTAATTAAAATATACACAAACAAATGAAAAAATATTAAAAATATTAAAAAATAATTTCCGGGTGAGAAATACGTATTCAATTTGAATATTTCCTTCAAAATTGGACCTCTCAAAATATATTTTTTATTACCACCAACCATTTGCGATGACCTTTTTAAATGATTATTAAAAAAAAAAAATCAACCGACTAAGGAGAGAGCGACTTTCTTCGCAAAATTGGCCAACAATGCGTACTCCTCAAACGCCCTGACGTCAATCTTCAACCTCACAAACTGCGGAAAAAACAACCAAATCGCAGTCCAGAAAATGAAAACCAGAGTCGCCGGCACCGACACCGTCGCCGGCAGCCGCCACTTCTCCGGCAAAGCTTTCTTCACCATAATCTCCACCGTCAAAGCAACTCCATGGATAACAAAGAACCACGTGATCTCCCAGTTCGGCCTCATTCGGCCCAAATAGTAAAATATCAGTTCGTGCATCATCGCCGACACCAAAAACGTCGCCATCACCGCCGGCAACGGCGCCCATTTCCTTCCCACGACCTTAGCCCCGATCTTCACCGCCGGCTTGTAAACCGCCGGCTGAAGAATGTTCGTCGCCATTAAATTCCACCGCCTACCCCAAAAATCCTGAAGCGAAGTGGAGAAGTACGGATCGTGGAACTGCGGCTCGAGCTCGATTCCGAGCAGATTCCGGCCGAAAAACTGCGTGACGGCCAGAATAATCTCCAGAAGAAAGTAAACATGCCAACTGTAAATGAACAGAACAATTTTTGGGTGAATGAATTCAGAGTAATCGTACAATTTCACCATCGATGCGACGATTAAGGCTTTAATTGAGTAGTTGAGGAAGGATTTGGGTTTTAGAGTTTGGGATTCGGGGTGATTTTTAGGGCTCGATTTCTCCGAGGGGTTTTGGAGGATCTTGATTGGCAAACAAGAGAGGGCGAGGAATCGCCGGAGAGGAAGTGGTGGGGTGGCGGAGAGAGGACCGTCGCCGGCGGCGAAGAGGAGGAGCTTGAAATTGGCGAGCCAAGTGACGAAGAAGGAGGTGGCGCCGCCGAGATGGATGGAGGTGAGTTGCAGAGGGAGGAGGAAGAAGAGGCCGACGATGGGGGCGACGGCGAGGAAGCGGCCGGTGCCGGGAGGGAAGATTTTTCCGGCGGCGTGGCAGTAACAAAGAGAGATACAGACTGTTAACCATACCTCGATGAAATTGATGATTTCTCCCTCCATTTTTTCTCTCTCTCTAGAAATGGCAGTGAAGAAGATGGAGGAGGTGAATGAAACTTGCAGATGAAAAAGGCCCTAATTATGTAATTTTATAGAAGTTTTTTTTTTTTAATTTTTTTTAATTTTTTTAATTTATTTTTAAATTATTATTATTATTAATTTCCTAATGGTCTCTCTTTTACTAATTTATTACCATGTGTGTTGCCACATGGAACACATGCATGTTTTTTTCAATCAGTATATATTTTAGCAAGTGTTTTTCAAGATATTAATAGTTTTTTTTTTTTTTTTTTTTTTTTTTTTTTTTTTTTTTTATTTTTATTAAAGATGGACTCTCTAACCGGTGAAAAGTGGTGGGTGTCCACTAACGGCCATTCCTGGCTCGACTCCGATAATGCAATTCCGGGAGGAGTCGGTAGTTGGGCACTGAATCCCTTCGGACATTATACAAAAGAAGAACAATACCTCAACCCGATACAAAGTCTTTAAGGCTACCAGACTCACAAAATAATAAAAAGTTCGAGGGAACATGATTCTCCTACTAAGTCGGAGAGCCACAGAAGCATTAGAAGCAATTTGATGAGCCAATACATTATTTAGTCGATTCACATGAGCAAATGAAATAACTACAGTTGTCTCTTTCAACTCCAAAACATCAACATGTTACAAATTTAATCTTTCTATCATTAAATATTGTATTAAATTTAAAAAGTAAGTTATTCAATTCACTTATTTTTGACAAGATATAAGAGTGGAGTTTCGAACTCTCTGATATCTCGGTCGAATGTATATATACTAATTAGTTGAACATGAATTATATAATTTTGAATTTAGTTTTTTTTATTTAAAAAAAAAAATCATCTAGTCTCTTATATTATACTTTTTCGTTGGTAGATGTGAAAGTTAGTTGATGATAAACTTGCATACTTATTAAATAAAATTAATAAATAATTAAATCATGATAAGTTTGGTCATATATGACATAATATTTAATGAGTTTTGTAAAATTTTAGATGAACACTTTGACCAAATAAGAGAAAAATAAGTAAATTTGGAGTAGGACTTAGATTTCTTAGTCATAAACTCATACATTACTTATTTTTTTCATAGTGTATTTGGGTATAACGCCACACCAGTGCGAGATAATACCCTTATATGACTTGAATAACTCGGAATAACCTACACCAGACAACCCAACATCAGTCCGCTCGATCAGATTTAAGCATCAACATTAATTATTGTTACGTCTTAAAACTTTGAATCATACATTTGTATAGTTTTTTTTTTTTATCATTAATTCCATTTATGAGATATGAAAATCAAAATTCTTAATCGATACATTCTTTCTCATCTCATTACATCTCCTTAATCTCATTACATCTCCTACAATAAGGGAATTGAACTACTTAAACTAAGAAAAATTATTTAATTGAACTACCATTTCTTAGTTTAAGTACTTCAATTTTCTTATTCTAGGAAAGTGAGGAGTGATAATAGTCTATCTCTTTTACATGTGATAGTAGTCTTTTTTTATAGAATTTTATCAGTGATAATAGTCTATCAGTGATAGAAGTCTATCAATAATAGTCATAAAGTTTATCAGTAATAGTCACTGATTTTTTGTCATATTTGCAAAAGGTTTTAAACTTTGCTAAATTTGTAATTATTTTTGGTCTGATTGTTGTTTGTGCAACATTACCACTTATACATTCAACCACGTACAATTGTCTGCAGTTAAATAGTTTATCCTCAATTAAAGGGTCACAAAACTAATTGTGACATCTCAAATTTAGTTGAGTAGAAGTGACCTTAATACCTTTTTTTTTTACAGCGATAGTTTAATTAATGCGAGGATTGAACTCATGATCTCTTAGTCACAGGAACAACCTTATGCCAATTGAGCTATGCTCGATTTGGCGAGTGACCTTAATCCTGGAGGGAATAAACTAATGGACATATGAGGTTAGACTTTTGTTAGTAGTGTTAAAACTATTGTGTAAAAAATACATTGTTAGTATTGTGGACTAAATAATTATTATTATTTTTTTATAAATTTAGAGATGTATTGTGGACTAAATTAATAGCAAAATTCAAGATTTAGAGATGTGGTCGATTTTTTTAACCATTTAATAACTAAATTAATTGACACAATACTAAAATAATACCAACTAAAATTTATTAAAATATTTTAAATTAGAAAAATTATAACCAATCTCAATTTAGATTAAAATAATTAAATATATAGCATTTTTAAAAAAATTATAAATATGATCATTTTTATTACTAATAGTAATCTATCACTTCAGTTTTTTATAGAATTTTGTCAATGACTATTAATCTATCGGTGATAGTCATATATCAACGATAGCAGTCTATCAGTAATAGTCACTAATTTTTTTTCTTTATATTTATAAAATGTTTTAAATTTTGTTATATTTGTCATTATTTTGGGTCTCATTCTTATTTATGCAACCAATCCTTTAAATTAAGCAACTGCAATAATTTTTGTGACACATTATCAACATAATACCTCAACCGCATAAAAACGTAAGTTTATAATTCGGCCAAGAAATTAAAAATTGAATGCTTCACCTAACATTTTTTTTAATCAATAAATAAATAAAGAACAAAATTATGAAAGAGAAAAAAACAACAAAATTATGAAAGAGAAAAAAACATGTGAATTTATTGATTTAAAGTAAACGCGGGAAGTTTATTTCAAAAAAAAAAAATAATAAACGCGGGAAGCTCAATTAAGAAATTGATTAAATAAAAAATATAATAATTAAATAAAAATAAAATATCATAGGATAACATATATTTTTCGCCTCTAAAATTTGAAATTAATATTTATTTAGTTCCAAAATTTTAAAAAAATTGGAAAACAATTCTAAATGGGTTGTATGTTAAATTGACTATTAGTTGCTAACAAATGACATTTGTAGTGATTTGGATTAAAAATATAACGAGTATAGGATGATTTTGATCTTTCACCACTGGTTTTCGCTACAATTTTTAGTCTATTATTTTTTCTTCTAAAAATCTTCAAGTACAATAAATATGGTGTATGAAAATTTGAATATTTAACCTCAAGAGAAAGAGTAGATGTCAATTCCACACTTTCTTTGTCTGCAGGAGAGCCAATGCGATCTGGGTTCTGCTTCTCCCGAGGGTTCGTGAGTTGATGTGCCTTCATCTCATGGTCCATGATATTCTGCTGGATATGTCGTCCACCTCTTCTACAGCCGACATGGAGCTGCTCTGTGTAGCATGTTGGGCCTTATGATCAAGAGGTGGTTTCGGAGAATCCACCAATCGACAAATCCGTAGCCCAGGTGACTCACAGCCTCCCTCTCGCCCAAATTAAATGGGATGAATTAAATCAATAAGTTTTTTAATTGATTCAGGGCGCTGCGAAGCCTAATTCAATCACGAGATGGGGAGAGGTATCAGATTGATTCAGGGCGCTGCGAAGCCTAATTCAATCACGCATTTCCTCTATGAATCGAGAGGTATCAGATTGAAGTAACATAAGTCATGTATTCTAATTGAAGTGATTTCCGGGAGAACAAAGTGGATTGTTGAGCCAATTCTAGCATGAGAGGAGAAGAAGACAAGGGCAACGATCAAAACAATCGGGCTAATGGCCTCTTTATTCCCTCAGCCATCTTGAAAGAAGAATGGATTCGCAACTATCACAGAATTTTCAGTATCACTAATGTTCAGGATTCTCTGTCAGATAGATCAAATGAGTTGGCCTCGACTGTCATTCCGGTATGGAATCTCCCGATTGAAAATGAGTACAAAATGAATGTGGATGACGCGTGTCATCCGATAGAGGATAAAATAGGTGTAGGTGTGGTCATCTTAGATTTTAGAGGAAATTTGGTAATTGTTGCCTCAGTTTGCATCCAGGGGAAGCTTGATTCGTTGTCAAGTGAGTCCCTTGCCCTTCTCCATGGTCTGAAATTGGCGGCGAGTAAGGGAATTGATAATATGTAGGTTGAATCAGATGCTCAAGTTTTGGTGAAAGTCATTCAATTTCATGATTTGCAGTTGTCCCTCTAAGTGGTTGTGCTCGCTGAGATTAGAGATTGGATGAGTGTCCTTCTGATTAAGGGTCTGACGTACATCCCGAGAACAATAAATCGGGTAGCTTATAATGTGGCAACTCAAGCTTTAATCCTTGGGGGTTCTTCATCTTGGGAGAACCCTCTACCAAGTTGGCTTCAACTTATTCTACTTTCTGACACTAGTCTCTATAATTCTTATCGACCTTCGAACCTCGTTTCTTGATTAATGAAAGTTGTTTGTTTTTTTTTTAAAAAAAAATGTCAATTAGCACTCAACTATACTTGACATTAAATGTTTGTGTTTTTTTTATAAGTTTTTTTTTACAAAGGTATTTAGTTAAAGTAGGGATTGAACTCATGACCTCTTAATCAAAGACACAATCTTATGTCCATCCAGTATGTTGTTTAGTTTGTTTTATAAGTTTTACTCACAAAAATTAATTAAAATATTTATTAGATGATTAATTAATTAATAAATAAATAGTAACTTACAACATTAAAATTAATTTTGCATTAATTAATAAGTATATAATATTTATTAGATGATTAATTAATAAAGAAATAGCAACTTACAACATTAAAATTAATTTTGCATTAAATAAGTATATTTATCTCTTCTCTCTTCCTGATTCAAAAAAAAAAAAAAAAAAAATCTCTTCTCTCTTCCCAAGAGAAACAATTAATACCTCTCACATGTTTCATTTTAGAAAAGTCTTTTGTAGACATGATCAATATGTTTCATTTATTATTGTTATTATTATTTTTACAACTTGAGGGATTGAATCTATCACTATGTCATACATCTCATATGAGTTATATTCATATTCTTCAATAATCTTTCCATTCATACTTATGATTTCTTTCACTAGTGCATTTGATGTCACCCTTTCCCATTTCAATGGCTTTATGCGTACGTAGCCTTAAGATGATTAGGATTTTACAAATATGTACTAAAGATGTACAAAAAATCCACAACTCGAGCAACCTGGACCAACCTAACCCAAAAATTCGGGTTGGGTTGGGTTAGTTTTTTGCCAACTCGAATTTTCAGGTCAGTTCATGGGTTGAACCAATTTTGGCTCAGTTCAACCCGAACCGAACCGAATTACATTTATTAAAAAAAATAAAATACATATATATATATATATAATGAATTACAATTAGGTTAAAGTCTTCTCTTCCTATTCTCAAACGACGCCTCTCTCTCGTCTTTCTCCCAAGTTGCCTCGTCAGTAGCCGTTCGTCGTCTTTGTCGTTGCCGCTCTCAGCCTTGTCACTCGTCGTCTTCGCTCGCCCTCCGCCTCGCCAGTTGCCGCTCGAAAGTGGAGGATCCAACATCCCACACACATTCACAGTCACTACTATACATAAATATATATTCTTCACCCTCATCTTTTTTTTTTTGTTATTATTATTAAACATTCGAAAACATATATGCATATGTTGAAAAATGTTATTCTTCTTCTGACAACGTTGACTCCAATGCCATTTTCTTGAATTTGTTTATGTGTATCGGATGGGGGCTCGTCGGAAGGCGAGACTTTGATTTTTGGGGACGAAATCATCAAATGGGTTGTTTTTGAAGAATTTATAAGTTTTGCTTACCCTTTCTCTACTTTTTTTTTTTTGCAACGGTATTTTAATCTTATGCCAATTGAGCTATGCTCGGTTTGACACCCTTTCTCTACTTTGTTGTTTATATATTAGACTGTATTTTTTTAAGAAAATTATTAAGCACATGAATTATTTAGGATTAAAATGGACGAATTCAAACTCTCAATGCAACCTCATACTTGAAAATTTTAGACTTATTAAAACCATGAGGCTTGAGCAAAACATCTTCATTTGAATTTCTCACTCTTAATTATTTTGATATAAAAAAAAAATTATTTGTCTTTTGGCTTTCATATAATTAATTTTGATCCCTTGACGTACAGATTATTTTAATTATTGAAATTTACACTAGATTTTTTCAAAAGTCCTTGCCACTAGTTTCTAATAGTTTTGAAATTACAGGAGACGTTTTTCTTATTTTATTTTCGTAATTCGAAAATAACTATGGGTTGGTCTTCAAGAGTCTTGGGACTATTAAAACTTTCTCAGAGAGTGAGTTCAATTTAAATGTGGTAGATATAAAAGGAAAACAAATTAAATGTGATTCGAAAATGAGGTTTTTATTAGTTATATTATATGACATCTTGTTTTCTATTTTTGTTTTTTGATTTTTAGTTTTTATCAAAAATAAGTCTTCAACTTCGACCACGTGAGATTTTTGTGAATATATTGCTCAAATGGTTCAACGTCGATGCAGGAGAAATACTCGCTTCCTTGACTGGAACCAGAGACAATCGGAGTACTCACATCTTCTCGAAGAATCTTCGTCATCAACGACTGAAGATCTAACTTTTTTGAGGTCAAATTCAAGCTTATCGTTGAGTGATTTAAATCCTCCCGGAGAATCTTCGTCATCAACGACGGAAGATCTAACTTTTTTTTATGTCAAATTCAAGCTTATCGTTGAGTGATTTAAATTTAGAGGAGTCGTAGTCGAGATCATGGACAAGATCGTTGTAATGAATATCCATCGGATTCACCATGAATACACTGCTCCTATTGGATTTGCAGCTCCTTAATATTCATCGGGCTTAGGCTTTGATCCTTGGAATTCCCTCTTTTCTTGGTCCAACTATGGTTTTCAGGTCATATGATCACCTTCTGGTGTTAGAAATTTAGTGTTTGATCACCTAACATATGTATGTGTTGACGTAAAAAAAAATTGAGATAAATGATACCGACTTTGAATTTTCTGTACTCTTTTATCTCTTGGGCAATGCCTTTGTGTTAAAATCTCAATTAAGGTTCTTGGATGGTAGGTTGCTTTTTTTTTTTTTTTTTTTTTTTTATATATATTGGTTGTCTTTTTTCCCTCATTTTATATATATAGGTATATGTTTTAGTCTTAATATAGAGTGTTCTACTCATTGCTGCAGGAATTTATTTGCATACTGAATCATTGGTCCTATTAACTTGATATGATGAAAATTCCAAGTTTTTTATTGAGAAATGTTGAAAAGATTAAATTTACCTCTTTTAGTTTTCTATCATTATCTTTCTCCGCTTTCACGTTCTTCATACAGTTACAAGTTACAAAGAGGAGGAAGAGTTGGTCGAAACAAGAAAAGGGTGTCTATTGAGAGGTGGTAGGAGATCGAACTCAGAACCTCATAGTCACTAGTTTATATATTATATCAGTTGAACTATGCTCGGCGATTTGTGTATTTCTCCTTATACAAAAGAGTGAAACTTAGTTTCATATTTCGCTACAAGTATTTACGATTTAATTGGTCAACGCTTATATTTTTTTTTAATGGTTGGTTGGTACTTTTCTGTGAAAAAAAAGAATTAGAAATATTGTTTAGAGAATTGAAGAAGAAGAGGCTAGAGAAGTGGTTGTTGTTTTTTTGCAACAGTATTTAATTAATGCGAGGATTGAACTCATGACCTCATAATCACGGGTACAATCTTATGTCAATTGAGCTATGCTCGGTTTGGCATAAGAAGTGGTTGTAGTCCAACATAAAACAATTTTTTCTCTATACAAAATTTAACTAGATTTCAAAATTGATGGATATATAGATTTCCTAAATATGAAAATAATGACGATGTAGATAAAAAAAAAAATTAATAAGAAAATATAATGTATGTTTTTAAATAATAGAGTAAAAACTAATCCTCAAACAGAAGTTAAAAATGTTTATACTCAATATTAAGGGTGGTGCCAAGAATAATGAGGGAGGGGTAATTTTCTCCTACTTTGTCTTTCTTTATATTTATATAATTTTCTTTTTAATTTCTTCGATCTAAATTTAATTTAGAATTTAAAAATGTATAAGTATTTGAGGGTTTTTTTTAATGGGACTGAAACCTCTCGATTGGTTAGAGAGGTCGAAGATTTGAAAGGAATAAAATAAAATAATATAGTCTAACATTTTAAAGTAATAAAATAAAATAATATCTCTTAATTATAATTCAAAAAGTAAAAAGAATAATTAATGAGATTATATTTTCTTTATCTTTTTCTCATTGATTACATCTCTCTGTATTTACACGATGTATCGTCTAGTGAGTTCTAAGTTCAATCCCCCAACATGTTGTCAAAAAAAAAAAAAAAAAAAAAAAGAAGTTGACATCTCTATCTCCGTATTTAAATTGTTTTCTCTCTTATATTCAAATTGTCATCTTCATCCTCATAATAAAAATTCTCTCTCCGCAATATTTATATATATATATATATATAAACTATATTTTTCTTTAAAAAAAAATACATATTATCGATATATGTATATTCAATATATATGATGTGTATATATAAAAGAAATGTATATTTTTGTGAGAAGAAACTCATACAATGTAAATCAAATTAAAAAGAAAAAAATAATATAAAATATTGTTACTTAAATGGATAGCAAAAATAAGGAGATAAAATTGATATTTATTACACAATTATAATTTACGACACAAAATAAAGAGGAAAAATGAATATTATTATCGGGAGAGCACATTAACAACCGTCATTAAAAAAAAATGCTAGGTCATTTGGGACCTTTATCTTATTAATATATCTATTAGTTTTGATGTAAAAAAAAATATTGAGTTTTTGTTTTTTTTGTTTTTTTTTATAAAATGATATTTAATTAATGTCGGGATTGAATCATGAGTTCAATAACACCATGAGTTATTCTCATTATTGTATCATAAATTTAAAAAAACAACTATGCTATGCTTAGATTGGCCATTGAAATAATAATATGTGAAGTGCTAAAAATAGAAAGCCCATTCAATTTTTTGGACTATCATAAGCCCATTATACCACATAAAATAAGATGATTTTGACATTTGAGGCATTTGATTTTATTGCTTGCTTATTTATTTATCTTTTTGTTTTCAATTTGTTGTTGGCTATAATTTGATAATCTTCATCTTTGTCTTCGTTTTCGTCTTTTTTTTTATTATTATTTTGAACGACATTTTCAACTTCGTCGCCATCTATTGCTGATTTGGATTGGTGGCTTTCTTTTTGCTCGTCCATCATGTGCATCAATAGTTTCTCAGATTGGTTGGCTTTCTCATCCATCATGTGCATCAATAGTTCCTCAAATTGTAGATCTTAATTCAAATTAATTGAATTGTCGATGAATTTATTGGAAAAATCTAGGATCAGTGGCATATGGATATTTGTGAGGGAGAAAGGAGACATGGGAGAGAAGGAGGCAACAATTTGGACGTGAATAAAACGAAGAAAAAGATGAATAAAATATCTTTTAAAATTCCAATTTTAAAGAGTTCTAAAATAAATCCATTGTTAGGGATTTGTAATATATATATATATATATATATATATATATTTTGAGAAAAATTGAGTTAGGTTGGATGTTTCTCTGTTGGTTGTTGGTAGATTAAAAAAAATTAATTATATAAGTTGATCGTAAATAACGTTATCGGGCATAACCGATATAGAAAGTGTACTCTCACACCTAAAATCTAGTTAGTTATTGGATGCAAATAAGAAATTTAGTTAGCTATATTAGTTATTGCACTAAATAAGAAACTTAATTAGTTTTTTTTTTTTTTTTTTAAAAAAATGAGAAACTTAGTTAACTATATTTGATTCGCATTTTTTGAATGTAGTTATTTATCACAATTTTCTAAAATTTAAGGTATAACCAGAGAAATGATTGGACAATTTAAAAAAAAAAAATTAAGCATATTTTTTAGGAAAATTGTAATAGATGTCAATTTAGAATAAGGTAATTAAAAATATAGCATGTTTTTAAAAATTTTGCGGATATGGCAATTTCTATCGCTGATATCTTATGGCTGATAGAAGTCTATCGCTGATCACCTCAGCTTTTTATAGATTTTTGTCAGTGATAATAGTCTATCACTGATAGAAGTCTATCAGTGATATGATAAAGTCTGATAGAAACGCATTTTTTTGCCATATTTGCAAAACATTTTAAAGTTGGCTGAATTTGCAATTAATTTGGGCCTGATTGCTATTTGTGCAACCAGCCCTATTTTTTATTTGAAAAATAATAAAATATTAAAATTTAAAACGGTGCCCTATACTAAAATATTAGAATTTGACACCATCTCAAATATTCTCTCATGTCTTTTTGAATTTTTAGTTATATATTACCTATGTATTAGTCTATTTATATTGCATTTAATATACAAATGAGTTTTGCTAATATTTTTAGTATGGAGGGCAAATTTTTCAAAAAGAGAAAAAAAAATCCCATGAAAATAGTGAGAGAAAATATATGTCCATTTGAATTAATTATAATACTTAGTGTAAGAAGTGATCCCAATGGGACTTTTTTTTTTTTTTGAATACATTGGGGGTGGGGGGATTCGAACCACAGACCTCGTGGTCGTCAACTCATACATATGCCAGCTGAGCTATGCTCGCTTTGGCATCCCAATGGGACTTGACTTGACTACCTAATTGTTGATATTAACATTCTAAGCTTATGATTCAAAGTATTAGGGTTTTCTTTTTCCACCAATCACTTCATATCATAATCAATAATTGTCATCTTTCTTTTCTAAGAGCTTCCTCTAAATCCCATTTCAACTTTCTCTTCTTGTTACTCTAACAAATTTTAAAAGGTTAAATATTTTTCATACTTATTTTTCATACGTGTGACGTATAAATCAAATCAATCGACAGATAAAGTCGAGTTGAAATATATATTGATGTAACTTAATTGGTCTTGATTCAAATAAGTTGATCTTTTATAATAGACAATTTTTTTAATTTTCTTAAAATTAGTTTGGATTGAATTGAATCAATTCAAATTTATTAATTAAGTATTTATAATCTTTTTTTGTCCAACTTTTTAGTTAGGTTATAATACTTAAACACGCAGGTTGACCATTAAACTTCAAATTCAATCAATACAATAATAATATTCACATGAATATTAAGTATTTTTTTTATTTTTTTTTGCAAAGGTGTTTAATTAATGCAAGTGGGGGATTGAACTCCTGCACTCCTAATCAGAGACACAACTTTATGTCAATTAAATTATGCTCGATTTGACAATATAAAATTTATTAAAAATGAATAACTAGAATTATTCGCGAAACCGAGGTCAATTGACATAGGGTTGTGCTTTGACTAAGAGGTCAAGGTTTCACAACCCTACATTAATTAATTATTTTTACAAAAATAAAAAAATAATGGTAAAAATTGAAGACAAAAAATATAGTTTGGAATTTTTTATTTTTAAAAAATCTCTTCACAAAGAAATTAGACTATTTTTTTTTTATTAGTAAATTGAGGGTAGGAGATTTGAATCAGAGACCTCTTGATCATCCAGACATACATATGTCAAGTGAATCATGTCAATTCTTATTCTTAAAGTTATAACTTAAAAGAACAAAATTGAAAGAAAAAAATCTTTGAAGTTTTGAAATAAAGTAAAATCCCTATTCCTAGTACTAAAATGAAATGGGCCATAACAATATTAATATGGTAAGACCTTAGTCTAGTTTTAGAAATATTTGCAAATTAGTCAAAAATTCAAATAATTACAAAATTAGTCTAAATTTAATCATATACCATTCATTTTAAATTTTTCTCACAATAGTAAATTTTAAATTTTTGTCACAATAGTAAAATACAAAACAAAATTTAAAAATAAGGATTTGATTTAGTGTAATGGGAAACTAGAGAGATAATACCCTTTTATAAGTTTCTTAAGATTACAATAAATTTGTATATAGATGGTGTGTGACAATCTCTCCTAACTATACTATATATATATAAAAAATAAAAAAAATAAAAAAAAAAAAATAAAAATAAAAAAGAAAAAATGAGGTGTAAAAGATGTTTGGTATAGTGGGGTTTTATCCCAACTAAAAAAGGGTACATTGAGTCAAATCTTGATTGATGATGTTAATTTGTTAAATGGATCTTAATTGAAAAGGATGATGTGGAAATAAAAATACCATTTGGTAGATGGATACCTACTTGTAGGCCAAAAGGATTTTTTTTTTTTTTTTTTTTGTGTGTGTGTGTGTTATTAGAGGCTTAATTAAATAATATATATACAACTCTTATAACAAATGATTTTTGGTTGATTGCCAAAATAAGCTTTTTATCCTTAAGTCAATCCGAGCATGAGATCTGGTTGTGTTCTTGATTAAGAGGTCATGGATTCAATCTCCGCATTACTTAACTACCTCTATAAAAAAAAAAAAAAAAAATCAAATCGAGTCTAGCTTTTTTTTTGCAATGGTATTTTAATTAATGCGAGTATTGAACCGATGACCTCTTAGTCACAGGTACAACCTTATACTAATTGAGTTATGGTAGATTTAATGTTTTTGGAGCTTAACTTCTAAAAGAAAGAATACTTTTCCCATGAGACAACTCACAAATCATTTATTTTTTATAAAAAAAAATAATTGCAAAATACTTCCACGTATATATTTGTGCAAATGTGGGAGTTGAATATAGTTTAACTAGTTAAGACGTTGATACTGTTTTTGGTAAGTTGAAGATTTGAATCTTCGCTTCCACTTTTGTAATCTTATATTATATAAAAGAAAATGTCTAACCACTTGAGTTTGGTCCATATGTTAATTTAATGAGAGATTCGCCTTAGTATGTCTAGAGTCGAATACAAGGATTAATAAATTTGAGGAAATAATCATGTCAATGGAGAATATCCAAATAACACAGGTATGGTGGTCATGTTCGATAAAAGCACATAGTTGGAATTCAATAGTTTAACTTGCATGCTCATGCCCGACTTTGAGAGTGAAGTTGGGAGACTCTATGTTGTCATATCCGAGGAGAGAATTCATGTTAAATCTACATGAACAAATGATTGATTTACACACCAAAAGTAATTGATTCAATATCCATAAGAATAGTTGGAAATGAGATTGACTATATAGTTGTGACCAAACTTTGCAATGTTTCACAAAATATACCATAACTTGGTGACTCATTAGATTCTGTGAGTTTCATGAATAGAGCTTTGCTATCTAAATGAATTGTAGCTTAAGACATAAATTTAGATAATTAAGGGGTGTTTGGGGCACCAACTTGAATTGAGTGAGTTGTATTATTATAACTCAGTCTACGTTTGACTTACAGACTATTATAACGGTCAATAAAATAACTCTACTTACTTCGATAGTATTTACTATTCACAACCATTATAACTTACTCAACGCTCCAACCAGCTTCTTAACGATATAAATATTTGAACATAAAGTGACTACACTATCTTTATCAATACAACTAACATTTTACAAGAATTTACAAGAATTTTTTTTCATATGACTAAATATATTATCTACTCTCTAATGTATGCAATGTTTCAACTTTGTCATTGATATTTCAAAATTTTCAATTTTATCTTTTGACCTTTCATTGAACATTATAATTCATTCTTTTTTACTTTTCACCTCAAAAAAATGAGATATGATATTATTCTTTTATTAATTGAGTTTTTTTTTTTTGGTTGGTTGCACAAACAACAATGAGGTTCAAAATAATTGTAAATTTAGCAAAATTTAAAACATTTTACAAATATGACAAAAACTCATTGGCTATCACTGATAGACTCTATTGTTGATATATGACTATCATTGATAGAGTTCTATAAGTGATAGACTTCTATCATTGATAGACTATTATCACTGACAAAATTCTATAAAAAAGACTACTATCAGCGATAGACTCTTATCAGCGATAAACTTCTATCAGCGATAGATCATACTCGCAATGATAGAAATTGTCATATCAGCAATTTTTTTAAAGAAATGCTATATTTTTAATTATTTTACTCTAAATTGACATCTGTTACAATTTTTTATTTTTTTATTTTTGAATATTTTTTTATTAATCGAGTTAAAAATACTCTTCGCTTTAATTTAATGAATTAGAGGCATTTACACGAAAAATTTAGTACCTACCGATCACCTCACATGATTTGACCTATAATAACTTAGTTAGTCCAAAATAGATAGATGCTTTGCTATAGAAAACAACTAATTAATAGTACTACCCCACATTCTACAACTATTTGTTTCAACAAACAAAAAATATGTCAAATCGGAACCGAACATAACTTAATTGGCATATGATTGTGCCTTTGACTAAGAGGTCAGAGGTTCGATCCCGCCTTAATTAAATACTTTTGCAAAAAAAAAAAAAAAAAAAAATAATAAATATGTAAATTTTTACATCAATATTCTTTTAAAGTTGATTAAGAATAATGAAACTTTGTTTAAAAAAAGATTAACATATACATTAATGAATAAACTATAGATGAAACCATAATTTTTAATTGACTTCGAAATGATCTCATATCCAAAAGTTGGATACTTTTTTTTTCCCCATTTTCTTAGTGGGATCATGGAATTTGGAGCGAAGGTGATGAAGATAAACGAATCGAAAACCGTATATACGCAAATTACTTGGATTTGATGCCTTTTGTTTTCTTCTTCATTAGATTACAATTTTCTCATTCAGATTTCTGCATCGGGATTCCAATCCCTTTCTTCTTCTTCTTCTCTCTCTTTTTTTCTCTTACATAAACCATTTTCATTTCCAATCTTCAAAAGGGTATTAGAATCCCGAGTTGCAGAGCTCAAACAATCGAAAACCCATCTCTCAAATGCCAAGGAGAAGTGGTTTATCGATCTCCAAACCTCTGTGAATCGATAGAAATTGTTTTTTAATTTAATGGGTTATCTTTCTTGCAGAGCTGAATCTGCAATTTCGACTTCGAATTCGTTAACCCCATCGTCTTCGAGAAATTCCTCGCACAAATTAGAGAAACCCATTAAGATCCAACAGTTCGATTACAGTGATCTTGAGGCCGCCACTAATGGCTTCTCCGATCAGAAGCTTTTGGGCAAAGGCAGCCATGGATATGTCTATAAAGCTGTTCTTGGTGGTCGTCTTGTTGCGGTGAAGAAACCCTCTCGAGCTCAGGTTCTTGCTCCTCCTCGTCCTCTTTCGCTGTCTTCTTCAATGACTACTTGTGAAACTACCAACGAGGTCGATAATGAGATCGAGATTTTGTCCAAAATTCAGAGCCCTAGATTGGTTAATTTGGTGGGTTTTACAAATGATTCCAAAGATAGGCTTCTTGTTGTTGAATTTATGAGTAATGGTACGCTTTATGATGTGATTCATTCAGGTTCGAGACCCCTTTATTGGGGTCGGAGGATTAGATTGGCTTTACAAACTGCTAAGGGCATTGAAACTCTCCATGCTTCAAATCCCCCTGTAATTCATAGAGATATCAAGTCTGCTAATGTGTTGATTGACAGGAATTACAATGCCAGGTTGGGGGATTTCGGGTTGGCGATTCAGGGCTACGCTGATGATTATCGACTCCGGTCGACGCCCCCGGCGGGCACCATGGGGTACCTTGATCCTTGCTATGTGACCCCTGATAATTTGAGTTCTAAAACTGATGTGTTTAGCTTTGGGATTTTGTTGTTGGAGATTATTAGTGGAAGGAAGGCTATTGATGTTGGATATTCCCCTCCTTCCATTGTTGATTGGGCTGTTCCTCTTATTAAGAAAGGGAAGCTAATGGCCATTTATGATCCTAGCATTGCTCCTCCTAAAGACCCCATTGTTAGAAAGCAATTGGCTGTGATTGCTGCTAAATGTGTGAGGTCTTGTAGAGAGAGGAGGCCTTCCATGAAAGATGTGGTTGTTTGGCTCACTGGGTTGAGCAAATTGGTTCCTCTTCATTCATGGAATGGCTTTAACAATCCATGTTTGATGGTGGAGACCGTGGGAAGGCCAGTCGAAATGAGGAATTCACAGTCGAATTTGAGAAGTAGTCATGGTGTTGAGGATGGGGATTTGGATGTGGGTGATGCGAAAATGTCGCGGCGAGACATTAAGAACGCGAGGAGAGTTTACTCTGATTTGGGGATCAGTAACAACTTGATGGATCTCATGGCTTGCATTGAGGAGGAGTCTGGGTTTCGGGATGAAGCTAACCGTGTTGGGTCTCATTCGAGATTCTCAAACCGGTTCTTTAGTTCTAGATTTGTTAGTGGAAAGAATCACGAATTGGAGGCGAAATGAAAACTTCTGAGTTATGGTCACTCGAAGATTCAAATGAACAGCCTGTTGATGACACACACAGTTCAATTCAAAAGTTTGATTCAATTATCTGACATTGCATCAGAGCCTTGCTGGCTTGTGAGCTTCTCTTTCTTGCAAATTTCAAATTGTAGGTAAATTTTTGGCAGCTTGGTTTGCTTCTGAGTTCAATCTAATGATCTCAAGCATGGTTAATTTTAGATCATGGGCACATTGCTGATGTCCCCCCTTATTTGTTGATTCTGTTCTTGACTGATTGATGATTGTTCATATGTTATGGTAAATTGAGTCTTTATGTATGGTAAAGATTATTTTCAATGGCATTCAAGCTGTATCACAGTTCAAAAGTTTCTGATTGAAAAGAAAAAGTTCAAAAATTGGCTGATCTTGGATTTATACTTCATGTTTTTTTTGTTATATTTCTCGTTTCTCTTTATGTATCTGCCTTTTTAATCAAATGCAGGCATTTCTCTTTTTTCTTCTGTAGAAATATCTTCATTGTATTGTATGTTAACTGAATATAGAGAAATAGGATTCGAAACCACCATTTGTTGGCTTAGTGGTCCAAAGCTAAGTTGTAAAGAAAACTCTTTGAAATCATGAGTTTAAACTACGGTAGGCAAGTTTTGAAAGGGCGTGTAGTTGTTCGGTGATCGATGAGGCGTGCAAAAGGTAGTTAATTAGGTTCTGTTCATAAGGAACAAGAACTTTCCTTTGATAATTGAAAAGTTAAGAATAGAAACTTCTAGACCCCAAAACCGAAACGTAAAACTACATCCATTCATAACGAGTTACAAAAAAAGCTTCCCAACAAGAACTAATCTCAATACACGAAATAATTGCGAAAAACTTAAGAGATAGCACTCCACTCCAAAAAGCTGCACAGGTCTTTACTTGCAAGCAAGTGAGATAGCTTTCTTTGCCCTTTTCTTTGGATGAACAAAATTCTTTCTTTGTGGTCCTGAGGCAAATTCAAAACTTCACCATTCTCCAATTCCATTATTTTCCATTTGGAAAGTTTGTCCTTTTGCCAATGAAATGAGGTGAATTTGAAGCCAAAGAAGCTCATTGTATGGTCCAAAGGATACACTTCTTGGAGGAGAATAAGGATCATCTTTTATCCAAAACACAAGAAAACACTTAGAAACTGACAAGCAGCTTCACCCAACCAACAGTTGATTTGTAAACTCTAATGTCTTCTCTGTCTCTGTTTTGATGCTGATGATACCCACTTGTGAAGTTTCTTCCTTCTGAATACACTAGTAACTTACTGACAACACCTAGTCACATGCCCCCACCTCGTTTCATAACGATTTTGTTTTTAGATTTCTGTCGATTAGAGCAACTGTTTCTTCGTTTGGTTTTTCACTTTCTAAAAACCCTTTTGAAATCTTAGTCAAATTTTAAAAACAAATATTTTGTTTTGATAGTTCAAAACATAAACCCTTCTTGCAACTTTCTCCTACCTCATAAGGGTTTGTACTTCCTTGGTTTGCTCAGTCGTATAGTTGGTTTGTTGTTTGTTTATTTAAGGTTTGGAAAGATTATGGTCGAACTCTCACGGATTCACTTGTTGCTCGCTCACATTATAAGGATCGACATTGCTAATAGTCTACTGCTACGCTGTCGAGAATAGTTTTTCCCTCAACTTGAAAGCAAGTTTCGATTCATACAGATTCAAAAGACTTTCGTATTGACTCACTCGTATTTCTTCCGTTTTGGAAAACTTTGCTCAAGAAAGAGCTAGATAGTTGTTTTATTAATTACTTGAGGAATTCACTCACAACTATATAGAAAAATGCAAATTGTAGTATACAATTCAAGAGCAACGAGGGGAGAGAGAGAGATGATCATGATTGATGACATTGGTTAGATTGAAAGAATTTTTCCCCCTCCCTCTTAAGCAATCCATAAGACTTCTTATATTTTAAATTACAAAATTGGTTGATATGGTTTGGAGAAAGTTAGAATTATGTCCCTATGATTTTAAAAGCTAGAATTTCGTCTTTATGATTTGATAAAACCTCCTACCTAATCTCTACTGTAGCACTAACGAATTGAATAGTTGATTGTGTGGGTTAAGTAGCACGGGTTGAAAATTGAAAACTCGATTTTTATCCAGTCATCTACTTAACCCACACAATTAGCTAAATACAAAAGGTCACTTCATTGATACAAATAGTTAATTGCTACGTACTCAATCTGTTAGTGACTTCTAACAATCTGTTAGTGACTTCTAACATAAATGACTATTTGCGAGGTTTTATCAAATTATAGAGACGAAATTTTAATTTAACCAAGATATAACCATTATTAGATACCTCTCTTTGTATATAATAATAATAAATAAATAAAATTATGTTCTAATACTATAATCTTTTTATTAGTACGATTCTCTTGTATTTTAAATCATTGCAACTCCCAAATCACTCGGATATTATAGTTGTGTAAGGAAGCTGTTTTTGCATAATATCTTATATTATTGTTAATAGAAGGACAAAATAGCTTACTACAATCTTTTTCTCTCTCTAACTTATAAATTATGATTTTTATATATATAAAAAAAAATGGATCTAAAAAATTATACAATATTTTTTTTTCTTTTGTTTGAGTTTATAGATAATATGGAGATAGAAATTTAAACTTCCGACCTCAAAGAAAGAATAGATATCTTAACCTATGTTCATGTTGATGATCTATATTATTCGATAAGCCTTGTACATTGACTTTCATAACATTTTGGTCTCAAATGAAGTCCATCTTCTTACCGTCCGTGCGATAAGTCGTCTAAAAATCAAAATATTATTGAGTCTAAAAAATGTGTTTAAATTTTTTTAAAAGAAAAATGGAAACCTAATTTGAATGATGTTGGAAATTCACCTAAAAGGAACACAATTTGGAGACAAGAGTGTGTGAACAAATATGAAGCTTTTTTCTTCTTTACTTTCAACTTTCCCTCTTAGAACTTACCCCCATTCCCATCATTGGTTAAGGGGTAGTTGCTTAATTTTGATTTGTGAACAAGAAAGTTGAAAAAATAGGTTGCTTAATTTTGATTTGTGAACAAGAAAGTTGAAAAAATAGGTACCATCACTGGTGATTTGAAAGAATGAATTCAATAAAAATATAGTTGTATTTCATGTTTTTAGATATGTGTATGTTTTCAGATATGTGTTTGGTAGTAGATTTATAAATTGAATCTTAATTTAACTAATCGTCTAAAATGTGTTAAAAAAAATTATAAATCATATTTTATGTTATAAATTTTTTATAATATCATATATTTTTTAATATATTATGTTGGGATGCCTTGAATCTGTTAGGACTCATAAAGAAAAAAAATTTATTAGGGTTTTACTTATTTGTTTTGGGTTTTGGTTCATTTTGTATTAGGTCATAGTGTCATATATAAACCTTCTAATGACTTTAACCACCTTTAGTCTGTCAATTTGTAATTCTCTCACATTCGTAATAATATTGTTCTCTCCCTTCTGCCCGTGGACGTAGCTAACACGACGTTAGTGAACCACGTAAATAAATTTGTCGATCCTTCTTTTGCGCTTATTTTGTTCTTTGTTATTTGATTCTATCGTAACATATTATATTATATTATACATATTTTAATTTAACAAAAATAAATTTATATAATTCAACAATTTAAAATTTCAATTTCAATATCTAAATGCTCTTAAATAAATAAATAAATAAATAAAAAAAAAAAATTGTTTTCAGAATTTGTACACACAATTCGAAAACAATTTTCAAAAATATAATCCAAATTACATACCAAACGCATTTTAGCTGGACTCGGTGAATCTGAAAACATAAAATAAGATCTGAATTACCTACCAAACAGGTCCTAACACATTTACATATCGTCTAATAACATGTGTTTTTCATCTATGGTCTTGAGAATGTATTTAAAAAAAAAAAAATGAGAAGGGAGAAATAAAGAATCAATCTTTGTTAACCTATTATGGACTTTTGGCATTTTCTAATTGTCTTATTAAATTGTATTCATCCACATATTCCTTGATTTCAAATTTCATGCTCTAAGTTGTTGAATTAAAAAAACATTATAACCCCACCATTTTCCATTTGCCAAAAAATTGCCAAATTGAGTGTCATCAACCATAAAGTCAAAAGTTGGGTTCATGTCAATTTATTCACCTAAAAATCCTAATTATTATCATTTGATTTTGAGTTTCTTCTCCATAGAACTATTTATTTTTTAGAAAATTATCCAAAGATAATTGATTTTATGAGTTAGATTAGACTTCGTAAGAATAATTATTATTATTTTTTATTTTTTAAGTACTATATTAGAAATAAAAAGGATGAAATATTAAACCGAGCATAACTCAATTGACATAAGGTTGTCACCTTTGAATAAGAGGTCATGGATTCAATCCTAAATAGCTTAAAAAAAATTGTCAAACCGAACATAACTCAATTGACATAAGATTGTGCCCGCGACTAATAGGTCATGAGTTCAATCCACATTTGCAAAAAAAAAAATATATATATATATAAGATATGATCATAGCCTAATGTGATAGATAATAATAACAATATTTTTTTGTGGAAGATTTCATTTTTAATTTTGTGTTTTTAAAATAATAATGCTTTATTTATATATATTTATATATTTTCCCCTTCTATAAATAACACATTTGAATCCTTACTCAAATTTGAAAAATCATTTTTTTTTTAATTATTTTTTTTAGTTTCTAAAATACGACTTGGATGTTAAAAACATTCTAAAAGTAGAAAAATAGTAAATCAAAACAACACATGAATAAAAGTAGTATTTACAAGCTTAGTTTTCAAAAAATAGAAAACAAAAAATAAAATAATTATCAAAATGTAAATAAAGCATAAATTATTATCAAACAAGTCTAACCGAGTCTAATCTCTAAAATCAATTTTCTAACATTTCGAACGTTGATTTAGAAAGAGAAGAAAAATCGAAAATAATCAAGTCTTGGTTCTTTTTTTTTTTTTTTGAGTACATTGGGGGTGGGGAGATTCGAACCACAGACCTCTTGGTCATCAAATCATACATATGTCAGCTGAGCTATGCTCGCTTTGGCATCAAGTCTTGGTTCCTTAAGCGTTAAAAAACAAAAAACAAAATATCGTTATCAAACATAGACGTAACATGTAACATGTTATGAATAAAACATTAAAAATTTGAACACACTATAAACTTAAAGACTTGTTAGCAAACTTTGAGGGTTAAAACTTAAAACTATATTGGATATGTCAAAAAAAAAATAGGCAAAACATATAGACACCTAAGTCAAACCCTAGTTGTGGACAAATACTAAAAGACAGTCATGAATAATACAAACAAAATGGAAAACCAAACAAGAAGCTGTCCCAAAAAACTTGTAGAAATCTATAAAGTTTAATTTAGTGTCTCTTAGCCATTAGCAAAAACCAAGAATTTCAATATTCCCTTCCACATCTCATGGCTTTAACAGCTAATAACTTATTTTCAAAGTGCACATGCCTCTCCTTTTCAACTTTAGATTCAATAATTATCTCTTTTTTTTTTTAATATCATCATTGTGATGTTTGAAATCTTGTTTAATTAGATATAAAAAGAACAATTAATAAATCCAACAATTCATAATTTTTTAGACATCATCCTCTTCAAATATTGAAGTTGTATTATGTTTTTTTACTGAGAATATAGTGAAAAGAATAAAATACTCATAGGATATGTTTATCTCGACGAAAATATCGAAATCTCAATTTTATGGAAATGTCGATGGACATATAAATAAAATGTCGTTGTCGATGAATATTTCTGGAAGATTTTTAAAATTAATTTTTAAAAAAAATTATTAAAATTAATAAATAAACATTTTACACTTTTAAATAAGTTAAAATACCCTTATTGTAATATTATATTCACGTTAAGTTATATTTTGATGTTGTTTTTTTGTTTTTTTAATATTTCATCGATTTTGTACGGTATAATAAAAATGTCAATTCACCTCTTATGTCGATGTCGAATCTATGAATATATAGAACTGACGATGGAAATATTGACATGTCGACGGAAATTTAATATCATACTAATGGGAAAGACGATTTTACACTTTTTTTTTTTTTAATTGATTAATAAGTTATTCTTTATAACCTAAATCGATAAATTGTTATATATATATATATATATATATATATATATATATATATTATGTGATCCAATCACTTTTGTAAATGCATTATTAGAACAGCAAATAGTTAGATCTTCATATGAGGCAATTAGAAAAGTGTTTGGTTTGTTTGATTATGACATGGGAACCTAAAGAAATTATGAGACCAAGTGCTTCTATTCTTTTTTCTTTTTCTTTTTTAATGATAATTTGTAAATCTTGAAGCTTGGTGACCTTTTTCCTTTACCCTTTTCTTTTTTTTTTCTTTTTTTTTTCTTTGATTTATTAAGCAATGAGAAGTGTGCCAAAGCGAGCATAGCTCAGCTGGCATATGTATGAATTGACGACCACGAGGTCTGTGGTTCGAATCCCCCATCTCCAATGTACTAAAAAAAAAAAAAAAAAGCAATGAGAAGTGTAAAGTCACTCAACAAACAAAAAGTCAGGTATTTTGTCGGTAACTTCAAGGATTTAAATGTTTGACATCGACGAAAATCGTTAGGTTACATTTTGGTATTTTTTTTAATATTTTATCGATTTTGTACGTGATGAAAATGTTGATTCACTCCTCATGTCGATGTCGAATCTATAGATACGTATAAATGTTGACATGTCGACGAAAATTTAATAACATATGAAAAATTTATATATATACCACTTTTATTATTATTATTAGAGCTCTAATTGATTGAAAAATAGGGGTTTGATTATATTGTGTTAACAAAGTTTTAGCAAAAGAATCAATGGAAAATGAGAGTGAAAGGAAATAGTATGCCTTGCTTTACTTCCCAATTAGTTAAAAATAATATTGTTTGTAACTTTTTTTTTTTTGAATAAAATATTGTTTGTAACTAATTAATGATCAATTGGTATTTTGAAAAATCTCTCAAAAGTTTGAATCTCTATCTTCAATTATCTATGAAAATCTCTATCTTCAATTATCTTTTGAAAAGTAAATGAATTGTGATATATTAAAGTAAATTGTTGACCCAATAGACTTTTAAATTCACATTGGGTGTTTCAAATTGATGTTGATTATAAGCTACGTTGGAATTTGTTTTTTTACGCTATTACAAAAATGGGAATAGATGATAGGAGGGACAAGTCAAAATTAGGGAAGAAAACAAAAAAACTATCATCTCTGATTTGAGGCGCATTTTTTACGAAAAAAAAAAACATATTTTTTTAGATTTCCAAAACTCAATGACAGTTTTGTAATGTCCTCAATTGATGACAGTTTTACAAAAGTTTTAAATTGTTTACATTTATTAACTATCATTAATTTTTTTTTTAAATATAAACCAAAAAATAACTATAAAAGAATTAGAATTAATTTATAACTAAAAATAAATTAATTAACAAATAACAAAAGGAGTGAAAATTGTTTAAAAAGGGAGATGAAAATTGTGAAAAAAAAAAAGAAAAAAAGAAAAAAATTAATATGAACTATTGTGAAAACTAATTTAGGTTTTGTAACTTTCTTTTTCATCTCTTGCCAAGTCGATCCCGCCAAACCCATCGTCAAGGCGGCCGCTCCAAACTTCTCGCCATCTCAGATCCTTGCTCCACTCCATCTCGCCTCGCCCTGGGTCATCGCTCTCAAACTCCTCGCTCCTTGCTCCACTCCATCTCGCCTCGCCCTAGGTCATCGCTCTCAAACTCCTCGCCAACTAATCTGTTGTTTGTTGATTTGAGTTTTAGGGTTTGCACATTTTGTTATTGGACTTAATTTGGGGCACGTTGGACTTACTCCACAAATAATTAGGGGGCGTTTGGCCCAAGGAGTTGGGGGGAGTTGAAGTTGTTTTGTCTAGAGTTGTTTAGTCTGGAGAGTTCTGAGGTATGTTTGTTTGGGACAAGGAGTTGTTTAATTTAGAATTCTGAAGTTTGTGGTGTGTTTGGAGCAGAAAGTTGTTTAGTCTTGAGTTGTGAAGTAGTTTATTTTAGTTGTTTTCTTGTGCAAAACCTTTTTCTACAAATTTTCAAAATTTTCTTATTAAGGACTTCTTCCAATTTCAATAAATTCTAAAAATGACATATATTTTCTTTATTTTATCTATCTTGACAAATTTACAACAAAAATAATTTTGAGCACAATACTTCACATTATTTTTTCACATTGATTATGAAAAATATATATTTTTTGTTTGTTAGGATTCATATTTAATTTTATGAATTATAAGATTGTCTACCTATAAATATAGTTTACTTGTGTCAAACACGTTTTCATCCACCTTCTTAAACTTGTCATTCCATTTAAATTCACTCCCACCTGAACATCAACATCTCAACAAAAAATGATTTATTTTAGCTTTACATTTTTTTCTATAATTTTTTATATTTTCATTGTTAAAGACTTTTTTCAGTAAATTTCAATAAATTTTAAGAATGTGATTTTGTTTTTTATTTTATGTATCCTTCACAAATTTCTTCGAAGATAACAAAAATAATTTTGACCACAATACTTAATATTCTTTTTTCAATATCACTCACACTAATTATTCATTTTATTTAGATAGTTTTGAAATAAAAGAAAGTCCTACAATATTGTGTTAAATATTACACGTGAATTTGAAAGATTTTAATCCATTAATTTAAACGGGTTCAAATAAGTTGATGTTTTTATTTATCTCATGGTAAGAATACTACATTTTGAATTTGGTATAAGTACCAAGTTTGATTGAACAACCTAAATTATAGTTAAAATAATAAAAATAGGTTGAATTGCATTTTTAGTCGTTTTACCCATTTAGTTTAAATTGCATTTTTTAAATAATTAAAAATATTGTGGGAGGGAGGGAGAGAGGAAGAGAGTAAAATGTGTTGCCTCGAAAAATGAGACTTGAATAGTAGTGACTGTAGAACTCTGGGGAGTTCATATTTTTTATCCGAGTTCAACAAGTCTGTGGGCCAAACGGGGAGTTAATTTTGATGGAGCGCATGGCACGCCGCGGAAGCGATTTGGATCATAGACACTCTAATTTCATCAATTTAAACAAACGGAAACATGCAAAAGCAATGAAAAAGAGAAATTAGAACACATACCCTTGTCGTTCGAATTACTTCAATTTTCACCGCCAGAAGCTCTTCACGAGCTCAACAAGCCTTCTCACGAAATCTTCGTGGACCACCCCCGGTAGTCCCGCTATCCTCGGGCCGAGAAACGGAGTTGTGGAACTCCTTTTACAAGAGAAAAGAAGTAAGACGCTCACTGAAGAAAAAAAAAAACAGAGAACTTTTGTCCGAGGAAGAAGAAGTTTTCAAATTGAAATCCAATTTCAACTTGTGAACCCCAAAGTGCACTCACTTTTTGGTTTTTGGTTTTTTTTTTATATATATATATATATATTTATATATTATTATTATTAAAAATAATAATAATTATTTTATTAATTAAACTTTTTAATTAATAAAAAATATATATATATTAATTAATATTATTTAATTCAATATCAAATATTAATTAAATAATATAATTAAACCCGGTTTTTCGAAAACCGACTTTTTGCATATGAATCCAATTCATATTGTAGACCAATCTCATATTTAAATCATATTTAAATATGTCCATATTCTTCCACAAACTCGAATTTGAACGATTCAAATTCTTTTCTTTTCTTTTATATTGTTTCACGGCTTTATCCGAGCTAGCCAGGAGAACCGTAAGGACCTACAGATCATGAGCTCCAACGATACGAGATTATCCGGTCAAAACTCTTTCAACCGAACTAACCAACATTCGTTAACCCCCGGAGACTCCACTAAAGTCTAAGGGCTGCACTCTCCTCACTGTAGATATATTGTGTCCTCTTGATATAACTATCATCAGTAAGTCGATCCTTCACAGGTCGATCGTAATCACAACGGGTCATTTATACCGTTTAACCCTTGTATTATATCTTGTTTCTTAAGTACCACTGACACCTCTAATGAACAATTGATTTGTGGTTCAACCATCAAATCAGATTCCTCCCTGATCAGGAGAGGATGGGCCCATTGTTCAAGACTTGGAGTCAGCACTTAAGGGAACAACCTCTCTACTAACCCTTAAAACGGGTAGGAGTGAATTCCATCTCGCACAACTATGTCCCCAGCCACTTATTTGATCTTATCCCCAAGATGGTAGGCTTATTGAGTCGGCGATCTGGCCACTCTCACCCGTACAAGTCAAAGGATAAGGTCGAATAAACAGGAGTTCATAGTGAACTCAGGATTGAGATCGAGTTACCTAAGTCATCAAATGAATAAAAAACGGTCTTTACAGTAAACGGTGTTATAAAGAAAGAGCGATTTTATTTCTTGGTTCGGTCTTGTGCAAACTCATTGCACAGGACGCCCTCACTCACATGTCTCTACATGAAACGATTCGAATCACATCGTTTTGTACTATACAAAGAGAACCGCGTCCAATAGTGTCCCCAGGATAAGGTACCCAGCCTTATCCCTATACTATAGACCATTTTGGCTGTCTACTTGAACTTGATCCACATTCATGTCACACATGAAGTTCAAGTACTCACACTATTGCCATGGGTGTTAGTTATTGGTATAGGTTAATACAAACACAATTCACTAAAATTCAATAACAACTTTATTGAAATAGAATATATACATTCAAACAGTTTACAAACTACGAGTTTTAGGACATAAAACCCAACAAATTTCTCCTTAAACTCCTTAAACAACTCCTTGGGCCAAACACGCCCTTAGTGTTTTTGGAGGTTTTAAACCTCAAAGAAAGACTATTGCTAGAGCCTAGAAAATCCAAAACCATATTTCCACTAGGACAATCCATAGTCCCATAGTGTGGTTAATTCAACTGTTCTAATCTGTAAGTCAGATTTACAGATATATCGATAGATATTTGAATATCGACGGATATTCCGGTAAGAATCACGAATATCACGAAAATTAATAGAAATATTGTGATTTAAAAAAAAAAAAAAAAAAAAAACTTAAGTACAAGCTTAATTAAATAATACACTATTACTTTGAGCATATATTTCAGAAATTAGAAGTCAAATATGAATAGTAATATAATAATAGATAATAATATTAAAGATCGAAAAATGAATATGTACTTGAATACTTGATTAAAAAAAATTGAGGTCATACGAGTACAAAGTTCAATTATAAGATGATGACCTTGGGAGGTATTAAATCAGGAATAATATAATTGATTTGATATCGACAATACTACTCTCAATCAAGGATGAAAATATTCGTCGATATGTGTTGATATATCCGTAAATCAGAAGGTTTGATATGGATATTAAATCAATATATCCGTATATTGGAGGGTTCGATATAGATATTAAAGGTTAATAAATATCTCTGATATCTTTTTATAAATATTCATAGAACATAAAAATATATCATATATTAATTTTAATATCAATCTAGATACTAATAACAAGATCTATAATTTAGTTTGAAAATAAAAAAACATAATTATGAATAAGATATATTTTTTTTTAAAATCATTTACAGAAATATCATGTTCTCATACAAAAGACTTAAATAAAGAAAGAGATCATCTTCTCAAAAAAAAAAAATAAAGAAAGAGATCATGATCTTCAAGGAAGTATTTTTGCTCTCTCACACTCTCACTAATTTGTTTTTACAGAAATATATATATATACTTCTCATACCACAATTAATTCAATCTCACTAATTTGTTTATATCAATTAGAAAAATTATGATTGAAAAAATTGACGATATCTATCGAAATATAGTCAAAATTGAGGCCGGTAGAGATTTTGGGGAGTGTTTTTACCAATTTAGATATCGTTGAAATATCGTTTTGCGGATATATCGAGTATCTGGAAACAAAAATACAGATTTTCGTCAATATCCATGGATATTTCGTGGATATTTTGACAAAAGATAGGCAGAAATCGTGGATATTTCGTAAGTTTCTTCTGGGACTCAAGTTCAAACATGAAATTTCAACTTTTCTTTCCTGGTCTTTTCACTTCATTTTCAACTTTTTGTCAGTTTTTTCACTTCATTTTCAGCTTTTTGTCATTTTTTTTTCAATTCATTTTAAATTTTTCATTGTTGTTTTATCTCAAAGTTCACTCCCAATCCCAACTTAAAGTTGATGTAAGTTTGACTTGTTTGAAGCTAAACCAAAATTTGTATTTCCACCCATAATAATTTACAAAATTTTCATTTTCAACCCATAATTTTTGTCTATAAAATAATTCTGCTACACCACTCTCAAGTCTCAATCTCAACTTATTAACAAAACTCTTCACACTCTCTCTTCTTCTTTGTTAGCTCTCTTGGTAGAATTCTTTTTTCTCAACTTTTTTTCTTCTTTTTTTTATTATGTATATGTTTTTAATCCCACCTACATTATATATTTATGTTATAAATACAATTCTCACCTTTATTATTATTATTTTATGTATTTATGTCATTATATTAATCATGACTTAATATTCATATCTGACTTAAAATTTCTGAAATATATGCTTAGAGTAATAATGTATTACTTAATTACGCTTGTTATAAAGTTTAAAAAAAAAATCACTATTTCTATTCATTTTCATGATATCCGTGATTCCTACCAAAATAGTCATCGATATATCCATAAATCTGAATTACCAATATTTAAATCGATAAAGATATTTTTGTCCTTGCTTCAGATAAGGCACCAGCTTATATTAGGCTGTTTCTGATTAATTTTTTCAATGATATAGACAAACTATCGTTTCTAGAAAACCAAGTTTTAAAATAAGATAAAAGAGTTCTCAAAATTCATAGAAAAGGCAGGAAACTTTTAAATTCAACTAGCTTTCAACAAAATTAGGATATGTCAAATGGAAGGTACAATGAAAAGAGACTCTAACAAGGACCTTATGCAAGCTATAACAACAAATGGCTGTGACGAAACCCGACTCAGGCTGTATTTATAAAAACGAAAGAAAAATAAAAATAATTAAAAATGGGACTTCCTCCTCAATCCTAAACTACAAAATAAGAACAATCAGCAAAAGTCTACTGTTATCCTTGAGCTATCATTGCTAACTCTTTCAATAGAAACCAGACAAGATCATAGAGGAGAACATCGGGGCAAAATCCGGCAGCTGCGATCAGGGGACGCCATTCTTGTGTTTGTGTGTGTATAAGGGTTGGTGGCACAAGAAGGGTAGCTATAAGGTGGGAAAAGAATTTCCAAAAAAAAAACCAGAAATGACTATCATGTGTCGCCCTAACTCAACCTCATGTTCTGCCTCG
The DNA here is from genome assembly GCA_028017165.1 of Herpetospermum pedunculosum. Lineage (NCBI taxonomy): Eukaryota > Viridiplantae > Streptophyta > Magnoliopsida > Cucurbitales > Cucurbitaceae > Herpetospermum > Herpetospermum pedunculosum. Next base: position 15,182,931 of record CM051523.1, read on the forward strand.
TCTTGATCATTCGTTTCAGTGTAGCCAGCCAGAAGCTGCACTCGTCCCACTCGCTTGTGGTAAGAAGCACCTATATGCAGCGGTAAATGAATTAATCCCATTCTGGAATATAGGACAAAACAAGATAGTAAAAACTTCATAAAACAAATACCTGGATTTGTAGGGCGCGACCAAAATCACCAGTATCCAGAGCCTGGCAGAGCTGACCAAGCTTATCAGCAGCATTTTTAGATATGTCCCCGCTGTTCAGTTTGCTGAACAATGCACCCATCTTCCTTGAGTTGTCTTCAATTTCTCTCTTCTTACCTGGATTTGCACGAGCGCCTCCCAATGCTTCTGAGGTCTCGTTGAAAAGTCTAGACAATGTTGCTACAACAGGTTTTTGATGAGCTGCAGAATATTAACCAATTATTGTATCTAAATAATAAATGTATGTGGGCGTATATAAGTTGTGTATAAGGTGCAAAAAAAGGAAAATAACAAACACAGGACCAGTTTGCCCACAAAATACGTCGCCAAGAAAAGGTTGCTAAAACAATAAGAAACGGAAATTTCACTATGAAACCTATTTAAAATAAATTAAATATTTTTTTATAAAAAAAAGTCCCCCAAGGCCCAGCCCAGACTTTGGAGACATTGAGAGTTTTCCTTTTTAAGCTCACCAGAAGATTCTAAAACGCAACCTCTGGATAGGTAACTCAGAGAACCAACGGGGTCACCCCATGGCAAAACAATAAAACTGGTCCAGTAACTTCAAATTAACCAGAATTCTTTCCTTTACCGGTTAAAAACTCAAAGAGGCATCTCTCTTCCGTAATTTCTATGAGATACAAAACCAGGAGTGCAGTAATCATGCCAATATGTGAACCAACTAAGGCCAGTAGAACTGCAGATATGGAGGCGAGTCTGGAATTTAATCCATGACACCTTATGTTGTAAGCCAATAGTCCTTGTTCAGGGCTCGTGCAATGTTGAAAACATTAAATGAATCTAAAAGTTAATACTACTTAAAATCCCTTGAAGATTGCATTGTTTTGAAGAAATCAAAACTAGGTTCATATTAGTGGCAGAAAATATTAAAAACCAAAAACGAATACGGGATCTTAAATGAACTTTTTCTGTTAAACAAATAGTTAAGTAAAACTAACAATTACCAGGTACATTTGAAGTATCTGCAGTCTGCACAGTTGCTGGTGGGGCTGGAGGCGTCACTGATGGCTGCGATGGAGTAGATTGTATAGGGCTGGGTGGCTGAACCAAACCCATTCCAGGTAGCTGAACAGCTCCTGGATTAGGAACTGGCATGAATCCCATCGACGGAGGAGTGGGAGCCACAACCTGGGGCATTTTATGCCCAGGAACTGAGTCCATGTGTGATGGGACAGGACCAACTGAAGCAGCTGATTGTATAGGTTGATAAGTAGGATTTGACATTCCCTGAAATATTTGAAAAACAATTATTAGATTATCATTAAAAAGTATCTTTTACACTAAACAATTATGTATTCATCAATGAAGAACGATTACGAACAGGATACAACTGAGAACCCAAAGTGGGGGGCTGTTGATACTTTTCCACATTTCTCAAAGCAGGAGGTGTTGCAGGAACAAATGGCCTCGGAGCAGGCTGAGTCGGGGGAGCAGAGAAATTCGTCTAAAACCAAAACCAAATTATTATTGTCAGACCAACCCAATTCCTAAAAGAATTTCAAGCATCATTCAAGAAGCAATATCTTACATAGAATGCAAGGCATGATAATCATTAATCACCCTTTACAAATCACACCGACATTACTCCAAAAATATTTTCTCAGAGACCTTTGAAGAAATGTCTAAACACTGGCATTCCTCCAAAAACATGGCAGGTCAATATTAGATTAATGCGGGATGACAACATTTAAAAGGAAAATGTGTTTCACTGTATTTTACATTTTTAAAATGATTTTTCAGCTTTCATAGCTTGAGTTTAATTACACTTTTAAGATTGTTTTGGATTTTTTTTTTTTGGATTAATTGTTTTGGATTAATCAGAATACTATTCATAAATTTCCCTAGTGTCATAAATGATAAAACCCTAATTTTATTTATGTCCAAATTCTTTGGATTTTTATGTCCTTGTAACTATTTCCAAAAATAGTGAAATGCAATTTCAATCATTTTCCAGAAGTGTTTTTTTTTGTCATAGCTAGCGGAGCCAAGTATAAGATTAAAGAATAATCAACAATTAATACCTCCGGAGCCTGTGGCGCCTGCGATGGAAGAAATAAATTAGGCTGCGGTGCAGGCTGATATGGTGTAGGAGCAGTGTATCCTCTTCCCCCATATGCAGTAGTCTGGGAATAGTTATCATTGTATGTAGTGCTAGGCATATTCTGATGGAATTGCGCTGAAGCAGACTCCTAAGTCATTGACAAGAGAAGTTAAATGCAAAATTCATAGAAGCAAGGCATTGACAAGAGAAGTTAAATGCAAAATTCATAGAAGCAAGGCATTGACAAGAGAAGTTAAATGCAGAATTCATAGAAGCAAGACAATAGATCGCCAGGTTCAAAGCAGCCAAAACCAGAAAACATATGGCATTAAAGGAAAGGAAAATAACCTGATAATAATGTTTGGTGGCTTCTGCACCATACACATTTTCACTTGGTTGCTGAGAGTATTCAATAGTCGATGCCTTGTCATCTTTATCTGTGACATGAAAGAAACGTTCTTGCTTAGAAAATAACATCCAACTCAAAACAACCCCCTCTCTTAACCTGTCTAACCCCCAACAAACTCTTGTAGTGGGGAAATTATCTCAGGAATACACGAAAAGAAAAAAAACATGTAATTCACATTTATAGCTTATAACTCAAAAAAAATAAACTTTGGTGCCAACCATTTGATAAAATTGGTAGCTCCAGCACAAGTGATAAAACAAGTTAAAATTTAGAACAATATAAGAGATATAAGCTAATTGCTGAAGCTTTATGACTTTATTAGTATTGAATTTATTGTAAAACTAATAACTTCACCAGTTCAGCTTTTCCAAAATTTACATCACATAATCAACCTCAAAAATCCTAAAACTTGATCATCAAATAAGACCAAAGACAATATTTGTGATTATGCTCTGAAGTATGATTTATTTTTCGGCCTTGCTATCAAAATGTTACTAACCAAATAAATAATTCAAGCTTGTTAAAAAATGCATTAAGAAACAATAAGGTTCAATTTGTTGTCCAAAGGGTCTTGATCACTTGAATTAAACTTCTTTACAGAGTTAGGGTTAAATAGTTAACTATCTGTGCCCTTAAGCATACTGAAACGTTTTGAGCTTTCAAATTAAAAGCACATGACCATAGGTGAAGCCAACAAAGGTCAATGAATAAACAGAAAGTAGAGTCCAGAAACAATTCTTTTTTTTTAAAGGAAACAGAAACAATTCATCAATTATGAGAAAGTGTTACAAAGGAGCTCCCAAACGAGCTTAGTTACAAAAAAACTCCTCCATTGATTGAGGAGCGTGCTGAGGTCGTAATTACAAAAGGGGTAGAAAGTTTACTCCAAGATAAAGCAATTAAAATAGTAGAATCAATGAAGGAACAAATGTTTCTAAAAGCATCTCTAAAGATTCTAGTATTACGCTCATTCCAAATATTTCATATGAAAGCCCTGATCATGCATAACCAAAGAGTCCAAAAACAATTATATGATAAAATAACCAACGTTTTAATGACAGAGCACTAACCAGATTCTGTAGAGAGGGAAATTCGATCTCTCAAGATCAGAAGTTCAGGTGTCAATTCTTCAGATCCCAATAACTTAATATACTCCAATGCCGTTGTTAGCTGTCCTTGACTTGCCAATATTTCAGCATATTTCTCAACAAGCTTGCATAAAGTTACACTAAATCTCTTTTGTCCAGTAGCCAGAGCAAGCACAATAGTCTTTTCCATCAAATCCTAACCAAAACAGAAGGCTTGTTCAACTTTATATCCCAAATACCTTTGTTCAATATTGTCTCTTAAAGTACACTTACCTGAAGAAGATCAACATAAGATTTTCCTTCACGCTCAGTAGACAAGCTCCTCGACCAGATTCCAACAGTTTTATCAATATTTCCAGCACATATATAGCACAGAGTTGCTGGAAGTGTATAACCAGCAACCATAAGTTTTGAAGCAAGAGTATCACAGAGCATGGTCCATTCATCTTTTTGTGCAAACTGTTTAATTGATACAACAACAATAACATTAATGTTGCAACATAGCAATTGTAATACCCTTATAACATTCATTTTTTGTAAAAAACAGATACACTTGAAAATCAACATGCATACTGAAAGACGCGTTAACTTTTAGCAAGCTTCAAATGCTCGATAAGCAACACAATCTAGTGTGAACTGCTTCCAGAATTTCCTGGGATGAAAACTGGAGCTTTCTTAACATAATTAGCAACATGAAACTGTAATTATAAACATTTCTATAGTACCTCCTAGTATGATGAGAGAATTCATTTCCGGGAAATAGTAATGTAACCACTACTTAACATAAAAGAAGACAACATATCCGCAAGTTAGAGCAGATAAGGAAGAAATTCTCTATCAAAAAAGATGAGGAAAAAAATCATAACGCGGTGGGGGTAGTCCAACACAATTTTCAGCAACCAACTTAGTATCCCTTCTTAAAAATATAGTGCATCAAACTCCTTTGCACACAACTACTAGCAAACAAATATTGACACCACCATTTTTCTAGAGAGAATTTTTTTCCAAATTAAATACAAAACTTACACTGCAGAGAAGGGCAAGTGTTTCTTTCCAGAATTTCAGGGGCCTTGTATTCACAAGACTCAGTAGATCGTTGTTGACCATTGCAGAAACAATCTGATGGAAGAAAAATAAAACATAGAGAATTAGTTTGTGGAGGAGTCCAGCATGTCTCCTATTTTCATAAACTTCAAAGTATCAAAATAGTAAAACAATAAAAAGTTAATATTCACTGCTTCATGAAAACAGGATAAAGTTTCAGCCACCTTTAAGTACGGTGCACGGGACATTTTTAGAAATTGATCTCTTGTATTCTCCCACAAGGAAACACCACCAACATGAGCAATAACCAAGGCATCGTCCATTTTGTTTGCAGAAACACACAACCCAACAGCCCCCTTATAATCACCTACAACCAACGCCCGTTGCACACCATCAGCAAATGATGCATCTCCATTGTCTTCCACTCCATCCTCAACTTGTGGTTCTTCAGCAGAAACAGTCTCCTGGGCAGCATGGTTATCACCAGAGATTGATAAAGGTGTATCAGCTTTCGGACTGGGCAGATTGTTAAAGAAGTCCTCCCCATTGTCAGACGGAAACAACGTGGCTTCTCTACCATCCCCATATCCAATATTATCTGCTGCTGTATCATTCAGATGTAGAGCATCTACATCCTGGGAAATCCCTTCTTGAGAATCTTGTGATTCAGATGATACGGTAAAACCAAGATGGCTAAGAAGCTTCGTCCTTGCAGTACCATCATCTTCAAACATGACTTTCAGGAATCCCCATGTTTCCCGGTCATCCTCCAAACTGTTAAGACATTACAACTGTTAACCACCACTTTTTCTATTGGAAAAATGAAGCAAAAAAGAATCAGAGATGGAGACAAATTTTAAGGTCGATGACATACTCAGATTCTTTAGACTTCTGTTCGCATAAAACCCTGAGAGAAGGCCGTTCGCCATTTTGTATCGCAGCTTCAAACTCAGATGAACGAGTAACCAAACTGTGCTCCATTACCAAGTCATGCACATAAACCTGTAAATAAATACAGGGGTGAAAATGAACTATAGCCATCAAGATATTCAAGTTGACCACTAAAATAAAGAAATACCTCTGAAGCACCAGTTGAAGCACCAGCAACAGGCGTCCTAGGTTGAAATGATACTACCTTTCCTCCAAAGCCAAAAGAGGCCCCAACTGGACGTTTATACCACTTTGGTGCTCTCAAAGATACTGCGTAAAATAAATAATCAATATAAGAAAACATTAGAAAACCAACAATCATGTAGGAACTAAGAACAGAATGAAAGAAGGAAAGAGAGAGAGAGAGAGAGAGAGAGAGAGAGAGAAAGAGAGAAAAAAAAAATATATGTTTTTTTCCATACATCCTCCATTATAACTAGAGTTAACAATAAACCTCCTTTAGTTTTTTTTTTTAATATAAGAAACTGATAATATATTACCTCATTTAGTTCAATCCAAAAAATTATAAAAAAAACAACTGCAAACCAAAAATATTACAAAAAAATTTTAAAAGACGGATGGACTAATAGAAAGGTTTCTTGAGTTCAACAATTATAGGGTGGAAGATCGAACCATCGACCTTTGGAGTGGTAATAGATGCCTTACTCGGATTGGCGACTAATAGAAAGGTTTTTTAAATAGGAACATGAACTCCTGAAGGAAGAGGTTGTGCAAGATATGAAAGGGGGACCAACAACCTAAAAGGAAAACTTGCATAGGATCAAACATACCAATGCCTAGACCTAGAAGGACCTTTAGAACACATGCCTAACAAGAAGCTACAGAATAATCCTGCTCCAAATGCTTTCCCAGTTCAAATTCTTAACACCATTAATACTTTGATTTCTTTCTAGCCATAACTTTCACAAATGCTATAAGAGAACAAAACCTTATCACAATTAAAAACCTCCCATCTGCAAGCTCAGCAAGATAGTAAGAAAAAGTATTCCACATTAACAGCACGACTCCAAAAGATACCAAAAGAAAATCACTGCTTGGTTTAATATCTGACTTCATCCTTGTCTGAAGGGGATTTTCCCAGCCTGTATGGAGATGGTGGGACCGAAGTGATTCTACAAATGATGGCCCGGACAGTCCCAACTATGGTGTGTGAGGTGGGGCTTGGATGAATTTCTTCTATAATCAAGGTGCTGAAATGTTAAGTTCCCAGGGAGCGGAAGTTGAGGAACCTTCCATCTCAGAACTTATTCTTGTTTCAGATAGCAACCCTGCAGTTTTAATTAAGATGTTGGAAGACCCTACTTCCTCACAACTAGTGGAAAAGAGTATTTTAGATGAAAGCTCCGCTACTTGGCTGAAGACCAACAATTTGTGCATTTTGTCAACTCCAATTAGAAAGAAAGAAACACGGGATCAGATAATCAAGTGAAAAAAGTTACAGAGCATAAATGGATTTCACTACATTATAGTGATAAATTACCAATTAAACTACAGGAGCCAGTGGGCCCATAAATGCAAAGGAAACAATGGGGACCGGTGAAGGAAAGAACAACAAATCAAATGTACTGAGGTTATTTCATAGTACAGCCACCAGATAGGCAAAGATGCACTAAAAACTATCTTACCTGGACTAAACTCATTCTCTCCTACACCATAACGGCTGCAACTCTGTGAAGAAAAAAAAAAGGAAAGTAAAATAAAACAATCAAATGAAGGCACGACGATTTCATTTCACAAAGAAGTCACTGCATTAATAGGCAGGATCACTTCCATATATTGAAAAAACATTTGAAGAATATATCTCACAACTGAATCACTCGTGTGATTCCTTTATTTTGGTTGTTGTCTACCCCTTCCCCGCCCCAATCTGAGTCTGCTTTTTCCTCTATCTTGAAGGTTAAAATTCTTAGGAAGGTTAAATTTTTTGTCTAACAGGTTTTACATGGGATGAGAGTGTACACTATGGACCGTGTTCAGAGTCATTCTTCTTTTGTGTTATCTCTGCATTGGTGCATCCTTTGTAGGCGTCAAGCTGAGTGGTGTCCGGTGGGGTTGTAAGTTTGTTCAGTCCATTTGGGCTCGGTGGCTGAGTTTGTTTGGTTTCATTTCAATTTGGCTTGGCATGGCATGGCATGGCAGGGTTTTGTTAAGCTATGATTGAGGAGGTGCTATTGGGTTCGTCATTTCAAGAGAAGGGCAAAGTTTTATGGCAAGCTAGTTTTTCTGCTATATTATGTGGGGTTTGGATTGAGAGAACAATAGGATTTTTAAAGAGGTGGAGCGGCCTTGTGATGAGGTTTGGGAGGTGGCTAGGTTTAATGCTTCTTTCTGGGCGTCGGTCACTAGACCTGTTTGTAATTACGGTCTTGGTTTGATTTTGTTGGATTGGAGGCCCTTCTTGTAGTTTTGGGCCTTAGTTCGTTGCTTGTTTTTTGTATGCCCCTCTTTTTTTTTCATTTTTCTAAACAGAAGTTCAGTTTCTTACCAAAAAAAAACTCATGACTAAGTTTTACACTTCTCTTATCAACAGTATGACGCCCTTCCTTTTATTAGCTCAGGGTGGATACTCGCATGATGGTTTTTGAGTTTGGCTTCACTTTCTTCTTTTATTCTTCTTCATAAAAGTTTGGTTTATTTATTTAAAAGATAAGGAGAAAAGAAATAATGATGCAAACAGAAATACAGGAAGACAAAACTTTAGTTCGTGCTGCCTCCCAACAGCACATCAACTTTCTCTATAAATAAGAACAAGGTGCACAACAGAACAGACCACGCAATTAATTCTGTGGACAAAATTCTAAGAAAATCTGCACAAAGTAAAACTCGAGTGACCCAACAAGCTTTAAAGGGGTGTACCTCAATATTATATAGGCCAATCTTCCCATCAAATGAAGATGCTGATATGACACCAGGAATCCTAGGATACCAATGTACATCAAAGTTCCAGTTGGTACTAGCAGGCAATTCGCACACAATCTGCATTGGGAGAGAGAAAAATCAGAGTGCTTTCCTGATTTAATGCATGTGTTCAAGCCCCTAGTAATAAAGATATAGTGTAGAAGAATGCAAAGCAGAATATCAAAGAACTGTGACAGAGCTTACATCTCCAGAAATAGTATCCCAGCAGATAGTTCTGTTGTCTTTGGCACATGTTAGCAAGTAGGAGCTATCGGTGGGACACCATGACATCGCAATTACACCTGATTTACGAGCAAAGTGTTTTTAGGAGGTTCATTTTAGCAAAAAATAAATAACTAAACTTCATGCAAACAAGAAGATATTCAATCTATCATTTGTAGATGAAGCAACAGCTCCGGATTACAAGTCTGATTTTTTTTTAGAAGGGAAAACTCCAAACACCTATAGGCGAATTACATTAAAACTCTCCAATTGAAGATTAAAGAAGATAAGCTATAATGAGTAAAAGGTACACTTCCTTTACAACATAGGAGAGCATTATAAAAAAACAGAATCTAGAAAACGATCAAAAATAGATGAAATATCACGAAAAATCCAGGCATTTCTCTCTCTCCAAAGCTACCAAAAGAAAGACCGGGTAAGAGCAAGCCATAAGATTTTCTTTGCTCCCCTGAAAGGATCACCCACCAGAACAGCAGCAAGCAAATCATAGATGTTATGGGGCAACGGCAAGGACCAATGAAAAGCTTCCCAAATAAAGTCTCAAAAACGAGATGCAAAAGAACATTGTTCAAACAAATGACCAGGGGAGCAAAGCTTGCATTTACTTCATTAATCTATCTACGAGACAAAACGAATTAATGATGCAGCTCCTACTGTCCAAAGCGTGATGGAAATACTTTCATTGACCGGCTGTAAAATGAGATGAAGAGAAGAGAACTAATAGGTTGTATTTTACCATTTGCAAATGTGAAGCATCTAATCTTCACTTTCAACCTATTTCAGGAACAAGCAAGGCCCCTCATCCTCAACTCCATTTAACATGAACAACGTATTGAAAAATCAATATAACCTTGTTTCTTATCAAAAAAAACAAGTAGTCAATATAACCCTCATTCTTTTTAGGTGGTAAATTTCAATAATAATACGAGCCCAGACTGTAAAAGCTCAGCAACCCTCAATCTATTAGTCATACAACAGGAATTAAAAAACAGAAAATGCAAAGTGCAAACACGAGACAGCAATCAGAGATCTAACCCAGCACAAATGACATCGTGCAAAATTTAAAAGGAAATCAATAACACCATCTATTTACTACCAGTTCTAGACAACAATACCAATTCCAAACACATGGAGAAGCAAGAAGTCAGTTATCTGATTATCAGATCACGTGATTCGCATCTACCTAAATGAGGGTCATTTACCATTTTGATATATTATTCTGTAAACTTGAGAGCAGATAGTGTTCAAGGGCAGAAACTACAAGTATAACATAACATTAAACTTTATTACCATACCCCTAGAGTGGCCCACAAACTCTTTAACCGGTGTCATAATATTTCGCATATCCCAAAGCTGAAAGCAAAAGAATGTGTCAACTTAAAAATAGTATGAAATCTTTTACAATATATAAGAATATAATGTCCATGGGAATCATCACCCTGAGAGAAGGAGAGTTATCATCATCTGAAGCAACAACAAGTTGGGTTGCAAGATCAGGATTCCACTGCAGCACCGAGCAGCGTCTTCTAGTGGAATCTGAAAAACTGAGTTGACAGGCAACATAAATTTATCAAATGCAGCCCAAAAAATTTGGACTTTATCCAATTGCATCAGTTAACATTTTGAATTTAACAATTCACTTAGAATTACCTTATAACTGGTTTTTGCTTCTTCAGGTCCCAAACAACTGAAACAAGAAGAGTTACAAACGAATGTTAGGGAGAAAAGCAATGTTTTGATTATTTCTTTGAGAATATGGTATTTGCTAGTTGTAGACCTCTTCCCTCCCCTGCCCCCCTTGTAATTATAAGCTCTTTTTACCATATATGTCAATTTTTCTTTTTTCTTTTTTTTGAACAACAAATCAGTTTACAATACGTGTCAATTGGAAGAGTTTTTTTGTAGCTTCCTTTAGTCTCAAGGTTGAGACTTTCCTTCCCGTCTTTTTGAAATGACATTCTCAATTAAATCTGTTTCTTGAAAGAAAAAAATCAGACTCAAAATAATAATAGTAACAAGTTTTCTCCAATCAAGTAATCGAACTTCCATTAAGAAAAATCAAAGAAAACAAAGTGCCTACAAAATTAACAGCCCAAAAAAATGAAAAGAAAAAAAACAGGATTTCTCTCCTCACCTGTTGTTCCATTATATGAAGTGGAGGCTAATATATGTTGAACTTTGCTATTCCACGATAAGAATGAAATTTCACCTTGAGCTGCAGACCCACTACCCTGCATAAAGATTGAATGAACAATTAAAGGGAGGATGGTAGCTAATAGATGACGTAGAGCTTTTCCTGGCATGTAAAAAATATGAAGACTATAGATCTGATGTAGCAGTTAATATCAAACACAGCTAACTGATAGTTAGTTAGATCCGTTAGATAGTCCTACTTGGCTGCTCCCAGGAAATTTTTGTTTTTAAAGGGGGCTAAATCCTTCAAATATCAATTATTTTATAAGGGGATTTTATATTAAAAATAAGAAAATACATCAAAACTGCACAGCGGGATAAGACATTGCACTAAGAGGCAATCAAAGAGTAACAAAAAGATCCTCTAAATGGAATTAATCGTAAGAGTACAAGCACCCAAAAAAAAAATAGTACAAAATCTTTCTAAAAGCAGATTACAAAGATATAGAAAAAACAACAATACCCATTAAAAGAAGAAATCTTTCTCCACCATCACAAAGATTCCCAAGAAAAATCCAAAAAGATAAAGTTTCGAATTTGTTGAAGCATCCAAAAATGAGGCTTTGGGTAGACCTCGAGAAGTCTTGAAAGAGAAAATATTGGTGTGTAACAACCTCTACAATTCTTGTCAAGGCCGATATGTCCAGAACCTCCAACTTCAAACTAAAAGTAGATTGACTTGTCTTCAATCACAGGAAAAACAAATATATAAACAAAACAAGTTCGCTTGGGAAACAGTTTACCCACATATTCTCCATCCAACTTTAGGGGGGGAGGAACCCTCTGTCTAATTCTTTTTGAAAGACGGTGGTTGGCAAGAGTTCTTACTAAATTGACCAAATAAAATAAGCCTACTATTTCCAAAGCAGGTAAGCTAACCCTTGCTCAACCAGTCGTCTCAAATGTTCCCACTTACTTCCTTCACTTGTTCAATGTTTCTTACACTTCATTTCCTCTATCCCCTTAATATTTACATTGGCTCTTATTGACCGCTAGGTCAACCCATAGTGGTTACTCTCCTAGTAAAAATATATAAAGGAGCTCATTAGGGATTTTAAATGGTAGGGTCCAGATTTTGGATATGGAAGCCACCTAGTAAATTGGAAGTTGGTCTCTCTCCCTCAAAGCTTGGGTGGATTGTCCTGTGGCTTGAAAATAATGATGATCTTCCGTGCTTGATAAGTAGAAAGGAGATGTCTAATCTCATTGCCTTTGTTGTATCTCTCTTATTATTTCCAAACAAAATGAAATTTCTGTCTCTTATCCAAAAAAGTAAAAGAAACAAAAAGAACAATGATGTCCATAGATTCCTTAGAGACATATAATAATGGTGGGTAAATATATTTTATTGGAATATCTCTCAAAAAGTTGATGTCAACAATAAATTGTGAACCAAAGTTTGCAATTTCCATAGGCTATTATAAAAGGAAACAAATGTGATGAGAGACATAATAGATTGCATTCTACATCAAAAAGGGGACAAGACACCATCCCCAAAAACAGCCAAAACAAAACTATACATAAGAGTACCCATCCATTTGGCGTCAACAAGAAAATTGGACAGTTGCAAGTGTGCTATAATAAAAATTATACAATGCAACACAGTCAAACCTTCAGAGGTGGAAAATGAATAGGTTGTGATGGGTTGGCTAAATCCCATATGCAGATTTCACCATCATCAGCTCCAGATGCAAGCAAGTTTGGTGTAATTGTATTAAATTCTAAACCACGCACCTGCAAGAGGAAAATATTAGAGCTCTCAGTGTGAGAAACTGTACGGTACAATAGTAATGTAAGAGTAGCCATGAACTCATGTGAGCGTTTCAAAATTTGCAAAAACTTACAGGCCCTTTATGCCTTGATAGATGTCCAACTAGAGCAGTTTCACCTGCCTCGGGACTGAAAAAAGCAGGTGAAGAAGAGTCAAGACTACAAAGCATTAAAGAAAGCTAAACCTTACACCCTGAGAGCTGTTGTAGGGTGACTGTAAAATTTAACTAATAAACCGTATCTAGACAGATGTATTATTTTCGAAGGGTGTGGAAGAGAAACTTTACTGTTCAATTTTCAAATGTGGGCTTAATCGTATCTCTTAAATATGGTTCTCATAAGGAGATTCAAGGATTTCCGTGGACAATCAATCATAAGAATTTTTTACAAGCACTTATTAGCAAGCTTCTTGACCTATCTACGACTATCAAAGAACTTAAATGGGGTTTTTGATTTCATATAAGAGAACTTAAATGGGTTAGATGAGAAGGAAGCACAACTATCAACTTTAGACCACTTTCAGATTCATATTTAAACCAATGTTTTGATATAACAAACATTGTGGAAACCTTCCAATCCATATCCACCTTCACAAAGTCCAAATAGACAATTAAACCAACTCAGAAACTTAAAAGCAATACAGCCTCAGGCTAATCATTACGTCAATTTGATCATTCGTAATTAATAAATTCTCACGCTACACACTTGTGCTAAAATTGCTTCGACTAACTCTTCCATAGAACACTCAGAAAGGGGTAATTGCAGTTTACATTTCAACATTTGGTAGAAGCCAACTCCCCAAATAAGCACCCGTTAACTAAGAACTAATAAACTCTATTTTTCCCCCCATTTATCAGCAGCCGAAAGAAATAAAAACACATTAACTCTTTCAAATTCTTACAAACATACTGATGAAAGAGAAATGCAAAACCAAGTCGAATTACCGGATCAGCGCAAGAGGGTTCCAAATATCAATGTTCCCATCGACAAGTCCACCGGCAATGAGACCGAGAGAAAATTGTTCAGAGCCCGATCCAGTCTTTCCCCAGGAGAGACGATTGAAGCGTTCGGAGGTCGGAGAATCACCAATTACAGGAAGGTCCTTATCATCCGTCTGGAAATCGAGCTTGAAGATCTCGAGATTGGCAGATGAGCTGAATGACAGATCCACAGCACCGGCCATGGTCCCGGCGGCCATATACGGCGCGTCCGGTGCAATAGCAACGGACGCCGATCGATTCACTCCCTTTATACACGCCATTGAAAACCCAGAAACAAAAAAAAAAAAAAAGCAAAACAATCTATAACCCAATTGAATTGTAATCGTATAACCAATCAACGCATGGAGTTGCAACAACAACCATACGAAATGGAGAAGAATTGAAGGGCGGATCTGGAGGAAATTTGAGAGAATTTTGGAAGAGTGTATGAGAATTGAAGGTGTAGTTTGGATCTGATCTGTGAAATGCGAGTGAAAGTGAGAGAATCGCAATTCTCTTTCTCTCTCTCTCTCGAAAAATTTACGCAAAAATGATGAAAAAATTTGGGATTTGGAAGCTTTTATTTTTTCCGTTTTCGGGAGTTTAATTAGCGGGTTTCAGGAGCTTTCATTCTCTGTGAAATGGAACACTAGGGTTTATGTTAGTCAACTTTTTGTAAGGACGACTGCTTCGTCATTTCTCCAATCACAATTTGACATGTGTATTCTCGAATCCTTTGGGCTTTTTTCGGCCCAACTACATCCATTCCTATTGTGGACTCTTTGGGCTTTTTTCGGCCCTATTAGATACATTGCTTGGAGAGATAATATGTGACCTTTTTTGGCCTATTGTGAAATTGAGACATTGTATCCGTACACATGTGAAATCCTTCCAAATCTCTTTTCGGAGTAATCTAGAAAAGTTCAAAAACAAAATTATTAAAAAAATAGTCAAAATTAAAATTAAATTTGGGTTTAGATTTTAGGATCTAAGATTTAGGGCATGTTTGGGAGTGATTTTGGAAGGACTAAAATCACTTTTTCATCCTCAAAATCACTTCTATTTCAAAATGGTGATGTTTGGCAATGGTAAAAAATTGATTTTGTAAGAATCTTAAATCACTTTTAGTGATTCTCGGTCAATCACTTGGGAGGTGATTCCCGAGTGATTTTTTTTGTAAGTGATTGTGAGATTTTGTTTTAAAAATGACTATTTTTTTAATTAAAAATATCCATTGTATATCTATATTTATAAACTATGTTCATTTTTTTTTATGAAAATCTCAATTTGGTTCGTTGGTCAAAGGAGAAATAATTTTATTTTAGTTGTTTGGTTATCTTGGTAAATAAGTATTAAATTATTGTAATTTAACTATAATCACTAAAATATACATATTATAAAAAATTGTATAAATTTTTTTAAGAAAAAAATAGTAAGGTATTATTTTTAAAAACATATTTGCATTTGATTTATTAATATAAAAATTATAAAATAAAATTTGGTGGTGGAAAATAGATACTAGATATATAAAATAATTTTAATTTTGAAAATATTTGAAAATTTGTTAAAAACATATTTGAATTGAGGTCTATGGCTCGAATCCCCCCACCCCCAATTATTCAAAAAAAAAAAGAATCTAAAAGCTACAAATAACAGCTTTTGAAAGCTGTGCAAAATGAACGTGTCATGCAAAATTGATTTTAACGAATTATAAAATAATTTGTTTTACCAAACACAAAAAACGGTTAAGATTTATTTTTAATCACTTCTAACTCTTTCAAACGCAATGTCAAACGGAGCCTAAATCTCTTCCCTTAAAATCAATAATCCAATCATGACTCTCAAACATACCCTTAGTGTTTGGAGAGGTATTTTAGTTTGAATATCGTTTTAAATTCTAGTATTTGGCCATTTTTCAAATAAATAAACAAAATTGGATCTTTTTTAAAATTGTCTCTTAAAAAATGGCATTTCTCTAGTTACTCCTACAATTGAATGCCAAACTTAATCTCATATTTGTACCTTTAGAAGTGTAGCGATTGTACATACTTAGGGGGCGTTTGGCTCAAAGAGTGGGGAGAGTTGGAGTTGTTTAGTCTGGTACTTCTGAAGTATGTGTGTTTGGGGAGAGAGTTGTTTAGTCTTTCTAAAGTATGGAGTGTGTTTGGGGTATGGAGTTGTTGAACTTGGAGTTTTGAAATCTAATTTTATTTTAAATATTTTCTTCTGCACCATTTTTTTCTACAAACTTTTAAAATTTCATTATTGAGGACTTCTCTCAATTCCAATAAATTTTAAAAAACAAAAAAAAAAATTTATTTTATGTATCATTTACAAATTTCACAAAAAAAAAAAATTGAACATAATACCTCACATTATTAAATATATATCTATATATATAATTTTTTAGGACTCATTTTTAATTTTACGAATTATAAGGTTGAGATTTTTTTTGTTTTTATTAATGTAGATATATTTTACAAACTTTTTAAAGAAAAAAAAGAACAACACATAAATAAGTTTTACTCTGACCCATGTGTCAAACTATAAAGTTTTGTAGAATGATACTCTGATATTTTCTGTGATTGATAATGGACAAAACCATGCATATTTATACAACCTTAATGAGCTAATCAAGGAAACAGAATAATCTAAATTTAGCAAGTAAATCTATGACTGCAGAGTATATACAACCATATACTCTGAGATTCACGATGTTGATAAAGGTAGACGCCGAGATATATGGAGTATATACAACTATATACTCTGAGATTCATGGTGTTGATAAAGGTAGATGTCGAGATATACGGCGCCTTAAATACTCCCCCTCAAGTTGGAGCATGAAAATTTTTAATGCCCAACTTGCGATAAAATCGTGAAAAAATAATCAACTATATTTAGTAAGTAAATCTTTGACTCAAAAATATATACAACGTATATACAATGATATACACCGAGATTTTCGGATTTGACCAAGGTAGACGCCGAGATATACGACGCCTCTCATACTGCCCTCAAGTTGGATCACGAAGATTCTGAATGCCCAACTTGCGGAAAAGTCGTGAAAACTGTGATTCGAGCATCCGTTGTCAGTGATCTATTCAGCGGAAGAATCTGAGAGACCAAGGATGCCATTTAGATTTGAATCTTGAACGGGTGGTTGTGCAATAGGTTGTTGTGGTGGTTGTTGTGGTATATCGTTGGTCATACCCGATGGCGGTTTCTACCTGCATTTTTCTCCTGCGGTATATCATGTGTCGTATGTAAGAACCAGCTCCCTTGAAGAAAAAAAAAAATGGTGGTTTGTGGGGTTGCATGTGGGTTCTTAAGTGGGGGTGTAAACTTTTGACATGTGGCAAGTGTGTTAAAAAAAAATTGGGAAAAAAAATGGTTTTTTATAGGAGAAGTTTAGCGGACAAGCTTAAGGAAGAGAAAAATTCGTGAAATTGAAAAGTAAAACTTCATCACTTGTTTCTGAAATTTTTCAAGCTTCATCGATGTTGATGGTTGAGTAACTTAAGGTCAAACATGTGAAGAAATAAGGTAAGTTTTTCAATGTAAACCATAAAAATAAATGGATTTTAAGAGATGATTTATATGAATTTCTTCCCTTTGCATGTGAATCTTTTATGGATGCTTCAAAATTAGATGAGTGTAAGGTTAAGGTTTGATTATGGAGTTTTTGGTTAGTAAGTTTGGAAGATTTGTATTTTGGGGTTCTTGAATTGTTGAAATCTCAAGGGATTATGGTCTAAATTGAAGAGATTGATTGAGTGTTTAGCCCTGATGGAAGTTTGTTGAACATTTTGTGGTTTTTAAGTGATGAAAGCTTGAAGATTTATTAAATTTTAAGAAAATTGAGAGGTTGGACTGAAACTAGGGAAGAACAAAGAGTAATTAGAAAGAAAGAAGGAGGGGAGGAAAATGAAGGGTGGTTGTTTTGTTGTAGAGAGAGAAGGCAATTTGTTTGTTGGAGGTCCCGTAGACACGAAAATTTCGGAATTTGAAAAGTTTATTTGAGCATAAAAGTGGTTTTTAATGAGGAAAGAGAATGTGTTGTTAATTGAGTTTGTTTTAACTTTTATAAGTGTTGTTTTTGGTTTAAGTGGTGTTTAAATCAAATGTTTCAGGAAAATTGGAGGTCGGGACGGCTTACGACCCGAGTTTTTCAAGTCATTAATTCTGTGAGTGAATTATTTTACAAGTGTTTCCATGTGTTAGCTATTATTAGGAAATTTTCAAGAAAATTATATTTTATACATATATATATGTTTAAAGGACAATTGTTATGTTTTGTGTTCCTTGGAAAGTATTGACGATTTATCAAATGTCATTTTAGAAAGCTTATGATTTTAGTATGGTTTGAAAAAGATAAATTATTCATGATTTGTCTTCAAATCATTAAAGTTGTACCTATGGTGATTTTTTTCGATACACTCATATGAATGTGTTTCCATGGGGTATACATGATGTCTTTGGGACCCACTCTGGCACGCACATAAGCTTTGGGTCGTGTGTCAGAGTGTTTTGCCTTTTGGGGGTTGCTCTGCGCGTATAACCATGATTTCTCTGCTATACATCTTGAGATTTCTCGGTGTATAGTATGACTATGATTTATCTGCTATATACGTTGAGTTTCTCTGTATATAGTATGACCAAGTTCGGGTACAAGTTTGGTGATGTTTTTACAAGCTTATGCTTATGTTTTACAAGTTATTTTTAAAGGTTTCTCGTTGCTTCTTAATTTTATGAGTTATTTAATTTGTAATCATGTTTTACGTTGGTTTTACTAAACTATGTTTTTTTTTTCTTTTCAGCATGAAAAGTATATTCTTGAAAACTATTTTATTAAAAACTGACCACTAACTGGGCTTTTTAGCTCATCCTTTATTCTTATTTTTTTTTCCCTCCAGGCTGCTTTTGAGTTTCAATTCAGTTTCGTTGATCAGCATCTGCCACCTTTTCCGACTAGTAGATGTTGCATATCATCTTTTGTATGTACATTTAGTGGGTGGAAAAGTCTTGTAACGAGTGTAATTAATCTTTTGTTTGTGTTGTTTGTTATCTAATGGTTGCATATGTGTTTAAAAGTTTATAAAGTAGTCTTTTTCTTGGCTGTAACCATGTTTACTGTTCAAGTTAGGTTATGAGGTAAGAAAGTTGGACAGTAGATTCCATTGCACGCACGGGATCTATTTTCGTCACGTCTCGTCTAAGTTTTGGTAGGTAAATCTGGGGTGGGGTGTGACACTCGAGATTCTTGCGGTATAACGTCAGTCATACCCGAGATTCACGATGCAGACCGCTCATTCCCCATCGTTCTTTCCTCCCCGTTCAGACTTGCCTCCGTCGAGAGGTTTATGGTCGTTTGATAGGCAGCCATAATGAGTTGGCGATAGTCGGATTTCATCGTCACCCCAAAACGAGGTGACTTGGTCGGATTTTCTCGTCACCTAAATCACGGTAACGTGGTCAGATTTCATCGTCACCCAAATCGAGGGGACGTGGTCGGTTTCTTCGTCACCTTAATCGAGGGGACGTGGTCGGTTTCTTTGTCACCCAAATCGAGGGGACGTGGTCGGTTTCTTCGTCACCAAAATTGAGGGAACGTGGTCGGTTTCTTCGTCACCAAAATCGAGGGGACGTGGTCGGTTTCTTCGTCACCCAAATCGAGGGGAGTGGTCGGTTTCTTCGTCGGCCCAAAATGAGGCGACGTGGTCGGTTTTTTCGTCACCCAAATTGAGGCAACATGGTCGGTTTCTTCGTCACTCAAACGAGGAGACGAGGTCAGACTTCGTGGTAGAAAAACGAAGTGTTAAAATTTTGAAGGAGAAAATCGAAGTAATCGGATTTCAAAGGTTTCCATCACCAAAGATGAAAAAAATGATTGTCGTCGGTAGATGATCAAAATCGGGAGGCAGCGGCAGGCCGCCGCCGCCCTAGGGTTTACTAGGTTTTTTTCTCTCTTCTTATAAAAGCTGGCTCTGGTACCATATAAAGTTTTGTAGATTGATATTCTGATATTTTCTGTCATTGATAATGGACAAAACCATGCATATTTATACAACCTTAATGAGTTAATCAAGAAAACAGAATAAGCTAAATATAACAAGTAAATATCTGACTGCAGAGTATATACAACCATATACTCTGAGATTCACGATGTTAATAAAGGTAGATGCTGAGATATACGGAGTATATACAACTATATACTCCGAGATTCATGGTGTTGATAAAGGTAGATGCCGAAATATACGACGCCTTCAATGTACGTCGTCACATTTTTCTTCGCCTCCACCCTCTTAAACTCCTCATTCCATCTGAATCCACTATATCCAGAAATCAACATCTCAGCAATGACGGTTTATTTTAGCTATTTTTTTTGTACAATTTTTTCTATAATTTTTCATATTTTCTTTGTTAAGAACTTCTTCCAATAAATTTTAAGAATGCGATTTTTGCCTTTTATTTTATGTATCCTTCACAAATTTCTTTGAAGATAACAAAAATAATTTTGACCACTATACTTCACATTCTTTTTTCAATTTCACTCACATTAATTATTCATTTTATTTGAATAGTTTTGAAATAAAATAGAGTTGTACAATAGTGGGTTAAATATTACATGTGAATTTGAAAGATTTTAATCCATTAATTGAAACGGATCAAAATAAACTGATGTTTTATTTCTCTTAATTGTAAGAATACTACATTTTGAATTTGGTTTAAGTACCAATTTTGATTGAACAACCTAATTTATATTTAAAATAATAAAAATAGGTTGAATTGCATTTTTAGTCATTTTACACATTTTGTTTAAATTACTTCTTTTTTTAATAATTAAAAACCTTGAAAAACGGGTCAGACTTGAATAGTAATTATTGTAGAAGTCTGGGGAATTGAATAGTAATTACTGTTGAAGTCTGGGAAGTTGATATGTTTCCCTTGTATGTTTGATAAATGTGGGGTATATTTAAAAATATGAGTTATATATTATTGTTTAATTCTATGTTATATTTAATAATATAAGGTATATATTCTTGATAATATGAGGTATATATTGAATAGTATGCGAGATATATTCAATAATATGTGGTATATAATTCAAATTGAAAAAAACTTAGTATATATATTGGATTATATATAAAAAAAAAAAAAAAAAAAAAGTTTAGTATATATGTTGATTTGCAATATATAAACGTAGTATATATGAAGAAAAAAAATGGTGAAACCTGACGACAAGGGGACAAAATGAAAATTGAGGTGATTTCAGGCAAAAATAAAATTGAAAAATAATGAAATAAAAAAATAATAAACAAAAAAGAAAATATCATAAATTAAATAACCAATTTGGGATATATATGATTGTGATATGCCATAAATGAAATAACTAATTTGAAATATGTCATATAACTAATTTGAAATATGTCATAAAAGTCAATCAATCACATTAATTGGGTTAATTTTAGTTTTAAATTTAATTTTATTATTTTAGTGTTTTCCAAGTAGAGTATTTCGAAAAATTTGGACAAAATATGTCATTATGACATGGGGCTCACTCGACATAAATATAATAAAAAATTATATTGAACATTTTTTAAATATCATATATCTTATAGGGCTATCTATGTTCAAACCTCTTCTCAAAAACAAAAAAAATCAAATAGTTATCGAAAGGGTACTAACCTACTATTTTTTTTATTTTTTTTTTTAAAGAAAAAGGTAGTAGGTTAGGGCTCTAACCTACTATATTTAACTTTAAATATTTATTCATATTATTAAATTAAGCATAATTCAATTCACATAAAGATGTGTGATCGACCATGAGGTCTTAGGTTCAAATCTCCCCATTCTAAGTTGTATTAAAAAATATATTTACATATTTATTCATATTAACATTTACTCATCGGTTAAATTAACGATTGCAGCTGCAAGCTTAAGTTATGTTTTTTTTTATCAAATAGTTTATTAAAAAAATTGTTGAAGACTACAATTTTTTAATTTATGTAAATTTTCATGAACTACAAAGAGTTGAACATGAAGAGACTAAAAAAATAATATACATAAAAGTTCATGATATTTTGCTAGAAAGTTAGAACAGGAGAGAGAAGCAAAACTATGGACTAAATAAAATATTTAGAAAGACAGAAAAAAAAAAAAAAAAATTCCAATAGAACCTTTATCTATTCTAATACTCATCCCAAAACATAAAAACAGTAAGTTAAAAAAAAAAAAAAAAAATAATAATAATGTAATGAAAATGGTCACTTGTCTTTAAGTGGATGAGTAGTGACTTTACCATTTGTTGCAAGAATAATAAAAAAAAAAAAAAACGATTGTGTTTCAAAAAAAAAAATACATAGACTAAAGCCGACACTTTTTAAATACATATTGTTATGGACAAAAATACATGTCAAGAATCAACGACCAAAATATCAAAAAGTCGTCCCCCACATTAGTCGGCCAAAGGAAGCGAGGTCAGACCGAGTGTGGCCCACCCTCACAGGGTCGATCGAGCAACGTGAAAATCGACCCCAGATGTCGGTTACACCACACTCAAGATCTCAGTCCTTTTGTTACCGGCCATAATGACCTGACTTAATAAACGAAACGATCAAATCATCTTAATACTCCAAAGATCATATATGTTAAGGACTTGTATTATGAATCGACCACAAAAAGAAAGGGTAAGCTAAACATTCCATACAAAAACCTTACTCTAAATACTTGATATACCTTCCTTACTGACTTGATCATCGAAGATCTCGTAGCCTAACACCACACTGGTGTTAGATCTCACCTCCTCTCATTTTGCAGGCACACTTTGGTCCCACCAAATCACAAATTCACCGTTGACCAAAAATTGGTATAAACAGTTGCGTCGTCTTTGGGGATGAAAACGTCAAGAAGTGTGCTCCACCAACAACCAGATTTCCAATTTCACGAGTCGCAACAAATGTGAAATGACTCAAGCCATGGAAGATGATGGACCCAATGAGAAGCAAAAACGTGAAGTTGTTCAAAAGGTTGGCTACAAGAACGATGTACCGAAAGACAACATAAAAGAGGCCAACGTTGTTATATCAACTTTGACACTTCCAAAACAACAAAACACAAAGATGGAAGATAATCTGATGACTGGTTCCTTAGGTGCAGAAACATCTGAATACCGGGGAGAGTCGATCGAGACCATGGAATCCATATCGCTATTATTTGAGAACCAACGAGTCAAGATAGGCACGAAGCTAGATCCGGAACAAAGAGAAATTAAAGTTTCATCAGATTTCTCTGTATTAACGTCGATGTGTTCGCATGGTCCTTTGATGACATGTCAGATGTAAATTCCAATGTAATGTTACATCGACCAAGATTCCAAACCAATTCAACAAAAATGATGAGCGTTCAATCATGAAATAAACAAAATTATAGTTGGGTGCAAGTGGATGAACTACTACGATCAAAGTTCATCCGAGAAGTAAACTACCCGAGTGGCTATCCTATGTGGTATTGGCGAAGAAACCGAATGACAAATGAAAAATGTGTATCGATTTCACGGACTTAAACAAAGCATGTCCCAAAGATAGTTTCATGTTACCACAAATCCACCAACTGGTAGATGCTATGGAAGAACATGAGCTACTAAGCTTAAAGATGCATACTTTGGGTACAATCAGATTCACATGTATATCCCGAACTAGGAGAAAACTTCTATCATCACCAGTCAATGTCTCTACTGTTATAACGTCATGTCATCTGACTTAAAGAATGTTGAAGCAACATTCAACGAATGTCGAACAAAATGTTTGTTCACCTCATCGACAAGAATATGGAAGTATATGTCGACGACGTGATGGTGAAAAGTAAGAAGCCTAGTCAACATGAGCAATATTTGACAGATGCGTTCGACACTCTAAGGAAATATAGAATGAAGTTGAATCCTGCCAAGTGCGCCTTTAGAGTAACCTCAGGCAAGTTTATAGGATTCATGGTCCACTAACGAGGAATCTAAAAAATATGAGTAGTGCTCGAGATGGAGCTACGAACAAGTGTTTGTGATTCTGTAAGGTGGTTAAGAAGAAATTAAACTTCAGATGGACAAATGAGTGCGAACAAGCTTTCAAATTGTTGACAACCTATTTAAGCTCTGCACCACTTTGTCAAAACCTACCCCAGGAGACGAACTCTTTCTCTATCTCGCAACTCCATATATAGTAGCAAGCTCGATACTCATTAAGGAATAAAATGGTCATCAATCACTCATTTACTACATTAGTAAAGCCATGGTGGGGACACAAACAAGATACCCCCAAATAGAGAAGTTTGTCTTAGCACTAGTCACCTCAACGCAAAGGTTGTGACCCTACTTCCAAACGCACAGGATAATTGTCCTAACAAACTTTCCCTTACAATAAGTATTACAGAAACCAAAAGCCTCGGGACGACCATTATCATCACATAACTTCCCTGAAGGCGCAAGCAGTAACAAATTTTGTAGTCGAGTTAACCATGGCGCCAAAGTAAACATGACTGAGTTACACGCCCAAAACCCATACATAAAAATAATTTGGCAATCACTCGGAGGCACGATCCTTAGTACATAAAATAATTTGGCAAGGTTATTATTGGCCAACCATGGCAGATGACGCCTGCAAATTCCCTAAAGCTTGTGACCAATGTCAACGGTTCGTTGTTATACCAAGACAACCTCTGAAACCTCTCACCATCATAATTAGCTCGTGGCCATTTGCGCAGTGGGGAACCGACCTTATCGAACTACTCCCCTAGGAAAATGACAGACCAAGTTCGCGATAATAGGCGTAGATTATTTCACCAAGTGGGTAGAAGCTGAAGCACTGACAACAATCACCGAAAATAAAATCACGATTTTTTTTGGCGTTGTATTGTATGTTGCTTCAGAATACCCTACACAATCTTTTTCGACAATGGACCACAGTTTGACAACAAACATTTCTTAAAGTTTTGTGAGAAGTTAAACATTAAACATTTCTGCTCCTCTTCAGCCCATCCTCAGGCTAACGGG
This sequence comes from Herpetospermum pedunculosum, assembly GCA_028017165.1. Lineage (NCBI taxonomy): Eukaryota > Viridiplantae > Streptophyta > Magnoliopsida > Cucurbitales > Cucurbitaceae > Herpetospermum > Herpetospermum pedunculosum. The sequence goes on from CM051523.1 coordinate 15,207,799, forward strand.
CAAGTAAAAGCTGTCAACAAAATCATAAAACACAACTCGAAGACAAAGTTGGAAGGTTTGAAAAGACTTTGAGCTGAAGAGCTCCCTAAAGTATTGTGAGCATATCGAACTACACCTAGAACATCAACTAGAGAAACTCTTTTTTCCTTATTATTTGGAACAGAAGCGGTAATTTCAGTTGAAATCGGTCTTCCGTCTCTTCACACAGAAGAATTCAACCTGGACAATAGTTAAGAGTCCATAAGAATGAATTTGGACTTATTATAGGAGCATCGAGAAACAACTCAACTTTGAGTGGCCGAATACAAAAACTGCATCGCCCAATACTACAACTCAAGAGTGAAAATACGACATTTCAATGAGGAAGATCTAGTCCTCTAGAAGAGTCATGCAAAATACTAAAAAGATAAACAGTGGTGCCCTTGAACCAACATGGGAAAACCCGTACCAAATTACAAAACTTGTGCGATCAGACACCTACAACCTGGCAGACCTCGAATGAAAGCCAACGTCACACCCATGGAATGTCGACACCTGAAAATGTATTATCAATAATGTTGTTTATTTTTCAAAGCTATTGTCACCTAAAATTAATTTTTTTTTATCTCATTAGCTCCAAAAGTTACAAAAATGAGTCTTGACTCATCCGCAACATTTGCAAACAGTTCTCTCGGTATGTTCATGAATCAAATAAACACACGTGGGAATGTGTGGTGATCCATAAAACATAAACAAGAATCGACAAAAAGAAAAAAACATGCATATTTGAGAAAATGGTAACTCCCTCAAAGGAAACACAAAAGGTTGAATACAGGTCGACCAAGTGAAAGTTTGATCCTTATGCGGATCGACAAACAAGAGAAGATGAACCCCACAAGGGTCGAGAGAAGGTCGACCTTCATGGGGATCAATCTAGTATAACATAGGCTAACCCCGACGGGGTCAACCAAGGCTAAAAAAAGGGCAATTTCATTTTATAGACCCCTGAGCAAAACTATTGGGGCTTTTGGGCCCCAAGGTTATCAACTCAATATTTTAGACCCTTGACTACGAATTGTCTAAAATACTCTTAGTACTGTATAGACCCCTCCTTCACCGCGCAAGAAAAAAACGTTTGAACTTTGGATCATAATAAAACTTGGGTTAAAATATCATTTTGGTATGGTCTTTGAGATTTGTTATATTTTAATCATACCTTCAAATGTCCAAATTTAGTTTATATACTTTCAATATATCTTAAAATTAGTTTTTACTTCCTCCGTAAATGTTATAAATATATTCACATTGTATCTTTTCTTGCATGAAAATTATTCTTATTATTTTACTAAATTCGATAAAAAATAATTTCAAACAAACAATAATAACCAATTTTAAAATATTGTAAAAAAAAAAAAAAAAAAAAAAAAAAAAAAAAAAAAAAAAACCAAAACTCGACTCTGACTAATTAAAAAATAAAGATAAAAAAGTTTCAATAATAACAAGATAAAAAACTTGGAAAAAAAACTTGAGTTCAACGGTAATATATGTGTTATGAGGAGAAACTCGTTGAGACCCACAAAGAGTAGGCTCAAATTCACGAGCCTAAAAACGAAGAGAAACACTTTGGCAGTCCCAAGAATCGAGTTTAGGAGCGCTTCTGACTGCTTAAAAGGAGAATAAGCTTACCGAGTTGATAATAGTTGAGCCGAGCACAAAATCTTCCATTTTAGGATCACGACTGGTTAATTGTACATCCATTACACTAATGTGGCGAAGAAAACCTATAAATATGAAAAACCATCCATCATGAAAGGTATTCAATATCATTCCATATTTACTCGATATCACTCTTAATTAAGCACGGACTTAAGTATTGAAGAGTTGTTAGGCCCAACATCACACCAATACTAAATTATCTGGTAGATCTATCACTGCGTGGCTAGATTTACGCATCCAACAACATCTATAACTATTTCTATAAATCAAATGTTTGAATTATTACACAATTAAAACAAAAATCTACTAAGAAAAAATTGATATAATTGATAGTAATGAAGAAGGTTCCAAAATACTAAAAAAAAACTTATCCTCCATTTTTGTAGGACGAGAGGGGAATATATATCCACCCTGTCCTCCTACTCCTACCCCGCACCCAACATGATATTTAAAAAATTATTTTATATACTCATCAACCTTGTTTATTAATAAATTAACTATTTTTTTTTATATTAATAAATGAGAAATGGTAACAAATCTCAATCGTAAAATAATTAAAAATATAGTATTTTTTAAAAAAATTTACGGATATGACAATTTCTATCACTGATAGAAGTTTATCGTTGAAGAAGTATATCACTGATAGAGTCTATCAGTGATAGCAACTTATTTTTTTGCCATATTTGCAAAATGTTTTAAATTTTGCTAAATTTGCAATTATTTTAGGCCTGATTGTGGTTTGTGCAACCTTAATAAACTAACTATTAATCTAACAAACAATATAAAATAATATTAAAATATTAATTTTTGCTCTTTGTATTGGCACAAAAAAAAACATTAGATAGCTTTAGTTTTAACCCACTCAAAAATACTTATTAGGACAGGTAGAAGGATTCAAATCTTAGACATCAAACAAACGAGTGCATGTCAATTATCATGTTGAACTATGTTTATTTTAATAATTTTTGTAGTATAATAAATATGAAGTTGAGGATCTAACATTTAATCCCAAGAAAAATAATAAGTATCTTTTTGGATTGACTACTAAAAAAAATATTTTTCAAGAATTTTTTTAAAATATTTTTTTTTTAGAAATGTTTATAATTAAAACACGGGTCTGTTTTGTTGGTGCTTTGAAAAATAAATTTGAAAACAAGAGATTTAATAAAAATAAAGTTGTATTTCATGTTTTCAGTTATGTTTATAACTAATTAGTAGCAAATTTAGAAAAATCGATCTCAATTTAACTAATTCTTCAAATAAAAAAAATTAACTATAAAACTAGTTAGAGTCACCAATTAAATATTAGATTGAATATAAATTATTATTAATTAATTTATGGAGATATTTTATGTTATAAATTTTGTATAATTATTATTTTTAATTTAAGAAAACAAATTGAGTTTATAACCTAAAATACTTTATTTATTAACCTTAATCGTTTTAAATATAATTCTGCATTTTGAAATTTAAAATTCAAAATCTGGATCCACTAAAAACGAAAAAAAAAAAAAAATGTTTTCAGAATTTACCTTGTTTGGATCACAGAATCCGAAAACAGTTTTCAAAAACAGAATCCAGATTGCATACCAAACGCATGTTCGCTGGACTAGTGAATCTAAAAACATAAAACAAAATCTCAATTCTCTACCAATGGACGTTGACTATTGTCGATGGTCGGTGAGGGAATAAGAGTGGTGGTGGTCGTCGGTAGTTGTTGGAGGTCAGCGGAAATCACCGACGATGATGGTCATCATCGAAGATGGTCGCCGGAGATCGACGACGATGACTGGAGGTGGTCACCGAAAGTCGTCGGAGATAATAGCCGACAACAACCATGTGTGGAGAAAATTAAAAGGGATAGTATGAGAGTATTTTGACAATTTTAATATACTTTGAAAATTAGGGTGGTAAATCCTATTGTAGTCCTATTATTCTGTGTTTGTCCATTTTATTATACTGTTTAAATCCTTCCCACCAATTGAACTATGATATTATGTTTAAATCCATTGTAGTCCTATCATTGGTCGATATACTTTCAAATACATCTATTTTTATTATTACATTTTTTTTTTCTATTCTAGTCTTTATACTTTATAAAGAGTAATTATCTTAGTTTTTTTTTTTCATTTTTAAATTACAATTTCAACATAACATCATACTCAATATTTTTTTTTTGAAATATTGTATTAAAGAGTTTTGTTGTGCATAAGGTTCATATAATAGATGTCATGCCCTATCCATTTATTTAAACTCCGACGGACCCCCCCCCCTTCATTTCTTTAAAAAAAAAAAAAAAAAAAAAAACTTCGATAATAAAAATAAGAAAGGAGAAAGAAAAATCTAAGTCAAAGTGAACATAACTCAGCGGTAAGTAATATATACTAACTTTGTCGAGGTGGTTGGCTAACATCCGGATACCTCATTTGTTATACTAGAAAGAAAAAAAAAGGGATAAGTAATGAATAAACCAAAAAATATATATATAGATATATATATATATAAAAAAAAAAAGAGTAAAGTGGGAAAGTCCAAAACCAGAAAGCAGCAAAATATGTGGAATAGGCAGCAGCTAGGCAGCCACATCTATATTTGGCAACATGTAATACTAAATGCAGCAACCATTAAATTGCCATATACAGCATTCAAGTTATCAGTAGAAAGAGAAAGAGAAAAGAAAGCTTCAAAATGAAGAAGACGACCGACCTGTCCACTGTTCTTCAAAATGAAGATGCCATTGCCAAAGGATTAGTGAGAGGACTGATGAATGCTGATGATGAACAAAAAAACAGAGGAGAAAAGGAAGAAAGATTTGAAAAACAATGGCAAAAAGAAAGAGAAAAAAACCCAAAAAAAGAGAGAGAGAGAGAGAAAGAGAAAGTGGGACCCTTCAAAAGAGACCTATAAACACCGAAAACACTCTAAATGTGGCAAAAGGAGTCATGCATAACTCTCTCTATATAGTATACAGAGCCATGCAAGGTTGCCGTTTCCAGCCTCTTCTGCCATTTGGGGTAAAACGCTCTCTCACGCTCCTTTATCTTCTCTTCTCTAAATTTGGTAATCTTTTTTTCCCTCTTTCCCAAGTTGTTTTATCACACACCCCAAAATCCCCAAATATTCAACCTGCACCAAAAAAAGGGGGAAAGGAAAAACCAAAAGCAGGGCTAATCCCAGAAGGGTTTTTCGTTTTTTCAGGGATTTTTTGGGATTTCGATTCCAAACCTGAAATTTTGGGGGTTTTTATCAACTGGGTGTTTGGGATTTGGGGGATTCTCAAATGGGTCGAGGGAAGATTGAAATTAAACGGATTGAGAATGCCAATAGCAGGCAAGTTACATTTTCTAAGAGACGAGCTGGGTTGCTTAAGAAGGCTCAGGAACTTGCTATTCTTTGTGATGCTGAAGTTGCTGTTATCATTTTCTCTAATACTGGCAAGCTTTTTGAGTTTTCCAGTTCTGGGTTTGTGTTCTTCACTCTCTAATTCTCTCTCTTTTTTTTTTTTATTTCTCCTTTGCATGTTGGGAGGTGTTCTGTTTTTTTTCTTCTAGAGAGATTAGTGTTGGATTTTCATCTGATATTGGAGAACATGAGCTGCTGAATCTTGTGGGGTTTTGGTGTTTTTCTTTGCATTTTGCATTTTGCATTTTGCATGTTGCCTTTTCCTGCTTTGAGGCTGTCATTGTGTTGCTGCTGAATAGAATGATGCTTCATTCTTACTCTTCATTGCACAATTTTTTATGTTTTGTATAGTTTATGGTTTTGAGGAGGACCTTTTGGGTGTTTGTACTTGACTGTATTTTTATTATTATTTTTTTTAGTTCAGCAACATGTGGGGGTGAGGGGTGGAGTGTTTGAATTTCTGACCTGTTGTCGATGACATATGTCTTTCAGGTTGGATGTTGGCGTTTGGACTTCGCTTTATTTGCAATCTTCATTTTGTTTTCTTTTTTCTCCATCTGTGAACATAATACTGTTTTGAATCATAATTCCGACTTTCATATAGTAAGTTTAAGTTTGGTGCTGCTGAAACCTTTTCATTGGTTTGTTTGCTTAATTGGTTGTTTTTAGTTCTCTCCATTCAGGTCTGGATTTTACAGTGTGTGGTTCGAAAGTTTTCTGATTTTTGAACATGCTATAGGCCCCTTTCTTAAAATATTTTACCATGTCTTTGTAAACTTGGAAGGCTTATTTGAAGGATCTTTTGATTGTTTGAGAATGTCTTTTTTGAGGCAAGTCCAAAATGTGGTTTTCCCAGGTCTACTCTGAATGGACTTAGACTGAATCTGGTGATTCACTGTAAATTTTTTGAATTGACTCGACCTCTCGTTCCTCGTTCTGGTGACTCACTGTAAATTTTTTGAATTGGCTCGACCTCTCGTTCCTCGTTCCGTGCTCTCAATTTCTTTTTGTATTCTTTCATGTTCTTTTTTATGCTCAACTCTGTTTCATTCATTCTTCCATCACTACCATTACTCGTATGGACGTTTGCGGGTTAGCCATATAATTTGGACCTGTCTTTAACAATGGAAGAGGGAAATTATAAAAGAAATCTACTTCTTTTACGTGGTGTGGAGTTGGTTTTTGTTTCGTGTGTTGTTTTTTACACCCATTTATCACTGTTACAACCGCACAAATGTATGAGCATTCATTAAAAAAGAAATAAATCACCAAGGTCGAAGTAAAAAAAACTGTCTAGTAGGCTATTTATCGATCATCGTAATCAAAAGCTAGTATGATTCTTTTAGGAGTACTAAACCTAATTGAGATGTTTTTTGAAGTTAAACTGAAACTTTAAATGACAAGTGCTGACTGTATATCATTATTATAAGTTTGAACAGGGAGGAGTAAGATGAAGCCTAATCCAAACTATTTTATCCTTCTTTGGGCAGCATGAAGCATACTCTTTCAAGATACAACAGATGTGTAGAATCTTCAGAGGCAGCAGTAGACGGGCACAAGGCCGAGGTACTGAGTGATTTATATTATTTAGATTAAGGTGATGCCTCAAGAATATTATACTTTCTATCACATTCTAGGAGACAAGGTTGATAAAGGAGTATATGTACTTGCAATATTCTATATTTTACAATGTATTGATTGTTATCGGTTTGGGCTACAACTCCTTGGTTGTTCAATTTATTTGAACGTTCTCGAAAATTTGTGCTCGACGATATATTGCATGCTTCTTCTAACAGTATCTTCATCTCCAGAAGCAAGAGCATGAGGAGGTAGACAATCTAAGAGACGAAATAACTGCTCTGCAAATGAAACAATTGTATACCATCCGTCTCTTCTTGATGCTTGATCTTTAAATTAAGATGCATCTTTTATATGTATTTGATCATTTTGCCTCTGCAGACAGCTATTGGGAAAGGATCTCACTGGCTTAGGGTTCAAAGAATTGCAGAACCTGGAGCAACAACTAAATGAAGGGCTATTACTGGTGAAAGAGAAGAAGGTTCGGGTTTGACTTTCTCTTTTCTTTTATCTTCCTTGGATAAAAAAGTTCAGATTATTGATTTTCTGTAACCTGATTTTTTTTTTTAAAAAAAGTAACTGAACTTTCAAGTCTTGATGAATCCTCTATTTCTTTAGGAACAGTTACTGATGGAGCAACTAGAGCAATCAAGGGTACAGGTGACTTGATCTATTTTGTGCCTTTTATTATACAAGACATGCCTTCAAATTTTGATACTTGAGCAAATTAGGATTAGGTTAATCCTTGAAAAATGGAATCACAGAGAGAGCTTAAATCAATAACATACTATAACCATAAAGGCAACTAATGTTTTCATATTTAGTCTGTCGTTCTGATTCGGCGGTAACAGCTTAGAACATGATAATTCAAATTTTCATGGTCAAATAACTCATGTAGTTATCAATTTTGCTTTCGATGACAACCATGGGGAAACCCTGCCATGTACTTCACTTCTATTTTAATCTCTAACCTTTTATTCTTACTTTGTTTTGATCTTTATACTTGTAGAAGTTTTGTTATGGTCCTCTCCTCGAACTTTCATAAATGCTTTCTTCTGTCCTTGTTAAAATGGTCCTTTGTTTTCAAATTTGGTGACTTGACATATGTGACTTGTAACACAAGTTTGCATGATGCACTTGATATATGTGACTTATAACACAAGTTTACATGATGCATGCAAAATTACTGTTAAATGCAAAACGATGATTCAACTATAAGAGCCAAAATAGATTTTTATTCATAGTTCAAGGTTCTAGGGACTAAAATGAAGCAAGTATCAAAAGTTGAGAGACCAAAATATATAGTTTAGATTATTAGCACAGCGTGTGCATTTGAACTTTGAAGCAATAGTTAAGACAAGGAAAGTGTAGATTATGTAAAAGTGGTGGTCAGGCTATTTTATTTATGGAGTCTGCAAAGCTTGTGAACCTCATTTTCACCCCAATACATGATTGCTAAAAAATCTCATGGTTTTTTTGTTCACCTTTTCATTTCAGGAACAACGAGCAATGCTAGAGAACGAAACACTGCGGAGACAGGCAAGGAGATGTCATCAATACTAACTTAAATATCATTATATATTTACCAAGCCACGAGTTTTTATGATTTTACCTTACCATTCATTGTAGGTCAGCGAGCTTCGATGTCTGTTTCCGCCAGTTGAGTGTCCGCTTCCTGCTTATCTTGACTACTGCTCCCTAGAACAGAAGAACATTTGCATTAGAAGCCCTGAAATGGCCTGCAACTCTGAAATTGAAAGAGGAGATTCAGACACCACCTTGCACTTGGGGTAATGGCTTGCTTTTTAGCTGAATGACATTGGTCTAGTTCTTCCTGCATTTAAATTCTTCTCTAGTTCAGTAGTATGGCATCTTAAGGATACGATGTTACATCGGTCGCAAATTGAAATTGAAATTCTCACCGTGATGTGTGCTCTGTTCTTTCTGCAAGTGAAAAGATAACAGGAAAACAACTCTGCTTTCGCAATCTTCCATTATTTTTACTACTGGTTATGTTTTTAAATTTATCCTCCCTGTTGCCCAGGCTGCCATCTCATGTTTATTGCAAGAGAAAGGAGTCTGCGAGAGATACGCATTCAAATGATTCAGGGAGCCAAATGGGTCTACTCTGATCACTCTCATTCATTCTGATTAATTAGATGGCTGCACAAACACTGACGAGACGAGACAAACCGGGATAATCAGTTTCATCTCCACCTTCAAAAACTGCAAATATTCATTAGGTGACTCTGAAACCATTGAAACAGAGAGAGTTAGAAATCCCCATTTAGGAGATTAGTCAATGGAAAAATGACATTGTTGTAGTTAGTTTCATTAGAATTTGGAGTGCATTTGTTAAGAACTTTGCAAACTCTAGCTAGTATTCCTTCTCTTGTAGCTGCCTAATGAAGGAATATTAGCTATTCTTTCTGGGTTATTTGTTAGCTGATCTGTAATTTTTTTTTCTGCTTCACTTCTTCAGTGGCTGAATCAAATTTGGAATGTCAATCTAAAGTTTCAATGTGTATTAAACTCTAGGGTGCCTTCTCTCTCTCTCTCTCTCTTGCTATCATCTCTGCTGGTTTTTTTCAGTTTTCAGAAAGAAAGTGTTCAATAAACTTGCATTAATTATACAGCAATTCAAGAGAAAAGTTTATTCATTTCACAACTATCACAATTCAATATGTAAAAAGTAGAAACAATCCAACCCCATGGCTATTGATTTCTCTGTCTTACACAATCAAGCAGTTTACTTCTCTCTTCCAAAACATCAGAGAAGAGAGAATCAACTTCCTTCCTCAAATCATCCATCTCCTTCTCAAGAATCTCTAATCTTTTCTGCAAATCCTCAGCTGCATCACTGGTTTTCCCCGCCGCCATGGAAGCAACAAGATGCTGAACTGCATCATTCACCTCTTTAACTTCCTTCAACCTCACCCCAGATTCACAAATTTCTTTATGAACGGTAAAATCCAATCTGTCCAAACCAGAAACCCCCAATTCCCCAATTGATTTTCTCATCTCCATGAATGTCTCGGCATCTCCACTCAATCCAGAAATCACAATCCCACAAACCCACAAACCAATCTGCTTCATAATCATCAAAGCACGAGAAACCACCAATTCTTTCCCAGATTTCACAACTTCCACACAAATCTCTCCATTTTGACCTTCCTTGATCGAGCCCTTGCTCCTGAAACTGCTTGATCCTATAGGTTTCAAACGATCAAGTGCAGAGGTAGGAGAAGCCTCCACCAAGCTCAAAGCATGAGAAAGCTTCAAACGAGCTTGACCCAGATCAGCAATACACGAACTAATGAAATTCAAAAGCTCAAGCAATCTCAATGTGTATTTAAAAAACTCATCCCCTGAAGAAGCCTCATGTTTAGGAACTGGGTAGTCAATTTCCGCAAGCAACTTCGCAAAAGCTCTGTGTTGAACACGAATCAGTTCGAAACACCGCTTGATCCATGGAAAGGAGAGGATTTCCGATGTGGGTTTATTCGAATCAAACCCCAAATCATTCGAGCGAATCGAGATTTGAGAGAGAAATCTCTGAACCGCCGCCGAGAACGCTTCCGATTCATGATGGTCTTCCAGTTTGGAGATGAATTTGCCAACTGGGTGTATGGAAATGAGCATGAAAGAGCAATAAAAGAAGATTGCGATTGAATTGAACGGTCTCTACAGCGAAGGAAGAAGAACTTTGAAGCAAAATGGGTGGATATTTCGAATCAAAGGTCAATTGGGGTTATCTAATAAAGGAATTTACAGAAATTGAGCAAACTGGGCCAGCCCAAGTGGGAAGCTTGCGTGAGCTTGTAAAGCAGTCACGAAGAGGAAAACATCAACGGATATGAATGAACAGAGACATTTTTTTCTGCGAGTGGAAGCTTTCAATATAAGATCAAAACGTGCTCAGAGTTCAATTATGTTTGATTTGAAGAAGACAACTTATTTGAAATGAAGAAGAAGAAAACTTCAATTTTTTATTTTCTTGTTTCATTTTTTCTAATGTGTTGAAAAAGAGAGGATAAAGAAAAAATAAATGCATTTGTATGAACTATATGAATGAAAGGAAAATTTATTGATATATAATAATATAAGAATTTATTGATATATAATAATATAAGTTTTTTTTTTTTAGTTTCATAATAATAGAAGTTCACTTAGTACAAAACATCTTTCAAGTTTATAGATAGATCAAACCGAACATAGATCAATTGTCATTTATATGGGCCCTCGACCAATAGGTCTAACATTCAAATGTTTAAGTGATATTTGGTTCAAAATGAACCAATCTGGTTATCAATTTGATCCATATTGAACTAAACAAATATTTTCTATTTGTGCATATAGTTTGAATTGACTTCATTTGATCATTTGATCAATGCTGCAGTTTCGTTTTTTTTACTAAATTACAAATTTAGTCTCTAAACTTTCTGTTAGATAGGCCTTCCAACTTTAAAAAGTTTCTAATAGATCTTTCAACTCCAAATTACATTTTTTTTAAATCAACCACTTGCTAGACACAAAGAGAATATTATTAAGCATAAAATTTAATTTTATATTTAATAAATAAATTATTATTATTATTATTTATTATTTTTTTTTATTTTTTTTTGTCAGATTTAGAGCCCATTAAATTCAGAATTGAAAATCTAAAAGTTAATTAGAAACTTTTTAAAGCGAAAATCCAAGGCATAAATTGTGAAAGTTTGGACACTAAACTTATAATATAATTTTTTTTTTTCTTTTTAAGTTCCAAAAAGTTAGCTAACCAAGAAAGCAAACTTTAATGTCACTAGGTGGATTAGGTCTAAATAAGTGCTTCTACTTTTCTAGGATGAATTAAAGTTCCTTCCATAATACACCATATCCCAATTAAAATACTTATGGGTGTTATAAATTCACATTTGAAAAACTTTACGATGGTTTGGTTGACCCAAAAAACCAATAACATGCGTGTACAAAGTCATCCACGTGTTCCACTTTATACTTAGATGACCCTCAATTAAGGCCTATTTGACAGATTGACTCGAAATTTTAAAAAGTAGTCAAAATGATCTTTTGATAACATTACTCTCGCTGAGATTTTTCTCGTTCTCGCTCACGTTCACGAGATAGAGGAATTTTCAGTTATAAAATGGAGCCCGCACTAGAGCGAGAAAAATCTCAACGAGAGTGATGTCAGCAAAATGTCATTTTGACTAGCTACTTTTTAAAATTTCGATGATCAATGATTGACCCATAATTAATGGGTGGATTGAACCCATGACCTTTTGGTCACCGGCACAACCCTATGCCAATTGAGCTATGCTCGATTTGGCACAATTCATAAGTTTTGATTGTTTCTAAACACATAAATTGCAAAAGGGAGACCTCTCTCTAAACAACTCTCATTCATCACTCAAATACTACCTTTCATTAGAAAGAGTATTTTTAGGGTCACATATACCCAAACCCACCCCTTACACTAATTTATCAATTAACCTCTTCTTCTTATTTACTGTTTTAGTGTTCTCTATTTGGTTGACTATTTTAATGCCAACAAGAGCATATCTCATGACATAATGTATGAACTAGTAACTCTGTGGTGTTAGGTTCGATCCCCACTTTATATTGTAAAAAAAAAAAAAAAAAAACTATTTTAATTGACAATTTAGGCCTCATTTGGTTGGGAATCGATTTTCATTTTTATGTTTTCAAAAATAAAAAATACAACAAAACGATGAGAATGCGTTTGATATATTTATTTTCAAAAACTATTTTAAAAAATAACTAAAAAGATGACGGATTTTAAAAAACAACATTTTACTATTTTTAATTTCGTTTTTCAAACTTATGAAAATACGGGATACATCCTTATAGGAGATACGATATTACAAAAAATTGATTAAAAAAAAAAAAAAAAAAACTAAAAAAATCGTAAATAAGAAATAATTAGGTCAAATTAATTTTTTCTTTATAAAATACATTTTACTACTGACATATTAATCTTTTGTTACTGTTTTTTCAAATTTACAACCAAACACAATTTTCAAAATTTGAATTCAAATTTAAAGTTTTTAAATTACAACCAAACACCATATAATAAAAATAAGGAATTTGTTTTTATTTTCTACTACATTCTTTGTTTTGAAACCAAACCGACCTTCATTTTTTAAAAACTCATGCTCAAAATAGAATTATTATCCTAATCCTTTTCAATTAAAATAATGTCATAGAATCCAACTACAATTCATGTTTTTCGACCGCTATGGTTTGTTTGGGGTACCAACTTAAAATTGGGCGGACTGAATTCAGTCTATGTTTGACCCGCCGACTATTATAACTCACTACCAATAAACTAACTAAACTGACTTTAATAGTATTTATTATTCACAACTATTATAACCCACAAACTATTATAATCACCAACTATAATAACTCACCTAGTACCCCAAACAATCCCTATCACTTTCATATTAATAAGATTAAACATCGTGGAACTTATTTTTAATAATCGATCCAATTAATTTTAAGAAATATATGTATGTCGATATCTTAATTTTATTTATTTTGATTAGTAGTTTTGATTTAATTAGATAGATTATCCTTAAATTATAATTATTTTGCCAAAGCTTGAAAAGTAATTTAATATTTTAATATTTTACCCAAGTTGAGCCGGGTCACAAAGCAACGAGAGCAAAAATACCAAAAGGCCAAGCCCATTCTAGGAAAAAGCCCAGCCTAAAGTCAAGCCCAGATGTCTAGCCCTCAAAATTGAAATTTGGCTAAGGCATTGAAAATGTGAATAAATTATTAATGGAGAATTGTTATAGATAGCTACTTTAAAATAATCGTACTGAAATATAGCTAACTTATTTTAGTATTTGTATCCAATAGCTAACTAGGTTATAGTAAGAGAAAGAGAAGACGTGTTATACCTAATATGCCCTTTGTAGATCACCCTATTTACAACATTGTCACCCAACCGATTTGTTATTTCAAGTAACCAAATTTATTTATTTTAGGAATGGAAAAAACGTAACAACTCACATTCAACCCTAACCATCAAGATATTTTTCTTATTATTTCGAACCTCCCTCCTACATTTATGGCTTCAACAAAACTGATTTGATGTTGTATTTCTGTATATTTCTAGCACTTTTGATCTAATACAAGCAGATATAGGTGGGGATCATTAATTTACTTCTAAATTTGATTTGAAGTATGTATAAAGTTAGTTTAAAGCTACTAACAACAATTACCGACAAGCAGAGATATCACGGGATGAACATACATGTTTAGATTAATATAACACCGTACATACATGTCGACAAACATTCCAAGAACATATTTGCGTTGTATAAACTAGTATGTACGCATATAAACATGCATAATGGTGATGTATAGAACAACAGATACGGGGTATATCACCCAATCATACATAACTAATTCCTATATGCCTAACGTCGGCAATGAAAGTACACAACAAAACAATACACTACCATCGTGGTATATACTATGGTTTACTAGGACAAGTATACGATGAGGGAGGTATATGACAACAGATACAAGGTATACACCATCCAAATTTGCAGGAGTCAGAACTACACCCTTGGTCCATTTTGTCTACATTCCCTTTTCGTTTATTGCCTCACGATCCTGAGGGCGTCTCACACAGATTCTTCCTTCGCGGTTCCTATAGAACAACAAGTAAATTTGTGTAAATATAGATATAGGGGAGAAATGTCAATATGAATGACTGTAAATAAAGATACATACATCCCTTGATTCACCATGGTTCTTAGACTCCCGATATTTCTCTTTCTCCTTTGTCTTCGTCCTACTCCCCTCGGATGACCTTTCTCGTTTCACCCTCTTGCTGGGTTGTAGGGGGTCATTTATCTCATTCTTCATTGCACCCGTTACTTCGGGTAGCGAGTTCTGAAGGTGTATACTTCAAATTACAACCACAATACATTTGAATAGATGATTTATATATCACTACATATTAACATACAAAATGAACATGAGGGTAATAGTTTAATGGGTAGTACCTCGACATCGTCATCCACCCGAATCAGTGACATCTTCTTCATTTTTTTGGTCGGCATTTCACCGATAACTTTCAACTTTTCATTCGCCCTTTCCATCTACAAAAACTCAGACTACATATGGTGATACAGAAAATCGTGATTCAATAAACCAAAATCCCTAAAAATCGACCAATTAAATAAACAAAAAAGGGATAACAAACAAACTCCCTAAAAATTGGTCAATTAAATAAACCAAAAAGGCATAACAAACAAAATCCCTAAAAAATCGAGATTTATTCAAAACACAAATCTCAACAATACTATATCGTTCATTCATTCATTCAATCAAACGTACCGGGAGTCTCGATGTTCGATTTTCACCGTGGTTTGGATAGAAATTCGCGGAGCACGATGGTTGCCCAAGTTGTTCGCTGCGCACAGTAGAGATTCGATCAGTGGTAGGCAATAATATCTAGCTTACGTCGACGAGAATGAAAGTCTGAATCTGGTAGGGATACCGAGGGTTGACGTCGGGTTGCTTGAGGTAGTCCAGATCCGAGGTCGACCAAAATCATAGTGGGAATCAGTAGCGTTTTCGAGGTTTGACGTCAGCGAGAATCAAAGTGGGTAGTAGGGGGTTGCAGACGGAAATGGCGAGAATAAGAGTGAGAAACTAGGGGGTTGCGTTACTAGAGGGACACCATTTTGTTTGAATCATCAACACCATTTTCCCGTCATGAAATGAGCATTAGTGTTTTGAGCAGATTGTCCATGTTCGATATATAACTGGTACGTTTTATGGACTTCATTACTGTTTTCGTCGAGTCAGTGTATACTGGAAAATACAAGGAGTGGAAGGTCTGTTTTTTGTTCGTCGAGTCTGTGTATACTGGAAAATACAAGGAGTGGAAGGTCTGATTTTTGTTTGTCGAGTCTGTGTATACTGAGAAATACAAGGAGTGGAAGGTCCGATTTTTGTTTCATTCAAATTTTTCAACGATTTATTAATGTGACGTTTTTTTCTCCCGACTAATTTTTCTCTTATAAAATCAACCATTTTTTAGTTGATTTAATTTTTTCAACGGGTTAAATCTCATACGGGGATTTTAGTCTCAATGTAGTTTAAATAGTTTACTAATTATACTTGTTAGTTATATTTCATTAATTTAAAGAGATTAGCTATTTTTCAGTAACCATTATTTCATTCTAGTTATTCCTTTGATTGCCCCTAAATTAATTTTGGTAAAGTGCACATTAAAAAAATGATTAATTAAGTTCAAATGTGCGGTTTCTACGACACATGAGGTCATGAAACTGAGTACATGATCAACTTAAAAGTTCTTATCTGAAACTACATGTCATGAGTAAAGCTCACTTAAAGTCAACCGACACACTTTCTGAAGGCTCAGAGATTAGGGATATGAATCTCGAAAAGTTCACACGGCCCACTTTCTCGAAGAGGCAACGTCTACCTCAGTGGCAGGGTTGCCGAGACGAGTTGATGAGCCGACTACTCAATGAAAAAATGACTCGGTTGACCTGTCTGACGCCTACACGTTTGACACGCCAGAATAGGCGTACGCCACCAACATCATTATCGATGCAACGCACACACGCACACTATAAATATGGAGAACCACTCCTCCTACAAGGTACACAATATATGAAGAGCTTAGCTTAACCACACTTAGAGGGTGTTATTATAACCTAGTCTATATTTGGTCTACCAACTATTATAATCCAGAGTCAATAAAGTAACTAAACTGACTTCAATAGTATTTATTATTCACAACTATTATAACACACAAACTATTATAATCACCTACTATAATAATTCACTCAGCGTCCCAAACAACTCTTTAATTCTCCTATTGATTTAAGCATCATAATGTATGGGCGTCTAGCTCCCCACCGGTGCAAGATCTCTTATCTAAAAGTCATCTCGGTCGAACAGGTCAGCTGCTCAGTTCGACCATGCATGTGACCAGCCACCTCAATCAAATCAGTTGCTCAACTCGGCCATGTGACCAACCACTTCGACTAGACAAGTCAGCTCCTCAGTTCGATCGTATGACACCATGTCCCAATTCGAAGTCGACGTAGACCGTAGACTTATAGTCAGATGTATCCATCAACACTACATACTGCATACATACAAGCTTTTAAAACCCACCTCTCAAGTTACTTCACTTACTTTTACGATGACAAGTACATGAACTAAACATAAGTCACATAAACCCATTCCTCATATATGCATCACTCATTTCTTTGTGCAGGTGAAGCTTATGCAAGTTTTAGAGGTAAAGTTGGTGAATCAATGGGATCATGAAAAAGTTTGGAGAGTAAAAATGATACCCTAAGGCCCCATTAAGCATGATTCCACCTTGACATTCTTGGCAAACACAAAAGCAAAAAGTTGAAAGCTTAGCTTTATTCAATGGGTTGTCAAATTCTTTCAAGAAGGAATCCACCACTCCAAAGGAGAAAAAAAAAATCTAGGTTAAAATATTATTTTGGTATATAATATCTCGGGTTCTATTCGAAAACTCTTAAAATTAATCTCTACTATTAGTTTATGATTAATATTTCCAAAAAAATAGTCTTCTCTATAAAATTTAGTTTGGAAAAATATTCACATTGTGTCTTTGGTTGGATGTAAAATTAATAAATTATTATTATTTGGACTGGTTGCACAAACAACAATCAGACCCAAAATAATTACAAATTTAGCAAAATTTAAAATATTTTGCAAATGCACAAACAACAATCAGACTCAAAATAATTGCAAATTTAGCAAAATTTAAAACATTTTGCAAATATGACAAAAAATCAGTAGCTATCACTGATAGACTATATCGTTGATATATGACTATCACTGATAGACTATTATCACTCACAAAATTCTATAAAAAAGTATTATCAGCGATAGACAGTGATAGAAATTGCCATATCCGCAAATCTTTTTAAAAAAGTGCTATATTTTTAATTATTTTACTCTAAATTGACACATGATACAATTTTCCTTATTATTTTACTAAACTCAATAATTTTTTTTAAGATTTATTAAAAGTAAGATAACTAAATTTAGGCATTTGAAATTATAAAGACTAAAATAGAACGAGTTTTTTTTTGCAAAGATATTTAATTAATGCGAAAATTGAACCATGACATTTTAGTCAAGGACACAATCTTATGTCAATTGAGATCTGGCAAAAATAAAATGAGTTGAAACTTCTCATGTACAAATATAAAAATGGTATTTTAACCATATTTTATAATTATATTTAGGAATAAATTATAGCCAATTTCCATCATTTAAATGTAGTGAAATCAAATAATTATATTTAGGAATAAATTATAGCCAATTTCCATCATTTAAATGTAGTGAAATCAATCTGGTTGATAATTGATATTAAAATTTCATTTTCCTTAAATTGAGACATATGTTGGGTTGAATTTTATAAAAAAAAAACATATAGGTTAAAAAATATTTTTGGTGTCTGAATTGTCGCCCTTATATTTTCAAATTTATAACAATTTAGTGTTTATCATAAAAAAAAAATCCCATCAAAATTAAGTATCAATTTTTATTACCCAATGACTTAATTAGTCTTTGTAGTTTAACTGGTTTAGTTCGTAATAAATTTATCGATTTACATATATTAAAAATTTCATTAAATCTTAATTTTTTTTCGACGGACTAAATCATTACAATTTAAAGATCATGTACTAAATTGTTAATTCCATAAAAATAAGGACAAAAAATATTTTTTAAACCACAAATATATATATAAACTAAACAAACTCTTTTACACTTCTAAATTTAATTAGAAAGTTAATTATCATTTTACTTGGATATCTTTCTCATTCTCAAGTCTCAGGATACAAAACTTTATTCTTACACATTCCAAAATTCAAAAGATTGCAATCATTTAATCTTGGTCAATAATTTTTTCTTTACTCTAAATATATTCGGAAATTAATTCTTAAAAATATTATTGTGATGAATAATACTAACCAAGAAAACTATTTCAATTTTATTTTGACTAACCATCTTATAAAATTACTTTATTGTTGAATTCTTCTTTCCACTTTAAATACTTTAAATTTGTATCAAATAGATTCATCAACTTTAAAAAATATCTAATGAGTCATTAAACTTTCTATTTTATATCTAATCAGTCTCTAAACTTTAACAATGATCTAATAAGTCTCTAAACTTTAAATTATGTTTCTAATATGTTCGGACTTATTCAACATTTTTTAAAATTCACTAACCATCCGACACAAAATTCAAATTTTACATATAATAGAATTGCTCATTTAAAAAAATGTTGAATATGCTAGGAACCTATTAGACACAAAATTAAAAGAATCTTATTTAACATTTTGAAAATTCAGAGACCTATTATATTTTTCAATGACTAAATGTGTAATTTAATCTTAATCATTTAGGTGTAATTAAGCGAAAAACTCATCTAAATATAATTCGGTGCATTTATTTTTTCAAAGATAATCCTAATGATTCAACAAAATGATTAGTTTATATATATATATATATATATATATATATATATATATATATATATATATATATATTAAATCTTGTTAGAAGTATATTATTTATTATTTTTTTTTTTTTGACAATAGGCTGGAATTCAACATTTTATCTCATTAATTTATGTATTATATCAATTGAACTATGCTCCTATTGGGTATTATAAGCAATGATTTAAATGCCGATGTCGACGGAAATATCAAAGTCTTAATTTTATGGAAATGTCGATGTCTAGGGATATTTCTGGAAGATTTTTTAAAATATTATTTTAAAAAAATATTTTAAAAAATACACTGTGACTGTGGTGAAAGGTAGCTCCAGAAAGACACATTAATTATTAATTTCAAAGTTTTGTCTATTTTATTCTGAAGGTCTTAAGAAACTCTGATAGGTAGCAATAGTAAGTAAATAATAAATGAAATCTGATGAAGAATAATAATTGCAAAGTTGATTATTTACTTACAAATAATGATTTAACATTTTACACTTTTAAATGAGTTAAAATAAACTTATTATAATATTAAATTTACGTCAGGTTACATTTTGTTGTTATTTTTTTTAATATTTCATTGATTTTATATTGTATGATGTAAATGTCGATTTACTCCTTATTTCGATGTCGAATTTATAGATATGTAAAAATGTAAATAGAAATATCGACATGTCGACAAAAATTTAATACTATCGTGAACAATTCTCAATCTTCCCTAGAAAAAAGCCGTACACACAAATATGTTATTCACACCAAAAAGTGCAAAATATATCCACTTTTGAAGTTTGCTTTCCTTTAAAGCAGGTGATGGTGGAAAAAGGTATATTCATTTCACATCACATTTTATTTTTATTCATCATTAAACCAATATTTAATTTGGACTAAAACTTGACCTAAAATATAAAAATATGAATGTAAAATACTAATATCAAAAAAAAATTGTTTAAAAAAAAAAAATAAATAATGTATATAGAAGAAAAAAAATCCCATTTTCCACTCATATTTGATTTCCAATCAGCATATGCTTTGTGCAATCAAATTATACAAAAAAGACTATATAATAAATAGTTTTACAATGCCCAACCACGATAATAGTTACGAAAAAAATCTATTTAGCAACATTTTCAACAATATTTCTCATTCTAATAACAATAAATTTTTAATAATATATACTCTTCATTCTAATAATACATACATAAGTCGATCAAATTAGAATAAAAAAAATCGAAAACAAACGATCCATCCCTTTCGAGTTCATTCTTCACTCAAATATTCAATAATAATCATTAAGATGAATTTATTATAAGTACTCTAAAGAGATTGTTACATAATGGAAATAATACAACTACAATAAAATAAAACAATGGTGGGTTCTTTACCTAATAAGATGAGAGTGAAAAGTGTCCTTATTACAAAGTGGTGGGCCCCACCCTTTTATGCTTGGGAATATCCCAAATATTTTATGTGCAATAATATTTTTATTTTTATTTTTTTCCTTCCTCTTTGATATCCCTTGTGGATAGGAATCTCAAGGGCCAATCCATCCATTCCACTCTTCTTCCCAATGCTCAAAAAGCATCCAATAATGGTACAATTTTTTTGACCTTTCAAGATCAAAAGCAATATCTAGCAATTGCTTCTTTTCTTGGTTGGCCAAAATGCATATTTACAATTTGAAACTATGGCCCTTAAGAGATTAGAGGAGTAGAGTTTTGCACCATTTTAGGGTCAGAAATCAGCTAGCTTCAATGAGAGTGTGATCATGTCCTACTTCGACGTGGCATTCGAGGCGTCATCACAGCATCTCGGCGGTTCGACTTTAGTAAGTCTTGACGATCCTTGATCGTACTGTCGAAGAGTCGCCCTTCGGGACTTTCCGCATAACATACGTAATAACAACTCACACAAGCGTG
The DNA here is from genome assembly GCA_028017165.1 of Herpetospermum pedunculosum. NCBI lineage: Eukaryota > Viridiplantae > Streptophyta > Magnoliopsida > Cucurbitales > Cucurbitaceae > Herpetospermum > Herpetospermum pedunculosum. Next base: position 15,228,961 of record CM051523.1, read on the forward strand.
GGGCAGTGCCATTGCAATCCTTGTCTAAGGTAGTTCAAAATGGAATGAGATGAGTTAAAAAGAAAAACAGTGGTATTAGAATAAGGAGTGATCAAGCTAAAGGAAGAAGCACAAACCATAAGGTATCCAACAAGGAAGCTTAGCAAGGAAATAGTGGCTGTGAAGTTACGGTGCACTGTAAAAGTCCAGCTAGCTATAACAATGACACAAATTGAGCCACTACAAACTCCAGTGAGGAAGCAAATCGAGCTCGTTATGTCCGAGTCGACAATCGGTACCATGTCGGTCATCTCAAAGAGGTTCCAAGTGTCTTGTGATGCTCGCACGAAATCTTTTCCATACGCAGCTATCTGATAAGATCAATTCCAAAACCAATCATTTCGAGATTTGATCCATCTAGATCTAGTAACAATATGAAATGGACATGACATTGTTTCAAATCATCCAAATCCTTGAGATCATATGACATTTTTATTAAACTCAACCAATGGTAACAACATACTAAACAAAGAAACTTGAGTTCTGAGTCTATAAAGTACAATGGAAATGGCAAAAAAAAAACAAGCAATACCTGCACAAAGGCCCAGCTATTCCCGCGTCGGAAGATTGAGTTCATGACATGGAGACAGCAATGAGCACAAGAAAACATAAACTCGTCTTCCCCCTCGAGCAAATTGAGACCCCGGGCGAGAATTCGGAGAGCTTCGATGGTAGGTACAAAGAGAGAACCAAGAGAAGCACTTCCTAGGTTTCTAGTCAAGGCTCTTTGGAGGCAAAATTTAGTATTGCTTTGCATTCCTCTAAGATAATACAGAGAGATCACCCTACTGACAGTTATATTAGCAACATTTCTCATCACTTCAGCAGTCCAAGCCAAGCTAAGTACTAAAACAATTATAATCAAAGGGGGGAAGTAAAAGTTCAATGCTCCTATGACAGCCAAAATCCAAATAGACATCCAAATAAATCCAGCTCCAAGCATCCAATACGTCGGCTGATTCAAATCGGGGAACTTGCAAACAGGCTCAAGCGATTTGACGAAAACCTTAGAACAAAACCCTATTCTCTGTGAAACCCAACAGGCATATAATCCATTGCAAATTGCAAAAACAAGAAAACAGACTCCCACACCTTCTGTGGCAGGCATTTGAAAGCAAACTAGCAGGATTCCAGCTGATAAGGACATTGCAAAGGAACACCAAAGAATGAAATGAACCATGAATCTAGGCCACAATCTCACAGCCTTCTGCCAAGCAAATGCAAGACTAATGCTCAAAAGAGAAGCAACCTCAACTTGTGGAAGGAAATACTGAAGAACCCTTTTCTCTTTTCTCTTTATAGAGTCTGATGCATATAACAGCCCTTGAACCCCTTTGAAAACAAGGAAACAAACCAGCCCAAGAGCCAAAACCAAGTGCAGAACAAATAGAAACAGACATAGTTTATCTGTGTATGCTTTGGAATTCAGATTAATCACTGCAGGTTGCTGCTTGACAACAACAAAAAACAAAGAATGGGCAAAAACTTTAACTAATCACTCAAATTTCAGCTCAAGATCAGAACAAAAAACTCAAGAGTGAGCTGTTTTTTTACCTGTGGAGTTGCAATAGAGCGAGGAACAGTGGGCTGGTGGTGCTTTTGGTGCTTTTGGCCGGAAGGGCCGCCGGAGGAGGGCTGAGGAGGAGGAGTGGCAACCCTACCTCCACCATTGATGATGATTCTCAAAGGGTTTGTTGGATTCAATCTATGCAACATTGAAACGTGTAAATCTCCTTGATTATTAGTGTTATTAATATCCCTTTCCATCACTTGTTCTGGTAATACACTTCCTTTTTCCCCTTTCTCCAAATCTTCCATTCTTCTTTCTTCTGGTAATTTCCTTCCATTTTCATCTCTTTCCTCTTCCTTTTCTCTCTCCATTTCCCTCTCCTCCACCTAAACACGAAACCCACAACAAAATTTTTAAAAACCCATGAGTTTTAGCAGTCTAAATCAACAAAAACCCCCCAAAAAAAGAGGGATAATCAAGCAAAAGAACCAACAAACAGAGGAAAACTTGAAAATCTCTAGCTATACACAATTATCTTACTGGTTCAGCAGCACCCATAGAGACGGCGGTGGCGGTGGAGGTGGCGGTGGCGGTCGGTTGTATCTTTTTTATTTTGGTGGGTGGGGATGTTCTCTATTTGCCTTTTGGAACTTGCATCAGAGTATCAGGAAGAGAGCAGCCTTAGAATTCTGTTCAAAGCTCACGCGCGTGATTTGGCGCGTGTGACGCACGCACCAATGGGAACGACTGTAGTAATTGAATTTTGTAACCATACGTTTAAAAATACATACGCACGTGCAGTAACAGATTGAAAATTTTGATCGGAAATGGACGGCTAAGATTAGACGGTGTATTTATGCCACGTTGCGTTTATTTATTTATTTTGAAGAAAGCGTTTATTTTTCTATTTAAATATTAGTTATGGAATAGTTAATTAATTGAAAAGGTTTTTTGAACTTTATTGGTATTATTTTTATTTTTTTTTGGCTTTTTTCTTTTAATTTAATGCATTTAACTGTCCAATGCGTTTATTGCGCTTTCTATGACTTATTTATAAGCATGAAGAATTAAGGTGAGGTCTAATGAGTCTACCTACCCTAGTAGCTCGAGAAAAGTGAGATTAAAAAGTCGCTTAAATTGACTGAATCTTAACGATATCAAAATGAGACAAAAACAATTGACCGAAACGAGGTGATACCAAATTTAATCCATTTTTTTTTTTGAGTACATTGGGGGTGGGGGGATTCGAACCACAGACCTCTTGGTCATCAAGTCATACATATGCCAGTTGAGCTATGCTCGCTTTGGCAATCCATCTTAAACTTGTCTTCTCTTAGATCTGCATTTTGACCAAAATTGTCTAATTGATATTCGAAAGTTGAAAAACAAGCCTAAAAAGTCTGATAGGATATGAAGTTTAAATAAGTCATATCATATCTCGTTCGACCGTGTAGTGTCAAATAAATATAAAGATGAAAGATATGACAAAAACATGCTCTTCGTAGCATCATTCACAACTTTTGCAAAGGTATTTTAATTAATGCGGAGATTAAACACATGACCTCTTATTTAAGGGCACAATCTTATGTCAATTGAGCTATGCTCAGTTTGATTGTTATAGATTTTGTTATATATATATATATATATTGAGATTAATAGATGATATAAAAGTGTCGGAGATATCCATTAATTTTTAATATTTATATCGAATTTTTTTGATTTACGGATGTATCGACGAATATTTTCATCTTTGGTAATGACCTACACATTGTCGTATTATTGAGGACGACTAAGATGAAATTAAAATTTAAACTAAAGTATATAGTTAATACACTCAACCAATGACAATAATGAACATTGAACTTTTACTAAATTATTTGAAAACTTGCTTCCAAAACTACCCCACAACAATTGGAAGGAATTGCCAAACCGAGCATAGCTCAATTGGCATAGGGTTGTGCCGGTGACCAAAAGGTCATAGGTTCAATCCCCGCATTAATTAAACTACCGTTGCAAAAAAAAAACAATTGGAAGGAATATTGATTTTTAGGGTAATTTTCCTTGAATCTGAGAGAGGAGATAAAGTCACGTGGCATTACTGGCCCCACGTGTCCGTACTAGAACATTGACAACACACAGCAGAAGATAAAATGTTGTTTTGTGACATTATTATAAATAGTTTTGTAAAATATACATATAATATCGAAGATATATTATTATTATTATTATTATTATTTAAACACAACATAATAAAATTAGAGAACCCGAGAATCATCGGAACAATATCGGACAGTCATTCAAGTGGGCTCTCTTCTCACTCTTCCGACCGATCTTCAGCACCTGAATGAGACAAGCCAAAAAAATGTGCGATTCCATTTTAGGAACGAGATACATGGTAAAAAAAAATTGATTTTGGCAACCAGCAAACCAACCTCAGTGAACGAGAAAACCTACCTTAAACTTTTAAATTCATCCATTTATATCTTCAAATTTGATAAATATCACAATTTTTACCTCCTAATAGAATATCTTTTGAAAAATCACTAAAACAAATTCATGTTCATTTAATTAATTAATTATAAAATATATATCACATACGAAATTGATGAAACTCTAGAGAAAAAAAAAACAATATGAAAGTTAATTTATTGTTTAAATTTGTGAGCTTCAAAGGATTTATTCTATTGCCATTTTTGTGCCTATTCGAGAATTTGAGGTTGATTTTTATTGAAATTCGTAAGGTTTAAAAGATTTTTACTTACTCTTTAGTCTTTATTCAAATTAGTTTAAGGGCAGCATTGGTATGCTGGTTAAAAAAAAAAAAAATCAATTTACATCCTAAACTTTGGGAGTTGTCACTTAAATCTTCAAATTAAAAATTGTATCAATTAAAACTTTAAACTCTTATAAGTGAATCAATTTAAAATCTCCATTAGAAATTCGTTAAAAAAAAAAAATCACTTTGGAAGTTGTCACTTAAATCTTCAAATTAAAAATTGTATCAATTAAAACTTTAAACTCTTATAAGTGAATCAATTTACCATTAGAAATTGGTTATAAAATCGTTAATGCATAATTTTAATGTATAACGTTTTTTTCAGGGTAGGAATCAATAAAATATTAAAGAAAAATGTTGGAATCAAATAAATAATAATTTTTTATTTTATCGACATCCCTTTTTCTCTACTTATCTAAGAAGAATTACGTGATAATTTCTTTTCCTACTTTAGTAGGAATTTATGAGAAAAAAATAACTACTTATTTATGTGATTTTAAATTTATTTTAAATAGAATCCGTTGAACTCTAAATAAAAGTAATTTATATAGGGAATTTGTAACATATATTAATTTAGAGTAAAATAATTAAAAATATAATATTTTTTTAAAAAACAATTACAAATTTAACAATTTCTATCGCTGATAGTAATCTATTATTGATAGTGTAGTTAGGCATCTCAGTTTTTTATAAAATTCTATCGGTGACTATCATTGATAGTAGTGTGATAGTCACTAATTTTTTTTTTGTCATATTTACAAAATGTTTTTAAATTTTAATATATTTGTCATTATTTTAAACTTGATTGCTGCCAATTTATATAACCATCAAAATTAAGCATGGTAAAAACATGATTATGATGGTAGATTATTTTGAAATTGACTTTTATAATATCACTTCAAAATATTTGATTTGATTTTATAAAAATGATTTTGATCATAGTTTTTTGTTTTTTTTTTTTTGAAAAATGATTTTGATCATAGTTAATTTAATTTATTTTAAAACTTTAATTATTAGAAGAATAAAAAAGATTACTTTCGAAGTGTCCCACCAAAAACAATTCTACAATAGTTAAATGATGGTCTGAAAGTGGGCCCCACCAACGGTCAAAATCTTACCACTTGGATCCACCTCATCTTGTCTCATTGGTTGACGTCATCATCTAAAGATTCAAAAGGAATAATGTTAGGGTGTGGTCAACCTCACTGTAACCTTATTTTCTTAGCACCATTTTTAATTTCTAATTGATTTTTAGCTTTTATATTCTTATGGCCTTTACTTATAATATTTCAATCATTGGATTTGAGGGAGATTAAGACACATTTTGAATTTGTATCAATCATTCTATGTTATAAACTTTGTTTCATTCAACTAATTCTTATTACATACTTCACCAAATTAATTTGATATTTAAGTAATAAAGATTTTTCAAAATCATTTTAGCACTACAAAGAAGGTAGGTGTGGAGATTTGAAGAATCAATCACAAAGAAAGAGTAAATGTCTTCACCACTCATCTAATTATAAATTAACGAATCAAAACATTAATAATAGGTTAACTCAACTTCAAAACATTAATAATAGGTTAACTCAACTTTTAAGACAAATAAAATTTGTCTGGACCACGAGGATTGAGGTTCAAATCCCCCACTCCAAATTGAACTAAAAAAAATAGAAACTAAATCCAAATATCAAGAATGAAATAGAAACTAGGTTAAAATTTATTTTTGGTCCATGAACTTACGTGATAGTAACAATTTAGTCCATATATGTTCGAATTTGTAACAATTTAGTCCATATATGTTCGAATTTGTAACAATTTAGTTTTTATACTTTGAAATTGGTAGTAATTTAATCTCTACCATGAAATTTACCATCAAATTAAGTGTCATATTTTATAACAATGTAGTTTATAAACACATTTAGTCCCTAATTACGTTACCAATTTACATTAAATCTTAACAATATTTTTCACGATAGAAACTAAATTATTAAAATTTAAAGTATATGAACTAAATTGTTATATATTAAAGTTTACGGATAAAATTGTTACAAACAAATGCTTAGAGACTAAATTGTTACTTCCACGAAAGTTCATGAAATAAAAGTATTTTTAAACTTAGAACTTAAATTCAAATGTCAAAGACCGAAAGTGTAACAAAAAAAAAGTTAAATTACAATTTTAGACTTCATGATTGTCTAAATAGGTTCATGAAGTTTAAAAAGTATTTAATAGCTTCTACACTTTCAATTTTGTGTCTAATAGGTTATTAAATTTTAAAAAATGTCAAATTAGTCCTTAAACTATCAAATTTGTGTTAATATGTCTATGACGTATTCAACATTTGTTTAAAAAAAATAAATTGAATTTTGTGTCTAATATGACATTAAACTATCAATTTCGTGTCCAATATATTCGTGAATTTAAAAAAAAAATGTCGAATAAGACAATGACCTATTTGACACAAATTGAAAACTCAAGAACTAAGTAGACACAAGCTTAAGGGCGATTTAAGGCGCTGAGTGAATTAAAATAGTTGGTGGTTTAATAGTCTATGAATATGAAATATTATTGAAGTCAGTGTAGTTACTTTATAAATTGCGGGTTATAATAATCGGTGTGCTAAACATAGACTGAGTTATTAATCCAGTCCACCCAACTTCAAGTTGGTGCCTCGAACACCGTCTCAGAAATTTATTAAAAAAAAATTAAAATTCATAGATGATAGACATATTAGACACAAAATTGAGAGTTTATGAATCTATATTAGATACTTTTTTTAAGTTTAGTGACCTATTTGAGACAAACTTCTAATTTAACCAAATATGTATTTTAATGAAAAGAAATAAAATAGAATTCATGCCTGACATAAATATAAAACAGTGACACTTTTTGAAAAGATTTATAAATATGCCTATTATTCTAATAAAATTCTATCTGTTATGGTCACTTATAGCAAATCAATAATTATCTATAATAACTATTGATGCACTCCTATTTTTTTTAATAAAATTTTATTAATGAGATAGCAGTCTTTCTGTGACTATCATTATTTTTTTTTTTTTGTCATATTAAAAAAAAATAATAATAATAATAAATAAATAAATAATAATGTGTGTTGCTATATTTATTATTATTTTGGGTCGGTTGACCGAGAAATTTCAGCCAATCAGCGGTCGCTACGTGTCTCCATCACGACCGGAGATCAGATGAACTTGACCGAGCAAATTCGGTCAAACTGCAATTGAGCTCGAAATCAAATCGGGCCAGAAAGATTAAAAAGACAATTTGGCCCAAAGGTCAAACCCATTGGGCTCAAGATTCAAAAGCTCATTGGGTCCAAACCCAAGCCCATTGGATCCAAGCCCAAGCCCACAGGCCCATGAGAACTCTATAAATAGAGAGTTCATTTTCATTTTCAAGATTCAGAAAATTTTCTCCTAAGAACTCAGAGAGAATTCTCAAACAACGAAAGACTCTTTGAATTCAAACACCTGAAGACTTCACCGCTACGCGAACCTGAAGATACTTCACCGCTACGCGAAGCTGAAGATACTTCACCGCTACGCGAAGCTGAAGATTCAACCTCGAGAACAAGCTGCGAAGCCCTCGAGTACGTTACATTTAAGAGAGAGAATCAGAGGATCATACATTAGAGATTGTAATCCACTACGCACTGATAAATACATCAATACAAATTCAAATTCATTTACACGTGTCGAATTCTCGTGTGATCAGGGTCCGATTTCAATGCAACCACTAAATAAATTATAAAAAAGGAGACATTTCTTTATTAATAAATTTAGATTCGTTGGGCTTCATTTAAATTAGTTTAAAAAAATGCATGAACGTATCTACCTATATACCTAATATCTTAATTATTTATTAGTGTATAGATCAATGAGATTGAGGGCATCGACGGTGGCTACTTTCTCAGGATTCTTTATTACTTCCAAACCACATGATCATATTACTTTTTAGCAATTTTTAGTAATAAACCACATGATCATATTACTTTTTAGCAATTTTTATTTTTTTATTTTTTTGGAAAGTATTTTAATTAAGTCGGATATTAAACTCAAAGACACAACCTTATGTCAGAGCTCTACTAGGTTTCACAACACTTTATATTAGGATAAATTGTTTAATACTTCAATAGATTAATAAAGATATAACAAATTATTTTTCTTCATTCTGACACTTAAAATAAATAATAATGTATAACAATAAACAATCATACACCCTTATGCTTCAGAGAGACCATCTACCACCACCATATGCCTAAATACGTCAAATATTCAAACTATGCAATAATAAAACAACTCGAAAAATAACCTCGACGCATCGGTCTAAGTAAGACTCATCCATGTTATACTAACCTCGTCGAATAATTTCTCGAATAAAAGTGTTACTTGTTCCCGCTTTACTCTCTCGTTCTCTGAATCCCGGTCCATCTTGCAAAATCCACCCACCTAGAAACAAGTTCACAAAAGTTTTTCAGAAATTTGAAAGGAAAGCAACAAGGTTTTGAGGGATTTAAGGATCCTGAAGAAATCTCACATTAATGATCCCAAGAATGTGTTGCCAGTTCGAACGACAAAGCAGATTGCACTTAGAGCCAACTTTTGTTTGTGTAGCAAAGGCTCTAGAATTCTTTGCTCTATTATTCCTGCAAGTATTTGGTATCTGAAGAAACCAGAGAAACACACTTTTTTAGTACATTGGAATTTATGTAGTTTATAAGTTAAAGAATATCACTTCTGTTTCATCATTGAAAGTTTCGTCTTTTAACTACGAAGAGCAGGAGCAGATCCAAGAATTTATGTCACAGGGGCACAAGTACATGTAAGATTAAATCGAGTTTAGTTCCTTAACTTTTAGGTTTGTGTCTGTATGGTCCTTTAAATTTATTAGTTCAATTATTATTATTTTGTAAGAAATATTCGTATTTTTTTTAGATGTAAAATGTTTGTATATATATTATCCAAAAAATATTTGTATATACAAAATTAAGAACTAAATACTTGTTAGCAAAATTTAAGAAGAAACTCTCAGCAGGTATTGAACCCAGAATGGCCAGGGCACCAAACTAGCGGAGTGCCCCCTCTGACCAATAAACCAGTCAATCTTATATTTTATTAAATACGTCAAGTTATACATATACAATTAAACGATAATTTGAGGGGGGCCCTGACCCCTACGCGGATCCGCCCCTGACGAAGAGGATTCATGTTTAGTAGATATTAAAGGGTATAAATGGTCACTTCATTTTATTTTACTTCAAATATGTGGAACTTTTTAAACAAAAAGAGTAAGAAAAGAAAGCCTCGAAGTAAAAAAAGCAAAGTTTTCATCCGTATGATGTTGAGTAATATATATGTATGATGTTGAGTAATACACAATGAAAGAGGATAATCCCTTCATGTTTGAATGTTTCTCATTAGCATACTTGGTATTTATACATTCATCATAGAGTGATCTTAGCCTAGAATGAAGGTATAACTAAATATACACTTCACAACATACCAACCTGTTTACTAAATACAGAAATATATTCACCAACCTGTTTACTTGATAATCAATGTACCTGGATACGGTGCATTACGCTCATTGCCTATACGGTTCATTATGCTCAAAAGAAGTTAAATTACTATATTTTTTTTAAGAGCTTGAACTCAAGATCTTGGAGGGTGTTGTAGAACCAAAGAACTAAAATAGTATTAAAATATACAAGATGAATTAGAACAATAATTCCTAAGTATTTGAGGTATTTGGGAGTGGAACCTTCTTCTTGAGATCACTCGAGCCTAAACCAACTAAATTGTTTCTTGCCTTCATCTCATCTCACTCCCTCTATTTGTAATCAATTCCTCGTTAGAAACTAACATGCCCTAACTATCCTAATAATATTCCTAATTACCCCCAATGACATTCTCATTAGGTATCTCTAAACATCCTAACTCTGGTCACCAAGGCCACTCCTAAGAGGTGAATTTACGTTGCTCTATTAGTTTAAGCTTTTAAGTTTGGAGACATGGTAAAGTTTGTAAGTTCAAATTACTCAAACATTACTTCTAACCTAATTTTGGAGACATGGTAAAGAGGCAATAAAGTGCAATAACCATGGTGTAAAAGAAACAAATATTACACATTAAAGTGAAAAGTGCAGTACCTTAGGTTGCTAGAAACCGACATGTAAACTCCATAGCCAATACTTGTTGCTAGTACAGGTACATCCTCTGCTTCCATGGCATATGTTTTGTCAAAGTACTTCCTTAGATTTATCAAGGTGTTCGTGACACCCGTACCCACCTGAAATACAGAGTCCATTAGCCTAGGTTTCCATCTACACATCGATAAGTTGAGCAATGTTTTCAATATCAAAGGAGCACCAAGTAACTTCATATGATTTCTTGTGAACTTATGAATTACTTCATTACTATTTCTTTAACAGAAACACAAAGTTCAGAAGAAGTACAAAAACAACATTGGATATGTGCATATCACATAAAAGTACATGCACCAACATCAAAATCCCGATCTTCCTATACTATAAGAAATGTTCTGCAACTCGAATCATTTATATGATCCAAAGTTTTTGTCAACAATATTCCAAATGACAGTGTTGGGTGTGTTTAAGAGACAAAAGAATGGCTTAAAACAAACCAAAGGCATAATAAGCAGGAAAGGAACTGGCTTACCAGAGATACACTTATAAATTACTTCATTATTGTTTCATTTTCAGAAGTACAAAGTACAAAACCAACAATCAACATATTCATGTGGTATAAAAAAATCTTCCTATAGTATCAGAAATGTTCCGAGACCAAATTCGTTAAAACGATCCGGAGTTTTTATCAACGAAATTCCAAATGTTTTCGCCAACTCTAATGCAGTGACAGTATGAATATACTTTAAGAGGCAAAAGAATTGCTTAAATCAGCCAACCTAAGCCACCCACATGTTGAACTAAAAAAAAGAAAGGCTAAAACCAAGCCAAAGGTAGAACAAAGCAGGGAAACAACTGGCTTACCACAGATGCACTACTCCCTACAGCAAATAGCTTGGCCCCATTACGCTGCAGATAACATATGTATTCACATTAAGTGACAAAAAAACATTCAAATTACTCAATAAATTCAGCTCAATCACACACCACATACCACCACTGCACCAAGTCTCTGAAGAAATGAATACTTGGTGCCCACCAAAGCCACCTGCAGAAGAAGAATTTCAGTCGGGAATTTTATCGAACACCTGGTGACTGGTGTTCATTGCAATGCTTGAAAACTCAGAGGCTAAAATGCCCACATGAAGAATCGAAAGAATGAAAAATCTTGAAATGGGTTTTCAAAATGAGGCAGTAAAATGTTATATACAAGTTGAAAAAATCGAATGGCTGGTTTTGGGTTATGGGTTAGAGGGGAAAGTATACCTGGAAGGCGTTTTCAGGGCAGCCATAGAAGAACTTGGTGAGAAGACCAGCACTGATTGCTAGAGGAGGTTTGAGAGAGACGGTGGGAGCAGGAAGCCAAACAAGCATGAAATCTGCTATAATGGCCATTATCTGTGTTTCATTTAACCAAAAACAAAAACCAAATTATCTAAAACCAATTTATAAATAAGAAAAATAAAAAAATAACACTTCCATTTTATGTATCTTTTGAATTTTTTTAACCAAAAATAAATAAAAAAAATCAGGAATTTTCTAAATTGTATAGCATTGAGAAATGTTCTTAAAAAATAAGAAACGGAAAAATAGGAAATATTAGAAAGTGCCATGTTTGTCTAAAAGTAGGGAAAAAATCAAAACATTACCAAACTACCCTAATAAGTGATAAATATTATTATAAATCTTTTTTAAGTACAAATTAATATAACTATACTATTTTTACTTTAATCAATATAATTATAGTTATTATGGTAATGACCAAGAAGTAGGTGGTTCGAATTCTAATGTTTTATTAAAAAAATGACACTAACCGGTTAATGTATAGAGTAAAAAACAGTTAGTTCATGCATAGACTAATCAATAATTATTTCAATCATCTATTATTTAAGTCATTGTTTATTTTTCAAAAAAATTTAAAAATCAACGATTATTACATAAAAAAATTATGGCTATTAAATAGTATCATGTCCAATCGAGTTCGATTGATATAAAATTGTGAAAAATAAATATATATAATTATTTTTTAAAAAGAATAAACACACATTTTTTAAAAATATTATAAAAAATGAGAGACACTATCACTTTTTTGGAGAAAAATATCAATAATTTTTTTTTGAGTTGGTGGCATAAATAGTCAGACTCAAAATAATTGTAAATATAATAAAATATAAAACATTTAAATGTGACAAAAATTAGTGAGTATCAATAATTATTCTCTTAAATATAAATCTTTTTTTTAGAGGCGTTAAATATAAATCTTAAATTGAACACTTTTTCTAAATATAAATTTTAATTTGCACGAGAAGGTTCAAACATATTGGTCAAGGTTGTTTATAGCCGCTCAGCTATACTCACAAATTAGTATAAATCAATTTTATTATTTGATAATACTTTTTCATCTAATTTTTTTTTTTATAAGAAATAGTTATCTATTAGTGGCTCCTTAAATAACCAAGTTATTTATTTCATTTAGAAAAAGAAAAAAAAAGTCTTTGCTGGTAAATAATTTATTTTTCTTCTAAGTTGAATGGAAGATGTTTTAAAAATCCTTAGCTAATTCCCGAAAACAAAGAAAAGTATTTAATTTGTCGACTAATATTATAAAAATTAGAAAGCAAAACAAACCAATTATTAGTAAATTTAACTTTTTTTTGTTTTCTCAAAAGGAACAAAATTGTTATCATTAATAAATGTGATAAATTTTCTCAAAAAAAAAAAAAAAAAATAAATGTGATAAATAATTTGTAGTGAATAATAGCTAATACAATTCATAAAAGTGCTTCTTTAAAAAAAATAAAAGAAAAGGTGAGTTTATTTTTAATAAGAAATAAATTAGAAGTAAACAAATCTAACAATTAAACTTTTAAAACAAAAAAAATAAGAACTTTATGAAATATAAAAAGAAACATAATTGCAATAAAAAAAAAAAAATGAATTTGAAGGTTTAGATGAGAGTACATACCACGTCAGCACAAACAAAATCCAGCTCCTTGCTAAAGTTTTCCTTGCGTTTCTCCAACTCAGCAGCAGACTTAAAAAAATATTAATAATAAAAACAAATAAATAAATCATGCATATTAGTTTTGATATATTAAAGAATGATAGGAATATTTTCACATGACTCCTTAGATGACATAATGTCAATTAATTCAATTTTTAAAAATACATATTTTTTAACTTTTGTTGAGATAGGAATAGGGATAAGGATCAAACAATCGATTTTTAAGATGATAATTGGTGTTATAACTAAAACTTTTATGATTAAAATAAAATTTTAATCTATGTCATCTTTCAAATGTCTCATTTTAGTCTCTATATTTTTAATAAAGCTTTAAATTTGTCTAGTTAACTTTTCTATAAAAAAAATAATAAGGTCTTAATTAACTTAATATATTTATGTGGTGTATTTTCATGCCTGAAAAATATTAGGGTAAAAATCAGTTTATACCCTTAAACTTTAGAGATTGTATCAATTAAAACCCTAAACTAATGATTGTATCAATTTAAATTCTGAACTTTCATAAGTGTATCAATTTACACCTTTTCTTAAAAAAATTATAGTGTTCACACGTGTAGAGACTTATTATTTATCAATTAAACTCCTAAACTTTTATATAATTGATTCAATTATGAAAGTTTAGAAGTTTAATGACTAAAATTATAAGTCTCTACGTGTTTAAATCAGTCTTTTTAAAATAAAATTCTAATAGAAGGTGTAAATGGATACAGTTCTGAAAGTTTAAGGTGTAAATTGATACAGTTAATAGTTTAGGGTTTTAATTGATACAACCTCCAAAGTTTGAGGGTATAAATGAATTGTTTTTCAAAATATTATTATTAACAAAGTTTGATAAAAAATAGACATTTGAAAATAAAATGAGAAAAATAGAATTTGGTCAAAATATAAAAGATGATATGAAATATGAAGATTATGAAAGTAAGGTGGAGGGAAGGCATTTGAAAAGAGAAAAGAAAATAGAAAAATAGATAAAGACCTTTGTGAAAATTCCAACGCCACATTCCATGGCGACCTTAGCCAAGAACAAATCGTCCGCCAGAAGCCGTTCTTTAAATCCACCGAACTGCAGCAACCACCGCAACACCGCCGATTTCTCCAACTCCAAAAACCTCTCCACGATCACCGCCGGTACTCTCCCCGCCGCAATCGCCGCCGCCAGATCCTTCGGCAGGCTCTCCGTCGACCTCCCGGCCTCCGCCAGCACCACAATCGCCTCCGCCCTGTTCTTCTCCCGATCCTCCTCGCCTTCTCCATCTCCATCTCCGCCTCCACCTCCGCCGTGGCCTCCGGGGGGAATTCCGTCCGAAGAGGAGAATGCGAGGGAGATTCCGAGGCTGCGGCGGCGACGGGGAGCGGGAACGGCGGCAGAGACGGAGTGGAGGCGGAGAGAGGGAGGCGTCCGGGTGCGGCAGGTGAGAATGTAAGTGAAATTGTGTGGAGATGAACGGCGGAGGAACGGCGGTGGTACGGAGAGATTTGTGAAATTTCGGATCGCCATTTCTTTTTTTGCCGGGAGAATCTTGAGAGATTGGGATATGGAAAAGGCTCTTTGAGTTGTTGTGGCTGAGAAAGTGCTGAAATAAACAGAGAGATTGAAAGTTGCTGAAACGTCCAAAGTCTTGGTCGGAAAGGTGGACGTGACCATAGTTTAGCGATTAAGACATTTCTACGTTTAATTGTCTCAAATTCACTTCATAATTATAATCTAATATTCTTTCGGTTAATTTTCGTAGTATTAAACATTTTTTTTCAAATGCAACAAATGAAGTATGTAAATCTAAATCTCTCGTACTTTAAATGAGGTAATACATGTCAATTACGGCTCATCTATGATCACTTTGGCAAAATTATACCATAGGTAAGTTATGAAATTACAATAAACTAGCCGTACATACCAATGTAGAAATGTCTCCATCGTATACGATTTAACAAAATCGTATATGATATCCACGAGTTCCAACTGTAAATCGCGTACATGATACACGAGTTTATACACGAGTTTCATCATGGATATGAATAAGTACAATGAGCGTCGATTTTAATCCAATATAGTCTCTTGGGTTGAGTGACTTAAAGTCCTCCTAACATTCTCTTAAGTCCATTAGTTAAGAGAATGCTAGGAAATGCCTAGCACCATTCAGTCAAAAGACTAGATTCATTTTCAATTGTAACGCATAATTCTTATTTGTATATTTATGTAAGTTTGACATTTTGAATTTTAGATTATGAAAATCGTGTACACGGTACACAATTTCCATGATGGAACTCATGTATCATGTACGCGATTTTCATTATGGATCTCGTGTCCTATGTACGCAATTTACCATTCTATCTCATGGACATCGTATATGATTTTGCTAAATCGTGAACAAAGTACATGGTTTATCCATCTATTTTTGCAATTAGTTTCAAAATTATATCATCTCTAATCTTTTATTTAAACTACATTATTCTTAATTTTTTTTTTTTTTTTAAAAAAAATCACAATCAAATTGAATCACATTACAATTCGTATGAAATTATCTTAAAATATTTTAATTGTGACTTAAAACTTTGCAATACAAAGTAAAACATATAATATTTGAGATTAGATTCATATATATACATTGTCGACTGAACTCTTATTTTCCTAAGCTTATGTTTGTTATGTTTGAAAAAAAAAACTAATTTTCGGTTCCTTCTATGCTAGCAGAAGCAATAAAGTAAGGTTCAGAATGAGTAACACCATCATTTTCAATCCCACAATAATTTCTAATCCTCTCCCAAACATGTATATTCCTTGATTTGAGAAATTGGGATCAAAGTTGAAGTTTGGGTAAGTAATTGACTAGTCAAGGTAGTCATCCTCCTCGTCTCTAAAAAGATTTAGGGTTGTACATGGGTTGGGTTGGGTTAGAGGGTTTTCCAACCCAACCCGAAATTTTCGGACTAGTGGATTCTCAACCCAAACCCTTCAATTTTCGGATTGAGTTGGATTGAGTTGTCGGGTTGGTGGAGAGAGACAGTGGCGGAAGGAGACTACAATCGACGACAACATCTGCAAGGCGGAAGCCAATGGCGTCTGAAGGCAGAGGGGGAGGAGGCCACGCTTCTTGCGAGAGAGATGAGACGAGAGAGAGGAGATTTGGTTCGGTTCGATTCAGGTTGAGCTGAGCCAAGATTGGTTCAACCCTCATATATATGTAAATCGGTTCGGTTCAGGTTGAACTGAGCCAAAATTGGTTCAACCCGCG
Organism: Herpetospermum pedunculosum; assembly: GCA_028017165.1. Taxonomy (NCBI): domain Eukaryota; kingdom Viridiplantae; phylum Streptophyta; class Magnoliopsida; order Cucurbitales; family Cucurbitaceae; genus Herpetospermum; species Herpetospermum pedunculosum. Next base: position 15,245,710 of record CM051523.1, read on the forward strand.
ACCCGACCTGAAAATTTTGGCTGGCAAAAATCCAACCCAACCCAAAAAAAAAATTAACTCAACCCAACCCGAAAATTCGAGTTAGGTTGATTGGAATTTTTGGGGTTGCGGATTTTTTTTGTACACCCCTAAAAAGAATCATACCATTTTCAATCTTCACCCTCTTTTAAATTGAGGTTGTCTTCCCATTTGTAATAGACCCCACAAAATTTATAAATTTCTTGTCATACTTAATCTGAGTTTAATATAAATATAAATTATTATTAATTAATTTATCAACATATTTTATGTTATAAATTTTATAATATCATACAATTATAATATATTATATTATACCTATTTAAATTTAACAAAAATAAGTAAGTTTATAACGTGAAGTATTATATTTATTCGAATTTTTATCATTTTTAAATATAATTTTACATTTTAAAATTTCATATTCAAAATTTGAATACATTGAAGAAAAATAAATATTGTTTTCAATTTACACTTCATAAAATTCGAAAATAATTTTCAAAAACAGAATTTAGATAACATACTTGTTACGGGATACATCAGCACAAAGTGAACAGCTGACGTCACGCTGATGATGTTAGCATAACCTTGAGCTTCGTACTTATTATTACAACGTCGCGGAGATGCACGATCGACCTTTTGGAGGCCCACGATCTCGGGCCACCCCATACCTGTCAGATGCCATACCGTCAACGCCTCCCACGAGGGAGTGACAGAATCACTAATGGGACATCTTTGTCTTACCTAACAAGGGAGAAGTACAGCAGTCCCCTTCGATCCGCCACGGATCGGGGGAATCGAAGATCCTCATCATTGAGTAGGTATGGGCTTCACCGAGGGGGCCACGCCACCTCACCGAAGATCCCGGATCTCCGTGATGACGGAAATACAGATCGACCCGTTCGACCCGTAAACCTCTCACCTATATAACACACCCGGAAGAACGTGTGAAAGGTACGCAACACAACGTACTCTCATTCTGATACTCCTACTTACGCTCAGACCTCTCTGACTTAAGTATCGAAGCGTCGTGGGCCTATCCCCACACCAGTGCAAGTTGATCTTCGTTCTTTGTACAGGACTCCGACGAATTCCGATGATAACCACCTACGACAGAATTCACGACAAGAGAGAAGATCCAAAAATCAGCATCAACACATACTAAACGTATATTTATTGAACTTAAGTATCAAACAAATCCTAAATTTTCTTATATCTCTTACATCTCTATACGCTAAGAACTAACATACATTTTTTTTTCTCACTTATGTCTCTAGACATTTTTAATTTTTCCCTCATGACTTAAGCATTTTCTAGACACTTTATCTTTTTTGTAACTTTGACAAATAAGACATAAATGTCGTAAAAAAATAAAATAATAATAATAATAATAAATTTCCTCCAACATAAATACATAGTTTCAAAAAGAAAAAAACATAAATACTATCTACCACAATACTTTTCTATGAGCATTTTGTCTCACTAATCATATATGTTTTTATATTTTGAGTATGTCCCATATGATGATCTTTCAAATTATAAAAATATTTGTGAATTCCAACGTAACTCAGTCCAATGTGTAGGTCGTGGGTTGAATACCTACTTTAATTAAATATTTTTCAAAAAAAAAAAAAATATAAAAATATTTCTTAAACAAATATTAATCAATAAAAACAACTATTTTTTTTTTTAGATCAAACCGTTTGTTAATATCTTCGCCCAACAACAAATTCATCTATCATTTAATACTTTTTTAATCAAACTACTTGTATTCTTTTTTGTTTGGAAACAATTCATTTATATCCTAAATTTGCACAATCGTCAACTTTATATATTATTATAATTATTATTATTATTATTTTTTTTTTGCTATCTTAATTTTTAATTTCATCTATTTAAACTTAAAATTTTAATTTCACTAATTTTTAATTTCAATATTTATTCTGATCAATTTTTTTTTTTTTTTGACAAAAATATTTTAATTAATAGTGGTATTGAACTCGTTTTGCTAAACTCACCACTAATTTGTTTTAAAAAAAAATCAAGTAAAAATATTTTAAAACTCACCAATATAAAAAATAAAAAAAAAATAATAATAATAATAATAAAAAAAAAATGATATATATACATACATTTTTTTAAAATTGTAACCAATGTCAATTTAGAGTAAAATAATTAAAAATATAGCATTTTTTTAAAAAAAATTGCGGATATGACAATTTCTATCACTGATAGTATGATCTATCGCTGATAGAAGTCTATCGCTAATAGTAGTCTTTTTTATAGAATTTTGTTAGTGATAATAGTCTATCACCGATAGAAGTCTATCAGTAATAGTCAAGTCTATCAATGATAGCTACTTATTTTTTGGCATATTTGCAAAAGGTTTTAAAGTTTGCTAAATTTGTAATTATTTTAGGTATGATTGTTGTTTGTGCAACCAGCCCTATTATTATTATTATTTATTTATTTTTTTTTTGTTATTTTTTTTTTTTTTTTTTTTTTTTTTTTGTCTAAAGTCTCATCCAATGAAAAAAAAAATTATATATATATATATTTGTAAAAACTAAGTTGGATTAATAAACAAGATCTGGATCGAATCTCTTAATACACACAAATTTCAACCCAAAAAAAAAGAAAACTGACTTATTTTAATTTTTTGTCTAAAGTCTCATCGAATATATATATATATATATATATATAACTAAGTTGGATTAATAAACAAGTGGGTCAATCTCACAATACTCACAAATTTCAACCTAAAAAAAATAAAAACTGGCTTGCTTTTTTTTTTTTTCATACCTAATAAATATTTTATAATTATTTTTTTACAACGATATTTTATAATTCATTAAACTAACCTATGAATTTTACATTTAACTGTATTTCAATTATAATATTATTGTCGAGAAAAATCAAATTTTCAAATAAAAATTTATATAAAGTAAAAACGGTCACATTTATTCAAGTTTAACGTAAAAATTATATATAGTGATAGATTTATCGTAGACGAACCCCCTCAACTTAAAATTTATAATCCGTTGGTCATATAAACTTCAATCATTGTACCTAAAATTAGTTTTATTAAATTATTTATAAAAACTATAATTATTACCCAACAAAAAAAAACATTATATGTATTATAAAAGGATAGAAAATACTTTAATTTCGTCCGTGAGTTTTAGTTTGTAAGGACATTCCTACTTGTTGCTATTTTTTTTTTAAAATATATACATAAATTCTTAAATTTGAACTTTTATAAAAACAATTAAGAGATTAAAAAAAAATCTCTAAATTTTTAATTAAATTTAAATATATTTTTTATTAAAAAAATTATTTTATTTAATTAAAATAATAATATAAAAAACATAAATGAAGAATAATTCTTCACGAAGAGCTCGATCTCTGCAAATTTCTCGCAAGAAATTCCTGTGAGCAGGAACAGTGAATGAAATGGAGAGGGGGACGGAGACGAAGAGGGGGACAACAAAATCATCCTCAACCCTCGTGTAGACATCTCTAATTAAGCTTCTCTAACTAAGTTCTTGATCCGCTACTATACTATACAGAATTACTATACTTATGAAAGTAAACTTATTGATAAAATTTTATTGGATAATTCGGTCCTCTGATTTTTATTGATAAAATAAAAATTAAATTACCATAATCCAGCCTCTCATTTTCCATATAAAAATCAGAGGACCGGATTATCCAATAAAATTAAATGAAAATTATTTGCATTTTTAAAATTACTTAAAAAGTATGTATATATATATATATACAAATAACGAGACAAGACACGGCAGAATTCCACGTCAGCTACGAGAGACTAAGGCCACACACGTGTATATTCGGATGATATAATCACCACAAGTTATTGTACACTTGTCTTGTCATAAAAAATAAAGAATTTTTTTGTTTTCTTTATTTATTCTAAATACAATAATGCATTAAATTTTTTTTTTTTTTTTATTTACTAAAATTATCCCAAGTGATATTGAGAGAATGAGACTTTCATTTGTCTTTTTTCCCTAAAAAAAACTAAATTATTGAGGGGGGACTCATTAGAATGTGGACTCAAATTTATATTTCCACCACAATTTATATGAAACCAATACAATTTAGGTATTATCCTATTTTTCTTATTTCAATCTATTTTTTTTTTTTTAATTTATCGATTGTGGTATGTGACATCGAACCAATCTTAAAATAATAATTTATGCTTTATTTACTGATTTGTGTACAAAATAGTTTGATTTTAATATAGTTCAATCTTATAGATTATAGGTTTGAATCATCATGTCAATTCGAACCTAAATAGATAAATAAGACATCAATTATTATCTAAAATATTGATAGTTTGATCTCCTTCCTTACAATCGTAAAAAAAAAGTATAAAAAAAAAATTATTGAATCATTACACCCTTTTTAAATTTTAATATGCTATTTTTAAAATTTTAAAATTTCAATATAATAAAAAACAAAGTGATCATTTTTCTTTGCCATCGAAAAAGAGGGGAGAATTTGAACTTTTAATGCTAAAAATGATATAAATAATATTTTGACTACTTAAACTGTGTTCATGTTATGTCATCATTTAATTACTATGTTATAATAGTAAGAACTAAGACCATCAAAAGTTATGAAACAAAACATAACTCAATTGACATAAAAATGTGTTATCGATAAGTAGGTCTAATGTTCGAATTCTTCCACTTCAAAATTGTATTACAAAGACACTCCAAATTTAAATTTTATTTTTATTTTCTCAAACAATATCACATAGGGAAATTTAACCTTCCACCTATAAATAAATATTAATGTTCACTTTGAAGCTGTTTGGAAGTTAGTCGGTGATTATAATAATTGTGAATAGTAAATACTATCGAAGTTAGTATAATTACACTATTAACTGTGAGTTATAATAGTTGGGTCAAACGTAAAGTATGTTATAATAATTTAGTCTATTAAACTTTAAGTTAGTGTCGGGTTAAGCTCGGAAAATTAACTATGCATTAAAAAAAAATATTTTTACTCTTTGGAAAAAAAGAAAGGGCAAAATTAATGACCACAAAAATCCCAAGAATCCAAACAAACCAAATTGTCTTAATTTTCAGTTCTTATCATCTCCACATTCTATGGATAGAGAGAGACCCATTTCCATTTCCATTTCCATTTCCACTTCATGAGGTAGAAGAAGAACTTCCAAACCTCACTCTCCATCAATGGCGGCCTGCACTTCCACTTCTCCTTCTTCCCTAATGCTCACTTCTGCTTCTTCTTCTGTACACCCCCAAGACCTCGCTTCCTCCATCGTCTCTTTCAAGGCCAAACCCCAATTTTCCACCATCAAATCCTTCTCCTCCTCCCATTTTGTCTGCAGGCCAAGGAGATCCGCCGATTGGGTTTTTCTTAATTTGCAGAGACGAGCTAGGCTCCATGTGATCGTCGCTGCTGTCGCCGCTGAAGCGGATGTTGCCGAGGCGGACGCTGAGGAAGAGGAGGGGGTTGGCGCGGCCTCGACGACGGCTACCGTCTCTCCGCCTAAACCCAAGAAGGGGAAAGCCGCGTTGCCCCTTAAAAGAGATAGGGTATGTTTCGAAATCTTGTATTGTTTTGGTTTGTTTTTTATTTGGGTGCGATGATTGGATTGTGGGTTGTGTTCTGTTTCATGGGTTGTGCTTGTAGGGGCTTGTTTTCAAGGTTAGGAATGGAGGGTGTTTTTATGATGGTTGTGGTGGACTTTTGGGTGTTTTGATTGGTGGATTGAATGTCGATGTGCACTAGTTTAGGACTGAAGTTTAAAGATGGCTTCTGTTTCATGGCTTGTGCTTGAAGGGGTTGGTTTTCAAGTTTAGAAATGGAGGGTGTTTCATTTCAGGTTGTTTTGGAATAGTTGGGGTGGACTTTTGAGTGTTTTGATTGGTAGATAGAATGTTGAATCCTTAGTTAGAATGGCTAATACGATTCCAACTCAATACCTTCTGAGATTTTGAGAAGAGTTGCTTTTTAGAGAGATGATGCGAGTTGTAAGCTATGTTCGGGGGAGTTATTGTCTGTAGTTAGGCTCGAGAGGCGGTGGTTTACCCTGTGGTGGATGTCTGCGGCCACTTGTCTCCAACTCGTGAACTTAGCCGATACAAAGCCATATGATAACACTTGATTGTGTACTAGTTTAGGCCTGAAGTTTAAAGTTGACTTCATTTACTTTGTCTTTCCATGTCCCTATTTCATGATTGATGTCTGAATTCAATTTGTTGTGTGATATGTCAGAGGAGATCCAAGAGATTCTTGGAGATTCAAAAACTGAGGGAAAACAAAAAAGAGCATGACATCAAGACAGCAATATCTGTTCTCAAGGAAATGGCTAGCACAAAATTTGTAGAAACAACTGAAGCCCATTTCCGTCTCAACATCGATCCCAAATACAATGATCAACAGCTGAGAGCAACCGTGAGTTTTGTTTTATGATCCCTTTACTATTAAGGGAAGTTATAAAGAATATGCATATCATGAGGTTATTTTGATTTGAATGCTTTGATACAGGTAAATCTGCCTAAGGGAACTGGGCAAACTGTCAGAGTAGCTGTTCTTACTCAAGGTAGTTACTCTTAATACTTAAGCAGCTCTCTCTCTCAAATTTGGTACTCAGTCATCTGTAGACTGTAGCAGTGTTTCTTATGCTATATGTTCACAAATTCTATCTAAAACCACTAAGTTGAGTCTGTTTGTGGCTAAGGCCTTGTTTGAGAATTGTTTTTGAAACAGTTTTATGATTTTTAGAACAAAAATATGAGAAAATATGTTAAGATAACTATTCCCAAAAGATTTTTTTTTTAATTGATGACTTGATTTTTGAACAAACAAAAGCCTTTTGAAATCACAAATAATACTAATCTTTACAATCGCTCTGATCACAGTTCTTAATAATAGTTTTGAAAATAGTGTCAGGCTGCCCGTCTGTCCCGTGAGATTAGTCGAGGTGCATGCAAGTTGGCTCAGACACTCACGGATATAAAAAAAAAATAGTTAGCTTGGTAAGACAAGCCGAAACTATCTCGATTGCTAACAAGAAGCTTTTTGCAGTTATCTTCATGTTTCTCTAAGCTAAGAATGGGGAAGGCTTTTTTAAAAAGTTTGAAATATTACAATTTTATTTCTTCCAAATTTCTAGTCATAATTTAAAATTTCCACCATCTAGTTGAGGTCCATGGATCTAGAACAGGGTATAGTCCAGTCTCCTGGCACTTTGATTCTTGGTCGGATGTAATAGTAGGTTTTTATACATCTAGATTCATTTTTCTGTTAAGGCTGCAATTATAAAAAGAAGAACTAAATATACAGGTGAGAAATTCGACGAAGCCAAAAATGCTGGAGCAGATTTGGTTGGTGGGGAGGACTTGATAGAACAGATAAAAGGAGGGTTTATGGATTTTGATAAATTGATTGCTTCCCCAGACATGATGCCTAAGGTATTGCTCTGTCTACATTACTTCAATCATTCTAGGAATTGTTTTTTGGGACTTTTATGATTCTCACAACGTATAAATCGTTTTCCTAAACAAGTTGCATAACTTTAAAAGGTAAACTAGAGGGTTATAATTACACTGATGATTTTTATAAAAAACTAAATAATTAGACTGATGATCCTCTTTATGTAATGCAAAAAGAAAATGAAACATGACCACCAGCTTAGTAGTTGCCCTGGCCTGGGTAGGGTTTATAGATCCATTTTTGGTCATAGATATACTTCCTAGATTTGGTTGATCAAAGTGCTTGCCTTATGGCTGAAGCCGAATTTGAACCATTTTCTAAAATCGACGAAGTCTCTGTTACTATGACGATATAGTTGATTTCCATATTTGAATCTTCTCTGCTCGTTTCAGGTTGCTAGCCTTGGGAAGCTCCTAGGACCACGGGGACTCATGCCGAATCCAAAAGCCGGTACCGTAGCAACCAACTTACCTCAGGTATTTATAATCTTCTTTCGGTACCTACAGTGCATCCAGATTTCCTATCCATCTATTAGAAAAAGAAATTTAAGACTTTATTTAAACCATTGGGCATTCTTGATTTCAGGCAATAGCAGAATTCAAGCAGGGGAAAGTTGAATTCAGAGCAGACAAAACCGGGATAGTCCATTTACCGTTTGGAAAAGCCGACTTCAGTGAAGAAGACCTTCTCACAAACTTGCTTGCTGCCATAGTATGTTCTTCTCTTCTTCTCTCTGTGGCTGTTAGTCTCTAAAGACACGTTTCGCCCATTTTTTGATAAGCCATTTTCTTCCAACTCTGACAGAAATCAGTAGAAACCAATAAGCCAACAGGTGCAAAAGGTGTTTACTGGAAAAGCGCCCACATATGCTCGTCGATGGGGCCTTCAATTCGGTTAAATATAAGAGAGATGCTGGACTTCAAGCTTCCCTCGAGCGCTTGACACATAACAAACCCTGTAAATTTCTTATGTTTGTTGAATCAGCCTCTGGGGGAACTACTGGAAATATAATGATGCCCAAATGTGAGCAGCATTGGAAAATGAAGATGACAGAAGTAACTAGGATGAAGAGGGAGGAGACATGAGATAACTATGATTACACAGAAACAAGCATACTGCATAGTCTTCTTCTTCTATACTGACTCAATCACTTTGTATTAATGGTGTTAAGTTCTTATTGATCTAATACACTTTGATTGACCTCTTGGGTTTTAAGAGAAGAAAGAAATGATAAATGTACTGAAATGTATTGACCAGTTGCTGCTCTTTTCTGTGGGCCATTTCGAAAGTGGTTGTTCTTGTTAATTGGTTCCTCTTTTGGTATGCAAATGTTGTTCTATTGTTTAAAGTTTCACTATTTCATTTTCATCTCTGTGCACAGGATGTTTTAATATGCAAATATGGATGATAGATGGGATCAAGTTCAGAATTCTATTCTTGTTTAGGGCTTTTCAATATGTAAATATGGACTCATGCCTCTTTCCTAGCAATCATATTCCCAAGCTTCTCATTCTAGTATATACATATACATATATTTTTTTTAAAGTTGAACACGTGGAAGCGGGGGAGATTCGAACTTTTGATGGAAACAAGCATATGAAATTCTTTCACTTGAAATATTGACTTCCCTTTACAACTTCACTCTCAAATAACAAATCTTATGTTGTCGTACTTCACATTTCTCTTTGTATACCAAAACGTCCCGTCAACTTTAAAAATAAGAGTCCATATACTAGTAGTTTTATGTAACATGAGAGATGATTTAACTGGAATATGGAGATTTGAACCTTCGACTTCAAAGTAACATTGAGCTCAAATGAGAGATGATTCAACTAAGATATGGAGATTTGAACCTTGACTTCAAGAGAAGGAATACATATCAATTATCATTTTTTTTTTTTTGAGTATCAATTATCATTGAACTATGTTCACTTCGATATATCATATTTTGATATTTGTTGATAACTTTAAAAGTACGTTATCTTTTACCATGTATGTAAGTATAATTAGGGAAGGAACAAAATCCCATCTTTGCTTATTGAACTCCTTGAGGGGTTGATCTTGATGCTGAATCTATTGACTTGGATTGTTTTTTTCCACACCCTTTTCTCAAAGGTTGTGAATGCTTCTTCAATAACATCCGCACATTGACATCCAAGCTTTTAATCCTTCTATCCATTCGCAACAAGAAAAAAAAAAAAAACTTTGGTGGTTATTTCCAAATGGGAAGCAAAAATATCTAAATCCCAAGTGCTGACAAGTTTGTTTCAAAAAAAAAAAAAAAAAGTGCTTAAAAATCCAAACTTTTTTTAAAAGCCTTTCCCATTCTTGCTTCTTGAGCCTTCTCCGCTTATGGCCACTACCAGCAGCTTATGTTCATTACCGACTCAATCCCCAACTCTCCCATCCATTTCTCTCTCTTCACTTCCATCGCTCAAAACCCATCTTCCCCAACAACCCCATTTCCCCATTTCCCCTTTCTCCACCAAATTAGCCTCCAATTTCATCAGCAATGACGCATTAGCCCTCCTGCCTCCGCCGGAGACGGCGGTTCTGGCGGTGGAGGCGTCGAGAGAACATGTTCTGGTGGAAGCCAGAGGGGTTTCTGAAGCTTGGAGCTTTAAAACCCTTGAGAGAATGAAGGAGAGTTTTGGGAGTGATGGGACTGTGGCTTGGAAGAAGAAGAGAAGGAAAAGGAGGAAAGAGATGGGGGAGAAAGCTGAGGAAAATTCGGATACATTGTCCAATGGCCCCAGGTCTGGATATTTGACCCCAAAAGAAGAAGCAGAGCTTTGTTTGTGTCTCAAGGTTTGTTTTAGTAAAGATTCAATGAGCTCTTTTTCTCTTTATGCCACTATTTGCCTCTTTTGGGAGCTTACTTGAGGGGATCACATATATTTGCATGCTAAAACACTGCAAGACTTTCTCTTACTCTCATATTTGTTAATACACATGTTTGTATATAGGTTAAGTTACAAGTTTAGCCTATGAACATTTAAGTTTTGGTTCCGGACCTTAAAAGGTATCTAATAGGTCCTTGAACTTTAAAAAAGCGTCTAAAGGTCCTTAAACCTTCAATTCGGTGTCCAATTGTTCCTGAATTTTCAACATTTTTTAAAATTCACGAACCTACTAGACACAAAATTGAAAGTTTAGAGTTCTATTAGACATAAAATTTAATTTTAATATCATATCATATAGATCAATTAATTTTTAAAAATTCTGAATATGTCAGGGACCTATACACACAAAATCGAGAGTTCGGGCCTAAAAGAAAGTTTAGGGTTTTATTAGGGGACCAAATAGACACAAACTTGAAAGTTCATGTAATTTAGTCCTGATATATATTTCTCCATCATCAAGTGCTTTTGAGGTATCCTAGTAGAAGAAGAAACACGGTTCTCTTCTTATAGTGTTGGAGTTTGAGTTTGTTTTAATTGCTAGAACTTCAATTGGTTTGTTTTGTTCTCCAAATTTTTTCATTTATACTTGAAATGGTTGTTGTTGTTGTTAAGTTTCCATATTGTGTGCCAAGCTCAATGTGTGTGGCTTAGAATACAAGTCTATGTGCTTGAGAGAGGTCAAAACTAAAACGAAATTGATACAATTATAGAAGTTTAGGGACTAGGATAGAATTAAGTTTTTTGCATTAATATCCTTCAGATCATGTAAAATTGGCTGCCATGTTGATATATAAAGGAAACCTTACAAACTCTATACAGGAGGCAGCACAGCTTGAAAAAGCAAAAACTAGAATCATGGAGACTCAAGAGCATGAACCTACAAATAAGCAATTGGCCATTGCCATGGGCACCAATTTAAGATGTATGGATAGGATTCTTTGTAGAGCAAGAGAATCGAGGGATCGGCTCATTCGATGCTATAGCAAACTAGTCATCTCAGTTGCTGCTCCATATCAAGGCAAAGGGTTGAGCCTTCAAGACCTCACTCAGGTAGGTTGTTGCAGATATTACCTCTTTTGGATTATTGTTTTCTGTAGTTTGTTTAAAGTGTTTGTTTGTTTTTGTAGGAAGGGAACATTGGTCTTCTTAAAGGAGCAGAAAGATTTGAACCAAATAGAGGACATAAGTTATCAACTTATGCTTATTGGTGGATAAGACAAGCTATAATTCGAGCATTGGATAAAAAGTCGAGACTTGTTAGATTACCGGTAAGATACTGCCTCAATTTTTCATTTTTCACAGTTTGATTATCATATAGAAGGTATGTAGAAAACCATCATGGGTTGGCCTAGTGGTCAATCAGGGTGGTATAAGTAATAAAGGGTTTAGAGGGAGGGTTCAGGCCATGTGGCCACCTATCCAAGATTTAATATCCTACGAGTTTGCGACCAAACATAGTAGGGTCAGACAGTTGTCCCGAGAATTGGGAGATTTTGCATTTGTAGTATTGACACTTCTGAATACTTTGAACATAAGAACAATATTTGTATCATGTTCGGTTAGCAAGCGCTCATCTTATAGGCTTGTAATGAACTTAATGAAAAGCAACTTTGTTAGTTGGATTCATGACGAGACTCGTATAGAAATCAATAAGAATAAGGCGTGCCAAGGCGATAAGAAAGAACTCTTTGTTATACCACTTTCCACAAAAAAAAATCTGTATAAAACCTTCTTGTTTTTGTTTCATCTACAAAGTTTGTTATCTGAGGATTTTGAGCTGGTACTAAGTGAATGCTTGGTTAGCTCGCTGTGTGCAGGGTCACATGGGTCAGATGGTAGCAAGAATAGCAGAAGCAAATAATCATCTTGGCATAAAGTTATCACGACCGCCCACTCACAAGGAAATTTCTGAGTCTCTCAACGTCCGTGTTTCAACGGTAAGGCTGGTTACGGAAAGGAGTAAGCGCCCAATTTCGCTCAATCAACCAATATCGGACCGAGGTTGCTTAGCCCTGCAGGTACGCTACTCGCTTTTTCCATGCTTCTTTATAATTGTTGTACGATGGTGTCCCATTGAAGCTTCAACCCTCCCTTTTGGCACCTTTTAGAAATCTAGAGATTATCGGGTGCCAAATTCTTATGATCGAAATTTCCCGACCTCTCCCTGTTTGCCAAATTCAAAATTTGAGATCATTAGCTAAAATTATGACATTTGATAATGAGCTAGTGTGCTTTTAAACCTTTCTTTCTTCGTAACTAGCTTTTGATCTTTAGGAACATCGATTCATGCTCTCTTCCATTAGCCCACAAAATTAATAATTAACGACATTTTGTGCATGCTCATATATAACTGAAGTAATGTAAAAGCTTTATTTTCTTTTTTCAGGGCGCCCTCAATGGGAGGTTGCATCTAAAAGGGATTGCATATCAATTAGTTATTTTTTTTAGTTAGATTGCAACTCTTGGGTTTGCTCATTCTAATATCATGAAGAATAAAATTTTGCTTGGAAGAAGTTCGTTCGTTTCTCTCCTTTTTGTGCTTAATACAAGCGTCATTTTAGGCGACATTCACTAATTTCACATAACAATCGCCCGATTTTACACCACTTGACATTATAAACCTTGTAGGATATTTAGTTCTAAGCAGAGAGCTACCCCGGTTTGAACGTACGAGTTTTTGTTTCAGTGACAGTAATAAGATATTGAAATACTTTGTGTATCCTGGATGTTCTACAGGAGATCATGCCAGGGCCAGACAATTTGACACCAGAGAATATGGTAATAAGGAAACTGATGAAGCAAGAACTGAAGAGGCTTCTTAATACTCTTAGCAAAAGAGAAGCACACATATTGAGCTTGTACTTTGGCCTCAATGGAGAGATTCCACAGTCCTTTGAGGAGATAGGAAAGTCGTTAAATCTCTCCCGGGAGACGGTTCGACGAATAAATATCGCCACAATGTCGAAACTAAAGAAGATTGACATTCTAGACTATCTTAAAGATTATCTAGTGTAGATATTTTAAGGTATGATGAAAAGTTGCACAAAAAGCTGATAGATTGGGTTGGGTGACCCATTGGAAGGATTTGTAATCAACTGTATGCATCCAGGTTTGAATCTCTTTTTGTACATCAAAAGGAGTTATCCAAATGGTTGCAACCAAATCGAAACCGGTTTGCTCGATGTACACAAAAGATCGATCGGAGAACTGATTTTTTGGTTGAAAAATCAAGAAACCGTATCGATTGATGGTTACATGATGTATTTTTATTGTTTTATAAAATAAAAAATGACTTGAAGTTTATAATACAATTGAAAGCTGATTGTAGAGACTAAAATAGTGAATCTTGGAAATTTTTGGAAAATAATCAATTCAACATATAAGAAAATAAGCAAATCATCAAACTAATAACTCCATTTACTAACTCATATTCCCTATCCCTAAAGTCTTAATTGGATAACCATTTAATTTTTGAAATTAAGTTTATAAACGTTCACCTATAAGCTCCTTTATTTTATTATCTACTTTTTACAAATGTTTTCAAAATTCAAGCCAAATTTTAAAAACTTAGAAAAGACGATTTAAAAAAAAAAAAAAAAAAATCTCCACACGACTTTTAAAAACAAAAAACAAAATCATTATCAAACAAAAACCTAAGTGATGTACTTGAGGCAAATTTCATTCATTGGTTGTCAATATATATAACTCTTGAGGACTTTGTTGAATCAAATCACCTCCATCATATCCTAAAATGCCACACATCGTATTGAAATAGAGGCGGCCTTGGGTGGGTGGTTCGTGACTCCCGATGATCTCTCATTTGTGCTGGGTACAAAGTGTGTTATAGAAAATGACCTATTAAGGGGTTGGAAGGCGAGGTCATTCTCGTCGGTTTGAGGTCCATCGTGCGTTGTGGTGCTTCTGATTTCGGGCAATTCTTCGTGGAGTCAGACTCTTGGGAGGTTGCGAGAGCGATTAATCACCCGGGCTTGGACCTATCGGAGACAAAGTCTATCTTGAATGCAATTGAAGAGGTAGCGGCTAATCTCGACTGTGTTTCTTTTGAGTTTTGTCCAAGGTTGTGTAATTCAACCGCTCACCATCTTGCGAGAGCTGTTATCGTGAATTCTGACGCTTTGCCTTCTTCTTCCTCTGTGGAGGTTGAGGTTTTTTTTTGGAGTTTTAATTTCCCTCGTTGGGTTGCCTCCGCCCTTTTTGAGGAGGGGGTTGTGTTGGTGGTTGAGGAGGGGGTTGTGTTGGTGGTTCGTGTTAATGAAGTGCTCCTTTTAAAAAAAAAAAAAAAAAATGCCACACAGCTTTGTTTGATTTTTTCTATGACAAAAGTCACTTTGTGATTCAACAAAACTACAAAAACACATTCTTTGTTTAGCTGTCAAAGTAAACAAGAAGTTCACTTAACAAAGGGTTAAATCATGAGTCCAAGCAATCAAGTTATATAATTGGAAGTATATATACAATATCATTATCCCTAAAGGAAACTGCAATATTCTCTGCTATCAGGAGATTTTGGACAGGAAATAATGCATTCAGCTCTTACACAGACATTACAGGAAATAAGAGCATCCAAAACCAAACAAATATAGGCTTCATAAATCATACGGTAAATTTTGAAGCTCGGTTACACTTGCAGGATTTAAGAAGGCGATAATATGCTCTTCCTAGGCAGCATACTGACTTTGTATTCCTATTCTGGCCTGTGTAGATTATGGAGGATGTATAAAGAAGCAGAAGACAGGAAAATGCAGACGGAATAACTCAGTAGATCGAGACCGGTGGCTATCGTTACCATCTTGCTTCTCTCGAACATTTTAACTAAAAGAATCATGACAATAACATGTCCGACTTTTGTTTTCAACTCATCAAGAGAGCTAATTTTCATCCATTTTGGCCTCTCCTGCAACCAATAACACCAAAATTCCATGAGGGAAAAGAAAAACAAATGTAAAAATACATGGAAACACCAAGATTCCATTCTCTGTTCCAAAAGTTCCAAGATAATACGAACACCAAGATGTTCATCCTTACTGAATAATGTCCAAACCATAATCTCCATAGACCATTAAAGATTTTTCAGGCTCACAGCATCCAATACTATTGGAATCTGAGATTTTCTTCAGGGGAGTTCAAGTTTCAGCTTAGAACCATCCTAACCTTAATATACCCTAAACTATGCCTAAGCTTTTGGGTCTAATGGTGAATTTTCTTTTTCCAGCAAGGGCTCTAATGGTTATTAAACATGGTATCAACTATACCTAAGTTTTTGGGTCTAATCTTTTTTTATAAGGGAAAAAAAATTGATAAGCTTTTGGGTCTAATGGTGAATCTTTTTGTAAATGCATGCTAGGTCATTATTGATTTTCTTAAAAATAATAAGTCTTTAATTTACCTTCAAGGCAAACATTCCAAACAGTGAGGATCCTCTCAGGGCACGATCAACAGAAGGAGGTTCATCAGGAGACACATTACTGATAAACAATCCATATAGGCCCATCCCAAAAATTAACATGACGGTTCCAGCAAGATATACATCTGCATGAGGTAATAATTCATCATTGTTTTATGAACAAGAGATAAAGATTCACAGTATTTTGTGGGCTTTTTTTATTTCTTCTAGGTGACAGTAACAATGTAATTTAACACAAAGGAAAACAAAAATCATGATTTTAAATGCAGTTAGCAGCTTTATACTTCCAGCATAAAAAAGAGATATAGTAGTGAATATCCAAGGATCCTACCAATAGCTTCAACAAGTCGCAGAACCATTTGTCCGGTGTGAACCCCTTTGACACAGCTTGACCAGTAAACTTTATATGCATCACAAATATAAACGCAGCCCTTCAGACAAGCTAAGAGTAGTCAAACTACACGTACAATTGTAGTATCATACAGAAGAACATAGAATCTTCAATACAAAAACCGAAAGTATCTTATATACATATTGATCTAATTCATGACAAAAACGAGGTTCATTTCTCTTTTCCTCTGAACATGCCATATAAAGCAAGCATTGTTCAACTTGTATTGCTGATAACTTTTAACCTCACAATGTTTAATAGCAACAACTACAAGAAAAGAAGAATGGTAGAAAACCTAAACCTCAAATGATATTCATGTAATTTATCATACCCAATTAGTGATATATTTTTGCCCAACTGTTTATTCTTGAGGCCATGGGGCAAAACAGCAAGTACTTATGTTATATTTCCATATGAAACCAAACAGCCAATAACAACCTCTGAGTAATAGTTGAATCAGATTTTTATATAGCATCCAACGACTTGCATAGTGATTTCTCGCAAGAATTAGTTTTAAGGAGAGCTAGAGAAAGTACATTGAGAAAGCACAATAATGAACCGGCCAGTGAACCTCCAACAGCAAGCAGTGCCAAGAAACGGAAGTCAAAAATAACCTGCTTAACATCAGATGAGATAGGAACGTTCATTAGCCCATTAAAGAATTGAAAGATCAGACTCGAAAAAGAATAAAAAAGACTAATACAATAGAAGAAATCAACCTCCCCTAAAAAATTCTAAAAAAAAATGATATCATACTCTAATGGGTATCTTTTTCTGGCATCAGCCCATCAACTCTGAAATTAATCGATCCAATTGAATAAGTTTAATTTGGACAAACTTGAACCATATGAACTAAAAGTGACAAAACAAATCATTCAAATGTTTATCTGCTCCATGGCCAAACTCTCAAGTAAGATAATAGTAACACTTAACAGTACACAAGCTCAGTTTCAAAGTGTTTATGGATTAAAATCACAGCCAGCACAAACTTTCATCTTCAACAGGGGAAACTAAGCAACAGGGGTAGAATATTAAAAAAACCCAATTGAAAACAAAAATGAAAGAGGCAAAAAGAAAATTACCCTCTCAATTGAGGATTCAGCGGATTGCATAAACCCAAGAATCGGGTGAAGAGAACCAGCACCGCCACCGCCACCGCCAGTAGGGTTAGCAAACGCGTAATTGAAATTAGAGTCGGGTTCAACCAAGGGGGTCGAAGTTCCATTGGAGGAAACAAGATTATCAGTGGGCGATGATGCTTTGGCGGATTTAGATTCGGAAGACGAAGAGCTGAAAGAAGCGCGAGGATAGGAAAAGCGACGAGCCACCGTGGTTGGACATTGAGGGCGGCGAAAGCCTAAGGAGACGGCCAATGGAAGCGGGGAGATTGCTGAAAGCGCCATGGGAGTGATCGAGAAAGAGAAATGAAGGCCAGGAGGATATTTATTTGGGGAATGGAGATATTTTGATTGATGAGGTCTCCTCCTCCATTGAAATCGACATTTTTGTCTCTTTTCTCTCTCAAGTCTAAGCTGCCTCTTTGAGCTAACAGGTTTTACCGCCAAAAGTAGTGTCCTACTCCCTACTTTGCATTTGCACGGAAGACCCGCGTCCCTTCGAAAAATTAATGATATTTGACCCACTTTTTTAAAATGTAACTGTTTTTCGTCATTTTCCTTACAAATGATATGACTTTAGATTTGGTGAGTTTTTTATCGTCAAATTTTCGATTAAATCTTACCATAACGCACTCACGTAAACCTATTTTTAATTATTAAAAAATATATTTTTTTTTTCTCTTTTACTTTTCCCTCCTCCCTATTTTATCATTTTTTTTTTCTTCCTCTCATGGTCGGCTCCCCTTCTCCCCTTCGTTTTCAAAAAATAAAAAATAAAAAAATTACCTATCAGAACGAAGGGGAATTTTCCTTCATTTTGGTCTGAATCGAAGGAAAATTCATTAAAAGAATTTTAATAATTTAAATAGGTCTCAGTTTCATCGAAGTGTCAGCTCCATCGCTCAACGCATGACGCTCCCGTTCATAGCAAGCCCAAATCTCGATCGGAACCTCCTCCATCAGCACCGCACACTGAGCAAGCTCATGAGCCATATTGACCGCTTCTTCTGCACCGCACACTGAGCAAGCTCATGAGCCATATTGTTACTTTGGCGATGACAATGGTTGAAAACACAGCTTCGAAATTGGTCACAATCATATACACCTCTGAAATTTCTTCTAAATTTTTCTTTTGTAGTAGAGTGGCAACTCTCAGTGAGTCTGTCTCCACCAAAATATCCCGGAACCCCGCCTTTGCTGCTATAATCATCCCTTCTCGAATTGCTAAAGCCTCCAATACATCCACCTCCGCTAGATTTTTGCAGAAATTGGTAAAGGTAAGCATGACCTCTCCATTTTCATTTCGAAGAAATGTTGATATCGCACACCTTTCCTTCCCTTTTTTGAGTGTTATACCTATCTTTGCTTTGATGATGTCCGCCGATTGTGGTTTCCACCTACATTCCAACCGAGCTCACACAGGCGGAGAGAGCCTTACACGCCTATTCCCTTCCCTAAAGCTCGGTGAACAAATGTGTATAATCCACTACTCATTCCCACACACTCCCTTCACCAGCATCATCTCCTTTCAGTTGTTGAAAAACATCTTTATTCCTTCGATTCCACAAAGACCACACCATTACGAGGAAATATTCCATTTCAACCTCAAGTAGAAGATATGTAAAAAACTAAAAGATATGTATAAGAGTTATATAGGTCTTTAAAATGAAGATATCACAAGGCTGAAATCCCATCTTAACCAGCCACTCTCACAACTCATATGGTGCAAATGTAACCAGCCTCTCTCACAAGTCACAACCCATATGGTTCATAATATAGATTAGTGAAAATGTAACCACCGACTCTCGCCTTGGGACATGACTTGCAACAATCCTCAAGTTTTCACAATTCATATGGTTCCATAATATACTATTTAAAATTATGTATTCATATGGTTCCATAATATACTATTTAAAATTATGTCTTCGGTCTTTTTCTCCCTTGTCTGTGTCTTATTCATAAAAGTCAAGATGAAAATATATGTCTATATGACGATATATCCATTGATATATCGGTAAATCGGAAGGTTCGACATAGATATTAAAGATTAATCAATATCTCCAATATCTTTTATAGATACCTAAAAAAAATAAAGAATATCATATATTGTTTAATAAATTTAAATAATTTTTTTAAAGAAATACATGTGGATATCGATATTAATATGGATATTTTAATCCTTGGATGAGAATAATTTTCTCTTTGCTCTTCACCAAAGTTTACAAGAAAATGATTAATAATCAATAAGCAAGTTCGTGAGTCATGCCTGATATAATATAACAAAGGTATGTTTAAAGACTCTGAATACAATCGACCGTTGACTCTCTTTCACAGATTTGAACAGTTTGAATAATTTCAAAGCCTAAACTTCTGGCCTTGTTCAACACTCTTTATTAAAATATAGCTCAATTTCAACTTCTCCTATGTTCGCCTCATTTTATATTCGAAAATTCAGATTTGACTTTATAAGAGGAATCACAGACATAAAGATCACAAAATGGAATTCTATCTTTAGTCAAGAACAAGAGCATAACTAGAACAAGAGCAACAGGTGTTGTAGCAAAACTGATTGCAAAAGGAAGGAAAACCGAGTCACCAACCGTATTAAAATTACCTTCGGCTCAACAACAGTAATAGAGTTGTGCCAATGGAGACGAGCCCTGTTCATCAATTAGCTATTCAAGTTCTCTTATTACTGACCACTGAACTTATCTGTAACATTAATGGAAAGTCTGTTTGGTGTCTTGAATCCGATCGAGAAGCTTTGATCGCCTTTAAAAGTGACCTTAACGATCCCGAGAATCGACTCGCGTCGTGGAAAGGGATGAACTGTTGCGAATGGCGAGGGGTGGGGTGTGACAATACAACAGGAGCTGTTACTGCAATTGATCTTCATAACCCACATCCCTTGGAAGAGCAAGGATTCTGGAATCTTAGTGGAGAGATAAGTCCTTCACTTACAAAACTCAAGTCTTTGAGATATTTGGATTTGAGTTTTAACACATTCAATGATATCCCAGTTCCTGATTTCTTTGGCTCTTTGAAGAAGTTGCAGTACTTGAACTTATCAAATGCTGGCTTTGGTGATATACTTCCTCCAAGTTTAGGCAACATTTCTAGCTTGCAATATCTTGATATGGAGAATTTGAATCTAGATGTTGATAATCTTGAATGGGTTTCTGGACTTTTGTCTTTGAAGTATCTTGCAATGGACAGCATAGACCTTTCCACAGTGAAATCAGACTGGTTTAAGATATTGAGCAAGCTTAGATATTTAACTGAGTTGCATATGAGTTACTGTGGTTTATCTGGTGCCATTTCCTCATCTCCCATGACAGTCAATTTCACTTCTCTTTCTGTCATAGATCTAACTGGAAACAATATCCATTCTCAATTACCTAATTGGCTTGTGAATATTAGTAGCTTGACCTCAATCAGTATGAGTGGTTGTAATTTGTATGGTAGAATTCCCCTCAGCCTTGGTGATCTACCTAATTTACGCTCGTTGGACCTTTCTGGGAATGGAAATCTCTTGGCAAGCTGCTCTCAGTTATTTCGAAGAGGATGGAATAAGGTGGAAGTTCTTATACTAGCTGATAATAAAATTCATGGAAAGCTTCCATCTTCCATGGGAAACATGAGTTCTCTTGCTGATTTTGATCTTTTCGAGAATAACGTCGAAGGAGGGATTCCGAGCTCCATTGGAAGGCTTTGCAACCTGACCTTTTTCCGGTTATCAGGAAATAATTTGAATGGGACATTACCTGAATCTCTTGAAGGAACTGAAAACTGCAATCCAGCGCATCCTCTCTTTAACCTGGAGCACCTAGATTTATCCAGCAACAAATTGGTGGGCGGATTGCCTGAGTGGTTAGATCAACTTGAAAATCTTATCGAACTAAGTTTGGGTTATAACTCTCTTCAAGGTCCCATTCTTGGCTTAAAGTCACTTAAGAATCTGTCTTCATTGGAACTGCAAGCAAATGAGCTAAATGGGACTCTCCCTGAGAGTATAGGACAGCTTTCTGAGTTGTCTGTTTTGGATGTTTCCAACAATCAATTGAAAGGTACAATCTCTGAAGCACATTTTTCAAATCTAAGCAAGTTGAAAATCTTACATCTATCCTCGAATTCTTTGAGATTAAACATTAGTTCCGATTGGGTTCCTCCATTCCAAGTCGGAAATCTCGACATGGGTTCGTGCTACTTGGGTACTTCCTTCCCACTTTGGCTCAAATCACAGAATAAGGTGCTGTTCTTAGACTTCTCAAATGCCAGCATCTCAGGTCCCATTCCCAGCTGGTTTTGGAAAATTTCTGCAAATCTATCTCTTTTAAACGTTTCTCACAACCAGTTAGAGGGACAACTACCTAACCCGCTAAAAGTAGCTCCCTTTGCAGATGTTGATTTCAGCTCCAATCTCCTTGAAGGACCTATTCCCCTTCCAAGCTTTGAAATTGTTTCGCTAGAACTTTCAAATAACACATTCTCAGGTCCTATACCGAAGAATATAGGCGTGGCGATGCCAAACCTTGCCTTTCTGTCTCTTGCTGATAATCAAATAACAGGTGAAATTCCAGACACTGTAGGGGAAATGCAAATTCTTCAAGTCATTAATCTATCAGGGAATAACTTGACTGGTAAAATTCCTTCAACTATTGGGAATTGCTCGTTGTTGAAGGCAATCGACCTCGAGAATAACTATTTAGTAGGTCCAATTCCAAGCTCTTTGGGTCAGTTATATCAACTTCAGACACTTCATTTAAGTGAAAACATGCTCACTGGAAAGCTCCCGCCATCTTTCCAAAATCTCTCGAGTCTGGAAACTCTGAATCTTGGGAATAATGGTCTTGTTGGGAGTATTCCTCCTTGGATTGGAACTAGTTTTGCAAATCTAAGAATTCTCAGCTTGAGGTCAAATGCATTTTTCGGATCGATCCCTGCTCTTCCAAATCTAGGCTCATTGCAAGTCTTGGACCTGGCACAAAATAAGTTGAACGGTTCCATTTCGATTGGTTTCGGCAATCTCAAAGCTATGATTCAACCCCAGATGAGAAACCAATATCTATTCTATGGGAAGTACAGGAGCATTTACTACAAAGAAAACTATGTCTTGAATACAAAAGGCAAATCATTGAGATACACTAAGACCCTTTTCCTTGTAATAAGCATTGATCTCTCAGGGAACGAATTGTATGGAGATTTTCCCCAAGATATAACCGAGTTAGCCGGGTTAATTGCCTTGAACTTGTCTCGAAACCATATCAGTGGCCAGATTCCAGAGAACATTTCAAACCTGATAGAATTATCATCTCTTGATCTCTCAAACAACATGCTTTCAGGTCCCATTCCTCCAAGCTCGACTAAATTGACGTCGTTGAGTGATTTGAATTTTTCGAATAATAACTTGTCGGGAAAGATTCCTATTGGAAATCAATTTGAAACTTTTCCAGCTTCATCTTTTGCTGGAAATCCTGGTCTCTGTGGAGCTCCTCTTTCTGTAATGTGTCAAGACACTGAAAGTATAGATGGAGTGAGAGATGAAGATGAAAGCAAAAATGAAGTGATTGATAATTGGTTTTACCTGAGTATTGGGGTTGGATTTGGAGCTGGGATTTTAGTTCCTTTCTGCATTTTGGCAGCTAAAAGATCTTGGTCGAATGCTTATTTCCAGTTCCTTGATAAAGTTGTGGGCAAGGTTTCTCCATCTTGACATGGAAGAACAATAGATTCTTAATGTAGAAATAATTAAACTATAACTTTCCTTCTCCTCGAGTGTTTTTTTATGTTTTTTTTTTTGCCTTATTTCAAAGTTCTTTCTCAGGTGATGTTTTGATTTAGTATAATGGATGTAAATATCATTACTCTAGTTACATAGAAATGCCTTTCTATATCTATATGTATATATATGCACACACACATATATATATATGAACTTCTATCATCTAATCAAATAGGAAAATACACGTTTATTCTTTCTATATGAAAAACATTGCAACTCTCAATGCATGTCACTTTACCTACTGTCAACACTTGTATAGCCGTCAATCCGAGCATAGCTCTGTGAATAAAGGCACTAATTATCATCCCAACACTAGATGGTTTGATCTCCCAACCCATCAATTGTTGAACTAAAAAAATACATACTTGTATTATCATATCCCTTTCATTTCTTCCCAACGTTGCACTCTTCTTCCCCCTCTTCGCCTTCTAATCTTCTCTTAGACTTGAACCAATGCCTTTTTTTTGTGGCTTGGTTCCGAAGGGAACAATTGAGAGAGATAGGCATCTTGAGCAGGACTACGCACCAATTGTCTTCATATTTTTCAAGACGAACAGGACTACGCGCCAGGACCATGCTCAAGAATTGAGCTATCTTTCAGTTGTTTTGTACCCCAAGGATCGAGCATACACCATAACATTGATAAACCATTTGACCTAAGATTGTTTTGTACTTCAATGACTGAAAGTACAACAAAGAAGCTAGTCATCTAAAAAGCCAAAAGCCTTCCATAATGATTTTATTTTATCATTGAGAGGTATTGCCAAAGCTTTTTTTTTTTTTTTTTTAATATATGTGAGTGTTCGGACCGGCTTACATTGTCAAAGCCATAAGAAATTTCAGAAAGGCTTTCCTTGGATTATCATCAAAGGGGTCTAAAAGGTAAAAAAGCATCTTTTTGTAATTCGACAACATTGGATACACCGAAGAACCAATCTAAAAGGTTAGAAGACTTTCTTTGGTGTACATTGACAACTGAAGGTACACAAAGAAAAGCCTTCTGAAGAACGATCACGTCTCCATTATCTGTATGATCGAGGGATAACAATCAAGAGAATTAGAAAATTAGATTTTCATCCTTCAATACAAAAATCTTATTCCAAAGGTTCTAAAATCAATATTTTGAAACAACATAACTATTGTATATGTAACATTTCAACGAACAAAATTGTTCTAGGTAGAACTCTATTGATTTTAGGTTCACGAGCTCAGAACACAACACGGTTCCTCAGGAAACTGAATTAAAAATAATTGATCGGGATTGCTGTAATACAACTCAGACTTAGGTTTCATCGGTTCAAAAAAACTAAAGAAAATGTACTACACAAATAATAAAAAACTAAAAATTCTAGATTATAAGTTAGTATCTATTACTAGAGTCAAAAAGATATAATAAGCCCTGAAAATTACAAATACTGGTGGATATGTTTACATAAGCTGTAAGAATATGACAAACCGGCCGAGACAGATTATAACATCAGGTCATGTACTGCATATTCCCAGACAGTATATGCAGCAGTCGCCCAAAGAAGAAGAATGAGCCAATGGTCGGAACCCGACTCAAATCCTGCCAAAAACATCAGCAGCCATAGCAGAACCAAAATGTTAGTGCAAAACCCAACCTGCATGACTGATTCTGCTTGCCATCCCTTTGGCTTGTCGTATAACACTCGACGTGCATGCCGATTTGGCAGTGCGATTATGATGCATGCATTCTGATTCAATCACCTGTTTTTAGACTTCCACAAGTACAATTGAATTAGCACCCGCAGTTACTCTTAGCCCATCCATAACTTCAATACTTTATCCTTGCCACCAGAAGCCACCTTCTCACCATCTGGACTCCAATCAACAGCAAAAACCTGCACAAAATGACATAAATTAAGAATACGGTAACGAGAGGCATGCATTAAAGGAGCCATGATGTGTCTCACAGTAGGATGGAACTATACCTCGTCTGCATGGCCTGGAAGATCCTCTTTTAACTTTTGTGTTCTGATATCCCATATCTAAACAAATAGAAATCAACATTTAGTCTAGAGTGGTATAGAGAAAACTCCATGAAACACAACGCACACAACTGTAGAAATACAGTCTCAAAAGTCAAATGCATTTACATTTTGCAATTGCATCTACATAGAACATGCATCATGCAGAGCAACTCAACTCAAAGCATTCATTTCTAGGAAACACTAGAAGAATTAGGGAAAACAGATAACCCAAATACCTTCAGGGTAGAGTCTTTGCTGCCGCTCAAAAGAAGCCTACTATCAGCAGACCAACTGCAAAAAGAAGAAAAAACAGTAAGTAAATTGAATGAATAATTGAAGCAAAAGAATTAAATGAAACAAACCTGATTTGATAAACAGGCCCGACATGACCCCGAAAAGCAGCAACAAATTTTCCCGTAATGCCATTCCACAGTTTCACAGACTTATCAAAGGATGCACTGGCCACCCATTGTCCATCGGGAGAGAAATAAACATGATTCACAAGCTGAAAGTAAGCAAGAAGTCATACTTCACTTCTTAAAAATGAGAAAACTCCGAAAATATACACAAGCTCTTTAAATTTCATATTCAAATAAGCATATCATCTATCAATATTGACGAACAAGGATAAACATTTAATGGGCATGTTAATTAGAGTATGCACCTGCTCAGGATATGACTTAATACTTTTCCCTTTTGAATTTCTCTCATATGGCTTATTTTTCCTCAAATGTAGAGACTTTATAATTTCATACTAATTTTATGATGAGCTTAGCTGAGGATTCACGCAAATGAACATCAATGGTGGAAGGTGTACAAAAAATTTCAACTTGCTGGTCTGATCAAGGGAATTGCTTGATTCCAATAAACAAATCAAACTCATTTCATACATAGAGAACTAGGACAAATGATAGTGTTGAATGAAGACTTCTCTAGTGGCATCCAGTTAACAAAAGATTTGAGAAATATGTACATGGTGAAGTGGGGTCGATAGGGAACAGGATAATGATGAATGCCACAATAAATGTATTGTCTATGATATTTCAGGAAGAAAAACATATCCACAAAGAAATTTACCTGTTGATGGCCTGTCATGCGTGTCTTAGGGTGCTTGCTAACTGCAGGTTCCCATAGAAACATAGTAAAATCATCAGATCCTGAAACCAATCTTTCTGGAGCATTGCCTTTCATCTTATTATACCTTTCTAACGCAACCTACAAATCATGGAACAACAAAGCACTTAGTGATAAAGATAGTTAACTGATTGGAAACTTATGGCCTCATTCAGTAATTATTTTGTTTTTAGTTATCAGTTTTTAAACATCAAGTGTGTTCACTAAAAATTTCCTACGCATTTTGTTGAGAGGAACAATTTCTTTTTTATTTCCACTTTTTTAAAATACTTTTGAAACTCTAGTGAAAATTTAAAAACAAACAGACAAAAAAATTGTTACAAGCCATCTAATCATAGTTTTTTGCAAACGGTTATGGAAGCAAAAAACTATTTTGAAAACAGTTTACCAAAAAAGTCACTGTTTTAGTTTTTAAATAGCACGACTTTTAGAGACAAAAAACTCAAAAATTAAATTGTAAACCAGCCATATATATATGCAAACAAGATAGAAGGAGCTAATTTGTTGCTGGCATACAATAGCCAGGAGAAAAAAAGGACAATACATCATACTATTTTCCATATGGACATATAGATTGAAGATATTTGATCTTGTACTATATGGACATAAGGATTGAAGTTATTTGATCTTGCGCTCGTATTCCTAATGTCCTAGAAACTAAAATTGACTAGCAATTCTTCTAAAAAATTCAGAATAAAAAATAATAACCACCTCCTATATATATACATATTACCCTAAAAAAGTGTTGTACAAATGGCTTCAAACATAACAATTTCTTTGATTTCCATGTAAAAGAAACTATTAACACATCCATTGATCCATCCAAAATTATTGTGTTTGTAAAAAATCATTTCTACACAAAGCATGAGTGAAGGATACTAGAAATATGGTTTAGAACCCTCCCATGTTACCTTTTTCATTTCCTCTGGAGAAGAGAACTGTTTCCCTGTATGATCAAAAGCACCCGTGCGGAGAACATATTCGGT
Source organism: Herpetospermum pedunculosum (assembly GCA_028017165.1). NCBI lineage: Eukaryota > Viridiplantae > Streptophyta > Magnoliopsida > Cucurbitales > Cucurbitaceae > Herpetospermum > Herpetospermum pedunculosum. Next base: position 15,272,949 of record CM051523.1, read on the forward strand.
GCTTAGTGCAAGAGAGTTAACCCAATGACCATGTCCCTAGCACAATATCAGATAGAAACAAATCATGACATTATGAGCAACTGAACTAGGATTATGAAAAGGAAAATAAGTCCAAACCAAATTCTCAAGCATGTTTTGGAAACAGAGAGATTATTTATCATTAATTGAATACAACAAGTAAAATGCAAAAAAAAAAGTTATGTCTCTATTGTAACTGTTAGCTCTTTCGGCTTATAAAGCTAAGAAATACTAAATAGCCCTTGATTGAACTCTCAAAGTAATGTGATCCCAAAAGGCAATAGCTTTTAATGTATTTTAAACCAAAAAATAAATAATAAATAATCCATAGTAGAAGTGGTATGCAGCATACCTTCAATTCACGAATTAGTTTTCCTTGCGTAGTTTCCCAAACCTTGATAGTACAATCCTGAGAACTGGGACATTTCAGAGAAAACATGTCAATTCCAGAATACAAGAAAAATTGGAAGCAATGATATCAGTTTAAAAATTCAAATATAGCTTAATGCCAAAAGCAGATCACTATCAATTATCGACTGCATAAACATTGAATGATATCAAAAGTTGGAATTTATATAGACTGAAAGAAAGTAAAACTTTCAGTCTTTAGTAGCAGAATTTTACTCCATGGTCAGTTATCAACTGACTCTAGGCATGCAGGTATGAAGAGATTTCGTTTATTATTAGATATGAGACAGCAGATAGATCAAGCTCAAGTACACTGTACTGTACACAGATGTTCAAACTCAATAGCAGAATGCTAGAATCTTTCTATATTGGCTCCTCTCTCTCCTTTCATTTTTCATTTTAATTATCAAAGTCAAGGAGAAAAATAAGGAACATAAGCATACCCTGTATATATAACCCCATCTCCGCCCCATTTGACGCAAGTAATTGCAAGAGTATGGCCACTGAGACATATAACACATTTCTTCAATGAAACATCCCATATGCGTGCATCACCATCTTTGCTAGAACTCACAAAGCGACGGCATGGTGCACTCAGATGCAAAGGTTCCCAAGAAATGCCAGTAATCCATTTTTTGTGGCCCTATAGCATCAGTTTCAAACATTAGTGTTCATGATTTAGGTATCAAAGAGTAACGACAAATGCCATAAAAATGTGAAATTTTTGTCCTTATCAATCAGCAAATAAATCAATCTTTCTTCTTTTCTTTTTTGAAAAGGAATCAGTGACAATTTCATTGATAAAATGAAAAGGTCATTTCTTCTTTTCTTTTCTTTTGGAAAAGAAACAAAACAATAGTATATTAAACAAAAGGAGGAGAACGACCTAAGGGCTAGGGGTAGAGAAAATCCTTGTTAAGAACTACAAAAGAATGGCCTTCCATTCGTTAAAAATCATGAAGAGGTCATTGTTACAAAATAATTTCTCGTGGTTTGAATACTACTAAAAAATAGTATGTTGTACACTATTACAAATATAATCAGTCTTCTAAATACCGTTTACCATAGAGCTTATACAATATGTTTTGCTAACTAACAACCAAAAACATTTTTGAACATCGATAGAAAAAGGTAGGCAACAAGCAACTATGGGTCCAATTTTTTATATTGGAAATCATGCTTTCATTAAGAAGAAATGAACGAATACAAAGGGCATACAAAAAACAACTCAACAAAAGAAGCCAAACTAAAACAAAAAGGGATTCCAATCTAACAAAGTGAGACCTATAGGAATAGGATAATTACAAAGTCTTTGTGCATTGAAGCCTAAAGAGAAATATGAAACCTCACAAAAGACCACAACTCCTCACTGAATCTCTCAATCCTCCTAATATCCTATTGTTTCATTCTAACCCAAAATTTGAGACTTATGTGTCCAACTTTTTTTTATTTCAGCAAGTGTTTGATTCAACTCATGCATAAATCAACTAAACTCATATGACAACCACTTAACCCTACAATATTTGGATGTCAAGAAAACTTGTAAGATTTTAAATCCTAGTTAGGTGGCCACCACGGTTTGAACCCAACCCATGATGTAAACATGTCCTACAACTTACTGAACATTTTAAAAATATGGACAAATGAAAACGATTCAATATCCACAGTCCCTAAAAGCATAAATTTAAAAAAAAAATCTACTATATAATCTGATGACACACCTCATCATTTGCTTAAAGAAAAGAGATTCCAATTTGATATCATTTTTAACTCTAGATGCAAAATCTGAAAGAAAACAATACCCAAGACTCCACAAACAAGTTTTCTGAAAGAAATAAACAGGTTAAATATGCAAAAAAACAATAATAAAGAAAAAAGGCTGGAAACCCGACAAAGCAGACATCAATCTATAGTAGTTGTTAGGATACGGCAATGGAACTTTTTTTCAAAATTCTACTTTAAAAGGTTGAAAGAATCACTGGTGAAATAAAGAACCTATCAAAAATCAGAATAACATTACTTTAAAAAAAAAAACAGCACACCATACAATCTTAAAACTTAGAACTCAGATTTTGGTTTGGCTGGTTTAACTCTTGGCTGGGCGACATATAGTAATCAAACTTAACAAACATTTCAAAAGTGTGGTCACATTAGAGGAAAAGTCTTTACATTGAGTGGATTTCCCAATGGCTTCCCCGTTTGTGGATCCCAGCAAAAAAGCTCACCAGCTTTGCTCCCACTTACAAGATGCTTCCCGTCCGGTGACCAGGCAATAGAAAGAACCCAATTTTTATGCCCTGAGAATTGAGAGAAAAACTTTCTGATTTTAGCTTGATACAGGAATTATAGATATTAAGAAATAAAAAACCATCTAAAGATGCTCCGTAGTTAAAGAAGCCACCTAAAATATCAGATAACTTGAAGTCAAAAATTCATTTTTTAAAAACAATTGAAGCTAAAATCATTCAATTTTCCTTGAAGGCAACCTACAATAAAATTTAATTTTCGATCTAGTATGTTAAACAGTTGCATAATTAGGGTAAAAAACTCAGCTGAGGAGTTTGTGTTTCTAACCTGTACATGTGAACAATGGTGTCTGCGTATTAAGGTCCCATAGCCGAACTGTAGTGTCACCTGAACCACTTGCCAACTGTCGCCCATCAGGGCTAAAGGCAACAGAAAGAACGGCTTCAGCATGACCTGCAACACAAGTGCAATGAAGTGATTAAACCTTCACAAGGATAACCACAGATAACTAAAAAAGAAGGAAATAAAAATGTACCAGAAATTGTTGCTGAACATCGACTAACAGGACGTATGCGGAATACTGCTTGTGGCTGATAAACTACAGTCAGCACCTTCTCAACAGAAACTGCAAATATGTTCAAGAGAAAAAACTAAGCCCCTGTGAACCATAAAAATGAATTTTACCACCACATGAATGTAATCAATGGATAACATTGTCCAAACAATGCTTTTTCAAGCATTATTTGAGGAATCAATAACCTTTGTTTTTCTCTAAGTATGCACCAAGCGAAACAAGAAGCTCCTGGTCAGATATGTAAAAAGCATACGGTAGCTTCTCCTCCTGAACAATTCCAAAACAATCTATTATTTAGGTATCATGCTACTACCAAGACCATGTATGTAATACATCAATTTGCATGACTATTCAATTGGTTTTAAAACTAAAGGATTTCGGAGTGCTGAAATTTTAATGAAGATAGAAAAAAAAAATCATTAAAAAGTGCTAGGAAATGGTAATTGACTCGACATTTTTTTGGGGTGTCCGGGCCAGCTTGATCGCCCGACCCGACAACCTACTACATTTGGTTGCCAAGAAAACTAGACATACACATGGCACTCACATGCTTGATGATAACTCGAAGCTGAATTATCAAACTAAAATACTAAAATAATATGTGAAACTAGTTTCATTTGGAGTAAGAAAGGGAAAACATTCCCTCATTAGCAACCTTCACATTACATCATTTGAGAGCACTTTTAAATTACCAAACCATTGTTTTGATCCCAGAAGATTTTTTAATTCATTGTTTTCACATTCCTCCAACCTGGAAACTCTTACAAGTTAAAACCCATTAAAAACATTCCAGGCTACTATATATCGCTTGCTAATCAAAATTCACAGAGAAATTCAGCTAATTCGAATTCAATTCAGCACACTGTATCAATGATCAAAGTTGCATGTTGATTGAGAATTAACAAATTACTTTTCCCAGACACTTACATTGTTGAGAAGCTTATTGACCATTTGCTGAAGCTGCTGAGGCGCTGCATTTTGGGGAAGGTACATGGGAGCTCCCAAAGGCGTGCCTTCGGGGTCCATCAAGAGGATCATGACATTGTTGACTGTTTCTTTGTGCTCAACATCCATCTCCGTAGCCATGGGTGACTTGATTTCAAGCGACTGTGAAATTTCAGGAACGGAACGAAGGGAAATTTGAGTACGATGTCTCACTGCAAATTTTGAGCAGGCGATTTGGAGGGTTTTGGGTTTTTAGGGTTTCTCAGCGCGGTTTTTTTTTTTTATATACTACTTTTTTTTTAATGATGTTTTTTTAATAAGAGTTAAATTAGGGTTATTTTATACTTTATTCTATATTTTTTTTTTTTTTCCTTTTTTTCTTTTTAAGTACACTTGACCTCTTTCAAGATTTTTTTTTTATTTTTTATTGCCAAAGCGAGCATAGCTCAGGGTGTTGACGACCAAGAGGTCTGTGGTTCGAATCCCCCCACCCCCAATGTACTCAAAAAAAAAAAAAAAAGATTTTTTTTTATTGGCTAAATTAGGCTTAATTATCAATTATGTGTTAGTATAAAGTTATTTCAATTAAGTATTTCTAATCATTAAATGATTAAGTTTTTGTCAAACCGACATAGCTCAATTGGTATAAGGTTGTGCCCTTGACTAAGAGGTCATTGGTTCGATCCTCACATTAATTAAATTATCGTTGTAAATATGAAGAAAAAAAAATGATTAAGTTTTTCTATCAGAGAACATACAACTGACATAATGTGTTAATCATAAGCAAGAGATTTCAAGTTCGAATCTTTCACTCTTATATTGTCAAAAAAAAATATATATATATATATATATTAATATGGTTATTATTAAGTATTTCTTAAAAAAAAAATGGTAATATTTATGATTCTCAATTGTTTTTATAAAAATAAATAATAAAAGATAATGATAATAATTTCCAATTGTTAGTATATTAATACTTTAATAGTTTGATATTCTTATGAAAACTATGAATTTCAAGTCAAATAAATTGTCACACAAAATAAGTAAGTTTTTTCTATTGGGAAAAATATATTTTTAGTTTTGAGTTTAGTTTCTTATTTGGTCGGTGAGTTTCAAAATGTTATACTTTTATCTTTAAAATTTGAGTTTCGTTTCTATTTAGTCTACAACTTTTAAAACATTATACTTTTACCTCTTTAAATTTGAGTTTAGTTTACCAATGGTCTCTAAATTTCAAAATACTATATTTTTTAATTTGGTTTTCATTTGATGTCTATGTTTCAAAATGTTGCACCTTTGAGTTCAACTTGTGTTCACTTCTGGTCCTAACATAACAAAATGGTTATTAACCCTAATGGAATGCTAAATATGATATTTAATATTAATTTATATTGTATTACATGCTCACTTGATAAAAATAGTTTTTTTTTATAATATTTATACGGGTGATGTGGAAAACTAAGAGTCTGTTTGATAATGTTCTCGTTTCCTGTTTTTTGTTCCCGTTTTACAATTTTTAAGAAACGAACTTGTTTGATAACTATTATCGTTTCTTGTTTCTAAATTTTGAGAAACGTTTAAAAAAAAATAACAAAATTTGAGAAACTAAAAAGATGTTCTCTTCGTTTCGTGGCTGTTTTTTTTTTTAATATTGTAATTTTTAAAACTTTTTATAAAAATGTTGTAGTTTAGAAAATGTTTTAAAAAATAATGTTGTTTTAAAGTGAGGTCGTCTTTTCAAAACGACCTCTACACGCCAGCAAATGTCGTTTTTTGAAAAAACGATCTTGCTCCACATGGATGAAAATTTGTGGAGCTATGAAAAAATTGATATATTTTTACCTAGATATTCAAAAAATTTGAAAAAGGTATGGTTGGAAAGCTAACATAGAGAGCTTCAATTTGATTTTTGGTTTCAATATTTTTTGAGTTGTGTATCAAAAGATAAATCATCGAAGTTGGACTATAGTTCTACAAATTTCAAAGTTGAATGATGTATTAAATATATATAATTTTGAAAGTTTTTTACCAAATTTATTATTGATTTTGTTGTTTTAAACGAAGATGAAGGGAAGTGAATGAAAGAATAAAAAAAAAAAGGAGAGAGAACGAAAAAACATACCCTACAAATTACATTGAATGACTCAAATTAATTGCTTTTATTGGGAAAACAAAGATACCTCCAAATTGACTTTAATAATTGCTAATGCTTTTTACTATAAGTTTATTCTCTCATATTTATTTCAATAATTAAAATCCATGAACTACTTTCTTGATTTTTTTTTTTTTGAGATAGTTTCTTGATGCCTACCTAGGCTCAAAACTACAACTTTTATCCTTAAACTATAATTATTAGCAAGCTTTTGAAGAATTCATTAATATTTTTTAACCTTATAAATATATATTTCAAAATCAATTTTGAAACAAACACATGGATGTGGTTTCATAATTCATATTTTCATCAAATTTTTTGGGTTCAAAGAGTTGAAGGGCATATTTGAATTTAGAGTGCAAAGGAAAAAAATCACAACTTACCTAATCTTTTGGAAAATATTGTAAAGAATAATATAGTTATATATTATTTGTTTATAACAAAACCCATGAAATATATAAAATTTATGGGAGATTTTGGAGCACCAATCCACCATCTTGAAGTTGGATGGACTGAGTTATTTACGTTTGATTCACGGACAATCAATAAAATAATTATACTGACTTCAATAGTATTTACTATTCACAACTATTATAACCCACAAATTATTATAACCAATGATTATAATAACTCACTCATGCTCCAAACTGTGCTGAAGATGCAATTGATAACAATTTTATTTTTAGTTTCTTTCTCTTTTATTATTAAATTCATTTACTTTTTTTATTTTCACTTGCAACTTTGGATTTTTTCTATTTGTCAAGCTTTATTCTTTGCACATAGAACTGCATAACATGAATGGAAATGGCATTAGAAAAGTAGCATCATTAAAGTTGTATAAATGAACACAACTTAACAATGGGTTATGACACATAGTCAGAACTCAACTTAACAATGGGTTATGACACATAGTCAGAGATCGACCAAGAGATCAAATGTTTGAATTTAAAAAAAAAAAAAAACAATTCGACACACAACGGTGACCGAGTATACAAAGCAATTAAATGTCAACGTGAACAACGAAAATGTCGATATTTCCACAAATATTTCTAAAGATTTCATTAACCTTGTTAGAAAACAAATGGAAATCCAAATTGCCAAAAGAAGAGCAACATCCCAGATAAGATCAGAAACAAACTTATTTATTGCATTAACAGAAACAAACAGGAAAAATGAAAGCAGAAGGGCTCAGACTCAGCATCTCCTCCCTAAGAGAACCTAACCCACTAGAAACTAATTCCAGAAAAGCAAAAAAGCAACTTTACCCCCCACACCAAAAAGGAAAACAAAAAACAAAAAAGCTCCTACAATGGTTAAATTAAGCCAAAAACATATTCTTCAAGATGACTTCAAACACTCCATAACTGAATAGCATCAAATAAGTTACTGTGCATTGTCAAATTACTCACTGGCTGAAAGCGGCTTCCGGGCCAAGAAGAAATACATTGGTGTAAATATCTCTTTCCTGAGAACATTAAGAAACGTCGTATCAGCAACTTAGGTGAGTGAAAAACTAAGACATGCTTTCAATTGCATTTCTATCCGAAAAACATTATGAAGATACGGCCTTAAGAATAAGAACACTTGGAATTAACATATCTACCAGAAAAAGAGTTCCTCATTCAATCAAATACTTATTCCTCTCCCCCATTCTCTCTTAATCTAAATCAATATGGTATTCTTGCATACCGAAAAACGTCCCCGTCTCCCATAGGAATTTTGCTCTCCGAGGTTCTCTTCTTCAAACAGCCCGGATCAAGATTCCTTCCGAGAGGGAGGAAGATGATGGGGAAGAGTAGGATTGATTTTGAATTCTTTCAGAGAATGTTTGTTTTACCAAAATCATTGTCGTTTTCAAGGGCGGGGTGAAAAAGAAAGGGGAGTTGGCTTGCCCCTAGTAGCTCATCTTAGATTAAGACATGAAAAAGTTCAGATTTTAAAATTTTATCACTAATTTACACTCAATTTTCAAAGATCAAAGGTAAAATTTCCCCCCTCCCTTACCCTGGTCATTTTATGAGGGTCCTCAAAAAATATCAGGTGTATTTAATGCAACAAGAATGGAATAATGAACTTTCAGAAAAGGGTGCCAAATCCAGCATGTTAGGTAAAAGACAGAATTTCAAGAGCATTGTAAGGTATACTCACTTTCCACCCTCAACTAGCCCATCAGCAGCTTTCGCTAGAAAGTCTTGAACTCTTTGGCTACCCTTTGGGGCAAGTCGAATGAACTCGAGTGCTTTGACCTACAAAAAGAACCAACTCATCACTTGTTAACTTCATCCTGAATGTTTCCCATATATCTGGTACAATAGTAAGGTTCTCCTTGCCGTTTCACTATCGAGAAAAAAAGACTCGTGAAGGTCGCATCTGATAAAGCTTACCATATTTTTAGTAATGAAACGACCAAGGGCTGTTAGACGGAAGCTACTCAGTGAGAAATGGCTTGTGTCTAAAGGCAAGTACCAAGGAACAGGTGAATTTCCAGCAAGATCTTTCTCCCAAACAACCTGGTGTCATGTGCCCATAAATATGAGATCATTGCTTTAAAACTATAAATGATGTCTCTCATTCATTCATGAAAATATAAACTAATAATATAAAGTTCTTTTCCAACTAACCTCAAAACCTGCTTGTTTTAAAGCTTCAAGGCATTTTACTGTCAACCTGATATCTGGAAGACCATCACCAATCTCAATTTCTGCCTGCACAATTGGAACTTGGTCAATGTAATCCGTATAGGATCAATTAGTGCGGTACAATCGAAGAATCTGCTAAATAGAAGGGACGATGCCAAATTACCTTTATCTTTTGATGTTCTTGATTATTTGGATCAAAAGCATCAGTCATGCACCATTCATAAGCAGCAAAATGTTGGCCAGGCTTTAGTACTCTATAAATCTCCTTGTAGCACCCATACTGCCAGACAAGAAAAAATGTCAAACCAAGATGGCCAACACACGTACATCTCGCCAGACGATATTCATGCTAGATCAACAATAACTGCTGTAAACTCAAATTAACACTAGGAATGTATTAAAGACTTACTGCGTCAGGTGCGTGACAAGTAGCTTCAATTGCATATACTGCATCAAATGAATTGTCAGGAAATGGCATTTTCATGAAGTCGGCCTGCAGCATGGAGAAAAAGAATAAAGTATTAACCTTTGAAACATAACTCTGTAGGCTTTCCTCCTCTACAAGAATTCACAAAGTAATTTAAAATTGAGAACAAACAAATTTTTGAAAGACTAAATTTAATCTACAAAAAACCAACCTTGACAAAGTCACAAGTCTTGTCCACTTTTGCAACGCGATTCAGTTCCTGACAAAGTAAAAAGCAAAAAGCAAGAGCTTGATCAGAACATATCATAATAATAGCTGAATAGTAATTATGATGAATGAGGCAATGAAAAAGAGTAAAAAAGACAAATCAACAACAACCAGTAGCAAGATATTTCTAAGAAACAATGTTCCCGACATCCTTCATCAAAGAATTAGATAAGAAACTACCTTTCCTCTTGAAATCTGGTACTCGTTGTTGTTCAATCCAGTAACTGAAGTAGAACTGCAACAGAGTGCCATAGGATATGAGATACTAACCATAAACACAAATATAAAACAAAAGGTACAGAACTATATATACTCGATCTGGCATCAAAGTGTGCCATTACGACTGTTAACAATGTAGTTGTTAGAAATAATTATTTTAATTCCAATTCAGGGTAGGTAGCATGCATGCAATTTATTTTAGCATCGATCATCAATCAAAGGCAAAAAAAGAAAAAGAAAAAAAAAACTTAAAGTTAGCTAATGCATCACACCTAAATCTTGCAATTTCTCTGAGTGGTCCACCAATTCCACATCCAACATCCAACACCTAGAAAATAGACAAATTTATTGTCCATAATTTGTAACAAATTAAGTAACTTTCTCCATCTTTGTATGGAAAAACACAAACCTTATGTCCAGCTTTCAAACCTAATTGCAAAGCAAGGAAGTGCTCGTGCCTCTTAATGCTCTCCCGCAGCGATTCACCGTTCCATCTAGAGTAGAAAATATGCACGTTTAGATTTGAGATTGCGAAAACAGAGACACATTCTGGTCTGTTGAAAGGAGGAGGAGGAAGATAGTATATCATACCTATGTGCAAAATGGAAAGACTCGCCCCAACCGAACTCGTAAAAGCTCGTAACAAGATCATAGTACTTATTAACCTGTAGTAACATGTATTACACAGTCGTGTAAGCGAAATTAATAAGTCTAAAACCAATATGGTCAAGAAAACATAAAAATGACAAGGGGATGATTCTAAGACAATGAGAATGGCAATCTTAACTTACCATGTCAGTGTAATTGGCTTTCCTCTCCTCCTCTTCACCTCCATAACAGACATGATACTTCTCATACCTGATTCAACAATGTAAAACTTATAAGAACACAATGAGGTCATAAAAACAAAGAAACACAAACCCACAATTCAAATACAACAAATCAGTCCAAAACTTCATTCAGTTCATGAAATCCTACAACATGGTACAAAATCCTAGAATGCCCTGTTTCATCCAAAGCATCCACATCTAAAATTAACAAAAAAACAGATCAAGGGGCCATAACCCAATTGCACAACAGAACATGCAGAAGCTTAGACTTAGAATTCAAAGTAAATGTCTCAAAAAGTGAATGAACTAACTCGTTTAGCTGGTCAGAATAGCCCAAAACACAACCAATACTAATCAGATACGTGATTTTACAAAATGGGGTTCCATTAACTAAACAAAAATCAAACTGGGGTGGAAAATTTGAGAGTAAATAGACTATAGAAAGAGGTAATGTTTACTTTTCAACGGCGGAAAGGACCTCGTCCTTATCTATCTTGCCGCCGAGGCCCGATGCAAGATCCAACGCTCCAGCTTTCGACATGGGGTGTGATCAAAAGCGGTGTCTGAGAGATCTAAAAGGAAAAATTGAAGTAAAAGAAGAATGAGAATAAGAATTGAAGCACATATTCTTGTATGAAATGCAGTGGGAAAGGGGAAAGGGAATGATAATGTGGGTGTGATTGATTGTGTTGAGCATTACGTCGAAAGGCGAAGAAGATCTGGGAGAGAAAACAAACCCAAATGTAAAAATTGATGAAGAATTCGAAAACGAATCTTTTGTAGAGCAATCAATGCTGAAGCCGGACGAACAAACAAAAGTAGAATAAAAATAAAACCCAGATGTAAAAAGTGATGACAGGCATACAAAAAAAAACTCTCTCACTCTATCGTCTCTTCTCTCTCTTCTTTCTCTTCTGGTTCTCGTGAAGGACAGCGCATACTCCACCAGTCCACGTTTGGAGCGAAGATATCATTTGTCCTTTGCCTCTCCAACATAATTTGAAATTCGCACAATTTCTTTTTACTTTTATAAAAAATATAGATCCGACCTCATTCGTAATTGACATGTATTATTTTTTTGAAGTTCGAAAGAAAAATTATAGGTTAAATGGATCAAAGTAACATAATTTGATCGACATAAAATATTTATCTTTGACTAGGAGATATGAAGTTCGAATCTTCCACCCTACGTATTGTCTTTGAACTTAGGACTTCATGATCACTAAACGATACATCATGTCGTTGAGCTAAGTTCTGGTTGACCACCTTACATATTGTCAAAATAATAATAATAATAAATTAAATGTATTTTTTAGTTAATGCTAAGTTTTTAGATTTAGTCCATTATTATTGTAAATGTGGGAAATTGAATGATGATAAATTTGTATAGATACAAATTAAAAAGGAGAATGTCTTACTAAACTGAACATAACTCAATTGACATAAAATTGTGTGATGGATTAAAAGTCATAAATGTTCGGAAATTATTCCACCACATCTCAAATTATTAAATTATAAATTTAATAGCAGTATATAACAAAAGAAAATTTTAGAAACAAATATTTCAATATTTTATTATTTATTTAAAAGATACTGAAAGAAGTAGTTAAAAAAAAAGTAAACCCTAACTTAAAAGCTGTTTAGAAAAAGAAAAAAAAAATGCTTTATAACCTTTGTAACATGATTGGCAGATCTGTGTACACTTTTTAAATTCAATGAAGTAATTAATACCTTTTCATGTTGATGGATGGTTATTTATAAGTTATAATTATATTTTATTGTCAACACGAATGAACATAGTTCAATTGACATGTCAAAAGCGAGTATGGTTCAACGGACATATGTATGTGTTTGTTCGACCAATAATTCAATTATTCGAATCTCGTACTCCAGTTATCATTGAATTAATAGAAATCTATAATTTCTTAAATTATTTACCATTAAATTAAAATTATCATTGAACTTAAAACTATGTTTACATTTAGGACATGTTTATCTCATGTACTCTGCTATCAACCTAATGTAACCCATTTATTTAGGTTTGGTGATATTTACGAAATTTTGCAAATATAATCATATGTGTATACGTATGAACACACCCTAATAATTACTTTCACCCGTGTAATTCATAGTCTTTTCTAAAGATAGGCAACAACTAAAACAATGTTCACCCTACAAACGAGGTGGTTATATTTAACAAATTATATTTAATAGTGGCCATCCTATTTAAATTCTTCAACTCTTAAAAAATAATCAATTTGGTATTTGTTATATATATTTTTTTAATCTAATATCCACTTGTCCAATGTTCATTACTGACCTATATGACTTAAAATAATATTCATACTCGAAGATAATATCATTAATTTGTAGAAAATAAAAAATATAAAAGTAAGAATCAAAATAATTATTTTTTTGAAACTTGAAGAATTAAAAATAGACATTTTTTTGGCCAAACCGAGCATAGCTCAATTGGCATAGGGTTGTGTCGGTTACCAAAAGGTTATGGGTTCAATCCCCGCATTTATTAAACTACAGTTGCAAAAAAAAAAAAATTAATCAATTGACCGTGCACTTCTTAAAATTTTTGGAGTTAAACCGAATCCCTAAAAAAAAAATACCCCACCTATTCTTCACTATACTAAATCTTTTCACTCGATTCAAAAATCTTTTATCCACCCGCAAGCTTGAATCGAGAGAGGATAAACGCTTACCAAATTAGGGAAATCTGTTGTATGCTTGTAGACGGAATCGATAAACCTCTAGGTCGAAGGATGGCGTCGAATGACCGTTGTTTTCGAGTTTGGAGAGCTTTGTGTATGTGTTTTCGGGGAAGGAACCTGAGCTTATTTATGTTTGAGTAGAGAACTCGGTGAGCGTCAGTGATGGTTTACAACAAGTGAAAATACAGGTGGCGTGCTGGTGTGATTTTCCCCCATTGAACTCCTCAATTTCATTATTTCAAATTTATGGGAAAACGCTCACGCAATTTCACATGGAGCATTGACTCATGTATCACATTCATCTGTTGTGTACATCCATGTATACATCTGACAAAAACGTCACCGATGAGACTCATAATTTAGCCCCTCCATTTTTTTTTTTTTATTTTATTTTATTATTATTAATTTTTTTTTTTTGGCAAAACAACTACTCTCTCATAATTTAATCCATCGTCAAAAACTATGTAGAGAGAGACATAATTCAAATAGTATCTAAATAATATTTTTAAGGTGGGTCCTATTTAACAGTATAATACACTACACCGATGAGATGGCATGATAAAATATTTCAAATCTTGTTTGAAAAAAAATAATTTTGGTCTCTATTTTTTAACTCTTTCAATTTTAGTTATTTTTAATGAATTTTAAATTTAGTCATTCAAGATTAACATTTAGCAAAATTAGTTAAATAATAATAATTTTCATCCAAGAAAAATATATTAAGTAAATAAGTTTCCAAAATGTATAAGGAAGAATTATTAGATAATAAATTTTTTTTGGAAAAACTAACAATAAACTAACAATATATACTAAATTTAAGATTTATTTAAAGCATATGGATTAAAACTTGACATTTGAAAGTATATGGATTAAAATTGAATAAGTTTCAAAGTATGGAGAGCAACATGGTATTTTAATTCAAAAATATACATATATATATATATATATATATATATATATATATATATATAATACACCAAAAAATGCATAACTAGTCCTACTATCAAAATTTATAATTTTCAATTTAATTTTGGCTTAATAAATTCGATTGTAAAATTGTGAATTTGAGTCTATCTTAACTACCTAATGTAATAAGAATTAGTGATCCAAATGTCAAAGTTGTAAAAAAAAAAAAGATTGTAAGATTAATACATTATATATATAACAAACCCTAGGGGGCGTAATGTCATTTGACTCACGGGTTTAAAATGCAAGTTTTTTTTTTTAATAACTTTTTGCTGACGTCATCAACACTTTCAATCACATGAAAAGTCTATAGTGTCCCCGCGCATCCTTCTCCCAAATCTGTGATTCTCCCTTGTCGTGATCACGAACATTCACGATTCGAATCGCGATGACCATTTACTTTATAGAGAGAAAAAATCACGTTTTTGGAGAATCGTGAGGGAATGGTACAAATGACTTTTCACGCGATTGGTAGTGCTGATGACATCATAAAAAAAGAAAAAAAAAACTTGCGCTTTTAAAAAGCGGGTCATTTCGCATTAAACCCCAGAGGAGGGTCGTGCAAAAATCCCTAATTTTAGTGTCTATATTTTCAACTTTTATCTCTATTTTGGTAAACAAAAAAATATATATGAAAAATTTGCATAAATTATCTCTAAACCATGAGGTTTGTTACAATTACACTACCTTTAAATTTGATCAATCACTCTCTGTAATTTGTCAACTGTTGCAATCAACCCTTTATGTTATATGCGGCTAAATTATCGTTTAGTTGACTTTCACGACTTTCACATGTGTGACTCATACATAGATATGAAAGGACAAACTTGTCATTGACAGATTTAGAAAAGAAAAGAAAATTACGTTTTAGAAGAAAAAACCGAGTTTTTTCTCATTCAACCCTAATTTTTTCTAAGCTTCGTGAAGTACAATATCGAACATTTTCAGTGTTGTTGCATCAATTTTTTTTCTTCATACTTGGGTGAGTCACACATATGAAGTCCAATTAAACAGTAATTTCATGGGTGGATTGCAACACTTAACCAACTTTAGCGAGGTAACAAACCTCATACTTTAAAGGTAGTTTGGGTAATTTTTCCATTTTTTTTTTTTTTTTATCACAATTTGAGTTCAACACCACATTCAATAAGTTTTTGAAATATTATTATAGCTCTATATGAAAGGATTATTCATTGTGTAAAATTTATGTTGGACCGCAAACATGGGCCAAAACAAATGATTTTTTTTTAACGAGCGATTTGAATCTCTAACCTTTTGATCAATAGCTCATACTTTATACGTGTTGAGTTATGTTTATGTTGGTCAAAATAATAAATTATTAAATATACATTAATTAGACTTAATATTTTGAAAGTACCAAAAACAAAAAAAAAAAAAAAAAAAAAAAAAAAAGCATCAAGTAAAGGATTGGAATAGACATTTTGAGAATACTCAAACAAAAGTAGATAAAAGCTAAGGCTACAAAACCAAAATGAAGTTTAGGTTAAATATATGTTTTAGCTTCTAATGAATAGTTTTTTTTTTTTTTTTTTCCAGTCCCTGTTGATTTTTTAAAAATGTGTTTAAATTTAAATCTTTGTGTATTAATAATTTTTAATTTAGTCCCTGGTTGATGTATGTTAAAATTGACTGACAATAAACTCACCTAACATAATACTTATTAAATTAATTTTATATAGATTTCTTTTAAATTTGGAGGAGAATTAAAAAAAAAAATCTTTCTTATATTATACAAGTTTATCTCCAATCAATTTTAATGAATTTTATATAGATTTCTTTTAAATTTGGAGGAGAATTAAAAAAAAAATCTTTCTTATATTATACAAGTTTATCTCCAATAAATTTTAATGAATTTTATATAGATTTCTTTTAAATTTGGAGGAGATTTAAAAAAAAAATCTTTCTTATATTATACAAGTTTATCTCCAATAAATTTTAACCTTCATGAATGGACTAAATTGAAAAATATTAAAATATAAAAGACTAAATCAAACATTTTTAAATAATAGGAACTAAATTGAAAAAATACTCTAACATTATAAACTAAAACATATATTTATCCTAGTCAAACCGAGCATAACTCAATTGACATGAAATTATGTTCTTAACTAAAAGATTATAAGTTCAACACGTCTACTAAAGGTACGAAAAGAGGCGAGTACACTTGTTTGTCTACTCTCGGCGAGTGAGGTCTCTTGGATTCCCCCTCCCTCCAACTGTCATGGACCAAACTTGACTCTTCTCTATCCCATTTTTATTGAATTGAAAGTACAAATGTGTCAACATTTTTTATGGATAGGATTTTCCAAAATCAGAATGGTATATAAATGGGGTGGAGCCCGGCTGCTTATTCGTTCTTATCGCCTAGATAGTCTAAAGAAGTCGATCCTACACTTGTACAACAATTTAGATGTATTATCTAGAGTCGATTCTTTTAACCAAAAAAAAAAAAAAAAAAAAAATCTAAAAAATCTAAAAAATCTAAAAAATTAAAAGAAAAACTACCAAGAAAGTCTATGATCGATATGGAATGACGCTCTCATTGAAAGGCCACAAAAAAATTTATGTTTGTAGATAGGAAGTTCTTAAAACCAACATAAAAAAAAAAGATGTTATGCGCAACATCGATCTGAAAGAGGCTTGCAAAACCTTATATTGCGTGGTCGAGAGCAATGGCGCGAAGACCTGCAAAAAGTTAAGGATGTCACGTGGAACATCGATCTAAAGATTCATGTGGAGCATCTACCTTAAATTTGAAGCAACGACCAGCATTCGGGAGGCTTGCATAATTTATTTTTATCGATAATGGTCTATCTTATTCTTGAGGGATATTAAAGAATTATCTACCTTAAAAAAATATTTACTCATTTCATTTCATATTTAATGTGAGAATTAGACGTATTAGAATAAGAAAAGAAATAAGAGAGACTTTATTGGCATGCCAAAAAATAAATTAAAAACGAAAAACGCCGTCACCGTAAAATTTAATCTCTAATAAAAAAATATTATGAACGCTGAATTTTTGTTTTTTTTTTACAACACAAATAGTGGTGGAGGGTAGAAATTTTGACTAAAATTTCTAAAGATGATTTATAGTGTGTATTTGGATTGCATTCGTTTAATTTTTGAAAAAAAAATATTTTAGAAAAAATTGTAGTGTCTGCCAACCACTTAAGATAATTTGTTTGGAGAATGAGGTTTGAAAAAGTAAAACACTTGATTAGAAAAAATGTTTTGTTTGGTGTTTAATTGAGAATTATATCTAATTTTCATGGTATATTAAAATTATCAAAATATTTTCATACTATCTCCTTTAAATTTCCTCCACCCATGGTTATTGTCGCCCACCTCCTCCGACGACTTTTGGTGACCACCTCCGGCCACCGCCATCGTTCTCTGGCGATCATCTCCGACAACGACCATTGTCGCTGACCTCCGACAAAAATTTCGGTCGATCTCTGGCGATGAACTCCAACCGACCTCCAACGACGACCACCTCCGCTGATCACCGACCATTGGTGACGACCTTCGCTGAAACTTCCGGTCGACCACCAGTGATGACTACCTCCACCCGATCACTGATGACGACAACCGTCGGAGACCTCAGACGAAAATTTTGGTGGACCTCCGACGATGACAACTGCCGAAGACCTCCGACGAAAACTTCGACGACGACCACCACGGGCGACCTCCGTCGACCACCTTTACTCTTACTCCATCACCGACCATCGACAATAGTTAACGTCGGTCATAGTTTTTAAAATACAAATTTAAACTTATCAATTCATATTGTTTATTGATAATTGTCTTTTATAGTAATATGACCTCAAGAGCAACATTTTTAGTGTAAAGCAAACCAAAAAGTTTGTGGATAAAAACACTTTTGAGAAAATATACAAAAACACATTAGTGTTTTAATTATAAATATTTTTATAAAAAAAATGTTTAAAAAATAATGTATTTTTGATTTTTTTTTTATAGTCCAAACATCATAGTGTATCTAGTTGTTCGGATCGTGAAAGAGAATGATTTGAAACATATGATTTAAAATAATTTCTTAAACTTTGTTGCTTCCAAATAAAAGGATTATAGTTGTACATTTATTGACATTACTAGTCAAATATACAAGCAATGTATATTTAAGTTTATCGTGATGGCAAGATGCGCCAAGAAATAGACCTAATGCACAACTCTCCTAGATCATAGATCATGCCTTCAACTATAAACTTCTAATGTAATGTTTTTCTTTAAAATAAAAAAAATACAACTAATATTTCAACTTTAGCCATTTTTAAAATTCATAAAAGACTTGGTTTAAATGAAAAATGAAGTCTATCAATATCTTCATTTAGACTAGTCTATCTTAAGTTATGAGGAAATTTCAAAATTGTTGAATTTATTTAGACTAGTCTATCTCTCCATAACTTATAGTTTGAGGAAATTTCAAAATTGTTGAATTTATTTAAGTAAAAAATTTAAGGTACTTGTCTGTTCTTTATATAATTTTAATGAATCGTTCAAAGTTTAAGTTGATTGATTGAGATATATAAGTGAACGTCAACATTAGATACTTGAGACTCAAGATTAGATACTTAGACTTGTATGCCTATAATCTACAAAGTTGAATGTTTTTTTTTTTTTTTTTTTTTTTAAGATGACTTTATAGATAGTAGTGCTCTTTTAAGTCTAATACTTTTCATACCCATAATATTAAAAGTTAAAAAAAAAAAAACTCAAAATCCAACAAACTTTCTGATTTGTCCAAAAAAGACTTTTATACTTTAATAAAAACAAAACATTTTAAATGAATTGAGTTAGTCATTGGGATGGCAGCTACTTTTAAGATTTGTTCATAGCATCTAACCATCTCCTTTTTGCCTTTTTGCTGTTGACATTATTTTATTCTATTAAAAAAAATGAAGAAAAGGAAATAAAGGAAATCCTACATCTCCATGATGGAAATGATTTAGACTAAAAAAAGTAGCATTAAAAAAAAAAAAAAAAGTACTACAATAATGTTTACCCTAATTTGAAAAGAAAAGGTACACAAATGCAATTAATTGATGAAGAAGTTTCTATTAATGTCAGGCCTGAAAAACACTAATTATAAAAGGTTTACTCCCTTCCTATAATTTCTATGAACAAACAAAGTAGATTTTTTTTTTTTTTTTGAGTACATTGGAGATGGGGGATTCGAACCACAGACCTCTTGGGGATGGGGGGATTCGAACCACAAACAAAGTAGATGCTATAGCATATAGCTATGAGCTTCATTCATCAAAGAATCTAAAAGCAGCTAAAGTTGAAAAGTAAGTTTTTTCTCAAAAGCTAAACAAGTCTACCTATACCATCAACTACAAAAAAAAATTGTACCAGTTTCGTTCGTTTGTCAAAATAACTCAAATTTTAGCCAAATTAACCTTCTGCTGACATCATCACTTATTTTTTAATGTTATTTTTCTCGCTCTAGCTCCATTTTAGATCTAAAATTTTTTAGATTTTGTATATCGGTAGGATTTTTCAAATCTGAAAAAATTATAGTTCTAGAATCATCACGAGAGAGTTGTCGTTGATGAGAGTCATCACCGGAGAGTCGTCGACGATGGGTGAATATGAGAAAAAAAAAACATGATAGAGGAGAGAAGAAATGTAGGAAGAAGTTCAAAGGAGAGGGAGAGGGAAAGCGAGAGAGGTAGAAAGCAAGCCAGGAAAAATATTAAAAAAAATTGGTAATGATGTTAGAAGGTCAATTTGACTTGTTTTTAAAATTCGAATTATTTTGACAAACGAGCGAAAATAACGGGTCCTCCTTCGTACAAAAATCCCATCAACTACCTTAAACTCTTCAAAGGTTAATAACTCCTTCACAATTCTTTCAATTTTTTTGTGGGATAACAAGGAACATAACAAATGCATTCATTAAAAAAAAACAAGTCGAAACTCGAGTTGGCTAACATTTTAAAACCTTTTCCATCAAACCCCATGTCTCTTCCAACACTCTTGGAGAAGCGTTATCTCGAATGGACGTTTTGGCTCGAGTGTTACAATGGAAAGTTGGAGAAGGCAAATAAATGTAGAAAAGAAAAATGGAAGCAGATGATGAGATAGAACATATCAAAGTGAACCATTTGAACATAATTCCTATATGATCCAACTAAACAACTCTCAAACAATATAAATATGGATATGAAACCAAATCTACTTTTCCCACCAATGTTACTGCAAAGCTTATAAAAACATGGTCATAATATATAGTGGTTTTTGGGACAAGAAGCAATGGAAATACATTAGGGTCATAATATTACCATAGCACCAAATTGCTTACCAACATCGTTTTACTCGCTACTCAAAAGTGGTTTCTGCACCAGGAAGAAGTACATAGGGGTCATGACCTCTTTCCTGCAGCAGTATCAGAAGTAAGATTATAATAAGCACGATGTTGGAGCAGTTGTACACGTTTAACGAGAAAAAGAACGAGTGCGACAGCTAAAGACAAATGTTCAATGTGTTCCTAAGGGTCTATTTGGAATGATTTTCTAAGTGCACTTAAGAAGTTATTTCAAACAGACTCTAAGTTAAGTATGAGTGTCGAAGTTTCTCATGAAAACTTTGAGATAAATCATAATCGGCATGTTGGGGCAGTTGTACATGTTTAACGAGAAAAAGAATGAGTGTTGCAGGTAATGACAATGTTCATTGTGTTCCTAAGGACTTGTTTAGAATGACTTTCTAAGTGCTTACAAACACCTTTTTAAGCACTTAAACAGTTATTCCACTACCCATTTTAGGAGAATACTATGTGATATAATACTCACTTTCCACCTTCAACCAGCCCTTTTGCTGCTTGCTCTAGAAAATTTTGAACTCTTTCACTACCCTTCGGGGCAATGCGGATATACTCCAATGCTCTAACCTACACAAAGAACACTCAACAGCTTGTCAACTCCTTCCATATTATGCAAAGATAACAGGAACATCCATAAGAGTACTGTGAAAAAGGGCAGTTTTACCACATTTGATTCCTCTTACCATATATTTTGTCACGCAACGCCCGATTGCCGTAGCGCGGAAGTTGGTGATTGAGAACTGACCGGCATCTAGAGGTAAGTACCAAGGAACAGGTGAATCTTCAGCAAGGTCTTTTCCCCAGATGACCTGTGGAGAGTGCATGGTATAGCTCATTTCTACCTTGTATACACTCATGAAAAAGAAAAAAGAAAAAAAGAGAAATCCTCTTTCAATCAACCTCAAAACCTGCTTGTTTGAAAGCTTCTAGGCACTTTCCTATCGTCCTGATATCTGGAAGTCCAGTGCCAACCTCAATTTCAGCCTATGGAAATGGACATTTGTCAATATCATCTGTATAAGAAGAGAGGAAAGGAGGGACAGAATGAGCAAGATAACCTTTATTCTTTGGTGATCTTGGTTATTGGGATTGAAGGAGTTGGTCAAGCACCATTCATAAGCAGCAAAACGTTGGCCAGGCTTTAGTACTCTGTAGATCTCCTTGAAGCAGCCATACTGCCAGAGGGAAAACACAGCAGTTAATCCAAAAGAATGATTGCTGTAGACTCATACTTCAGAAATGCAATAAGGACTTACCAAGTCTGGTGCGTGACAAGTGGCTTCGATTGCATATATTGCATCAAATGAGTTATCATCAAATGACATTTTCATAAAGTCGCCCTGTAGAATGGATAAAAATTGAATCAATGTAATCCATTATGACAAGAGTAAAAGAGTTAAGAAGTTGCTTTTTTGCACAACGCTGAGTTAAAAAGGCTATAATGACTTAAAGTTCATATTAAGGGAAGAGGGGTAGCCCCCATCTGGATCATCCTATTTGCTCCAACAGACAGGTCAGGTGGAAAACCGCTATATATGGTCTCATATTTTTCTTTGGTAAGAAACAGAGCTTTCATTGAGAAAAATGAAAAAATTTACATGGGCATACAAAAAAACAAGCTCGCAAAAGGAGTCAACTAAGTACAAGAACGGACTCCAATCCAAAAGAATTACATGAAGTTGATAATAACAAAAAGACCGATTTACAGACGGTCATAAAGACGCATTAAACCTCACAACCTCCCACACTCCACGGTCTCATATATATCCCTTATCAGCTTTGGCTTGGCTAGGGATATGACGTTTGGTTAAGAGTATGATTAAGGGCATGCATGCTTGAGAGTGATTTTGAAATGGTAAAGATCACTTTTTTTCATGTTCAAAATCACTCACAAATTTGTTTTGATGGTATGAAAATCGCGTTTGATAGTGTAAAACCAAATATTAAATTGATTTTGAATGATTAAAGACATGTTTGAGAGTGATTTTTAACGTGACAAAAGTGATTTTAACCATTTCAAAATCAATCCCAAATAGACCCTTAGAATGCTAGGTTTCCAGTGGAGTAATGTTGATCATTCCATGTTCATAAAAAGAAAAGAAGAAACTACCATCAATATACTTTTAAATATTACAACCAGAACCTCAGACTTCTAAAGCTATGAAAATTCCCATGCAACAGCCCTTTCTATTATCAGTAATATGCACATGGTTCTTATGGCATTATGGCAATGGTCATGTGTGTCAACTCTTCAACTCAGCAATGCAAAAAGTGATAGGGGACCATTTATAAGTTGACTAAATGTATAAAGAACAAAATATAATAAGAGCGTACAAATACAAAAGTAGTATTTAAGTAACTGATGAGACGAAAGAATTTTTTTAAAAAGCTAAATTCAATCTTACACCAACCTTGACAAAGTTGCAAGTCTTATCCAATTTTGCAATGCGATTCAGTTCCTGTGGAATAAAAGAAGACTATGACTAGTGAAAGGATTAATGAGAAAGTACTATTTCAGACTCGGTTAATAACTCAGTACAAAAATAATCAAACACATCATAATGACAGTAAGAAAGCAAAAGCAATAGACAGATGGGAAAATAACGAGAGAACAACAAGAAGTTCAGTCACTACCAAAAAATTGCCAAGAACGACTGTGCCGAATGCCTAGTAACAGGAATGGAACAATACGTACCTCTCCTCTAGTAATCTGATAGCCATTGTTGTTCAACCCAGTAATTGAAGTATAGCTGTGACAGAGTTACATAGAATATGAGATACTGAAAAGGCTAAAACGAAGTTGCCAACTTAAAGCAATACACAAGCTATTTTTAATCCAATAACGAAGTATAAAATTGAGATGATCCTACTACTTTCCTAACCATCATTAATCAAACAAGTTTTTGAAATGGAAAATTGAGAAACCCTGAGGAAAAGATCTATTAGCAGTCGATTCACAGTACAAATGTCCACTCAAAATAAACATTCTTGCCATTTCCCACCATAAGTCTTAAATAATTCTCTACCATCTTGGAGTTCCTACACTTTTTTTTGTTGTTGTTGTTGTTTCATATCCGTGAGTGTTCGAATCAGCTTACGCGCATCTTGACTAATCTCACGGGACAATTGTCTGACCCTACAACATTTGGTTGCCAAGGAAATCCATAGAAAATTAATTTCTAGGTAGGTGGCCACCAAGGATGGTCCTCATTCCCTCTAAGAAGGCTTTAATAGTCCCAAGACCTTTCACCTTACACTTCTTTTTTTTAAAGATACTGAACTTTCATTGAGAAAAAAAGAAAGATACAGGGCACACATAAAAAACAAGCCCACAACAGAGAACCCATTAAAGGAAGGGGCTCCAATCAAGCAAACTAATGTTCAAAAAATAATTACAAAACAACCCGTGTTACTGACGCCCACAAAGAAACATGGAACCGAGCAAGGGACTAAACAACACTAGGCTCCCTCTCAGCCCCTCTAAAAGTCCTGTTTTTTTCCTCCCACAACCCCACAAAGCAACACTGA
Source organism: Herpetospermum pedunculosum (assembly GCA_028017165.1). Classification (NCBI taxonomy): domain Eukaryota; kingdom Viridiplantae; phylum Streptophyta; class Magnoliopsida; order Cucurbitales; family Cucurbitaceae; genus Herpetospermum; species Herpetospermum pedunculosum. The sequence continues at coordinate 15,297,259 of CM051523.1, forward strand.
TCTATAAATTTTCAATCCTTAATCAACCTTTCTATATACATTGAACCACTTTATTTCACCAAACAAGACGCCTTCCAGTTCCATCTTTCTTTGTCACCCATAGGAAATTCCTCAGCTTCTTTATAGCTTGAAGTAGAACAAGATGCTATCTAGGCTTGAGATCAATCTTATCTTGGAAAACATTTGGTCCCCATATGTACCTAACCTCACCAATCAAAATTCCTAATCACTACCTTTCCATTTAAGCATATTCACCACAGTCAAAAGATTATCTTTTTTAAGGCATTTCACCCTGTTCCTATCTCATAGAGATAAATTTGTTGGCAAATTGTTTAGGTGAATGAGAAATTGCATGCACTCATGGAGTTGACAAACAAAGAAAATTTAAAAGTTGAAACATTAAAGTCTTGTCCCTCCATTTCTAGAAACCCATTGAACTTAACACTGGATAGGAAATTGAGCAAAACAAAGAGGGGAAAGAAAAGACACTTGTGTTTTAAGTGATGAAAGAAAATTAGTTATAAATTCCAAAATTAATTTCTAGAAATGAAGGGGCAAGACTTATTGTCTTCTAACTCGCCATTTTCCTTTCATTTATCTAATCGAAGTTGATTTCCATCCACTCATTGAAAGCTACAAGATTTCAACAAAACTAGTCAACTATTTGAAGAAGTTCCGAATGGAAAGTATTTCTTTTTATTGGACAAAATGACTAAAAATATAAAAAAGATAGATCTGGTTTCATGTATTTTAGAACCAATAATTGATAAAGAGCCATACAACAACCATCAAGGGTTGACCTAGTGGTCACGAAAGGTCTTGGGACTATTAATGCCCTCCTAGAGGGGACGTGGGTTCAATCATTGGTGGCCACCTACTTAAGAATTAATTTCCTACGAGATTCGATTAGTCGAGGTGTGCGTAAGCTGACCCGGACACTCACGGATATCAAAAAAAGATAAAGAGCCATAGAACTAAAGAGCACCTGAATTTTGCAATCTCTCTCATTGGTCCGCCTATGCCACATCCAACATCCAAAACCTGGTGCAAAACTCAAAATTATATTTCATAACATGAGAAGAATAAAGTAAAATTTCTGCTTGTGAATTGTATAAAAAAAGATAAACCTTCTGTCCAGGCTTCAAACCCAACTGTAAACCAAGGAAGTGCTCGTGCCTCTTAATGCTCTCCCGGAAAGACTCACCGATCAATCTACAAGCTTGGAAAATATGCTTGTTTATATTATTCCAGCAGCACATAGGGACTAGGACAAAACCACAAAAGCAATCATATTATGTGCAACATTTTTCATGAAAAGACCATTTGATGCCCATTATTAACATGGTCAAATGGAAAAAACCATTTCATGACCATTCCATAGCTATTCTCTTATGAATCAATACACCTCTAAACTAGAAAGAAAAGAAAAACGAAGGAAGGAATTAAAAAAAAATACAGAAAAATAAAAAAAAAGACTGCCAAGTACATTGCAGAGGGTATGTTTTCCTTAGATGGGAGGATTCGAACCCTGACCTTTTGGTCGAGGGCACATGCTTTATGTCTTGAGTTATGAAATTTATTTTCTTGTTTTTTTTTTTTTCATTTTCGTCAAATTATAAGTTTGGCAGTGCTCTAGATTCCTAAACTATTAGATAGTTTATTTAGTCTCTATACTTTAAAAAATTCTAATATGTCCCCAAACTTTCAATTTTTGGTATGATAGATTCATATCGGTTAACTACATTAATTTAACATTTACACCACCGAATGATTAAACATGCTTTAAAACCAATCTTGTTTTTAAAAAATCTAAATAAAAACATCATCTGAGGAAAAAAATAAATAAATAATATTTCAGAATATATTATTTTTAGAAATCTATTTTTCAAGTAAAACTACAACTTCTTTCAACTTGTTGAGAGAAGAGAACAAAACCAAAGAATGATTGCCAAATGCATCTTTTACAATTATTTAAGCCGGTTGGATAACCATTTTAGTTTTGATTTTTATGTTTTATGTTTTCTGTTTTTTAAAAATGAAAACCATATATGTTTGATAACTAATTTTGTTTGTGGTTTTTTTTTTAAAAAAAAACCACAACTTGTTTGATAATTGTTTTTTATTTTCAGTTTTTTCTAAATAAAAAGAAAAAAAAAAAAAAAAAATATTTGATCAGTTTATTTTTTTGATTTTATGCTTTCTATAAAATGAATAGCAAACTATTTTTATAATATTATTTCATTTAATACACGAGCTAATACTGACTCAAGTTGTTTCGAAGGTTGAACATTATTGCTATTCTATAAATAATTTTTAAGAAATTTTTTTTAAGCAATTAATTTGAAGTTCGAAGGTTAAAATGAAAATTTTCAAAGTCTAAGAGAATAATTGAAATCTTCCTCGAAGTTCAAGGATATTTTATATAGCTTAACCTATTTTAAAAGCGTTTTTTATAAAGAATATTTTAAAAAGTAAGGTTTCGTTTTAAAAAAAAAAACGAAAAAATAACTTCTTTTTTTATCGTTTTTAATTTTTCTAAAGAGTTTTAAAACGATTTTAAATTTCAAAAACTAAAAACTGAATTACATTGGTTTTTAAAAAACCAAAAACCAAAAACGAATTGGTTATCAAACACGGACTCAATTATTAAACATGTTAATGTTTTTCCAAAATAAAGAAAATGTTAGAAAAAGTAAAATGATGTGGTGTAAAAAAGGAGGGAGGAAGATGATGCAGATAGATGGTTCGTACCTAGGAGCAAAATGGAAGGACTCTCCCCAACCGAACTCATAAAAGCTTGTCACCAGATCATAGTATTTATTCACCTACAAAAATAAACACAACACACAATAATTTAATTTAATTTAAGTTTGGTGAGTTTCTGAAAATAATGATCCTATCTTAATTAATAATTACCATGTCTGTGTAATTGGCTTCCCTCTCCTCCTTTTCACCTCCATAGAACCCATGGTATTTCTCGTACCTAATTTTACCCATCATTAATAAACAAACATATTCAACTTCATATTATTTTTTACATGCCAACATCAATATAGCTCAACCGGCATAACGTACAACCTCGTGACTAAGATGTCACAAATACGATTCACCCACCTCACATGCTGTCAAAATATATATATATATATATGAATCTTTACATCACATAAATGGACACAAAAATACTACATTTTCTCATGATCAAGAAATAATAATTCCACGGGCATTGATGAGGGAGAAAGAGAATATATTTTTTCTTTAGCTCGAACCATAAGGGTCGGATTTAAACTTTGGTCAAACGGAAATTGCAACCATCAAAAGTTGGCCTAGTGGTCATGAAGGATCTTGTGACTATTGCCCTACGGGTTAAAAACAACAAAGATCTAACGAAAATTGCAGTATGTAGCTATTTCACTTAGATTGTGCTAGATATCTTAACCAGTTAAACTATGCTTAGACTAAGAATATACTTGAGAACTTGATTTATAACATACTTCACATAATCATAGTTTATTTTTTGTGGCTCATTTTTTAATGTTTTATTATTATTATTATTATTTTGAATTTCAAAGTATTGAAATCTATCATTCATTTGTGTTAAGAATTAAGAAAACATGTAATTGAAACGAATTATATATAATCTTACTTGTTATTCAAACTTCCTTTTTTAGTTCAACAAGATATTAGAGCACAAAATTTATTTTTAAATCCTCGTAGTGTTCTTTCGTTTCCGATAATATGAAGAAAAAAAACGTAAAATGTTTTTTATTTAAGTGACAAATGGCTGTACGAGTTTTTCTTTTTTACATTTTTTAGAACCAATTAATTTTTTTTTTTACCAAAATTAATTTAATTTCTTGAAGAATTAAGAAACCATGAGATTGTTTGATAATATTTTGTTTCTCTCTTTTGTTTATTGTTCTCTATTTCTCATTTCTCCATTCTAAAAAATATTTTTCAAAATTGTATACAAATTTAGAAATAACAAAATCCAGTTCTTTATTTCTTGTTTTCGTTCCCCAATTTTTCATAAATATAAATAAAAACATTATTTTATCATTTTCTACATATCAAATGAACAGTAAATATCAAAATTTTCAGTTTTTTTTTTTTTTTTTTTTTTTTTTTTTTTTTTTTTTTTTTTTTTTTCTTCTTCTAAAATGTTATATCAAACCTCCGATCTCAAGGGAATAAGTATATGTCAGTTCTAACAAAAAAAAAAAAAAAAAAATGAGAAATGTTAGCCAATTATTTTTGTTTAAGTTATAGGTTTCTGAAAAATTCAAAAAATTTAAAAAATTAATTCATCTATTAAATATAAATTTGAATTTAATGTCTAATAGAATCTTAAGATTTTTTTTTTTTTTGAACCGATAGAATCTTAAGATTTGAATTTTATTTCTAATTAGTAAATTTTTAAAAATTAAAAATTTAAGAATTAAATTTGTAATTTTAAAAGTTTATAGATTAAATTGTAGTTTAACCCGAAAAAATAAAAGAAAAGACTGTAGGTTGAATATTCACACTATATTTTTGTGATATAATATTTATAAAAATAAAATAAAATTGAATAAAAGATGAGCATAGCTCAAACAAAATTTCAATTAAAAAAAAAAAAAAAAAAAAATCCATCTTCACCCATTAAAAAGAAAGCAAGCAGCTCAAATAAATCAAGTAAGGAGGGCAATAGAATATTATTAATAATAATAATTAATTAATTAAAAAATATATTTTTTCTGAATTCTCTAATCCCTATGCTTCAGTTAGGTTTCAGTTCCCCCAATTTTGAAAACAAAAAACCCTAAACTAAACCGGACCAAACCAAGCCGAAGTAAACCGGACAAATTACTTGGAAAAAAGTAAGTGTAAATTGAGAGAGAGTACTTTTCAACGGCGCAGAGAACATCGGCCTTGCTTATCTTCCCGCCGACGCCGGTGGCGAGATCGAACGCTCCGTCCTTCGACATAACTCTCTCCCGCCGGAGCAAGCAACCTGAAAAATGAAAACGTCAGCGATTGATCGGAATCGGAAACGGAAGTTAAGAGTTAGGGTTAGGGTTCCGATGAAGAAGAATGGAAGCACATTACGTTGAAAAAGAGGTTTTGCAGAGAGAGAAGGACGACGACGACGAGGACTCTGAGATGCTTAATTTTTCTCTATGTTTCTTCTGTAAAAGGAATCTGTCTTCGTCACTCCTTTTTTGACAGCCATGCCAAGAATTGACACCTCTTTTTCTTGTGCTAAAAATGATACGCGTTGCTTCTTTCGGGCTTAAAATAGTCGATAATTATAATAGCACAAGTTTATATAATTGAATTATATTTAAATAGTCGATGATTATAATAGCACAAATTTATATAATTGAATTATATTTAATTTATTGATGGTGTTATAATGACTAGTGAATCAAACTTGAAGTGAATTATAATAAATAGTATTTCACAAATTCATTCAATTTTTTTAATTAAAAAATTGTAACAGATGTGAATTTAGAATAAAATAATTAAAAATATAGCATTTTTTTAAAAAAAATTACGGATATAACAATTTCTATCACTGATAGTATGGTCTATTGCTGATAGTAGTCTTTTTTATAGAATTTTGTCAGTGATAATAGTCTATCAGTAATAGTCAGTCTATCGGTGATAATTACTGATTTTTTTATCATATTTGCAAAAAGTTTTATTTTGGGCATGATTGCAGTTTGTGCAACCAGCCTATAATAATTATACAAAATCTATAATATATTGTTCATAAATTAATTCATAATAATTTAGATAAGGAGTTAAAATTAGTTTTTTTTTTTTTTTTTTTTACTTTTTGTTTCATGCTTATACTTTTAGTGTAATATTTTCATCTATGTCCATACGTTTATAAAATTGTTATTTCAATCGATGAATTTCTTAAAATAATAATTTTATTCATGCTAACATGAGTATAGGTCAATCGACATATTGTATAAACTAACAACTAGGAGGTCACAGGTTCAATTCATCGCTTCACATGTTGATATCTATATTATAAAACACAAATTTAAAACGATGTGATTAACAAATTGATGATTAATTATAATAATTGTAGTAGGAAAACAAAAAAATAATAAAAATGGTCGAAATGATTGGTTTTAAAAATGGTAGGTTAGGGTCTAATAGTGGAAAACAAAAGCTAATTATTATGTAGTTTCACTTTCACTTTGCCAAAAATCATTATACTCTAGTTTTTGGAAATTAGCGATTTCCTTCTTTGAAGGGCAATTTAGGTCATTTGACGTCTAAGATACTTTTGTAGTTTCACTTTCTCGATCACGTGGGAGATACTTTTAAGTTTTAGTTGAAACTTTTGTCTACAAAAATTCGCAACTAAACTTCCATTCATATTTATCATAAATTTCTAATTTCATTAAAATTTCAATTTTTTTTAGGTATTTAATTAACGGAAGATTCAACCTCTAACCTCCTAATTAAGAGCACAACTTTATGTCAATTGAGTTAAGCTCCATTTGACAATAAAATTGGATTTTAATTTAGTTAAATACTTCAATTTCAATTCCCTATTTAATTTATGCTAATTAATTCACTAATTTTAACCCAAAAAAAAACAATGAATTTAAATAATATCAAATTCTAAGTTTGATTTAAGACACAAATTTACGATTGAATAGCTTTATCAAATCTCACAAATTTTAACAAACAAAATTAACTTAAATATTCCGTTTTTCTTTGAAATCCTATCATTTATGTACCATACATATGTTTTATAATTCTTTGAAAGCATTAAAAATACTTTTTTAACAAATTTTCAAACAAAAAATTATCCTAAGGTAAATTTTGTAGCACTGTTTCAAGTTTAAGGTTAAGATTGTAACACTTAACTAGTATTTTCACAAATGACCTTTTGGATTTCGTGATGTTTTTGGACCCCGCCAAAATGATGTTTTCTGCCTTTTGTTGACGTCATCAGACTTTCGCTTTGTTGAGCACGAGCACAACCGCGAGGAAAAAGTTTGTAATACCATTTGTTGAGCACGAGGATACGGTAGTCGCTCCCTCGCGATCGTGCTTAGCGAAGGGTATTAGCATATTTTTTTCTCGCGATCGTTTTCAGCAAACGCGTGCTCGTGCTCAGCAAATATAAATATAAATATAAATATATGCGCTTTCAAAAAGCGAGTCAATTGACATTACAACATCCAAAGGGGTCATCTGTAAAAATAGTCCACTTAATTAAGTTTGAGCTGCATTCTAATGAAACAAATCTGAAATTGTTTAGTCTGTGAAGTTAATTAGTTTAGGGAGTTTGAGTTATTAAGTCTGAAATTGAATTAGTCAAACCCGTTAACCCACACTGTCTCTGATCCTGGGAAACAACACTACCCTGCCATTCTGGCACTCTTGACGCAATGTTGAATCTTCTATTGAACCCTCGAGTTTCTTTTCTGTCTGTCATTCTTGACAACACACACAAACGATTCTACTTCAGCATTCATGAGCCAATTAGGCTCTGATACCACATATCACGATCCGTCTTCTTTGACCGCGCGGCACCACGATATGCGTCCACACCATGAATATTAAGATTGTTATATATATATATACGCCGAGCTATGCTCTTGTTGGCTTATATATATATATATATATATATTTTGTTAAGACTCCTATTTTGTCACTCTATTTTAATTTCATGAATAGAGTTTTTTATTTTTATTTTATTAATGTATGTATATTTTATAAATTTCTTTAAAGAAAAAAAAGACACATTAGTATAGTATTATCGTGACTCATGTGTCAAACACGTTATTCTCCGCCTCCACCCACCTAAACTCGTCATTCTATCTGAATTCACTACATTTGGAATACGACATCTCAACAATGACGACTTATTTTAAATTTTTTTGTACAAATTTTTTTTTTTATATTTTTTATATTTTGTTATTTTGTTATTAAGAACTTCTCCTAATCAATTTTAAGAATGAGATTTTTGTTTTTTATTTTATGTATCATTTACATTTTTTTTTAAGATAATAAAAATAATTTTGACCAAAATATTTCACATTCTTTTTTCAATACATTGGTTATTCATTTTATTTGGATAATTTTGAAATAAAAAGGAGTTTGTGTTAAATATTACATTTAAATTTGAAAGATTTTAATCCATTAATTTAAACGGATTCAAATAAGTTGATATTTTAATTTCTCACAATGATAGGAATACTACATTTTGTATTTTGTTTGAGTACTAATTTCGATTTAACAACATAATTTATACTTAAAATAATAAAAATAGGTTAAATTGCATTTTTAGTCATTTTACATATATTTTGTTTAAATTGTGGTTTTTTTTTAAAAATAAAAAATATATCGGGAGGGAGAGAGGAGAGAGAAATGTGCCTTGAGAAATAGGACCGACTTCAATAGTAATTACTATTGAGGTCTCGTACCCGAGTTCAACAACTTCGTGGGTCAAACGGAGAGTAAGCTCACTCCCCCGAACTCTAATCCAACTACTACGCGGGCCACCAAATAATTATTCTTAAAGGTATTTTGATTTTTTTTTTTTTTTTTCTTTTTTTTAAGAAAAACGCTTTTTAAAACATACTTTTGTATAGCTATGACAAAAAAAGATTACATCTTTTGTAAATATATACTTCCTTTAATTTAATTAAATAGCATATATTTTGCGAATATGAACCTACCTGATAATTGACATTTATTTAATATACCTATATTTTTTTTTACGCTATGGTTGCACAAATAATAAGCAAAAAATAATTACAAATTTAGCAAAAGTTTAAAACCTTTTGCAAATATGACAAAAAAAAATCAGTGGCTATCACTGATAGACTTTATGACTATTATTGATAGACTTCTTATAAGCGATAGACAATACTATCAGTGATAGAAATTGCCATAACTCCAAACAAATTTAAAAAATGCTATATTTTTAATTATTTTATTCTAAGTTACAATTTATTATTATTATTATTTATTTATTTTATAATTTTTTTTTGTCAAAAAAAAAAAAAAAATATATATATATATAGTGTGTGTGAACTCCTCATAAAGTTAGGAAGGGGACCATATATGAACTTCAGCATATTACCTTAATATTAATAGAGTGTGTATGGGCGGAGGGGACAATATATTGCCCTTTATTAATCCTCTTGAATCAAAATGTTATATATATATATATATATATATGTGAGATAACATGATATCGTCTACTTCGAGTCTAAACCACATGCTTTTATTTTTGGATTTCACTCAAAAAGACCTTCTATCAATAAAAATAATTGTTCTCACTTATATATCATGAATTTATCATTTTCCTAACGAATATGTAAGACTTTGTTTTCACTTAACACTCTCAATTTTAAAATGTTAAATTACACGGCCAACATCAAAATTTTAATAGCAACGACTATTTAGTCTTTGAACTTTAAAAAGTTTCGATGATGTTGATGTTGATTTTCAATTTTAATTTTAATAAGTTCATATGATTAACATCATTACTTAGTTAGAATAATATGTTGAATTTTTTGTTAGTACAACAAATATGAGATAGGAGGATTTGAACCTCCAACTTCAAGAAAAAAAATAGATGTCAATCTCCGCTCAACTATGCTTATTGACAAATAACATGTTGATTCAACCAACCAATCAATTTATACTTTTAAATTTTGGAGATTGTATCAATTAAATTCATAAGCTAATATTAGATTTAAATTGATACACGACTGATTTTTACTCTAAACAAAATTATAATGCATAGTTCAACTGATATAATGTAACGACTAGAGACCAAAAAGTCTTAGGTTCGATCCTCCACTCCCACATGTTGTGAGAAGAAGAAGAAAAAAATAATAATAAAAAAAAAAAAAAAAAAAATCACTCACTGTCCACCAAAAAACATGTTGGAGTGAGGGATTGAACTTAAGATCTTATGGTCAAGAGATGATACATATACCATTGAGCTAAGCTCTTGTTGGCAATGTCATAATTAGTTTGAATTTCTTACCTGTGATGTATTTGTTTTTTTTTTTAAATAATAATATACCACCACAAAATAAATTTTTTTTTTTTTTTTTTTGATGGAACCACAAAATAAATTTAAAATTGAAGTAATATGAAAATAGTAAAGAAAACTTTAGGAGAGTCCCCCAATGCCACAAAAATAAAAGGGTATGGGGTCCAAGCTTTTAGTTTTTACAGTCACATAATGCCAGACTGTCTAAACCAAACTTTATGATGTTTTACAAAGGTAGCCAGCCCCACCAATGCTCTCCTCCCCACTCCTTACATCCACATCTATCACTTTTCTTCACCTATACACTTAAGATTTTGTTGGATTCAATTTACACCCGTGTTACGATATAATCGAACAACAAAAAATAACGGCACAGGGTTTAGGGTTTAGGGTTGATATGATTCACTAATGTTATGTTAGCTACGTCTACAGATAGAAGAGAGAACAATTGTATTACGAATATGAGAGAATTACAAAAACGACAGTCTTAGCGTGTCATCCCAGATTCAAGACATTTCATCACTTCGTAATTATTTGGAACTTTCACCTTCCAAAAGAAGAGAAAACCGACTCGCTAACTAGGGAAGGATTAAGTAAGCTCGAAAAGAACGAGCTACACGAAAAACCCTCAACAAGATTAGAGGTCCAAAGACGAGCACCCCCACCCTCATTTAGAGGCAGAAGAGTCATAATATATGTTGTTTCCCTATTAGATAAAACCCGATAAAAACCAAAGAAAATGGGAGGAGAACTTTCCGACTGATTAAAAATATCTGCAACAAAATGGTTTTTAAAGAAAGACAAACGATATAACCTAAAAAAACATAGAGCACATAGGACTATCTCCACCCCTATCTTCCCAAAAGAGTATTGTTCAATTAATAAAATATGAATACACACTTTGAAGTTGAAGTTTTCATCCCACCTCCACAATTTGTAAATTGAAAAAGAAAAAAAAAATTGAAAACTATACTCTAACTATAGAAACCAAATTAAAACTTTTAAAATAAAATCAAAATTTAAATTATTAACAAGTTATTTGCGGTTTAAATTTTTTATTTTGTCAATTTATATCTCTAAAATTTGAGTTCAACTCAATTACGGATTAATTAAAAAAAAAAAAAAAAAAAAAACAATCTTAATGTTTTAATATCTTAATGGTTTAAAGGGTCAACATTAACATTAACTCGACATAATGCATTAACTATGAGTAGAGGACTCGAGCCCAAATTTTCTTCTCACACAATTTTCTTTTTCTAACTCGTTTATACCCACAATTTTCTCTTTATTTGTTGGCTTTTATTCACATATTTCTTATCACTATATCTCCTGTCACATACATTTTCTTTCATTAATTTCTTCTATATACCATTCATTTGGTGGATTCATTTTTTTTTTATATAATTTTGAATGGTTTTCATTTTCATGTCAAATCGAGTATAGCTGAATTAGTATAAAGGCCTCTCCTCAATAATGAGACATGAGATTCGAATCCCGTACTCAAATTATACTAAAAAAAAATTGTTTTCATTTTCATGGACTTTTAAAACACTAAAAAAATACATATTTAAATTAATAAATAAACACACATTTTTTATTTTTAAATGAGTTAAAAATATTTATTATTTTTATTATATTCATATTAGTTATATTTTGTTGAATTTTTTTATTGCAACAAGTACGAAAATGAAGATTGAACCTCCGACCTCATAAAAATAATACATGTTAATTACCACCTCATTTTCGCTTAAATGTCATTGTCCAATGCAGAAATGACTATTCTTTTTAATATTTTTCAATTTTTTTATGGTATAATAGAAATATCTATTCATCCTTATGTCAATGCTAGATTCATAGAAGAATAGACATGTAAAAACATGGATGAAATTGTCGAAGGAGAATTTAATATCTTAATTCACATACAAAGTTTATAAGTAATAAATGAAGTGTTTATGTCAAACCGAGTCTACCTGAATTGACATAAAATTGTGCCGTCGAAAATAAAAAAAAACAAATAAATGAGAGGTTATTTGATGGGACAGTTTTGAAACTTTTATTAGAGAATAAATTTTGTTAAGATATCTCACTGGAAATTAGAAAATATCTGTCTGGGTTGGGGACGTTAGATAGACAGTGGCAAATGTGGACGAAAACAGTTTGAACAAACGGCGTTTTGACTGTGACGTAATTTTCACGTCGTCTATTGTCCACTAATAACTAATAACTAATAAGCTGATTGGGGGATGAAGATTTGAGATCTAAGAAAGAGTACTAGCAAACTTTAGTTCCAAATTATTCCATATGTTTGGCAAAAAAAAATGGCTCCAAATTTCAATAATGTTGGTTTACTTTAGGCTATGGTATTGTATTAGAATTTCTAATTAAGTCATTTTGTTAACAAAAGTCCTTAGATTATTATTTTGTCAACTTTAGACACGTGAATATGTCGCTTACAAGAATGTGATGTTGATAAGTGGGCTAAATTTTACCGATGAACATGTTGGAGTTCATGTGTCAGTAGCATACAAGTGACATGTCCACGTCCACCTATGTCCACCTATGAAACAATAAGTAATTGTCAAAATCCCAAAGAGATGAGAGAGAAACTATATTAAAATTAAAAAAAAATATATATTGGTTTTTATATAGTGTTGATTGCATATGTAGCCATCAGACCAAAATAATGGCAAATATAGGAAAATAACTATCACTAATAAAACTGGTCATATTTACAAATCTTTAAAAAAATTATTATATCGGCTAAATAGAAATCCTAAATTAACATACGGTGTCATTCCCCTTTTATATATAGAATAAAAATATATTAACTACGGAACTCAAAAATTATATATACATATTAATTATTGTTATCAAATTGAGATATTGATTATATAGTTGCAATAATTGTTTTTTTTTTCTAGTAATAGATTTCATTGTGACAAAAAAATCATTGTTTGATTGTCAACATGAGCATAACTCAACCAACGTAATCTACAAATATAAGGTTGATATTTCTTTTTTTCGACTGTATTAGGTTGGCGGATTTTTCGAAGTGTGCTCAAGTCTACCATAGAGTAGCATAGAGTTTATTGATAAAATGCATAATTTGAATCAATCAAAAACACACCCAACAAACTAAAGACCCGTCTCCTTGGAAAAATTGCAGTGACCAAATTGGTGAATGTGGAGGCTTTTCGAAATGTTGTGCAAAATGTATGGAACTTTTGTCAAGTAATAACAATCAATAATGTGGGTGAGAATCACACCACCCGTGACAAACAAAATTATTGATTGGGGCCTTGGTGGTTTTGATAAAAAAAAAAAAGTCATTTTTTTTTTTTTTTAATATCCGTGAGTGTCCGGGCCAGCTTACGCGCACCTTAACCATTCTCACGAGACAGACCGCCTGACCCTACAACATTTGGCTGCCAAGGAAACCCGTAGGAAATTAATCCCTCGATAGGTGGCCACCAAAGATTGAACCCATTCCCTCTTAGAGGGCATTGAAGTCCAAGGCCCTTTATGACCACTAGGTCAACCCTTGATGGTTAAGAAGTCCTATTCTTTTAAGAAATTCGAATACTTCTGATCTCCTGAAAAAATGTGAGATTCAAAGAAGAAGACGACGAGCGTCGGGGCAAATTTCTTCAAGTTCGAGTTGGGGTCAAACTTGACGAGCCGATGTAACACTTAATCCAGGCAAGGTTGGCCTCTTTTGCTCAAGTTATTCATTATGGGTTTTAGTTTTTGTTTTCTTTTCTCAATTATATTGGAACTTATTTACTATTTTTGTTTTAATTTTCTCCATGATTGAGTTAAATGATAAATTTGGTGAACTTGATTGAAAAAGGGCAAATTTGATTGAATACTTTCTAAAGAGTTTAAGATTAGTTGTCAACACAAAGTCATACTGCCATGAAGTTAGTTACAATGATTTGAACTTCCCAACACAAGGAATATAGTACATGGCTGAACTATGCTCACTTTGGTTACGATAATAAAAGTTGTCCTAAAGGACCTACGTACCGTTTCATGTCCTGTGATCCATCGTTGACAATTTTTGGACAAGTTCAGTGCCTGCAGGCTGCAGGGTTACAATTTTTCATATATTTCAAAATATGAAATTGTATAGGTATATCCATAGCGGGCAGCAAAATTGCTCATCAGATTCAGAAAACAGAATGATAAAAAAAGAAAAAACATGCAACTTATTCAGCAGGAAGGCTCCAAATGTCACATGCTTACAGATTACAGACCCCTGTCAACAAATCACATGATAAAGTTGGGAGTTAGAAGAAAGTTACAAAGAAATCACAGGGGGAAAATGAAAACGAAAACCAAATAAATAGAACATTTTCTCCAAAAGATCACCTCATTACAATCATTTTTTCCTCTTTTAATTTAATCAAAAGTGATTTTATCCTCAATTTACAAAACAAAACTCCAATTGGACAAGAGAGAGGAAAATCTATAAGCAGAGAAAAGAGAATTCAATTTACACCAAGTAAAAGAACACTATTGAAAAAGACCAGATAGGTTTTTTCCTTCTCGTCAAGGTCCTATGATTTCTTTCAAATCAATTTCTCCACTTGACTAAAGAAAATAACAAGCTGCTTAATTAGAAGGAGAAGTTTTGGTGGGTGGGTGGGGGGAGTAGCGCTTGAAAGTTGGAACTTCTTTGAGCTAAAGATGCCAGGGAATAATTTAAATCCTGAACAAGTCTAGAAACTAAATAAAACCTTTGAAGCTAGGATAAAGTTTTTGATTTTGTCATTAATATTCTAAACTGCAAAGAATTAAATTGATAAGAACAGATAACTTGTTACTCTTAACTGATTGCCAAACGCAATAATTCCCAGAAGAATCTCAATAGAATACATACATGTACATGTTCGATGGTATGAGGTATCTTTCCTACAGCATTTTAACTTTACTCTGAATTATAGATGATATTGTGCTACCAACAAAGTTGTTAGATGCTTTGCGCAGGAAGTCTAATTTTTTTACAGTTCTACGGGCAAAAACTTATAGTTGCATTTGATTGTAACGAGTATTGTTACAAGATGATCGAGGTTCTTAATACACTCCAAGTACTAAGGCCTCCTTGATAACTATTTGGTTTTTGAAAATGAGGTGTATAAACACAACTTTTACCTATAAGTTTCTTTGTTTTGTTATCTACTTTCCACCAATATTTTCACAAATCAAGCCAATTTTGAAAACCATCTCATTTGATACCCTTTTGGTTCTTTAAAATTATACTTGTTTCTCACAATTTTTTACCATGGTTTTTATCTTTATCAAGATTAGAATTCTAGCCAACAAGAGCATAGCTCAACGGCATGATGTATCGCCTAGTGACCATGAGGTCCTAGGTTCAAAAAAAGGAAAGATTAGAATTCTTATCCAAATTCGAAAAACAATTTTATAAAAACTACTTGTTAGGGACAACGTAGTTCCACATATCTCCACATCGGTATGAAATTGTCCATTTTAGGCATAAACCTTCATGGCTTTGTTTATTGTTCCACCCAAAAGAAATCATTCCAATGGAGATGTTGTCTCTCGCTTATATAATCATGATATTCCCCTTTCCTAACTAACATGAGACTTTTGTTGCACTCACAACAATCATCCCCTCAAACGAAGGACCACAACAAAGCCTCCCCTCAAACAAAGGACCACAACAAAGTCTCCCCTCAAACAAAGGACCACAACAAAGCCTCCCCTCAAACAAAGGAACACAACAAAACCTCCCCTCAAATAGTCATCTATCAATATTTAGACTCGAGCATTATCACTTTTAACTAGGTCACTCTTCATCAGAGCAGCCTCTGTCCGATAAGCTCAACCACGAATCAACTATGACCATGTCATCGAGGCACACCGACACATCTAAGTAAGGGGCATGACTCTTATACCATTTGTTAAGGATATTGGTATGATATTGTCCACTTTGGGCATAAACACTCATGACTTTGTTTTTGGTTTCACTCAAAAGGACTCATTCCAATTGTCCCTCACTTATATACTCGTGATCTTCCTCTTTCCTAACCAATGTGTGACTTTGGTTGCACTTACAACACTCCTTTTTTTGTTTTTAAAACTTAACTTGGATTTTGAAAACAAGATAAAAGTAGATAACATAACAAAGGAACCATGAGTGGGTAACAAAGGAACCCATGGGTAGGTGGAAGTAGTGTTTAATGTTTATAGAAAAAATAAAAAACTAAATGATTATAGCCCAAAAAGTAGTTTTTAAAAACTTGTTTTTGTTTTTTAAATTTCACCAAGAATGCAAATGCTTGTTTCCACTTTCCAGAAAAAGAAAAGTGAAAACCAGAAAACAAGCATTATTTCAAACGCAGCCTAAGAATTCCCTAATCGCTAAAAATAGGCAAGCAACTTATAAACAAAGAAGCTAGAAGAACGAACAGTATGATCAGGCCACTATACAGAATCCATTCAAACACTTGCATCATCACTCAATATCATATTGTTAAAAGAAAAGAATTACAAATACCTGACTTTCTTTATAAGGATGGCTTTGAGCTTGCGAGCGAGATCCTGCGATCGAATTTTGCGCTCCAAATTCTTTCGGGCCAAAATTCGCTTCTCGGAGTTCTTGACATGATGAATCTGTTCGCGCTTAATCATCCGCTCGATTCCGCTGGATTGCATCTTCCTTTGCAAAAATGTAAGTGCCCGCTCTAGATTCCCGTTCAGTACCTTCACTCGGATCCCCCTCCATTGCTGCTGCAAGCAATGTAGCGATTCGGTGGTGTGAATCGAAGACCTGATGGAGCATGATATGTTCCGCGCCAACGAGTTCATTTCTAGGGTTTAGCTCCTCGATTTGTCTGTTTCGTTCTAGATTTACAGAAAATGGCCACTCTCGACGGATTGATCCAATTTGATGGGCCCAAATTGGAGTGGGCTATGTCGGTGGCGGACTGGCGGTGGTTATTTCAAGTACATGGGGCGGCGACGGCAGCTGGCCGTGAGAGAGTGAGGTGCGGCGGTGGAGAGAGAGAGGGTTTGACGGCAGAGAAAGAAAGAGATGGAGAATAGATTGATTTAGTATTATAAATTAATCTAACATTTTTTTTTTTTTTTTTTTATTTAATATTTGTGAGTGTTGAGCTAAACTTGTTCACATCTAAATAAATAAATAAAATATAAATATATATATATATATATATATATATATATTTTTGGTTTGAATGTTAATTTTAGGTTTTTCATTCCTACTAGATTTAACTTTTTTAACATACTCTTTTTTTTCATTAATTATATCAAATAAAATCTGTTAATGGATAAACAAAATGTGAAACTTCAGCCAAACCGAGGATAACTCAATTGACATAAAGTTATGTCAGTCAATAGGTCAATCCTTGCATTAATTAAATATCTTTAAAAAAAAATGTGAAAGTTCGAATCTCTAGTCTTTTGATCGATGACGGATAATGTAACGACCTAACAAGTTGAGCTAGACACATATTTGTCAAAAAAAAAAAAAAAAACAATATTATATCTAACAATTAAGGGTTAGGACATGATACTATCTTAGGACGTGCTCCTGTTCTTATTAGGTTTTTTTTTTTAGTACATTTACTCTTTCTCGATATATTTATATTGTAACTTATAGTTTAGGAGATGTTTAGAGGGCTGAGTGAATTAAAATAGTTCGCGGTTATAATAGTTTGTGAATAATAAATACTATTAAAGTCATTGTAGTTACTCTATTGATTATATGTTATAATAGTCGGTGGGTAAACATGGACCGAGTAACTCCAAGTTAGTGCCCTAAATACTTCCCTGATAATCTAGGGGAAAATAAAAATAAATGATAGAAACTTGTGAAACCATCTTAATTAGTTGCCATTTTTTAGAATGACTATGAGACTGTTTGGCCCCCAAGTTGGGTGGGGTGGAGTGGGCTTAAATAGCCCACCCCATGTTTGGAGCCCCAACTATATAGGTTGGGGCTGAGGGTTATTATAACCCCGAGTTTGCTACAGTAACACTGTAACATTTTTTTTTTTTTTTTTACTCAATTTACCGATTTTTCCTCTCTTTGTCTTCTTCCCTTCAGGATTTTTTATCTTCCATTTCATCCCAAATTTCTCTCTCTACCGAACCTCTTGTCGTCCATTATTTGTGATTTCCTAAATAATATTTATTTTTAAAACTTTTAAAAAATTAATATGTAATATACATTTAACTATACAAAAATAACAAAAAGTTGTAAAAAAAAAAATAAACGAACATAAACACATATTTCAAACTCCAGGTTAAAGAAAACTGTATTATTTCTCTCTCCAGAGGTTGTCGATTATTTGTAATTTCCTAAATAATATTTATCTTTTTAATTTTTAAAAAATTAATATGTAATATACATTTAACTATACAAATACAACAAAAAATTGTAGAAAAAAAATAAACTAACATAAACACATATTTCGAACTTCATGTTAAAGAAAATTGTATTTTAAATATAAATTAAACAACTATGCACCCCAAACACAAACTTACTAAATTCAGGCTATACAACTCTGCACTCCAAACACAAACTCAAGCTATACAACTCTGCACTTCAAACACAGACTATTATAACCCACCAACTATAATAACCCACCCTCCGCCTCAAACTAGGGGTGGACATCGGTCGGTCGGTGTCGGTTTTAGCACAAAACCGGCGCCGAAAACCGACCATTCGGTTTCGGTCGGTCGGAGACATATATTTTTTTTAGCTTTGTACAAACCGTCCGACCGTTCGTCGGTCGATCGGTCGGTTTTAGTCGGTTTTTGGTGGCCGGAGAAAAGAAATGAAAAGGAGAAAGAAAAAGAATGGACGACGCGCATGGCTGAACGACGATCGACGATCGGCATGCATAGTTAACGGTGAACTGTGCGAATGGTTGAATGAACAAGTCACATTAGAAAAAACTAAAAAAAGAAGAAAGGGAACAAATGGGAGGAAGCTGGAGGGAAAAAATGAGAAGTATAAAGATGGAGAAAAATGAGTGAGAGAGAATGGAAGATGAGATAGAGAGGGAGAATGGAAGGAGAATGGAGTGAAAGGAAACTTAGAAGAGGGAGAAAAAGAGAGAGAAAGGAAAAAAATAATTATTATTTTGTGGAAAAAGCAAATTTCACATCAATCATTTCACATTAATTGAGATTCATTTTTAAAAAAAATATCTCAACTAATTATTTTAAAAAATATCTCAATAATGAAGGTTAATATAATTTCTTCTCTTTCAAAATAAATGCAAAGTTTTAGAGATGGAGAAGAGAGGAGGAGTTCAAACAAAAATAATCAATAAAAAAAAAGAATTTTTTTCTTTTTTTTTTCTTTTAAAGAATGGAAAAAGATCAAGAGAAACATGGTGAATGAAGTGAAAGAGAAAACAAAACATCAAAATGTAGAGAGAAAGAAGATGGGTGTGAAACGAGAGAGAAAAAAAAGATGGATGTGAAATGAGAGAAAAAAATGGATGTGATTTGACACTTCAAAACTAATTAAAAAATATTTAGAAAATAGTGAGAGGCAAAAGAAAACGTGAATAAATGAAAGAGAAAAAAAAATGTATGTATTATTGTTTTTGAAAGTTGTGATTTCACACAAATCAAGGAGCATGCACTATGAAAGAGAAAATATATGGATTATATTTTGGTATTTCTCATTAATCACAAGAGATTTATGAGAATGACAGTTGTACTTTTTTTTTTTTCTAATGACATACAAAAGTTGGTCGGTCGGTCGGTTTTCGACAACTCATCTAAAACCGACCGACCGAAATTCGGTTTTTTTATATTTCAAAACCGACTCCGACCGATGGTGGTTGAAAACCGACCGCCCGACGTCGGTTCGGTCGGTTTCGGTCGGTCGAGTCGGTTTTCGGTTAAATGGTGGCCACCCCTACCTCAAACCCCCTATATATATCATAAATTTTTGGACCTTCTTGAATACATACCATGTAGTTGGGCTTTAAAAAGTGCAAAGTTATTGCTCTAATGGCCCAATCAATTTTACATATTGAGACTTATCCAAAATATCATCCCTTTTTCCTTAAGACCCCAACTGACATGTTAATAATATTCAAGCAAAATCAAATAAAATTGATCCCTAAAGGGTGTTGAGTATCATGAAATCTTAATATTCCTTCTCCATTACTTGAGAGAGAGATATTACCTTATAAAATATTGATGATCAACATTCAAACTAAGATCATGGATTTGGATAGCATGAAATAAGCTACAAGAAAACCAGTAAAAACTTCCTGAGACAAGAGAACTGCAAATAGTTCAAGAACACACAGCTAGCTCATCAAAAGGTTTTAATTACAAAAAAAGGAGTATAGATTAAGCAGCCGTTGCAACGCCTACGTCTTTAAGAATGAATACTTCGATACCGGACCGGGGGCAGTAGAAGCAGCCATGGAAATAATCTCTAAACCACAGGAACAACATGTACGTCGTCGAGCACAGGACCACAAAGCGATCCAACGTCTTCTGTTCTAGTGTGGTAGTATGAACTGAAGAATGTGATTCTGGTCCTAGGTGAGATTGCTTTGAACTTGAGAATGGCAGGTTTGTAAAGGCCTTTTCCTTGAGATTGGAAGGGAACTTTGACGGTGTCTTTAGCAGCAAATGCTTCCACCATCATTGATCCATGGCATCCGTTCTTGGCATCGCCGACTTTGAACGTTAGAGAGTAGAACTTGTTGGGGATGGTTCTGATAATTTGAGCAACTGCGCTTTCTCTCCCTGCAACGAGCTCGACTGCTGCGAGTCCAACAGGAACATTGAAATGCTTCGAA
The DNA here is from genome assembly GCA_028017165.1 of Herpetospermum pedunculosum. NCBI lineage: Eukaryota > Viridiplantae > Streptophyta > Magnoliopsida > Cucurbitales > Cucurbitaceae > Herpetospermum > Herpetospermum pedunculosum. Next base: position 15,318,106 of record CM051523.1, read on the forward strand.
TCGATGAATTTTACAGCTTTGAGGGACTCTATGATCCAGCCTGGGAGTGGAGATGTGAGGTCTTCTTGTCTTGGAGGAAGAAGAACTCCATTGGTGGAGTTTACCAACCGATGAGGACCGACCTCGAAACTCGGGTTCCTGACCAGGTTATCTGCAAGAAAATTGGTAAGCAAACATCAAGATTTAGCACATAACCAAATTCACAAGATCTTTCATTCCATTTTTTATCCAACTTTACATTTTGAGATCATTTCCTAAACCCTAAATGCTAAACCCCATTTCTTAAAGTCAAGAAACGATGAATATCGAACATAACTAAACACATATTTCCGAAATAGTCAACGAGAACATTATCAAACGACTGAGTGTAAAGAACTCAAAACAATCAACAAACATGTTGGGGAATAGGGGATGGCTTTACCTCTAGTTGGGAGTGGAGGAATAAGCTCTTTGATGGCAACAGCATCCAACAGAGGTCCACAAGCAGGATTTTCCTGAACTCCAGGATTGTGGAATGTCACCTTAACGGAATCTGAGGGAGCTATGAATCCGAAGGCATAGACATCGCCTCCATCACTGCTGTAAAGAGTTTGCAGAGGCAAACTTCCTTTCTGGGGAGGCACCAACACTGCCAAAACTTCATCTTGTGCACATGTTCTTGAAGCCCCAAATGTAAGAGCATAAAGAGACCCTTTTTTCACGTTTATGATCTGAGAGATTGAAGCTTCGTTGCCGAGCCTTACAGCGTGAACGCCGTGAGCGACAGGGAAGAACATTCCTCCGGGTTGAGGCCCGCCTGAGATGTACTCAACCAAGCCATTGATTTCCCAGCTTGGCAGAGAGGTTTTGCCTACTATTACTGTTTTATTTAAGTTGGTTTTTGCTGGTGATTCCTCAAAGTTCCCATTTGCTAGAAGTCCTGTGTGAAAAAAGAAGCACAGTTCAATATTCAGAAATGGAAAGTACAAACAATACACATTACTCTCTCTTTCTTTCTGTAGTTAGAGCTTTGAGGGCATGTTAGTGAGTGATTATGAAATGGTTAAAATCACTTTCAAACATGTCTATAATCATTCAAAATCAATTTCGAATGTATGAAAAGTGTAAAACCAAATCATTAAAAGGATTATATGAAAATCAGTTTTAATAAATCAATGCCCCACATAACTCTGAGATAAGATTTAAAGAGAAGATCCAACACCCAACTGCTAGGACAGCAAACTTCTCCATAAATCAACAATGATATGACATATTGTCTACTCTAGGCCTGATCTTCCTCTCATCTAGCCGACATGGACATTGTTAACATCCCCAACACCAATAACCAAGTTCAAAACAAGTTTGGAGAGTAAAACAAATTCTCTAAATAGTAGATCTAAAGGGATGAAGCTCCCTAGTAAGAAGAATGAAGTTGGATAAAATAGAAACTCAAAAAAGGAAGTTACAGAAGACAAGACAGTAGGGATTTCAGCAGCAAAACCAGCACAAAACATTCATTAGAGGAATCCAGAGAGCAAACAAAAACACATTTCAACAGGAAATCCAACAAAGAAAATCCAAAACAGTACCAACAAGGCAACAACAATACAAGGAAAGCATTTCAACATGAAAAAAAGAACACCCACAAGCAAACATCAGTCCATCTTGCAGCAGAATGAATCAAAATGGCAGCAGAAACAGAAAGAAACAGCTAAACAACAAACCCACAAAAAAGAAACCCCCAATTCACAAAAATAGGCAAAAGGGGTTTTGAAAAGGAGCATTATACCATCCAAAATGGACCCTGCAAGAGCTGAAGAGGCCAATAGCAAGAAGAATGCGAACAGTGGCAGTGGTGAAAGTGGAGGAGAAGCCATTTTGGGGGTTAGAGATGAAATGGGGAGAAGGAGAAAAGAGAGTATGAATGGAAATGGTGAATTGGAGAGATTGGATTTATAGTGAGAGAAGAATGATTAAAGCAGGAAGAAGCGAGGAAAGAGAAGAGATTTGTGTAGAAAACCGCGTTTAGTGAGGCTTTCAATTCAATGCAACACTGGAAATATGAAATATTGCTTGTGGATTTGTTTGCTTGCCTTCCGTTTCGACACCGTTTTTTTCTCCTTGATTCATGGCATGGCATGGAATTGGATGAAGGTGGCAACCTTGTCATTTCACATTTTTTTTTAATTTTTTTATATATAATCTAAGACGGTGGAAATACAAGACATTTTAGTCAATAGTTCATATATTATGACTTTGGTCACTAGTTCATATATTATGACGGGTGAACTATTCATTGACTTTTCACTCATTTTTCTAAATATCATTTTTTTTTGGATTAAATTATAAGTTTAGTATATAAATTTTCAAGTTTATGTCTATTTAATCTCTGAACATTAAAAAATGTTAAATAAATTTTTAAGGTTGATAATCATTTGATTGTTTAAAATTAAACATATAAACATTATTTCAACCTATGGATTGGTAGCTACTTTTTACAATGTTTTCAAAATTCAAGTTAAGTTTTAAAAATTTAAAAGGAAAATTAAAAATTTGTTTTTGATGGTACTAATGAAATATAAAAATAATTGTAAAGAAATGGTGAAAAAATAAACACAAATTTCGAAAATCAAATGATTATCAAACATGGTCTAAACTTTCTATTTTGTGTTCAATCAGTCTTGAAACTTTTAATTTTATTTTTGATAGGTTCTTGAATTTTCAACTTTGTGTCTAATAAGTCACTGACCCCTAAAAAATGTACGGATCTACTAAACACGAAAGTGAAAGTTTAGGATTTTATTAGACATAAAATTTAATTTTATATTTAATTGATGAATTAATTTTTAAAATTTTCAAATATGCATGGACTAATTAAACACAGAATGACATATTTGAACTTTTTTTAAGTTTAGATACTTTTAGACACATTATTTCTGCCTATGGATTGGTTAGCTATTGAGAGTGTTTTCTCATTTATTAAGGGTTAAAATATTTGAAAGTATTTGCAAAAAAACTAAGATGAAAATGCTGAAAAATAATTAAAATACCTTGTAAAAAAAAACCCAAACTAATATTTAAAAATTAAAAAACTAAGATGAAAATGACATAAAAGTTGAATTGAAGATTTCATAAAATTGAAAATTTGAAATAATTACCAGCCTTTTTCTTTTATTTTTTCCATTTAAAGTTTTCAACTTATTTGTAATTAATGGCTTCAGTTGAGGAAGCAAATAATAAATTATGAATGAAATATAAGTGGCTGGAAATCCTGGAATTATTATTATTATTATTTCTGATGCGCTGAAATTCATTATATTGGTAAATAATAGTTTTGGGGCATTATTTGAAAACATGCCCATGCTATCTCTCAATGTAATGTAATTTAATATATGGCAAATTAATAAAAAAAACACACTATTCATAAACACTAGGAATGCTCTCTCAATGTAGTTTAATTTCTATATTTGGTTTTTCAATTCCTTTGTAGAAAACTTTTTTCGCAAAAAGATCTAGATGAAGGTCATTTATGTAGTATTTTTTTACTTTTTAATTGATTTTTTTTTATTCAATCTGATTATAAATGTGCATATAATTGATTAAAAATAGTAAAATTATGAATGTAATTTTCTAAATATTAAGCAGTTTATGGAGTAAAAGAATCAATTTTTTTTATAAGAATTAACTATTATTATTATTATTATTATTTATTTCTTTTTTTATTTTTTATTTTTTTGTCAAAATCTGTCTTTTTACTATAGACTGTGGCGACCGAGTGCAGTTGACGGGGTCAAAACGAGATTTTCGAGTTTTTCAGCAACTCGAAGAAAATAAGCAACTAACTTCGGACTCCGAAATTCAAGGTCAATGGTCAAACCCTCATTTCAACCTCCAACAACCCTAAAGACTATAAAAGGCTCTTTAAGCCTCCACTTTCAAGCATTGATCATCAACATTCGATCATCCGATTTTCTCTTTCGAAGAACTCTCTCATTTTTGAAACTCTAACAAGAGCTAACCCTCATCTGAAAAACGTTCTACTTCAGCCATTTCTGGAAGAAAGGTGTTGCGAGGATTCGATTCACATTGACGTTGTGAATCGAGCGAGTAGAGACTCTTCATCCATTATCCACGAGTTTGAGAGAGAGTGTTGGAAAAAATTCAGATTTGCTTTTCTGTTTTAATCCTAACTTTTGCTATTTGAATTTTGTTTTTGAATTATCATTTACATTTTGTTTTGTTTCCATTTCGATTTTGTTCTTAGCTTTAAGTGAAATTATCATTTTACCATTTACTTAGTTTTGTACTTATAAATTATTTACCAATGAAATCTTTGAATTTATTTTTCATTATGAGCTAATATTCCTCAAGGATTCAATTATCTCAATGCCCATTAAGAAATGAGCTAGTTTGACAGCTATAAATTACAATTTTACCTTTATGCCTTGTGTGATTCGTGTTTTACTGAATATAGACAAAAATGTTAGATTGAACTGGCCATTTAATTTAGCATGAAATGTTAATCTCGATACTTAACCGGTCGGGCAATTAACGGCTCTCGTAAAAGTAATGTAGCAGAAAAGCCTAGAAATATGATTTCGTCGATTGTTCTTGATAATTGGGGCAAAAGACTATAGGATCAATAAAATTGTATGCTTAACCACCTAAGATCACATTATCCATCGAAATGTAGGTTTAATGACTTATAATTCTAAAAGTACTTGCAAAGATGTTGAATAGAAGATAAATCGCGTCCAAAAGCACAAGGTAATATGTAGTGACTCCGTGGTCACAAGTGTCAAGTAAACTCTTTTAGGGCTGAAACATGATTAAATCCCCGCTTTTATTATTATTTTTTAAACCAAAATCCATCGATGATTATCAACTTATTTTTGTTACCTTTTCATTACATTTGGAAAACAATTTATTTCTAAAACTAAATTCCACAACAATCGATTCGGATTCCATACTTGAAATAATTTTATTGAAACAAATTAAACACTTACATTTTGGTCATCAGATTAAAAAACATAATGTAGCATAAATAATATGAAATAATAAATTTGGTAACTAAAAACTAAAAAAGAAAAAGAAAAAACCTTCAAATGCATTTTATTTATCTATAGATGAACTAATATTTGTCATAGTATAGTATAAAGACTAATTATTTGAGCCTTGCAAAAAAATGATAAATTATTTGAGAAATTTTCATTATTATAAGACAAAACATTTGAGAATCTTTGATGGAGGTGTTATTTACTCAATTACCAATAATGTGCTTTTAAATCTCATGGATATTTTTTTTTTTTATTATGAAGCAATCTCATGTAATTGGATTCTCCCCATGTGAAAATTGGAGATCTACCTCCACTTAGTTAAATGAGTTTTTTTTGGATTCTTCCTAAATCATAGGATATTGTCCATTTTTGGGCATAATCTACATAAATTTAATTCATTTTCAAGTTAATGAAGATATTGGCCTATGGTGTTGGTTTTATACACAAATTGATGCTAAAAATGACTGATCTTTTCATCACTTGAAACATTTTTTTTAATTGGTTAATGTAGATTGACTAATTAATTAGGAGACAATACTTAAAAGCATCTCGTACTACGCCCATCTTTTTGCAACTCACCTTAACTACACACAAACAGAAAAAACTCCAAATTATTAAAAGAAGAAAAAAAAAAAGTTTGTCACATGATAAGTTGTGATTGAACAACTGGATAGCTCGAAATGCACCTAAATTTTTTTTGTTCTACCTCTTCAACTTAATGACATAATGGTCTAAATCAATATATCTTCAACTTTCAACTAATGAGGGTTATTGTTCATTTTTCTTTTTTCTTCAATTCTTTTTTAGTAAAGGTGTTTAATTAATGTGGGGGTGATGATCGAACATTTTGACCTATTGATCTTACCCTGGGTTATCTAGGCGATGCGCTCACTCGTTGAGTCAAGTGGTTGGTTTGATAATTTGTTTATCTCTCACTGAGAGATTAACGAGTCTCACTCTCACCTAAACAATTATTTACTCATCGACCTATTCTTCGTGGCTTCTTAGATCCATATATAGATACGACAAAATTCTCCACATAGACCATCTATTTTTTGTATGGGGTGACAAAAATTGACCCATCCCACTCACAAGTCACAATTTCTCAAATTGGGGAACGAGTGAGAATGGAACTTGGAAGGGTGCATATTCGACTCCACCCACTCTATTATCATACACCAATGTTTTTTTTGCAAATAATATTTTTGCATGGCAGATCTTAAATGAGATTTTTTCACCAACCAAGTTGGATTGAGTTGTGTCATAAAGGTGACAAAAACTATATCTACAAAGTAACATTTTTTTTTTTCTTTTTAAAAGTGTAATATTTACATTAAAGAAAAAATAGCATAATTAGACGTTTTTTAATATGGTAATTTATAAAATTATTTATAAAAATATAGTAAAATGTCAACTATTTATACAAATATAAATGTTTTCAATCAAGCACACACATGGTCGTGTCCATCCATGGCCAACGCACACATCATCTTTTTGAAAAAATGATGTGTGTCCACCCAACACACATTATCTTTTCAAAGACAATGTACATCCACAAAAATAACAATACATGATCTTTTGAGCAGTGATATATTTCTATTCATATATGCAAAAAATTCGAAAAATGTATGACTAAATTCGAAAAATGTATGACTGGAAAGAACCCAGAGAACTTCAATTTGATACCTGATTTTACAATTTTTGGAGTTGTATATTGAAACATAAAGATTGTCGAAGTTGTACTATAATTTTGTACTATACATTTTTCAAACTTTTTTTTTTATATATATGAGTAAAAATATGTCGATTTTGCATTCAAAAGACCATTTGCCTGAATGCATTGTGTTGGCGATGTTTACTTAAAATAACTATATTTTTATGAATAATGTTTACTTAAAACCGAGCATAACTCAATTGGCATAAGGTTGTGCTCATGACTATGAGGTCATGGGTTCAACCCTCGCTTTAATTAAAATACTGTTGCAAAAAAAAATAGTTTCAAAGTGAAACATTAAATATATTGGGGACTGTGGTCTCTTCTCGCCTCTAGGTTAAAAAAAATCAAACTTAATAATAATAATAATAATAATAATAATAATAATAATAAAGGAATAGAAAAAATAAATTGGGTGGTTTGATTTCATTGTTAAATTCTGACAAAATGTTATTTGAAATTGGGAATCCCATCAAAGAGAGGAGGATAAGGTCCTTTTAACGAGGAATGGAATGGTCACACCCACCAGCTATTTATTTATCTATTTTTAAGGACTATAGAAAAATCAATTTTTTTTATTTTAATAGAGGAGATATAATTCATAACTTTTCAAAAGTTGGTTACACGTGGCGTGCCATGGAATAAAAAATAAAAAATACTAGAAAAATCATGAGAATGCGTTTGTATATTTATTTTCAAACTATTTAAAAAAATAACAAAAAAGATAAAAACAACAAAAATGTTATTTCACCTTTTTTTTTTCTTTTCTTTTTTTTTTTCATTTTTAAAATTATGAAAATACGAAATATATCTCTAAAAAAATAAAAATAAGAGGTAATTGCGAAAAATTGATCCATCTCGTAACGAAAAGAAACTCTAAAAATGTAAATAAGAAATAATTAGATATATATTTTTATTTTTTTTATATAAAATATATTTTATCAATCACAATTTTTTTTTTTTTTTTTTATTTCTCAAATTTACAACCAAACACAATTTTCAAAATTTGAATTTAAATTTAAAGTTTTTAAATTATAATCAAACAAATTTTTAGATATAATAAAAAAAAAAGAATTTATTTTTATTTTCTACTAAATTCTTTGTTTTAGAATATCATTTTCAAATCACCAACCAAACAGGGCCAAACATTTCCCTATTTTTCAATTTCACATGGTATAAAAGTTAAATTGCCAACTTATATCGCTTAAGTGGATCATGCACATACCATCGACAAAAATATCAAATATTCAAAATTTTAATCCTTCATGTTGAACTAAAAACAATATATATATATTTTTTGTAGTTATACTTTAAAAGAAGTTAAAGGGATTATACATTTTAGGGTGTTCAAATTATCGTTTCCTCGCCGTCAAATTAAAAAGAAGAAAAAACAAATCTCCAAAACCAACATTATTGATAGACTCCAAGTTAGATTAGCCCTCCAAAAAGAAAAAAAAAAAAAAAAAATTAGCCCTATCAATTTCTGTACTTTACAAATAAAACAATGCCTAAAAATTGAACTCTAATTAATGGTAACTAATATGATTTGTAATACACAATAATGATATAGATATTTGGTAAGCTTCAATAATTTAATCTATTAAATTTCATAGAAAATAATGAAACTAAATTATAATTAGGGCTAATTTGTAATTTATCTTTTTTTATTTTTTTAGGGCTAGTTGCACAAATAGCAATCAGCCCCAAACTAATTGCAAATTTAGCAAACTTTAAAATGTTTTGCAAATATGGCAAAACAACCCGTTTCTATCACTGATAGACTTTATTATATCACTGATAGACTTCTATCAGTGATAGACTATTATCTCTGATAGACTATTATCACTGACAAAAATCTATAAAAAGCTGAGGTGATCAGCGATAGACTTCTATCAGTCATAAGATATCAGCGATAGAAATTGCTATATCCGCAAAAATTTTAAAAACATGCTATATTTGCAAACAATAAGTCTTAAATTGTCATTTACTACACTTTTCCATTTTTTTATTACAAATTTGTAATTTAATTAATTTGATTGAAAAAAAGACAAAATATACACGAAAAAAAAAATAGAGGCAAAATAAACTAATTTAGATTTAAATGCGATTATTTAATATGGAAATCAGAAAAAGGAAAAAAATGTCAGGGGTGCGTAGGATATCAAAATTAAAAACTATATATAGCCTAACATGCGCTAGCTAAAGTGTCGCTTTACACGTTCATATCCCATGTGCATTGTCGACTTGTCGGCCGGATGAAGAAAAATAAAAATAAAAAATAGATAATTTAATTTAATTTAATGACAAATTATTATTATTTGCCGAAAATAAATTCAATTAAAACTGGCACGTGGCATTATTGCGGAGAGGTTGGGTGGGAAACGGCACAACAAAGATTTCCTTTAATTAAAGACTAATTTAATGCTCATTGAAAAAAAAAAAAAAAAAAAAAAACTAATTTGATGCTAATGGGCTAATTGGGGGCCCATTTCCCATGTGCACTCAGGCCCACTTACTCAATCACTTTTGTAATTATTTTTTTTTATTTTTTTTTTTTCCTTTTCATGTAGGGGTGGAGATTAAACCTAAAACCTCATGGTCACTAAGCGATACATCATGTCGTTGTTGAGCTATGCTCTTGTTGGCATTGGATTCACATTATCATTGTAATTTTTTTTTTCATGGGTAATTATAGGTTTATATTGGTAGAGTGTTTTGAAATTCTCGATCAACAATTTTTTAAATTGTGGAACCTAATCATTAATAGACTTGGTTAAAGTAAAGATGAAGACATCAAAAATTTAAAAGTTGACACTCACTACGTTGCAAACATATGTCTAGTGAGGAGTTACGTTTCTCACATGGAGCAATGTAAAGTAGCTCTATGACCCAGTGCAAGTTAGATGAATTCTTTTAAGGAGCGTTTGGCGTGCTGTTTTGGGTTTAGAACTCTGAGAATTAAAGCACTGGGTTTTTTTTAAGAGTTATGAACCCTGGAAATAAAAAAAGTAGTGTTTGGAGTGCAGGGAAGCCTGTGAATCATAAGTCAGTGTTTCAGGTGCATTGTTCTGAAACTCAGGTTTGGACAATTGTTTTATTTTTTTTTTCTTTTGCTACTTCGTTTTTTTTTTCTTCTTCTTATTTTCTAGTGAATGTTTTGTGAATTGTATAACTTTTTATGTAACATGTCTCTTTTTTGGAGACGTTTGAATAAAAGATTCAATTTATGTTATAGTCTAAGAATAAAAAAATTATTTTCAACAATCAAAACATTGCTTACCATTAACAAACAGAAAAACATAACACATCTTAATCCGTTTGTTTTTTTTTTTTTAAAAAAAAAAACATATTTAGATAAGGAATTAAAAAAAAATGAAAAAGCCAAATGGAAGAAAATAAGAATGAAACAACAACCTACTATTGTATTTTGATAAAATTTCTCAAGTATGTGTCCGTCTAAATACAAATTGAAGTTTATAATTTCAAACATTACATAACGTTAAGCTTCACATGAATTATAAAACGAAGAAGAAATTTTAAAAATTAGAAATTTTTAAAAAATTATAATTTTGTAATTAGAAGAAAATCACATTTTATTTTGAAATAACACTATGATTGAATATTGTTAATCATTATTATTTTTTTAATTTTAATTTGTTAACTTAAAAATTAAATGTTATTTTTTAAAATATTAATATGAGTAAATCACCTAAAACTTAATATATATATATATATATATATATTTATATATATATATATATATTTACCTTACAACTGGAAAATTAAACCTATTTTAAGCTATTCTTAATTAGATTAAATATAGATGAATGAAAAAAATAATTTTATTTAGATAAATATAATTAGAAAATTATATAATTATAATTTGAGAGGGTGAAATCTATTATAATTATAAAAAAAAAATTTAAAACAGAATTTAGGATCCACTATAATTTTAAGACAAATTGGAAGAAAATAGTGGGACTCAGTATGAGAAAAAATAGGAAGATAAATATTGGATCTACCATAATTATGAAAAAAGTGGGAATAGAAATGGTGAACCCCACCAATATACCGTAATTTTAAGAAAAATCATGAGTTTGAGAGAAGTAATTCATGAATTTGGCTTTCGAAATTCGGAGTACCCAATTCTTTGCCCCAAATTTGGTTTTGGGTTTAAAATTTAAAATCATTCTCCAAACGCCCTCTTAGTATAGGAAGAACTTGCGTATCTTTGTGTTGTAGCCCAAACACAATTCTACCTCTTGTCGTCAAGACATACATATGTCTGCTGAGCTATGCTTGTATGTCTGTTGAGCTATGCTTTGTTTTTTTTAGTACATTGGAGGTGGGGAATTCGAACCACAGACCTCTTGGTCGTCAAGACATACATATGCTCGCTTTGGTGCGCAAGCACAATACTCGACTTATAGATATGGTTTTTTTTTCTTTCTCTTTTTTCTTTTCACAATCATTTTGGGTCTTTCTCTACTTCCAATGGCAAGTAATGATTTTTATGTTCCATGTCAAAAATAATAACAATAATAATTTTTGTTTTCCACCCATATTATTCTACTTTTCCCAATATCAATATCAACCTTGTAGTTTACTCTCAATTTTATAATTAAAAGTGAAACTAGTTTAATGACATGATGTATCTGGTGACTAATAAGGTCTTAGGTTCAATCTCCAACCTCAAAAAATTTTTTTTTTTTAAAAAAAAAAAATCTATAATTAAAAATAACTCTACTCAACTTTACAAAAATAAAAAATTTATTAATACTTATATGTAGATCCCTCATTTTTCCACTTAGTTTTTACCCAATGCAAAAAGTTAAAAAAGACCAATGCCAAATGATACAAAATCAGAAATTTGTAGCTTAACATACAAAATGACCAAACGAGCTAATGTATTTTTTTTGCAAATGTATTTAATTAATACGATGATTGAACTCATGTTCTCATAGTTAATGACACAATCTTATGTCAATTGAGCTATGCTCGATTTGACAGATGACTCTTGTTATTGAAAGAAAGTTAACAAATTTAATATATGAAAAATAAATTTATTGTTAGTTTTAATTTGTTCATTCAAAGATATTGAAAGTATAATTTATAAAATTAACATATGAAAGCGGTTAAATTTGTTGTAACTTATTTTTTTGGATGAGTTAGGTAAGTTTTGAGTTTTGCAAGTAATTGAGAATTCCTTGATTAAGTTGAATTTGTGGTTTGTTTTAATGTTATTTTATTTTATTTTGAGAGTTGCTGAGTTGTTTTTCTATAAATAACAACTTGTTTTCTTCTGCACCATCCCATTTTTTAAGATGTCTCATCTACTTCTTCTTTTGTTATTGAGTTGAATTGAGAATAAGTATTCAAGAGTTTTGTCAGATTCGTGTAGTTCGAGGACGTTGTTGTTCTACTGCCTACTGGAGTTAGTCTATCCTGCTAAGACAATCGTTGTAGTCTGCTAACAGTCTGTGCAAAGAGAATAATTGTCTTCAAGTCAACGCTATTGAAGCATGCCTCAACTACCAATCTTTTAATTCCTTTATTCAGGTTTCGTTCGTTTGACGTTGTTGTTGTTATCGATATGATCAACTAAAACCATTGAAGCTCGTCGTTTGATATTTTTTTTTTTTACTTTTAGTATTTTTTTTTTATTATATACAATTTGTAGCTATATTTATTCTCGAATTGGTTGTAGTTAGTTGCACTGTAATCTATTTGTTAGTGTGCAACAATTTCTATATTCAACGTATTTCCAACACTCATTTTCTTGAGGTCGGAGGTTCGACCTCCATTCCATAATTATTGAACTTAAAAAAAATAAAGACGATCTCCAATTTATTTTCAATTTCAACATTTAGAAAATAAACTAAAAGGAGAAATAAAAGAAAGACGAGAAGAAAAAAACAAAAAAAAATATTGTTTTAAAAATTAAATATCCAAAACAAACCATATTTTTCTATTTCCTTCTTCCCATCCTCACATTTTTCCTCTCCAAAATATTTAACTAATTTTAAAACTAATCTAAAAAGTGAATTTTCAATTTTGGGTTTAATAGGTATAGAAGTTTAAGGTTTATAATAAGTTAACTTTAATATCTAGGATTTGGGTCTTTTTGATTTTGTATCCAATCAATTTCATTCTTCCATCTTAAAATTGTATTGTTTTTAAAAATTTAAATTTAAATTTAAAGATGGTCAGATTTTTTATTTGAATTGAAATGCATTTTTATGAAATATAATAATAATTTTACTTTAACCCTTCTCTATTTTAAAACTTTATTTCATTCGATCACTTAAATTATAGAATATAGTAGGATGATATTTTTGTCTACTTGATGTATAGATTTACTTACAAAATTTAAGAACATTTTCACAAAATGAGGTGGTTTAGATATTTTCACACTCTCTCTCTTTAGAAATATAGGTTTGATTGATTGGCCCACCAAACTTTGTCTAGACCTATTACATAGCCTATATTAATATTGGGCTATTCTTTTGGCCCAACAATCAACTTAAACTTGTTGCAAGATAGGCCCATCAAATAAAGTGAAATATATAGTAGTTAATTATGTAACTTATTTTTTGGGTCTTAGTTATGTAACTAAACATTAATGGGAGTAGCCATGAACATTCTAATCTTAAAAAAAAAAACATTAGTGGAAGTAATATTGTAATAGTAGTAAAAAAAAAGAAAGTTGGCTTCTAATATTAATGACAAAAATTGTTGACCACATCATCTTAAATTAGTTTTTTACTATATTAACACGTGAATTAACATATTATCGCCAACATTAGAGATGTCCATTTGTCCCGATCCCGTCCCGCCTCGCTTCGAATGGGACGGAGAATCTCCGATTACACGGAGAATGGGGCAGGGAGCGAGAATTTTTTTTTGCCCCGTTAGCTAAACGGAGCGGGGACGGGTAATAGCATACCCGCCCCGCCCCGTATACTTTTATATATATACATATATACATTAATCAAAAAATTAACTACACACTTCTTTTTTTATCTAAAAAATACACATATTATCAATAAAGTTCCAAAAAAAACACACATCTTACAAATAAAATTTATGAAATTAAATATATAAAATATTAATCAACTTAACAAATAACAAAACTTAAAAAAATGGATAAGAATAAATTAAAAAAAAAGTCGCGAGGAAAATTACCCGCGGGGAATACCCGTTACCTGCAAATTCTCCGCGGAAAATACTCGCTCCGTCCCCGCAAAATTAAATGGAGAATTTCGCGAGAACGGGTAATGAAATGGGGGACGGGGGCGGGAAGGCATTACCCGGCCCCGCTCCATGGACATCTCTAGCCAACATGATGTAACGACTAGAGACTAAGAGGTCCTAAATTTGATCACCCATCTCCATATGTGATTAAAAAAAAAAAATTAATATATTGTCTATATCAATATGACAATTTTCATTACATTTAACAGCTTTCATTAATGTTATATATATATAAATCATCTCATTCACAATTAAAAAAATATAATAATAAACAAAAGTATAAAATTGAATTAAATACCTATTCAATACCTATACCAGTGGTTTTAAATTTTGCTAAATTTACCATATTTTAAGTCTAATTGATGTTTATGGAACCAACTCTTTTTTTTTCTTCTTGTTTCTAAAACATATTTTTCAAAGAGAAAAAAATTTAAAAAATAACAATTCTGAAAAGTGAATAAGAATGGGCCTAGCAGGATACCCGGTTTCATCGAAACCCGAGCCAGTCGGATCCAAACCCGAATCTCATGACTCAGAGGTAGTCGTTGCCGACCCGAAAAAAAGAGCGCCCAAATTCAAATTCAAATTCAAAATCTTGAATCGAACCCTCAATTTCTACAAATCTCCTTTCTCTCTCTCTCTCAGTTCTCCATCGAGAATCTTTCAGACACCATCTCTGTGTCTTTTCTCTCTTTCTCTCTCAACAAATCGTATTCCGATCGATCGCCATGGCCATCGAGAAGAAGCGACCACTGCAGAACAGCACCGCCGTCAATGTCGACTCCAATCCGGCAGAGGCGAAGAAAACAATCGAAGAAATGTACCAGAAGAAGACTCAGCTCGAGCACATCCTCCTCCGACCCGATACCTATGTTGGATCAATCGAAAAGCACACCCAAAACCTCTGGGTTTACGAGGACGACAAGATGGTCCACCGATCGGTGACTTACGTTCCTGGTCTCTACAAGATCTTTGATGAAATCTTGGTTAATGCTGCAGATAATAAGCAGAGAGACCTCTCGATGGACTCGCTTAAGGTCGTGATTGATGTTGAACAGAACTGTATCAGTGTGTTTAACAATGGAGATGGTGTTCCTGTTGAGGTTCATCAGGAAGAGAAGGTTTATGTTCCTGAGTTGATCTTTGGACATCTGTTGACTAGTAGTAATTATGATGATAATGTGAAGAAAACCACTGGTGGACGTAATGGCTACGGTGCCAAACTTACCAATATATTTTCGACGGAGTTTGTCATCGAGACGGCTGATGGAAAACGCCTGAAGATGTATAAGCAGGTATGATCTGTGCAATTTTTTTTGTCGCGATCATTTAGTTTTGCGGATTTGTACACTGATTTGGTGAGTTTATGTATTGACTTATGTTCAAATTTGAGAAATGGCCTGGATATTGTGTTTGAGAAGGAAATGAATAGCATCTTGTTCAACTAATATATTGTTTGCTCTGTTGCTTGTGCATTTCTGGAATTATGCAATGTCTTTGGGAAGAAAACAATCGAAGATGCTATAAACTTCTTTAGTTTTTCAAATATTGTTTGCAATCATCCTGTTTATGCAGTCATTTCCTATGTTTATGCAGTCATCTCCTATAAGAAACAACTTTCGAAGTTCTTTTAGGTTAGCTTGTTTGCAGTAGAATGATCATCATTAGACTAACTTGAATATATACAATCCGAACTTCTTGGAAATAACCAGCATTTTTATTTTGTACATGGAAGGTATTCACTGATAACATGGGGAAGAAATCTGAGCCGATCATAACAAAGTGTAAGGCGAGTGATAACTGGACCAAGGTGACTTTTAAGCCAGACTTGGCAAAGTTTAACATGACTCATCTTGAAGATGATGTTGTTGGACTGATGAAAAAAAGAGTGTTGGATTTGGCCGGATGCCTTGGAAAAACTGTGAAGGTTGAGCTGAATGGACAAAGGGTTCCCGTTAAATCATTTCAAGATTATGTAGATCTCTACCTCAAATCGGCATCCCCATTCTCCACGGAACCTCCAAAAAGGTAGACTTGTTATAATTTCTGCTTGCAAAATTTAACGTTTATCTTATGTATTACGGATTTGGCATAAGGGTTTATGAATTCTTTTAGGTATCATGTTAAGCCTAATGAGAGATGGGAAATCGTGGTGACCTTAAGTGAGGGGCAGTTCCAACAGGTATCTTATCTTTTGAATTGATGGTGATACTACAATTAACAATGGATATTGCAAGTTCTTACGTTGGTAATTTGTGTTATGTTAAACAGGTCAGCTTTGTGAATGGAATTGCAACTATAAAGGGTGGGACTCATGTTGATTACATTACTAATCAGATAGCAAATTATGTAATGAATATTGTAAATAAGAAGAACAAGAATGCAAATGTGAAGGCCCACAACGTGAAGAATTACTTGTGGGTTTTTATCAACGCTCTCATTGATAATCCTGCCTTCGACTCCCAAACCAAGGAAACTTTGACAATTCGTCAAAGCAGTTTCGGTTCTGGATGCGAACTTACGCCAGAGTTTTTGAAGAATGGTCTGTACACATAAACCATCAAAATTCTACATAAATGCTGGTTTATTATTTCAATTGTAAAATACTGATTATGTAAATGTTACAATCCAGTGGCTGCAAAATCTGGAATTATGGATAGCGTTCTCTCGTGGGTTAATTTCAAGCAAAGCAAGGACCTGAAAAAAACTGATGGAGCAAAAACAGAAAAGATTAGTGGAATCGAAAAGTTGGAAGATGCCAATTGCGCTGGAGGGAAAAACTCGGAAAAATGTACCTTGATTTTGACAGAAGGAGATTCAGCCAAGGCCCTTGCGGTAAGTTTCCATTTTTCATTTGCAGATGGTGACGTCCTTGCTCTCTCTCTAAATGACTCGTACTAACTTAATTGTTGTCTCATAGATGGCCGGGCTCGGTGTAGTGGGACGAGATTTCTATGGCGTTTTCCCACTGAGAGGTAAATTGCTCAATGTGAGGGAAGCTAATAGCAAACAGATCACAGAGAATAAAGAAATTCAGTACATCAAGCAAATTCTTGGACTTCAGCAAGGGAAGGAATACAACAATGCTAAGCCTTTGAGATATGGTCATTTGATGATTATGACCGATCAGGTCTGATGACTTGTGGAATTTTATGTTCATTTATGTTTTCACTTGTGTGCTATTTTTAATTGTTTATGTACAACAAGTGGTAAACATCATTGCCTAACACAGGATCATGATGGTTCGCATATTAAAGGACTATTGATCAACTTTATTCATTCTTTCTGGCCTTCTCTCCTAAGAGTGCCGTCTTTCTTGGTTGAGTTCATAACGCCTATTGTCAAGGTTGGTATGCTTCGTTAATTAGTCCTTATTCTTTAGTAAGTTTGCTAGAAGGTACGGCTTCTCACATTCTTTTGACCTCTGCAGGCTACTCATAGGAATGGAACTGTTTTACCATTCTATACCATGCCCGAGTACGAGTCTTGGAGAGAAAACTTGAGGGGCAATGCAAGTGGCTGGTCAATCAAGTACTATAAGGTCGGTCTTCTAAGACTTTAAATATAGTAACGTCAATGTGTAAGTTGTACTTCTTCGAATTCTATGTGAAAGATATAAATGTGTCAAAGCATTAATTTGTTATCTTAATTGGGCAGGGGTTGGGAACAAGCACATCAAAAGAAGGAAGAGAGTACTTTGAACAGCTGACCAAGCACAAAAAAGATTTTATTTGGCAAGATGACCATGATGGAGAGGCCATTGAACTTGCTTTCAGTAAGAAGAAGATTGAAGAGAGGAAGAATTGGCTCCGTCAATTCGAGGTAAGAAGTTTAATTAGTTAGCCCATGTTTTTTTTTTTTGCTTTTGCAAGGAGTTCTTATTGTGTTACTAATGTCCCTCTCTTCTGTAACGTTTGCAGCCTGGTACCCATTTAGACCAGACACAAAAATTGATAAAATACAGTGAGTTCGTCAACAAGGAACTTATATTATTTTCAATGGCTGATTTACAAAGGTCTATTCCCTCAATGGTTGATGGCCTCAAGCCTGGCCAGAGGAAGATCCTTTTCTGTTCTTTCAAGAGGAACTTTATCAAAGAAGCAAAAGTTTCTCAATTTTCCGGTTACGTATCCGAGCACTCTGCTTATCATCATGGTGAGCAGAGTCTTGCTAGCACCATTATTGGAATGGCACAAGACTTTGTCGGCAGCAACAACATCAATCTTCTTCTGCCAAATGGACAGTTTGGCACCCGAAACCATGTAGATAACTTCCTCATTTCTTTTAACTTTTATGAACTCTCATATTTATTTCTATTGTCATTGATTTATTTTGAAAATTTTCTCCAGGGAGGTAAAGATCATGCAAGTTCTAGGTACATTTACACTAAGCTTTCAAATGTTACACGGTTCCTATTCCCGAAAGACGATGACAAGCTTCTTAACTACTTGAATGAAGACGGCCAGTCGATTGAACCAACCTGGTAAATTGTTTTGTGTTCCCTCTTCCTTTTTGCTGCCCCACTACAATGCACTTTCCCTTTTTAAGAAAAATAAATTTGCTCAAGGCTTGGCGTTGTCATTTCAATTTTTTTCTTTTTGTGCTTTTTAGGTATATGCCTATAATACCAACGGTTCTTGTCAACGGAAGTGAAGGAATTGGAACTGGGTGGAGTTCGTACATTCCAAATTATAGTCCTAGAGATGTCATTACAAATGTAAGACGCATGTTGGGTGGTGAAACAATGTTGCCAATGGATCCTTGGTATAGAGGCTTTTCAGGAACTATAGAGAAAACTGCCACTAAAGAAGGAGGTGCTAGTTACACTGTTAGTGGAATTCTCGAGGAAGTCAGCGATACGATGTTGAGAATAATTGAACTGCCAGTCCGCCGATGGACTAATGATTATAAGGAATTCCTTGATTCTGTCACGAGAGTTGCATCCAAGAATGACAAAGACAAAGAAAAAGCAGCGAAGGAACCTTTTGTTGAGGTAGAGAACTGATGACAGTAGCTCATTCCTATGTAAAAGCTTCTCTTGCATTTTTCTTTTTCCATTGTGCACTAAGAAAATCTACTTGTCTTGGTATGCAGCAAGCTGATCACCACAGCGATGACAAAGTTGTTTCCATTGATGTTCACTTGACAGAGGAAAACATGATACTGGCCATCCAGGAGGGTTTGAAAAAGAAATTCAAATTAACTACAACTGTCAGCACTAGCAACATGCATCTGTTTGATGCAAATGGCGTGATTAAGAAATATGACACGCCAGAACAAAGTATGTTGTGTTAATTCATTTTGATCAATCCTAATATTATAGGTCCCGTTTGATACCCATTTATTTGAAAAATTGTGCTCGTTTTCACACAACTTTTATACAATGATTTTTTTCAAAACAAAAACATTTTTTTTTAAGTTTTGAAAACTTGGCTGTGATTTTGAAAACATTTGTAAAAAAGTAGATAACCAAACAAAAAAATCCACAGGGGATAGCAGTGTTTGTAAGCCTATTTTTCAAAAATAAAAAACCAAATGGTATCAAATGTGGGTGTTAGAGTCATGTGAACTAACTCAAAATCTAATTATTTTACAGTTCTTGAGGAATTTTTCCCCATTAGACTTGAATTCTATGAGAAAAGAAAGGTGAGTATCTTTGTATTTTATATACTTTTTTAACATCAGGCATTGGCAAACAATGATTTTGACGAAATTGTTCATTTCTTAATGGCAGAGGAATCTTTTGGAAAACCTTGAAATGGACTTGCTCAAACTGGAAAACAAGGTGAGGTTTATCCTTGCTGTTGTGAATGGAGAAATAATAGTAAGCAATAGAAGAAGAGTTGATTTGTTCCACGAGCTTCAAGCGAAAGGCTTCACACCCTTTCCGAAGAAGACGAAATCTGTTGAGCCGGAGGTTGCTGGGGCATCTAATGAAACAGACGAAACAGAGGAGAGTCCGGAAGTAAAGGGGGAGCGAGTTAGTGATTATGAGTATCTACTTGCTATGGCAATCGGAACCTTAACCATCGAGAAGGTTCAGGAGCTATGTAATGAAAGAGACAGGCTCAAAGGGGAAGTGGAAGATTTGAGGAAGGCTACTCCCAAGTCTTTGTGGCTGGAAGATCTTGATTCTCTTGAGAAGGAACTTGATGTAAGAGGAAAAAATCTAATAATTGATTCATATTTCATTTCATTATCAACTACATTTTGCTTAAGATTTTAATTGTAATACAGGAAATGGATAGAAGTGATGTTCAAGCAGAGGAGGTAAGAAGACAACAAAGAATCAAAGCAAATAATGAAGTAAAGCCAAAGATCTCTAGGAATGCACCAAAGGCTCCACGTAATAGTAAGAAAACCAGCAATTCAGAAACTGTCGTGGAAAGTATGGACACAACATCTAGTTCTACAACAACGGAAGTTGGTAAGTTCTTAAATCATCCTTTCCAGAATCTCCATTGTTTGTTTGTTTTTATTTTCTTTGCATATTATTTTAACCTCAATGATTTTTTCACTTCACAGCAAGTAATGTGGTGGTGAAGCCCAAAGGCAAAGCAGCTCCAAGAAAAGCTCCTGCTAAAAAGGTAACTGCTCATTCCATTTTATTTGTTCTTTAAAAACTCCCCCATCAATTATCACTTGGAAATAATGACTTTGTTTTATTATGGAACATCCGCAGGGTAAAGCTGTAGTTGTTGACGATGACGACGATGAAGAAGTGCTCGAGCTTAAAGATCGACTTGCTGCCTACAAAATTGATTCATCTCCTGATAAATCAGAAGGTAAAACAATTATCTCTCATTGTTGAACACTAAACACAAATTACATGTGGGCTAAAAAATTAGCATAGTCATATTAAGTAGGAAGTAAATGACATCACAAAAGTTTGAACGCAAGCCCTTTAACTCAAAAGTTATACCACTTTTAACACCGTAATGTATGGCTAGAAGTGCCTTGATGTCTTTTTAGTACAACAATTGTAGTAATGAAATGAAACTTCATCTCTTCCATTTGCAATGTATGGTTGCTGCTCTTTTGAAATTTTGAGATGCTGGGATTTCTTGTGGATAGAAATGCCTTGATGTCTATTTGAACAGCCTAGTTTTATAGCTTAGTGACTGATTTTGTGATTTACATTTTAAATAAGATAGTTCTTGTTTAGGATGTGAAGAGAAAGTTTCAAGAGTATATGCCACTTTGGAAATGTTCTGTATGTTGGATGCAAACACAGTCCCATATCATTGGTTAGTAGTGGTTAAGATCCTTGAAATAAAAGTTAGGACAACATTTTCATTCGTGGACTTTTATCGGTTGAATCTAAAATCAACACCATACGTGTTTAGGTCCAAAATGGACTATATCATATCCAGAGACCATAGAGACTTGTCTTAATGTTACATGATTGTGATTAGAAATCAAGATCATCTACATTTCAGGGTATGTTTGAGAGTAATTTTAAAATGGTTAAAACCATTTTTATCACGTTCAAAATTTAATCTGGTGATATGTAAATCACGTTTCAAAGTGTAAACTTGTGGTGTATGCCTTGTTTGTTTTGGAAGATCATACAAATTGATGAGCAAGGATCTTACTTCTTTTTCAATTTTCAGGTTCAGCCATGGAAAGTGAAGTGCCACAAGTACAAGCAGCAGCCAAGAAGAAAGAACCCAGCAAGAGAGCACCTGCCAAGAAGAAAACTACTGCAAAGTCTGCTCAGACTTCCGACAACGACGACAGCAACGACGAGGACTTCGAAGTAAAGGAGATAGCAGCCCCTCCGGCAGCCAAGAGGGGAGGAGGAGGAGGAAGAAAGGCAGCTGCAAATGCCAAAACAACCAAGCCCCCTGCAGCAGCCAAGAAGCGAGAGCCGGCGGCGAAGTCGGGACAGAAACTGATAACTCAAATGCTGGAGCCGGCGGAGAAAGTGAGGAAGATGAGAGCATCACCTTTCAACAAGAAAAGTGGGTCTATACTGGGAAGAGTTGGGATAGAAGAAGAAGAAGAAGATGATGATGAAGAAGAAGGTGAGAAGAAGGTGATGAGTTCTGGTTCTTCCGAGACTGAAGAAAGCGCCGGAGTGCCGCCGGCGAGAGGAGGAGGAAGAACACAGAGGGCCAACAGAACTCAGGTGAAATATGTGATTAGTGATTCAGACAGTGATGCAGTTGCTGAGGAGGATGATGAAGAAGATGACGACTTTGATGAAGATTGAAATTGATGTATGTTCTTGTTCTTGGCTCTGTGTGTATTTTGTGTATTTGCATTTAAGCAGTAGAAATTAGGATGCAAAAACTTATGTGTTATGAGGTCACAGCTCAATGAAGATTTAAGTATTTTTGTATGCGGTGCTTTAAATTTTTTAACAATTTAATTTTCATCGTGAAAAATATAAATAAAAAAAAATGACATATGTAAATTAATAAAGGTTAAATGTATTTATAAATAAAAAAAATGAGTAGACATAATAAAAATTAACAGTTAGGGTGCGTTTGGCTTCCCAAATTCTCACACAGAAATCAAAAGTGGTTTTCTGTCAAATCCTCGTCCATTGGCTTGCCTCCTCTACAATATGTGGTTTCTTTTTTATGTTTTTGTGGTGTTTTTTTTTTCTTTTTCATTCTTGATCTCTTCAACAATAACGTGTGAAAAGTTGTCTATGGTTTAAATCTAAGATAGTCGTATTCCTATTGTTCAAATTACTACCATTCGATTTAATGGAGATAACACGTTGGTCTCAAAGGGTGCACTCGAGGATGATCCATCATTCTGTATTTGAGACGCTAAAAACTTCATGGTTATGACTTGGCTGGTAAATTCTATGGTAGAGGAAATAGGTGGTAATTATATATGTTACACAACTCCACGGGAACTATGAAAAAGTGTCACCAAGATGTATTCAGACTTGTGCAATAAATCTCAAGTCTATGAGTTGGAGATCAAGATGCGTGACATTCGATAGGGAAGTGCACTATTACACAATACTTTCACTCTATAAAAATAATTTGGCAATATCGTGGTCTCTTGGAGACGTATGAATGAGAATTAATAGACGACCAAAAGCAACACAAGAGAAAACTATAGAAGAAGATCATATCTACGATTTTCTTGACGGTCTCAATATTGAACTTGATGAAGTTAGAGGTAGAATCCTTGGGAAAACTACTTTTCCAACTGTTAGGGTGTGTTTGGGAAAGCAAGTTGGAGTTGGGTGAACTAGGTTATTATAACTCAGTTTACGTTTGACCCACGGACTATTATAACTCCCGGTCAATAAAGTAACTTTGACTTCAATAGTATTTACTATTCACAACTATTATAACCCACGAACTATTATAACTATCGCCTATATAACTCATTCAACGCCCCAAACGACCCCTTAATGAAATTTTTTCTGAAGTTCGTAGGGAAGAAAGTCGTCGTAATGTTATGCTTGATAAGAAACCTATAGGCTCTATTGTATTGAAAGTTCTCCTTTAGAGATTGAGAATATTTCAACTGCAAATAAAGCCTCTAATCAAACAAACAAGATGTCTGAAAAGCCTCATATTTGGTGCGATTATTGTAACAAACATCGACACACTCATGAAACCTGATGGAAACTTAATGGAAAACCTGCCAATTGAAAAAGTACTAAAGGAGGTGATAAGAGTAACAATGCAAATACTAGTACCTCAAATGCAAATATTGTTACCTCTGATACAAATATTGTTGACTCTGACATCAAAGAGAAACTTGATCACATCCTGAAACTGACGGCTAACTCATCATCTGGTAATCTTAGTGTTTCCTTGGCACAAATATGTAATTATTATTTTGCTCTCTCATGTCTTGATTCATCTTCATGGATTATAGATTATGGAGCTTCTGACCAACACTAGTTCTTCTCGATTATTTGAATAATACTCACTCCCGTACCGCATACATATTGTAATGAAAGATTTCGATTTTCTGGTAGTAGCTTCACTTCCATTGCGGGAAAATGAAATATTCATTTTTGAATGGCTATATTACTTTACATTTGGTCATTCATGCACCAAAATTAGCTCGCAATTTGTTATTTGTCTGTAAAATCTCTAAAGATGCTAACTGTCATATTACCTTTTTTTGACTCACGGTATATTTTAGGATCAAGACTCGGGAGAAATGATTGCACGTTCTAAGATGCTTGAGGGTCTGTACTCTGTACTACTTTGAGAAATTTCCGACTAGTCATAAAAAAGTTCAGGGCTTTAGTAATGTTAGTTCTCATTCTGTCTTTGAGATCCTAGGTTAGGGCATCCTAGTTTTTTCTACTTGAAATATTTGTACCCAAACTTATTTAAAGGAATTGATTGTTCTATTTTTAATTGTGAAAGTTGGCTAAAAACCATCATTCCACATGGACTTCAAAACCTTTTTACTTTTGAGGTCCTTCTAAAATTTTAACTCATAGTGGAAAACGTTGGTTTGTTACTTTTACTGACGATCACACTCGTTACATGGATATACTTCTTTGAAAAAAAAGTGTGAAGTGAAAGAACTTTTTATTAGTTTTTACCATATGATCGACTCATTTTCAAACTAAAATCAACATCCTTCATTTTGATAATGAAGCTGAATATTTAAACGAGTTTTTTAAAGATAAAGGAACTTTTTCACCAATTTACTTATCGATGAAATTTCGCTACCCATGATAGGCTTTTTGGCCTCTTCTTTTGTAGGGGTCTCTTGCTTTTCTCGGCTTAGTTCTTGTTGCTATCCCCGAATGGCCAAATGTATTTTGACAGTTGTCAGATGAGCTCGCAGTTTATTCGTCTATGTGGCATCGCGGTTGACTTTTCTAACATAAGTTGATCCCTTCGGGGTTGATGGTGTAGCTTTTTCATGTGGTCTCATAGACAATCAGTCAGTTGGATCCCTTCGGAGTCGACTGATTTTTGTACGCCTCGGGTGGTTGTTCATCTCGTCGAATCTTCTCGTCTCACGACTGATCCGTATGGGATCAGGTGTATGTCGTCAGGTCAATTTTATAATGCTTGGTCGACCCCTCATGTGGTGGTCTTAAGTTGTTTGACCAACGACTGACTAGTTGCTTCTTCCGTCCGCTTGGTTGACCCTTTTGTCGCGTGGTCTTGACGGGGTCGGCAGTTCCTCGTGAAGGGGTCATTTCTTTCGGTTCTTCTCAAGGGGGTTACCCTCTTTCGGTTCCTCCCGAGGGGGTTACCTTTTGTTAGTTTTTGTATGTCCTCGGTGATCGTTCGTCTGGGACAGTCGTTCTTTCAAGTGCTGTCGCTTTTCGTTCCCTTCCAACTGCGAGCTTCTTTCCTTCAATGACGAGTTTTTTTTTTATTCTTATTTAGTAATGATTTTTAATTTGGATATTGTGTAAAAAAATAAAAAAAAAAAAATAAAAAAAAAAATAATAATAATAATAATAATAATAATAAAATAAAAATTGATGTAATAAATTATAAACATTATTATCTAATTAAGAATTAAAATTTGTGAATTAGTTAACATAATTTCTTTTTGGTTATATATATATATTTTGATCATCTAGCAATTTAGTTTGGATATTTATATGATATAATTTTGAGCCTGTTTGAATTTGTGTGATTTATTTGTAGAAAGATGTTGGATTAAATTATTATTTGTTTCATAACATTTTGATTTTATTTTTTATTTTTATAAAAAATACTACTTTCAACTATATATTTCTTTGTTGACTATCGATTTCAAAATCTAAGCCAATTCATTGAAAAATCCAAAAAAAACTTACTTGCAAAAGTTGCCAATTCCCAACTTATTTTTGTCTGACAAAAGAAAAATAAAAAATATCCATTCCATTCCATTTCCCAATTTATATTGAATTCAATCCATCCCCACAAAAATATCTTCAAACCCCATTTTCTTCCAAGTCGCAGCGATTATTTCTCCTTCCATTTCCATGGCAGCCCTCTCCGCCGGCCACCGGCATTTCTTTGGCGCCGAGCAGTTCAGAAACAGAACCATCAGCCCCAGATCGACCGCACTCCTCTGCTGCCATAACCAAGATCCTCCCGATCCTTCAGAAGAAAAACCTAAGAAAGGGCAAGAAAGAAAACAGATGATTGCAGGTTTTGTTCAGAGATTTGAGAAGTTGGGAATGAAATTGAAGGAGAATTTGAGTCCTCAGAGAAAAGGGGATTGGAAGGATTTGACATTGATGAGCCTTTCATTTGCTGTTTATGTGTATATTTCTCAGAAGATTGTTTGTGCTTATTTTGTTTGGATGTCAATGCCAAAGCAACAACTATGGTAGAACATGATGAATTTCAAACTGGGGATTTATTTGATCTCTTTGTTGTGGTTGTATGACTATAATTGGTGTTTTGTTGTGTGAAATTGTGTATGATAAGTTTGGAAATTTGTAGAAATTAGATAATTGAGATCATTTTAGTTGTTTATAATGTTATTTGGTCAAATGATCTCTGTCTTTATTAGATTGAGGTTTACTCTATGTTCTTGAAATAGAAATGTAATTTGGGCAAACTTATAAGCTCCAAAGTAGATGATCACTATAGCAGTTATCGACCTAAACATAACTCAATCAGTATAAAACATAAAACATTACCGACCAAGAGGTTCGAATCTTCGACTCCATTGTTAAAAGAAAAAAATAATAATTATTGTTCAACTTTTAAGACACATTCAAACAGATTTGTTAAGAAGAGAGAAGTTATTGCTTTGTTTCAAATGTTCAACTCAGCCATTGCAAACCTTGTGTTAACAACTAATGTTTGACACTGAGGTGAAAATTCAAGACCAGAAGAGAAACAGAAAGAATTAGCTCAGGGCTTAGTTTTCTAACATCATATGCAGTTCTCAACCCAGTTCTTAAAAAGCTATATAACTAGTCAGCATGGTGTTTTTCGCGCTTGGAGAGACGGTAGAAAAGCGATATCAACCATCGCCAAATAAGGATTAGCTGAGTAACGATTATGCCATGCTTCGGTTTTTGCTCGGGTCTGGGACCAAAAATTCCCTTGTAGATTTCCTTTTGCTTTTGATAAACAGCCTTGTCATGTTCAGCAAGCAATTTTAGCTCCCTTGCGATTGCCTTGTCTTCGGGTGCATACTTGCGTGCTTTTAGTAAGTCTTCCCGAGCTGCATCGGTTTGCCCGAGTTCCGATCTAGCCTTACCCCGTCTGAACAAGGCCTTCACATTGTTTTCATCCTCTGCCAATACCTGTCAGACATTAAGCCGCTTGAAACTTTTAGCACTCACATACGTCACAAAATCAGAAAAGAGGCACATTTACCTCAGAGTTAAGTTTGTGTTTGTGAAACTTAGAGATAAGAAGTCGAGCTAATAATTGGTACATCGTCATCAAAACGAGTTTGCTAGTTCCACGAACTACATGAACTCAAACTTTGCTAATTGTTCCCAATCATAAACTCACAAACCAAACACAAGTTACACGTTCAATCTTCTACAAACCTATTTCTTAGCAGAATCCAAACTAGAGGTTTCTCAATTCCAAGTTTCATAAACTCAAGCTTATACGAACCATAAGCCAGAAATCCCGAAATAGTTTTAATATTGGAGAAGAAAACAACTTGTAATTCACATTAACATGTGCATGTGTTTACAGAGATATGAGAGAAATCTATCAAAGTTGATCGAGTTATCATCCTCCCGCTCTCTTTCCATATTTCAAAATTGGGAACTTCCATCTTATCTTACTACATTTAACGGCTAGAAAGCTCATGCAATATTAAATATCTGAATGGCATTCTTCTAAAAAAAATAAAATATCTGAATGACATTATGAACTCCTGACCTTTTACTTGAGCTATCAGCTATCTTTGAAGAAGTTGTGATGAATCAAAAAGTTACAGAACACAAGAAACAATTTCACTTCGCCTACAAAGTGTCATATCTTACCATGCTACATTGTGCGATGGCTTCTTCGAAGCGCTTGAGCTTTATGAGACACGCTGACATGTTAAGATGACATGGATTCTTAACAGCCAAAGCCATATCACGGTACTTCCCGAACAACTGGAACATGAAATCATCACCCATATATGCTATGGCCTAAAAGAAACCATCAAGAAACTTGTCAAGAAGATGAGACTTAACCTCTGGAATTTATGCAACTTGAAATTTAGAGAATAGAAGTAAAAAAAGAGAAGCATGTAACCATTTCATACTGTTGCATGGCCTCTTCCAGTTTTTCCTCCTTGAATAAAACATTGCCATCCATCTTTCTGCGATCGGCTGCACCAATTCTTTCTTCCACAGTCATGTCGCTTCGAGCTTTTCCCTGAAAGATACATAGAAGATTGAAAATTTGAAAACAGTTAGCTACTGTTGGATAGGGCCAATGAGTTGAAGATCAGAGTGAGCTACAACTGGAAACTATAACAGATCTTACTTCTTTGGTTTCGTCAAACCCGATGAGCTCGACTTCATATAATACATCTGCCATCGGCGGAACGTTTGGGAAGGAAAAACTTCCTTCCGTGCCATAAGCTAATTCCCATCCCACGTGCAACAGTGCACGCTCACCAGATTTCATACTGGCAACACCAATACTCAAGCCAGTCATTTCTTTCTTTTCTGTTACAGAAGAAATATTAGGAGGATATCAGAAAAACATAAAAAATGATCAAACTACAGACCCAAATAAATAAATACCTTTTCCTAATACAAGTTCAAGGGGCTGTTGTTCATTCCACGTGTCCTCAAATTTGTGCTGAGTGCTTTCGGTCCATGCCCGATAATGCACTGACACAAATGTAAATCATACATACATTAGATCCATTGGGTAAAAAATTCAAAACGATATGAACAAGAAAAAGCTTCTAAGGGTAGCAGAGATTGCTAAAAAAATTACATTTCTGATACAACAAAGATACTGTAACATTGTAATTAATCCAAGAGTTTCAATCAAAAGCCAAAAATGAGTATAAACGGTAAAATTCCTACTTCAGTAGGAGCAGTTCATTAAAAGCACATGAAAATCTTTAAACCATCAATCTTGATCAGTAGACCTTGTTATATAATCATAAAATTTGACTAATGAAGCTACTTTGTGATAAGTGAGAATGCTGACAACTACACTTGAAAATATCATGAATCTATATCTCACACAAGAAATACGTCCGAAACATCATCATCAAGGTACTGGCAAGATATCAAAGTTAGGCATAAGCATATATGGTACTTACAAAAGCATGTTGAGTATTTGGACGGTTTCTGACCGTGACCTTCCTTAATAATCTGTTTTGTAACTTTCTCCTGAAGAACTTCCACTTCAGAATCAACTTTTGGGGGGGCATTGCCATCGCTTGGAGGTTCCCCATGCACCACAGATGCACCTTCAGCTACTATTTCATTTTCACCATCTTTACCTGCATGGCATACAGGTGATTAGGAGGCTCACTAATGTCAATCACATTTCCTTAACATGAAACCAATCGTACTATTGGGATTCATTGAAGAAACTTTTGACCTTCTTCATCATTTTTTTTTTAGGAACCTTCTCCTATTAGATGTTGTCAAATTAAGAAATTGATTGCCTATAATTCATAATTGACATCAAGAACAAAAAATACACTAAAGAGATGTTTTCAATGGTACTTATCACCCACTTACGAAAACCCCCCCATTTGAAACCAAGAATAAGAAAATAGTCTAATTTGCTCCATCAATTCTGACAAACCAAGATTAACTTAATCTATCCATTGAAGGAAAAATGGAAGAGTGGAAAATGATGGGAGAAATGTGAAGAATCCAGTAGTCACAATATGATATTAGAAGAAGATGATGGAGGGGTTTCCTCAACAACTAGACTTAATCTGCTTAACACTTCATACATAGTCAAACAAATAGTAATGATATTTTGGCACTACAAAAGTAGTGCACCAATATTTCCAATTTCGATAAAAACGAAATCGAAATGTAATAGGAGGCAAATGAGTATTGAATAATTTTTTCAGAAATTATCATGATAAGTGATAACCATGGTTGGGAAAACTTAAATACATAAATGTTAATACACAAACATTCAATCATAACAGGGAAAAAGAAAGTCAAAGAGATTACCAAGATTATGGCTCTGTTGCTCCTGCTCCTCGTCCATTTCTTCACCTGATAACCCTCCAAAATATCTGCATTGAAGCCAGTTGATAAGGGAAGTTTCAATTAACCAACAAAAAGTAGATTAAAACCAATTAACTAAAAATGAAGCCCCCAAACAGTCAAGTTCATAAGTGAATTTCTAGCATAACCCATATGGTGTAAATCAGATAGAATTTTTTTGCTCAGTTGATAAAGTGAAAGAAAGATTTCAATCATAACTCTACACTGAGCTCAGTATATAACACAACTACCAAATTGAACAACATAAGTTGATTTTAATGGTTGAAAAGTGTCTCAACAAGGTCAAGAATGATCCTCTTTCTTTTACATCAGATTTTCTTAGCAACCAAATACGATACACATAATATAGAGAAGAATCCAAGAAACTTACACACAATCAAATCAAAAAACGCCCTGTTTTTCTTGGTGGGTCGATCAATTTCGCTCGTCTTTTCAAAGATCGAAGAAGAATATTCTAGAGGGGGTCTCGCAATTTGATTTTCTGAAGAACAGATTTGAAAAGTTCGTGCTAATTAATTGCCAGAGCGAAGACCACGAAGTAGAGTGAAATGCAGCTGCTGTGTCCACGCTCTTTCCTCAGCGCGTGTAGTACACGTACCAGTTTTTTTTTAGTCAGTAAATTGAGAGTAACAATTTAGCCAGTTCAATTTTTATTTTTTATTATATAATGACTTAATATTTGTTGTTTATAAATACATTTTGGTCTAAAATTAATTTACAAAATTTCATTAAATTTTAATAATTTTTTTATCGCAAATTTTAAAATATGTTATTTTTTATTATATAATGACTTAATATTTGTTGTTTATAAATACATTTTGGTCTAAAATTAATTTACAAAATTTCGTTAAATTTTAATAATTTTTTTATCGCAAATTTTAAAATATGTCAAATTGTTATATATTAATGTTCATAAACTAAATTATTACAAATTTAAAATTTTAGAGACCAAATTATTACTTTCACATGGAGCAAAAATGTTTTTAACCTTATTTTTTTTTAATTTTCCAAAACTATATATTTCGTTCTTGTAATCGAATTGAAGCTATGTAGCTACCTAATTTTTGTTTTCTCTAATGAACCATATTATTTGTTTTCAAGTTAAATTACAAGTCTCCTTGTACTTTGAGTTTTTTTTTTTAATATTTTAGAAATAAATATAAAGAAATTGAGAAGTCATGTAGGACTGTCGTAGCCACCTATAGCGGGTGTTATTCAACTCAAATCTCAGAGTGTTTGTAGCGTCGTGGCAAACCAGAGTATGAGTAGTGAAGTTGGTCTTCCTATTAACGAGGAGGAAGTCAGAGATGAAACTATTGCAGTGTTGTGTTTGAATAGCATAGCAAAGGCTTGTATTTCATTTGGATGTTGATATAATAAAAAAAACTTCCACATAATCAAAGAGTCAACTTTAGTCCAAAGGGGATAAAGACTTGCTTCGATGGCTTTGGAACAACCATCATAGAGGGCAAGCGCTCCTGCAAGTTCGACCAATCTGTCCATATCGTTGAAAGCAATTATTGTAAGTATGATTTCGCTAGAAGAATTCCTAACTGTCTACCTAATCCCACAAAAGTATCGATAACAACTACGTCGTTCGAGTCCTTAAGACTTTGAGGTTGTCTATTTAGTATTTTTACTCGGTAGATATTTGAATTTTTCAAAAAAAAAAAGTGATTTTATTATTATTATTTTGAGTAAACAACACAGAAAATATAGAACATGGAAAATTAAACTAAGGTTAGAATAATAGATGAGGAATCCACCCAATAGGGGGCGTTCTTAAACTAAAAATTGTGACGTTTTGCCGTTTTGGTTCTTTATTAACTTTTAAATTTATAATATATATATATATTTTTTTTTAAAGAACTTTTTAATTTATGTTTTTATGACCTTTGTTAAGCAATGAGATTAGAGGGTTAATCATAGTTTATTGTTAGTGTATTTTCTCATATTCTATTCTTATATTGTTATTTGGTTTGTTATGTTTCTCCTTCACACGTGTTCATTTAGAGTTTAATCATAGTTTAGTGTTAGTATGTAAGTTGCTTATATAATGCAGCTATCTCTTCTTTTATTAATGAGAATGTCAAATATTTGCCCCAATCTCTCCCCTTTGACACGTAGTTTAATCATAGTTTAGTGTTAGTATGTAAGTTGCTTATATAATGCAACTATTTTTTTCTTTATTAATGAGAATGTCAAATATTTTCCCTCACTCTCTCCCCCTAGTTTAATTTTAGTGTTAGTATATTTTCTATTCTATTTTATGTTTTCCCTCATTGTTTGATACGTGTTCATGTAGGTTGTTTATATAATACAACTATCTCTTCCTTTATTAATGAGAATGTCAAATATTTTCCCCCACTCCCTCTCTAACCCTTTATCAACCTTTCTAACGGTATAATTTAAGGATTTAGGTAGTTTTTGTCTATATGATCTCTATACTCTAAAATGTTTTTAATAGATCCCAATTTTCAAGTGCCGAACAAAAGTAGATAACTTTGAGTTCACAAATCTATTTGAACCATTTAAAGAATAAAAACTAAGTAGACACAACTCCACAATTTTAGAAACCTTACTTTTAAGACATCATTAGAATATTCAATTAATGAACATAAATGGCAAACATGAGCATAGTTCAACCGACATAATGTATGAACTATGAGCAACAAGACAAGTTCGAATCTCCCTCCTCACATGTTATAAAAAAAAAATAATAATAATAATGAACATAGATGTGACATGTTTAAAATATTAGTTTGGTCAAGATACTTTGAGACCAAATTCTATTTTAATCATTCCACAATGTCTTAATTAAGCCTCAATACTTTTAATAAACTTTAAAATTAGTCCCTAATATTAATTTAATGTTAACTTAAAAAAAAGTTTAAATAATTTCTATCCATAAACTTCAAAAACACATTTCAATTGTCTCCCTTGAATGAAAATAATTATTATTGTTTTACCAAATTAGATTAAACATTAACAACGAAAACTAACTTTACAATTTATGAAAAATCCGAGATTAAACTTGAACAATTTCAAGGTAGACTAAAATATGAGACCCAAAGAGACCATGATATTTTAACCTGAATTACATTCTATTTTCCCTTGTACTCCTTGGTCAATTTTCTCTCCATACAAAAAAAAAATTGAAAAAAAAAAAAACCAATTTTATCCCCTATGATATAACAATTTTACATCCATATCCATCTGACAGTAAAGACTATTAAATTAATAAATAAAAGTCTATTAACACAACAAACATCAAAGTTTTCGAGACAAAAAAGAAGATAATTTTCACAAACTGATTTGCCTCGCAAAGCATTCCAGATATATTTTCACATCCATACAAGTTCATACATATTCTAAGTTACAAAATGGTTTCAACAACCTTAAAGAAAACAAAGCAAAGTTCTTGGAAATCCATGTCATGTTTGTCAGCAACCATTTGTCTTGTCTCTGCATCTGGAACTGAGCTGCACCAAGTTTTTTCAAAGCCAAATCAATAGTCCCTTGAGAACTTTGCGGACTCAGCCTGCAAGAAAGAAGTTTCATAGCCTTTATGTCTCAGTTTCAAGTCCCTAACTTCGAAAAGTCTGAAAATTTGCAGCCCCAACAAGCGATTCGATTCGGTTTTTGGTTTCTCTAATGACAAGTTGTCTGGGAGATTTAGGGTTGTTTTAAGAACAATTTTCGAGTGACTTGTAAAAATAAGGTTAAAAAACAATTTTAGTTCTTAATTTGTAACAATTCAGTCCATGAACTTTGATATATAACAATTTAATCCATGTACTTTAAAATTTGTAACGGTTTAGTCTTTATATATCATATTTGATCCCTAATTAGTTTATCAATCTACATATGTAAGAAATCCTATTGAATCTTAACAACATTTTTCCCGTTACAAATTAAAGGTCATGGACTAAATTGTTACTTTCACGAGAGTGATAGGATGTCATTAGGGTGAAATTAGGAATATTACTAGAGTATTAAGGGTATATTAGTAATTAGTTAGAGAAGTTGTTATGGAGTTTGTTATAAATAGAGGGAGTGGGGAAGAAGAAAAGTAGAGAACTATTTAGTGGTTTAGGGCTTGAATGATCTCAAGAAAATGGGAGGTTCCATGTCCCACGAATACTTGGAGAGTTATATTGTAATTCAGTTATCTTTTATATTTCAATATAGTTGGATTCTATCAAAAAGTTCATAGACCAGAAGAAGACTCATTTGCACCGGATATCATTGCTTACAATCTTTTTATTTTTTATATCCGTGAGTGTCCGCGCCAGCTTGCGCACACCTCGACTAATCTCATTATTGCTTACAATACCATAAGCAATCTCGTAATTATGAATGTTAACATAACTACAATAGCCATCCTTGATCCAAATATCAAACTTCTAGAAACTTTGCCCCATTGACAAAGCATAATGAAATTTAGAGAGAGGGATTCTGTAAGGACCCTAGTTAGGGGTATATGGGCAATATTAGTATGTTAGTAGTAAGGGCGTATAGGGTAATTACTTAGGAAGTTAGTTAGACTATATGGTTATAAATAGAGAGAGATGGATTAGGGGAAGGTAGTCAATTGGTTAAGTGAACTAAGGCTTGGGATAGTTCTCAAGATGGGAGGGTGCAAGTACCTATAACCACTTGTAATCATGTATTTCATATATCTTTTCATATCAAAGTTCTTGATCCGTTAGGTGGTGTCCTAACAATTGGTATCAGAGCAGTTCGATTCTGGCAATGGATTTTGATGGAACGATGGAGTTGGTGTCAATGGTGGACAAAACCATGGACAAAGAAAAAGAGCAGATGATGGCAGTGCAACAAACGATGGGAGAAATACAACGAATATTGAGAGGAATGCTAAATCAGATTCGGGAGATCAATCAACAAAGTAAAGAAAGAGAGCAGAAGCTTATCGAATCAAAATACAAAAGACAAGAACAAGAGCAAAAGCTTGCTGATTCAAGGAAAGAAAGAACACATACATCGGTAAAGAAGAGCATGTCATCAAGCGTTTTCAAAATCAAGAAGATGACCCATAAAAGGGGGAAAGAAAAGCAGAAACCGATAAAAGAAAGAAGGCATCAGATGCATAAGAGAAGTAAAACAACAAAACGTCCATGTGCTAAAACAAAGAAGCAACGTAAGAAAGAAATCAGAGAGAAACGAAAGCAACAAATGAGAGAGAAAGAAAGTAGAGAGAAAAAACAAAGGAAGAGAGAGATCTTGCCGTTAAACCCATGTTCGGAGGGGCGAGGTGGCGTGCATACAAGGGAACAAGGGAGGAAGAAGTTGTCGGCGGCTAGTTGGCCGGAAAAACGAAGAAGCAGAGGAAAGAAGAAACTTCACGAAAGGCGCCATGGCCGGCAGCTGGTACAATCAGGGACGATGGGCTTCAGAAATCGGAGTCGAAGAACAGCGTCGAAGACGAGGGCCCTGAAACGCCATGGCTGGTTGCGTGAAGGAAAGTCGTTGGACGTGAAGAGCGAGAAATCGCCGCCGTCCAGATGGGTGGTAGACTGGCTTGTCCGGCGAAAGAAGGCACGGCGAATGAATTTTTGGCCGGAGAAGAGGGCCTTGGGGAGACGCCATTGGAACGTGAAGTTGTTCGTCGGAAATCATGGCCGACAACGGAGTTTAGCGTCGGAGAAGAAGACCCTGGGGAAACGCCATTGCCGTTTTCTTGAAGGGAAGAAGGTGAACGTGAAGGTCCTATGGAAACGTTGTCGTTTTCGTGAAAGGAATGTGATGCTGTGGCAATTTGTTAGGGTTTGTCACGTGAATCTTCAAAGAAAAGAAAAATCTGAAAGTAAGTTGATTAGACTTGAATATGGGCTTCAACCGCTGATTTGTAATGGGCTTGGGCTGTTGAAGAATTTTGAGTTTATTAAAGGTGAGTTAGTTGGGCTGTTTTTACATTATTTAAATGGGGCCCATGTGTGTTTAAAGACAAAAATTCTGAGCGTTGTACAAGAAGGGAATTGGGCCAGCTTGCACTTGGGGCAGTCTAATTTGTTTGGGCTTGGGCAAGCCTCAAGTGATCGACCAACTCCTCCATATGTCTTCGACCGCCGCCACCGTCCTCCACCGTCCACGAAGGTCGCCGCCGCCTCCGCCGCCGCACAAGATCTTAGAGCACCGTTCAGCTGCGTTTTTGTTGGAAAATTTTATTTTTAGTTTGAAGTTGTTAGGAGCTGTATTTTTTCTTGAAGTTTTTCATCCTTACCCAATTTTATGTTTTTTAGGCACACCTTGAGGACAAGGTGTATTTTAAAGGACGGAGTAATGTAAGGACCCTAGTTAGGGGTATATGGGCAATATTAGTATGTTAGTAGTAAGGGCGTATAGGGTAATTACTTAGGAAGTTAGTTAGACTATATGGTTATAAATAGAGGGAGATGGATTAGGGGAAGGTAGTCAATTGGTAAAGTGAACTAAGGCTTGGGATAGTTCTCAAGATGGGAGGGTGCAAGTACCTATAACCACTTGTAATCATGTATTTCATATATCTTTTCATATCAATACATTGAAGTTCTTGATCCCGTTAGGTGGTGTCCTAACAGATTCTAGTTTAAAATGTGAATGAGAATCCAAATATCAATTCTTTGACTCAAAATTGAAATTTGACCAACCTGGTCCGTCCATCGTCATCCATCATAGATCTCATTAAGTCGTAAAGAATCCGGGTTGCCCACATGTAATGAAATATGGTGATCCCTTCCCTTAATACTCCACTCACCCAACAAAGATGGAAAGAAAAAGGCTATTCCTCAATTTCCAAAATCTTACCGTGAGTTTGAATGACTTTTAGAAGGGTGAAAAGTGTTTTTACACATTAAAAGCAGTTTTTAAAATTTTCATAGTGTTTGTTTAGATTATCAAGAGTGATCTTTAAAATTCTAAAAATAATAAAAATTACTTATTTACTTTTAAGTCCTTTTAGGAGCACTTTGATGCTCCTTTCAAAAGTGCTCTATAATCATCTCAAACTCCCCAAAGTATTACTTCTAACCTCAATTAGATTCACTATCAATCAACCGCACTTTACTTTTCACTAAGAGTACTAGTTAATATAGAATGTTCTATATCCAAACTAAGTTTAAAGAGATATTAGTAATTCAAACCTCAAACCCATTTTTCAAATGGTCGAGTTCCTTGTCCAGATCATTAATGGCTTGATTATATGCTTGCATTGGCGACGACTGACTAGTAGTATGGATCTGCAGAACAATAACAATCAGTTCAAAACACAAAATTCATCAAAATAACAATCAGTTCAAATGAGAAACAGAAATATATACATATCAACCCAACAGGAAAAAAGATACATGACGGATATAGAGAAAATAATGCATTCACCGGATTTTTAAGAGAGAAAATTCCAAAAATATGTCATCATATGCAACTTCCAGTTTCAGCATACCATATTCATGTGCATGTTTCATACTAAAATATCAACAAATGATAACCATCCCAGAAATGCCTTTAACCCCCACATAGAGTCCACTCAAACTGGTGAGGACCGTGCTTGCTTACGACCTTGTGCCATGTTGGTAGTTCACTCGAAAATTATAATTATAATTACCGAAGTAAGAGAAACAACGTTGCATTAAATTAAACAAATATTTCCTAAACGGTCAGGTTTGGAGCCAAGAACATAAAGGCATATGTATATGCTTGCAGAGGTAAGAAACTGGATGGTGGGATTTAGGAATGGATCTTGGAACAATTTTAAATCATTAAAACACTATAATGATCAAAAACAGAAGTTCAACAACTTATAATGTCTTGTCTTCCAGCTTTTGATATCCTAATGGTTCCAAACATGTAAGAATCGTCTCTA
This sequence comes from Herpetospermum pedunculosum, assembly GCA_028017165.1. Taxonomy (NCBI): domain Eukaryota; kingdom Viridiplantae; phylum Streptophyta; class Magnoliopsida; order Cucurbitales; family Cucurbitaceae; genus Herpetospermum; species Herpetospermum pedunculosum. The sequence goes on from CM051523.1 coordinate 15,356,103, forward strand.
AAATTTGAGACACTTGAAATTACATCTTTGCACCACTAGCATATTTGACTTAATTAAGGTGAATTGAAGAACTTGCTTCACTATAAGTGAAGTTAGTGAACATAATCTTGCTCAAATCCCATTGAATCATGTCTTCAACAGAAGACCAGACATGCGGTTAACTCAGGGGCCATCGCCTTTCACAAATAGATATCCTCGTCTCCCTCAAAACACAAGTTCGTATGCGAAGAGTTTGATAGAAACCAAAGAACTAAAATGATATTGAAATATGATGAACTACAATGACACCCCAAGTCTTTGAGGGACTTGGGACCTTAGGACCTCCCTTCTTGAGTATTCCCACCCAAGCCTAAGCCAACTAAACTATTACCGCCCTCCTCCCTCGAGCACTCTATTTATAATCAACTCCTACTAACAAACTCATTAATATTTCCAACTATCGCAACAACGGTCCTCACGAAGTTAAGTTCATTCTACACCAGTGAGCAACTGGCAACCGAGTTGCATTGCCTTCTAGCTCGAATTTTGACCCTTTAGAACCAAGACTATGCCATTTCTAACTTCGGTATATTACAAAATATACCAGAATACAAAGACCAAGCAGACTCATTTTCTGAACCATATCCACAGAGCCAAAAAAAGGACATTTGGTCAAGTCAAACTACAAATATTCGTTTACATCTTAACACTCCTCCTCGTCACCGTCGGTTGCAGGGTTTGAACTCAAACCCACCTCCTACTAAATCCAACAACTTAAACTAATACATATTCATTCACACAATCAATACAAGCACCAAGTAAGAGAACTAAACCCCACAAGCTCAAAGCTCCTATAAACCCTAATCCGAATCACAAAACCCCAAAATTAGAAGAAAATCAACTGACCCGGATAATGATTTTATACTGCAAGGGATGAGGAAGCTTATATCCAGCAAACAACACATTCTCGTCTCTGTGAAGCTGCCTGCTCATAGAATAAACCCCATTATTAACTTCAAATAATCAAAACGCAATGTCAAAAAAACAATCAATCAAAAGGGTCATCATACATGCGCAAGATGTTTCCAATGGTATGTTCCTCTCTTTCAATGGTAAACGAAGCCGCGTTTATGATCTTCGTGTCTCTCTCATATGAGACCCTGGAGAGAGGGGGAAAACGTCAGAGACTGATAAAATTGCTCCGAATAGAGCTAGAGAGAGAGAGAAGTAGAGTTTGTGAAATTACTTCTTGGTCCCCTCTGGGACGACGAATCGCTCGTATCGGTCGGGGGCATTCATGGCTTTTGGGTCTTCTTCTTCTTCTGAAGCTCTTTGAGGACTCCTTCTTGCAGTAATGGAAGCTGCCTGAGACCGAGAAAGATGGAGAACGAGAAGCTCTGGCTTTGTCTTAACGACGCCGTTTACTTCCAAAACTGTTTTTTTTTTTTTTATATATATATATTTTTTTTGCCGTGTTTTTTGGTACCCTAAATTCTCTCTTGCAAAAGATTTAATGGTGAAAAAGTTTATTTGTCAAAAATATGTCTTTTGTCCAACAATTCAACCGTGTAATAGTTTTATCTTTAAAAAAAAATAGTTTTTAAAAGTTTTATAAAAAAGATAAAATAATAAATAAATAGTTTAAAAAGGAAAATGGGTAGTTATATCATTTTTTTAAGTGTTACAATTTCCTGTTTAATTTTCACTAATATAAATTTAATATATATATATATATATAATTTGTCATAAACTCACTAACACCGATATTAAATTTTGCCCCAATTTTAGTTTGGTTAATGCACAAATTAAGTATTGGATAAGTCAAAACTCACATATTCAAACAAAAATATATTTAATGGGTTAATTGCACAAACCACCTCTGATATTCGGACTTGACTTTGTATCATACCTATGTTTTATAATCATTGAAGGCATGCTTTTTTTAATGGATTAATTGCACAAACTACCTCTGAATTGTGGAGTTTGTTACCATCAACCCCTCAACTTTTAATTTGATCAATCACACTCTTAAGTTTGATAAGTGTGACAATCAAGCTCCAAAACTTTTCATTTGATCAATCACACCCCTAAAATTTGATAACGGTTGCAATCAACCCATTTGGACTCAATTTGAGTATTTTAGGGGAAGGATACAATTGTCATATGAAAAAAATAAACTAAAATTAACCTTCTTCTTCCTCTCTCTCATTATCGGCCTAACAATATGATAAAATGAGATAGGAGGTAAAATAAGACAATAAGAAAAGGATAAGATGGAGAAAAATATTTAGATTTTTTTTTTTTTTTTTGGTAAGACTATCAAATAACCTTAAAACAAAGCCATGAGAACAATTTATTCTCACGCCCATTTCTCAAACTTTGTACCAATAAGGGCTTGAACATATTTTTATAGTTTTCATTCCAATGACATTGATCTAAACGACTTCTCTATTACATTTTAAGGTTTTTCCATACAAAACATTATAGGCTCAAAAGGATTTTCCCGTGTTATAAAGTTGAGTTATTTTCATAAACTCATAGTCTTACGTAGCCGCCCAAACCCTTCCTGGAGAGTTCGAAAGTAGCGTCAAAGTTGGCTGGAGAAAGGAAGAAGAGAAAAGAATAGTGGTTTAAGATTTATTTTGTACTAAGTCAAATTTAGCCTTTAATTATAACAAATTCGTTAGTGAGTTTGTGCAATTAACCCTAACCATAAGTATTGGGTTAAAAAAAAAAAGTTTGGAACGGGGCGATCGCTAGATTTGGGGTGGCCATAAAGACCGAATTCTACGCCTCTCATTCTCCTCCACTCTCTTCTCAACCGCTCAATCTCCGTCCGTCTCAACTCCGCCGCACCGCCCACCGCCGGAATCGGAGGTTGTCAAATTCTCGCCGCCCCGGTTGCCATATTTCCATGTAAACCCTAACATTCATCTTGTATAAACCTGCAATTTAAGCATGTTACATGTTTGCGTTTCTGCAACCGTGTCTGCGAACTGCCAATCACTCTATCCTCTTCCTTAATTGCGTAAAAACACTGCGTTTCTCTGCTATTCTCTCTATGTGTGTAGTATTTCTCTGTTTAAATTGTTGGTTCTGTAAAGGGTTCTTGTTAAAACAAAAGTAGTTGGTTCTTTTCTTTTCTTTTTTTGGTTGTTTGAAAGGAATCGGAGACCATTTCATTGATAAAATGAAAAGTATACAAAAGAACGCTCATCCGAGCACAGTTGGTTCTTTTCTTTTCTGTTTGTGCTTGTTTGCCAATTCGTCATTCCTATGTGCACGAATCTCCTTTAAGCGTGTTGGTAGTTTTTGCATGTTGTTTAATTGAACACGTAGGGTAGTTTGATTTGTTTTTCGAGTATTCCACCACTCTTGAAGCCTCTCAAGTTGCTCATGATCAGAAATTTCTGAGGAGCGGACTGTGATATGAATTGAGGGATGATGGAGTTTGCTGGATGTTCTGTTACAGCTTCTTTGATTCCTATACAGTCTGTCATTCAGAAGAGACCCCCTAGGCTGTCATCTAGTATATTGCAGGAGAATTTGTCTAAACCAAGTAGTTGGCCTTCCGGTAATCAGATACTTCGACAAGGTTCCGAAGCAGAAATGGTTGCTAGACGTTACTCCCCTCCTTGGTTTAGGTAAGTTTTCACATTATAAGTAATTGGGCAAAAATCAATTTGGACCCTCAAACTTTGGCGTTGTATCAATTAAAACCCTAAACTAATGAAAGTTCAGGATTTTAATTGATACACTTATGAAAGTTCATGGTTTTAATCGATACAACCCCAAAGTTTAGGGGTATAAATTGATTTTTAGCCTAAGTAATTTTATGTGTTTCTTGAATGTTTATATCTATTGACTGAAATTGGCTTTTATTCACTTTCTCAGTGTTGCTCCTATGATGGATTGGACTGATAATCACTACAGAACTCTTGCTCGTATAATATCAAAGCATGCATGGCTGTACACGGAGATGCTTGCTGCTGAAACAATTGTTTATCAAAAAGATAATCTTGTAAGTTTGCGGGAGACTAATTAAGGCCCCGTTTGACGATCATTTGGTTTTTGAAAATTAAGCCTATAAATAATACCTCCACCTATGAGTTACTTTGTTCTGTTATCTACCTTTTACAAGTGTTTTCAAAATACAAGCTAAATTTTGATAACTAAAAAAAGTAGCTTTCAAAATTTTGTTTTTATTTTTGGAATTTAGCTAAGAACTTTAGTGTTAAGTTGAAAATCATTGTAGAAAATTGTGACTTTGTGAGAAAACCAAATGGTTATCAAACGGGCCTAATTTATCAATATTGCCAACAAATTTACTAAGTAGTGTTGCTTTTGTTTATTAAAATGGTTGTAAGAGGCAGAAGCAATTTCCTTCATTTTCCACTTTTTACTTGAGGTTTTTAAAATTGTGTAACCCGTCGGATTAGTAATCAATTATTTGAGATAACCCTCCCTCACTCTCGCAAGACGCATTGCCTCCATGTTAATACGTCGGGTTAGTGAATAATTATTTGTGCCCCCTTCCCCCACCCTTATGAGAAGCTTGCCTCCAGTTACCTCAACAAAAGATACTGACCCTGAATCCTACAATGTCCCACAACTTTCATGAGTGATAGTTTGAGTTGGACCATGGTTTTCTCTCATTTTACCAATATTTGGTCAGCAAGAGTGACGGCATGGTGGTCTTTTCAAATTGTGGGATGCAATAATCAGATCGAACCTTGTAACAGTCGAATACTATTTGTCACCTTTCATTGTGAGGATATGCTTAGTTTCCAAATTGGCCTGACCTCATATTCTGTCTGTTTCATTATGAGTCCAAGTTGGACTAGGGTTTTCTCACTGTTGACTAATATTTTTTCGGTGAGAGTGAAGACTTGTTGGGTATTTTATTTTTCTCAAAGAAGTGTTACCATCTTATTGTTACCTTTGTAACTTGTATATTTGATCTGGTAGATGTTGGAGTCATATGAAAAATTTCTTCTCTTTTCATGATCAAACTCGAGTTATGATATGTTTCGTCAGTCTACGTTTTTCTTGTTAATTACATTATTTAAAGACCATTATTTTCATGTAATCTTCATTTATTTTGCACAGGACAGGTTTTTAGCATATTCTCCAGATCAACATCCTATTGTTCTGCAAATTGGAGGAAACAATTTGGATAACATTGCAAAGGCTATTGAACTCGCCAAGCCTTACGGCTATGATGAAATTAATTTTAAGTGTGTATTTTACTCATCTTCTTCATATTCTTTCAGTTTTAGTTTCTACAAGAAATTCTTATCTCTATATATTTTTTAAAAAAATACTTTTTAGCTGTGGATGTCCAAGTCCAAAGGTGGCTGGACATGGGTGCTTCGGTGTTAGCCTTATGCTGGATCCTAAGGTTTCTTGCTCTGTGCTTGCTATATTTTGATTTCAGTTATCTTGCGCATTTTATTTTCTTCAGCTGTGTCTGACCTAGGCTTGTTGTGTTGACAAGGAAAGTTTGTTGGAGAAGCTATGTCAGTAATTGCCACTAAAACTGATACCCCTGTAACTGTGAAATGTCGAATTGGCGTCGACGACCATGATTCATATAATGAGCTTTGTAAGGTTTCTAGTCTTTTTTCTCTTGTTAGAAAGCACCGACCACTACTTCTTTGCTTAGATAAACATTGTGGTGTCTTAAGGTAGTTTGTTGTCTTATGATTTAGTATTTCTTTATTTATTTCCCCTGTGGAGCATCTTCACAATAATTTTTGGCTGTTTGCTATCTTGTGTCCTTTCCTGTTTGAAACTTTCCTTTCTTGTGCTCAAAGGTTGCTTTGACTACACATTGAATTGAATGAACTGGTAACTACGATCTCAAAGGGAATGTTATCTCATTAGGAACCCTAATAAAAAAAAATTCTGAAGTGAGTTAACTTTCTTGAAGCCGCATTTGGTAAGCTCGTTAGGCTGTGACTCCTTGTTCCTTTTTTTGTACTTTTCACCGTATGGACAAGAAGTTCTAGTTTGTTTAGAAGAAGAAAATGAAGAAGACTTATAGACCACCCAACCCTTCATCTCTTCATGTTTCTCTCCCTAAACCCCTTTCTGTCATCCATTCTTCTTTACCTCTCTTTTCCTTCTCTAGGGGGACCCTTCTTTTTATAATGGGTAGAGAAACTCCTTTGATGGCAGAGAAGAACTTCTTTGGAGTAACTCTGTTGGGCTACAATCGAAGTGTATCATAAACCATCTTTGATCCTGAATTGTGCTAGGCGTGTATGCAAGCACAGGATATCTGAATTGATGCTTGGTGTTTGGAATTTAAAGTTTTCAACATATTTACTGTCAATATGTGTATAACAATTTCAAGAGGCCTTGAAGATTTGAATATTCTTTCTGAAAAGTCATTCTAGTTTGATGTTACATTTTGTGGCTTCTTAGTTGCTGATTTCTCCTCTCACGTCAAGTACCTTCTGTTTCAGGTGATTTTATTTACACAGTCTCTTCTTTGTCGCCAACTAGGCATTTCATTATCCATTCCCGGAAGGCACTGCTCAATGGTATTAGCCCAGCTGAAAATCGAGATATTCCTCCTTTGAAGTATGGATTCTTAATAACTTTCTATAAGCTTAAAGAGAGCTTGTTATTTGTGGTTCAAGTATTTTAACCAAGACCATATAATTTTTTTAACTAATCTATAAAATAATGACTAAGAACTGACTTATATGATTTATAATACTGATGTGGTCACAGATATGAATATTTCTATGCACTGATGCGCGACTTTCCGGACTTGAGATTCACAATAAATGGGGGCATTAAGACTGTTGATGAGGTGAGCTTTTCTGCTCAGCTGTAACTGGACCAAATGTATCAGAAATTTGATTTTCCCAATCTCGAAGAGCATAAAATTCGATATTGAATTCACTGCTCAATGGTATTAGCCTAGTAGTCCAAGGGACAGACTGTAATATATATAGCTTTTTACATGACATGGTCTCCACTGATACAACAGACGTATGGTGGATGCATTTCCATTTTTCATTGTCTTGCATTGAATTATAATTCTACAATGAATATTTTAAGTGACTTATTGACCCAAAACTTGTTTATGGGGAGTTTGTTTTCATGGAATGAGAGTTCCCTGTGATAAATTGGCACCATACAATTGATAAAAAATTTACATCATAATTTAAGGTTTATTTATTTGAAATGAGTTTATATAGGTTAATGCTGCTCTGAGACTAGGAGCTCATGGTGTAATGATGGGACGGACTGCTTACCAGAAGTATGTTTTTGCACATTTTGGAAATTACTTTCTTTTTCTCATCGTTTGTTTGCTTATTATTACAAGTAAATATAGGCAACTTCCCGCATACTTTTCAAGGTATACGATACTTCTATAGTCACAGCTAGTTCCAACCATTATCAGTAGATAGAACCTGAATTATGACCGTTGGGTTCCATGCTTAAAAATTAGAATTCTTCTATGATATCTGATTATATCTGCCTGTGGAGGTCGGATTTAAGGTGAAATTATTATAGTGAAAAAAAATGTGCTAGAGCTTACGGCATTATAGAGTGTTCTTTTTCTTGTTCTTGTTTTTTTTTAATATTTTAATATATTTTTTAACTAGTTAAAATTTAAGTTACTAAAGATAGTGTTCTTTTTCTTGTTCTTGTTTTTTTTTAATATTTTAATATATTTTTTAACTAGTTAAAATTTAAGTTACTAAAGATGGATAATCATCACACTAACGTTATTAGTTTGGCCAAGTATTCATATTTTCCAACAGTATTTTGGTATGAATATTCTATCAGAGTTGGTTATGAGATACCTTAATTTGACTGATGGCTGTTATTCATCCTCCATAGCCCTTGGCGTACTTTAGGACATGTAGACACTGCAATTTATGGTGCGCCTAGCAGTGGTATCACACGTCGTCAGGTACAAGAGTAAAATTGGCTGTGAAATGTATCCTTCTGCTTGAAAGTTGACTATTATCTCATTTAGTTGTAAAATTTTCCATCTTCTAGGTCCTTGAACAGTATCAAGTGTATGGGGATTCTGTTTTGGGTAAAGATGGAAATAATAAACCAAGTATGCGAGAGGTTGTGAAGGTAAGATCTTGTTGGTGGCTTACAGCCTTTTTGGAAAGTTTTAGCACAATATTTGTCGCCTAAAATTTTGGTTGGTCTAATTTCTTTTGTATGCCATGTATTTCTTAACTATATTTTTTTTAAGTATAACAAATGTGGGTTGGGAATTTGAACATATGTCTTAACTACTCTTATGGGATGGGTTTAATTTAACTTTACTTATTTTCAGTAATTTTAAGTATGTGATCTTGTGAACTCCATAGCTTTCTCTCTCACTATCTAATGTCATATGGTGGGATTAGGGAGTAGGAGTTATAATTGTTAGGGTGTTGGGTTAGCATTTGAGCACTGGATTAGATCGTGTGGGTGTGGTTGTGATCGGTGGTCAACGATTTGCACTGTATAATGTTAATTATTTCATTTTGGATCTCTAGGGTGGCATAAGATGCATGGGGATTCCCATTTGATTGATTAGACTGAGGGTCCCTCTATCAACTTCCTAGGATGTTGATAGGTTGTTTCCTATTATAGCATTTTTGTAACTTTTAGGTCTCTTTGATTACTGCCAATTGGAGGACTCCTTTGTAACTCCTTTGGGTTGAACATTTCATACATCAATTATAGCATGCTGGTTTATCGATTTCTTTTGCTTCTACATCTCCATTTCACTGCTAATTTTTGTCATCTTATTGCCTTGTACCGATCTAGAACCTTTTTAACCGTTGAATTTAGTAGGTCATTTTTATGTCTTATAAGTTGCTGTTTTTCTCTTAATCAATACTGACTGGAATCTAGCAATACGCATCCCCACCCCCACACAGACACCTGGTGTGGTAATTTACAAGTCTCCTTTTTAATCTGCTGCAGCCGTTGCTTCACCTCTTTTATACGGATCCTGGGAACGGTCCGTGGAAGCGTAAAGCTGATGCTGCTTTTCAGTACTGCAAGGTATTAAAGTATGCTAGAAGAGAATAGGCTCATATTAATATCGTCTAGTGGATTTTGATCGAATGCATGACATATTTTACTCTGCTTCCTTCCAACAGTTTCATGGTGGATTTTTCACTTCGATTTTAGTTTTACCAAATTTTGGAAAATTCAAATGGGATATTAAATTGAATAGATTTTTCGCTTGCATTGTTACGACGGTTTTCTGTCCTTTAAATATCCCCACCTTTTAAATGCTTGGCTGCATAGCTTCTAAATGAACTGCTATTGGACCTTGTAGACTATCAAGTCATTTTTCGAGGAAACACTTGTAGCAATTCCAGATTATATATTGGATGCTCCTGTAGCAGAACCTCCACCTGGACGTGTTGATCTTTTTGCCAATACGCTTAGTTTAATGCCTCCTCCATATGAAGATAAAGAAGAGCAAAAGGTAGTATTAGAAGCTTAATTTTGTATCATTGTTTAAACCATGTATAACAGAACAATCTTTGCATACATTTTTCACCTATTCTTTTCAAATTCATTGATGGGAAATCAAAGAAGTTGCCCTTGTAAACTGGTTATTCACCTTACTTGTCAGTGGAAAGGGTTATTATAGGCTCTTGCCCTTGCTCTTTTCTTGTCTTGAGACTACTGGTTGCCATTTTCTTTTCCAACCATTTTCATTCATCTATGCAACATGGCAATATTCTGTTGGTCCAATAATAGGGATAAGATAATGGACACGTCCTTCTAACCACTATGCACACACATCTACATTTTAAAACTATATAGGAAGGAAATTGAGGAGCTATGTTTTTATTTTTATTTTTATTTAACAACAAATTTTCATTAATCAGTAAAAAAAAGTCTTTGTAACTAACTTGATATAAAGTCCTCCCAGAGGCAACCTTCCAAGGTGAACGTTTGAGCCGTGACACACCGAGTCTTTTTACCCGAACAACTTGCATCCATTCTCTAATCTCTTCTATCACAACTCATTGTGGGGGAACAACTGCAAATTCTAAGAATGAATAGCCTTCACTAAAATTTGTGCGTCGGACTTGACCCATAAATTGTTGATACTCCTCATTACTGCCAATTTCAGATCATAAAGAAGAGCAAGGGCCTCGACTGACAACGAATCAAGCTTCCTCTAAATACAGTTCGATGAAGATATCACCAAATTCCCATTGGAATTATGAATAACCACCCCCACTCTAGTTTTATTCTCAGAGAGATGACTAGCAACATCAACATTCATTTTGTAATCATTCGCAATCGGAAGATTCCACACAGGCTGGACTTCCGAGACCTCCCCACTTGGTCTGTTCGTCATAAACGTCAGTACATTAGAGAACCCGAAAACCATGTGGTAGTTGGTAGTTCTGAATCCATTCCACCTTCAAGACAGTGGAAGGAACAAGGTTGTTATTTGCTCGATTGTTGCGATCATTCCACGGGGCCCAACATGCCACACATAAAAGCTCCATGTGTGATATGGACGAAGTAAAGTACATCTCCAGCAAAATATCATGGACAACTGAATGGTGTCTCATCCACTCACGGACCTTTGGGTTAAGCAAAACTCATATCTCCTTCGCTCTCTTACAATAAAAAAAAAATGTGAAAAGTATTTCCTACACCTCACGCACCACGGGTGCACCAACATGGTGCGCTTGTAGAGATTCTGATTTGTTGAAAAAATATCATGGTAGAGTTTCCACATGAACACCTTCACCTTATTAGGTATTTTTATTTTCCATCAACTTTCCAATCTGGCAGGGTTAAAGCTACTAGTAGTATTCAGAGATGAGAGAAATACCTTGTATGCATTTTTCGTAGTAAAATCCCCATTTTTGGTATAGTGTCAAATCCATGTGTCATGCACATTAGTTCTGCAAATGAGAATAGATAGAATAATGTCAATATCCACTTCTTACAAATGAGTTTGCAGTTTCTCCCTGTCCCAATGCCCTTCGTCAGCAAGTTGATCAACAACCCGGAGACTGCTTGATGCCTGAGGAAGAGGAGTGCACAACTTAAAAGAAGTTTCTCGTGGTACCCACTCATGGCCAAAAAAAGTATCTTCCCCATTTCCAACACATTTCCTAATACCCAACTCTAGCAACTCTCTGCCCCACAACAATTTTTTCCACATATAAGATGGGCGGTGTCCGGGTCTAGGAAATATCTCCCCTTCAACATTCGAGCAACAAGAGAATTTGGGTGTTTGAGGAAACGTCGAACTTGTTTTTCAACCAGTGCTTTATTGTGACCCTCAAGGCTCCGAAACCCCATTCCACCCTTCTCTTTGGGTATACATAATTGTTCCCAAGACTGCCAGTGAATCTTTTGGTGTGTGTGAGAGGACCCCACCAGAACCTCGCCATATATTTAGTTAGCTCCTCACATAAAGATTTGGGAAGCCGGATAACAGACATCGCATAAGTAGGTATAGACTGCGTCACAACTTTAATGAGGATCTCCTTCCTTAAAAGAGAAAATGTTACTTTTTCACCCTGCGATAAATTTTTGGTCCCTTTCCCTCGGGTATTCGAGGTCTTTACTATTGTTTCGAGAAAAGTGAGATGGAAAGCCCAAGTATTTGCCTAAGTTATCCACCACCCTCATATGCAAAGAATTTCGAATCTCTTCCTTTACCACAACATTAACATATGTGCTAAACAGAATCGCTGATTTAGAATAGTTAACACACTGACTTGAAGCTTTCTCATATATTTGGAGGATGTTTGCAACTAAAGTACATTCATCCACCGATGCTTTACCGAAGACGAGACTATCGTCAGCAAACAGCAGATGGGAAACAGTTGGGTCTTGCCTAGAAATCGTACACCATGCTAACTCACCCTGGATCTGAGCTGAACTTAACAATCTGGAAAGGCTCTCAACATATATCAAAAAGAGATAAGGTGATAGTGGGTCTCCCTGCCCAAGCTTCGTTGGGGATGCAATAGACCTAACGTCTTCCCGTTAACCACAACTGAAAAGCTGACCGTTGTAACACAATCATAATCATGGATATCCAGGATGAAGCAAAACCCAAATTTTCAATTATGTGTTCTAGAAAGCACCATTCAACCCGATGATAGGCTTTACTCATATCCAGTTTGATTGTCGCCAAACCATTTCCTCCACTTCTTCTATTCATAATGTATTGGACACATTCATAGCTCACCAGAATATTATCTGTTATCAGTTTGTCTGGCACAAAAGCACTATGAAATTTCGATACAACATCGGGAAGTATTTGTTTCAACCTGTTGGCCAAGGTCTTTGTAATGATTTTATATGAAACATTACAAAGACTTATGAGCCTGAAATCTTTTGCCTCTTTTGGATGTTTAATTTTCGGGATGTGAACAATATTAGAGTGGTTTCATTCCTTTATTGAAATACCGTCGTTCAAAATGTTAAGGCAAGAAGCAACCATCTGGACCTTTAAAACATCCCATGTCTTATACCAGGACATGTCGTCGCAAACAAAACCAATTCAAATTCACCATCGATAGGAAAACTTTCTACATTGATCTCTCTGAAAGGTTGCGCGTTACAGAAGTAACAAATGAACGTTCTTACACTCTCACTTTGAAGAGAGAGTCACTCACTTGGTTCATCACTACCTTCACCACTGATAATCTCATGAAATGAGATTAAGTTAGCATCTTCCGTCACTTTTATCGGCCAAAGTTGAGTGAAATGCACGCTTTTATCTTGATATTATTGAGTTTTATGTAAATTTTAATTAGGATCAAGTTTTTGTTTATCTTGTCATTTACTTATTTCTTTTACTCATTTAGTCCTTTATTATAATTGGGTTAATTGTAGTCTTAATTGTTCCTTATTTTATTTTGAATGCTAATGGGTGAAAATGTAGCAATTTATCCCAAGGAAAATGTAGAAACATTGCTATAGTATTTTATAACATTCCATTGTAGCAATCTGGCCCCACATGTGAGATTTATCTAAGGGTTCTTTACCTATACATGCATTTATAGACTCTAATTACACAAATGTCAATCTTCTAATTATATTCAGTTTTGTCATCAACTTAGCTAGGGTGGGCCCAACAAAAAAAATGAAATTGCCTAAATGTCCATATATTATGTTTAGTTGTAATTATAATTAGTTGATTAAAAATATTAGAAAAAATAATTAATTGTTTAGAAAATTTTAATGATAAATTTTTTTCTAAAAGATACTTCCCCAATTTTTTTTAAAAATTGAAAATCTCTAATGCTTGGGGTTCTTATATATTTGGAGAAAATAAATTAGGGTTTATATTTCATAAACATGGTGTATATTTAATAATACGAGTATATATGCCAACAGGAGCATAGCTGACATGAGCATATATTCACAAAAAAATATATATATATAATCGGGGACTGATTGGTCAACCACTCTTGGTTTACGGTTAAACGATAAACATACTTCCACCACCTTTTGTTGAAAAAATCGAGAAGAAGTTGCACACATGAGTAACACGATTGACTCTCATCCAAGCTATCTTTACAAATCTCCCTATTTATTACCTTTCCCTTTTCTCCTTGGTGGGTGAAAGAATTTTTAGAAACTTATTGTGGCAAAGTTGTTTGGAAAAAGCGATTTTTCACAACCTTAGGTGGGAAAATGTGAAGCTCCCCATCTATAATGAGAAGACTGCCCTATGGCGGAGAATTATTGCTGCAAAATTTGGGAGATTTACTCACATATCTCTTGTATTGTGAGGAAACAAGTTGGATGTTTGCTGCTACTGCAGCTGCTGTTTGCTCCATTGCCCCTTTTTGTGTGATCATGCCAACTGCAAAGATCTGTCGCAACTAGAGTAGAAATGAGTGCTTGTGCTTTCTATCTACTGATTCCTAGTTCATGGATGGTGCTTTAGTCTAGTTGCTCATCCAATCTTCTTTTGAAGGAAGAAACTATATTTCTTTACTCCCTTCTGTTAAATATCAAGTTTAATAATGTTGATAATGGTTTGAGGTAGGTGGTGAGCAATCAAAGTTAAAATCTCAAAAGTTGCCTGAACTCCATGATTGCTGTGCTGTGACAATAGTTGCTTGGAGGAAGAAATAGAACAGACTGAAAAGGAAAGAGATTTTTTCTTATAAGTGTAAGGAGGGCAATCTGAACATAGCTTAGTAGTTAAGACAACAACGACCTCTTCGATAGGTTGAAGGGTCGAATTTTCCTACTATAAAGTGAAAATTTGGTGTGAACTACATATAATTTTCTAAACTTATGAGGAACACTCTGGATAAACTTTCCATCTATTTTTCAACCTAACATTGTGACAGGAAGCTGTGGCAACTTTATCTCCTTGGCCAACTAAATGAACGCCAAGCAAAGAAATCCCTTGACAAGGGAAGCTTTTGCTGCAATCAAATTTTATGGCATCATGAGAAGCACTTGTTCCTCTAATGTTCTTGAACACCACATTGCTTACTTTCACTGCTGAAGTCTGCATCCATAAGAGCAAGAAGAACCCATTAAAAGTGCTTTGTTCACTTCAAAGCTATATCTAAATTATTGCCTCTATTCTTTTACCTGTTCTGGACATGACTCTTTTTTATCACAGTAATGCTGGTTTATAAATATTGGATTGCTCACATTGTTCATGACAACATTTTGAAACATGATGTTGTCAACATATCCAGAGCCTCCCTGCACATACACCATTGATTATCAATCATTTGAAAGCCAAACAAAATCAACTTTTCGAGAAAAAATCGAATGGCCATGGTCGAAATAGATAGTTCAAGTGTAACATAAAAGTAAAACATGTAGGAAAAGTTATGACATTTTGTAGAATACAGATCAAATCTATGCTATCTAGATTAAATTGACTTAAACAAGTCATGGACCCATCAGTGACACCACAACATTCAAGTGGAGGTAGGAAAAGCTAGAATTACTCTAATTTTAATGATACATGTGAACTAAATGGATCTTATTTTTTATATCCATCCATAATAATTCAACTAACAAAGTTTAGTTAATTGAATATTTAATAACTTATTCTATTGCTTATTGGCTCTAGATGAAAAAGAAATTGAAGCCGCTTTTCATAACCATTTGGATTTTTGAAAATTAGGCTTAGAAACACTATTGTTTTGTTATCTACTCTTTACAAATATTTTCAAAATCCAAGCCAAGCCAAGTATTGAAAGCTAAAAAAAAAAAAATCGTTTTTAAAAAGAGAAATTGTAACCGATGTCAATTTAGAGTAAAATAATTAAAAATATAGCACTTTTTAAAAAAAATTGTGGATATGGAAATTTCTATCACTGATAGTATGATCTATCGCGGATAGAAGTTTATAGTTGATAAAAGTCTTGATAATAGTCTTTTTTTTTTTTATAGAATTTTGTCAGTGATAATAGGCTATCAGTTATAGAAGCCTATGACTGATAGAAGTTTATTAGTGATAGTCATATATCAACGATAGAGTCTATCCGTGATAGCCACTGATTTTTTGCCATATTTGTAAAATGTTTTAAATTTTGCTAAATTTGCAATTATTTTGGCCTGATTGCTGATTGTGCAACCAACTTTTTTAAAAATTTATTTTTGTTTTTGAAATTTGGCTAAGAATTCAATTTTTTTCTTAAGAAAGGTGAAAATTATCCCAAGTAAATTGTGAGGAAACAAGCTTAATTTAAAAAACTAAATGGTTATCAAATGAGACCTTAATATTTAACTTATTTAATTGGCTTATTTGAAGCATCAAGGGTTGGCCTAGTGGTTATGAAGGACCTTAAGACTATTAATACACTCTTTGAGGGAATGAGTTCAGTTAAATGTTGTAGGGTCAGACGGTTTGTCCTGTGAGATTAATCCAGGTGCACGTAAACTGATCCGGACTATTAAAAGAAAAAGAAAAAAAAAATGGCTTATTTGGCTAAAGGTGAAGAATAAAGGGGAGCTTGGTATTGTAGCATTCAGAAACTAAAGTTTTATGGGTCAATGGTAGGTTGAAAGTTTGGCCAAATTTTCTGTGTCAAAATCAAATACAGAGAAGTCAAGAAATGACCAAATGAGGTATAAGTTTGTAAAGATTGTTACTTTAAATTCCAAATCTTTACAAATTCCTTCACATACCTGCCAAGTCTTTATTCTCAACCCATTACTTGTTCCTGAAATCATTGCTCTATTTACTCTTATGTTTGAAACTTCAGCTTCTGAGTTTCCAGCTCCCAAGCTCCCAATGCTGCAATGGAATTAAGAACTTATCAAGATCAAAACATTCACAATATGAAACAATATCAGACCAAAAATAGCATTAAAAAGTATAAAAAAATGCTTCAAATTCAGATGAGAATGAATACCTGATTCCATGACCTGGCCCACAAGTGATATCTGTGGCTTGAACATTTCTTGACCCACTTACAATTGAAATACAGTCATCCCCTTTGAAAAAAAAAACAGATTTTAAATCAGCCCTTTAGTATACAAAATATAGAAGCTGGTTCTTTTTCTTTGAATTCAATTTACTGTTATTTTTTGGGTTAAATTACGAGTTTAGCTTATAAACTTTCAAATTTGTGTCTCAAATTTGTGTCTAATAGGTCTTGAAACTTCAAAAACCTGAAAGTTTAGGACTAAACTTATAATTTAACATCTTTTTTTCGTTTGTGTGGGTGTACCTGTTCCAATGACACAGTTTCTTATTATAGCATTTTGAGTTTCTGCGATGTGAATTCCATCCGTGTTGGGGCTATTTCTGGGCGCGACGACCCGAAGATTCAAAGCTTTTACATTGGTGCATTTTTTAAATGTAAGATGCATCTGTTGTGCATTTTTTAATATCAGGTTAGTCACAACCAAGTTGATGCATTGGTAGAAAGTTACAGCCTGCACATAAGGAAAACAGAAAGAAATAAATCAAAACTCATGCACAGACTTAAATCGATATTTTTCGGTTCGAGTTCGAAGATCAAAAGTATAGCTACGAACCGTCGGTGCTCTCCTACAAGGCTGCAGAATAATCCAAGGAAAAAACACAATCATCAGCCTATGGTTTATCAAGGAAATGAGGCTTACAATTTGATATATATATATAGTTGAAAAGTTGAGATATTTACAAGCCTTTTGTTCACTTTGCAAGAGTTCAGCCACCATTTTCTGCCATTCCCATTGATGATACCATTTCCTTGTACAACAAAGTTGTCGACTCCTTCGAATTTAAGCCAATGTTGCCGATCGTTGTCGTAATCCGACATTCGTGGAGAAGCTTTGATCATTCCATCGATCTACCAACGAGAAAATAACAAAGAAATGAGCACAAAAAGTGATTGGCTTAAGAGAAAAACAAAGAAATAAACACAAAGTCTCACCTTTAGTGTTAAAGGAGATCTACAAGGACCTGAAAAAGTGATTGGTTTAAGATGATATGTTCTTCCTTTAGGAACCAAAATAATTGCTTTCCTTGAAGAGCAGGCCTCCTTCCAAGCTAGCTCAAATGCCTAAAATATACATTCATGAAATTTGTGAGTTTAAAAAAAAAAGAAGTAAATATGGAGTTTGGATATGTTCAATGTAGTCTACCTTACTGTCATCTTGTCCATTTCCCTTAGCTCCAAAATCATCCACATTCACCACATTTGGCGAACTCGAAAGCGATCTTCCTCTATCGGCCCTTGTCGTCGTCGAGCCGTAAAAATCAGTATTCCATCTGGGCCTAAAGCTTCTAAATTCAGGATTAACATGCTGGTTTCTAAAGGTGTGTAATGATGCAGTTCTTGGATAATGATCATGGTAACTGCCAAAACAGAGAGAAAACAGAGGAAATGCTATGAAAAAGATGAGCAAATGGACTTGTTGATGCATTTTCTTTATGTTTCTTCTTGACTTTCTAGAAGCAAAAGTGCCAAACTAAGAGAAAAACTGCTGTAATTTTGGGAACCCTTTTGAGTTTTGAAGTTAAACTCCAAATTGCTCTGATTTTTTTAGTAGTTAGTATATATAGAGAAGAACTGAAAGCACTTTTCTTGACTCTCTCTCTCTATAGAGAGGTGTTTTTGACTTGGAAAAAAGCATTTGTTTAGAAAATTCATCTGATGGGTTGATTCAAAAGCACTTTAGACTGAGATATGGAAGGAAGAATAGCAAATCAAGGAGCCAAAAACTCTTGATTTTCATATTGAAACATTGAAGAAAATCAGTTGGATTTTGCCAAACTCCTCTTTCCACCATTTTTGGTCCACGATTTGGCTTTAAATTTTTGTTTACAAATCGCCATTTCAAGACGTGTTTCATCCTCTAGACTCGTTTCCTACGGTTTCAGATTCAATCAGAGCCACTGATTTCAAAATCAAAGGCTGTGATTGAAAACTGTTTACGAGTTCTTCTAACAGAACATTTTTTTCTCAGCTCTGAATCAAAAAAATTAGATGGTTTATGATTTGTTCATCTGGGTTTCTAGAAACAGCTGAATTGTTTTTGAATTTTGATGTTGTTTTTGAGTGGATGGTTTAAAAATTGCTTTTCAAACTGCTCTTTTTTTTGTGATTTTTAAAATGAAAAGGGTATGGAAAGAATGTATTTTATTCTATATATGTTAATTTTTCAGATGTAAAAGATCTGAGATGGAATGATGGGAATGAAAGTGCTTTGAATGACATTTGGAAAGTTAATCAACTAACTTATGCCCATGTATTTTCTCCATAATCATCATTTGTCTCAAATTATAAGAACATATTCTAAAAGGCTTATTTATTAAATATAATATAAATAGACTAATACAAATGAACTATATACGAAAGTAAGTCGGAGTTCATATTTATTTTTAGTACAACAAATGTGAGGTATGAGAATTTAAATCTCCAACGTGAAAGAAATACATATCAATTACTGTTATGCTCATTTTGACTCTCGGAACTCAAATTAGTAGTTACAATATTTTCTTAGCTTAGTGATAATACTTTTTGTGTGAGACATGAAATAATGAAAGTGCTATGAATAGATAAGTTTACTTGGGGCATGTTGGGTAACCTATTTTTTTTTTTTTTTTTTTTAATTTAACGTGTGTTTGATAACCAATTCAGATTTTTTGTTTTTAAAATTTAAAATTTAAAATCCTTTTGAAAAACTAAAAAAAAAGAAAAAAAATTAAAAATGGTTTCCGTTTTGTGTGTTCTTTTTTACAGAAACCTTACTTAAAATATCCTTGAACTTTGAGTAAGGTTTCAATTATAACTCTTAGAGTTTGAAAATTTTCATTTTAATCCTTAAACTTCGAATTAATTGCTTAAAAAACTATCCTTAAAAATATATATAGAACATTTGTCGGTCAATAATGTTCAACGTTCGAAACAACTTTAGTTGGTTTTAGCTCGTATATATACTAGATGAAATAATATTATAAAATAGTTTGCCATTCATTTTATAGAAAGTATAAAATAAAATAAAAATGATTATCAAACGAGTCGTTAATTAGTTTGTTGAAAGCGTTATAAGAATGAATTGGGTAGGTATTAGGTTTAGTGGTGATATAGTTGCGAAAGAAAAAGAAAGATGTCAAAGAAAGAAAAAGAAAGTAGTGTTTGGCAAGAGAGTGAGGTAGGGAAAATTGCACTTAGAGAACCATCAAAATTCATTGTGTTTTATTAAGTTTGTCAAAGTTGAGGCCTTTTTCCATTAACCATCAAAATCATCCTCATAAACCCTTCCTCATGCTAATTGTTTGAATATTTCAAATATTTTTATTATCTAATGTCAACTTTTTTTTCCATTTGGGATGAAAGAGAGATATTTTTCTAGTATTTGAATGCTTTTTTTAAAAATATTTTTATACTAACTTATTGCAACAACTAAAGTTGTTCTCATATACCACCATAGGTTGCAAATAATTAAATTTCCGTTAAAGATATAAGTGGAATATTAAAAAAGAACCCAAAAAGAAAATAAAAGATATAAAAATGAGTCATAAGTTACAAAGAAAAAGAAGATTACCAAACCGACCATATCTCAATTAACATAAAATCGTGTCTTTGACTAAAAGATCAAGAGTTCAATCCTCGCATTAATTAAATATCGTTGTAAAAAAAAACTATTTATATTTGCAAACGTATGTGTTGCGTTAAATTTAGGAAATATATATATATTTTTTTTTTTTTGAGTGCACATCAAGACATACATATCGTTTTGACAAATTTAGGAAAGGTTTGGTTTTGTTGGTCTAGTGTACAATTTTTTCAAACATTTTGGTCCACCACCTCTTGCGGAGTAAATTTGGAGCATTTTCAATCTCAAATATTGACTTTATCAATCTTCTTTCATTATATTTTTTTTATTTAGTAATTATTGCACAAACTACTTATAAAGTTTGTTACAATTAATTCCGTGTACATTCAATTTTGATTAATTACACTTTCTAAAGTTGGATAAGTATTGCAATTAACTCCAAAAATTTTAATTTCATTAATCACGCCTCTTAAAGTTCGATAAGTCTTGTGATCAACCCTTAAGAGTTCAATTTGAGTAATTTAGGGAAAAGATAAAATTGTCATATGAAAAATGTTAGGGACAACTAACATCCACATTGTAATGATATTGTCTACTTTGAGCATGACCCTTATGGCTTTGCTTTTGGTCACCCCAAAAAGCTTCATTACAAGAGAGATGTTGTCCCTTACTTATATACACAAGATCTTCTCGTTTCCTAACCAATGTGAGACTTTGTTTGCACTTACAATAATCTTCCCCTCAAACAAAAGACCACAAAGTCTCCCCTCAAATAGTTATCTATCCGTGTTTAAATTCGAGCATTATCACCTTTAACCAGGTCACTCTTCATGAGAGCATACCCCTGCCGGATAAGCTCGACCACGAGATCAACCATGACTATGTCATTGAGGCACACCGACATGGTTAGGTAAGGAGCATGGCTCTGATAGCACTTGTTAGGGACAACTAACATCCACATTATTTAATTCTTTTTTTTTTTAACAATTAACCTTTTATTTTAATTAATTTTTTCTTTCCACCAAAACTCTCATTTGTCTTCTCTTTTATTCTGCTGCATCTCCTTTCCTTCTTTCTTCTTAATTTTCTTTTAACTAAATTAAGCTTTTATAAGTTAATTTCCTTTTAACTTCCTAAATCTCATTTTGAACTAATCATTATAACAACCAACCAAATAAAATCTCTAACTCCATTAATCAATTGTTAGTGTAATCACAACTTTTCTTCATTTTACCTGATTATGAGTCTCTGCGTCGACAACGGTATTCTCCGACAGGAGAGAGACGCCAGAGAACGTCGTGGACGACAGAACCTCGATGTTGAACGTCGGAGGACCAAACAAAACCTTCATACCTTCATCAATCACCCGTGGGAGATCGAGAAGGGAGAGGTGTGAGCAGGGGCGGATCCCGACATTGATGTTTGGGGAGCCAAAAAAATTATAGTATATAAATATTATAAAAATATCGCAAAAAATACAGAGGTTCGAATTCAAACTCTAAAAAAAAGTTATTAGTGATAAGCATATGTAAGTGTATCAAAGACTTACGGACTAAGTTTAAATTAACTTAAGTATTATCATGTAATTTTGCTCATCTCTATATTAAAAAAAAAAAAAAAAACTTTAATGAGTCCCTAAACTATAAAAAGTCTTTAATGCGTCTCTAAACTTTAAACGTGTTGAATCGATTCCTATACTTTCAATTTTGTTTTTAATGAATTCTTAGATTTAAAAAAATGTCAAATAAAGACAATGATATATTAGACTTAAACTTGAAAATTTGAGAACCAATTAGATGTCAAATTGAAAGTTAAAAAAAAATATAGTAAAAAAAACACAATATAACATGAATTTGTTTCCAAAATTTATAAAAGGGATGTTAATATAGTTTAAATTACTTTTGAAAATGTTAATAAATAAACTAATACTAAGAATTAATTTAAAGGATGGAGAGTGTTAAATTTAGATATTTGAAATTACATTGACTAAAATAATATAACTTTGACATTTCAATTAAAAAAAAATCTTATAGAAGTAAATACTAAAAAAAATAGGTCTTAATTAGTTTAAGAATGAAATTTATATATTTTTAAATATATATAAACAAAATATTAAAAGAGGGGACAACTTTTTTAAATATATATATATTTATGGAGAGAAATGTAAAACAAATAAATTATTAATTTAGGGGCTTTAACAACAATAGTATATATTTAAGGCATTAGTTTTGTCTACACATATAAGAAAATAAAAAACTTTGGGGTAGGATGGAGGGAGAGAAAGAAGTTTCTAGAGAAATGTGAGAAATTCAACCATCATTATTGTTGAACTCTTAGGATTAGGGTTATTTTTATCCGAATCAAACATCTTCGGGGCGAAACGGGAAGTGGGTTTAAGAACACTCTCCCAACTCCACTCCATGACAAACGACAAGTTAAGAGACCTAAGAGACCCTCTAGATACAAAACTCTGTCTGAAAGACCAATTAGACATCTTTTAAATTTCAAAGACATATTTGACACAAACCTGAGAGTGCATATTAGTATTAAACTCAAACCACGTGTCACTTTTGAAACCTAATAAAAACCAAACTCAAACCACTCGTAAACTAATGAATAAGTGTCAAACTGAGAATAGTCCGAAAACTAATGAATAAGTGTCAAACTGAGAATAGTCCGACTTGCATAATGACGTGCCTTCGACGAAGAGATTAGAGGTTCGAATTCCTAATGAATCAATGATAATCCTAACGGTGGGAACCACTTTCATTTTAATACAATCATCAAAACATTTTGCACAACCAAGAGCCCACCGAGAAGGGAGATTTGCTCTTAAGCCTCACTCGCTCTCGATGGTCTCAATCTCGCTCGCACTTGTTCTAGCTAGCGTTTAGGTGAAAATTTAGATAAAATCGTGTAAGACTTTATTTTTTTAAAAGAAAATATTTAGAGACATAGACTTTACAAACTTGATTAAAAATCATAAGAAAATTAATTCTTATTTCATATTTTAAAATGAAAAACCAAAATAAAAAACGCATTTTTTAATTCATGTTTATTTTTATTATATTAAAAAAGAGATATTATGATGATCAGATTAACGTTTGAATCTTAATCTGATTATTGCTTAATTGCTTAAGGTAAACGACATCGAAGGAAACAAATTGCAAACGTTTGAATCTTAAAGGAAACAAATTGCAAACGTTTGAATCTTAATCTGATTATTGCCTAAGGTAAACGACATCAAAGGAAACAAATTACAAATTGTGGCCAACGTAGCTTAAATCAAATCTCAAATATTAAAAATGTTAGTTTTTGAAAATCTCGAAACCAAATAGAATTTTGGTCCTCATAATTTCACTTATTTATTCCTCAACCTTACCTTTAATTTATGATTAGCTTTACCATTAAAAAAAATAATCTATATTAGACTTCCTTCTTCTCAAATTATATCAAATTTAACCTTTTTGTTAAATTCAAATCCAATACTTCCTTCTTTCAAATTAGATAAAATTTAACCTTTTTTTTTTTTTTTTTTTTTGTTAAATTCAAATCCAATTCAGGCTTAGTGTACAAGATATCAATTATCATCCTACAGATCATGTTTCAACTATAAAGTTCTATGCATAACAAAAGAACAATTTAGGTTAAGTTCTTGAATTAAGTTTGTGTGAAATAGGTTTTTGAACGATTGATTTTGTATCTATTATGTTCCTAATATATATACTTTTTTATTTTGGATAAGTACATTTGGTTAATGATCCAAAACTGAAATTTGAAAACAAGTGAATTAGTTGTATTTTATGTTTTCATTTTTTATATAAGATTTTTATAAATCATAAAACTAGTTATAGTACTTGTAGGTAGAATATAAAATGTTATTAATTAATTTATGAATATATGTTAGGTTATAAATTTTGTATAATAATTATTTTCAACTTGATATAATGTATAATATATGAGGTTATACGTATACGTATTTAAATCTAATGAATAAAAAAAAGGAATGGAGTTTATAAAATGAAAGAATATAATTCTGTATTTTAAACTATGAAACTAACAAAATTCAAATCGCATATTTGCTAAATTCGACGATTCTGAAAATACACTAGCATATAAATACAAATTAAAAGTTTTTTTTTTATTAACCACAAAATTCAATTCTATGTCTAATTGATGGTTAATTAAAAAAACTGGCATATTTAAATTCAAGGACAACCAAAAGAAGGTTTAACCTAATAAATAATGGAGAAAACTTATAATAATTGAAGCTAATAATATTGATAAAGATTAAAAGAAAGTGATTTAAAAATAAAGAAAGTGTTTATAACTTTTTGAAAAAAAACTTCCTTCACCTTCAACTCCAAACCCTAAAACAACAGCCCCTAGAATACTTCAACAGTCAAGAACTACCAAAATTCCGATTGACAAACAACAAATAGATCGCCAGAAAAACTAAGAAAATCAAGTTGAAAAAGATGAATCGGAAGGAAAGAAAGTGTCCCTCAGTAGGCCTAGAATCTACCTGGAAATTCATGGAGAAAACTGGTTCCTCCACCTCTGCGATAAAGCATCGGGAGCGCCAGTAAAGTTCCATGCTCCATTTTTGTTCAGATTACTAAACTTTTCGTCACTGGGAGATTGGCGGAAGGAGACGAAGAATATCAATTGGATCTGGAGGCGGCGGAGGAGGAACAGAACAATGAACTCAACTGAAGTTTCCATTCATTCCTCTGCTATTTTAGGGCTCCGTTTCTGCCTCTTTTTGGCCCATCAAGATACTACTGAGGCCCATTTTAACTCCAACCACTTCACACAAAAATACTCGACGTTTCTATTTATTTTTTTAATAATATATGGATAAATCATATCAAATAAATTAGTGGTTAAGATTCAAACCAGAATTTAAAAATAACATGCTTAAATTAAAATCATCAATCATACTTGAAAACAAATTACACATATAATGCTAATATGAATTAAAATGATGGTTAAGATAGGTACTATATACTAAAAAAAAAATATAAATAAGTAATACTGATTAAAACGATAACTAATAATTGGTATATACTCTGACTTATTTTAAAAAAATATATTAAATAAAATTTTAATTAAGTAAAATCATAAATCACACTATGAATTGGCAAAATTAAAACAAAAAATTTACATTACATAGATACTAACATGGATTAAAACGATAATCTAAGATAACTAGTATATACTGAGAAATACACTTATATGAGTATACGGATTAAAACGATGACTTAAGATAAATAAATATATATTGAAGTCAAACCGAGCATAGCTCAATTGACATAAGGTTGTGTCCGTGACTAAGAGGTCATGGGTTCAATCCTCGCATTTATTAAAACATAATTATTGTATATTGAAAAATACAAGAAAAAAATAATAAATGTTAATAGATTAAAAACCAAGAAAAAAATTACAACAAGAGCATAGCTTGACATGATGTATCGCCTATTGACCATGAGGTCCTAAGTTTAATCTTTCATCCAACAAAGCTACTCCACATTGCCATAATATTATCTATCTTTGGATGGCTCTCATACTCCTAAAAAGTCTAATATTAACGAAGATGATTGTCCTAACTTTTATATATATATATATATAGTTATATGTCATTGATGTATCTATTCTCTAACCAACATGAAATTTTATTAACACTTTAAACCATCTTTCACTCAAACAAAAGTATTACATTTGAGTCTCTTTTCGAACATTTACTTTTATCTAATCTAAGACAAGACGGAGATCAAAAGTATTTAATTGATCCATGAATCTCTAATTTTGTATCGAATAAGTTCCTGATTTTTTTAAAATTAATTGATGGGATAGAAGTAAATTTCAATCTTATATCTAATTAATCGGTCAATAAATTTTTTAAATTTCAAAAGTTTAGATTAAATTTATAATTTTAAATCGAAATTTGGGAACAATTGAATTAAATCCAAATTATCACAAAACACAATTCAACCGACTCAGGAACAGTAGGCGAACTGAAATTTAAGAAAGAGAGAGAATGAAACAGAAACAAAAGTCAAATTTAAAACGATAGGCACCAATTCCATAAAAAGTCAAATCCAAATCTCTGACAACACTTCCAACAAAAAATGTGACAGGCAACGATTGGACATAAAGTTCTCAATAGTCTACACGCGTCCGCAGACAATCCCAGCGCTTTCAAAATTAATTTTATCTAAGAAAAAGGATAATGTTGTTCCCCATTCGCATTAAATGTCACACACCCACGTGACCACCCACGTGCCGTACCGTAATTGTTTGCATGTTTTCAAACAAACGCGTGTCCGCACCCAATCCTTTTCTCCTCTCTATTAAATTCGACACGTCGATCCATTTGACAACCGACATCCCTCCATCACTTCTCCGACACGTGTCGAAATCCAAATTTTTCATGAGACCTTTTTGTATTTAATAATTTAACCCAAAATCAAAATTAAAAAAGTTGGGGGTTCAGTTTCTGTTTGTTTCCCGGGAAAAAGAAAAGGAAAAATGGCTGATGTTGTTGAAGAACCGATTCTCTCGCGGTTGGACCGGTTGGATAATATGGTGAGTTTCTTTTATATTTTTTTATAATTATGAATATGTTCTTGTGGACAATAGAGAGAAAGGGATGGTTTTGATTTTGATGTTTGTTTCTCGGGAAAATGACTAGGAAAATTAGATGAGTTTTTTTTTTTTTTTAATCTTATTTCTTGATGAATTCTGTCTTTAATTTTGATGTTGATGTTTCTTGCTAGTAACTTCTTCATATTATTTGGAAATTATTATTTGTGTTGAAAGCTAATTTTTTCTTTTCCTTACTTCAACTACTTGTGGGGTGGGTAGGTAGGTTGTAATCTATGACCTGAACCAGGTCGAACTTATATGTTTTAATCGATTGAGCTAGGTGTAGTTGACAAAAAAAATTTATTATTTTGGTTATTGTTCTTGACTATTTTTGTTTATCGGTATGTGTAAATTAAAAAAACGTTTATTTCAATCTATTTATTTAATGTCTCATTTTTTTCAGATCATAATTTCAGTAGAATAGCATCATTGATAATTTTTTTTGTAATTTTGTATGTCATATGGGAGACTTTTTGTTAGGTAGACATGGACCAAAAGGGAAGAATCAATGTGTTTGGAAAGTTTTAGTGAGTAAAATAAATAAATAAAATTATAGGTCCAAAATAGGATTATTACATTTTTAGAAATTCAAAGGTAGCTAGCTAGGACTAGGAGTAACCCATCTTGTGTGATATTATAGTTCTTTTGAGTATCAACTATTTTTTGATTTTAATTTTTTATTTATAGCAAGGCTTGATTACTTTATGGTTGAGCAAGGGTTGAATATGTTGTAAAAAAAAAAATATATATATATATATATATATATATAACAAATGTGGGTACAAGCATGTCAACTATCTTTGAGTTGCTCTTACTTTCGCCGAGTAAGAGTTCAATTTTTAAAACGTTATCTTTGAATTTTTCAAAACTTAAAAGTTTTTTTAAAGTTTCAAACTATTTTTAAAAATATTGCAGTTTTTATTAAAGATCGTCTTTTTACTCGATTTCCAAAATACTATTTGCATACAGGGAACACACACAGTCTTTTCAAAAGATCATGCACGTGGCTTTCAGTACAAGTACATCGTATTTTGAACAGTGTGCCTTCGATAATTTTTTACCCGCAATTTTTTTTTTTTCTTTTTTTGAAGAAAGTATGGCTGGAAAGCTTCTACCCACAACTTCAATTTGATATATGGTTTCACTATTTTTAGAGTTGATATCAGACTAAAAATTATAATATTTTTAAAAATAAAAATAGTTTGAAATATGTCATATTTTTTTAAATAGTTTTGAAAATTGCAATATTAAAAAAAAACATCCATGAAATTAGCTTATATATTAGAGAAATTGACGTCAATTTAGAGTAAAATAATTAAAAATATAGTATTTTAAAAAAAAATTGCGGATATGGCAATTTCTATCCTTGATAGTATGGTCTATCACGGATAGAAGTTTATCAGTGATAATCATATATCAACTATAGAGTCTATCGGTGATAACCATTGATTTTTTTGTCATATTTACAAAATGTTTTAAATTTTATTAAATTTACAATTATTTTGGCCTGATTGTTGTGCAACTGAATTTTATATTTTTTTATTTATTAATAAATTGGTCTTAAATATAGAATTGAATTTCGTAGAGATGTTGATATTAGTATACATTTTGAATGAATAATTGGAAAGTTTGGAGAAAGTGATTTTGTTTTGGTTAAAGTAATTAGTAATAATCGGGAATATTGGTAATAATAGTTGAGGCGGCTGGAGGAAATTAGAGGGTGCGGCAAGTCTCCAAAGAGCTCGTGTGGATCCACTCCATCAAGTGGGACCCTCACAAGCGACTGCCACACCTCGTCCGTTGATCTCTCCCCAAAAAGTCTGGAGAAGCACTGCCGTCCGATCAGCCACGTTGTCAGAGTCACCGAACTTAAAGGAAGCCTCGTCCAAAGAATGGACAATATAGAGGATAGAGTCCTTAAGGTAATAATTTTACCTTTTTTTCTTTTCTTTTTTTAATCGTAAGTTAAAAATAATTGCCTTAATTCTGTAAATAAATGGAAAATATTTAAAACAGATTTATCAGTATTAAAAGAAAAAAACGATCTCATCTTCAATATCTTTCTCTGTCGAAATTCACGTTTAAGGTTCAAAGTCAAAAGTTTTGAATTAATTTCTTTGAGTAAGGTTAAAATGGGGTGAAATTTTGAATTTTTTATATTTTGGTCGACGCATATGTTTATGTCAGTTGAACTATGCTTAATTACAGTCGGGTTCGGATGAACGGACTGGGTAATTCTCTTGGGTTTTCTTTCATTTCGGAATTTCAAGATTCATTTTAATATATTTTTTTGGATGAGTAGTACTTTGCTGGCTAGTTGGGCAAAATAACTTTTTTTAAAAAAAATTAAAAGAATAATTTCTTTTATGTTTGTTTTTTTATTTATTTAACTTCTATTTTTTTTTTCTCATATTTTTTTAGAGTAATATGTTTTGGTTTAGTATTTAGAGTTTACGAATTAGGTCTAAAGTTATACTAAACTTTAAATTCTAAATTTATTCGGGACTCTAAACTGTAATTTTTAAATATTAAAAAAAAAAAAAAATCAGAAAAAAGGGAAATAATTCTTTCAAATAAAAAGTCTATGGTTGAACCACGTGTCGTTAGTCCGAAAATACCACTCTTTGAATTTGGATTGCATTTTTTTTTGTTGGTAAAAAATTGAAATTGGAAAGTTTTGAAATAGCAATTAATGAATAGTTTTGAAGAATTATTATTGATTTGGTAATTGTTACAGGTTTGTTTGCAAGTAGAAGGAGAGATAGAAAGGGAAAGAGAGATGATAATGGTTGAGAAGAATGAGAAGAAGCCTAAGAAAAAGAACAGCTTTAAACAACTTGTTCAACACTGCATGACAGGACAAGGAAGACGTGAGTCATAATGGTCTTGAATCATCAAAGTATCATAACCTAATTTTCGTCTTTGTTTTTGTTTCTTGTTTTTTTTTTCTCTTAACCTTGGAAGATCGTAAGTTGTTTCTACGACGTTTTTATATCTCGTTACCAGTCACGGTCGGACTGTTTAAGTTTTTGTATGTTGAGAATGTATATAAAATTTTGATGGTTTTTTTGTGTTTATGTGGGAGTGTTAATTTGTCGGTGTGATTTTATTTACGGCTCCTGTTGTTTTATGAGACATTAAAATAAAAAATGTATGAATGTATGAACTAGTGATAAAATGTTTTACCTTACTCATGTTGATATCAAAATAGGTTCAATGATATTCACAGCATTTTTTAATGATCTTCAATCTTCTTACATTTTGGTTCAGAACTTTTCAATTTTTGTTGATTTTATTTTTAGTCTATATTAACTCCAACGTTGGTTCTTCTGTACTTTTAAAAAGTGATAACTTATTTCATCTTTAGTATTACATTTTACCTACTAATTTTTTTGTAGCACCAAAATTTGTATCAAATAAGGATTTTCATTGGGTATAAATTTTAGGTTTAAATTTTGTAACAGTTGGAAGTATTGGGGTTGAAACGAAAATTGGATCATCAGATGCTTTGAAGTACAAGAAATATAATAAATTATAGTAGAAAATACAAGGACTAAGATAGTAATTAAATCATTTCAAAATAAAAAAGAAATTAAAATAATTGAAGTCGAAAATTTAGTATAAAGATCGATTTTTTTTTTAATATTTGTAAG
The DNA here is from genome assembly GCA_028017165.1 of Herpetospermum pedunculosum. Classification (NCBI taxonomy): domain Eukaryota; kingdom Viridiplantae; phylum Streptophyta; class Magnoliopsida; order Cucurbitales; family Cucurbitaceae; genus Herpetospermum; species Herpetospermum pedunculosum. The sequence continues at coordinate 15,386,390 of CM051523.1, forward strand.
TGTTTGTCCAGTTGACGCGCACTTCGACTAATCTTTCGAAATAGACTGACTGATCCTAGAGGTTTGTTAAATGTGTATTTAGTCGTGTATTCTGGAATGGATACATTCAATTCTATCTCATCGGACAAATGAAATTTTTTTCGGTCGTATTGATTGATGTTGTCTGTAGCACTTCAGTGTCATTGTTGGAGTGATGGACACATGCTTTTCAGTACTGACTCATATGGAATTAGCACGATGAAGTCATTCGAGATGACCGTCGAAATATAAGTACTTAGAGCGCACTCAATTTATCTTGATTTGGGCAGTCACTGGCTCTTTGAGGTCTTTCGGGATAAAGTAAAGAAGCGAGCATTCAGGTACACGTTAACTTCGATAAACGGGTGTTTTCACGTCTCACCGCATTGCCTGAGTCTTGATTTAATAGTATCAAGCTAAAATAATATTTATATTTTTGACAAAAGTAATATTTAAGAATAAAGTATAGAAATTTAAATAGTATTAAATCATGAAAGTATGGGGGAGGGTCGATCACTTTGATTCTAAAATTTCAATTTGGTCTAATTATATCTTAATTTTAAAGTGCTAAATTTAAATTTGAAGTGTTATAGTAGATTTTTGTTCAAAGAATATACGTCTAATAAAGTTAAAACATATATTCAAATTGATAGAATCATATGAAAACAATATTATAATTTTGGTGGTTGTATAAAGTTTTGTTTTTATTGAATAACTGTATTGTTGTTGTTGGTTTTTTTTTACAGTTTATGTAAAAAATTATTTCAAGTTTTTCAGATAAAAAATGTTTCTTTTCCATTATAAATTAATAGGGATATATATATATATATATATATATATATGTAAAATTGTAACATATGTCAATTTAGAGTAAAATAGTTAAAAATATAGCATTTTTTTAAAAAAAATTGCAAATATGACAATTTTTATCACTGATAGTATGATTTATCGCTGATAGTAGTCTTTTTTATAGAATTTTGTTAGTGATAATAGTCTATCAGTGATAGAAGTTTATGAGTAATAGTCATAAAGTCTATCAGTGATAGTCACTGATTTTTTGGCCGTATTTGCAAAAGGTTTTAAATTTTGCTAAATTTGCAATTATTTTGAGTCGGATTGTTGTTTGTGCAACCAACCCTCTCTATATATATATATATATTAATACATTGAGAGATTCGAACCATAGACCTCTTGGTCGTGAACACATACATATGTCAAGTTGAACCATGTTGGTTTGGGCATTAATAAAAATATTTGGTTGTCTAAAGTTATTGATTGAATTAATAATAACTCAAAAAAAAAAAAAAAAAAAAAAAAAAAAAAAAAAAAAAAAACTAAAACTAAGTTACTCTATTTTGTCAATCTAAGAATGGGAGAATTTCTAGTACAAGGAGTTGGTGATAGACCCACTATCACTTTAAACGTAAAAATCTTCATAACTTGATCAAATTGCACCAGCGTCTGTACCATGGCAAGGGTACTATTCTACCACTAGACTTAGACCACTGGTGCTTTTGTTCATGTGTTCATTCTTTTAAATAAAAAAAAGAACAAACAAACGCAATCCCACACGCCCTCATTTTTTTTACAATATGCCGGGTATGAGATTTCAACCTTAAACCTCTAAGTCTCCGTTTGACATTGGGTTTCAAGAAGTGAAAAGTGATTAAAAACAAATCTTAACCGTTTGTTGTGTTTGGTAAAACAAATTGTTTTATAATTAGTTAAAATCACTCTTGCACACCTTTCAAAATCTGTTATTTGTAGCTTTTAGATTCTCTAACAATCATTTTTTTAATAAATTTTCAAATCTTTCTAAAATTAAAAAAATATTTTATATACAAGACTATTGGCACTACGTGCTAAGAAACATGCCATCACAAGTAAGACAAGAAGAGTTAATATCTCCATTAGCTAAACCCTTTCTTACCCACCAAAGCACGAAAACCAGAATCTTTCAGAAAATAGATTCCTATTCGAAGAGTGCATAACCGCATGGATAAGCTCATACTAACCCGTCAATTTTGGATCCAATTCAGAATTTTCCTTGGAAGGTATTAAGAAAGAATTGGAATGTAATAATATCGATTCATACAGATACAGAAGAAAAAGTTCTCTATTGATTCAAACATTGTACCCGCGGGATAGAGAAAGAGGAAAAAAAACGAAGATTTCACATGATACTTTTGATCGCAAAATCAATATGATTTATTTCGTACCTTTCGCTCAATGAAAAAATGGGTCAGATTCTACACGATCAAACCTATGGGACTTAAGGAATGATCGAAGGGAATAAAAAAAAGAAAGAAAAAAAAAGAGGGAAAAATAAGTAAATAAAAATGACGTAGAAGAGCCCGAATTCCAAATGAATGAAAACGTGACTGAATTGGTCCCGGTCACTCTTCGGGACGGAATGGAAGAAGGGAGGAGATTCTCGAACGAGGAAAAGGATCCAATGACTTCGAAAGAATTGAACGAGGAGCCGTATGAGGTGAAAATCTCATGTACGGTTCTGTCGAGTGGCAGTAAGGGTGACTTATATGTCAACTTTTCCACTATCACCCCCCAAAAACCAAACTCTGCCTTACGTAAAGTTGCCGCTTAACCTCGGGATTTGAAATCACTGTTTATATACATGGTATTGGCCATAATTTACAAGAACATTCTGTAGTCTTAGTAAGAGGGGGAAGGGTTAAGGATTTAACCGGTGTGAGATATCACATTGTTCGAAGAACCCTAGATGTTGTCGGAATAAAGGATCGTCAACAAGGGCGTTCTAGTACGTTGTAGATTCTTATCCAAGACTTGTATCATTTGATGATGCCATGTGAATCGCTAGAAACATGTGAAGTGTATGGCTAACCCAATAACGAAAGTTTCGTAAGGGAACTGGAGCAGGCTACCATGAGACAAACAAAAGATCTTCTTTCTAAAGAGATTCGATTCGGAACTATTATATGTCCAAGGTCCAATATTGAAATAATTTTAGAGGTTTTCCTTGACTTTGTCCGTGTCAACAAACAATTCAAAATGCCTCGACTTTTTTAGAACATGTCCGAGTCAAATAGTAATGATTCGAAGCACCTCTTTTTACACTATTTCAGAAACCCAAGGACTCAATCGTATGGATATGTAAAATACAGGATTTCCAATCCTAGCAGGAGAAGGAGGGAAACAGATACTCAATTTAAAGTGAGTAAACAGAATTTCATACTCGATCTCATAGATACATATAGAATTCTGTGGAAAGCCGTATTCGATGAAAGTCGTATGTACGGCTTGGAGGGAGATCTTTCATATCTTTCGAGATCCACCCTACAATATGGGGTAAAAAAGCCAAATTTTATTTTATAATTTTAAAATTAATAAATCAAATACAAATATTTTTTTTAAAATAATACCTTATTATTTTTTTTTAAGAAAATTTATACAAATTTTTATAATATTTCTGTTTTAGTCATAGTTAAATCACAATAATTTAATATTTATTTACCAAACACGATAATCAACTTATTTAAATCTACAGCTAAAATTTACCAAACACTAGTTTAATTCATCAAACAACTGATTTTTTTAAAAGCAAAGTTGAAAGCAATTATTTTAAAAGCTATTGCAATCTCAAACAGACTCTAAGTTGAATGTATAAGTTTTATCCAGTTGAATTATGCTCATGTTAACCACAAAATCCCCTTAACATTTGACAAACCTTAATTTAAAGACCTATACAAACTAGTTTACAAATTAACAAATATCCCATAATAGTCTTCCAATGCGTTTAGGATTTCTGATTTTGATTGGTAACTTTAGAAGATTTTATTTTTTTTAATCCATCCCGACAAAAGAAAATTTATTTTAGAAAGATAACAAATATCCAATTATTTATTAACAAATAATCAAAATGACAATTTCTCTAAGTTGTAAAATTTTTTTTTGAAAGATGACAAAAGAAAAACAACATTTTCTAGTTTATACAACTAACACAGTATTAAATCAAAGTTTATCTATTCACATAACCCACATTTATTTTAGAAGTGTATCAATTTAGACTTTTTGTTAGATTCTATTTGAAAAACGTTAATTTAAACCAGAACGACTTATAATTTTAGCAATTAAATCCCTAAACTTTCACGAGTGAATCAATTGTATGAAAGTTTAGGGGTTTAATTGATAAATTATTAGTGGTCGATCTTTGGAGATCCAGAAGAATCAGTGTTGGACCCTATCCAGAAGATTCTCCGTGCAAGAAATTCAGCACGATGAGAACTTTCAACACATGTGGAAAGTAACATTTTATAATAGATGGGGTAAATTGATACACTTATGAAAGTTTAAGATTTTAAATATACAAGAACATAGTTCAACCGACATATTATACGAACTAGTGAAAACTACGTTAGTTTGAAAATGAAATTTGAAAGAAAAAAAAAAGGGGTGTTTTCCCTCCAAAGGCAAAGGTTTTGAAAAAAAAAAGAATAAAAGGGCAGTTCCCGGGGACAAAAAATTAGGTGTTTAGAGGAAGCACCACCGAACACATTGATGTGAAACAGGGATCATCCCTACAGTTGGAGGGATATGGGGCCCACTTATTGGACAATCATTGTGCTGATGGGACAATCATTGAGGATACTTACCCCTTACTTTGGGGCCCCTTTTAGGTGACGGTGGGCCCTTGCTTTGGTTATGTTCAATAAATGGGAGCAACAAATTAGGGTTTCCATTTTTCTATATCAATATCGACAATGGGAACTATTGGATTTGATACCTTTGGTATTATTTCCTATATATATATATATGCAAACAAGACTCAACCGAAACAAAGAAGTCAGAAATTTGAATCTTCGGGTATCAGGTATTGTCAAAAAAAAAAATTAGAAATATTTTTTAAAACATAAAATGAAAAATGAATCAATTTAATTGATAATGGAGCGAAGAAGTTATTGATAATGGAGCAAAGAAGGGAGGAGAGTAATTTGCTTCCATTAGTTTAAATTTCAAACTTCAATGATCTATAAATTAAATTCGAACCTCTGAGATTAAATATGTCACTTTTGAAACATCAATGATCAAATAGAAATTAAATCGACATGAACTTAGTTCAACCGACGTATTATATAAATTAATGATCAAGATGTCACAAGTTCAATTTTTTCCCTTCATATATTGTCAATATATATATATTAATAGAAAAATAATAATTTAAATATAAATCGTGTTGAGGATTTTAAAAATAATCATCCAAATATATTTTTAGGGGACAAAAAAATCACCCTTGTGGGTTTTAAAATACTCATTTTGAGTCCAAAACTTTCATTCAATCTCATTTGGCTAGTACTTTTAAAACTTGTAAATAGATCCCTATAACTTCTAAAGGAACAACAATAGTTTATTTATAAATTCTCTATAAAAAGATGTTATTTTGCATCTAATGGATTCGCTCACAAAAATTTGTTTAAAAATTGAAAGTTCGAAAACTTATTAGTATATTTTTAAAAGTTTAGGAACCAAATTTATACCATCTTTGAAGTTCATGAACCAGTTAGAAACCTTTTGAAGTATAGGAATTACATAGACACAACTCTAATAATTCATAGATATATATATTTTTTTTTTGATAAAAATAATTCATAGATATATTAAAAAAGTTGGGGGGACAAAATTAATTATACCCCTAAACTTGTCAAGTTGTATCAAAATTTAGCTCTCCACATGTCAAACAAAAAAAGTATCAAAATTTACCTTAAACTTTCAATTTCATTAAATGACAACTCAAACTTAGATAAGTGCAATTTTAACCTTAAACTTTAAAAATTGTTGCAATTTTTACTCTATAAATTTGTGTTCGACATATCCATAAAAAAAATATTCCCACATGTGTTCAATGAATGCATATGTATTGTACAAACTTTCTAGAACAATCGACATTAGAGCGCTAAATTTCTTTTTTTTTTTTTTTTTTTTGTTGAAATTTGTGAGTTTTGGCAAAGTTATTCAGTGATTAATTTGTGCATTGGTCAAACTTAATTTTGTGCACAAACGTGATTTTATTGAAATTAGTTGAATGATATATCTTTATACTTTTTGTTGTTGTTAAAATTAGTGCATGAAAATTGAATCGATGATACAAATTACGACACTTATCTAAGTTTAGGGTTTAATTCAATGGGAATGAAAGTTTATGGTGACAATTTATATGACCAGTTTTTGGACCACACATATATCCCATATAATCACATAAATAATAAAACTTTTTTCTTTTCTTTTTTTTTTTTTTTTTTTTTTTTTGCAAATAACAACAATAAAAAAAAAGGCTATGTAAAGTCCACATCCTTTGGGTAGCTTTACACTAAGGGAGCTAATCTTATGAATGACTTAGGCATACATATTTATTCTCATTTCATGAAATAATTATAGTTAGGGGCCCTTCAAATCCAAATTTTGAATTATTTTTTTTAATATAATAATTTTTTATTTATGAATTGTACTCATTAAAGAAAGTTTAAAATATAATGATATGATTTATAAAATAAAATATAATGATATGATTTATAAAATAGACCAACTACAATTGTATAATTTACAATTACTTTACTTTAAAATTGACTAAAGAAACAACTCAAAACAAAATTTTAACTCAAGTATATTTAAGAAATTATTGCTCTATACAAAATAGTCCATGCCTTAAAAAATGCACCAAAACAATTGCTTTTAGTCAATTAAGGTGAGTTTTAGAACGGTGAAAAGTGTTTTTAGTAAATTACAAATATTTAAATATTTGTTTATATTTAATTTGATAATAAAAAAATATTTTGAAAATTCTAAAGAAACATAAACTTAAACAAACGATGAACTAAGATACTTTTCGTACTTAAAAAAGAAGATACTTTTTGGAAAAATACTTAATTAAATTGTGTTTCTTTCAAAGCTACTTATTTAATAACTACTCCACCGAAAAGTAATTTTTTTATAAGTCATCCCAATTTACCTATTGATATGAGTTTAGGATGAGTTTTAAGAATGACACTTTTCGGTGGAATACTTTTTGAAATAAGTATCAAATACGAAAAATAACTCAAAATTACACTATAGCTCAATATTGAATCATGTGGGTGTAGGACTTGCAAGATTTATATATATATATATCTGAAAAAAAAGAAGAAAATTGTTACCCTTCTAAGCAAGGAAAATTGTTGAGAAAGTCCCACCTAATTTACATTTTTTTTTTATGAATTTATTAAATTTGATTTGGTTTAAATGTTTGATATTGTGGACCTCGAATTTATAATGTTTATCAAATCGAACATAGCTTAATTGATATAAGGTTGTGTTTATGATTAAGAGGTCATGTGTTCAATCACTGCAAAAAAAAAAAAAAAAAAAAGTTTATAATGTACAAATTAAAGTTTTTTTTTTTTTTTTTTTTTTGTAAACTAGTCAACCAACTTGGAAGATCATCCGTCCAATAACAAGGGCCTCAATGACTAAGAGCATGATCAACTAAATTATGAGTCACTCTATTAAAAGTACGAGGAATAAAACTATGTCCCCGAATTTGAAGCGTAGACATCAACTGATTTCAAAAAGAAGATACTCTTGAGGAGAGGCTTGAAGACTATGGACTTTAATTGCTTGAACGATAACTTGGACATCAGATTCAGCCCACACATTCGTGAGGCTCATCTCATCAACCAACTTCAGCCCAAACAAAAGAGCCACAACCTCAACTGACAACACATCGAGTTTTCCCTAGAGGTGCATTGTCTTCGCCACCAGCAATCGACCATCTCCATCTCTGATCACCAGATCGACTCCAGAACAACTACACGATGGGTGACAAGTTGCATCGATGTTAAGTTTGAGAGCACCCTCCACCGGCGGGGACCAGCGATCCTCCCCAGCCACCGACACCAACACCCCCTCCCTCCCTGCTTTCGCGGGCCAATTCACCTCCCTAAATGTGCGAGCATACTCCCGAATCCATTATACTTTCAAAGGAACATCCAATAACACCTTTAATTGAGAGCAACTATTTTGATTTGTCGAGATTTCCCAATAAGTGGTGAGAACAGGTCCATTTCAACCGGTTACAACACCTCAAGAACTCCCGCCAAAGCATTCTTCATTTCGCTATACCGCTCGCAACCACGCCCCACCGAGGGGAGAATCAAAGACCATATTTGTAATGCCCCAGACCCAAGATTCAAAACTCGAATGACCCCGACATTCCCCTGCGACCTAACCACGTTATCTACTTATCTTGATTGTCTTAAACCGCTTATAAGAGTGAAGACTATCCCCAAAAATCAACACGGATTCTCTCAGCATGTTTTTTCCTCACTCACATGCATCTTAAGAAAATTTCCAAGAGGTCAACCAACTGAAAAATTTCCAAGCCAAACACACTTATTTTGGAGTTCTTACGATTGAGCCACCGAAAAGAAAGGTGCACCTTGTTGGTATAGGTAGTACAATCAATTCTTTAAAAATTTTCTTATATTTTCATGATTTCATGATCCTCTCATTCAGATGTGGTCTCGGTTCATTTATGTATCCCTCTTGAACTCGAGGTGTTAATCTGTGTTGCCCTTTTACCTCGAAAGAAGGTATAGAACAATAATTCTCTCTAGAAAATAATTAAATAAAGTCCATTTTAAGCAATGGAGCATTTTAATTCATGGGTATTTTGAGTGCAATTCAATTAATGGACCAAATTGAATAAAAATACTTTAATGTGTCCACATTTTTTTATATATTGGTAACATTGATTGATTTGCTTTTTTGTCCCCTTTTCCCCTCCTTTTTATTGTCTTAAAAGCCTCTACCCCAATATGTTTAACTAGTGGGATTGGCCTTCAAATCCTTTTCCAAAAAGTTATCAAAAGCATGTTTGGAAAATCAATTTTTACAATTTCTAACTAATTTAAATCCAATTTTGAATTCACATTTTGTACTTTTCACCTAAATTTTAGATAGAAAAAATCTTTCATTTGAAAATTTAATACCTAACTTACTTTATTATATGTGATTTTAAACGTTTTTCGTTTTTTTCTTTATGTTTTTGAAATTTATACTTTTTTTTTTCTCTAAATTTTTATTTTTGGTGTGACTTTCACTTTTCTTAAAGCATTTGAATTCCTAATTAAATTTTAAAAATAAAATAAATTTTTTGAAAACTATTTTTTTTTAATTTTCATAATTGATTTGATTTTTTAAAACACCAATAAGAAGTAGATAAAAAAAAGTAAAGGTTATTTAGGAGGGGAGAGATTGTTTTTAAAATAAATTAGAAAGATAGGTCAATTTCAAAATAATTCTATTGTTCTAATTTATTTCAAAAACAATTCCTCTTCCTAAAAAAAAACTTTAAAAATAGTGTGTTTATAAGATTAATTTAATAATAATAATAATAAATAAAAAAAAATGGTTATCAAACTAAATCTAAATAATTTTTGTGTTTATGACTCAACTGACATATGTTTGTGTTAACGACCATCATGTTTATGGTTCGAATCTCCTATTTTTATTATAAAAAAAAAAAAAAAAATCGAATAAGCGGAATAGTTTAAATATCAAAATATTATTTTACCTTTTATTATTATAGTTGTTTATATGAGTTATTAGTTGATTGGTTCAATTGTGATGTGATATTAATTTTGTCATTTATAATTAGAGTGACTTAGAATATTATTACATCAATCTATCTTATTGAAGATAATATTCTTAAATTTTACGAGGTCATGCTCGTGATAGCATAGGATAACATTTTTTTAATTTTATATGAAAATAAAGACACAAGAGATGTAATAATTTTTTTTTCCTCCAACCAAAAATATATATACATACAAATATACATTGTTGGACTAATTGAATTATATTCCTATAATCTAATTTTTGAATTCAATTATTTAAATTCATGCCTCTATGTTTTTCAATTCCAAATTTCAATATTTAATGTAGCTTGGGTCATTTGGTAAAGTTAGAGTTGTTCATTTGTCCCGTCCCGAATGGGACGGGAAATCTCCGATTACACGGGGAATAAGACAGGGAGTGGGGAATTTTTTTGTCCCATTAACTAAACGGGGCGGGGACGGGTAATAGCATATCCGCCCCGCCCCGCTCCGTATACTTTTATATATATACATATATACATTATTCATCAAAAAATTAACTACACTTTTTTTTTTTATCTAAAAAATACATTTTTTACCAATAAAGTTCCAAAAAAATACACATCATATTATGAAATTAAATATATATAATATTAATCAACTTAACAAATAGAAAAACTTAAAAAAATAGATAAGAATAAATTTAAAAAGTAAATTATTCGCGGAGAAAATTATCTGCGGAGAATACCCGTTATCCGCGAATTCTCGCGGAGAATACCCGCCCAGTCCCCGCAAAATTAAATGGGGAATTTCGCGGGGACGAGTAATGAAATGGGGGACGGAGACGGGGGCGGAGAAGGCATTACCCGACCCCGCCCCATGGACATCTCTAGGTAAAATTTCTATTTATGGTTTCTTGTTTTTTAGAAAGAAAAACTTCTATTAATTGTTTATATTTCTTGTTTCTCATTTTTTTTACAAATGTTTACAAAATTGGGTAGATTTTTGTTGGAAACGATAAAATCGAATTTCTGATTTTCTTGTTCACGATTCTAGTTTTTTTTTTTTACAAAACAAAAACAAAAATATTATTTTATCATTTTTTTTTACTAATAAACACCTAGTAAACTTAAAAAATAAATATAACATATAAATTTTGGATATTTAGTTTAAAAAAACTATATACCATTTTTAATTTAAAAATTATAGGAAAAAGAAACCATAAAAAATGGCTGTTTTTTTTTTTTTTATATAAAAATATTTTAGTTTTGAAAGTATTTTTAAAAATAATGTTGGTTTAAAGTGAGGTCGTCTTTTCAAAAAACGACCTATACCGCCGTTTCTTGAAAAGACGATCTTCCTCTACATGGATGGAGATCGTCTTTTCAAAAGAAGATCCCCTTCCGAAGTTATGAAAATATTCTTTTCGATTATTTTTTTTTTAGTACTTTTCGATTAAAAAATTGATATCCTTTTACCCACATATTAAAAAAATTCGAAAAAGGTATGGTTGGAAAGCTAAGAGAGCTTCAATTTGATACCCAGTTTCAATATTTTTTGAGTTGTGTATCAAAAGATAAAAATCATCGAAGTTGAACTATAGTTTTGCAAATTTCAAAACTGAAGATTTGAGCCGTGTGCATTAAAAAATTGATATCTTTCTACCCAAATATTCAATTTTTTTTTTAATAATGTGTTGTTGGGAAGCTAACACAAAGAGCTTCAATTTATACCTAGTTTCACTATTTTTGGAGTTATGTATCAAAATATAAAGATCGTCAAAGTTGAGCTACAATTTTAAAATTTTCAGCCATATCTTCAGTTCTGGGTTTAGTGAAGTTTTCAGAACTATAGCTAACTTCGATGATCTTTATCTTTTGATACACAACTCAAAAAATAGTGAAACCAGACATCAAATTGAAGCTCTCTCGGTTCGCTTTCCAACTATATTTTTTTCGAAAATTTTGAATATATGGGTAGAAAAATATCAATTTTTTAATCTAGAAGAAGTATCAAATTGAAGCTTTCTCTATTAGCTTTCTAACCATGCATTTTTCTAATTTTTTGAATACCTGGGTAAAAAGATATTAATTTTTTAATCCAATTTTTTTTTCTTCATACACGTGGAAGGAGATCGTCTTTTGAAAAGACGATCTTCATCCATGTGGAGCAAAATCCTCTTATAAAACGACTATATTTGCTGGCGTGTAGAGGCCGTCTTTGACTCACTTTAAAACAACATCATTTTTTAAAATACTTTCAAAATTACAATGTTTTTATAAAAAAAAAAATTAAAAATGACAACATAAAAAAAAAAATAATACCAAATATATTTTTATTTTTATTCTTTTTAAAAAAGAAGAGAAAAAATGAAAGAGAACAATAAACGGTTACCAAACACATTTTTTTTTTTATGTAAATAGATTCAACAATTCCAACTGAATTTTTAATTAATCAACGAGATATATTATTTAATATTAAGTTTTTTTTTTTTTTTTTTTTTTTTTTTTTTTTTTACATACGACAATTTATTATACTCCTATGATTTTTATTTTAATGACTAAGAATAAACATAATGATACAAAGGAAGAAAATTCATTGATAAATTTTTTATCATGTAAACATCAAAATATTTAATTAACAAACTTAATCTAATTTTAAAAGTCCAAATAATTCACGCAATTGGTTTATATAAAAGTATTTTTTTTCCTTTATACCTTGAATCATACCTTTGTGATTTGTCCTTATTCCATAATTAATATGCTTTAAAAAAAAAAAAAGCATCGATGGGTATTTTTATTATGATGGGAAAAAGAGATAAATAAATAAAGAAGGGAATGAATTAAAGCTATTTTTATTGGAAATCTGACTCCACAAGGCATCATCAAGACAAACATTTTTTTTTTTATATATATTTTTAATTTTTTTGTTTTTTTTTCAAAGGACAACAAAATACTATACAATAATGGAAAAGACACCAATTCAAACATAGCCATCCATATCTTATGCTTTAATTCTAATGGAAAATCTGCATTAAGAGGTATTTTAGATGCTTAACCAATTTGGGATAAATGCCAAATAAATAAATAAATATTTAAAATATTTTTACAAAAAATATTTCCTCAAAAGATTTGGTTCATTTGATAGATTGGTTTTTTTAGAAGATTCCATTATGTCATATGTTGACAATAAAAAAAAATGTTTGGATAAGAAGGGAATATGTCAATTTGATGATGTTGGATATATATATATATATATATATATATTATTACTTTTTTTTTTATTACTTTTTTTTTTAGTTCGTAAAAATATGAACATAGGTTGAGATGTATCATACAGTACTATAAATATATATATATTAGGCAAATACCTTTTTAGAATTTATATTAACGTTTATTTCTATGTTATACATTATTCATATTAGAGTAAACATGTATTACCTTAACCAATGTTGAACATTGTATAATTTTGTTATGTTTAATACATGATTTTTCGGATTTTCGACTATATATATATATAGTAACATGAAGAAGTTACTACTAATAAGACATATAAACAACATTTATAATTACACGGTAATTGAACATGTACTCCCTCCCTTTATGTTGGAAGTTCGAATCTCACACCCTCACTCTTGAACTAAAAAAATAATAATAATAACATTTTGAGGTATCTCGAAGCTATTCTTCCTTAATCGATAAAATATTGGTAATTAATTCTTTTTTATTAAGCTTATATACAGTGATAGAACTCCAAAAGTGCTATTTTATAACTTTTAATTCTTGTTAGTTGATTCAAATTAATGTGTTTAATCATATGTTTTGCAGGAATCGAGCATTCAGAGGTGAATGAGACACTTATATTAAATAAGAACTCAAAAGAGGAGTTTTAGAGTATAATATCAACAAACCGAGCCGCAGATGATACTATAAAGATAAAAATCATTTAATGTTCAAAGTTGGAAGCTTGGTCTAATGGTGAAGAGTTGATTATGATAGACTTTGATCTCGAGTTCGATTCTTGAACAATGTGATTATTAAACCATCACCTTGCACACGTGTCAGCTCCTGATTGATCTAGGAAGAAGTCATCCCACTAATCTGAAGACAAGCTCGCATCATACAACAAGCCAATTACATGAGGAATTATAAGCTCCTCCCCACATGTTTTAAACAAAAAAGCCCATATATATAGTAAACCTTTGAAGAATCCCATAACGTCTTCCTCACTATGACGATTTCTTCCCACTTTAAAAAGTGGCGTGCTCCTCCCCACATGTTTTAAACAAAAAAGCCCATATATATAGTAAACCTTTGAAGAATCCCATAACGTCTTCCTCACTATGACGATTTCTTCCCACTTTAAAAAGTGGCGTGCTTATCTCTTTATGGCTCAACCCTTAGGTCTTATTTATAGCAACGTAAAGTAGAATCAGTTACCTATATATATATATCTTTTTAATGTACCAAATACATTAATTATATTTGTACTTATTTAATATATTAAATATTAATTTAAACATTTAAAAAAAAATGATCACTTAATATTCTTATGAACTAGCCGAGAGACTTTATAGACATGTACATTATACAAAATTAATTAATTAAACGGATTAATCAATTAATTTTTATTCATTAACTTTAGGTTACTCTAGTATAACTTTAGACTTGCACTCTTATGCATTGCATAACAAATTGTGTTCATGGATATAGTCATTACTTGCAAGTCGATCATTCAAGAGTTGTTTGTAATTACAATTGAGTCAAAAGTTCGTTTTACCCATGTAATTACATCTTGTACCTTAAGCCTCACTGATTCTCTAATGATCAATGTGTTTATGATCCAGACATAAACCAAGTCACTCTCGGACTAATGAGAGGGTGATGCCCCATTGTTCAAGTCTAGAAATCAATACTTAAAATAACTATTCATCTACTTTCCTTATGAGAATGTGTGAATTACACATCTTGTGAAAAATATGTTTCTATCTCTTTATTTAGTATAATCCTTAAGATGATAGACTTATTGAATCCTTTTGTTCGCCGTGCGAATGCTCAAGAAGGGATTCAGAGTGCTGTTTTGGGAGGTAATTTTTCTATTCCTTTCCTGTTTATATTTTTTATACTGCTTTTGGCTCACATTCTCTTTGGCTTTACATGCTTATCTCGACATGTCTGCCTCAGCTCATCGACTTTTCGACGAGATTCTCTATCTTCTTCAGTCTTCTGTTCCTCGGTCTGAATTGGACCGTGTGGAGATTGTTCATGCTGAGGTTGTTCAGTCTTTAGAGGGTGTCAAAACTTCGTTTGTCATGGAGCTCGTGAAGACTAAGGTGAAATTCTCTTTGTCGGTTGCGGAGCTTGCTGAAACTGTGGCAAAACTCTTTTCAGTTGAGGCTCGTTTGAAGAACCATTTGTTCCTGGCTGAGGTTGTTCGGTCTTTAGAGGGTGTCAAAATATCGTTGGTCATGGAGCTCGCGAAGACTAAGGCGGAACTCTCTTTGTCGGTTGCGGAGCTTGCTGAAACTGTGGCAAAACTCTCTTTAGTGGAGGCTCATTTGAAGAACCCTTTGTTCCTGGCTGAGGAGTTCAAGAAGAGTCTTTAGTACATCTCTCTTTAGGACGAGATGAAGGGTATCATAGTCATTTGGTCAGTAAATTTCACCAATGAGCGTTATCCTCACTGTGGCTTTGCTTTCCTCCGTAGTTATTTTAAGGAGCTTCGTGATCTTCCTCCTGAATTTGAGGATTTTGGCGCAGCGACTGGTGAGGACTTTCTGGAAGATGTTCTAGAATTTCCTGATTCGTGACTTGCGGAAATCGCCTTTATTCGTTTTTTTGTGCTTTGCTAGCTTGTCTAGCTTTACTAGTGTTGTATGTTTTGATTTTGTACTCCTTATTTCCTTTTATATTTATGGATTTTTTGGATTTTGGAATGAAGGAAGGTTTATTTTCTCTTTTCTTGTCTCTTGCCCCCACTCAAGTTTGTTAGGTTTATTTGCAATACCAAGACACTTGAGTAGAATTTGAAATGCGCCCTTAATAGAGCTTTTATTGAAATAATTTCAAAATACGATGACAACATTTGGGCGTTCAACCACTTTGGGGTGCGTGAGTTTTGATTTCATAGCTAAATCATAGCATAGTCGCAACGCCAATTGTTTCCTTCTTACTATTCCTACTCCTGTTGGTGTTGAAAATTTCATACTCAGATGATATGTTGATGGGACTACTTTTAGCTCGTGAATTGTTGGTTTGCCCAATATGGCCTTGTAAGCTGATTTACAGTTCACCACCGGGAAGTCAACCATGATGGTTACATAGGAGGTTCAATCATCGAAGGTTACCGGTAATTCGATGTTGCCTTCAGGTTTTATCTACTCCCCTGTGAATCCTATTAGGGGGTTGAGGCTGCTTCGTAAATGGTTGAACTCGATGCCCATATTTTTTAAGGCAACGAGAGACAAAACGCCAGCTGAACTTCCTTCATCTATTAGAATTTAGTGTATTTTAACGTTGGCCACCATTATAGCCACTACTAGGACGTCTGGTTGGTGGAACTATTTGGCTTCGGCCTCTATAAAAGTTATGGTCATGTTCAGCTGCATGGTTGAACAAACTTCCCAGGTTGAAGAAGAGTTTCGTGCTTCGCGTGCGTTTACTTTTATTTTTCTTCCTGATTCTTCGCCAACAGGTTCTTCGAATATGGTCTTGATTCCTCGATGAGGCGTGAAACCTTCATGTTGCCCTCTTCTGTTCCAGGTTTCACCATTCTTTTCCATTGTGTATTCCTTTAGTTGTCCCTTCTAAATTAAAACTTCTATTGGCTCTTTCAGGTCATAACATTCTGAGGTGATATGACCATAATTGTGATATGACCGTAATCTCGATGGAACATGCAGTATTTGTCTTGGTTTCGTCTACTGACATCGTATTTCAGTTTGGCTGGCCACTTCAACTTTTTTTTGGTTCTTGATTTCCATCGGGATTTGTTTTACGGGGACTCTTGTAGGAGTGTATCTTTCAAACTTGTTAAGTGGTAAGACTCTTCGGGGAGATCTTTCATGTCGACCTTCTATTCTTTTTTTCTTGGTTTTGGACTTGTCTCTGTCGGTGCTCTTTCTTTCCTGGTGTTGATCGACTCAACCATCTTTTGTGTTAGGGGCTCTGCGGGCGTGAAACAGTTCTCCCACGTTCATATATTTCTGCGCACGTGTGAGCAACTTAAGATAAGTTTTATCAACCTTCTTGCCTAGGGACCATACAATTTTTTTCGTTCTTAAATCCATCTATTATTGTTGTTATTGTCGTTCCATCGATATAATTCTCGATTTGTAGCGCCTCGCTGTTGAACCGAGCCAGGTATTCTCGGAGCGTCTTCTTCTCCCTTTGTCTGATAGTGAGTATGTGTGTGGGTGATTTGTGTTGGTTTTTTCCCCTAGGAACTGGGTGACGAACGCTCGAGCCAATTCCCTAAAGGAGGATATGATGCCCCTACTGAGTTACCCGCACCACTATTTGACGTTCTTTACTCCATAGAGCTCCATACAAGATCAAAATGTGCTGATGTGTTTTATAGGGCCTGTCGACCTATCGTAAGCTTTCATCACCGGGAGCTTGAATTTGTATAACATATTCTACTGCATGATTTCCTTAGTGAACGATGGATCCACCTGCTCTAGAAGAGTTTCTAGGTTGTTTTGGTCGGTTTCCTAAGCTTTCTGCATGTCGCCCAACTGACTTTGGAGTTTTTGCAACTCCGCTGCCAATGCTAGTTTTTCAGTTTTCTCTCCATTAACAGTTTTCCGCTTTTGCTAGTTCGACTTTGGTTCCTAGCGATTAAAGATTCTTGATAGTCGATATGTGGTTCCTCGATGGCCCATTCTCGGGTTGCACTTCATTCTGGCTTGCTCATATTTTCGGTAGCTACTGGTTTGTGGTGACTTAGCTTTTCATTCACGCGACTTGTCGTTTCCCTCTATTATTAGTATGCTGACTTCCAATTTTCTTAATTAAAACTCCCATTGGTGGTCTAGTGTTGGTATTTTCCCTTT
This sequence comes from Herpetospermum pedunculosum, assembly GCA_028017165.1. Classification (NCBI taxonomy): domain Eukaryota; kingdom Viridiplantae; phylum Streptophyta; class Magnoliopsida; order Cucurbitales; family Cucurbitaceae; genus Herpetospermum; species Herpetospermum pedunculosum. The sequence continues at coordinate 15,404,066 of CM051523.1, forward strand.
GGCCGGATTAGGATGTAGCTTGATTGCTGGTCTAGTGTTCAGACATCTTTTTGGACATTCTTCGGGCTGTCCATAGCCGGATTATGTGCTTGCAGAAGCTTCAAGATACGAGCCACGTTCTAATCCGATCCCTTGACCTTCGCTTCCAAAGCTTCATATCGTTCGTCAGATTTTGCTTATAGAGTGATGGTTGGGTTTGTCTTCTACGCAGCTACAAGTTGCGTCGTTGTCGGACGAAGCTCGACTTTTTGGCCACTGTCGTTTACGAGGACGTTCTGATCGTCGACCGATGTTGGTTCCGTATGCCGATCTGGGTTTGATGTTTCACCTTCCGTCTTATGGAGACTGACACTTTCCATATTGCAACTAATGATTTGAGGGGTATTACAGTGTGCTTGGATTGGCCTACTCGTTCCCACAGACGACGCCAAACTTTTGATACCAAAATTTGGTATCAACGATAAACTTGATATTGGGAGCGTTCCTGCAATACAAACAAAGTAAGAGAGCTTGTAACGCTCAAGTTAGATTGAGAGAGAGCTGTATATGGAAATAATCTTGATGAATGTAGAGTATTGTTAACATACAATTTCCTCTTTCCATTTTATAAACCCATTCCATGGCCGTTTCTTAACCGTTTAAGCATTTAAGCAGGCATTGATGTCGAATAGTAACTCCCGGGAGTTTCAAGGATTGCGTAGCCGTCCGGGAGGGGGCGATTTTTGTTTGGCTAGGGCGACCCCGGGGTTGACACACGTCACTTCAGGGGATCGACCAATATTCGTGGGGTCGACCCCTCTCTTGGGGTCGACCATTAATTGCCGAAGGCCGACCCGACGCAGGTCGATCAACCTTCCCTTGGATCGACCCCTTGATAGGGATCGACCCTAGCTCCTTAGGTTGAGCCAAGTTGGTTGATCCCTCCATGGAATCGACGGTTCTTCTATGGGCCTACCTTTCGAGGTCAACTCTTATTCTCTTGGATTCTCTTGACGGGTTGGGTCTTGTTCCTTCACGAGTCATTTGATAGAGTTAAATGATTCTACCCATGACAAAACAAATGAATGAAAAAAAATTAAACTTCTTCTATTTTTGTATATTAGTACACAGTTACAGTAAATATAGTAGGCTAGGAACACAATTAGCATAATTAAATAATAAAGACATGTTTGTCTCTTTGGAGGAGTGTAATTTGAAAAATAAGGAGTGGTAAAAAAAATAAATTATTTTGGAGTTCAATAATTGCATAGATAATTATTAAACCCTAAACTTTAAATTAAAGAAATGCAAAAGATTCATTCACTAAATTATGCTTAGATTTCGGGGTAAAAAAAATGTTAATTGACAATGATAATGACATTTTTTGTTTTTTTATTTTTAAAACGGTAATTTAATTAATGCAGGATTGAACCCATAACCTTTTGGTCACCGGCACAATCCTATACCAATTGAGCTATGCTCGGTTTGACCATTTTTTGTTTTCATTTTATTTGATTTGTATAATTGTGAAATTGGCAATAAAAAGAGTTTAGTAAGGAGTCAAATTTAAGAAAATTAAAAAGAATATATACCAAAAATGAAAAACAAGATTTTTTTTGAAAAATTCGAGTTAGGACTTAGGGGGCATAATTTTGATTAAGGAAAGATATAAGGACTTCATTGTAAACAATCGGTAATGACTTTGATTATTATTATTAATTTTTATTTTGTCCGAAAGAGACTTTTCCCTTTTAAATTTTTATTATTACAAAACTGAAAATTCGGAGGCTCTGTTCTCTACGACTTTTCACCTCCTCGATTTGACCCCCCATTTAACTAAAATTGACCAAATGACCACACTCCATTGGCGGACTCCAAACTCCCCATTCCATTTCACTTAATCCCCTCCTTCAAATCCGCTTTACTGTCCACCTCCTCAGCCAGTCAACAACTCGTCCTTCACTACCACTTTGCCCCACACTACTTCCACTGCCCCAACCGGTCATCCCGCTCCCATAAAGTTCTCACTTCATTTGCATTTCATTTCGTGTTAATTTCAATGTCATTTCCCCTCTTTTCCTTACAACTCCCCAACATTAAATTTAAATTCCCCCTAAATTTTCCAATCCGCATTTCATTTCAATTTCATACGTTACTTTCTTCTTCTTCCTCCTTCTTCTTCGTCTTCACCATTTCTCTCTCTCTCTCAAAACTCTCTTCTTTTCTTCTTTATCTCCTTCACCGGCGCCGGAGATGAAGGCCGTGAGCTTCCTCTCTCCGATCTTCTTCTTTTCCTTCTGTCAAGTGGCTCTTTCTTCCTTTTGTTTCTCCTCCGATCGATGACTGTCACTGTCCGATCCCGCTTTCTTCTCTCTCAGATCTCTCGCTTGTTTTCTTCTGCTGCTATAGATAACTGTGAGTTCTTCTTTTATTAGTTCGGATTCACCATGGAGTTTAACATTCTTGAGTCACCTGCTCTTTTTCTTTCTTCATTTTTTATTTTTTGGCTGGGGTTACGATTTTTTTAGATGTTTTATTGTTGTTGTGTTCTATACCTATTGTTTGTTTAAGATCGTGATATTAGAGTGGATATTATTGATCTTCTCTTATCAGTTTGGTTCTACTTTTAAGCGATGTTAATTTCGGGTTTTCTTTCTGACCTTTTGTTTCTCTATACTTTGGTTATGTTCTGTTTGTTTAATTACTGTAATTTGTTGATTTTCTAGGAGTGGAGGGGAAGTTGGGAGATGTTTTTATGGTGATTTATGTGTATAAAATGATTTAATTTCGTAGAGAAAACAGGTTGCTTTTAGTTGAGACTCAAAACCTCAGATCGGAACCTTCACTCCTTCCTTAAAAATGTAGTTTTTTCATTCCGGTGATAGTGGCTTAGCATATAGTACTAAAATATAGAATCTTATGTCCAAAATCAATCAAGCTTTGCACTGAGTGTAGTCCCCTGTGGTTTACCGATTGTATAGGTCTGAATATGAACTTGATTGATTTTTCATATTCTTTCCAAAGCTTCATGTGGGTACCAGTCTTCAACTCTTGGTTGATTCTTATCCTCTGTTTTCTGTTTATCTTTACACGATTGGAGAGAACTCTGGGTGGAGTGAGTAGTGAGTTTCTGCTTTCTGATGTATTTTAGATTTTTTCAGTGGTGATTTGTTTTTTATTAACCTGTTATGAATTGCTGCTTTTTGATGAAAGAGTTGCAATTCTTATCACTGCTGATCGTGATCCTAAACTAATCTCTTGTAGAAGTTTGTTATAAGTTTTTTCTGGTTTATTTGTTTGACATATCTTGATAATATCTGTATTCATTTCCTTGAGGTTTTACAGATTTTTTTTTATTGACCCTATGGTTTCCTTGATGTATGCAAGGCTTTAATGCTCAGTTATTTTTCTTGGATTACAGATATTTGAGTATGTGCGGTGGTCCAGAAAAATCCAATTCTGCATCTACTACTACATCATCATCAAGCTCACCTAACCCCAAAGACATGAATCATTTAACTGTTGATTGTGAGGATTCTTTTTATAGTTTACTGGAGCTTGCTTCTGACAACGATGCAGAAGGCTTCAAGAGTTTGATGGAGTCTGATCTGTTTTCACTTAACAAGTCTGGACTCTGGTATGTTCGTCAAAAAGGTTCAAAACAAGTTGTTAATGAGCATAGAACACCCCTGATGGTTGCTGCCACATATGGTTGTGTTGATGTTCTGAAGCTTATACTATCATATCCTGAGGTCGATGTTAATCTCTCGTCTGGCACAGACAAGAGCACTGCTCTCCACTGTGCTACTTCCAGTGGATCTGTGAATGCGGCTGATATTGTTGATTTGCTTTTATCTGCTGGTGCTGACCCAAACTCCACGGATATTAATGGTGACCGCCCTGTGGATGCCATTTTTGTTCATCCAAAGTTGCAGAAGCAGAATACAAGGTTCAGGCTCGAGGAACTTCTCAATAACCATTCGAATGGATCCATGGACGTGTCCAGTTTACATTTGTCAATTAAAACGCCTGATTCAGAGTCACCACCATTTTCCTCATCTTTGGAAGATGAATTCCCATCTCCACCCAAGTCTATGTCTTCTCCCAAATTTACTGATGGGTTTGCAAACTCTACAAAGGAGAAGAAAGAATATCCAATTGATCCATCACTTCCTGACATCAAGAACAGCATATACGCAACTGATGAGTTTCGGATGTTCTCTTTCAAGGTGAGGCCTTGTTCTCGGGCATATTCCCATGATTGGACCGAGTGTCCTTTTGTCCACCCAGGGGAGAATGCTCGCAGAAGAGACCCAAGGAAGTTTCACTACAGCTGTGTTCCTTGCCCAGATTTCAGAAAGGGGGCTTGTAGGCGTGGGGATATGTGTGAATATGCACACGGAGTATTTGAGTGTTGGCTTCACCCAGCTCAATATCGAACTCGTCTTTGCAAGGATGGCACGAGTTGCAATAGGCGGGTCTGTTTCTTTGCTCACACTAATGAGGAGCTAAGGCCATTGTATGTGTCTACTGGATCTGCTGTCCCTTCCCCACGATCAATGGGGTCTGCCCCAACTGTAATGGATATGGCTACTGCATTGGGTCTTCTGCCTGGTTCCCCTTCATCAGTGTCAGCTTTATCTCCATCTCCATTTGCCCAGTCCATGTCTCCTTCGAATGGTGTTTCTCACTCTTCTATGAACTGGCAGCAACCAAATGTACCAACTCTTCATCTTCCTGGAAGTAACCTTCAGTCCAGCCGGTTGAGGTCGTCTCTGAATGCCAGGGATATGCCTCTGGAGGGTTTGAATGTCCATCATCCAGACTTTGACAACCAGCAACGGATTTTGAACGATATGAACTGTTTTTCTCAGCCTCGTCCGAGTGCCGTTTCTGTGAGCCGATCCGGTTGGACCCAAACTCTAACTCCTAACAATCTTGAAGAGCTATTTTCTTCCGAGATCTCTTCGTCTCCCCGATTCTCTGACCCAGCCGCCAATGTCTTTTCCCCTACTCGCAAATCATCGTTACTAAACCAATTTCAGCAGCAGCAGCAGAACATGTTGTCACCTATTAATACAAGCATGATGTCTCCTAAGAATGTCGATCATCCTTTGTTGCAGGCCTCTTTTGGAGTTTCATCCCCAGGAAGGATGTCGCCGAGAAGCACTGAGCCACTGTCCCCAATGGGATCAAGGTTCTCTGCCTATGTACAGCGTGAAAAACAACAGCATCTCCGTACTCTCAGCTCAAGGGAGCTCGGATCCAATGTCCCAAGCTCATTGATCGGATCTCCTGTCAATTCTATGCCGAAATGGGGGTCCCCCAATGGAAAGGTGGATTGGTCGGTTGGTAGAAATGAACTGGGTCAACTGCGAAGATCATCTTCTTTTGAGATGGGAAATAACGGGGAGGAGCCCGACTTATCATGGGTTCAATCCCTGGTGAAGGAATCCCCACCTGAGATGCTAAAGGAGAAGTTGGCAGTGTCCGGGATGGGCGCTGCTGCGGCATCCGGTGAGGGTCTAACTACTACTAAATCACAATTAGAATCCACTGATCATTCTGTGATAGGAGCTTGGCTTGAGCAGATGCAGCTTGATCAGCTTGTAGTGTAGTAAAGTACAAGAACAAAAAGGAGCCATTTTCATTTTACTCATCAAGATAGGTATTTTACCCTAAAATTCTTTCTGGGTAAGGTGAAGCTGAAGGGTTTTAACAGAGGTTTTGTGAAGATGATGATGATGATGATGTGGGGGAAGAAGAGGAAGGTTGGTTGGTTGGAAGAAGAAGGAAGGGTCAGATTTGATTATTCTACTCCTAAAGATCATTCAATTACTTACCATTCATTATTTTACATCAGTCAGTCAAGTCAGTCTGAGTCTGAGTCTCTGGGCCAAAATTATTAAGGAAACTTTGTCCAGGTTCCATTATATTTCTCTCTCCCTTTTTCTGCAATTTCATTTCCAACAAAGGCAGGCTTCTTGATTTAAATCTGTAGAAACCAAGAGCTTTTCTTTTTCTTTTATTTTCTTCTATTTATTTTTAATTTTTCCATCCATATATAAAACAAAAAGAAGAGGTTAATTATCTTTCAGGAGGAGGATGTTGTGTACTACTGCAAAAGATTGTCCAAATTTGTTCAGAGTTTCCCTCTATATTGATGTAAAACTATTAATCTGAACCTTTTTTTTTTTTTTTTTTTGGTTATTATTTATATAACTTTTGTATTATTTATTATTTATTATCAAATCTCCCCATTGAAAATCTTGATGTGAGCTTTGTTTTTCTTAGGAGATGGAAAATGATGGAGGATCTGTGATAGTGGCATTCTCCCAAATTGGATGTTGATTGCTTTGATTGAAACTTCCGATTTTATTTTAATGTGGACATCGGACAAGGTCCTCCTACAAGATAGAAAGGGACTTTATTTTTTATTGGTTAAATTATCAAAAATATTCCCTAAAGTATGAGTTTCATTTAAAAAAATGAAAAAAAAAAATACTCCTGAACTTTCAAATTTTTTAAAAATACTCTTGTATTATGAAAAACGTTCTGAAAATGCTCTCAACGTCGACAACACACAAAATTTTGAAGTGGACGTTGAGTTCAAATTCAAATTTGTACTTGTGTGACATGAAAAAATAAAATAAAATGTGGAGTCTAAAGTGTTAAAAAAAAATAATGAAAGCATAGTCATTTAATTGTTTCAATGATTTTGCTCTATTTTTGTTCTACACTTAATCTTTTTAATTGATAAAATAAAATTTTCATGATTTTTTAATACATTTTCATGTTTTTTCATATCACATAAGTACAAGTTAGAATTTAATCATTCACATTAAAATTCATGTCATACAGGTACAAGTTAGAATTTAATCATTCACATTAAAATTTTGTGTATGTTGTTAATTGTGAGAGTATTTTTGAAACGTTTTTCATAGTTGAAGAGTATTTTTTAAACTTGTTTTTTTATTAAGTTTAGAGGTATTTTTGAAATAGAATCCATAGTTCATATGTATATATTTTTTTTTTTTTTTTTTTTGATAATTTAACTTTTTTTATTTGTAGTTTAATAATTGTGGTGTGAGAGATTGAAGTTTCGATCTTAAGAATTCATGTTAATTACAGTTGAGTTATGCTTATTATGGTTATTTTTTTAATGCTTAAATAGAAAGAAAGAAATATATATATATTAAAAATAGAAGTACATCTCAATTAATAGACACTGAGGCTAGATGAAAAGGGATATTTATGAATATTGTTTTTAAAATTATGGATAGATATTTAATTGGTGATAATGTGGTGGGTGTAATTATCCAACCACTTTTATGTCCCCATGGGGGGAAGTGGGTAGGCAAGAGTTTTGAAGTGGGTTGCTGCCTTTTCACTTTTGGAATAACATTTTTTTTATTAACTTTGCTACCACACATAATTTGCCTCTCTCATTTGTTTTTAACTTTCTACACCTGCTCCTCTTTTGCCTACACCTCAAATTTTACTATATTTAGGCCGCGTTTACTTCCTAAACGTAATAAATTAATGATTATTCTAGTTTTTGTATATTTATCCTTCGCATACGGAGAAGATAGGTCATCTTCAACCTCGTAATCGTTCAGTTTAGGGCGCAGACGAAGAAAATTAATACATAATTACACGATTTGGAAAACTATCATGATTTATATCAATACTGTCAAAATGATTACAAAACCTGATTCATTACACGAGTACAAACTCGACCGTGAACATGATTTATATCATGCGGCAAGACTTTGCTAAACAAATTAAGTATTCCATCCAGACGGCGGGAGAGGAATCAAAACTTGCTTGAATCGGTTGCGAAACCACCGGTTCGACGAGAAGGAACACTGTTATCTTGTGGCGGAGAGGAAGAATGAGAAGAGACTTCAAACGACATTTTGGACGGAGACGAAGGAGGAAGAAGACGTGTGTTTTTTTGCTGTCAGTTTCTAATTATGACAGAGGGTACAATGATAAATTCATGAATGGTTATGTTTGATTTGAATTGACCTAAGTAAACATTATCAATGAAATTAAGATTACGTTTGAATTTGAATGAAGTAAACACTATCGAAGGTAAACCGATTACGATTGAAGCCCTTAATCCATTACAATCGATTACGATTGATTTATTACAATTATTGAGGAAAATTCATTACTAACATGTAAACATGGCCTTAGTTATTAAAATATAAAAAAAAAGTTTTGCAGACTTTTAAATTTTAAAAAATCTATTAATATTTTAAAAATTAATAATTCGCCTATTTAAAATTAAAAGTTTGAGATCTTATCACTAAATATTTATAAAGTCTATTGATATTTTACTAGTTTACTACCCATGTTTCAAAATAAATTGATAATTAATAGGGTATTAATTATTATTGTACTTTTTTAGGACTAATAATGGCACCAAATTATTTGTCAATTTAATAAAGATAAATATCAAATCTACTTAATTGATATATTATAAATATTTTTTTTAGGTTGGTCGCAGAAATAACAGTCATGCCAAAAATAATTACAAATTTAACAAAGTTTAAAACCTTTTGAAAATATGACAAAAAAATCAGTGGCTATCACTGATAGACTTTTTTACTATTACAGATAGACTTTATGACTATTACTGATAGACTTCTACTAGTGATAGTGACAAAATTCTATAAAAAATGACTACTAGCGATAGACTTCTATCAGCGATAAATTTCTATCCGCGATAGACCATACTATTAGTTATAGAAATTGCCATATCTGCAAATTTTTTTAAAAATTGCTATATTTTTAATTATTTTACTCTAAAATGACATCTGTTACAATTTTCCATATTTTTTTAACCATGATTATAAAATTCTAGTAAAAGTTCGATAGTTAATTTATCAACAAATAAATAAATAAATAAATAAATAAATATATATATGTAAATGTATTTAGGACATGTTTGTGAGTGATGGTTGAACGAGGAATTTTGGAAACAAAAAGATTTAATCACTATTAATTTTATAAAATTATTTTGATGTTTGGTATGGAGTGATTTTTATACCACAAAAATTGATTTTAAATTATTAATGTTTGGTTTGAAAATTGATTTTAAAATTACCAAATTACTAATTTGGACATTATATTTTGAGAAATTATTAACTAATCCAATTATTTAACTATTTACTAAGCAATTTAGTTTTAAATTCATTATTTTTTTAGAATTTATTTTTTCATTGAATTTTAGATTAATTTTTAAAGCCTAATTTTATCAGTTTTCTTATAAAATTTTCCCTAAATCAGTTCCTAATTTTTAAAGGCCTAACTTTTATTGTTATTAATGTTTAAAAGGCCCAGTTCTTAATTTAGATTTCAATTAAAATTTGGAGAAAGAAAAAAAACAAGTAAATAAAAAAAAAACGAAAAGGAAAGGGGAAAAAGTCTCAGGTTAACCTCTCACGCTATTGTTGCAGCCGCTACACCCCAATCCTTGCAGTTTCTTCACCCCGATGACACCTTCAACAACTCCCTCATCCTTCGGCGATCTCAGACCTCCGACGATCATCTAACCAAACCAATCTTTGATGGCGCGCAAATTGTCTAAACCAGCGGATGTCTTCGTGTCGGCAATGACCCATGCGTGAGCCTCGATCAACGGCGAATGCACGCCCACTCGAAGATGCTCGCAGATCATTTGAGAGGAGAGCTTCCAACTAGAGATGATTCAAGGCTCTTGAAAATTTTAGTTAAATAGGAGGGTAATCTCGGTATTTCATAGATGGATGAAATGAGGATAAAATTTGGAGGCGATTCCCGGTCCATCACCTAAGGAGAAATCACCTACCAAATATGCCTTAATTAATGCAGAGGGAAGAATTAAACCTCTACCCTCTTAGTTAAGGGCATAACTTTATGTTTGAGTTATGCTCAGTTTGACAATTTATCAAAAAATTATATGATTGTAAAACAATTAATGTATGTCAACCTATTAAAGTGAGTATAGATCATAAATAATTGATATATACTCTTTCTCTTGATGTAGTTTTAAATCCATAGACCTCTGTAGTACTAAAAAAAATGTATATTAATACACCTAAATATTGTAGGTGTATCAATTAACATCATAAATTAATAGTTGGTTCCTTAAAACCATGAAACTTTCACAAATGAGGCAACAAACCATGAACTTTCACAAATGACACAACAAACCATATTGTGGGTGTATCAATTAACATCATAAATTAATATCTGGTTCAATTAAATCCATGAACTTTCACAAATGACGCAACAAACTTAAAGATTAAGTCAAAAACATAGAAAAATAAAGAAAGTCAACGTAAAAGAATAATACAATTCTAAATTCTCTTAAAGAATAATACAAATTCTAAAGTGGCTATTGTCTTACAACAAAATAACCAAATAATTAATTAATAACTAATTAATTTAGATAGTCTAGAGTATGGGTTCAATCGTGCTTAGTGCAAAGTTTTAAAATAGTTTATCAAACAACCACTTGGTGCAATGAGTAACACATCTAGATATAGCCTAGAGTGAGGTTCGATTCTTCTTAGTGCAGAGTTTTAAAACAAATTATCAAAGATTCTGCACCTGTGCAAAAATTTAAACATTATTACCGCCCAAATTTTATCGAACACAAACAAGTAAGAAATATTTTAAATCGAATGTTTTAACAACAAGGGGTGGTGGCGCAGTTGGCTAGTGCGTAGGTCTCATAGCTTAGAGTTATCCTGAGGTCGAGAGTTCGAGCCTCTCTCATCCCAATCTTTTTTTACCACTCCTATGAGCCATCCTTGAAGTTGATTAAGGCCCCGGGATTGCAGACATTAAAAGCGATTTCAAAATAATTTTAACCGTTTTTTTATGTTTGGTAAAACTAATTCTTAAATAATTTAAAAGTTCGAGCTTCTCTCACCCGAATCTTTTTTTACCACTCCTATGAGTCATCCTTGAAGTTGATTAAGGCCCCGGGATTGCGTTTGAAGACATTAAAAGCTATTTCAAAATAATTTTAACCGTTTTTTATGTTTGGTAAAACTAATTCTTAAATAATTTAAATAAAATCACTTTTTAATTTACGTTGATTTACAAAAGCTATTAATAATAGCTTTTGGATTTTGCTTCTCTAAAAATCTGTTGTATCTAACCAATTTTAAAATTCTTTTTTTTTTTATTTTACGAATTATTCATAATCTAACTAATCTTATTTCATCATTTTTTTTTAATTTAATTTGATGCTTTTTAATTATTGTTCTTATTTGTTTATTTATTTCAACTAAAGTTAGATTTTGTTTGGCACATTTTTTAGGGTTGGTTGCACAAATAGCAATCAGGTCCAAACTAATTGCAAATTTAGCAAACTTTAAAATGTTTTGCAAATATGGCAAAAAAACTCGTTTCTATCACTGATAGACTTTATTATATCACTGATAGACTTCTATCAGTGATAGACTATTATCTCTGATAGACTATTATCACTGACAAAAATCTATAAAAAGCTGAGGTGATAAGCGATAGACTTCTATCCGTCATAAGATATCAGCGATAGAAATTGCTATATCTGCAAATTTTTTAAAAACATGCTATATTTGCAAACAATAAGTCTTAAATTGTCATTTACTACAATTTTCCTATATATATATATATATATATATAATTTTGAATTGATAGTTTGAATCACGTGAAAAAGAATTAATATGTTGAATTTATAGGAAGGAAATTCTCAAAAAAATATTTAAAAAGATTCTCATTATTATAGTAATGATTAAAGATAAAGATTTTATAAATTTATCGGTTCACAATAGCTATCTGGCAAGCTTTTATTGGATGGATTCCAACTCAGGCCACCAATTATTTGCCGCTGATAATTCAAAAGTGAAATAAAAATAATTCCATCTTATGATCAATATTTATTTATTAATTTAAGTAACTTTTTTAAATGATTGATATTATCGATAGATATTAGATAGTCACATGGAGATGTCCCTTAAAATTCAATTATAACAACCAACTATGATTTTCTTTTTAATTATTTTGTGAAATACCATAATTTCAAATGCTAGGTCCATCAAATTATTTATCTCTCCTATACTTTAAATTATTATTATTTTTTTTAAAAAAACTTGTGACATAAAATTAAATGAAACTACGAAATAACTTAGTATAATGTTACTTGGATAATAAAATTTCTTTCTATAACAATAACATATGTTGTAAGAAAGAAAATCTTCCTCAACTTTTTTTAGTACATTTTCCCCAACTTTAAAATATAGTAAAGGTAGGAATACAAAAATAATAATAACAACAACATTAAAGAAATGAAAAACTATAAGATTATTGTTGTTATAAGACTTCACTAATCGAACTTTCTCTCGTCACACAACAATGTAATTAGGGCAACAATGGTCCTCTTAGGTAACGCCATGGTCCTGTTCCACTTCCCATCCTATTACGCCATCAAATTATAACATTAAAAACATTTAGAATTTTGAAAAATATGAAACAACATGCTATTGCTAATTGCATGATTTTTTTTAAAAGAAGATTCAATTGTTATCTAACAAACTTGTAAAACAAAGGAAAATATATAAACATTATAGATTCATGAGATTGAATTTCAAAAAAAAAAAAAGAAAAAAAACATCTTAACATTCATATGAGTGTAATCACAGACCATATATAAAAATTCTTTCACAAGCCACAAATCAAATCAATATTTATTAGTTTAATATGTCATTTTCTTCTCAACATCTTTTAAAAACTATAATGAGATCACGATAAAATTTTACATTATTATTGCAAATATTAAAATCTCGTTTTTAGCTAACATAAGTGTAGTTCAAATGACATAAAATATTAAGTCAGAGGTTCGATTTCTCTCACTCCACATTAATTAAATACATTTGCAAAAAACAAAAAAAATCTCTCGTTTCTAAAATGAAAAAACAGACAACGTAATGATTCGAAACACGTCTTGGTTAAAAAATTCTTCTAAAAGACCAAAAAAATGATCTCGAAAATAATTTATCGAACAAACCCTAACTTTGAATAGAATGAAAAAGATATAGATTAGAAGGGGATGGAAAAATACCTCAACAAACCCACAAGAGTGCGAAGGGCCATGTAGATGGCCAAAGCCATCCAAATTCCAAGGAAGCCATAGCTCTTAGAGAGAAGGAAGAGGGAGATAATGGTAGCAATGGAAACCAAAGTCTATAGAAAAAAGAGAGAAATCATGATTAGTCGGAAAGAGAAAATAGGAGGAATTGTCGGAGAAGGCTATTACAACATGATAGTGACGATTAGTTTTGTTCGGTTGGATGTATAAGAGAGAAATTAACTATAAAAATATTTTTAATATGTATTCTAAATTATTTAGTCTAAATTTTTAAATTCATATCTGACGATTATTAAAAAGTGATCACATTAGAACGGTCTCGTTGAATAATTTTCGGTGGAAAATAGACAACTTACCAATGAGTAGGCAGAGTATGCAAAATCAGAAGCTCCAAAGTTGACTCCATCAAAAACAAATGCTAAGGAGTTCATTGGCTGTGTGGCTGCCACAAACTATCAAAGATTGAGAATAAAAAATGGTTAGTTTTTGATAAAAACGAGCTACAAATTTTCATAGAGAAAAAGGTAAAACATAAATCAACCTAAACATTTATGGTCCGTTGAACTAACTCGAATATAGCTCAACTAGTTAAGATATTAAGTATATGTCTTAAATGTCTTAATGTTCATATTCTCATCTCTCCCGTGAACTTAAAAAAATGATAGTTTCTTATTTTTTAGATAAAGAATTTTAGTAAAGTTTTATCCTGTTATAATCACATCTTAACTAAATTATTGGAGCTTTTGAATGTAACTAATATTTTATGTGGATTAAAATATAGAGGATAAATAACAATGATTAGAGATATAGTCTTTATACACATTCTAAAAAAATAGAGTTGAAATTTCCTACTACTTAGAGATAAAAGAGTCAATCAAACTCTCTTAGCATAGCTCAATGGATAAGACACTCGTTATCTTCCTAAAGATAAGATTGCTGATTCAATTTCTCACCCCGCAATTATTAAATTAAAAAAGAAAGAAAGATTGAAAAAAACAAAAGATTGAAAAGACATTTTGTTAGACAAGTTCAAGTATAGTCTAGAATCAAGTTTTCTTGGTGGTTTAGGCCCGGTTTGGTTGAAGATCGATTTTTCATTTTTATGTTTTAAAATATAAAAAATACAATAAAAACAATGAGTTTGTGTTTGATATATTTATTTTAAAAAACTATTTAAAAAAATAACGGATTTTAGAAAACAACAAAATGTTGTTTCACTGTTTTTTAATTATGGAAATAAGGGATGCATCCTTAAAAAAAAAAAAAAAAAGAAAAAAAAAAAAAAAAAAAAAAAAAAAAGATACAAATATACAATATTGTAAAAATATTGATCTAACACACAACAAAGAGAAACTTTATGAATTGTAAATAAAAAATAATTAGATCAAACTATATTTTCTTTATAAAATAAATTTTACTAATCAAACTTTTCGCTACTTTCTCAAATTTACAACTAAACACAATTTTCAAAATTTAAATTCAAATTTAAAATTTTTAAATTAGAATCAAACAAATTTTAATATAATAAAAATAAAGAATTTATTTTTTATTTTCGACTAAATTTTGGAAAAATATTTCACGAACCAAACCCACCTAAAACATTTATAATTTTCATAGTTTTGATTCTTATTAATCACATTAATACCAAAATTCATAATAAGAAAAAAAAAAGTTTAATTTTTTTAAAAAAACATCAAATTTACTTTGACCAATAGCTTAAAATTCTTGGTTCAAGAACAACCCACTTGGTGGAAGAACCTAACAGAAACCAAGAACAGAGCAAAGAGAGAATGATGATCAAATAAGAAGAACAACAGCAAACAAGTTCAATTTGAAAGCATATATATATATATATATAAATACCGGCACTCCGATATGGATGAGGGCCTGCACAGTTACATCTCTGGAGAAGATTCCAGCTCCGAAGTACATAATCGCTGCAACAATCACAGCAAGTCCAACGCCCAGAACGAAACTCATCTGCATTTTCAGCCCAGGCAACTTTCTTTTTACTTACTAATCTTGTTTCATTACCTTATTTTCTTTCGATTTAGACTCTATTCTCTTTGGGGAATTTCGTCGAACATGTTATGTGCAATGCCATAACACTAGGAATTTTGATTACCTGTAGCACTCTTGTCGCTGTGGCCGTTGTCTTGTCGTAATCTTTCTCTGCAAATGCACAGGCTAGGATCGCCTGAAGAAAAAATTCAACACCCACAAACCAAAAGTTTGGTGAGTGAGTAATGTTAATGTTAAACTGCCCCGGAATCCAAAAACTTAAGCTGATAAGGTTTGCTATTTATTTAATCTTATTTAGCACTCTTATTCACTTGTGGGTTTGAAAATTAGTTCAAAACTTCGTCAAGTGATTAATAGTATTAATTGAGAGAGAAAATGATATGATGGATTCAAAAACTTAAGCTGGTAGGTTACAATACATTTAATCATTTATTCATGTTATTGACGCTCATTCTCACTTATCGGCCTGGAAATGAACATAAGGCCTAACAAGTGACAATCAATATTAATTTGAGAGGAAAGGATGTTACGTGCTATGTTAAATTATTATTGTACTAATAAACTTAAGCTGATAGGTTATGGTTGATCGGCTTTGTCGAGGAAGAACATGGGGTTTTCATTTAACTACCTGTCCGGCGACCGCAAGCCCATCGGCAAGGAGGGACGACGTCATCCAGACCTGCAAGCAAGTCTGGAAGGCAGCCATTGGGGTTGGACCTAGCCGAGCAGCCATGGATGCAGCAAGTGTCACGCAGAAGGTCACAGCTACAACTCTTGCCAGCAGCAAACTACCTGCATTCAGAAAAAGCTCTACTATGTTGAAACCAATATTGATTTGAATCTGTAAACTTTTGATGGAAATTGTCAAGTAACTCTTGAATTTGTATGTTGTTGTTTTTCAGGGGCCAATCTCAGTAGTAGAAGAAAAGGAAGGTATAAAGAATGATTGTTACCATTTTTGAGAAACCGACCAAACTGCAATTCTCTAAGGCTAGGAGGATAGAGATCAACTTTTTGCATCAATCTCCAAGCAAGGACCAACACAATTAAGTACCTGAGATAATAATAATAGCAAGTTATGGCCAACCTGAGTATAACTCAACTGGTTAAGGCATATGTCCTCGACCAAGAGGTCAGAGGTTCGAATCCCCACCCCACATATTGTTGAAATCAATAATAGCAGGTCGTGATTAAAAAGAACGGATTGGAACAGCTCAAATATGTGAGTAATGGTGTTACTTACTGAGAGAGAACATGTGCAATGGCTGCACCCTTCACTCCCATATGGCACACAAATATCAATATTGGATCCAAAATGATATTTGTTGCGTACCCCAAAACTATTTAAAGACAGGAGAAAAATTAGAGAAAGAGGCAAATTTCTAGCAGTTTTTACAGTAAGAAGTCTGATAAAAATTAGAGCTACCAATGACATAGAGAGGAGTTCTTGTGTCCTTAAATCCTCTGAAGATTCCCTGCATGGCCAGAGAGAGGAGAACAGCAGGAGCACCAAGTGACCTTAACACCAAGTATTTCATTGCAGGAGCTAGCATTGGAGAGCCCTATTGATTCATTGGATCAACACCAGAAGAAATAAGTACAATATGGAAAAAGTTGCATTAGAAACCATAAGCTTTTTGTTTATTGTTGTTGTTTTTAAAGGGATATTAGATTTGCTGTTTCTGTTGATGATGAAACTTACTTGCTTCACTCCCATTATATTTAATAGGAATTTAGCTCCAAATGCAAGGAATACAGCCTGCAGGAGGCCCAAAACTGTCCCAAAGATCAGTGCTGTGGATGCTGAAGCAATGTGCCTCTTCTCTTTCTTCTTGGGCTTGACTGTAGGGGTGGTGACAGCAGGAGGCTGATCCTTATTTGTGCTCAAATCTGCCATTGAAAATCCCAAGAATTCAGCTCGAATATGGAAATTAGATTAATCACATGGTTTATTTTCCTACGAGTAGCAGGTATTCTTTTTTCTTTTTTACTGCCGACTTGAGCATAACTTTACTCGTTAAGATATTAGCAACCTCTCTTGAAGGTTAGAAGATCAGAGGCTCGAGTCAACACCGTTACCCTTGTTTGAACTATGAAAAAGAAAGTTTTTTATACCTCTTTCAACATTCTCAAGTGTGGCCTTTTCTGGCATAGACTCTTTCTGTCCATCTTGTTTTGGGGATTTATTTTCTAGTT
Organism: Herpetospermum pedunculosum; assembly: GCA_028017165.1. NCBI lineage: Eukaryota > Viridiplantae > Streptophyta > Magnoliopsida > Cucurbitales > Cucurbitaceae > Herpetospermum > Herpetospermum pedunculosum. The sequence continues at coordinate 15,421,392 of CM051523.1, forward strand.
CCTCACTCTTTGCTTCTGATGCATTCTTTTCCAAATCTTGATTGGTGCCGTTTTCGGGTGCCGAATTTCTCAGTTCATCACTTGTAAGTGAAGCAGAACTACTCTTTTCCAACATGTTTTCCTTCTTGGTTTCATCTGGTGATGTAAGTTCTCTCTTTTGGCCATTCTCTGCCGAATGCTTTTCTACCTCACCTTTAACTGGTTTTATGGCTGTTTTTCCAATAGTGTCTTCCTCAGCAACAAATGATGTTGTTATGCTCACCAATGGGAATATGGTGATCCTTGAAGCTTGATTGAATATCGCAACAGACACTCCAACGGCCGCAAGTTCGACCGCTCCTGCAGAAACCAAGTTGAACACGATCTTCATCAATGACACCACATTACAAACGACTAAATTGGTTCGACCTTGCAATGAAAAGATAGCAGTAAATTCAGAGTATGTACCGATATGGCCGACGAATATCGTGTCGATAAGAGAAGCAATGGGATCAGCAGCAACAGCTAGAGCAGCTGGAAATGCAATTCCAAGAATCTCTTTTCCAAGTTCATCCCATTTGAAAACAAGTCTGGCAGAACATTTCTTTGAATCAGTAACAAATCAAAGAGACGACCTTACTTGAACAAGAACTGTTCTATAGGTTATACAACGGGTCTTTGAGTTCTAAAAAAACAACAAATCGAAGAGACTACAAAGAGCATTCAAGAAGCAAAAAATCGTGGCGAGTTTCACCATATCGACTATTTTTTGGGCAGAGAAAGTGAAAAATGGAGCAGAAAGTTAATACCTTGAATCCTTGAAGAAAACTTTCATAGGCATCTTCCAGTTATTCTTTTTTGTCACCAAACCAACCTCATTAGCCATAATTTATTTATTTTTCTTTTCTTTTCTGACTAAGTTCTTGGTCTTTTGATATAGCAATCAGCCACGCTATGTCTCTCTCTCCAAGTGTCACAGAGAAGCAAGATATGAAATCTTCAGACTGTGTGATCATGAAGCAAAACTTCAGTTACAATCACAGAAAAACAGGGAAAAGAAATGAAGCCCTCTTCACCAAAAACAATAGCAAAACAGAAAACAAAACTGCTAAAGAAATGAAACGCATGGAAGCTTTATTCTGCTCACATGAGGATGATGAATACAATATAATGCAGCGGTTTTTAACCGACCCCGAAAAATCTATGTGCCATGGTGCCGAAGAACAAACATGTCCATGAAGGAGAACAGTATGCAAACGAATGCTGATGATGGGATGAAAAAACAATCTTAATATACTGATTTTCCTGTACTCTGTTTGGAAAATAAAATGGTTGTGTTATTATTACAATCAAAAGTTTTGGAATCTTGGGATAAAATCTGACCTCCCCTAGTTCTCTCTGTCTCTGGTAACAACTTAAAATGTTGTTAACCAAAGGAATATTTATATACTTATTTTAGGACAACTTTGGTTGAACAGTGAGAAAATGTCTGTTGTCTCACTCATGTTGGGAAGATTTGCTTCTTAAAATGCAGGATTCTAATAAGAACACATGGCCAATCTTGTGGGTTTTTTTTGTTTTTTTTTAATGTTTTTAAATGAAAGGGATGGTTCACATCTCAAGAGAGGTGGTTTTTGATGCAAAGAAATAAATTGAAATCTTGTTTGCAGAGATTTGATTAAAGAAGCAAGTGAAATAAGTGGTTCAAATTTAGATGTACTTCAGAGCAGAACAGAACAAACTACTTGTTTCCTTGTGAAATTTGATGCCAAGAAACTAAGAAAGTGATGGTTGGTATGAAAGAGAACTTGGTTGGAGCGATTTCTTATGGCTAAAGCACATTTTATAAAACAGATTTCATGTTCGGGAGTGCTTTAAAAGTGCTTTGGGAAGAAATCAAAAGTACTTTAAAAGTGCTTTTTTGTGAGAAACCATTTGTAGAATACTCTTAGTTCGAGTATTTTTTCTTCTTCTTGTTCTTTTCCGTGAGAGAGGTTTAAGTGCTGGTTAAGGAAACACTTAAAAAGGCGCTTTCTACTTAAATGCTTATAATTAAAATACTTTTGATATATTAGATTTATTGGTTAAAAAAATGAAAGAAAAACTAAGTCTTTATTATATATTATAGAGGAAACTTTTTTTTTTTTTTTTTTTTTTTTTTGGATAAACGAATATTAGTCTTGATTATATATTATAGAGGAAATTTTTATTATTATTTATTACACTGAATATTGACATGTTGTGAAAATGAAATGTTAAGTTGATGAATTATTTTTAGAATATTAGACTTCAGAAAGTAGTTTTATTCTTTATTCTTTTTTTTCCCCAAAAAAAAATAATCCCTATTTGAGTCTAAGTTCACCAGATCAAATCAAATGAAATCAAATTTTGTTTCATTTGATTGGAATTTACTTTACACTTATATCAAAAAAATATAATAAAGATCGAAAAATGATAAATTACAATTTCAAAGAAATAATTGAAAATAAAAGATCGAACATTTTTTTTTATATGCCAAACCGAGCATAGCTCAACTGGCATAATGTTGTGTCCTTGATTAAGAGATCATGAGTTCAATCTTCGCATTAATTAAAATACCGTTACAAAAAAATGACACGATGTGTAAAGTAGAAGGTAAAATTAATAATAAAAAAAGGTAGCTAACATGAACATAACTAACTGATATAAGAACTAATGATCAAGAGATCAAAAGTTCAATTAGCATTAATTAAATATATTTGTAAAAAAAAAAAAAAAAAAAAAAAAAAGTAGAAAGAAAATTTTTGTTCTTATTTTTTCTTTAACAACATGCGGGATGAGGATACAAACTTTGAACTTCTTGATCACTAAATTTTACAATATGTCGATTGAGCTATGGTGATTTTTCTAACCATATATACATATTAACTAAAAAATTTAAGAATATTTTTAATATTCTTAAAAAGGAATACAAATAGATTTCCTAATTAAATACAGCCACCTTATGGGCCTCAAATTGGCCCATAATATAGCCCACGAAGGCCCAATATTCCTCACTGATTTCGAAGTAAATTTATGTCACCATTTTTTATTTTTTGACGAACTATCAAATTTAATTAATAGTGCCAATTAGAAGGGATTTGATAGAGTATTGTATTATACATAACGGGAGGAATTTTAATCTACAACTAAAAAGAGAAGCTAACTTAGACCATTTAAACTATGTTCGGATAAATTATAAATAAACTTGGTTAAATAAGGTGTCTATATATATATATATGAAAGTACAAAACTAAGATAATATGTATAAGTGTAGCATTTACTCATTTTTTTTTAGTTCGGAGGTTCAAATATCCATACCCTACTTTTGTTATATTAAAAAAAAAATTGTAATACGTGTATAGCCCAAAGCGAGCATAACTTAATGAAAATTGACATGTACTCATTCTCTTAAGGTCGGAAGTTCAAATCTTCACACCCCACATTTGTGTTGTACTATATATATATATATATATATATATATATATATATATATATATATAGGGCTGGTTGCACAAATAGCAATCAGGTCCAAACTAATTGCAAATTTAGCAAACTTTAAAATGTTTTGCAAATATGGTAAAAAAAACCCGTTTCTATCACTGATAGACTTTATTATATCATTGATAGACTTCTATCAGTGATAGACTATTATCTCTGATAGACTATTATCACTGACAAAAATCTATAAAAACTGAGGTGATCAACGATAGACTTCTATCAGTCATAAGATATCAGCGATAAAAATTGTTATATCCGCAAATTTTTTAAAAACATGCTATATTTGCAAACAATAAGTCTTAAATTGTCATTTACTACAATTTCCCTATATATATATATATATATATATATATATATATATATTGAATTTTGGGGTATGTCTCAATTGTGTCCATAGATTTTGAAATTGTTCCAAAAAAAGCAGAAATACCTTAACAGTTGGTACCTATATTGACAAGAGTCAAGCCAAAGCGAGCATAACTCAGCTGACATATGTATGTGTTGATTACCAAGAGGTCTGTGGTTCGAATCCCCCACCCCAATGTACTCAAAAAAAAAAATATTGACAAGAGTCAAAGACGTATATTTTAAGGATTCTAAACTTAATAAAAACGAATACTCCATATGTGAACTAATTACTACATTTAATTTAACCTAATTTCAAAAGTTAAAATAAAATATTAAATCAATATCCTCCTTAGGAATGGAAACTATTTGAAATATGGTAAAAAAAAAAAAAAAGGCATATGATTTGGGGGAATGAATGAGATATAGAAATAATACCTTTGCATATGTATATTTTTATCCTCAAAATGAGAGAGGAAATGCCTTAAGTTGTTTCCTTTTGTACCACACTCCAATCTATCCTCACACTCCTCCCTTTTTATACTATATGAGAGAGAGGATTGATGTGATGTGGAAGAGGCCCTAGGATATTTTGATATTTTAATAATATACAAATGCAAATTAAATTTCAATTTTCTATAATTAATGTTCTCACCTTATTTGAAAATTTTCAATTTACTCTATTCACATTTTTTAATATAATTTTTAGATTGATAAATGTTAATTTTAGCCGATTTATATGACATAATACTTTAGTGAATTGACGAAAAATAAGAGGTGAAAAAAGATAATCTAAGAGAGGACCCTCTCCATCTCCTTCACTCATATGATCTTTTTTCTCTATATTTTTACAAATTTATTATGTATTATGCAATGTAAGTTTATCATCGACTATTTTTAACATTCACCAATAATAACTTGAAAAATCTTAAAATTTGACAAAAAAAAAAAAAAAAAAAAAAAAAAAATAATAATAATGGGGACTAAATCATATATACTTTTTTGTAAATATATTTTAATTAATGTGGGGATTGAATCCATGACCTCTTAATAAATGTCACAATCTGATGCTAATTGAACTATGTTCGATTTCACGACTAAATCATATATTATGAAACAAAAAAATTCATTTAAAAACTATATATGATAACCTAATCTAAATTTTCCAAGTCCAAATTGGGAGCTACGTAGGATTCCAAACTACACTTTTTGTAATTTACAATCAACATTCTACATATCCCATGCTTCCGTATTTGTTTTTAATTGTAATAAATTAAAATAAAATTAAAGTATTTGTTTTTAATTTTAGGCTAAATTATCCATTAACTTTTGTATTTGTGTCAACAAATACATCTACAGACTTTGATTTAATAGTTTCATAAATTTTTAAAACAATTTAATAAGTTCCTAAACTTTTAAGTATCTCTAATAAGTCCTTAAACTTTTAATTTTGTGTCTAATAAACCATTAACCTCTATATATATATATATATATTTAAATTTATGAATATATTAAACACAAAATTAGAAGTTTAATGTTTTTTTTTTTTTTTTTGAGTACATTGGGGGTGGGGGGATTCGAACCACAGACCTCTTGGTCATCAAATCATACATATGCCAGCTGAGCTATGCTCGCTTTGGCAGAAGTTTAATGTTCTTATCCTACATAAAATTCAATTTTATATCTAATAGATTCATTAATTTTGAAAAAATATTAAACATACTAAGGATCCATTTGACACAAATTTGAAGTTAAGTTCAGCGGATTTTTTTTTTTTTTTTTTTTTTACACAAACCTAAAAATGGAGGAAAACAACCTATTTAACTTTAATTATAAATTGTACTTAAAAATAATTTTGAGTTGCAAATTTCATACTTGTATTATTAAAGATTTTATTTGTTTTAATCTTTAAACTTCGTATGATTTATCCCTTATACCATTATTTAAGTTTTTATATTATATTTAATAGAAAATAGACCAATATGTAAATTTGTATAACATATAGATTATTCATTTTTAGGTCGAACATGAGATAATGTATGAATTAGTGACTAATGAATCAAATATTTAATCCTTACCTCCACATGTTAAAAAAAATAAAATTATAAGTGACATCACATCATGCAAATTTGTATTAAAAAGGTCATCTCTAATAATTTATTTTTGAATGTGACTTTATTAATCTTATCAACGCGTGAACAAAATACAACAAATTAATCTGTTCAATAATCTTGATTGATAACATTTGGCGAATCGTTTTAAGGATCTAATAGACTTGAACTTAAAACTTTATGGACTAAACTTGCATTTTAACTTTTTTTTTTCTTTCTTTCTATTTGATAAAGTTGTAATGTGCATCAATGATTCATTGTTGATTTTGTGCCATAAAGTAATGTAAAAGAGTGGGAATTGTACGAAAAAATTATATAAAATTGTTAATATCTAGTCCAACTAACTTAAAATATAATCGAAGGAGTCCATCAACAAACTAATGACCAAGATTAGATGATGAAATATTTTATCGTCACATGTTATAAAAAAGAAGAAAATAAGAAGATTAAATATAAAATTCAAAATTTAAAGTGTGTTTATGAAAGGACTTTAATGAATAATTAAATTAGTATAATTAATTAACCACTTTGAAAATGCCATTAATTATTGATGAAAGTGGAGTTTTGGTCTATCTCTCTTTCTTTTATCCAATCATAATGGAGTTATTCAAACCGTACAAGAAGCAAAAAAACAAAAGTACTTTGATATTCTAGAAGAGTACAAGAAAAATAAAAAGAAGGAATATTAAATTAGAGTGGAAGTTGTACTATTATAACTACTACGAATAAAAAAATATATTAATTTTGATATTTTTTTTTTGACACGGAAGGAGATTCTAACCACTTGATCAATAATTCATATTAACATTGTGATGTTTTTTATTTATTTATTTTTTTATTAAATTAAAAGTTTATTATAATTTACTAAAAAAAAATTAATTTTAACTCGTACTAAAAAACAAAGAAGTCAAAATTTTACTTAAGCTTTTACCTTTTAAAAAAACCTTAAGCTTTATTTTTAATCAAATACGAGTTTATCATGATTTGATGTATGAATGGTTTATTTTTAATCAATAATAAGAGTTTATCATGATTTGATGTATGAATGGTAATTTTTTTTTTTTTTTTTTTTTTTTTTTTTTTTTTTTTTTGTTAATACAAATACTTAGAGGTGAAAGATTCAAATTTTTGATCTATTAATTAAAGATATATGTCCTAATCACGTAAATTATGCTCACATTATCTGGTACAAACTTTTCTATTCATACAGTAATACTTAATTAAATGAAGCTAGCCACTTTATTTTTCAATCTAATTATTAATTCAACAGTTTCATCTAAACTTTATTTCTACCGAAATATATAGTTGACAGTTTCTCAAAACTACTTTGCAAAAAATAAAGACGAAATTTAAAAAATAACATAAAAATTAGGGATGAATCGCAATCTTTAATCCAAATAATTGAGAAGAATAAAAAGAAACTTTTGATTAAAGGTTTTAAAAAAAATTAAATACTATTTTATAGTTAAACTTATTCTATAAAATTAATATCATCATCAATTTAAAATTAATAACTTTTGGAAAAAAAATTCCTACAAACCTTTTTTTATTTTTTTTTTCTTTTTTAAAAACATATTCATACACAGGGGCGGATCCAATCGATTTTTTTTTATTTGTATTTTCAATTAATTTTAAAATACAGTTGACCTTATATAACATTTATATCGAAAAGAATAAAGAGATTTAGCTTGTAGATTGTTGGTAAGGGGCACGCTTACATATTGAGTTCGATTTCTGTTGTTGCCACAATTTAATCATTTCTTTGTTTTTGGTTTTGTAATCTCAGATTATTTTTAATTTTTGTAATATATATATATATATATCAAAGGATATTCATTATGTTCCCTATTTTTTCTTTTTTTAATTTTACCTCTCTTTAAAAAAAATTAATTGTAGGAAAGAAAATTTAAATTTTCTTTTTAAAAACCTTTTGATAAATATTTTAAAATTCTTTTCATTGCTTATATATTTATATTGATGTATATAATGGTTTGTTATATTTTTATAACTAATACTAGATTAACATTTTTTTTAAAATATTGAATATGTCAAGGATCTATTAGAAACAAAATAAAAAATCGGAGATCTATTGGATACAAAATTAATAGTTTAATGACATATTAAGGCAGTTTTCAAAATCGAGTGACCAATTGGACACAAATTAAAAGTCTAAGGACCTATTAGACAATTTTTAAAGTTTTTGGGTAAAATAGACACAAACATGAAAGTTCGGGGACTAAATTTGTAATTTAACATTAATATTAATTAATCTTAATGTTATATATCAATGCATCTAAAATTATATTTATATGTATTTGTGCCCCCTCTGACATAAAATTCTAGATCCGCCACTGTTCATACATGTCATTTCTTAAATTGAAGTCATTATTATTCTTTCATTCTCTAAGACAAATGAAAATTACTTTCAATGTAATGGAAAAAAATATTTTAGTTTTTAAAGATATATTTAAAATGTATAGGTTAAATTTAAACACTAAAAAAAATACAACAACAAAAAATAGAACAAATCATAAATATCATCAACAAAATGAAATTTTAATTATAGGGTTAACTTAGAGGTCATGAAAGATCTTGAGAGTATTAATACTCTTAAAGAGAATTAGTTGAATTTCCTTAACAACCTAATATTGTAGGGTCAGATGGTCTGTCTCGTTAGATTAGTCGAGATGCACGTACGTTAGCACAAACTGAATAAAAAAAAAAAAAAAAATGAGTTGAATTTTCTTAACAGTCTAATGTTGTAGGGTCAGATGACTGTCTTGTTAGATTAGTCGAGATGCTTAGCACAAATTTAAATAAAAAAAAAAACTAAAGAAAAATGGAAAAATCAATCATATCAAACGTCAAAATCCTCAAATGCTCTTCTTCAATTTCCATTTGAAATATAAACCATTGAAAAAAAAAAAAAAAAAATCTGAATGTCGGCCACAAAAGTGTAGTTCATGAAGTGATGAACTAAGGCGTGGATTAAGCCCACTTCATGAATCTCTGTGTCTCCTTTCTCTTTATTCTAATACTATCAAATCACATTTAATTCTTTAATTTTCTCAATAATTATCACTTAAGTGGGTGTTATTTTTTTTTTCCACAAAAGAAAAAAAAAGTTATGCCATGTGAAAAATTCATATATAGATGTCCAATCTGAACCGAACGAGTTAAGATTTGATGTTGTAAGTATCGAGATATTTTAATCCTAACATCAAAACGTCATAGACGTGAAAGAAGATAATATGCATTTGATGCCTGAATTATGCTCGAATTGATTATAGTAGTATTAATGTTGATGGTTATATTGCCAAAGCGAGCATAGCTCAGCTGACATATGTATGAGTTGATGACCACGAGGTCTGTGGTTCGATTCCTCCCACCCCCAATGTACTCAAAAAAAAAAAAAAAAAAATGTTGATGGTTATACAAATTTCATATCTTAATTTGATGAAATTAAAATTGGACATTTGAAACTTCATATACCGTAAATTTTAAAATTAGTCTTTATTTATCCAATTAATTAGATAATCAATAACGTTATTTTAACTTAAATGACATGATGTATTGACTAGTGACTTTATTTTAACTTAAATGACATGATGTATTGACTAGTGACTATGAGGTCTTAGATTCAATCCCCACACGTTGACAAAAAAGAAAAAAATAAAAAACTTTATCTTACATTTTGACACTAAGAATTTTAAAAATAAAAACAGTATTATTTATTTTTAAAAGAAATTATATCTAAAAAGAGAAAAAAAAAATATTTACTTTAGAAAGAAAAAGAAACGAAAAAATTAAAATCATTTTTTAACTTAAAAGCATAACACATTCAAATCACACTCTCTAACATCGACTTAAAAAGTTAGAGATTCGAGTTTCTGCCTCTATACATAGTTTTTGTTTTGCAACGGTAGTTTAATTAATGCGTGGATTGAACCTATGACCTTTTTGGTCACCGGCACAACCCTATGCCAATTGAGCTATGCTCAATTTGGCGCCTCTATATATATAGTTGAATAATAAAAAAAAAAAAGCAAGGCAATATTCGTATCCCATTAATAAAATATTAATAAATAATTTCAATAAAGAAAATTGTGATGAATCTTTGTCAACCAAAACATAAGTAAGATTCTCAAAGATTCTAAATAACTCATACATACATGCCCATTAGAAAGAACCACTTTAATTAGCAATTCAATTAAATAAAACAATTATATTAAGAATATTTGACCTACCAAAAAGTAAGAATCAAAATTCGAATTAAAATTGTACTAAAAAGAAATTCGAATTAAGTCCAAACAAACTTTGAATAGTTTATTTAAAAAGTTAAAAAAACACACAAAATATCTTAGAAGATAAGTTAAGGCAGTTGAAATCTACAGAATGACAGTAAAAAAGGCACTCAGAGAATATATTTCAGAAGCTTAATAATTTAAATGAATTTGGTGGGGAGATATTTTATATAAAAAAAATAAAATAAAGAATTTTAGAGGCAAACTCCATTGGCCATTTCAAGATAAATTAAATTGTGGATAACTGTAAAATTCTATTTCTTCTTTTTTTTTTTCTTTAACTTTTGCTTTTTATTGGACTCTTTCAAACTAAAATATACTCACTCATAATTTGGAAGCGATATTTTGATTTGTTTAGGAGAAAAAGGTTTTGACTTTTTTTTTTTTTTTTTTTTAATATTTATGTTTGCTATTATGTTATTTTACCTTTCTTAGTTGGCTAAATTTCAAAAACTAGTTTGTTTATTTAAAATTTCATTTAGATTTTAAAAATGTGGTAAAAAAAGAAAAGAAAAAAGAAAGAAGGGTAAATTAACAAAAATATAGGAATAGTCAAACAAAGACATAAGTTGTGTTCTCTTATTGGTTATGAGTTGAATATCGTATTAATTAAATTTTTTTTTGTTAAAAAAAAATTACATATATAAAAATAGTGTCTAAAAACTTGATTTTAAAAAAACATAAAAATTAATAAAATAGTTATCCATCTTTAAATTTTTATATATTTTTTTTTTTTAAATATGTTTTTTTCATGGTAGAATTGATTTAAACATCTGACCTCTGGATGAATAATACATACTTATATCGATTTCTTTTTTCATGAACTTCTCATTGTAAACACTTTTTCTCACTAACTTTCCTCCATACATATATATATATATATATTAATTACATCATTTAGTTATTAATTTTGAGATATATATTCTATTTGGTACCTATTTTTTTCAAAAGTAACTAACAGTTCTTAAACTTTTAATTTTGTGTCTAATAAGTCTCCAAAGTTTTAATTTTATGTCTAATAACTAGGTTATTGAAAAATTCGAAATTTGTAAAAATTATTTAATCTATTATATATAAAATTAAAATTTTATGTCTAATGAAACCCTACAATTTTTTTTTTCTTTTCTAGTAGATCCGTGATTTTGAAAAAAATTCAAAACTTGAGTGACTAATTTGTAATTTAACCTACTTTCTAACGTGGTTAATGAGTTCTGAAAAACTTAGTCATGTCAATGAAATCTTCAAATATACCTGTTCACACGAGATTTCAATATAAGAGAAATTTGATACGTGGAAATGAACTTAAATTTTATTGATTTTTATAAGTGTTACCGTCTCTAATCTTTATCTGATACTTTCTCTCCAATGTAGACGTTGCGGCCTGTTGACTTGTTGATCTCGAAGTTGTTGATCCTTGGAGCGGCCTGTTAATTTGTTGTTGAAGTCTGTAGTCTTCGAATCTTCTGAACTCTGAGTCTTTGATGGAGCTTCTGACTTCTCTGGACTCTGGCTCAAGGCTGAATGTCCAGAATGAATGGTAGCCTCCTCTATTTATAGAGTTTGATGGACCTAGTATGGGCTTGGGCCTGACTTTTGACCTAACTGTTGAGCTTTTATTTATCTGACCTTAATCCAAATACCTTGAATTATTTAAATTTGGCCCCATATTATTTTAGCGATCTCGTGCTAAATAACTTCGGGTCCAACCGCATGTGGCAAGGTTTGATTGGACTAGTTTGAGTCGTCCGATTAATCAATATTAGACATGTGGCATGATTTAATTTGAGGACAACGTACGGTTTGTGATTGACCAAAATTTATTATTCAACAATACCGAACAAAAATGCCATCGTGGTTTATCCTACAATAATGTAATTTCGTAGTTGTGGAACTTGTACGTATATTAATTTTGATTGTTATTTTCATAGGTAGGAAATAATGAAGAGGCCCCATGTTGATGAAAATGGTGGAGTTCAAAGGATGAGAGCCTGATCGTCACTAAGAAACCAAAATGCTATTGAAAGTGAAATGGACATTAGAGTACTACTTTCCAATCATGAACCCTAAACACACTAAGGAAAGTTGGAAAAGGAGATAGATGGTTTTGTGAAAACTTTAACTTTGAAAATCAATCTAATAATATATATATATACCATGTGTTTGTGATGAGGATTACATATTTATTTTGGATGGGTTCGTGTTTAGCGATTAGAGTTTAGGGTTTAGACCACACATGGTAAGAAATCTCTAAAATAGAAGGAAATTGTTCCGTCATAGCTTTGTGAGCAAGAGAGTAAGTCAACTCATTGTGGTCACAAGTGGTATGAGCAAGAGAGTGAGTCCAACCCAGCACCTTTGTCTTTTCAATGAAGTCCCTAAGATTAACTATGGTAACATGATGGGAACTGATCATTAATTTCCAACTAGAGTGTAGTTTAATTGATTAAGACATACATATATCATCAACCAAGATATAGGGTTAGGTTCAAATTCACCTACTAGTAGTTGTTAAAAAGATCATGAGAGCTCATATATTTATTAACTTTACAAAAATAAATCAAATCGAGTATAGTCTAATTGGGATAGAGATGATGAGTTCAATTGTACATAGTAAATGATCATGAGAGCTCATCATTATTATTATTATTATTATTATTATTTTTTTTTTTTTAAGATATAGTAAATGAGTGTTTAATTTTCATTATCACAATTAATCAATTATATAAATTAACAATTGATCTATAGAGCTATGCTCGAACATGTAGCAAATGAATTGTTTGACAATACCTTTCAAAAAAAAAAAAAATGTTTAATATTTACATTTCCTTTTAAAAAAATTAAGATGTCATGTTTAATTTTTTTTTCATAATAATTAACACCTACGCATAATTTAAAAAAAAAAACAAATGAGTATACTAGTTCAGGGCCGACCGTACAAGGGACAAGGGTGGGCTATGGCCCCAAATTTTTTAATTTTTTTTTATATATATAGATAAAAATATTACCTTAAAATATCTTATTTTAATATTATATATATTGACCCCAAAATTAAAAACTAATTTTGTCTGGTGGTTAGAGGAGAGGCCTTCTATCATAGATACATGGGTTCAAAAGACACATTAATTTTTTTTATATTTTTTTAGGAATAATAATTAATTTTTAACATTTAATTTTATAAAAAAATGTCATTTTAATATTTCTATTTAAGAATTGTATTGTTTTAGTATCTTAAATTTAATTCTTACTATTAATTTATTTATTGATCTTTTCAAATGCAATATAATCTATATTAACATTATTTCTAAGGAATATGTATTCATATTATATTGTATTTTTTTTTTAAATATTTTTTTTCTTCAAAATGTCTAATAAATCTAACATTTAATTTTGTGCTTTAAGAATTGTATTATTTTAGTAATTTCAAATGTCCAAATTTAGCCTTTATACTTTGAAAAAAAACTTAAATTTATTTATTAATTTTTTTCAAATGTAATTTAATCTGTATTAACACTATCTCTATAAATTTTAGAAACATATATTTACACCATATTATGTTTTTTCTTAAATAATTTTTTTTCTTCAAAATATCTAGTAAGTCTTTAAACATTAATTTTGTGCTTAATAGATCACAAACTGTAAAATATGTTCACTATATTTTTCAACTTTCAATTTTGTATGTGGTTCTCGAATTTTTAAGTTTAAGTCTAATATATCTTTGTCCTATTCGGCATCTTTTTAAATTCAGAGATTCATTATAAACCTATTGTTTATGTTTAAAGTTTAGAAACTTGTAAGATACAAAATTGAGAGTTTAGAGGCCTATTAAAGACTTTTTAAAGCTCAGAGACCTAATAGACTCAAGTTTTAAAGTTCATGGACTACTCGTAATTAATTTATTTTTCTAATTAATAAGACATATATGATGATATTAAGTTTATTTGAATTTAGTCAACTTTTGATTCACTAAACTATTCTTTATCACCAATAATTTTTTTTGAATGTCTTTTTTTTAGTACATTGGAGGTGGGGGGATTCGAAGTTCGAACCACAGACCTCTTGGTCATCAAGTCATACATATGTCAGCTGAGCTATGCTCGCTTTGACATTTTTTTTGAATGTCAATATAATGTGTAAGTGTGAATTCAAACTATTTTTTTGTGATATTAAAAAAAAAAAAAAAAAAAAATTATCCTCTAAACATGAATGTCTGGATCCGCTCTCTACTAGCTTAAAACTTTTAGAATCTACTTAAAAAGGTCTCGTATTAAGCAAAATGTTATTACTTAAGAGTTAGGGTTCATTCAATAACGTCCTTAATTATTATTGTTTCTTATTTACTATTACGTCTGTTGTCAACAAACCACAAAAAAATAATAAAATGAAAATATTATCAAATTGAAAATATGAACAATCTAACATATAAACTTAAAAGAACAATATTTCTATTAATACGAGACTTTTCTAAGTGAAACTAAAGAGAACAACATTTCTCTCTCGATTGGTCTGCACAATTAAAAATTTATAAAAACTTAGTAGTAGTTAGCACGAGATTATTTCAAACCAGTCAATCGATAAGTCTATACTTGTTACAAACTTAGTAGTGGTTAGCACAAGATTACTTCAAACTGGTCAATAGATAAGTATTATTGAAAACCAAAAGTAAAATCATTGTCGGATTTGTCCCAAATTAAGTAGACAATATCATATCATTATGAAAATATATATGAGAATATCTCTTGTCCTAACCCCGTCCATAGACTCACGATTCATATTCAATCTCGATCGATTCGATGCGAGATTTTAATAAGAAAGGGGGAAGTGGTTTCATATCATGATGTTTCCATAGTGGTGAATGGCCACGCCCAACAACTATGGTGGCCTTAATGCCCTAATTCTAATATTGCTTTCTACAAAACACAAAAAACATATAACAAATTGTTGTCGATTCAATCTTGTAGGGGCCGTCGGACCCCTCTCTAGTACATGTTCATATATGCCTAGCTTTCTCTTCTCTTCCCCACCACTATTTCAGATCTACCTTTTTATAAAACTTTCCACAACTTTTTTTAGTTTTGGAGTTTTTTTTCTCTCTCTATTTTCCTCTTTGAGATTTTTTTTCCTAATTTAGAAAATTTTGGACCACTACTTTTTTTTTTGTAAGGAGAATATAATTTGATTGTTGAATATGTGGTTTTGAAGTTGAGTTATTTTTTAATAATATTGTATTTTTTAAAATTTATTATAAAAATATTGTAGGTTTGAAACTGTTTTTAAAAATATTGCAGTTTTAAATGGAGGTTTTTGACCTCTACGTCTTGCTCCAGGTGGATAAGATCGTCTTTTGAAAAGACGATCTTGCTCACATGGATGGATTGGTATGTACTCCTTTTATTAAAAAAATTGATATCTTTTAAACCAGATATTCAAAATTTTCAAAAAATGTATGGTTGGAAAGCTAACAACGACAACTTCAATTTGATACCTCATTTCACTATTTTTGAGTTGTGTATCAAAAGATAAAGACCATCGAAGTTGGACTATAGTTCTGCAAATTTCAGAACTGAAGATTTGATATCTTTTGAGAAGTCATCTCAAACACGTATCAAATTGGAAGATAGGCAAATTTCAGAACTGAAGATTTGATATCTTTTGATACACAACTCCAAAAATAGTGAAACTACGTATCAAATTGGAGTGTTAACTTTCCAATAGTACTATTTTCGAAGTTTTTAAATATCTGACTAAAAATATATCAAATCTTTAGTTCTAAAATTTGCAGAACTATAGTCCAACTTCGATGATCTCTATCTTTTGATACACGACTCCAAAAATAGTGAAACCAGGTATCAAATTGAAGCTCTCGTTGTTAGCTTTCCAACCATACCTTTTTTTGAAAATTTTGAATATCCGGTTAAAAAGATATCATTTTTTTAATAAAAGAAGTACATACCGATGAAGGTCGTCTTTTGCTCGCGTTAGTTTTAAAGTTACAATATTTTTATAATAAATTTTAAAAAATACAATATTATTAAAAAACAACTGTTGTGTTGTGAATGTGTACATTTTTTATCGGACTCTTGACACTTACTGACTTAGCTATTCTTAACTCGTATAGGTATTATTATTATTATAATTATTATTATTATATTTTTATTGTTTTTTAGATAAAGATGGGTTTTAGTTTTGATTGGGGAAGCTTCGTAAATTTCATAATAGGTCATTTAATAAATATAAAACATATTCAAATTTAAGGTAGAAAGATTAGAACACTTATCAAAATTTAAGGATTGGTTGCACAAATAGCAATCAGGTCCAAACTAATTGTAAATTTAGCAAACTTTAGAATGTTTTGCAAATATGACAAAAAAATATGTTTCTATCACTGATAGACTTTATCATCTCACTGATAGATTTCTATCAGTGATAGACTATGACAAAATTCTATAAAAAGTTGAGGTGATCAGCAATAGACTTTTATCAGCCATAAAATATCAGCGATAGAAATTGTCATATCCGCAAAATTTTTAAAAACATGCTATATTTTTAATTATCTTATTCTAAATTGACATATGTTATAATTTCTCAAAATTTAATGTGTAATTTAATGAAATTAAGAGTTCAAATAATACAATTGTCATGACTAAGGTAAAAAAATATACGTGTATTTTAATATCTAATATTCATACCCTCTTCATAATTTTGTCTATATTTTTTTTATAAAAAAATGTTACTTTCATTTTAAATTAAGAAAATACTTCTATGGATTTATTGTTTATTGATGTTAAAAATTAAAAGATCCATTTTTTATTTGGAAAAATCATTTCAAAATAAGAAATTTGTTTTTCAATCAAGAAATACAGATTAATGTCTATATAGTTTTTTTTAATGCATATCTTCTCTCCAAAAAGAAAGTATATACCATCTTTGATTTCAACTTTAAGAAAGTTTATGTCCCTAATCTTTAATATTGGTATCCAAACACGTTTTTTTAAAATTAAATTACATATTAGACACAAAATTTAAAATTCAAACAATATTAAAAGTTCATGGACCAAATTTATAATTTAATCGAAAAAAAAAAAAAAAAAATTAATCATTTAGAAGCCAAAATTTGTTGGTGGACAACGATCAAGAAGTTAAGCAGGTACTATCGAAGGATCGAGTGTGACTGTGACGCTTCCTATTGTTGTAGGCTTTTCCGAGGACCAATAAGCATTTGACACGACGATGAAATTGAGGCTTTATGATTTTCCAAACTACCTTATATTTGGAAATGAAATTTAGTCGAATTATGAGCTTCAATCCTGTTCCTGATTCAAGCATGTCTTCCATGTCTCTCCCCGCACCATACATTGGTTTATTGTTGGTGCCCACGCTCAACTTAAACGTCGTCGTTCCACTTTCAGCATACAATTTTGGACCCTATTTAAAAAATCCACATTTAATTATAGAGTTAATTTAATTGTTCATTTGAATATAATTAATCGAAATTTTCTTTATAGATTGAACTATGAATAAAGTTTAGTTAACTTTAAATTTTCATCTCGGATTCGAATTCCCTTACCCTCACTTGTGTTTTTTTGTTTATCACTGGTGTTTAGATGCCGAGAAAAAAGGGTTAAAATGTGTGATTTGTATAAGAATCTAAACGTTAGATTGAGATAAAGTATAGTTTGTTATTAAAGCAACACTTTATTTTAGGAGAGAAAAGAAATTGAAATATGTACATTGGGGCCTCTTTGTATGAATAATATAATATTGTCTATTTTAATCTAAAGGTAGTAAATTTTAGGGAAATTCTACCCTAAGTCAATTTAGAGTAAAATAATTAAAAATATAATACTTTTTAAAACAAATTGCGGATATGGCAATTTCCACCACTGATAGTATTAGAAGTCTATCACTGATACGGGTCTTTTTTTATAGAATTTTGTCAGTAATAGTAGTCTACCACTAATTTTTTTTTTGTCATATTTGCAAAATGTTTTAAAGTTTGCTAAATTTGCAATTATTTTGGGTCCGATTACTCCTCGTGCAACCAGTCCTCAATTTTATCTAAAAAGTTTCATTATATCAATAAAAAAAAATATTTTTTCTTATTTTACGTGGATTTGGTAACATTTGGTTAAGAAGGTCAAACTCAACAATGTTTAGATTTTGTGCGGTCCTCCTCCATCAAATTATAGGTTAAATTTTAACAGGATAATACCTTATATGACTTATTTTTTAATTATTATTTTTTTTCTTTTTTTTCCCCTCCCTCCGCACTCCTCCCTTCTTCTTCTTCTTTCTTCCATGGTCATCATCGCTGAATGCTGAAGATGTTTTTTCTTTTTTTTTTCTCTCCATCTTCTTCTCGTTTTGAAAAATAAAAAATCAGGTTTCTTACCAATCTCTGGAACCCAGATCTGTAAAAAAAATTGTTTTCATCTACTCATTTCCCTCTCTCTCCTTCTCACCTCCATCTCCCCTTTCTCCTTTCGATTTCCAAAAAAAATTAAATAAAGTACACATCTGGTAGTACAAAAACATGATTTTTTTTTAAATGAAGAAAAGGAAGAAGGAAGAAGGATGAGGGAGGGAGGGAGGAGAAAGAAAGAGAGAGAAAAAAGAAAGAAAAAAAATATATTTTTTTAAAGAATTTTAATAATTAAAAATAGGTGTAGTCTTATGCTATAATTTAATCGAAAATTTGATAGACAGAAAAAAAAAAATATATATTTTCTTTTTTAAATATGTGATCTTTCTCATACTAGATTTTAACCAACGTTCGATGTAATAAAGGATTCTCAAGTAACTTAATCCAACTTATACTCAAATGCTACTAAACTCAAATCTAGGGACGATTATTATAAAAAAAAAAAATTTAAATATGTGGTCTTTCTCATACTAACTTTTAACCAACGTTGGATGTAATAAAGGATTCTCAAGTAACTTAATCCAATTCTTTTTTCCAATCATATTACCTTAAAAATATGATGCTACACGTTGGAACAAAAAATTTATATCTCCTAAATTTTTTGTCCAAAAGTATTTTAATTAATATGAGGATTGAACCATAACTTCTTAGTTAAAGATACAACCTTATGTCAATTGAGCTAAATTCGGTTTGACTTATATTTACATTTTAGACTTAAATCGGACATGTTAACTTATCATATAGTATCTATTTAAAAAAAAAAATCAAACCACTAAAAATATTTTTCTTGAAAAAAAAAATATAGAAGAGTTTAAGAGTAGGAGTAATTATGTTAAAATGTGACCTTTTCACCTCTATTTTATAAATGTCACTAGGCTTGGAATATTACGGTTTTGTATTACTTAACTTTTTTAAAAAAAAAAAAAATCTCTAAAACGCCTTCTAATTTTCAAAAAATTTAAACAATTTTTAAAAAAAAAAAAAATATATATATATATATTCAATATTTAGATTGTATTTAATGTATATTTATTTTTATTAAATAAAATTTTAATTATTTATATTATTTTTATATTGTTTGTTAATAATTTTTTTTATTTAATGGTCTTTTTCCATATTTATCTTATTCGTCCTTCTTTTTAAAAAAAAATTATTCAAATTTAATTTTTTTTTTCTTTAATTGTATTTTTCCATATTTACCTTATTCACCATTTTTTGAAAAATTTAATTAAAATTTAAAATATTATAGCAAATTGTATATTTCATATTTTAATTTTTTTTTTCCTAACATTTTTTTTCCGCCAACTCCATATCTTGAAATATTTCAACTTTTTCATCATATATACTTCGTTTACATATTATAATCTAACATATATACTTCGTTTATATATTATAATTCAATATATATGTATTTTGTTTTATATTATAATCCAACATATATATCCGTTTATATACTATAATTCAACAAATTTTGAAATATTTTGATTTTCGTTGTCGTTGTGAACATGTCTAATCCAAAGAAGTTTTTAAGAAATAATTTAAATATATACATAAAAGAAGAGCGGAAAGGTTGTATCTTATTAGAATAGGAGAATATTTTTTTATATAAATTTAATATATGAACATTTAGGTCATTTTTTTTTTGTTTTTTAACGTAGTTTAGCTAAACTGATAACAAAGCTGAAATTTAATTATAAAATTAACATTTGTATAATTAAAGTCTATAAAAGGTCGGGAAAGAAAATGGAATGAGGGGTTACTTGTGAAGTTGCAATAGGAAGAGGCCCAAAAGACATGTGAAGAGATGGAGGAAGAATGTGAAGGGCAAAGAGCTTAGAGTGATTGTCCACCGTTAGATCCATTGTGAAATTGCATGTTAGGATCTTTGTTCCAACCCCTGTTTTGTCCACTCCTTCCCCTAGCATAAATTCTTCCACTTCTCCCACCTGCATTATCCATACCAATGTTTCAAAAGAAAAAAAAAAAAAAAAAAAAAATTTAACCATCTATCAATTAAAAAAAAATCTAATTACATTGCATGTCTTAACCTAATTCATTTTTTAAAATTTATGTAATGTAAGCTTATAATTGAAAACTGTATAATTGATAGCTTTAATATTCTCGAAGAAAAAATGGTATAATTGAAAAATGAAATCATCCCACCCTATTTAGGAATAGTTGCAATACATTTAGGAAAAATATGAAGAAAAAAAAAGGTTCAAGACATCATTATTGTAAAAAATATTGAAAAAATTTAAGCATACTTCTCCTAACATTCTAGTCCTACTTTTCTTTGATACAATTTAACATCCTACATATTCATAAATGTAATGATAAATATTTATTGCTAAAAATTTCTTGAAAGAATTTCAATCAACAACATCTATCTATATCTATATCTATATGACAACATGTAGAATCACGTTGGAGCCACTTGTGTTTTTTCAAATTATTAGTTTTATATATTTGTATATAAAAAATTTAAAAATATAATCACAGGTTTATATAGTTGTATAAACAAATTTAAAAATTAAAAAATATAATAAGATTGTGCTAGGGACACAACTTTTGATCTTGCAACCTGAGTTCGAAACTCTCTAATTTGTTTTTTCGTAATTTATTAGATTCTAAAAAAATAAAAAATTAATTCTATTTTGAAAAATGATAAAATTTCAAAATTTCATTATTTAATCGAAAATTTTAAAATTTTAAAATGGTTTAAATTTTGTATTTAATAGGTCTTACGTATATTAATATTTTTTCTCTTTAAAAATCAACTCTTTTTTTTGCAAGGCACAAACTTATGTCAATTGAGCTATGCTCGGTTTGACATGTAAAAATCAACTCTTGAAGATCCAATTACACTTGAAATTTTTAATTTTATATCTAATAGATACGTGATTTTTTTTTTAATGGAATAAGTTGAGAACCCAAGAATTATTGGGTTGGTTGCATAAACAACAATCATGCCCAAGATAATTGCAAATATAACAAAATTTAAAATATTTTGCAAATATGCCAAAAAATCAGTAATTATCACTAATAGACTGCGCTATCGTTGATATATGACTATAACACTTACAAAATTATATAAAAAACTAAGGTGATAGTAATCAAGAATATAAATTGTCATATTTGCAAAAATAAATAAATTAAAAAGTGCTATATTTTTAATTATTTTACTTTAAATTGATATCTCTTACAATTTTCCTTAATTATGGTTATGTCTAACAAAATATTTAATATTTTAAATTTTCTAATGTCTATATCAAATTGAGAGTTTAAGGATCTATTATACATAAAATTTATATTTAAAATATTTATTAGACACAAAATTGAAAGTATTAAAAGTTGAAGGATTTATTAGACTCAAAATTGTAATTAGTTTAAGAGTATGTTACGTATATTTTAAAGTTAAAGGACTAAATAGATATAAATCGAAAATTTCAAAGACTAAACTTGTAATTAACTCTATTAGAATTGTGTTCCTTCCGACCAAAATTTCTGGATCCGTCCGGGCTCACTCATACAATCCAAATACAATGAAATATCCTTAAACATATTTCAATATTTGTACTACTAATATTAATATATATATTAAAAACCTGAAGTTTGGAGAAATAATAATAATACAAAATTACCTTAACAGAAAGGACAGGTGAGGGAGGCTTAGTGACAATGTAAAACACAAGCAAAGCAATTCCCATACTGAAAATTGCCCTCCAACTCAATTGCAAGCAAATCCATGCATTCGAATCCGAATTCCTATACGTAAAATACGTCTTCCAACACCCTCTTCTCTTCCTCTCATAATATTCCTCGTCCTCGTCCTTGTCTTCTTCCCGCTCCTCATCCTGGTCACGGTCATTGCCGCGACCGACGATCAGGCGAGCCTCGCCATTGTCGGTTCCGGCCCCATGGTTCGATCCGCGGGAGGAGGAATAATGGGAGAGAGTGAAGCGGGAGGCTTCCTGAGTCGGGTTGCGGTGGTGGTGGTGGCCGTTGGGGAAGGTGTCGGAGGGGAGAGGCGAGTGGCAGGCCGATGACTCGGCGGGGTTTCGGATGTCGGAGCTGTTGGCGTGGGAGAGGGTGGAGGGGCTTTGTACGTAATAAGCACATGGATATGAATGGAAGAGATTAACTTCTTGCTCATCGGTGGCCTCCATCATCGGCGGAGAGAGTGGCGGAGAGATGATTTCTCTGACATGGGAAAGAGCATAATGGGAGGGCTTTTAAACTTTTCACAAAAGAGATTTTTTTTTTTTTTTTTTTTTTTTTTTTTGTTTTTTTTGGTGTTATATTTGAATTACGGACCTCTTGATCATCAAATCATACATATATCAGTTGCCCTATGCTCGCTTTTACAAAGAAAAAGAAATGTTTCTTAAATTTTTAGGATGATATTGAATTGAGCCATCTGAAAAGCAAGAGATTTTTTTTTAATATACGATTAGATATTGAAAATTCTCTTAACTGACATGTCATTTCTTTTTTTTGGCTCCAATTTTCGATTAATTATATAATATTAGAGAAATGTAGATCGGTTCACATGTTGTATCGATTTTTTAAATTATATTCTTAATGTATCGAAAAAGTAGAGAATAAAAGAATTAAAAATAATGACAACATTAGCATAAGTATGAACTAATTACTAGGAGGTTAGAGGTTCGATTCTCTATTCGTATTAATTAAATATTTTTATAATAAAAAAAATAATAATAATAATGAATTGAAAAGTGAGATTAATTGGTTGATGTTGGTCCCGGTTATATCGAAATTTTATTAATTAAAATAGATGAGGGTTTTTTTTTTTTTTGAGTACATTGGGGGTGGGGGATTCGAACCACAGACCTCGTGGTCGTTAACACATACATATGCCCGCTGAGCCATGCTCGCTTTGGCAAATAGATGAGGGTTTATTTTTATGCTAATAGGAACATAATTTAATCGACATAGAATATAAAAAATTATTGATATTAGAAGTTCGAATATATTTCACTTTTATATTGTAAAAAAATAATAATATCAAATTGAGTAGAACTTAAATATTTATTATTTCATTGGGTAGATTTTTAATTGTTAAATGAGTATGTTCACAACCAATAATAAATAATAAATTTATATTTAAAGGCTCATATGAATATTTTCATTTTTGTTTTACATGGAAGAATTTGGTTGAAATGAATGGATATTATAAAATTAAATTATATATAATTTAATAAGGAGGATATTGAAAAATACTATAAATATTAGAAATCAATATAAATATTATTGATACCAAAAAAAAAAACAAAAATTAAAGTAATAGAACCACTAAACTTTGTGTTTGTTTAAAAAATATTTATATTCTTTCAAAACAATAATATTACTCTTCATCCATTCCATATGAATAGAAACTAGTTAGAATGTCCAAAAGTAATAATATTATTTTCAATTCATTAGTTAGAATGTCCAAAAGTAATAATATTATTTTCGATTCATCCACAAATGAATTGAAACATGTTAGAGTGTTGACGTAAAATATTAAATTATAAAAAATATCTCTAATTTTTTATAATTGTTTCAAAACTGCTCTTGAAGTTAGAGATAAATCTGTTGGAATGTTGAACGTAAAATTGACGTGATATTGACGTGATATTGACGTGATAGTGACTTGAAACGACTTGACGGTGACAAAAACGCTTGCCTAGACTAAGTAGGAAAAAACGGTGTTTCGTCACGTTGATTTTTTCGTTCAACAATTTAAAAAAATTGTAAAATAATGTAATAATATTGCAACTTCGACAGAATACGAGTATTTTTAAAAAATAAAGGTCAAAGTTGAAAATATTTTTTTTTATAATTTAACTTAAAAACTGTAATTGAATTAAAGATTAGTGAGTTTTGTTTTTTTATAATTATTATAGTTTATACCGGTAAGTGGCAAGGTTATTCTATACTTATTTTATTAGACTCATTTAAAAGAGTAATTTGTTCTTGTTTCTAGTTAGTTCAAAATTATTATTTTTGTATAGCCTATTATTTTCGTAATCGCAGAAGTTTTACATATAAATCTTAATTTAATTTTATTTATTTATTAAGTATAAGAACCTTGAGAATGCGATGAAAGTCTCATATTAGAAAATGGAAAGATGTATATAAGTAAGGGACAACATTTTCATTGTAATAAGATCTTTTGGTAAAACTAAAAACAAAGTCATGAAGATTTATGCCCAAAATGGACAATATCATATCAATGTGGAAATATGTGGATGTTCGTTGTCCCTAACATCTAACAAGTGGTATCAGAGTAATGCTCCAAACTTAAATATGTCGGTGTGCCTCGATGACATAGTCATAGTTGATTCGTGGTCGAACTTATCGTACATGGATATGCTCTGATGAAGAGTGATCTGGTTAAAATGGATGAAAAACCAAAATGATGAATAAAAAAGTGCAAACCAAAAAAGCTTTTTAAAGGGATAATAATTTTGGGAGCCCAAGGTTTTACTTTACACCGAAAATGGCACCATCTTGGGGAATGATAACAGAACTAACCACGCTTTCATTAATTCTAAAAATAAATATATAACAGTTTAAATGCATTAACATCATCATA